>OY728126.1:993275583-995775583 GCA_963277665.1 Viscum album
TTTCAAAACATTGGATGAGCATAAAAATATAATTAATGGATATACACAGGAAAAAAAGTCCTAGCCTTTTAGAAACATGTAAACTATGAGTAATTTATCACAAAGTAATACCTTTCACCTCTAAGATGTTTTATATACAATTTACTGAATATAATTTCATTGCATACCTTTTTTTGTAATAAAATTATTACTATAGACCCCATAGAAATCATATATGAATTATAGTGTAAACATGGGACATAATCATACATAAATGGAATAACCATACGGTCGAATTCCACACATATCATTAAATAAAATATCCATATAACATACTTCCATACTTAATGCATTGGAGGTTATAACATAAACAACCATCATTGGTTTATCATAGAATCTCCCATATTGGGTTTATCACATAACCACTCATATTTATTTTATTATATAACCACCAATCAATTTTCAAATTAACATTATATAATCCTAACAAATAAAAGATTTTGATTTTTTATCATTTCATTCATAAGATTTCATTTGCAATAACAAAAAATAATTTCAAGATATTGAAATAGTATATCCACATTCAAAACAATTTCCATTACCAAAACACTAAAAAAAAGGGAATAATTTATTTTCTTTCCTTTTAAAAAACATTAATTTGTATAGATAAATCCATGTATAAAATAAAATTTACGATGATAATGAATTCATTGTCACCACATATGATAAAAAACAGTCCTTTATCGTTTTTTAAATAAACAAAAACACTTCGTATTAAAGGATTTATTTTCAAAATTTTGAATTAAATTAATGATAGATATAAAATTTATTGTATAGACTATTTATATCCATATAAATAAATATGTAAATTAATTTCATGAAGAAAAAGATTTGATAATTAAATTTTTAAACGTTCATGGCGTATCATACCACTTTGAACATTTAAATCATAATCTCTATGAATTAATAAATTTACCAAAATAATAAATAAAATTATAATATATAAAATATTTATATGAAAAGTCATAGTGGTTATATATACATCTTATAAAAGAATAATGTTGCATATTATCAAGAAATGCCTCAATGAAAGGGGATTGATATGAAGTCTCTTACCTTGAGTTTGATTCGTCATTCATATTCCTTATTATTAATGAATAATAATCATAGGTTATTTTAAACTTTCTTGAGAACCTTTATCAAGTATATTATTCTTTTTCTTCCACATGTTTGTAATGTTATAAGAATTACTTAATTATTTTTGTTCATATCGAACATTTTTTCGATATTCGATACTTGAGTCGAAAATGAACATGGTTTGATGTCACTATTAAATGTGGTTCTTATTCAATCATCTATTGAATAATTTTCCTGAAATTATTATCATATCTATACATAAATAATAACTTTAAATCAAACCATCAAGTGTGGTTATGAAAAACTAACAACATTATATTAATGGAGACGGTAAGTCGTACATACGTAGGAGTAACATCTTCCATTTTTCATTGATCATTATTGAATGAAGATAAGTATTATTTTATCTCTCTAGAATGATCATAACATAATTTATATCATATTTATAATTTAAATATAATTTTTTATTTATATCATACAAGTGATATTATAAATATAAATGAGTCTCATCGCTTCGTGGATGTGATAGTTCACATGTATGCACGAAAAACGTTATCACTTTTATGTGTATTAAAAGTAAGAAATTAATTGTTATATTATTATATTTTGATAATTAATAAGTCATGAATATCACATATGACCTTTAATTCAGTTTTTATAACCATTCATGAGAGATGGTTATGAAAAACGAATTACATTGGTTTGTGGAGGTGATAATTCACAGATAGGCACAAATAAAAAACTCATTTCCTAGTTAATGGTATTGGAGTTAGATTTAAGTGATGAAATTAGGATAATAACATATATGTATATTGAGGATATTTTATATATTATATCTTCTATATATAACAGTATTTTAAGGAGGTGGAAGAAGAAATAAAATATAAATACTTAAAGAAAATGATACACCTTCTTCGGTTGTTCTCCTTTGAATAACACCTTAATACCTTAATGGAGGGTGTTATTCAAAATATAAGGCCTCTATAATTATGGGAGGAATTATATGAAGGGGTTTGGGTAGATTCGAGATGATCCAAGTGGTTATTCGAGTGTGAGAATTAGAGAAATGTGGGTACCTTTTTTAGGAGAGTGTAGGGGCACCCTTGGAAACTCTTAAAAAAGTAAATTAATATAAATTAATTTTTTAATACTAATGAATAAAACATATGTTATGTTAAATTTAATATTATTATAGTAATAAATAATCTCATACAATAATTTTTAGACATGTATTTAATTTATTTTAAACCATATCATTTTGATTTGCCCTTAATATTTCTCTTTTATTTTTAATTGTGGTAATAAACTTTTAAATATTAAGAGTAAATTGGTTTTACTTATATGGAGTAAATTCCACATAATTTTACAATTTATTAACTTTTTGACCTTATAATAGCCTATTGTTAATTTTAAAATATTTTTATTATTTTTAAATAATTTAATAAATTATTATTTTTTAGAAGTATCAATTATTTAAATTTTTACATTATTCATTTCATTGAATTAAAATAAAAACCAAAGAGAAAGATAACTATAAATAAAATTTATATAATTTTAACATATCATAATCACCTATAAAATTCTTTTATGTCATAAATTATGTCAATTAATATTTATTTTAATATATATTATATCACTAATTTGATTCTTTAATTAATAAAGCAATCAATACATCATCATTGTTTCATAATTAAATTTAATTATTTAATGCCTTAAAATTATAAATAAAATACCATTATGTGGGTAATATTATTATATTTATAATTAATATTTATATTTGAAGATATCACTTATATAACCTCATATTAAAAAAATAGAAATAAGAGACATGTTTATGAAATTTTAGCCTTCAGTTTAAATAATATGTTATAAACCTATTAATTACAGCAAATTGGAATAAAAATAAAAAAATTAGGAAAAATGATTTTATTGGTCATCAATAACTCATACAATATGTTTAAGACACTATAAGGAATGTTTTGTAATATTATAATACTGTTTTAACCGTTATTTATTTCATTTATCTTTTAAACGTGGTAAAATAAATAATAATATTAATATTCTCCAAAAAATATTTTAATCTCATTAGTTCAAATTTTCCATACTAATTACTAAAAAATATGTTTTTTTTAATTCAATTAACAAGAGTGATTAAAAATAATTTATTGTTAGTCTCATTGACAGATTGATGAAACAATGTTTTATAAAGTAAAAACCATCAAAAGATTGACATGTGTTTATATCCAAATTAAATGTATAGTTTCTTCAAATGACCAAAATTGGATTAAATATATTTTCACATTAAAACCAATTATAATGATAACCTAACTATATAAATAAATTATATAAAGAAAATTTGAATTAAAATTTAGTATTTTTTACTCTTGATTAAAATATGAAAGTTATGAGACAAATCCAAAAAATATATATCCAAACTAGATTTTTCTGTCCAAATTAGAAATAAGAAGTTTAATTTTTCATATACAATATTTAAAAGTTTTAAAAACTACTTTTAAAATGGGGTTTCACCCAAATGGTGGAAAATTGATTTTAAAAAAATACTTTTTTATAGAAAAAATTAGTTTTGTTCTTATATCATGTCTAAAAAATATATGAGGTGAATTTGAAAAATTAAATTGAATATTTTAACAATATATTTCATATATATTTCATCAATAAAATACATCAATTGTGATTTTAGTATTTTATAATCTCCTTTATTTCATTTTTATTTTTTTTAGATAAACACATCCTTAATATTCACTTGGTTTTTATTTAATTTCCGAAATAATTTGGTAAACAATGAAAAATAATATAAACATTTGTAAACAATATTTTTATAATTTATTTAACATCGTTCATTCCAACCATTCTAAAAGCATTGCGATAACTACAACATAAAATAATAATTATAATAGTATATTATTTATTGCTATAACTCAATCTATTATGCAACATAAGATTTCGGTGAAACCAGTTATTTTTTGTTATGTATGATATCAAACTTAGATTTCCTTTCAAAGAAAAATTAATATCTATTTTATAAATATTTTTAAATATGAAAATGTAAATTTCTATAATTACTAGGGATGTCACATTAATAATAAATTATTATCTGTAGAATGAGTATTATGTGATATTTAGTGTAATAATTAATTTATACATTTGGCTCTAGTTCAATTGGGAATCTATTAGGGTTGGTTACTTAGAACCATCAACAACATATTGTATAACTTACTGTACTCAAGGATTTTTAATATTAATAAACTTTTATGATAGCATGATACATATTTTATGTGGAATAGTATGTTATATCATCAAAAGTCAACCTATCCCACTAAAAGGGCATAATAGATACCCACAGTGATGAGAACCAAGAAGTTACATGATTGTATTTAGAAAGATGTGTTCTATATCATTATATCATTATATGATGTGAAAAATGTTATAATCTAATAGGTTTAAGAGAAAATATTTTATTGAAACTTATTCTTATAAAAATATTCCATGGTAATCTTAGGAAATGAAATAATATAAAATTGAATTTCGATTTTTAAATCTACATTTATATGTGTCCTTGTATGTTCCAATATGTAGAAGTATGTAATGGAAATTAGACATTAATAATATTATTGATTCATTTCTTGAGTAATTTATTTTTATGTATTACCACCAGCCGTGAAGAAATATGTTCATAGAGATGTTTGGTACATTCGATGCATCAATATTAATAGAAAATTGATTGATAATGAAAGATTTACTTTATCCCATTTATTCCTTTATAGAAGTTAGTGTCTCATGTCTTATGATGAGAATGGATCCCCTTGATAAAATTCAACATCCATGAATTTATATAAGAGATTCCATTAATGGAAATATAATAAATAATATATCAATAACATATATTGATGATACAAGCATTCAACCTACTTGATTAGAGAGATATATATATAATGTGATTATAATAGAAAGTTTATGTTCATAGTTGGCCATATTTTATTTCAACATCAACTTCTTTATTCAGAATAAACATGGAATTTCTATTTATGATAACCTTGTACATTCGATGGTATATCCTAATGTAACTAAGAAAGAGTCCAAGAGGGTTATGTTCCCAGTATATTAGATACCTCAATTTATTTCTATATGAATTGATATAGTCATATAAATGTTATTACATTATGTTGTTTAAAAATAATTCATGTTTTTTTTATCCCACATATTTTGGCAGTAGTTATTTTAGATAATATATATTATGTTTCCTTATTTAATAAATATATTTTCACCAGAAAATTGTATATTTAATTATGTGAATATCTTTTATTTATTTATTTTCATTTATTTGAAAGGTATCAAAATATATATATTTTTTACATTAATATTTTAAAAGTATTCATTCCATAATTTAGTGAATATTTTTTATTTTTTGGGAGAATAATATAGTTATATATATATTTTATTAAATAGATAGCCAGTATTCAAGGTCTAATTAATACTAGAAAGGATTTTTCAAATGATCCTAACGATTCGTGATAAATTTAATGCTTATATATATATATATAAATATTAAATTATTTAGTCATGGAAATAATTTATACTTTATTTGTGAGTTCATCACATATCAATTATTTAATAATAATTCTAATATTCATTATACATTGGGTTTGTTGGGGGTAATGAAAATAATAAGGGCCCTTATACAATTTTTTTTTTCTATATGCCTAGAAAAACAGAAACTACATTAAGAGATTTTTTAAAATCTTGTCCACTCCTATTATTGTGAAAAATGATTCCAGAGTAGGTGTTTTCTATCCCTATAGTGATTATCCTCTTAAAAATCCTCAAGAATGTAATGAAAATATCCTCCTCCACCATAACAACACTTTATCTCCTTGACATATTTCATTACATTCAATCATGATATCCAGAACTATTAGAACCATCCATGATGGAAATTAGAGGATTCTAATGTGATTATTAGAGTTTCATATAACATGTTTGAATCATCTCTAGAGGGAATCTAACCATGATTCCTTTTATATGATAACAATATGAAACAAGGTTTTTATCATGTAATTGACAATGAAAAATTAAATTCATCTTATGGTATTTTTTTATTTAAATAACCTTATAATAAATTATCAGTTAAAAGATCTCCTCTTTTAGTCCTGTATTTTTTATCAAAAATATTTAATTTAATTTTTTTTGTCATGATGATCTCCATTATGCCAATATCATAACTTAATTTTATTAAAAAAAATTCTATATAGGATATTCCTAATAGGCACTTCCACTCTTCCCGAAATTTTCACTTCATTTAATCAGTATTCTAGAGCTATTATGCATGAAACATGAATCCTTAATGATTTGTAGAGAAAAAATTTGTATATAAGAAATAAATAATTGAGTGAACAATTCATCCACATAATGTCTAATGAACATACATAAATACCCTCCCAAACTAGTACCTAACATGATATGCCACATACCTGAAGGGAATTTCGGATCCTTATGGGACTACGACAATCACCTGATAATAGAAAAAACCCATAAAAATGATTTAAACAAACCTTAGGAAAAAAAATTAATTTAAACATAATAATAGAAATAAATAGTGAACTATAAATATATATTCCCAAAAATAAAATAAATACAAGAAATACCAATAAAAATAGTAGAAAAATCTCTATGCGAAAGTCCCAATATAAAAGGATAAAAACCCAAATAGCTGCTCTAGTAGAATCTAAGTGATAACCTAGGAAACACTGAACTATATCACTTTGAAGATAACAAAACATTGTTGATAAAAAACCATACTTCCTCACTAGGGTTCCCTACCATTAAATGCATCAAAAGTCATACAAAGGAATACACACCACTAAATAAGTGTGCATGGTGTGAGCTAACATGCTCAATAGGACCCCACCCAGGTTCTCCATAATGTATATACAAGAAAAATCATGTATTATCAATTAAAATAAAACATTTCATGATAAGTAGAAGTGATGTTATATCAAAACCATTTTTAATATCTCCCTTTATAACATCAATTTGAAGGAAAAGTAAAATATTTAAATTTAAAAGTCGAAAAATTTATATAAAAAACCAATGAAGTATAAAAATAATGCACACAGAAATTGTGCTATGGAACTCAACTAATCAAGCTAAAAGATAAATCATTCTAAAATGAATAGTTCATAAAATTTCCTTAGAACATAATACAATGAAGCAGAGAAACAAACCATGAGTGAACCTCCCAACAATGTTAATAAGATGTCCCCAAAAAACAGTCCTTTAGATCAATGAAAAACCCAATGAGAAAATCCTTTTTTATTAATAGAGAAGATGTTCCTAAGCTAAACCTTCCACCAACAAACCCAAGGCTTCTTGTGCACTGTATTTTATAAATAATTTCTATGCATTGAAAATACCATGTTTTCCATTTACTAAAAAAAATTGAAAAGCTACATATTTTCAGAAATCAAATTACACACTCAAAAAAATAATGAAATTTTTAATTATAAATCAATTTATTATAATAATAAAAGAAATAATGTTCATCAGCATAGGCTATAGATAGAACCACATTACTCAAACTTGGGGTAGCACATACCCATGAAGGATCCACTTACATGAAGATAGAAAAACTAAAATGGAGGCCATATATTCAATATACACATTTTATAACTGATCAAATTCAAAAAACGAGTTACTGAAGAAGAGTGAATGATACATACCTTACAAATTCACCCTCGCCAAAACACTACCAAAAAAGGAAATGGCCCTATAATAAGATAACACAACAAATGTAGAATAGAAACAATAAAATCATCACAACAGATCGAATGACCCAATAATGTAACAAACCCAGACGACCATGATCCATGAAATAAATAAACTAAAAGGCCAACTCACCAGGAAAGACGAAAACAACACAACAAGTGATAAATCCATGAATGATCAATCTTTATCAAAAAGAGTCTCCAAAATTCCCCAAATAATTTTATTAGGAAGATAGAAGAAGTATATGTGGAATACTAAAAGAAAATATCATTCATATGACACCCTAAAATACACGATCGTGACATTTACATGGGGTATAAACACATTAAACATCATCTAATCTACAGGGATCACTAAGAAAAAAACCCATTTATTTTTAATTAAATATCAATATTTTAACATTAAAATATGGGTAACCCTTACACGGAAAGAACTCCATTCACATTCTGTAAAAAGTTCATGAATCGTATCTATAGATCAATTACACATCACGTAACCCCAATAAAAGTCGTGTAATAGTCTATCACATTGTAAAAAACTATATATTATTGTAAAAAAATAGAAAACCATCTATATAATTCTCCAAACAAGTCGAGGACCCCACAATGAAATTCCATGTTTATTCCCAGATACCATTAATTCAGATAAACATCCACCTCGAAAAGGAAATTAAATTTTCATAAAAAATATTATCTATCATCAGGAGTCCCAAGAAACAACCAATTAAATAGGAAAACCAGAAAATGGATGAGGGTTACTTTATATTGTGTACAATTTAGTCATAAAATTCCCACTACAAGGATTTCCATCCCTGGGAAGTAATTTAAAATAATGGTGTTAAAAAAATAAGTGAGTCCACTTCTCCCTCATCAACGCTTTTCACGACCATGTTTCATGAGAATCTAATCCATTACCCAAAACTACTCTGATCAATGAAATAGACATCCCATAAAAGACTTTATATTGAGATTCAATGATATCTAATGGATTCTCAACAATGAAATCATCTTTTTCTAACTCAATCTCTTCCCAACATATAACATGATAGGGATAATGATGATATTTATTGTGATGTGATATGTGGAAATCATCATAAATTTCTATTTAATAAGATGTTGACTCCAATATATAAGAAACCTTCCGAAAATGATCAATGGCCTCAAATAATCCATCATATCTCAAATCTAACTTTTCATATTTTCATGCTAATGGTTACCCAATCAAGGAGAAACATTCAATAAAATCGGGTCACGTATATAAAATCCAAATGATAATGTAATTGTTCTTTATAAGATTTTATTTCACTCTTCACGGCAACCAAACACCGATGTATATCTTGAATCCTTACATATGTGTCATGAACAAAACACAATCCCACCAAAGAATATTTTCCATCTTATTCACGATAAAAAGGTGACCTATATAGGTGATCATTCATATCCCCAAAAGAAGCAATTTTTATTTATGTTAATAACTGTTTTTAAATGAAAAATTATCCAGTCCCAAATGGATTTCTTTCAATACGTACAAATCCAAGACACATACACAAAGCATATCATCTAGGATCTGAATATAACACACTATCTAACTTTCTATATGTGGATGATATGATGTACTCAATCTAACATGGTTTCCCATCTCCACATGAAGACTTATCTAGAACCTCAATGTACTCCATGGATCCCTATCTAAAACAATGGAATACGGAAACCCACATAACCTCACAATTTTGAATGCATATAGATTACCCAGACAATTAGATTTAGTCATATATACGATTAGAATGAAATGATATTATTTTTTCAACGAGTAAGTAACCACAAAGATAACATTCATCCCTTGGAAATTCTATAGGAACCCTACAAGAAATTCATTGGATACCATAACCCATTCCTTAACTGAGACTGAAAGAGTCTGGATATAAATTGAATGTTTCACAGGCTCTTCCTTTATTAATTGGAAAGGGTAACGACAAGACATAGAATCAACAATGTCTTTATTCATACTCCACCACCAGAATTATTATCTAAAATCATAATACATATTTATAAAACATAGATTAATAGCTCACAAAAAAACTAAGAAAATAAGATAACACTAAACATCTCATAGTAGCTGGGATATAAAACTGATCCCCAAAACCATGAAATGCATCTAAAGATAAATTCCAACAAGAAACAGTCTTCCTTCCATATAGGGTTTCTTAATTTCATTTGCAATATTCATCAAACAGCTTATTCTGAATATTATACTCATATAGAGATAATGATAAAGGAGAAATATTATGAACCACACCCAAGTCACCACCCTAAGCATCTAGACGATTCTAAGAAAATATCCACATGAGGATCCACTATTCATTCAATTCCAAGATAGTTTTTTATACTAGTTTCTAGCTAAGAGCATCTAAAATGGCATTTCCCTTCTTTGAATTGTATGTGATATTGAATTTAAACATCTGAAGGTATTACACCCACCAACTCTATCAAAGATTTAATTATGTATGATAAAATATATTTCATTATCTTTTATGGTAATAAAATACTATGAACTTGTCCTGAAAAAAATAATTCCACCAACAATTAAGTTCATGTACTACTAAAGAAATCTTTAATCAGGAGTGGGGTAATTGTTCTACTATGGTCGAAAATGATGAGATCCATAATCCACTACATTATCATCCAACATGAGAAAAAAATCCAAAAAGTGTTATAAGAAGCACAAAAACTACATATTATATACCAATAATAGGTAATATCTTAAAAGGATTGGATTTCAGAAAAAAAAATCTTCATGAAAGAAGACTAGAACGTTTCATCCAATGTGGATTTTACCCCTTTCCTAATATGAGCAGTAAAAGGATACAAAAACTTTGATAAAACCTTGATGAACTATTGGTAGTATACACCAATAAAAAATATGTTATGAATTTCAAAGACATTTTGTAATTATTCCCATTAAAATAAAACCATTACCTTTTTATGATCAACTAATAATCATTACTCATAAATCAAGTTCTACAATAATTTTAATCCATAAATCCCATAGTGTAATTTCAAAATCCATCAATTCAAATGGTGACTCCTCAGGATTTCCAAAACCAAACTCTAATGTTTCTCATGATCATGCTAGGATATTGAATAAACTAAAATATATTCTATGAACACTAACAAAAAATATTCATGAAAGTGATGGAATATCTGATTCATAAAACCTATTAAAACTAATGGAGCGTTAGTCAGAACAAATGATAACACAATATTTTTAAAATTTCCATACTTTTTCTAGAAATCAATATTTTGTATATCATAGTCCCATAATCTGGGTTGATGTTAACCTTATCAAGTAAAAACATTAAAAACACATTTTCTCCTTTAAATGATTGAAAAAATAATTCACACATGGAAAAGGATACTTGTTCTTAACCATTACCTAGTTCAAATTTTTACAGTCCAAACTAAATTAAATTAAACTATCTTCTTTAAAGGAATAGAGAAATGAGGATTCCTGTGGTGAAACCAAAGGGTGAATATAACCTTTTTCTAAAATATTTTTCCCTAGAATATGGTTTTTTTTCATATCTATTACTTCCATATTATAAGAAGGGGTTGATGTTGTCATCATTCCTGGCATCGGGTAAATCACAAAAATCTACCTATCTCTCTTGATTAATTTGAGAGAAATCATCTAGAAAAACATTTTGAAAACATCAAACAATAGAGGGGAGATCAACAATAGATAAAATACCACAAGGAGATTCTACAACAGAGGAAAAAAATTCTTTAACTCTTGGTGTGAAGGTCCTACATGTCCATACCTTCGATATAACACTCACTAAAACACTCATAAGATCCCATAATTCTCATAAAATGAAACACACTAATGATAAATATAAGGGCCCAGACTTATTCATTACAGAAAATATTAAATTTAATTTATATGTCACCTTCTTATATTCCCAAAATATTTTAGGACTAGTTTTTTAGATAATTAAACCATAATTCTTAAATAATAATAGAAATACTACAAGGTAGACACTTCAACTCATTATCAATTTTTTTCACTAAAATCTATTATAATAAACATGGTTTCTTTTCATATTCATTCATGAAAGAAACTCCCTTGATCACATACTTATTTCTAATCCCCACAAATCCTATGAAAAACATTTATTTAACTTTGTATGAGTATAAAAAAGATCTGTAAGGGATGCATAAAGAAAGAAAATGAATAGTGTTACAAAAACATGTAAACCATGAATAATTTATCATAAAATAATACTCTCACCCTTAAGAAGTAGTGAAAACATTACTTTGAATATAAGCCCATTGCTTAAAATTTTCGTGATCAAGTGATTACCATAGAAGAAATAGATTTAACATATTATATATAAAGGTAACTTGTGGTATAATAATACTTAAATAGAAAAATCATACGGTGGACTTCCATACATTTCACTCTTACAAATGGAATATCCATATGACTGACTTCCATGATCATTGCATTGGATGTTATAATGTAACTACCCATCCTTGTATTATCACAGAACCACCCTTATTTTGTTTATCATCTAAGCCCCTATCAAATGTCCATGTTCCATGATATAATCATAAAATATTTTAATTATCAACATTCCAATCATAAAATTTCATTTCTAATCATAAGAAATAATTTCAAGATATTTAAATAGTAATTAAATATTCTAAAACACATTTAATAACAAAATACAAAAAAAAGTAAAAAATGATTCCTTCTCCTTTTAAAAAAATTAAGTCTTATATAAGAATCTAAGAATCATGTAACGGTTATGGCAGTAGATACGTTTTTATCATTTTTTATGTTAAAATAAAAATAATCCTTTTATAGTTTTTAATTAATGCCAAACACCTAATATAAATATATTCCTTTTGAAAAAAACTTAATAAAATTAGCTAAAGACACAAAAAGTCCTATATAATATTTTTATAACTATACAAATAACTATGTAAATTAATATCATGAAGAAAAATATTTGATTATTAAATCAATTAATGTTCAAGGTGTCCCAAAACACTTTGAACATTTAAATATTAATCATAAAGAATTAATAAATTTAAAAAAACATTAAATAAAATATGTGTAAATAAAATATGTATATGAAATGTTGTAGTAGCAATATTTACACCTCATAATAGAATAAAGGTTTATATTATCCAGAAATTCTTCCATGAAAGGATATTGAGAAGAAATCCCTTACAAAGATCATATTTTTTTCAAAAATAGAATGAATATATGTTTTCACTATAAATGAAAATAAATAAATTATAAATTAAATATATAATATTTAAAATCCATTTCAAACATAATATTTTAACAACATAAGCAATATGAATAAATTTATCCAAAATAATGGAAATTGTGTAAGAAATTCCCTTACATTGAGTCAGATTCTTCATGTAAAAAATAAATATTCCTAAATAATAATAATTTATTTAAAAATTCTTGATATAGTTTTTTAATATTATTATTCCTTTTATATCACATATTACCATGTTATAAAAATTACATAATTATTTAAGTTTATGTCGGACACCTTGTCGATATTCGGTACTTGAGTTTAAAATGAACTTGATAAGATATCAATACTCCATGTGGTCATTAGTCCATTATCTCCATAATATAAAAAATGATTTAAATATATTATATATTCATTTTATATGTATTTATAATAATAATTAATGTCAAACTAAAAACATCGTTAATGGAGATGGTAGGATGTACATACCTATGAACACCATTTTCATTTTTCCTTTTATATTGAAAGAACGAAATTAAATGAAATGTATGTAAATATGTATATAAATAATAACATTATATTAGAATTAATAATTAATTAATGTCAAATATTTTTTCTCAAATAATATTTCATACTTTCTATGTGATTTGGGAATGAATCACATTATTTTGAAGAAGTGATAGTCCACATGTCCGAAATCGATGATATCATGTAACCACAATATGGAAACCATGAGATGATATTTAATATAATATTTAAAGAATATTAAATTAGTTATAGTATACATATAAAAATATTATTGGACCAAAAAAAATAGTTTAAAGACAATCCATAAAAGAGGTAATGGAAAAAAGAAAAAAACCATTATTCACGGAGGCAATTTACCAGCATAACATGAACAGAACTTTGGTTTCATTGAATAGGAGGTGGTGGGAAAAGAAATTGATATGATATATTCTATTAAAAAAATAACTCTCCAGTATATACATGATTCTTGAGTTATAATGAATTTATGGATGAACTATATGAGGAGAAAAAAAAGAAATTAAGAGAGGTACTTTGAGAAAATTACCTACTAAATATACCCTCCTTGAAAGACCTTTGAGGACCATTGATTTGGTCTTTTGGTGTGACCAAAAGCATTTGGACATGGGTAGAGTGAGTATTAGAGTTTTGAGAAGATATTTGAGATGATACTAGGCTTTCTGGATTGAAATGGGGAGGTGAGGGGTGGTATTTATACTTAAGGAGAGGTGGGTTCAAGTGAATAAATTATTGATTATTTTATATTTAAAGCCAACCGAATTGAGGTGAAACTGATTTCAATGAATAATAATTTAAATAAATGTTTTTTAGACTTTTTAGTTTCAAGCTACACCACAAACAACCTTTAAATGTTTTAATTATTAGGTATTATAAGGCTTTAATCATTAAAAATTATTATTATTCTTTTTTACATATACTATGGTAAATAAGTTTTTTACCATGATAATTTTTTTTATAAAAATAAAATAAAATTAACTCCAAAACGTAATTTAGATATTATGATTCCAAATATATAATTTATTTTACCTAGTTCAATTCACTATAATTTAGTGGATTAGATTTAATATTAATTCCATAGGTAAAATGAAAAAAGAGGCTTTTAAAGTTAAGTGTTCAAAAGATTGAATTGTTTTTATATCTAATTTCAATTTGAAATTGATCAAAACGAAAAAAAATGTTTAAATGATAAAAAAATAAATTAAATACACATAAATAGAAAATAAAACTATTATTTAACAATACAAATAAATTAGAAGAAAAAACAATTCTGAATTAAAATGCAGTATTTTTCACTAACAATTATATTATGAAAGTTATCAAACTAATACCAAAAAATTATCCATACTAAATTTTTATTCCCCAAATAAAAATAATATATTTATTTTGTAAAATATAATGTTTAAAAGTGTCAAAAAAATATATTTAAAATGGTTTTCTCACCAAAAGGCTATAAAATGACTTTTTGAAAAAATACTCAATTTCTCTAAAAAAATAAATTTGTATTTATATCTTATCTAGAGATTAGATAAGATGAATTTTAAATATTACAGTGAATATATGGCATATATATTTCATTAATAAAATTCAACAATATTGATTTTATAACTTTATAAACTCAATTATTTTTATTTTAGTTGTTTTTTAGAAAAAGATTTCATATTATTTAAAAAGTGTGTTACATTAATTTATAATTAATTGTTTACCAAATAATTAATTATAAATAATTATAAAATATATTTTCATAATTCAATTATTATTGTTCATTCCCACCATTTTAATAAATATATTATTAAATAAAAATATCTAGCTTTTTGCTTACGTCCGATGTGGAATATCATGTATGGTATAGTGTGTTTACAAAAATCAAGATGTTACATCCTCCCCCATTAATAAATTGTGTAATTGAAATTTGAATTTCGAGTTGGTAAATAAGTTATGAATTTTCAAAATACCATTATTGAAATCCCACATTGGAAAAAATATTAACAAAAGAACAACTTTAATTGAAAGAAATAGAAGTATGAAGATCAGCTGAGATAACAAATACTAGCTAGCCATGTAAGAAAACATGGATAATGAAGAGAAAACTAAGAATCATGTTTTGATGTAGAGTGATAGAATAAACATTAAGGGGTAATTTAACAATCATAAAACTCAAAATTTGTGATCCCATAAATAGTCTTTGATTTCATAGTAAGAAAATAACAGAAAACATTTTTGTTTTATGATCCTTTTTTTCTCTGACTATGATCACATAGAAGTATACTTACTTGAAAATTATAGTTTAATCTTTTAATAAATTTCAACAATGAACTCACATTTTTCTACAATATATTAGTATTTAGGATGAATTTTTTCATCCTTATATCACTCGAATCAACTTATATAGAATGACAAATTCAAAAAAAGGTAAACTATATACTTATCATGTCTTCAGACATTATCCAAAAAAAGGATTGTATAAGAGAAGTTAATTCCAAAAATGAATAAACCATTTTCTTCTGAAAAAATAATTTTAATCTCTAAAATTCTACTATAATATGAAAGTTTCACAAAGAACATTGCATAACCAATTTTACATAAAATTATTCAAGTTATTAGAATGTAGTATTGAACCCCAAAATCAGAACGATTTGTCTACATTATTTTATATGATAAATTTTAATGTTTATATCCAAATATGAATTAGTCTAGATGTATCACACAAAAAAGTGACTTTCCATATCATCTACAATATATTTTATCAATTTCCATAAATAATATAATCATTATAAGTTCATCCTAGATCCTTCCAATATATAATTAAACTTTTATTCCTCATATAAAATTGCATAGTATTTTATATTCCATTATCATATAGGGTTTCAAGAATAATGAGCATCTTCTGAAAAAAAATTATTCCCTTAATAACTAAGTCATTTTCCAATACCAAAGATATTAATTTGATAAAACAAAAATTCCCAAAATCAACTTAAAATTATTCCATAAAATCATTTAACTAAAATAATTGTGTCATACTAATAAAGGACGTCACGTAGGCCAGTGTTAGGCAATTCACCCTTGTTAACCATCAGTTTTGGGTTTGATTCCCATGGCCTTGTTGGACATGATGGGTTGTCACCCATCCTATGAGTTTTCCATTTTCAAATATTATATAATTATTATAACAATACTAAATTACGGTAGAGTCCTCAAAAATAATTGTAACTTGTTTTATCCTCAATGTTTATATGTTTTCTTTCATTTTGAAACCCCAAATGTAATAGCCCATAATTTCCTCAAAATCATATGAACACTAATGGTTGTCAAAAAATTTATAATTATGTCCAAAAAAATTAACTCTTCCTCAATTAACATTTTTTATGAAAACATAAAGATAACTCGAACTAAATTATAGTCTCAATAAATTACTCACACTACCAAAAGAGTACTGTTAAATTTAAACATCAAAATATCCTTAAGTATATGATGACTCTTGAATCCTAAATAAATAAACATATTAATAATTCAACATTCATCATAATCCACTAACTAATAATTTTCCACCTTATTTCCCAATACATAATTCTGAAAGGTCAAATATCCTCATCATTTATAAATATCATTCCAATAATATTTCAATCGTTAGGGATAATTAAATAAATCATGCCTTGAATTCGTACATCAGGATATTCTTGATGTTCCCTTTCTCTCTCATCAAATTTTTCTACATTAAAAAAGTAAATGTTCACTCTAATTCTGTAATTTCATTTTTTGGTATTTTTGGAATTATTGAGACAATTAAATCATATGAAAAAGATACCATGACCCATAAATTATCTTAGAAATGATTAGGTGTTGGAAAAATCAAATAATTTCTTGCACATGATTTGAATACACAAGAATTTGTCAACATAATTCGAATAATATTTTGGGATAATAGTTATGATCAAATCAGCAGGGAAGGATGTGTAGGTTGTGCAAGATATATTTCTATCAATCTTGAGAAATGATAATTAATATTCTGAAAATAATATCACATAAATATAATTATAATTACTAAAAGAACAATACTATTTAGGGAAAATATAATATTATAATCCATCAACATTCATATATCTCAGTTAATTTAGCTTTTTTTCAATATACAAAAATTAATAAAATCCTCTAAAATTTTCTATATGATAATAAACCTCTAGGTTATAAAGAATCTTTAAATTACATCCATATAAGACTCTATCCTCTAAATATATCTAAACCCTTCTCTAATATCAACTATAAAGGATTTACCTTATTCATTACATAGCATAGTGAATTAAATTTATAATTAACTTTATTAAACTTCAAAAATCTTTTCAGTTTACTATTTTACAGAATTAGACCATAATTATTTCAAAACAATACAAATATTACAAGTTATACACATCTAATCACTATTCAATTTTTCACTAAACAAGACCAATTTAAAGAAACATGGTTTTTTCATGTTCAATCATCACAACAATTCCATTGAACCCATCCATGTCTTTAATCTCCTTTAAATCACTTAAAAAATCTATGAGATGGGATGAGAATAAAAAAACTCAATAAGGGATACACAAATAAGAAAACAACTAGTCGTGGAAAAACATATAAACCATAAATAATTTATCATAAAGTAATTATTTCACCCATATGATGTAGTAAAAACATTACTTCAAATACAGGCTCATTACGTACCATTTTTGTAATCAAGAGATTACCATATAACACATAGAAAACAATAATAACATATTGAGGGGACTTGGGAAATATTTATACTTAAATAGAATAACCATATGATGGACTTCCATACATATCACTCTTAAAAATGGAATAGCCATACGACCAACTTCCAAACACAATGTGTTGTTTGTTATAATGTAACCACCCATCCTTGGTTTATCACGGAACCACCCATATTAGGTTTACCATATAACCACCCATAAAATTTCCATGTATAATGATATAATTGTAACTGATTTCATTTTCCAACATTTCATTCATAAAATATCATTTGAAATCACAAGAAATTCTTATAATATATTAAAATATAAATTCTCTTTTCAAAACAATTTTCAAAAATAGAATACCCAAAAAAGTAAAATAAGATTCTATTTACTTTTGAAAACATTATGTTTTATAAAGGATTCCAAGTATCAAATAACAGTTATGGAAGTAGAGAAATCGTAGTTTTCATATACGTTAAACAAAAACATTCATTTTATCATTTTTAAAAAATCCCAATGCTCCATATAAAAATATTCCTTTTAAAAAATATTGAATTAAATTAAATATAGAAATAATAATTCTAGTATAATCATTTTATAGACATAAAAATTATATTGTAAATTAATATAATGAATAAAAATAATTGATAATTAAATATTTAAATGTTTAAGAAAACTCATACCACATTGATAATTTAAATATTAATATTCATAAATTAATATATTGTATAAATAATAAATAACATTAGTTTAGATAAAATGTGGATATTAAATGACTTAGTATCTTTATATATACCTTATAGAAGAATAAATGTGAATATTATAATTAAATGCCTCAATAAAAAGAGACTAAGATAAAATCCCTTATAAATATCATTTTGTGAAAAAAATAGTTCGTTTATGTGTTTTTACTATAAATACACATAAAACCAGTATAAATAATAGATAATAAATTCAATATTAATTTCACACATATGAGTTTAATGACATAACCTATAATTATAAATTTCACCCAAAGAATGCAAATTGAGTAATTAAATTCCCTTACCTCGAGTCCGACTATTCATGTGAAATATTTATATTTCGGGATAATAAATATTCGATAATTTATACATTCTTGAGAACATTGTTCAATTTATTATTCCTTTTTTATCACTTATTAAAATGTTATAAAAATTACATAATTAATTATGTTCATGTCAGACACCTTGTCGATTAATTGTACATGAGTTGAAAAAGAACTCGATAAGATATCAATAATCCATATCATCATAAGCTCATCATCACTAGAATTTAAAAATGATATAAATATTTTATATATTCATTATATATGAATTTATAAAAATCATTAATAGGAATCTAAAAACATCGTTCATAGACAGGTAGGTCATACATATGCATGAATCTTATTTGGGTTTTTCTAGTCGTATTGAATGAATAAAATTAAATGAAATGTATTTTAATATATATATATATATATATAATAAATTCATTAGAATTTATATGTCAATTATATGTAATATTTTTACTTGAAAATCATTAATACATTCCATGAGATGTGTGAACAAATCACATTATTTTGAGAAGGTGGTAGTCCACAAGTCCACAAATAAAGTTATCATATAACCAAAATATAGAAATTATGAATCTATGTTTAATATAACACTTCAAGAATTTTAAATCAGAAATAATATAAATATTAAAAAATTAATTAAGCATGAAAATAGTTTTATCACTATCCCTGAAGGAGTTAATGGAAAAATAACAACAACATTATTTATGGAGGTGATTAATTTTCTAAACATGGACAACAATTTAGTTTCTTTGAAATAGATGAGTTTAGAAATGAAATGTATATGAAATATTCCACTAGAAACATAACTCTATAGTATATATATTATTTTTTAGTCATCATTAATTTATGTATGAATGAGTTGAGATGAAAGTTTAAAAAGAACATAAATTGAGAATGTTTTATTTAGAAAATTTCTTCTTGAATATACCCTCCTCAAAAAACCCTTAAGGACATTGGATTTGGACTTTTGGTGAGACCAGCAGAACTTGGGCATGGGGATAGTGACTATAAGAGGTTTCTGAAGTGATTTGAGGAGATAAAAGTGTTTTTGGGTCGAAATAGAGAGGTTAAGGATGATATTTATACTTGAGAAGATATGGGTTCATGTGATTAAGTTAATAATTATTTTATATTTATAAGGTAACAACATTGAGGTGGAATTAATTTTATAGAATTATACATTCAATTATTATTGTGTAGTTTTATTAATGTCTAGGAACACCTCAAAATACCTTTAATCATTGTATTTTTTATGTATTTTAAGTCTTTACCCTTTTAACATTAACATGATTCTTTTTTTTACTAATACCATGGTAAATTATTTATAACAAAAAATGAATTTGAATATGAAACCTAATTTAGATCATATGATTACAAATATGGTATATATTTTACTTAATTCTATTCACATAATTTTATGAATTAGATTTAAAAATAATTTTATCGAAAAAACAGAAAAGTGGCCTTTAAAGTGAAACATTAAAATGATTGAAATATTTTTATATATAATTTAAATTTTAAATAGATTAAAATGACCAAAATTGGGAAAAATGATGAAAAAATAATCTAAATATAATTTAAAACCAATTAAAATGATTATAAAATCATTTAAATGAATTACATGAATACGTAGTTTTAAATTAAAATGCATTATTTTACCTATTCATTAACTTATGAAAGTTTAAAAAAAAATTATCCAATATAAATTTTTATGTCCTAATTTCTA
Source organism: Viscum album (assembly GCA_963277665.1). NCBI lineage: Eukaryota > Viridiplantae > Streptophyta > Magnoliopsida > Santalales > Viscaceae > Viscum > Viscum album. Next base: position 993,296,832 of record OY728126.1, read on the forward strand.
AGAGTAAATTAATTCGGTAATATTTAACTTATAAAAGTTTTAAAAGCTAGATTGAAAATGGGTTCTCCATCAAAATGCAATAAAAATGCATGTTTTTTAAAATAAATACTCTATTTAACTTATCTCTCTAGAATGATCATAACATAATTTATATCATATTTATAATTTAAATATAATTTTTCATTTATATCATACAATTGATATGATAAATATAAATGAGTCACATCACTTCGTGGATGTGATAGTTCACATGTACGCACGAACAACATTATCACTTTTTTGTGTATAAAAAGTAAGAAATTAAATGTTATATCATTATACTTTGATAATTAATATGTCATGAATATCTCATATGACCTTTAATTCTGTTTTTATAACCATTCATGAGATATGGTTATGAAAAATGAATTACATTGGTTTGTGGAGGTGATAGTTCACACATACGCACAAATAAAAAACTCATTTCCTAGTTAATGGTATTGGAGTTATATTTAGGTGATGCCATTAGGATAATAACATATATGTATATTGAGGATATTTTAGATATTATATCTTCTATATATAATAGTATTTTAAGGAGGTGGAAGAAGAAATAAAATATAAATACTTAAAGAAAATGATACACCTTCTTCGGTTGTTCTCCTTTGAATAACACCTTAATACCTTAATGGAGGGTGTTATTCAAAATATAAGGCCTCAATAATTTGGGGAGGAATTCTATGAAGGGGTTTGGGTAGATCCGGGATGAACCATGTGGTTATTAGAGTGTGAGTATTAGAGAAACGTGGGTACCTTTTTTAGAAGACGGTAGGGACACCCTTGGAAACTCTTAAAAAATTAAATTAATATAAATTTATTTTTTAATACGAATGAATAAAACATATGTTATGTTAAATTTAATATTATTATAGTAATAAATCATCTCGTAGAACAATTTGTGGACATGTATTTATTTTATTTTAAACCATATCATTTTGATTTACCCTTAATATTTCTTAATTATTTTTAATTGTAGTAATAAACTTTTAAATATTAAGAGGAAATTGGTTTTACTTATATGGGGTAAATTCCACATAATTTTACACTTTATTAACTTTTTGACCTTATAATAGCCTATTGTTAATTTTAAAATATTTTTATTATTTTTAAATAATTTAATATATTATTATTTTTTAGACGTATCAATTATGTCAATTTTTACATTATTCATTTCATTGAATGAAAATAAAAACCAAAGAGAAATATAACTATAAAAAAAATATTTTATAGAATTTTAACATATCATAATCACCTATAAAATTCTTGTATGTCATAAATTATGTCAATTAATATTTATTTTAATTTATATAATATCACTAATTTGATTCTTTAAATAATAAATTAATCACTACATCATCATGGTTTCACCCAAATAGTGGAAATATTTATTTAAAAAAATATATTTTTTTATAGAAAAAATTAATTTTGTTCTTATATCATGTCTAAAATATATATGAGGTGAATTTGAAAAATTAAAATGAATATTTTAAAAATATATTTCATATATATTTCATCAATACAATACATCAATTGTGATTTTAGTTTTTTATAATCTCCTTTATTACATTTTTAATTTTTTATAGAAAAACACATCCTTAATATTCACTTGGTTTTTATTTAATTTCCTAAATAATTTGGTAAAAAATGAAAAATTATATAAACATTTGTAAACAATATTTTTATAATTTATTTAACATCGTTCATTCCAACCATTCTAAAAGCATTGCGATAACTACAACATAAAATAATAATTATAATAGTATATTATTTATTGCTATAACTCAATCTTTTATGCAACATAAGATTTCGGTGAAACCAGTTATTTTTTGTTATGTATGATATCAAACTTATATTTCCTTTCTATGAAAAATTAATATCTATTTTATAAATATTAATAAATATGAAAATGTAAATTTCTATAATTACTAGGGATGTCACATTAATAATAAATTATTATATGTAGAATGAGTATTATCTGATATTTAGTGTAATAATTAATTTATACATTTGGCTCTAGTTCAATTGGGAATCTATTAGGGTTGGTTACTTAGAACCATCAACAACATATTGTATAACTTACTGTACTCATGGATTTTTAAAATTAATAAACTTTTATGACAGCATGATACATATTTTATGTGGAATAGTATGTTATATCATCAAAAGTGTACCTATCCCACTAAAAGGGCATAATAGATACCCACTATGATGAGAACCAAGATGTTACAAGAATGTATTTTGAAAGATATGTTCTATATCATTATAACATTATATGATGTGAAAAATGTTATGATCTAATAGGTTTAAGAGAAAATATTTTTTTGAAACTTATTCTTATAAAAATATTCCTTGGTAATCTCATGAAATGAGATAATATAAAATTGAATTTTGATTATTAAATCTACATTTATATGTGTCCTTGTATGTTCCAATATGTAGAAGTATGTAATGTAAATTAGACATTAATAATATTATTGATTCATTTCTTGAGTAATTTATTTTTACGTATTACCAAAAACCATGAAAAATATGTTCATGGAGATGTTTGGTACATTAGATGCATCAATATTAATAGAGAATTAATTGATAATGAAATATTTCCTTTATCCCCTTTATTCTTTTATAGAAGTTAGTTTCTCATGTCTTATAATGAGAATGGATCCCCTTGATAAAACTCAACATCCGTGAATTTATATAGGAGATTCCATTTATGGAAATATAATAAATGATATATCAAGAAAATAGATTGATGATACATTCATTCAGCCTACTTGATTATATATATATATATATAATGTGATTATAATATAAAGTGTATGTTCATAGTTGGCCATATTTTATTTCGACATCAACTTCTTTATTCAGAGGAAACATGGAATTTCAATGTATGATAACCTTGTACTTTCGATGTTATATCCTAATGTAACTAAGAAAGAGTCCAAGAGGGTTACATTCCCAGTATATTAGATACCTCAATTTATTTCTATATGAATTGATATAGTCATAAAATGTTATTACATTATGTTGTTTAAAAATAATTCATGTTAGTTTAGATCCCAAATATTTTGGCAGTAGTTATTTTAGAGAATATATATTATGTTTCCTTATTTAATAAATATATTTTCTCCAGAAAATTGTATATTTAACTATGTGAATGTCTATTATTTATTTATTTTTGTTTATATTAATGGTAACAAAATATTTATGTTTTTGACATTAATATTTTAAAAGTATTTATTCTATTATTTAGTGAATATTTTTTATTTTTCGGGAGAATAATATAGTGATATATATATTTTATTAAATAGATAGCCAGTATTCAAGGTCTAATTAATACTAGAAAAGATTTTTCAAATGATCGTAATGATTCGTGATAAATTTAATGCTTATATATATATATAAATATTAAATTATTTTGTCATGGAAATAATTTATACTTTATTTGTGAGTTCACCACATATCAATTATTTAATAATAATTCTACTATTCTTTATACATTGGGTTTGTTGGGGGTAATGAAAATAATAAGTGACCTTATAAAATTTTTATTCTATAATCCTAGAAAAACCGAAACTAGATTAAGAGATTTTTTAAAGTCCTGTCCACTCCTATTATTGTGAAAAATGATTCTAGAGTGGGTATTTTCTATCCCTATAGTGATCATCCTCTTAAACATCCTCATGAATGTAAGGAAAATATCCTCCTCCACCATAACAACACTTTATCTCCTTGACATATTTCATTACATTCAATCATGATATCCATAACTATTAGAAACATCCATGATGGAAATTAGTGGATTCTAATGTGATTATTAGAGTTTCATATAACATGTTTGAATCATCTCTAGAGGGAATCTAACCATGATTCCTCTTATATGATAAAAATATGAAACAAGGTTTTCATCATGTAATTTTCAATGAAAAATTAAATTCATCATAAGGTATTTTGTTATTTAAATAACCTAATAATAAATTATAAGTTAAAAGATCTCCTCTTTTTGTCCAGTATTTTTGATCAAAATCAGTTAATTTAATTTTTTTTTCATGATGATCTCCATTATGCCAATATCATAATTTAATTTTATTAAAACTAATTCTATATAGGATATGCCTAATAGGCACTTCCACTCTTCCTGAACATTTCACTTATTTTAATCAGTATTCTAGAGCTATTATGCATGAAACATGATTCCATAATGATTTATAGAGAAAAAATTAGTATATAATAAATAAAGAATTGAATGAACAATTCATCCACATAATGTCTAATGAACACACCTAAATACCCTCCCAATCTAGTACCTAACATGATATGCCAAATACCTGAAGGGAATTCTGGATCCTTACGGGACTGCGACAAGCACCTGATAATATAAAAAACCAATAAAAATGATTTAAACAAACCTTAAGAAAAATTAATTAATCTAAAAATAATAATAGAAATAAATAGTGAACTATAAAGATATATTCCAAAACATAAAATAAATACAAGAAATATCAATAAAAATAGTAGAAAAATCGCAATGCGGAAGTCCCAATATAAAAGGATAAAAACCCAAATAGCTGATCTAGTAGACTCTAAGTGATATCCTAGGAAACACTGAAATATATCACTTTGAAGATAACAAAACATCGCTGATATAAAACCATACATCCTCACTAGGGTTCCCTACCTTTCCATGCATAAAAAGTCATACAAAGGACTACACACCACTAAATAAGTGTGCATGGTGTGAGCTAACATGATCAATAGGACCCCACCCAGGTTCTCCATAATGTATATATACGAAAAATCATGCATTATCAATTCAAATAAAATATTCCATGATAAGTAGAAGTGACGTTATATCAAAACCATTGTTAATATCTCCCTTTATAACATCAATTTGAAGGAAAAGTAAATTATTTAAATTTAAAAGTCAAAAAATTTATATAAAAAACCAATGAAGTATACAACTAATGCACACAGAAATTGCGCTATGGAACTCAACTAATCAATCTAAAAGACAAATCATTCTAAAAATGAATAGTTCATAAAATTTCCTTAGAATATAAGACAATGAAGCAAAGAAACAACCCATGAGTGATCCTCCCTACAATGTTAATACGATGTCCCCAAAAAAACAGTCCTTTAGATCAAAGAAAAACCCCCTGAGAAAATCCTTTGTTATTAATAGAGAAGATGATCATAATATAATCCTTCCACCTACATACCCAAGGCTTCTTGTGCACTGTATTTCATAAATAATTTCTATTCTTTGAAAATACCATGTTTTCCATTAACTAAAAACAATTGAAAAGCTACATATTATCAGAAACCAAATTACACACACACAAAAAATCATGAAATTTTTAATTATAAATCAATTTATTATAAGAATAAGATAAATAATGTTCATCGGCATAGGATAAAGATAGAACCACATTACTCAAACTTGGGGTAGCACATACCCATGAAGGATCCACTAACATGAAGATAGAATAACAAAAATGGAGGCCATATATTCAATATACAAATTTTATAACTGATCGAATTCAATAAATGAGTTACTGAAGAAGAGTGAATGATACATTCCTTACAAATTCACACTCTCCAAAATACTACCATAAAAGGAAATGGCCCCAGAATAAGATAACACAACAAATGTAGAATAGAAACAAAAAAATCATCACAACATATTGAATGACCCAATAATGTAACAAACCCAGACTACCATGATCCAAGAAATAAATAAACTGAAAGGCCTACTCACTAGGAAAGATGAAAACAAAACAAAAAGTGATAAATCACTGAATGGTCAATCTTTATCAAAAGGAGTCTCCAAAAATACCAAAATAATTTTATTAGGTAGATAGAAAAAAGGATATGTGGAATACTAAAAGAAAATATCATTCATATGACACCCTAAAATACCTGATTGTGACATTTACATGGGGTATAAACACATTAAATGTCATCTAATCTACAGGGATCACTTAGAAAAAATCCCATTTATTTTTAATTAAATATCAATATTTTAACATTAAACGATGGGTAACCCTTACACGGAAAGAACTCCATTCACATTCTGTAAAATGTTCATTATTCGTATCTATAGATCAATTACACATCACGTAACCCCAATAAATGTCGTGTAATAGTCTATCAAATAGTAAAAACTATATATTATTGTAAAAAAATAGAAAACCATCTCTATAATTCTCTAAACAAGTGGAGAAACCCACAAAGAAATTCCATGTTTATTCCCGGATACCATTAATTCAGAAAAACATCCATCTTGAAAAGTTAATTAAATTTTCTTAAAAAATATTATCTATCATCAGGAGTCCCAAGACAAAACCAATTAAAGAGGAAAATCGGAAAATGGATGGGGGTTACTTGATATTGTGTACAATTTAGTCACAAAATCCCCACTACAAGGATTTCCATCCCTGGGAAGTCATTTAAAATAATGGTGTTCAGAAAATAGGTGAGTCCACTTCTCCCTCATCAGCGCTTTTCACTCCCATGTTTCATGAGAATCTAATCCATTACCCAAAACTACTCTGATCAATGAAATAGACATCCCATAAAAGACTTTATATTGAGATTCAATGATATCTAATGGCTTCTCAACAATGAAATCATCTTGTTCTAACTCAATATCTACCCAACATATAACATGATAGGGATAATGATGATATTTGTTGTGATGTGATATGTGGAAATCATCATCAATATCTATTGAATAGGATGTTGAATCTAATATATAAGAAACCTTCCCAAAATGATCAATGGCCTCAAATTATCCATCATATCTCAAATCTATCTTTTCATATTTTCATGCTAATGGTTACCCAATCAAGGAGAAACATTCAATAAAATCGGGTCACGTATATAAAATCCAAATGACAATGTAATTGTTCTTTATGAGATTTTATTTCACTCTTCACGGTAACCAAACACCGATGTATATCTCGAGTCCTTATATATGTGTCTTGAAAAAAACTCAATACCACCAAAGAATATTTTCCCTCCTATTCACAATAAAGAGGTGACCTATATAGGTGATCATTCAAATCCCAGAAAGAATCAATTTTGATTTATGTTAATAACTATTATTAAATGAAAAATTATCTATTCCCAAATGGATTTCTTATAATACATACAAATCCAAGACACATACACAAATCATATCATCTAGGATATGAATATAACACTCTGTCTAACTTTTTATTTGTGGATGATAGGATGTACTCAATCTAACATGGTTTCCCATCTCCACTTGAAGACATATCTAGAACCTCAATGTACTCCTTGGATCCCTATCTAAAACAATGTAATACGGAAACCCACATAACCTCACAATTTCTAATGCATATAGCATACCCAGACTATTAGATTTAGTCATATATATGATTAGAATGAAATGATATGAGTTTTTCAATGAGTAAGTAACCACAAAGATAACATTCATCCATTGGAAATTCTATAGGAACCTTACAAGAAATTCATTGGATACCTTAACCCATTCCTTAACTGAGGTTGAAAGAGTCTTGATATAAATTGAATGTTTCACAGGCTCTTCCTTTATTTGTTGGAAAGGGTAACAACAAGACATAGAATCAACAATGTCTTTATTCATACTCCACCACCAGAATTACTATCTAATATCATAATACATATTCATAAAACATAGATTAATAGCTCACAAAAAACTAAGAAAATAAGATAACACTAAACTTCTCATAGTTGCTGGGATATAAAACTAATCCCCAAAACCATGAAATGCATCTAAAGAGACATTCCAACATGAAATGGTCTTCCTTCCATATAGGGTTTCTTAATTTCATTTGAAATTTTCATCAAACGGCTTATTCTGAATATTATACTCATATATAGATAATGATAAAGGAGAAATTTTATGAACCACACCAAAGTCACCACCCTAAGCATCCAGATGAGTCTAAGAAAATATCCACATGAGTTTCCACTCTTCATTCAATTCCAAGATAGTTTTATTCTAGTTTCTAGCTAAGAGCATCTGAAATAGAATTTCCATTCTTTGAATAGTATGTGATATTGAATTTAAACATTTGAAGGTATTACACCCACCAACTCTATCAAAGATTTAATTATTTATGATAAAATATATTTCATAATATTTTATGGTAATAAAATACAATGAAATTGTCTTGAAAAAAATAATTTCACCAACAATTAAGTTCATGTACTACTAATGAAAGCATTAATCATGAGTGGGGTAATTGTTCTACTATGGTAAAAAAATGACGAGATCCATAATCCACTACATTATTATCCAACATGAGAAAAAATCCAAAAAAGTGCTATAAGAAGCACAAAAACTACATATCCTATACCAAGCATAGGTAGTATCTTAAAATGATCGGATGTCAGAAAAAAATCTCATGATGAAATAAGACTAGAACATTTCATCCCATGTGGATTTTACCCCATTCCTAATATGAGTAGTAAAAGGATACAACAACTTTGATAAAACATTGATGAACTGTTGGTAGTATCCACCAATAAAAAAGATTTTATGAATTTCAAAGACATTTTGTAATTATTCCCATTAAAATAAAACCAGTACAATTTTATGATCAACTAATAATCATTTCTCATAAATCATTTTCTACAAGAATTTTAATTCAGAAATCCCATAGTGTAATTTCAAAATCCATCAATTCAAATGGTGGCTCCTCAGGATTTCAAAAACCAAAATCCAATGTTTCTCATGATCATGCTAGGATATTGAATAAACTAAAATATATTCTATGAACACTAACAAAAAATATTCATGAAACTGATGGAATATCTGATTCATCAAATCTATTAAAACTAACGGAGCGTTAGTCAAAACAAATGATAACAGAATATTTTTAAAATTTCCATACTTTTTCTAGAATTCAATATTTAGTATATCATAGTCCCAAAATCTGTGTTGATGTTAACCTTACCAAGGAAAAACATTCAAAAAATATGTTTTCTCCTTTAAATGATAGAAAAAATAATTCACACACGGAAAAGGATACTTGTTCTTAACCATTACCTAGTTCAACTTTTTACAGTCCAAGCAAAATTAAAGTGAACTATCTTCCTTAATGGAATAGAGAATTTGGGATTCCTATGGTGAAACCCAAGGGTGAATATAACCGTTTTCTACTATATATTTCCCTAGAATATGGTTTTCATTCAGATCTATTTCTTCCATATTATAAGAAGGTGTTGATGTTGTCTTCATTCCTGGAATCGGGTACATCACAAAAATCTACCTATCTACCTTGAGGAATTTGAGAGAAATCATCTAGAAAAACATTTGGAAAACATCAAACAATGGAGGGGAGATCAACAATAGATAAAATACCACAAGGAGATTCTACAACAAAGGAAGAAAAGTTCTTTAACTCTTGGTGTGAAGGTCCTACATGTCTATACCTTCGATATAACACTCACTAAAACACTCATAAGATCCCATAATTCTCATAAAACGATACACACTAATGATAACTATAAGGACCCAGACATATTCATTACATAACATATTAAATTTAATTTATAATTAACCTTCTTATATTCTCAAAATATTTTAGGAATAGTTTTTTAGATAATTAAACCATAATTCATACATAATAATAGAAATACTACAAGGTAGTCACTTCAACTCACTATCAATTTTTTCACTAAAAATCTATTATAATAAAAATGGTTTCTTTTCATATTCATTCATGAAAACAACTGCCTTGATCACATACTTATTTCTAATCTCCCACAAATCCTATGAAAAACATTTATTTAACTTTGGATGAGTATAAAAAAGATCTTTAAGGGAAACATAAAGAAAGAAATTTAATAGTGTTACAAAAACATGTAAACCATTAATACTTTATCATAAAATAATACTTTCACCCTTAAGAAGTAGTGAAAACATTAATTTGAATATAAGCCCATTGCTTAACATTTTCTTGATCAAGTGATTACCATAGAAGAAATATAAATAACATATTATATAGAAAGGTAAATTGTAGTATAATAATACTTAAATAAAAAAATCATACGGTCGACTTCCATTCATTTCACTCTTACAAATGGAATATCCATATGACTGACTTCCATGATCATTGCATTGGATGTTATAATGTAACTACCCATCCTTGGATTATCACAAAACCACACATATTTTGTTTATCATGTAACCCCCTATCAAATGTCCATGTACCATGATATAATCATAAAATATTTCAATTATCAACATTTCATTCTTAAAATCTCATTTCTAATCATAAGAAATAATTTCAAGATATTTAAACAGTAATTAAATTTTCTAAAACACTTTCAATAAAAAAATACAAAAAAATGTAAAAAATGATTCCTTCTCCTTTTAAAAAATTAAGTCTTATATAAGAATCTATGAATCATGTAATAGTTATGGCAGTAGATACGTTTTTATTATTTTTTATGTTAAAATAAAAATAATCCTTTTGTAGTTTTTAATTAAAGCCAAACACACAATATAAATATATTCCTTTTGAAAAAAACATAATGAAATTATTTATAGACATAAAAAGTCCTATATAATATTTTTATAACTATACAAATAACTATGTTAATTAATATCATGAATAAAAATATTTGATAATTAAATCAATTAATGTTCAAGGTGTCCCAAAACACTTTGAACATTTAAATATTAATCTTAATAAATTAATAAATTTAAAAAAACATTAAATAAAATATCGGTAAATAAAATATGTATATGAAATGTTGTAGTGGCTATATTGACACCTTATAATATAAATAAGGTTTATAATATCCAGAAATGCTTCAATGAAAGGATATTGAGAAGAAATCCCTTACAAAGATCATATTTTTATCAAAAATAGAATGAATATCTGCTTTCACTATAAATCAAAATAATAAAATTATAAATTAAATATATGATATTTAAAATTCATTTCAAACATAATATTTCAACAACATAAGCAATATGAATAAATTTATCCAAAATAATGGAAATTGGGTAAGAAATTCCCTTACATTGAGTCAGATTCTTCATGTAAAAAATATATATTCCTAAATAATAATAATATATTTAAACATTCTTGATATAATTTTTTAATATTATTATTCCTTTTATATCACATATTACCATGTTATAAAAATTACACAATTATTTATGTTCATGTCGGACTCCTTGTCGATATTCGGTACTTGAGTTTAAAATGAACTTGATAAGATATCAACAATCCATGTAGTCATTAGTCCATTATCTCCATAATATAAAAAATGATTTAAATATATTATATATTCATTATATATGTATTTATAAGAATAATTAATGGCAAACTAAAAACATCATTAATGGAGATGGTAGGATGTACAAACCTATGAACACCATTTTCATTTTTCCTTTTATATTGAAAGAATGAAATTAAATGAAATATATGTAAATATGTATATAAATAATAACATTATAGTAGATTTAGTAATTAATTAATGTCAAATATTTTTTCAAAAATAATTTTTAATACTTTCAATGTGATTTGGGAATGAATCACATTATTTTGAAGAAGTGATAGTCCACATGTCCGAAATCAAAGTTATCGTGTAACAAAAATATGGAAACCATGAGATGATATTTAATATAATATTTAAATAATATTAAATTAGTTATAGTATACATATAAAAATATTATTGGACCATAAAAAATAGTTCAAATACCATCCATAAAAGTGGTATTGGAAAAAGAAAAAAACCATTATTCATGGAGCAAATTAACCGGCATAACATGAACAGAACTTTGGTTTCATTGAATAAGAGGAGGTGAGAAAGGAAATTGATATGATATATTCTATTAAAAAATAACTCTCCAGTATATACATGATTCTTGAGTTATAATTCATTTATGGATGAACTATATGAGGAGAAAATAAAGAAATTAATAGAGGTACTTTGAGAAAATTACATATTAACTTTACCCTCCTTGAAAGTCCCTTGAGGACCATCGATTAGGTCTTTTGGTGTGACCAAAAGCACTTGGACATTGGTAGAGTGAGTATTAGAGGTTTGAGAAGATATTTGAGATGATACTAGGCTTTCTGGATTGAAAAGGGGAGGTGAGGGTGGTATTTATACTTATGGAGAGGTGGGTTCAAGTGAATAAATTATTGATTATTTTATATTTAAATCCAACCGAATTGAGGTGCAATTGATTTCAATAAATAATAATTTAAATAAATGTTTTTAGACTATTATGTTTCGAGCTACACCACAACCAACCTTTAAATATTTTAATTTGTAGGTATTATAGGGCTTTACTCTTTAAAAAGTAATATTATTCTTTTTTACGTATTCTATGGTAAATATGTTTTTTACAATGGTAAATTTTTTTATAACAAAAAATAAAATTAACTCCAAAATGTAATTTAGAGATTATGATTACAAATATATAATTTATTTTACCTAGTTCAATTCACTATAATTTGGTGGATTATATTTAATATTAATTCCATAGGAAAATGAAAAAACGGGCATTTAAAGTTAAGCGTTCAAAAAATTGAATTGTTTTTATATCTAATTTCAATTTGAAAATGATAACAATGAAAAAAAAATTGTTTAAATGATAAAAAAATAAATTAAATTCATCTAAATAAAAAATAAAACTATTATTTAACAATACAAATAATTTAGAAGAAAAAACAATTCTGAATTAAAATGTAGTATTTTTCACTATCAATTAAATTATGAAAGTTATCAAACAAATACCAAAAAATTATCCATACTAAATTTTTATTCCCCAAATTAAATGAATATATTTATTTTGTAATATATAATGTTTAAAAGTGTCAAAAAATATATTTAAAATGTTTTTCTCACCAAAAGGCTGTAAACAGACTTTTTTGAAAAAATACTCAATTTCTCTGAAAAAATAAATTTGTATTTATATCTTATCTAGAGATTAGATAAGATGAATTTTAAATATTACAGGGAATATATGGCATATATATTTCATTAATAAAATTCAACAATATTGATTGTATAACTTTATAAACTCACTTATTTTTATTTCAGTTGTTTTTTAGAAAAACATTTCATTTTATTTTAAAAGTGTGTTACAGTAATTTAAAATTAATTGTTTACCAAATAAATAATTATAAATAATTATAAACTATATTTTCATAATTCAATTATTAATGTTAATTCCCACCATTTTAATACATATATTATTAAATAATAATATCTATCTTTTCTCTTACGTTTGATGTGGCATATCATGTATGGTATAGTGTTTAAAAAAAAATATGGATGTTACATCCTCCCCCATTAACAAATTGTGTAATTGAAATTTGAATTTGGAGTTGGTAAATAAGTTATGAATTTTCAAAATTCTATTATTGAAATTCCACATTGGAAAAAGGATTAACAAAAGAACAACTTTAAATGAAAGAAATAGAAGTATGAAGATTAGGTGAGATAACAAATACTAGCTAGCCATGTAAGAAAACATGGACACAGAAGAGAAAAATAAGCATCAAGGTTTGATGTAGAGTGATAGAATAAAATTTAAGGGGAAATTTGACAATCATAAAACTCAATATTTGTGATCCCATAAATAGTCTCTAATTTTATAGTAGGAAAATAACAGAAAACTTTTTTGTTTTAAGATCCTTTTTTTCTCTGACTATGAACATATAGGAGTATACTTACTTGAAAAGTATAGTTTTATCTTTTAATAAATTTCAACAATGAACTCATATTGTTCTAAAATATATTAGTATTTAAGATGAATTTTTCATCCTTATATCACTTGAATCATCTTATATAGAATCACAAATTCAAAAAAATGTAAACTATATACTTATCATGTCTTCATACATTAACCAAAAAAAGGATTGTATAAGAGAAGTTAATTCAAAAAATGAATAAACCATTTTCATATGAAAAAATACTTTTAATCTCTAAATTTGAACTATAATATGAAAGTTTCTCACAGAACATTGCATAACCAATTTTACATAAAATTATTCAAGTTAATCAAAAGTAGTATTGAACCCCAAAATCAGAACGATTTGACTACATTATTTTCTATGATAAATTTTAACGTTTATATCCAAATATAAATTAGTCTTGATGTATCACACAAAAAAGTGACTTTCCATATCATCTACAATATATTTTATCAATTTCCATTAATAATATAATCATTATAAGTTAATCCTAGATCCTTCCAATATATAATTAAACTTTTATTCCTCAAATAAAATTCCATAGTATTGTATTTTCCATGATCATATAGGGTTTCCAGAATAATGAGCATCTTCTGAAATAAAATGATTCCCTTAATAACTAAGTCATTTTCCAATACCAAAAATATTAATTTGATAAAACATAAATTCCCAAAATCAACATAAAATTATTCCATGAAATCATTTAACTAAAATAATTATGTCATACTAACAAATGACTTCACATAGGCCAGTGTTAGGAAATTCACCCTTATTAACAATCAGTTTTGGGTTTGATTCTCGTGGCCTTGTTGGACATGATGGGTTTTCACCCATCCTATGAGTTGTCCATTTTCAAATATTATATAATTATTATAACATTACTAAATTATGGTAGAGTCCTCAAAAATAATTGTAACTTGTTTTATCCTCAATGTTTATATGTTTCCTTTAATTTTAAAACCCCAAATGTAATAGCCCATAATTTCCCCAAAATCATATGAACAATAAAGGTTGTCAAAAAATTTATTATTATGTCCAAAAAAAGAACTCTTCCTCAATTAACATTTTGTTATGAAAACATAAGGATAACTAGAACTAAATTATTGTCTCAATAAATTACTCACACTACCAAAAGAGTACTGTTAAATTTAAACATCACAATATCCTTAATTATATGATGACTCTTGAATCCTAAATAAATAGACATATTAATAATTCAACATTCTTCATAATCCACTAACTAAAAATTTTCCACCTTATTTCCCAATACATCATTCTAAAAGGCTAAATATCCTCATCGTTTATAAATATCATTCTAATTATATTTTATTCTTTAGGGATAATTAAATAAATCATGCCTTGAATTCGTACATCAGGATATTCTTGATGTTCCCTTTCTCTCTCATCAAATTTTCCTAATTTAAAAAAGTAAACGTTCACTCTAATTCTGTAATTTCACTTTTTGGAATTTTTGGAAATGTTGAGA
The DNA here is from genome assembly GCA_963277665.1 of Viscum album. Classification (NCBI taxonomy): domain Eukaryota; kingdom Viridiplantae; phylum Streptophyta; class Magnoliopsida; order Santalales; family Viscaceae; genus Viscum; species Viscum album. The sequence continues at coordinate 993,312,088 of OY728126.1, forward strand.
CAATTAAATCATATAAAAAAGATACCATGACCCATAAATTGTCTTAGAAATTATTAGGTGTTGGAAAACTCAAATAATTTCATGCACATGATTTGAATACTGAAGAAGTTGTCAACATAATTCGAATAAGATTTTGGGATAATAGTTATGATCAAATCAGTAGGGAAGGATATGTAGGTTGTGAAAGATCTATTTCTATCAATCGTGAGAAATGATAATTAATATTATGAAAATAACATCACATAAATATAAGTATAATTAATAAAAGAATAATACTATTAAGGGAAAAGATAATATTATAATCCATAAACATTCTTATATCTCAGTTAATTTTTCTTTTTTTCAATATACAAAAATTAATAAAATCCACTAAAATTTTCCATATGATAATAAACCTCTAGGATATAGAGGATCTTTAACTTACACCCATATATGACTCTATCCTCTAATGTTATATAAACCCTTCTCTAATATCAACTATAAAGAATTTACCTTATTAATTACATAACATAGTGAATTCAATTTATAATTACCTTTATTTAACTTCAAAAATCTTTTCAGTTTACTATTTTAAGTAATTAAATCATAATTCTTTCAAAACAATACAAATATTAAAATTTATACACGTCTACTCACTATCCAACATTTCACTAAACAAGACCGATTTAAAGAAACATGGTTTTTTTTTCATGTTCAATCATCACAGCAATTCCATTGAACCCATCTATGTCTTTGATCTCCTTTAAATCCCTTAAAAAATCTAAAATATCAGATGAGAATAAAAAAACTCAATAATGGATACACAAATAACAAAACAACTAGTCATGGAAAGACATATAAACCATTAATAATTTATCATAATGTAATTATTTTACCCATATGATGTAGTAAAAACATTACTTTAAATACAAGCTCATTACGTACCATTTATGTAATCAAGAGATTACCATATTACACATAGAAAATAAAAATATCATATCGGGGGAACTTGGTAAATAGTTATACTTAAATAGAATAACCATATGATGGACTTCCATACATATCACTCTTAAAAATGGAATAGCCATACGACCAACTTCCAAACACAATTTGTTGGTAGTTATATTGTAACCACCCATCCTTGGTTTATCATGGAACCACCCATATTAGTTTAACCATATAACCACCCATAAAATGTCCATGTATAATGATATAATTGTAACTGATTTCATTTACCAACATTTACTTCATAAAATAGCATTTGAAGTCACAAGAAATCATTATAATAAATTGAAATATAAATTCTATTTTCAAAACAATTTTCAATAACAGAATACCCAAAAAAGTAAAATAAGATTCCATTTACTTTTGAAAAAATTATTTTTTATAAAGGATTCCAAGTATCAAATAACAGTTATGGACGTAGAGAAATCGTAGTTATCATATATGTTAAACAAAAACATTCATTTTATCATTTGTAAAAATTCCAAATGCTCCATATAAAAATATTCCTTTTAAGAAATATTGAATTAAATTAAATATAGAAATAATAATTCCATTATAATCATTTTATAGACATATAAATGATAATGTAAATTAATATAATGAAGAAAAATAATTGATAATTAAATATTTAAATGTTTAAGAAAACCCATACCACATTGATAATTTAAATATAAATATTCACAAATTAATACATTGTAAAAACAATAAATAACATTACATTAGATAAAATGTGGATATTAAATGACTTAGTATCTTTATATATACCATATAGAAGAATAAATGTGAATATTTTAATTAAATGCATCAATAAAAGGAGACTATGATAAAATCCCTTATAAATACCATTTTGTGAAGAAAATTGTTCGTTTATGTGTTTTTACTATAAATCCACATAAAACCAGTATAAATAAGAGATAATACATTCAAAATTAATTTCACACATATGATTTTAATGAAATAACCTATAATTATAAATTTCACCCAATGAATGAAAATTGAGTAATTAAATTCTCTATAAGTATAAATTTCACCCAAAGAATGAAAATTGAGTAATTAAATTCTCTTACCTTGAGTCAAACTCTTCAAGTGAAATATTTATATCTCGGGATAATAAACATAGGATAATTTATACATTCTTGAGAACATTGTTCAATTTATTATTCCATTTATATCACTTATTACAATTTTATAAAAATTACATAATTATTTAGGTTCATGTCGGACACCTTGTCGATTAATTGAACTTGAGTTGAAAAAGAGCTCAATAAGATATCAATAGTCCATATCATCATAAGACCATCATCTATAGAATTTAAAAATGATATAAATATTTTATATATTCATTATATATGTATTTATAAAAATCATTAATAGGAATCTAAAAACACCGTTCATGGACATGTTGGCCGTACATATGCATGAATATTATTTGAGTTTTTCTAGTCGTATTTAATGAATAAAATTAAATGAAATTTATTTATATATATATATATATAATAAATTCAGTAGAATTTATATGTCAATTATATAAAATATTTTTACTAGAAAATATTTAATACATTCCATGAGATGTGTGAACAAATCACATTATTTTGAGAAGGTGGTAGTCCACAAGTCCCCAAATAAAGTTATCATATAACCATAATATGTAAATTATGAATCTAAGTTTAATATAACACTTCTACAATATTAAATCAGAAATAATATAAATATTAATATATTAATTAAGCATGAAAATATTTTTATGACTATCCCTGAAGGAGTTGACGGAAAAAGAACAACAACATTATTTACGGAGGTGATTAATTTGCTAAACATGGACAACAATTTAGTTCCTTTGAAATAGAAGAGGTTAGAAAAGAAATGTATAAGAAATATTCCACTAGAATCATAACTCTATAGTATATATATGATTTTTAGTCATCATTAATTTATGGATGAATGAGGTGAGATAAAAGTTTAAAAAGAACATAAATTGAGAATGTTTTATTTAGAAAGTTTCTTCTTGAATATCCCCTCCTTAAAAAGCCCTACAGGACATTGGATTTGGAATTTTGGTGAGACCAGAAGAACATGGGCATGGGGATAGGGACGATAAGAGGTTTCTGAAGTGATTTGAGGAGATAAAAGCATTTTTGGGTCGAAATAGAGAGGTTAAGGATGATATTTATACTTGAGGAGAGGTGGGTTCATGTGATTATGTTAATCATTATTTTATATTTATAAGGTAACAACATTGAGGTGGAATTAATTTTATAGAATTATACATTTAATTATTATTGTGTAGTTTTTTTAATGTCTAGGAACACCTCAAAATAACATTAATCATTTTTTTATGTATTTTAAGTCTTTACACTTTTAACATTAACATGATTATTTTGTTACTAATACCACGGTAAATTATTTATACCAAAAAATGAATTTGAATATGAAACCTAATTTAGAACATATGATTACAAATATGGTATATATTTTACTTAATTCAATTCACATAATTTTATGAATTATATTTAAAATTAATTTTACAGAAAAAACAGAAAAGTGGCCTTTAAAGTGAAACGTTCAAAAGATTGAAATATTTTTATATATAATTTAAATTTTAAAAAGATTAAAATGACCAAAATTGGGTAAAATGATGAAAACATGATATAAATATTATTTAAAACCAATTAAAATGATTATAAAATCATGTAAATAAATTACATGAATACTTAGTTTTAAATTAATATGCTTTATTTTCACTATTCATTAACTTATGAAAGTTATCAGAAAAATAAAAAAAGATATCCAATATAAATTTTTATATCCTAATTTCTATGAATAAATTTATTCGGAAATATTTAACTTATAAAAGTTTCAAAAGCTAGATTGAAAATGGGTTCTCCATAAAAATGCAATAAAAATGCCCGTTTTATAAAATAAATACTCTATTTATATGAAAAATTGAATTTGTTCATATATTATGTATATAAAAAAATAAAGATGAATTTTAAACCTTAAAATAGAATATATTTCATGTAAATTTCATTAAAAAAACCCAAATAGATTGATTTTATTACTTTATAAAACCACATATTTTCATTTAAATAGTTTATTTATAAAACACATCCATTGTTTAAAAAGATTTTTACCTTCATTTATAATTAATTTTTCACCAATAAAAAATCATAAACTAGTGTAAGATATATTTTTATGTTTAAATTATTATTGTTCATTCTCTCTATCTTAACAACTAGTTTATTAAGTGATAATATTTTTTTTTCTTAAGTTCGATGTGGCATGTTAGGTAAAATATAGTGTTTATTTAATAATCAAGATGTTATAATAACAATTATACACTTCAATATGAGCAAAAATCCAATCCATCATGAGGATATTTCTGAATAGATCCCAATGTAGAATCAGAAAAACTTGTATTCTCACTGCATTACTTATTAATAACACATAAGATGAACCTTGAAACCCCTTATTTTTCCTCATCCCAAGAGGTTTCACTAACTCGAAAACAAAGTAAATGATTTTTTTTGGAAGGTTAAACATTTTAACAAAATTATAGATATAAATTAGTGGAAAGAAACAATGTCAAATAATGATATAATTATTGAGGATGCAATAATGACTGTACCTCTCACTATTACTTGACCCATATTTACTTCCATTGGAAAGTCATATACTATATAAAGTTGCATCACTACTGAGACCTATGGTAAGATCCCTTTAGTCATGGATGAAAACATTTTACTACATTATCTTTTGGAGTTGATAATACCTGACCATATCAATATATGGAAACGTCCTGATAGTAACACTATAGATGACTATAAAACCCCCATTTGTTACAAAGTGAAAAGAGAATTTTCTTATAAATTATATTGGTGTATGATAAAAATACAAGACCTCTTTTCTATAAAGAGATAAACTCTGAATACGTCACCATAATTTGTGAAAATGGGAATAACTGATGGAAGAAAATTGTCTTCTTATTGTTCTAATCAAATCCCACATACTTTTCTACCTGTATGATGGAATCCCACCATTTCTTTCTATGACCCTCATGTATGAACATTTTTTACCACGCCTTGGTATGATTATGTATTTCTAAGAATTAAAAAATATGATAAATCATTAAAATATAGTCCTCTGCCTCTTAAGGTTCATTCATACCATTAAAGAATGGTGGTTTCTCATGCAAGAACTCATGTGATCGATTTCAGTATCTTCCAGCTCCTAGATGTATCTCAACTACTATGTTCCAGACATCCAAAGTATTCTAGTCAACAACACAAAACAACATGAATTGTAGATTATATAAAATTATGATCCCTGTGAGGATTCTGTTGAGGAGGATCAGCTTCACCATCGAAAAGAACTCACAGAACATATATCATAATCATAAAACTACACACTAAAATAGAATAAATGATCATACAAAAAATAATATTATTTTAAACTAGAAAAAATAAAATTAATAACTGATATTCACATAAAGAACTCAAAATAGGATACACATATCCCAACATCCCATTGTAAGTTGATTCTCATCAGTACAACAGTTGGCCAATAACTTACCACAACATACCTCTCATGTTATGAAAATTATAATTCCATTCAAATAACTCCAAAATAGAGAAAAAAATCTATTGATACCAAACTATAATAAACCAATCAAAATACCCTATCAAACTGGTGTCGAACCCAATAGTCCACATACTCGAAGGGAGTTCCTAATCCCCCCAGGTTGGAGACTAGAAATAGGGCCTCGAACAACAAATAGAGGGAATTTTTTCCCAGCCGGATGGAAAAACAACATGGAATATATAGACATAAAATAATGAAATAGAATAATATAAATATATATTTTAAAATATAATTATAACCAAGGAAGAGATACAAATAATAGGATGTAGAATAACATCCAAGATGAAAGTCCAACAAAAAAAGCATAACAAACCCAAGAAAGATACTCTAACATTTTATATGAGATTGCGTGAGAAACACCACTCTATTATACCATATAGCTACCCAATCCCAGCAAACAGAAAACCTTTCCACCTCACTATGGTGGCTTTCATTTCCCAACATTAAAAAATGTACAAAGGTCTACACAGAACTGAATAAGTACATAGTCTACAACTTGTCATGATCTATAGAATCCAACAAATGTAATCCATGACATATCTATGTACTATAACTCAAGTATTCTAATTCTAAATAAAACATGGAATAATAAGCAGTGAAAAATTCATATCAAAATAATTGTATATATTTCACTTTTACTCCATGAAATTTAAAACAATTTTCTGTATGTCAATTTCCAAATTCAAATCATGCATATTAAAAAATAAATGTAGTATAAATCCAATGAATACGTAAATCATGCCAAAGAAATCAACATGTTAGGATGTAAGACTACTCGTACCACACCAAATAACTAGTTCACAACAATTACATATAACACATGCCTATAGAGTAGTGGAACACGTCATTTTTTAACCTCCAAATAATGTCAATAACATGTTTGTAGACCAATATGACTAGGGACCAGAGAAAATCCCAAAGAGTAAATCCCCCAATGGTAATATAGATGATTGATCTAAGATAAAACATCACCTTCATTCCCAAGGATTTTCGTGTGTTGAATTTCATAAATCATTTCATATGATTATGAAATAACCCTATTTTCATTTACCAAATACCATGGAAATATAAATTTTATCAAATATATATTTAAATACATAAAAAATCATTCCAAATTAAATTATAAATAAATTTATAAAAATGATAAGAGAAATATAATTCTTCAACAAAGGATAGAGGAAAAATAACTTATATTAAGATTATTGTCATACATGCCCACAATGAATCCACCTATATGAGGATCACAAAATCAACAATGGAGGCCCTTGAATCAATCAAAAAAATTATAATTGATCAAATCCAACTAAATGGTTTTTAGAGAAGAAGAAATACCACAAACATCAAGAACCCAGTTTCACCGCACCATATCCAATAATAGAGATGACCACCGAAAGATGATCACACCAGAATATTGAAGAGAAACAAAGGAATCAGCACAATAGATCAATAGACCTAAAAACACAACACAACAACACTAATGTGTTACAAACAATGAAGAGGTAGAAATGCATACTCACTTGGAGGGATGAAAAAAATTGCAATGTTGATCAACTGTTGAATGAATCAATCCAGATCCAAAAAAATCTCCCAAAATTACTAGATAATCCTTCTAGGTTGAGTGGAAACAGATCATTGGAAGAATTAATGAAAATAGAATTCTAACAATTCCTAAAATTATTTCTTATGACATTTACAATGAATAGAATCCATTTACATGTCGTGTAATCCATGAGGATTTCATTAGTTGAAAACCCATCCCTTTTAAATTAAAAATTATTATTATAACCTTACACATTGTGAAAATCTTACATGATGCTTAATCCTTTCATGTTTTTTGAGAAGTCTACTATTTGTGTTTGGACACCAATTACACATCGTGAAAACATTTATTAATTGGGAAATTGTCCATCAAACATATAAAAACTCTTGATTCTAACATAAAAACCCTAAACCAACTCTAGAATTATACAAACCTAGGGAGAATCCGAAGAATTCATTGCATGTTTATACCCATATTTAATTAATTTAAACATGCATCTATTGCCTACTCATATTTTCTTATCCTCAGAAAATGTTCCACATCTTCAAGAATCCCATGATTCACCCAATTAATGTGGAAAACAAGCAATTGGAAGGGGGTTTTATGAATGATGGAAATGGGATGTTACAACATCCATTATGGAGGAAAATTCCCTTTTCATCACAAGTGAGAAAAAAACCAAACTGACCAAAATTTGAAAATAATAAGCCCTAGAAAAATAAAAACATGTAGGTAGAACACTCAAAATTCATCGTCATCTCTAACCAGTGACTTTTTGAAATAGAACATCACCACTGGCCAATATATCACAATATAATGAAATTAAATACTAAACATGATCTAATGGAAAAATATAATCACCTTGAAAACCATTAATTCATAAAATATATATTTATTTAATAAGTAGGAAACAATATTTATTATAATAATGAAGATATATAAGTAAACTTATAATAGAATTGAAGTTTGAAAACTAAAACAAAATTAGTAAAGGAATAATTAAATAATTCAGTTTAGAATGAAGGTATATAGGGATATTTAATAAACATTAAGTATTGGGGTATTTTATAAGAGCTTAACATTAGAGTATCCCCTCAAGAAATAAATTCAATATGGGGGAATAGTTTAATCTTAATTGGGACATTATCAAAATATAATTGATCTTTTTTCATGAATTGAAGTAACCTTGTAAACACTAATCCATCTTATGGTGGGGTGTGTAGATAATATTTACCTAAGTTAAAGTTATAAATATTTTCTTGAGTTAATTCATTAATAGTTTTTTGAAGTGTTTTTCATTGATTTATTTATTAAAAACATGATCAAAAATCAGTTAGAGGTTTTTTGGATTTGAGTGAAGAATGAATGAAATAATATTCTATTGAGTCGACATGTATCACAGAAATAAGGGTGATATTGATTCATGATGATAGTGTTATAGATGAAGAGTTTTACCTTTATGTGGATTCCACATTACACAGTGGTAATAGGGATTTCATGAAGTGGTATTGGTGTAGGGGAGACAAATCAAAAGTCAAGTAGTTACATAATGAATTAATGTCATGACACGTCCCCCGGGGCTCGTGCCGAGACTACCCCAAGCCCGCCTTCCATAGGCCAGGGGCTGGAAACTAGCACCAAAGGCGTAATTCCCTAAAACTATGAAGGCATTTCCATTATAACTTGTAAACACACACAACAAAGCCCACAATTAGATACGAAAATCAAAGTAAAACTGTATAACAAAAGAGTACTGAAAGTAAAAAGGGCCAGAATACAAACTCAACAATAAAGTACAAGAAACTAAAGTACAAGTATAACTGAACAAAAGAAAAATAGTCGTTGGGTCATCCTCTAAAGTTCCTACCTGAAGGGTACGTACAGATCGCATCCTCGACACTCCACGTTTGTTTGTCTCCTCTGTGTACTGACTCGTCGTAAGATCCACCTTTGGGTACCATCTGGTCCTTATACTCTCAGCCTCGATCAATGCTATTTGTCATCTTCATCAAACACAACACGGTGTTATCATAGCCCATGCATGGGTGAGTATAACGATACTCATTAGGGAGCCTCAGAACCTCAAGGTCTCAGCTCAACCATGATTTTATTCTAGGGCTTGTATCAAGTAACATTCCTAGTCACATTGTTGAAACTTAGGTTATTGGAAAACTCCTCCTCTATAGAGTATAGTGGGTCTGCCGCAACACTAAGAGTGCTTCCCACTAACCTTGTACTTCTAAGGTACTCCTCCTGTCGAGTGTCGTGGGTATGCCGCGTCACCCAAAGGCGCTCCCCACCATGGGTATGTCATGTCACCAAGTGTGCTCCCCCTCGTAGCCTGATGAGGTACTCCACCTATCAAGTACCGTGGGTCTTCCACGACACCAAGGAACTCTCCATTTTGGGTCTTCCATGACACCAACGCCCTCCCCACTGGGCTAGTAGTGTGACTCCGAGTCGAAACAATCAGCAATCGTCAGGTATTAGCTAGCTACTAGGTCTCTGCACTATGTCTGCTCGTCTCCGAGAGGATCCGCTCCACGAGCTACTAGTTGATAATCCTACTTTCTTGAAGTCCCATGAAGAAGTATCTCAACGGTCTGTCACGTCATATGGGTCTCAACACAATAGACGACGCTTCAATCAGACACACAGTCTGTGAGTTATTAGACTTTTAGTCCCAGTGAATGGTTGGATTCGTGCACGATCCAACCTCACTGTATCTCAAATATACCCAAACTCTAGTGGGGTAAACTCAAAGGGAACTTTATGCTCCAAGATGTATAGTATCACGGACAGTTAGTCAAAAAGACATTTGGTTCCAAAGATATGGTTAAAGGAGTGTAAATGGGTCCTAGTGGGCCCGGTTCTGGTCCGACCCGGTCGGACCGCCTCACCCCGACCCGGTCTCACCCGTTTGGTCTGCCCGGCCCATTGGGCGGGCCAGCCCATTCGGTTCGGCCCTATCCCATAGGATGCAAGGGGATGTGGAGGGCCATGAGGGCACAGACCGGCCGTGAGTGCGTGGACCGGCCACGGGTCGGCACGAGGGTGGTTCACCCCAGAGGGCGCCGTGTCGGCAGCTCGGCCCAGAGGGCACTGTTAGGGTAGCTCGAATCAGGGCGTGGGGCTAGTTTGGCTCAGAGAGCCATGGGCGCACGGCTCGGGGCAGCTCGGCTCAGGGTCCGAGGAGGCGTGGTCGGGGCCGGATCGGCTAGCGGGTGGCACAACCGGGTTCGGTGTGACCGGGAGGCCAGAGCGGCCAGGGTGGCTCGACCGACGGATTAGCCAGGGAGGTCAGGGTGGCCAGGGTGCGGCGCGGCCTAGGTGCGGCACGGCGCGGGGCCAGTTCGGCCAACGGTGGCACGGGACTATTTTGGTCAAGAAGCTGGAGTTCCGCAGGGGTGGCGTGGGTCGCGGATGCCGCGGGTGGCGGTGTCGTTGCCTTCATCGCCTTCGTCGCCTTCCTCCATTTTGAAAAACACCGCAAAACAACAAAATGGTTTCGGAGAGGTTGGGCCATGTTAGTTTGGCCCGCACTCTCCACATTAGAGCGATAGTAAAAGGTTCACAAGAACAAAGAACATCAAACCCTCCAGCAAAGATTCTTCCCAACCCACAAGAGAAAATAAGGGGTGTACTTGTGAAGATATAATAAAACATCATTAAACCCCTACCTCGGGTGGATACATTGACGGAGTCACTGGGAAGAAGATGATGTTGTCGTCGTTCATCGCATCCACCACACACCTCCATTCTCTAGATCGTGCATCGTTTCATTGTAGATGAGGATGTCCGACATCGAAAGAAGTCCCAAGGAATAAAGTCGAATAAGGTAGGCGTTCTTCATTGGGGAGAACGTTCTTCATTAGAGAACGCATTCTTCATTGGAGATTGTAATCCTCCAAGAGTTTGGCATCACGTCACTTTACCAGCGCTCCGTCACTTGGTGAAGCCATCCCAAATTCCCCTCCCATGGTATATATATATAGTAGAGGGGTGTAGGTAGGTAAAGATCATGAAATTTATGATGGCTGATTTATTAGGAACCATCCTAAATTCCAACGACATTGATACTTAATTTTAAAAGGGGTCAAACCAATTAACTATGTTGGAAGAATTAATGGGGAGTAAGTTAAGAGGCTTCTCCACATTAATGAGGGGGGTTGAGAGTTTCTCTCAAATAATGGGGGGGGTCTCTCCCCGGTGGTCCCCACCACCATAACCTCTCATGGGAGATTATGGTCTGCTGGTACCCACATCCAACTTCCACATTGAGGTTTAGTTCGGGTGGACACCACCCCCCAACACCCACATGGGTGATGAAAATAAAATTAAAAATGTTACACACTTTTATTTTTATTTTATTCCTATATGAAAAACAGAAAAACATTATTTCACTCTCAACCCACTATCGTCAAGGTGAAATTCTCCTTAGGTGAATACAAGCACTGCGAGTTCAACGGTGCCCTCATATTTCAATTCTGAGCACCGGTTCAAAAGATAGAAAAACCTGCTTGCACGTTTACTGAACGTACCCAAAATAATGTTCATAAATTCATTTCAAGCACTCAGAGTCTTGGAATCACGTGCCATCAATTTTTGCGGACTCGTAGAATTCCCATATATTAAAAAAATTACATGGAAATCCCATGTCTTTAAATTCTCCCCACCTCAGGATTTGCGTCCTTTTAAGCCAAAATTCAAACTAATGGAACAAGTGGGGGTACTGAACATGCATATGATCATCCTAATCCCATGTGATCTCTTGGAGGTTCCCATGCTGCCAGTGAACATGCACCAAAGGTATGAACCGTCCACAAGGAACCCACACCAGCTGATCCTCAATCTCTACTGAAACCTCCATAAAAGTCACCCCATCGTCGACGTCTCGCTCTCCATGGTTGATGATGTGGGAAGGGCCTTGCACTTATCTCCTCAACTATGATATGTGGAAGAATTCGTGCACCCGGTTCAACTGAGGTGGAAGAGTTAAGTGGTAGGCCACCCCACCTACTCTGCTGAGGACCTAAAAAGGTCCGATGGACATCAGAGATAACTTTCAACCTTGTCCAAATCTCTGTAAACCTCATCGAGGTGAGACCCATGGAAAGACGTTGTCACCATACTAGAACTCCAGAGGTCTCCATCTCCTGTCGGCAAATGACTTCTGTCTACTCTGTGTGGTCTTCATCCACTCCTGGATGATCTACACCTTCTTTGTGGTAGCCCATAACATCTCTAGTCCCAATAGTGCTGATTCCCCTGGTTCAGTCCAACACAATGGTGATCTGAAAGGTCGCACATATAATTCCTCAAAAGGTGTCATCCCAATGGTGGAGTGATAGTTGTTGTTGTTTGAAAACTCCACCAAAGGTAAGTTATCCTCCTAGCTGCAACTGAAGTCGAGGAAACAAGCATGAAACATGTCATCGAGGGTCTGAATGGTCCGCTCAGTCTAGCCATCTGTCTGAGGATGGAAGGCAGTGCTCAAACGAAGCTATGTTCTGAAAGCCTCCTACAACAGCTTCCATAGTTGGGATGTAAAACGTGTGTCACAATTGGAGACAATCGTTATAGGTACTCCATGTAGCCGCACAATCTCCTGCACATAGAGGCGTCACAAGCTCTCAACTAAACCCTGCTATCTGATCGGTAGGATGTGGGCCGACTTGGTGAGTCGTTCAACGATCACCCAAATCGAGTCATGTCCCATGGATGTATGTGGGATACCCATCACGAATTCAATGGATATTTTATCCCACTTCCACTATGATACCTCTAGAGGTTTAACCAAGCCTGTTGGTACCTGATGCTCTGCCTTCACATGCTAACAAATGAGGCATCGAGAGATAAATTATGCAAATAATTTCTTCATTCCTGGCCACCAGTGCTATCATCAGAGGTCCTGGTACATCTTCACCACTCCTGGACGTACCGCTAGAGGGGATGTTTGGAACTCCCTAAAAAATTCCTTTTGATGTGACACTGGTACCACGATATGTCCTCTCAAAAGGATAACGTGCTCTCCACCTTCATAAAATCCATCTGGTGCCTGCCCTATGGATATCTGAGCACGTCGTTTCTCGCAGTCAGTGTCCCCATTTTGTGCCTCCATGACTCGCTGAAGAAGCAAGGGAGTGACTGTGAGAGAATGAAGAAAATATGCTCCATCCCGATCCACAAAGGATATCTAGAAAGAGGCCAGCTGCTTCGTCACCACACCTAGCAGTTGTATACTAGATCTCTTGCTGAGTGCATCTAGAACAAAATTACCCTTTCTAGTAGTATAGACTATCTCAAAGTCATAGTCCTGGAGGAACTCAAGCACTACTGGAAATAATATATTTACCAACGGTTGAGAAATGTTGGGAAAGGTTGGAAAACTGTTGGTATAACATATACCAACGGTTCTGCCAACCGTAGGTAAGTAAGCAGTTGGGAAAAACATTTCCCAACGGTTTACAGTAAACCGTTGGCATAGGGTGGAGATAGGTTGGGAAAAAGGTTTGCCAACGGTTTCAAACCGTTGGCAAAAACCCCACATCTACTCTTTCCCAACGGTTCTAAACCGTTGGGAAAAGTGTTTTACCAACGGTTTGATGAACCATTGGTAAAACTAATCTACAATTTCTATGCCAACGGTTTTGAACCGTTGGCATAGCCTCTGCTGGGAAAAACACCCAGCAGCTCCCCAATTTGCCCAGCAGCTCCCAACCAGGGCTCCAATTTGACCAGCACCACATCTGGTTTTGTGGGTTCCCTCTCATTTTTCAATCCAATTATTGTACCTGCAATAAACTAACACATACATATATAATTATTGTACCTGCAGTAACCAACTAACACTTACATATAGAGAACAAATTCATACACGTTTAACATATAATGGTAGAACTATACACATCCATAATTAAATTAGAATTGATAACGTAATTATAAACATACATAATTCATTTAGATTTCAATTTAAAATGTAGATGACAATTATATGTGGAATCTGGAAGTCAATTCATAATTTGATCTGTTTTTTGTATACCATATATTTTTACCTAAAGTAATGTCTGTTTTAAACATAATACATACACCTGGAGTGCTACCGTCCACAACGTGCCTCAGATTGAGGCGGGGTTGACTCATACACGTCACATATGACCCATGGATCGTTGTGCTAATGTATCGACACAATCCGAATGCGTTTGGTCGGTTTTCCGTATGCTAGTTGATGTTTTTCAATTAAAATGACGTACTTTTGAAACAAAAGGCAGACACTTTGAGTGGTTCTGGCCACACCGCGCCTCAGATTGAGGCGGTGTTGACTCGTACACGTAACATATGACCTATGGATCGTTCTCCTAAAGTTTCAATGGAAACCGAATGCGTTTGGTCGGTTTTCTGTATGTACTTAAATTGTTGTCCATTTTAAGAAAAAGAGACACAGTTGGAGCGGTGTCGGCCACACCGCTCCTCAGATTGAGGCGGGATTGACTCGTACACGTCACATACGACCCGTGGATCCTTTTCCTAAAGTATGGACACAATCCGAATGCATTTGCTCTGTTTTCCGTATGTCACTTGATGCTTTTCACTTAAAATGATGTCCCTTTGAAACAAAAGATAGACACTTTGAGTGGTGTCGGCCACACCGTGTCTCCAATTGAGGCGGGGTTGATTCGTACACGTCACATATGACCCATGGATCGTTCTCCTAAAGTTTCAACGGAAACTGAATCCGTTTCGTCGGTTTTCCGTATGTACTTAAAATGGTATCTGTTTTAAACAAAAGAGAGCCACTTAGACTGATCTCGGCCACACCATGACTTGGATTCATCCCAGGTCAGCTCGTACATGTCACATATGACCCATGGATCGTTGGGATAAATTATCAACAAATTCGGAATGCGTTTGGTCGGTTTTCCGTATGCCAGTTGTTCTTTTCACTTATAATCCTGTCCATTTTAAACAAAAGAGACATAGTTAGAACGGTGTCGGCCACACCGCTCCTCGGATTGAGGCGGGATTGACTCGTACACGTCACATACGACCCATGGATCCTTGTGATAAAGTATCAACACAGTCCGAATGCCTTTGGTCGGTTTTTCGTATGTCACTTGATGCTTTTCACTTAAAATGACGTCTTTTTGAAACAAAAGACCGACACTTTGAGTGGTGTCGGCCACACCGCGTCTCCGATTGTGGCGAGGTTGATTCGTACACGTCACATATGACCCATGGATCGTTCTCCTAAAGTTTCAATGGAAACCGAATCCGTTTGGTCGTTTTTCCGTATGTACTTAAAATGGTGTCCATTTTAAACAAAAGAGAGCCATTTAGACTTATCCCGGCCACACCGCGACTCGGATTCATCCCGGGTTGGCTCATACACGTCACATATGACCCATGGATTGTTGAGATAAATTATCAACAGATTCAGAATGTGTTTGGTCGGTTTTCCGTATGTCAGTTGATGCTTTTCACTTAAAATGACGTCCTTTTGACTTGAAACCACCGTGGAACATTCTAATTATTATTCGTGACGTGTACGCGTAGACGACACGTCAATCGGATGTGCGGTTTGCGCGGTACGGCTCAATATTCGTGTTTTAAGTGATGCGCGCGCTTCGTAAACGCACGTGAGGGGGGTCCAAACGGGCCGAACGATGTCGGAATGGCCTGAAATCAGACGACAAATATGGGTGGGTGATTTCTGAAGTGGTCGAGTAGACGGAACGTCAATCGGACGTGCCCTGTACCCGCGGTGACCGAGAACGCAGTTCGGGTGTCATAAACGGCCAGAACGGGCGTCCAACGGTCAAATTCATAGCGGACTACCTCGGATTGAGCTGAAACCACCGTGGAACATTCTAATTATTATTTGTGACGTGTACGCGCAGACGACACGTCAATCGGACATGCGGTTTGCGCGGTACGGCTCAATATTCGTGTTTTAAGTGATGTGTGCGCTTCGTAAACGCGCGTGAGGGGGTCCAAATGGGCCGAACGATGTCGGAATGGCCTGAAATCAGACGAAAAATACGGGTGAGTGATTTCTGAAGTGGTCGAGCAGACGGCACGTCAATCGGACGTGCCGTGTGCCCGCGGTGACAGACAACGCAGTTCTGGTGTCATAAACGGCCAGAACGGGCGTCCAACGGTCAAATTCATAGCGGACGTCCTCGGATTGAGATGAAACCACCGTGTAACATTCTAATTATTATTCGTGACATGTACGCGCATACGGCACATTAATCGGACGTGCGGTGTGCGCAGTACGGCTCAATATTCATGTTTTAAGTGATGCGTGCGCTTCGTAAACGCGCGTGAGGGGTGTCCAAACGGGCCGAACGATGTCGGAATGGCCTGAAATCAGACGACAAATACGGGTGACTGATTTCTGAAGTGGTCGAGTAGACGGCACGTCAATCGTACATGTCGTGTGCCCGCGGTGACCGACAACGCAATTCGGGTGTCATAAACGGCCAAAACGGGCGTCAAACAGTCAAATTCATAGCGGACGACCTCGGATTGAGCTGAAACCACCGTGCAACATTCTAATTATTATTTTTGACGTGTACGCGCAGACAGCACGTCAATCGAACGTGCGGTTTGCGCGATACGGCTCAATATTCGTGTTTTAAGTGATGTGCGCGCTTCGTAAACGCGCGTGAGGGGGGTCCAAACCGGCCGAACAATGTCGGAATGGCCTGAAATCAGACGACAAATACGGGTGAGTGATTTCTGAGGTGGTCGAGCAGACGGCACGTCAATCGGACGTGCCGTGTGCCCGCGGTGACAGACAACGCAGTTCTGGTGTCATAAACGGCCAGAACGGGCGTCCAATGGTCAAATTCATAGCGGACGGACTCGGATTGAGCTGAAACCACCGTGGAACATTCTAATTATTATTCGTGACGTGTAGGAACAGACGGCACGTCAATCGGACGTGCGGTTTGCGTGGTACGGCTCAATATTCGTGTTTTAAGTGATGTGCGCGCTTCGTAAACGCGCGTGAGGGGGGTCCAAACAGGCCGAATGATGTCGGAATGGCCTGAAATCAGAAGACAAATATGGGTGACTTATTTCTGAAGTTTTCGAGCAGACGGCATGTCAATCGGACGTGCCATGTCCCGCGGGGACCGACAACGCAGTTCTGGTGTCATAAACGGCCAGAACGGGCGTCCAACGGTCAAATTCATAGAGGAAGACCTCGGATTGAGCTGAAACCACTGTGCAACATTCTAATTATTATTCGTGACGTGTACGCGCAGACGGCACGTCAATCAGACGTGCGGTTTGCGCGGTACGGCTCAATATTCGTGTTTTAAGTGATGCGCGCGCTTCGTAAACGCGCGTGAGGGGGGTCCAAACCGGCCAAACGATGTCGGAATGGCCTGAAATCAGAGGAAAAATACGGGTGAATGATTTCTGAAGTGGTCGAGCAGACGGAACGTCAATCGGACGTGCCGTGTGCCCGCAGTGACCGACAAAGCAGTTCTGGTGTCATAAACGGCCAGAACGGGCGTCCAACGGTCAAATTCATGGCGGACGGCCACGGATTGAGCTGAAACCACCGTGGAACATTCTAATTATTATTCGTGACGTGTACGCGTAGAGGGCATGTCAATCGGACGTGCGGTTTGCACGGTACGGCTCAATATTCGTGTTTTAAGTGATCTGCGCGCTTCGTAAACGCGCGTGAGGGGGTCCAAACGGGCCGAACAATGTCGGAATGGCCTGAAATCAGACGACAAATACGGGTGACTGATTTCTGAAGTGCTCGAGTAGACGGCACGTCAATCGGACGTGCCGTGTGCCCGCGGTGACCGACAACGCAGTTCTGGTGTCATAAACGGCCAGAACGGGCGTCCAACGGTCAAATTCATAGCGGACAGCCTCGGATTGAGCTGAAACCACCGTGGAACATTCTAATTATTATTCGTTATGTGTAGGCACAGACGGAACGTCAATCGGACGTGCGGTTTGCGCGGTACGGCTCAATATTCGTGTTTTAAGTGATGCGCGCGCTTCGTAAACGCGCGTGAGGGGGGTCCAAACGGGCCGAACGATGTCAGAATGGCCTGAAATCAGACGACAAATACGGGTGACTGATTTCTGAAGTGTTCGAGCAGACGGCACGTCAATCGGACGTGGCATGTGCCCGCGGGGACCGACAACGCAGTTCTGGTGTCATAAACGGCCAGAACGGGCGTCCAACGGTCAAATTCATAGCGGAAGACCTCGGATTGAGCTGAAACCACTGTGAAACATTCTAATTATTATTCGTGACGTGTACGCGCAGACGGCACGTCAATCGGACGTGCGGTTTGCGCGGTACGGCTCAATATTCGTGTTTTAAGTGATGCGCGCGCTTCGTAAACGCGCGTGAGGGGGGTCCAAACCGGCCAAACGATGTCGGAATGGCCTGAAATCAGACGACAAATACGGGTGAATGATTTCTGAAGTGGTCGAGCAGACGGAACGTCAATCGGACGTGCCGTGTGCCCGCGGTGACCGACAACGCAGTTCCGGTGTCATAAACGGCCAGAACGGGCGTCCAACGGTCAAATTCATGGCGGACGGCCACGGATTGAGCTGAAACCACCGTGGAACATTCTAATTATTATTCGTGACGTGTACGCGTAGAGGGCACGTCAATCGGATGTGCGGTTTGCGCGGTACGGCTCAATATTCGTGTTTTAAGTGATGTGCGCGCTTCGTAAACGCGCGTGAGGGGGGTCCAAACGGGCCGAACAATGTCATAATGGCCTGAAATCAGACGACAAATACGGGTGACTGATTTATGAAGTGTTCGAGCAGACGGCACGTCAATCGGACGTGCCGTGTGCCCGCGGTGACCGACAACGCAGTTCTGGTGTCATAAACGGCCAGAACGGGCGTCCAACAGTCAAATTCATAGCGGACGGCCTCGGATTGAGCTGAAACCACCGTGGAACATTCTAATGATTATTCGTGACGTGTAGGCACAGACGGCACGTCAATCGGACGTGTGGTTTGCGCGGTACGGCTCAATATTCGTGTTTTATGTGATGCGTGCGCTTCGTAAACGCGCGTGAGGGGGGTCCAAACGGGCCGAACGATGTCGGAATGGCCTGAAATCAGACGAAAAATACGAGTGACTGATTTCTGAAGTGTTCGAGCAGACGGCACGTCAATCGGACGTGCCATGTGCCCGCGGTGACCGACAACGCAGTTCTGGTGTCATAAACGGCCAGAACGGGCGTCCAACGGTCAAATTCATAGCGGACGACCTCGGATTGAGCTGAAACCACCGTGGAACATTCTAATTATTATTCGTGACGTGTAGGCACAGACGGCACGTCAATCGGACGTGCGGTTTGCGCGGTACGGCTCAATATTCGTGTTTTAAGTGATGCGCGCGCTTCGTAAACGCGCGTGAGGGGGGTCCAAACGGGCCGAACGATGTCGGAATGGCCTGAAATCAGACGACAAATACGGGTGAGTGATTTCTGAAGTGGTCGAGCAGACGGCACGTCAATCGGACGTGCCCTGTGCCCGCGGTGACCGACAACGCAGTTCGGGTGTCATAAACAGCCAGAACGGGCGTCAAACGGTCAAATTCATAGCGGACGGACTCAGATTGAGCTGAAACCACCGTGGAACATTCTAATTATTATTCGTGACGTGTAGGCACAGACGGCACATCAATCGGACGTGCGGTTTGCGCGGTACGGCTCAATATTCGTGTTTTAAGTGATGCGCGCACTTCGTAAACGCGCGTGAGGGGGGTCCAAACGGGCCGAACGATGTTGGAATGGCCTGAAATCAGACGACAAATACGGGTGAGTGATTTCTGAAGAGGTCGAGGAGACGGCACGTCAATCGGACGTGTCGTGTGCCCGCGGTGACCGACAACGCAGTTCTGGTGTCATAAACGGCCAGAATGGGCGTCCAACGGTCAAATTCATAGAGGACGGCCTCGGATTGAGCTGAAACCACCGTGGAACATTCTAATTATTATTCGTGACGTGTAGGCATAGACGGCACGTCAATCGGACGTGCGGTTTACGCGGTACGGCTCAATATTCGTGTTTTAAGTGATGCACGCGCTTCGTAAATGCGCGTGAGGGTGGTCCAAACGGGCCGAACGATGTCGGAATGGCCTGAAATAAGATGACAAATACGGGTGAGTTATTTCTGAAGTGGTCGAGCAGACGGCACGTCAAACGGACGTGCCCTGTGCCCGCGGTGACCGACAACGCAGTTCGGGTGTCATAAACGGTCAGAACGGGCGTCAAACGGTCAAATTCATAGCGGACGGACTCGGATTGAGCTGAAACCACCGTGGAACATTATAATTATTATTCGTGACATGTAGGCACAGACGGCACGTCAATCGGACGTGCGGTTTGCGCGGTACGGCTCAATATTCGTGTTTTAAGTGATGCGCGTACTTCGTAAACGCGCGTGAGGGGGGTCCAAACGGGCCGAACGATGTCGGAATGGCCTGAAATCAGACGAAAAATACGGGTGAGTGATTTCTGAAGTGGTCGAGCAGACGGCACGTCAATCGGACGTGCCGTGTGCCCACGGTGACCGACAACGCAGTTCTGGTGTCATAAACGGCCAGAACGGGCGTCCAACGGTCAAATTCATAGCGGACAGCCTCGGATTGAGCTGAAACCACCGTGGAACATTCTAATTATTATTCGTGATGTGTAGGTACATACGGCACATCAATCGGACGTGCGGTTTGCGCGGTACGGCTCAATATTCGTGTTTTAAGTGATGCGTGCGCTTCGTAAACGGGCGTGAGGGGGGTCCAAATGGGCCGAACAATGTCGGAATGGCCTGAAATCAGACGACAAATACGGGTGACTGATTTCTGAAGTGTTCGAGCAGACGGCACGTCAATCGGACGTGCTGTGTGCCCGCGGTGACCGACAACGCAGTTCTGGTGTCATAAACGGCCAGAATGGGCGTCCAACGGTCAAATTCATAGCGGACGGCCTCGGATTGAGCTGAAACCACCGTGGAACATTCTAATTATTATTCGTGACGTGTAGGCATAGACGGCACGTCAATCGGACGTGCGGTTTGCGCGGTACGGCTCAATATTCGTGTTTTAAGTGATGCGCGCGCTTCGTAAACGCGCGTGAGGGGGGTCCAAACGGGAAGAACGATGTCTTAATGGCCTGAAATCAGACGAAAAATACGGGTGAGTGATTTCTGAAGTGGTCGAGCAGACGGCACGTCAATCGGACGTGCCCTGTGCCCGCGGTGACCGACAACGCAGTTCGGGTGTCACAAACAGCCAGAACGGGCGTCAAACGGTCAAATTCATAGAGGAAGGACTCGGATTGAGCTGAAACCACTGTGGAACATTCTAATTATTATTCGTGACGTGTAGGCATAGACGGCACGTCAATCGGACGTGCGGTTTGCGCGGTACGGCTCAATATTCGTGTTTTAAGTGATGCGCGCACTTCGTAAACGCGCGTGAGGGGGGTCCAAACGGGCCGAACGATGTCGGAATGGCCTGAAATCAGACGACAAATACGGGTGAGTGATTTCTGAAGTGGTCGAGCAGACGGCACGTCAATCGGACGTGCCCTGTGCCCGCGGTGACCGACAACGCAGTTCGGGTGTCATAAACAGCCAGAACGGGCGTCAAACGGTCAAATTCATAGCGGACGGCCTCAGATTGAGCTGAAACCACCGTGGAACATTCTAATTATTATTCGTGATGTGTAGACACAGACGGCACGTCAATCGGACGTGCGGTTTGCACGGTACGGCTCAATATTCGTGTTTTAAGTGATGTGCGCGCTTCGTAAAGGCGCGTGAGGGGGGTCCAAACGGGCCGAACGATGTCGGAATGGCCTGAAATAAGACGACAAATACGGGTGAGTTATTTCTGAAGTGGTCGAGCAGACGGCACGTCAAACGGACGTGCCCTGTGGCCGCGGTGACCGACAACGCAGTTCGGGTGTCATAAACGGCCAGAACGGGCGTCAAACGGTCAAATTCATAGCGGACGGCCTCGGATTGAGCTGAAACCACCGTGCAACATTCTAATTATTATTAGTAACGTGTACGCGCAGACCGCACGTCAATCGGACGTGCGGTTTGCGCGGTACGGCTCAATATTCGTGTTTTAAGTGATGCGCGCACTTCGTAAACGGGCGTGAGGGGGGTCCAAACGGGCCGAACGATGTCGGAATGGCCTGAAATCAGACAAAAAATACGGGTGACTGATTTCTGAAGTGGTCGAGCAGACGGCATGTCAATCAGACGTGCCGTGTGCCCGCGGTGACCAACAACGCAGTTCTGGTGTCATAAACGGCCAGAACGGGCGTCCAACGGTCAAATTCATAGCGGACGGCCTCGGATTGAGCTGAAACCACCGTGGAACATTATAATTATTATTCGTGACGTGTAGGCACAGACGGCACGTCAATCAGACGTGTGGTTTGCGCGGTACGGCTCAATATTCGTGTTTTAAGTGATGCGCGCGCTTCGTAAACGCGCGTGAGGGGGGTCCAAACGGGCCGAACGATGTCGGAATGACCTGAAATCAGACGAAAAATACGGGTGACTGATTTCTGAAGTGGTCGAGCAGACGGCACGTCAATCGGATGTGCCGTGTGCCCGCGGTGACCGACAACGCAGTTCGGGTGTCATAAACGGCCAGAACGGGCGTCAAACGGTCAAATTCATAGCGGACGGCCTCGGATTGAGTTGAAACCACCGTGGAACATTCTAATTATTATTCGTGACGTGTAGACACAGACGGCACATCAATTGGATGTGCGGTTTGCACGGTACAGCTCAATATTCGTGTTTTAAGTGATGAGCGCGCTTCGTAAACGCGCGTGAGGGGGGTCCAAACGGGCCGAACGATGTCGGAATGGCCTGAAATCAGACGACAAATACGGGTGAGTGATTTCTGAAGTGGTCGAGTAGACGGCACGTCAATCGGACGTGCCGTGTGCCTACGGTGACCGACAACGCAGTTCTGGTGTCATAAACGGCCAGAACGGGCGTCCAACGGTCAAATTCATAGCGGACGGCCTCAGATGGAGCTGAAACCACCGTGGAACATTCTAATTATTATTCGTGACGTGTAGGCACAGACGGCCACCCCCGTGGATAGCCTTTCCCACCCTCGTGGACAGCCCCGCCCTCCCCCATGGACAACCCACCCCCGTGGACACCCCCTACCCCCTAGACCGCCCAACCACCCCCGTGGACAGCCCACCCACCCCCCTCGACACCCCTTCTCCCTATGGACAGCCCCCCACTCCCTTGGATAGCCCGCCTACCCCCCTGGACACCCCTACCCCCTGTGGCCAGCCCACCCACCCCCCCTGGACAGCCCGCCCACCCCTCCTTGACATCCCGGCCACCCCCGTGGACAGCCCGTCCACCCTTGTGGACAGCCCGCCCACCCCCCGTACCCCCCTAGACACCCCGTACCCCCCCGGGATAGCCCCGCCCACCCTCCCAAACAACCCACACCCCCTCCCCTGCAACCCCACCACCACCACCTAGACATACCAACCCCCCTGGACACCCCACACACCCATCCCCCACCAGGACACCCCACTCAGACCCCCAGGACAGCCCACACCCCCTGGACAACCTCGCCCACCCCCGTGGACAGCCTTTCCCACCCCCGTGGACAGCCCCGCCCACCCCCGTGGACAACCCACCCACCCCGTGGACGCCCCCTACCCCCTAGACAGCCCAACCACCCCCGTGGACAGCCCACCCACCCCCCTCGACACCCCTTCTCCCTATGGACAACCCCCACCCCCTTGGATAGCCCGCCCACCCTCTGGACACCCCTACCCCCTGTTGCCAGCCCACCCACCCCCCCTGGACAGCCCGCCCATGCCTCCTTGACAGCCCGACCACCCCCGTGGACAGCCCGTCCACCCTTGTGGACAGCCCGCCCACCACCGTACCCCCCTGGATAGCCCCGCCCACCCTCCCAAACAGCCCACACCCCCCTCCCCTGCAACCCCACCACCACCACCTAGACATACCACCCCCGTGGACACCCCACACACCCCTCCCCCACCATGACACCCCACCCAGACCCCCAGGATAGCCCACACCCCCTAGAGAGCACCGCCCACCCCGTGGACAGCCTTTCCCACCCCCGTGGACACCCCCGCCCACCCCCGTGGACACCCACCCACCCCCGTGGACAGCCCCTACCCCCACAATCGATTATCCAAAACATATCAAATTGGTTTGAACACAATCCATAATTCCCACAATCCATTATCCAAACATAGAAAAAATCTCACATGATGCTCGACCATTGGAAAATAATTAAAAATCACCAACACCTCCTTCCAAACATAGAATACAAAAAACATTAACAGAATACAAAAACATTAAAAAATCTCACAATCCATTATCAAATTGATTTCATGAGTAATATCAAATTGGTTTGATTTACATGTTTTGAACACTCTCCTTCCAAACATAGAATACAAAAACATTAAAAATCACCAACACCTGGATAATCAATTAAACTACCAAAACCTGGAAAAAATCTATTCATTAAAAAAACTACAACAATATGGTTGAGATCAAATTGCACCTATTCGTATGGGGTGTACCTGTTGGGATGGGGGTACTGGTGTTCGGATTCGCGAGAGCAGTGGAGTGAGATGGGGTTCGCGAGACCAGCAGAGTGAATAGATTAGGGCTCTGTCCAAATGGGGAGAGGAGATCGCGGCCTGCAATTTGGGGGAAACCTTTGCCAACAGTTTTTATAAACCGTTGGCAAAGGCACACATTTCTCAACGGTTTACAGGAACCGTTGGGAATGTGTGAGTTTGAGCAGCCTTTTCCCAACGGTTCCATTGAACCGTTGGGAGAGGTCTCCTTTTCCCAACGGTTCCAGTGAACCGTTGGGGAAAGTTCTTCTGAAATTCTCTTTGCCAGCGGTTTTCTTAAACCGTTGGCAAAGACTCACTATCCCAACGGTTGAAATAAACCGTTGGTATACTGCCATTGGGAAAAAGCTAAATTCCAGTAGTGAAGCCAGCGTAATTGTCTCAGGTTCAGGTACTTCTGGGAGAAGATATACCTGAGACTCTTGTGATCAGAGTACACTGTAAACACTCTCCCAGCAGATAGTGTCGCCATATCTTCAAGGAAAATACCACTGCTGCTAACTCCAAGTAATTGGTAGCATAGTTCTTCTCATGTTTTCTCAACTGTCAAGATCCATATGCGATCATTGCTCGCTCCTACATCATGAAACATCTGAGTCTGATCCTTGATGCATCTCAACCTCGATCGGCATTGTTCGTCGTCTGCATCCAACACAACAAGGTGTGGGCATAACCTGTGCAGGGGTGAGTATAATGATACTCAATAGGGACCCCGAAACCCTCAAGGTCTCACAAAATCCAACAAGGATAAACCATAAAGTGGGAAATAAACAGATAATATTAAATAGGTATATGCTCATACATATACCTAAGTTATCAAGTGATCCATCTCAATCATGAGGAAAACAAAGAAAAGTTGACTCAGCTCAACCAGGATTTTATTCTAGGGGTAGTATCAAGTAACATCCCTAATCACATTGTTGAAACCTCATCTTCTAGAGAAATCCTCCTCTATTGAGTAATGTGTGCCTACCATGACACCAAGAGCGCTTCCCCCTAACCTTGGACTGCTGCGGTACTCCTCCTGTCAAGTATCGTGGGTCTGCCGCATCACATAGAGGCGCTCCCCAATGTGGGTCTACCGCATCACCAAGCACGCTCCCCTTCGTAGCCTGCTGAGGTACTCCTCCTGTCGAGTACTGTGGGTCTACCATGAATCTAAGGCGCTCCCCACTATGGGTCTTCCGCGACACCATGGTGCTCCCCACTGGGCTAGTAGAGTCACTCCGAGTCGAAATGGGTAGCAGTCCTCAGATCTCATCTAGCTACAAGGACTCCGCACTACGCTCGCTCGTCTCCGGGAGGATCCACTCCACGAGCTACTGGTAGATACTCCAATTGTCATGAATTCTCAAGAATAAGTATCTCAAAGGTCCTCCACATCATAGGGGTCTCAACCCAATTGATGATGCATCAATCGAACACTCGGTCTGTGAGTTATTAGTCTTTTAGTCCTTGGGGCCCGGTTGGATTCGTGCACGATCCAACCGGACCATATCTCAAATATACCCCAACTCTAGTGGGTTATACTAAAATGGACATTCATGCTCCATGATTTCTATTGTCGCTGACGGTTCATCAAACGGACGTATGGTGCCAAAGATATAGCCAAAGGAGCGTAAATGGGTCGTACTGGGCCCGAGTCTGGTCCCTATGTTACATTTCATGTTAAACAATATTTAGAGAGAAAAAGGTTAAATATTTTTTATCTCATGTCTAGGATGTTCATTAAATATAAAACATTTCACGTACTCTTCTCAAATTTATGTCATATTAGAAAATACATTAAAAAATAAATACCGATGTTTATGGGAGATAATACAACCCTATATTTTCATCCGTCTTAGACAAATACATGTTAGTTGTAATGGAGTTAAAAATTATGAATGTAATAAGTATGATTATATATGATATTCATGTACTAGATATGAATGTTGAAAATTTATAATTACATATATTTTAGGATCAATATAACAACATTAATATGTGGGAATATAATATAATGTAAGAGCTGTTTATTTGGGTGAAAAAATTATAATCTCCATTCAAATTATTGGAGAGATTCTAAAAGATTCTATAATAGTGAATAAATTGATGATAATTTTCCCAAATAAATTCAAATTTAAATTTTATGAATTTTAATAAAAATACATGAATGATAAGACCACAAATTAAATCAACACTATTTTTATTTCAATCAATATGAGGAGAGGGACATCCATAATGAGAAAATATAAATTTGATATGGAAATGGATTTAAATACATAAATGGTTATAATCATTTTGAGTTTAAAAAATCACATTGAAAAAAATAATTATTATGATTATGTAACTGATTTGAAAAATATTTTCTCATTATCATCACAATTCATATAATGGGGAAAAGGTAAATATACTAGAAAAATTCCATTCAAGTGTTTTCATTATTGAAATATTTGACACTATCCAAAAACATTACATGATAATGTACAAGATGCTGAGAATTATGATCCAATAAGAGATAATGTATAAACATATCTCAATAGGATAATGTTTAAAACTGGTTAATAGAGGGGGAAATGATTAAGAATATTTTATTCTCAATGAAAAATGCTAAATCTTATGATGAGGGATAGGAAAGATGGAGTTAGGATTTAGAAGATGAAAATAAAAATTCTTTAATGGATAAATATAATCATCCCACAGATTCTATGAGTGAATGATAAGAAGGGATAAGTGAAGAGGAAGAATTAAATGATGAATAAACCCCAAATGAGTTCCAATTAATATTGAATTTATCATTTTATATGATGAAATATAAGTATATTTATATACAAGAAAATTCATTGAATATATAAATGATTTGATTAGGGAATATCATATTAGATAAAAATTCATTGACATTACTAGGATTCAAGTGGAATTCATATAAATGATAGAATATATCAATGTAATTCTTGAATCTAGGGATAAATTTCTTGAAATTACTACAACAAATCGAATTTCTAAAATTAAATATAGAAAATACCTTTTTGTAATGTTTTTTGATGTAAATAATCATTGAGGATCGCAAAAAATTATGATTGAAAATTATTTTAATTATGTTTTTAAAATATCTAAAAAGTAGATAAGGTTATTTATTCCATATTAAATTTTTTTCCATGGAACCGTGAATTATTGTTTTGGACACTAGATCTTATAAAAATATGTTTCAATAATTTAAAATAATTGGAAAATGTTTTCTACATCATTAAAGATGGTTAAATAATCCACTTCTAAATTAAATGGTAATTTTCAATTCTAGAAGAAATATGGTATAATATAATAATAATACAATGGCTAGGACTGAGATCAAGGTCATGGTTGATGAGAATGTTATTAAGAATAATAATTTTTATGAAAACTAGTGGGAAATGAATTGGAGAAAAATATACAAATAATATTTTAAACAATATATTTTTTATATGAAGAGATTCCTATTTAATGTAAGTTGTTTGTTTTATAGAGTAAACAATCAAAAAGAATCCACATCCTTAATGAGAGAGATTATATTGAATTATTGGAATTAAAATTTATATTTTTAGATTCTATATGAGAAAAAATCTAAAATATATGGTTTTATTATATCGTTTATTTCATTTTATTGGAGAAAATTTTAAGAGGTGTTATCATACTAGACGGAAAACCAAAAATCATCTCTGATTATACCAAAGCATCTAAACCGAAATAATAATTATAAATCAAAAATGGGAGAAATAATAAAGATTAATAAAGTGTGGATAAGTCTTATTACATAGATATCAAATAAGATAACCCTTGGATACATGATAGTGGTTATTAATCAAACATTATTAGAAACAAATATCGCCAAACACATCAAAATTTATGATAAAAGAGGCACTTATTTTGACAGTATCAGCTGATTAAATGTCAAATGTGTGAGACTAAAAAATATTGGTAAAAAGAAATATGATTATTTTCTATTAATAATTCTGATAACACCAAATATCTACTTATTCTTATCATAGTTTCAATGAGAGTGAGATTACCTTTTGTATTAATAGATGTGTCATAATGGTGTATACAGATGAAAAAATATTTATAGTTGTAAAATAATCACGTGTAAGTTTAGGTGATGTTTCGAATGTTCATGATACTTTCTTTGTGAGAATAAATATAACAAATCATTTACTTAATAAGATAATTATATATTTTGATAAAAGGAACGTGTCTAATTTAATCAATTATGATACTATGATGCATTTATTGAATCCACATCATGATTTTCAAAAAAAACTAATTAATCTATTATAAATGGAATATGTGGAATGATATATACAAGCTAGTGGAGATCAATTTGAATAAACAACTTGAGTTGGTGTACACAAATATAAGGACCCGACGATAAAACATTACATAATCTTGAGTTATGTCAAGAATTTTTATTATATCGAATTGAAGATCTTTTCAGGTTTAAAGTTTTAGAGAATTAGGCCATAACTCAGACATAACCGAACCATAAAATAAAATTCAGACACTTCCAAAATAGTATCAAAATATTCTATAATCTATTACTTTTTATAATAAACGCTGAGACCATTTTTGAAAAATCTTCATGACTATCAACATGAGTTCTTACAATCCTTTAATCATCCGTAAAACCTAGTAAAAATATTAAATATATCGGATGAGAATTAAAATATCATTATTGGATATAAACAAGAGTAAATTGTTAGTCTGTTTATAAATATTTAAATCTTATAAAAAAATTAACATAAAGTAATACATTTCAACTTCATAAATAGTTAATACTTTCCACCGATAATATTATTTTTTTAATAGATTTTTATAATCAAAAAATGACCATAAAACCTATATCATGAATAGAAAATACATAAATGTAACTTGGGACTTTGTTATACTTTTCACTCTTATAAATGGAATAACCACATGACCAACATCTAAACATTTCACTCTTATAATATAATAGTTATACGACCGACTTCCATACCCAATGAATTGGTGGGATATCATGAGCCCACCTATTGTTGGTTTGTCATAGAACCTCTTATCATTAGTTTATTATTGAACCACCTATAAAATTTCAACGTAACATTATATATTCAGAAAAAATAAAAGATTGAGAATTTCAACATTTCACTCATAGAATTTCATTTATAATAATAAGTAAATATTTCAAGATATTAAAATAATATTTTCATTTCCAAAACCTATTTTTAATGAATAAATAACCAAAAAGGAAAAATAATGTTGATCATTTAAGAAAACATTAAATCTTGTAAAAGAATCCAATAATAAAATAATTCCCATAATGGTGGAAAAGTCATTGTATCTGTGTACTTTGAGAAAAGAACATACCCTTTGTCGTTTATCAAAACAATCCATATTAATCACATAAAAATATTCATTTTCTATGGTATTTGAATGTAATTAAAAACAGAAGTAAAATTTCCCTTATATTCTTTTTATATACATATAAATAAATATGTAAAATAATATCAAGAATATTTGATATGAAGATATGAATACATCTTTGAGAATTCAAATCATCAAAAACCACTTGGAATGTTTAAATAATAATCCACATGAATGAATAACATTTAACAAAACATTAAATATGATAATAATTGATAAAAAATTATAATTAAACATTAAAAAATTTTAAAAAATAATTTAACCATATAAAAAAATATATGAAAAAGAAGTGTTGAATTAAAAATCATTATTTTTCTATATTGATTAAAAATTGCAACTTCACAAATTAATACGAAAACCTTACACTATATTAATTTTAATGTCTAGATTTCAAAAATGATGTTTATTTTGACATATAAATTCAATAAATGTTCCAAAAAATGGATTTAATATGGGTTCATCTTAAAAATGAGGTAATACTTCCTTTTAAAAAATGTAATGCTTTCTATACATAAAAATAAATTGTATTTTTTTTAAGCGTATCAAATTTTTTGGATGAATGTAAATGAAATTAATAAAAATATGTAAACATAACATAGTTTTTCATATTTATTTTTTAAAACACAATAACATGCCGATAAATACCACATAAAATAATAATATTAACAATATATTATTTTTTATATAACTCAGTCTTGTGTGCAACACAAGATTACAGAGAAACTCATTGTTGCTTTATGGGTATGAAATCAAATATAGAATTTCTTCATAGGTATAATTTCTATTTAATTAAAAGAAATTAATATGAAAAGGTATTAATCTATAATTACTTGGGGTATTACTTCTTTCCCCCCTGTAGGAAATTGAATCCTCACAATGTTATTAACATATCAAATAAGAGGGGATATCCCCCCCCCGTAGCATTTTTAGATTCCAAGGATGCCTCTTCAAACATATGGTTTTTCATGAAACCTTAAAATGATGAGTTACCTTATTCCAGAACACTTTCTCTCTTTGTTCAAGAATATGAACCAGTTATTCAACATATAAAAGTGTATCATCTAGTTGAACTACTCTATAATTAAAAATTTGAGATGACTTCGGTACCAACATCCTTAATAGTGATACATAAAATAAATTGTGCACCTGACATTTACTCAAAGGTAAGGACACATAGTATGAATATATTCCAACTTTCTATACTACATAAAATGGCCCAATGACTCATGGACATAGCTTCTCCTTCTTACAAAAATGAATCACACTTTTCCAGGTAGAATCCCTGACAACGACATGACCCCCAACCTTAAAAGAATGATATTTTATCTTATTATCTGCATCACTCTTCTTCATACATTGATTTGTACTCATGTGTTACTAAATCAAATTATATTTCTCTCAATTTTCCTCTACCAACTCTGTTCAAATCAACTTCTTTTCTCCTACATCATCTCGAAAAGCCGGTGTGTGACACTACTTTCCATATAATTCCATGGAAGGTGGATATGTATACTGGAATGAAATACATTATTATAAAAAACTCAACTGAAGACATATGTCTATCCCAACATCCCTAAAATCAATTGACAATCC
Organism: Viscum album; assembly: GCA_963277665.1. Classification (NCBI taxonomy): domain Eukaryota; kingdom Viridiplantae; phylum Streptophyta; class Magnoliopsida; order Santalales; family Viscaceae; genus Viscum; species Viscum album. The sequence goes on from OY728126.1 coordinate 993,343,936, forward strand.
ATTAAAAATAACTTATAAATTATTAAATTTTCCATTTAGACTATCCATCAGATTGAGGATGAAAAGCTATACTAAAATTTAATCCAGTTCTGAAAAACCTCTAAAGACCATTCCAAAAATTGGTTGTCAACATGGGATCATAGTATGATATAATGGAGAGAGGTACTCTATGTAGGCTGAAAATATCCTTTAAATATAGTATTTATAGATGATTTAAAGAAGTTATATATCTAATGGGAAGTAAATGTGAATATTTGGTTAATCAATAAACAATAACCCAAATAAAAATATTACATTGAGAAGTCTTTGGAAATTCCTCTAATTAATCCATTGTTATATTCTCCTTTTTCCACCTTGGAAATAGAAAAGTTTATATCATCCCCTTTAGTAACTATATTTCTGCACTGTTGACACGTAAAACACTTCATGGTAAATTCAACAATAACTCTTTTCATTCCATACCTCATGTAATACATTCAAAGGTATATTTACATATTATTGTTTTCTATATTAATAAAAAATGGATAACTATTAGCTGCAGTAAACAAATATTTCCACAATTATGAATCATAAGGCACATATAATATTTTCCCAAATAATAAAATTCCTTATGAATAAATATTAAAACTAGATGACTAACCATTGTTAACAAATTCTACCTTTTATTGCAAGGATTGATCCCCCTTTTGAGGAGTCTTAATTCCATATGAAAAAGTCGACTACACAGGAAACTAAAACAAAATAGATGATGTCCTTGCATCCAAAAATGGTGGTCCAAAATTGATCAAATCATTTTCTAAATGGTGACATTCCAAAATTAACATGGTCAATGTATCATTACTTTTTTAGAATCAAGGCATCATCTACCTAGTTTGCATATCCAAGATAATAATGAATCGAGAAAACATAATACTTGATTAGTTCCACCTATCATCTTTGTCTCATGTTCAACTAATTCTGAGTGAATATAAACTTCAAAATTTTCTGATCATTGTATATTTCACATTTTACTCCACACAAATTATGTTAAAAAAAATTATTTGAAAAAATGATAAAAACTAATTCCAAATCATGTGTTGGGTAATTTTTATCTTGATTTTTCAATGAACATTAGGCATATTCTATTACCTTCTCATTATATGTTTGGACACAACCAATTATATTTAATGAAGTATTATTGTAGATGAAAAGTTCACAATTTCTAAAAGGTAAGGATAAAATAGGGGCATTGACCAGAATTCTCTTCATTTCAAGAAAGAAAAAATTAGATTATTCTATCTTGATAAAGATGATTCCCTTTGATGATATCATAATTAGTGGGTTAGATAAGTGAGAAAATTTTCCAAAAAAACTTCGATAATAACGTTCTAATCCAAAAAAACAATGAATCTTAGTGATATTGGAAGGTCTTGTCCACACATAGAAAACTTTTCTATTTTAAGGGACAAAATTTATTCAATATTAAGAAAACAATATGTCCAATTATAACAAAAAAATCAACCAAAACTCACTCTTACTAAACATTCCATAATTTTTCATTTCATTTAAGGTTATCATCAAAATCCATATGTTCCATCTATAATCCTCATGGATTTTATAATATACCAAAATATCATCTTTAAACACAACCACAATGTAATCCAAAAACTGATGGAAGACCCAATTCATAAGATTCATAAATATAGTAGGTGATAACTCGAATGGAATAACAAAGAACACATAATGACCATATCTCGGCTAAAAATTTATCACCGGAATTTCATCCTCCTTCACCTTTAGACGATGGTACCTAGAATATAAAATAAATCTTCAAAAAACATTTAGCTCCCTGGAACTGATCAAATGAATCATTAATAGAAGAAAAAGGATAATTATTCTAAATGGTTATGTTATTAAAGGATCAATGATCAATTCCATGTCTCATTGAACCATCTCTTTTTTCAAAAATAACATAGGATAACCCCATAGAGAAGTGCTATATCAAAAGAAACATTTATCAAACAATTCATGTAACAGGATCTTCAATTCCCATAGTTCTACATGAGCCATTATATAAGGGGGTTTACAGGATTAACATTAGGAAGTATATCAATATTAAATTAAACTTCTCTATCAAATACAACATCAGATAATTCATTAGAATAAATATAGGTTAATTCATTTACTACTAGGATGTCACAAAGCATAAGAATTTATTTCTTTTCAATGACATGACCTTGATAACTTTCACTTCTAACTTTAATCAATTTCTATTATGATTATTATTTAACCAAAGGTATGAAATCATTGAATGAAATTTTGTAGGATTCACAATCTATTTTATCATAATAAACTGAAAGAAATTCAATACTCAAAATGATATCAAACTCCCCTATAAAAAAATCTATAATATTTATAAGAAATAACATCCCACTACTATGAACCGAAATATTCCTATAATTTTTTGTTACTCTAAAATATCCATCATATTTTTTACCAAAAAAAATTTCTTAGTTTCATGAGGTGATATTTCTAATTTTATATAAAATTTATTATAAATGATAGAATGTGAGGATCTAGAATCAAATAGAGTGTTGGAAAAATTATATTAAACCAATAACAAAAATTTCACCACTTCATTTGATTGATCAACATCAACTGAAATAGTTGAAAAATATTTTACCACACATTTTTCCTCTCAATCTTGATGGTTTCCATCCTATTTAGTCAACTTTGGACACACATTAGAATAATAGTTTAACTCATTGCAACAAGAAAATCATACCACTGGCCTTTTATTTCCTGTAAGATTGTATTCCATGCAATCATAATCCACCTTACCAGACATACCACATCAGAATAACATCCAAGACATTGAAATACATTCTCCTGGATAATGTTTACTACACTTCTCACAATATGGGAATTTGGTTTTCTTACCTGAAAACATCATTGATGAATTCTTTCCAATTTCCTACCAACTGGATCTCTTCATTTTCTTATTATCATGTGGAACATGGTCATTGGAAAATTCCATTTATACCTTCTCATTGCATCAAAAACGTTTCTCATAGCTCTTAACCTCATAAGAAACCAATGACCATTGATATATTGTTTTTAATATTGAGTAAAACCTGTTTATCTTACTATCAATTTCACAGATAATTTTTTTGACATACCTCACCAGAAGAGTGAATTTTTCTTTGTATGCAACCATCAAATAATCCTCTTTTTATTTAAATTCCAAGAATTATTTTACCAAACCAAGTGAAAAAACATTTTTAAAATATGTATCAATGAAAATAAAATTAAAATCCATACAATTATAGGGAATCAATCACTTCACGTTCTATAATATTCTTAACCCCTAACCACCACTAAGAGTCTTCACCTTTAGAATGATAAATTGAAAGAGTTATATATTAGTGATCCAAAAAATCAATGACATTGAATATAATTTCTAGGGGTTTAATCCATCCTTGAGCTGTCATGATGTAAGATGATCCCATGAATGATGGAGAATGTTGTCACATAGAGTGATCCATTAATTTCATGTTTCTTTATGGTAGATCTGGGTTCTATCTTGTATAAACACCACCACAATTTATGTCCTCACTCAAATGAGACATCATAACAACAAACTAATCCGTTCTTAATCCAAACATCTTTAGATAATGATTCATAAGGATATTTTCATCTCATTACATTCCCACTAGAATATACTTGTTTACTCTATAAAAAATCATTCTGAACAAATATAATTTAGATAAAAATACATTTTATTAATCAAATGATATATCAAATTAACTTATGTATATGGTAAAATCTTTTAATTTAATTATATTAACACTATCCTAACCTCTAAAGTTATCTAAACCAATCATTAATACCAACTATAATGACCTGACCTTAAAACAAAACACAATGTTGATTTATGTTAATAATTTTACATTTCCTAACATTGAGTAACTTTTCAAGTTTATAGTTTTAATGATTTAACCCATAACTCATACATAAAAAACCATAAAATTCAAAGTGGAAATTTCCAAAACAATATCCATTTTTTCCATAATCTAAAACATTGTAAAATAATGGATGATATGTTTTATAACAACTTTTCATGAATATAAACATGAGATCTTCCAATCCCTTACCCATAATTTAGTCCTATCAAATTCATTAAAAATAGGGGATGAGCATAAAATTCTTTGTAAGGGATATAAACATAATGAAACCATTTGTATATATTTAATCATTTAAAAGTTAAGAAAACATTAACGAAAAGTAATAAATTTCACCTTAATAAGTAGTCAATATATTTTTTTGAAAATAATATTATTTCATACATTTTTATAATCACAATATTACCATAAAAACCATAGAAATAATAGAAAATACATAAAGGTTACTTGGGACATCGTTATACATTTCCCTCTGATAAAAGAAATAATTATACAATCGACTTCCATACATGTCACTATTATAATGGAATAGACGTATAATCAAACTAAATACCCAATGCATTAGAGTGATATTGATGGAACCAAAATATGTGTATAGGAAAAGGAAGAAAATAGAAAACCAATTTCAAATATGCTGCCTCATGAAGCACTTTCCTAGAGCCCCTTAACACTATGGAATTCACAGATCCCCACAACATCACGGCCAGCACGAAGATGAAGCCCCCTTTTCGGTCATTTTTTAGTAAATAGGTGGGAGTATCCATGGTTATAACACAATTGACCAGAAGCATCACACCCCTAAAAGATCCCAATTGACCTCTACGAGCCTGTCGAACTTGACAGAAGCCTCCCCAAGCACCGGAAAGAAAAACCAGAAGTGTCTTGCGCCAAGGATGGGATGACAATCGATTTCATTGTTATGACGATCTTGATGCAATCTGTGGCTGATCAAGGATCACCACATGTCTTCGCACTAAGTTTCCCTTGCATTGTGCTGCCCCACACCGATAAATATCGGGCTCCCCTCGATCCCAAATTATGGATACCCCGACCATCCACCTTCTTATCTCTCAAATCGTGAAGCACCTTCTCCTAAATGAATCCTTTAGAAAAATGAGATCATCAAGGTACTTGTGATTTTGATGTGACATTCCCTTAACTCAGATACAACCCCTCTTTAATTAGGGATTCGCTTCGCGGAGCCCATGGGCCATCACAAATGAAGGATATCCCTAAGGGGCCTTGGGATTTCACAAAATCACTCATTCTTTATGGAGTACCCTCCATGCACCTGTGAACCACATGCTAAGGTAGGGTCATTGTGCTTTGCGAAGAACCTTTCTTCACAGTGCTACATTTTTCATTGTAAACTTTCTTCATGAAGCCCTGCTTTGCAAAATATTTTCTACTCCATGAAGCACCCTTTGTATGAACCTATACCCTATGCCCAATCTAGGACCCTCCACTTCTTGAAGAATACCCCTTCATAATGTCCCTCCCCTACATGGAGCACTAGAGCTTCACAAGTTCCTTTCTTATGAACCCATTTTCTTTACCAACCCTTCTCCCGTATGGCCCTATATGTTCATAAAAAGCTATTTCAAGGTCCATTGGGCAGTGCTTTATGTTGTGTTGTTTAGTCTCATTATTCTTTTCATAGGCTCAATAGAATCTATTTCTTCTTCTCATAACCATACTAACGTGGCCCCCTCAGTGGATTAGTTCACAACCCCACATCGCCATAGAATTTTTTATGCCTTCCCTTCTACATGGGTGGGTAGGTATCAATATGTAATTCCAAGGGGTGTGGAGTAAACCTGATACATCTGAGCTATAGGACGTTAAACATCCAAGGACCATCGTTCTCAGCACATGACGTTAAACTATGGCTTTTCCCATTGCAATATACTTGGGGTGGCCCACTTCATACATTCTATTTTTCCACTCATCAACACGGGAGTGAGATCTTCCTCACATAGAGTACATCGCAACGTCCATCTGACAAGGCTTTTAACCACTCATAAGCCCTTGTTTGCTATTTGGGCTGCTAACAATGTGTAATCCCCATTCGACTTCCCATGTACATACTATTCACGATGTGATTGTCGGGTATTTTCTACCTCAAGTTTCTCACACCAAGAATGACTCATGTGGGCATAGAGTAAGCATTGATCATGGCATCCATCATGGGCCACCTTAGAATATAATCCCAAAATCATTCAAAAAATTTGGAACTTAATCCTTGCCCCTATCTTAGAAAGATACATAGGAAGCATCCCTCAGGTTCAAGCCCAACATCAATTGGTCCCGATCATCTTCATGTCAGGTCACCTTCATCTTGTATGTCGTTAAACTACATTCACCCATACCAAAATACATGGACATTGATCATTGTCTCCTTGAAATGGTACATAGGATGAATCCTTGAGGTTCAAGCCCAACACCTACTTGTCCCGACCCCTTCAGGTCGGTTAACCTTCATCCCGCATGACACTAAACTGTATCCATCATCCCGAACTATGTGGACTTTCATCCCTATCTCCTAGGCATATTATGTATAAATCCTATGTAAAGACCAGAATTTTTACATATATTTTTTTTATTTTGGATTATTACGAGTCTGTAAAAATTGATGGAACGTTATTCTGAGGTCCGGAGAGCCCAGAACAGAATTTTGAACATTTTTTAATGTACCTTCAGTAAACGTGAGGGCGGTGATTTATATCATTTGAACCGGTGTTCGGATTAAAAATCTAGGGGAACCATTAGATCTAAAAAACTGAGATTCACTTAAAGGATGCTTAAATTGGAATGGCAAGGGTCATACAAAAAAGTTAATTTTTGGACATTACAAAAATAATTATAAAATAACTCGACGAGTTATTTTATTTCCTTCTTTATAATTGTTGAGTGGAAGTGGCGGGACCATAGGATTGTCAGACCATTTAATGTCTGGTTAAACTTGGTTGTGTAACTGCACTATTGGGAGAAATAATATGTTTGATATTTAAATTTATTAACAAATCTCATTAAATATGTGGTGGGTTCATCTCATCATTTTTTCTATTTAAAAAAATTTTGGGCATGGGTTTTTGGCACTGAATAGATGAACCTCTAATGAAGTGTCGGTGACATCTTCCACCAATGTAGAACGAAGCTTTGACGACTGTTAGACGATTCAATGATGAGTTCCAATGGATGTAAACCTTCTCCTTTAGCCGTAACACCCAAAAATGTGTAAAATTATTCCTTATCCATATCGACTTCCACCAAACATGAGGTAGGGGGCTCTTTGTTTAACTAATATTTCTTCTTTCATGAAATGCTTCCCTTGTTATTATGCTACCACGGAGGGTGTGGGCCAAACGAACAAGGTTTGGACCCTTCGCTAATCTCGGTATTGGTTGTGTTCTTCATGGGTAAACAGAAGATATAGTGGCAAGGTAGAACCAAGGGGAGTGCAGTGTAGGTACCATGTCAGGAAGCCTGTAGGCGCAAACGGGAACAAAATCGGACCACCGGAGCTTCATTGGTGGCCCGCGGAAGCTCCGTCGGTGCGGTGGCACCGACGACTGAGGGAGGCGGCGACCGACGCCCACCGACCATGAAGGGATGGAGGCACCCAAAGGTGTCGCGTTAGACAAGGGTTGGTCTGCCTTTGCTGGCCGCATTAGAGATGGGTGGCGCACTGTGACGGCGCGCCATAGAGGAGGGTTGTGGTGGAGGGTGGGCCTACAGACTTCGGGTTCCGTAGATGGATGGTCTACACGGACCAGGGAGGTGGTGTGTCACCATTCGACACCATTTCTTTGAAGACCTGAATGGATCAGCTATTAGGGAGGGGAGTAGACCCCTGCTCTTGGCTAGTGGGCTGGGCAGTTCTGCATCCTAGTGGGTCGCGCCCAGCCGAGTGACCCGGGGTGACCTCGTGGCCCGGAGGGCCTAGTTTGTGGCCAGTGGGCCGATCCCATGGCCCAACATTTCTAACAAGGCCTAGCCGAAGTAGTCCGAGCCCATGACCTAGTGGGTCAGACCAGGCCCAGCCGAACTAGGTTGATCTCAGCCCCTTCGGGCTGGTTCTGTCTGACCGGGATAGACCAGACCCAGACCCCTCTCTTCCTAGTTACGCTTATGTGGCCATATCACATAAAGTACACATCTGTTTGAAGAAGCATCTACGATGGAAAACCCCTTAGGATGAGATGGTCCTTTGGAGATAATCCACTTGAGTTTTGGAAAATGTTGGAATAAGGCTGAGTTGGATTGAACTTGAATCCAACTAAGCCCTCGGCACTAAAATTCCAATAACATATAGACCGGGTGTTTAGTCAACAGACCATCTATTTCATTTAGAACCCTTATGAAATGATGGTTCATTGGGATAATTTTTCATGTAACTTCATGATGGTTGAAATATGACTGATGGATTGACAAGTGGATCCTCCCAGAATCAAGTTTGCTTTGGTGTGGGAATCTGGTGGCTAGCTGTGATGTGAAGAATGAATAGATATCCTTTATGGGGAAGTACTAAGAGATCTTGTGTAGGTAAGCACCAAGCAGTCCTCTTTTGGTCATCAGCAAGCGATCTTGTGAGTATTATCACCTACTGATACTTTGTGGGTCAGAACCGAGTGACTCTTTGTGGTCCATCACCGAGCGATCCTGTGTGGGTCAACATCGAGCAATCCTGTGTGGGTTAGCAATGTGCATTCCTGTTTGGGCCAGCACCAAGCGATCTTGTTTGGGTCAGCACCGAGTGATCTTGTGTGGGTCTTCAGTAGAGCCTCTTGACAAAATTTGATAATCTAGATTTATGACTAATCATTTGTACATCTGTACATAAGTTATGCATGGTGTGATTTGTCTTCTGATTTGTCCATTATGATTGAGTTCATTCTTTTTGTATTTCTTTTTTGTGAAATTCTGGGATCTATTGGGGGTCTTGGGGTTTCTACTAGGTATTGTTATACTCACCCTTACATGGGATTCAACCGCACCTTGTTATGTCTTGTGCAGACGATGAATAGTTAGACTGAGTCTTGAGAAGTCGGGTCTTTATGGTGCTTGAAGGTGATTGAATGATGGTATACATAGGTGACCGGTAGACGTGGGTAGTTTTGGTGATGTGTTGTACCTACCCTTCAGGTAGGAACCTTGGAAGACAACCTCAAGAGATATTTTCCCATTTTGTTGTTCTTCTATTTCAGTTGGACTTGTATTCTATCCCATTTACATTTCGTACTCACTTTTACACTCTGTGGAGGTTTTTAGTTGCAGTTGTACCTTTCTTCTTCCATTGTGTTTACTTCGACGCAGTGTTCCCTACTTGTGTGTGTACAGGTTTTTCTAGAAATGCCTTCCCATTTTAGGGATATGCATTTTTGGGGCTAATCTCCAACCCCTGGCCTATGGAAAGAAGGTTTGGGGTAGTCACGACATAGGCCTCGGGGGACGGGTCATGACAAAGTGCTGTCAAAGGGGTCTGTTCTACTAGAATAACTAAGAGTTTATGTTTTCAATGGAGAAATAGTGTTAAGTGTCTTATGTTTGGGTATCAGTTTGGGGAGTCTAGTGTTGGTGTAGTGGTCGACGTATCCATACACCAGGACCCTAAATTCTGATTTTTGACTTGGTACACGAAAACACTATTTGTGTGTGTTTTAAAAATGATACTTTTTTATTTTGATCTCGTTGAGTTAGGTCACCAGGTATAACATATTGACCATGGCACACCTATTTTCTTTCAGGATTTCATCATGTAGATAACCACCTAGGACACCCGGGATAGATCATGATGACAGCCCACCAAGCGATGAGGCATCGGTACATGGCCCTCGTATGGTGTTGGAACCTTCGAGTGGGGTACCAATAGTACCACCACTCTTAGGGAAGTAGTTTCCACCAACCTCACTTGCAGACCATGCATGAAGACTGAGCATATTGCATGAGATCCAGAGATAGAGGCCTCTAAGGTTTTCAGGTGAGATAGATCCCCAGGTAGATGAGGACTGGCTATAGGTAGTGGCATGGGTTTTTCTCTTATTTGAGACATCAACATATCATATGGTGATCCTAGATTCTATCCTCTTATAGGGAACAATAGGGAGATAGTGGATCTTGATGCTCCAAATGTATGAGGAGGCGACACACTCCTAGTTAGACTTTGAGACTCTCTTCAAGGTGGAGTTTGTATCATCTTCTTTATGATCAGTGTGCGTCCCAGTGCAATTACACTTACAGCAGGGCAGCCTGACAGTGGCCCAGTACTCGGAGAGATTCACCAACCTCTCTCTCTACTCCACCAACTTGGTACGAGACCCATTCATTAAGGCCTGAAACATTGATCATGGTCTCTGATGGTAGATTAGAGTGTCGATGATATCTCTTAATATGTTGACGTAGGATGGAGTGCTCGAGTGATTATTATTGGGGGAGAGCATCTTAGATGAGAAGGAACTGACGGTGAGAGCCACCACCAGATGACAGGTAGTTGAGTCATATATAGCAGGCAGTAGGCAGATGATGCAGAGGTCCAAGCAGGCCAGACCTTCCATATGACAACCCTATGATGCAGGTTCCGAGGTGTGGAGATCGTATGGTAAAGGATGTCATATGTTTGATAAATTCGGTTACTCTTACAGCAGACAAGGACACATGGCTCGTGAATATCCAACACTCATTGTGGAGGATCAGTAGATGGACGAGGGACCGCTGAGATAGCGGCTAAGGTTTGAGCGAGGAGGTCCGCAGGGCGATGGATGTGGCGGAGGAGTAGGTCGTGCAGCAGGATGTGGGTGATGGTTTTAGGTAATACCACCACCACCCCCAGCTGGTCCACAACAACCACATGGAGCAGGTGGAAAGGGGAGAGCTCAATTTTAGGAGGCATAGGCCTATGACCACGACACTCTAGAGATTATTATCGGTAAGATCAGTGTTTAATCCACCATAGATGTAGTACTTATAAACACATGTTCCAATCACTCTTTCATTGCAACAAGACTTGTTCAGAGCTGTAAAACTCTGATGGAGCCGGTGTCTTGATTCTTATGACTAGAGACTCCTATAGGAGAGGATTCGATGAATACACATTGGTGCTGGTAGTGTGAGATCACTCTAGAAGGCGAGAGCATCAACTGGGATCTCCTAGTAGTGGTGTCGATGTCGTATGATGTCATATTCTGTATGGACTAGCTCTCCACAGTCCATGCTTAGATTAAATATTTTAGGCATAGTGTTTGGTGTGTCCGCGGGGATGGGAATAGGTTTTCTTTCACTGGTTGAAAGGATAACTTTGCAGCACAAGATGAGATTTCATGAAGAAGGGTGCAGCAGAAAATCTCTAAGGTGGGGAAAATGTAGAGACCCCTATTTTTCTATATAACTTTTTTTAATATTTTGGATTATTATGAGTCTGTGAAAATTGATGACACGTGATTCCAAGGCTCGGAGATCCTAGAATGGAATTTTGAACTTTTTTAAGGTATGTTCAGTAAACGCGTGGGTGGCGATTTATATCTTTTGAATAGGTGCTCGGACTAAAAATTGATGGTCATCTTTGAATGCGTAACACCATGATTCACATAAGAGAATTTTATCTTCAACTGGCAAGGGTCAGATTAAAAGTTAATTTTTTGACATTACAAAAAAAGTAATAAAACAACTCGACGAGTTATTTTTTTTCTTTCTTTGTAAATATTGACCAGTGATGGTGAGACCATTGGGTTGTCGTACGATTTAATGACTGGTTAAACTTGGTTGTGTAACCACACCATTGGGAGAATTAATAGCTTTATTAATTAAATCTATTAATGAACCTCATTAATTGTGTGGTGGGTTGATCTCATCTTTTCATTTATTTTATCAAGGCCCAGGAAAGTGTTTTTGGAATTAAATAGAGGAAACTCTGATGAAGTGTCTGCGACGTCTTCCAGCAACATAGATTTGAGATTTGACGACCGTTAGAGGATTCGACGACGAGCGCCAAAGGACATGAACCTTCTCCTTCATCTGCAACACCATCGAATGTGGACACTCTTTACTTATCTGCAGTGACTGAAAAAAAACTAGAGTTAGAGGGTTTTGTTGTTTAACTAAGAGTCGTTCATTCTTGAAATGCTTACCTTGATATTTTGCTAACGCGGAGGATGCGGGTCAAATGAATAAGGAGAAGACCCTCCAATGATCTCATCATTGTCTGTGTTCTTTATGGGTAACAAGAAGATATGGAGGAAAGGTGGAACCAAGGGCCGCGCAGTGTAGACACCATCTCAGGTATCCCGTAGGAACAGATAGGAATAAAATTGGACCACCGGAGCTTCATCGGTGGCCCGCGGAAGCTCTGCTAACACGACGGTGCCAGTGTCCGGGGGATGAGTAGGTCGGAACCTACCATCCTCAACGGACAGCTACATAGGAATGCGCCGTGGAAATTAAGGGGTGGACAGACATTGTCATCCACGTTGGATTCAGGAGGTGCACCGCGGAGGAGGGCCACGGCAGAGGGCGGACCAGCGATCTGTGGGTTCCACAGAAGGCTGGTCCACTCAAACCGGATAGGTGGTGTGGCACCCTCCAATGACACTAATATGAAGAAACAAATACCTTGTACATTAGAAAGGGGATTAGACCCCCATGACTGGCCAGTGGGTGGGGTTGTTCCCCGGCCCGGCGGGCTGCGCCACCCAGGTGGGTCGGGTAGACCTCGAGGCCAAACGGGCCGAGCCCATGGCCCAACGTGTCGGAACAGGCCCATCTGAAGTGGTATGAGCCTAATAACGAGTGTTCTAGACCAGGCCTAGATGAATTTGGTGGGGTCCAGTGGTCTGGGTCGGGTCGACAAGACTCAGACCCCTCTCAGCCCAATTACGCTTAAATGGGCATATCTCTTAAACCGGACGTCCGTTTGACGAACCATGTGCGAAACCAAAACCCTTAGGATGAGAAGGTCATTTTTGAGATACTTCAAATGAGCTTTGAAGAAAGATTTAGTAACAACAGGTTGGATCAATCCCAAATCTGACTGGTCCCTCGGCACTAAAATTCCTATAACATACATACTGATAGTCCGGTTGATGGATCATCTATTACGTTAGAAGCCTTATAACATGTCAGTTCATTGGGTTAATTATTCGTGGGACTTCGTGTCAGTTGAAATATGACTAATGTCTTGTGGAGTGGATCCTCCCAAAATCATGTGTGCTTTGTGTGGGAATCCAATGGCTGGTTGTGACATGAAGAATGAATAGTGATCCTATTTGGGTCAGGATCGATCGATCCTGTGTGGGTCAGCATCGAGTGATCCTATGTGGGTCAGCACCGAGCGATCTTGTGTGGTTCAAAACCTAGAAATACTGTGTGGGTCATCAATTAGTGATCCTATATGGGTCAATACCGAGTGATCCTCTATCAGTCATCACCTAGAATTCCTGTGTGGATCAGCACCGAGTGATCTTGTGGGGGTCAGCACCGAGCGATCTTGTGTGGTTCAGTAGCTGAGCCTCATGATAGAATAAGATGATCTAGCTTTCTGAATAATCGTCTATACTTATAGATTTATGTTATACATCGTTTGATTTGTCTTTTGTTTTGTGAATTGTGATTGAGATCATGCTTTGTGGCTTTTCCATTGTGAAATTCTAGGAGGCCATTGGGGGTCTCGGGGTCCCTGCTGATTATTGTTATACTCACCCCTCCACGAGCTTCTCCCACACCATGTTGTATCTTGTGCATATGCTAGAAAGATATGATGAGTCTTGAGATTTCATGGTTTGACAATGCTCAGAGGTGATTGACAGATGGTGTATAGAGGTCACCGGTTGACGTGGAGAGTTGTGGAGATGAGATTTACCTACCCTTCAGGTTGGAACCATTGTAGACAACCTCACAAGTTGTTTTCCCTTTTTTTACTTTCATTTTAGTTGGGCTTGTATTTTGGACCCTTTACTTTTATTACTCAATTTTACATAAAGTGGTGGTTTTTAGCTGTGGTTGTACCGTTCTTCTTCTGTTGTGTTTACTTTTGTGGAATGTACCTTGTCTATGTGTGTACATGTTTTTTAGGCAATGTGTTCCCATTTTAGGGATAAGCCTTTCTGGTTCTAGTCGCTAACCCCTAGCCTAGGGAAGGCAGGATTGGGGTTTCCACGGCATGGGCCCCAGGGGTCGGGTCGTGACAGCCACCATAAGGTTCAATCCCAAGACCCATCAGTTCCAACCACCCAATGTTGGTCCACCCTCATCTTGCCTGACATTAAACTGTACAATCCTTTTTGTCCCGTAAGACTTTAAACTATACCCATTAGAACTATGTGGCTTTAATACTTGTCTCCAAGACAAGGTACATAGGTAGCCTCTCTGAGGTCCAATCTCAATCGACTGTAATCCATTTTAATTCCATACTAGTGGTTAGCCATTGGAAACCTGGTCAGCAGTAATCCATTGTCAGCCTCATCCAGCGATAATCCATTTTCAACCCCAACCATCAGTAAGTCGTTGTAGCCGCATCCAACAGAAATCCATTTTAGTTCGAAATCTATGGTAATCCATTGTAGTCCCCTTAACTGAGACCCACATCTCTAGTCCACCTATGTGTCGTCAGACCATCCAGGGATACTAACCACGTGTAAGCCCTAGTCTTTCATCGGTTCGCTATCCTATGTTCACACCCCAATTATATAGCCCCATCTTGATCTATGTGGACTTTGAATCCATTCCTCAGGGATACATATGATTCCTCCCTAAGGTTCAAGCCAGTTAGGTATGTTCCATTCTAGTCTCTCCCCCGAGCCTATGTGTTTTTGGAAGGTCATTCCCCAACCGAGAGATTCTAACTCCTCCAGATCCCATCCATGCATCCATTATCATGAGCTGCCTCCTCAAGTGTCCCATCACCCCACTGAACAATGTGGAATTTGATTTCCGACCACAAGGATACATAGGAAGTCTCTTCAAGGCTCAATCCCAACATAACTATTGTCCTCATGTCGGTTCTATATCATTCCCCATCCATTCTGAACCATCCATATCCATCTTGATTCTTACCCATGCCTCCACATCCTGGTGAGATCATTTCACTCTCTTTCTCACTACTTCTAGCTGAAATCGGGTAACTAACCACTTGTTATCTCCAACATCAGTGTTCCATCCTAGGGTTTCACCCATCTGATCCACTCATTACGATGTTCCAATCAACCCAATCCATCTTTGATGGACATTATACTCGCAGCATACCCTGTGTTAAACATGGAAAGCTAAGGAAAACCTCAGAGACATGCATACGACATATAATTCCCCACACTCAATGTGGGATGCCTCGGGCTTCTTCACCCTCAATAATTCCTATAATAAGGGGAAGAAACATAGATTCATCAGTGTTCTAGAATCCAGACATGACAACAATGTCCAATGTGACTACTCCCCCAATCGAAGTTTTCTTCCCTGACTTGACCCCATGGAATTTTATAATAGAAGAATTGTAATTAATCGGAATTCATGAAGAAATGGCACTGGTAATAGTTTCATGAAAAATGTCTTAATCGTTAAGGGAGACTCGGACCAGGTGATGTGTTCCGAGGAGGAATACACAGACGGAGGAACCGACATCCCATCATCCTATTTTGATCAAGGAGCGAACGTCTTTGAATAAGTGACTGATGCCACCATCTTTTGGAAAGCTGAAATGTAGGGAAACAGATCAGTGTGTCCTCCTCTACAGACATATGTGTTTCCAATAAAAAGTATTGAAAATAGGAATGGGGAACTCGATGATAAGTTATTCTCCTCAATGTGGAGATAAGTAGTGTTTGAGACCCTAGTGGCTTAGCCTGTCACCTAGTCCAGTTATCCGGTGTTAGGTCCTACTAAGAAAATAGTGGGCCTTGCATGAAACTCATCAGAAATTGGGGTCACTTAATGTTGTACATTTCTGTCTGTGACATTATCATTGTAGATCCTTCTTACCAAACATGGAAGACAAAATGGCGTTGGGGAACTGGATGACGCTTTCCTTCTTTCAGCACTAATGGTTAAATATACCTATTTTGTAGGACCTAAGGTGTCTGTAGACGCCGGAAAAGTCCGTTGTTCCCAAACGAAGCTCCGGATGCGGAAAGCGAGGTCATATTTGGAGTCGGAAGAATGTTTCGGAGGGCCCGGAGGCCTTGCGCGGAATTTCAGAGGTCTGCGCGCAAAGATGATGATCCGCGCGCAAAACCCCCGGGATGCGCGCAACTCCCTTGCGCGCCGTGCCCGATTCCGCGCCCGCGAGGAGAATTCCGCGCTCGCGCCTTGGATTCCGCGCCCGGGGTTGCCTATAAATACTAGGCGACCCCCAACGTTTCAAAGGTTGCTGGAAGTCGAACGGTCTCCTGCGCGCGCAATTCAACCCCTTCCGCGCGCAATGCCGATCTTCAGGTAACCTCCTTTCTTTCGCGCAATAGAGCCTTGGGGTCCGCCTTCGCGCGCAATCCCCTTGGCTCCTTCCCTTTGAATAAATTTCAACCCGAAGGCCTTTGCGCGCAAAAGAAGCCTCTTGCGCGCAATTGCCCCCGGGTGCGCGCAATCCAACCCGATTGCGCGCACCCCCCCATCTTCAAAGTGGCCATTCGTTAGAGAATGAGCCGTTGCCCCCGCGCGCTACCCGAAGCCCGGTGCGCGCAATCCCAATCATCCGCGTGCAAAGCGCTGGCCCAATTGCGCGCCAGCTCGCCATTTTGCGCGCCGATCCGCGGTTTTGCGCGCAAAGCTCCTCTTTTGCGCGCAATCCGCCAGGGTCGCCTCCCTTGACCCCCTGCGGGTACCCGCCTGCGTGGTGCTCGATGATCCTCATCCTGGGTGCCCGCACCGTGCGCTGTCTTCCCGTGCAGCCTTCCAGGCTCGTGCGAAGTGACACGGACCCGTCGGCGGCAATCAATCGTCCAGCATGACGTTAAACTGCACATTCGTCCTGCATGACGTTAAACTGCACATATGTCCAGCATGACGCTAAACTGCACTATGTCCGAGCTACAAGACGTTAAACTGTTCAGCATTCGTCCTGCATGACGCTAAACTGCACCACGTCCTGCACGACGTTAAACTGTATACGTCCAGGCTGCACGACGTTAAACTGCCTAGCCCCCATCGTCCGCGCTGCAAGACGTTAAACTTCCAAGTGTTTCGTCCTCAACACACGACGTTAAACTGTACTTCGTCCGGCAAGACGTTAAACCGTCCGCTTCGTCCTCAACACACGACGTTAAACTGTACTTCGTCCGGCAAGACGTTAAACCGTCCGCATCATTCGATCCCGTGCTTCGCACGCAGGGTCTCCCCCGGTTTGGACGTGGCCCCCACCCGCTCGTCTCTACAGGGATGTCGGGATTGTCCCCCTTTTGGGACGATTTAATGGGAGTGGCTTTTCCCTACGGGGGCAGGGTATTATAAACCCCTAGTTTCTCGTGGGAGGCTGCACATGTGTATCTCCATTGCGCCTCCCCACTGCCGAAGCCAGTAGAGGGTGTGACTGGGATCGAGGTGTCTCCTACTTTCGGTCCAAGTCCCTTCCAACTGAGTTTTGCCGCATCCGGGCTGCCTCAAGTGCGTAAGTCCTGACAGAATGAACTACGTGGACTTTGATCCCTGTCTTCTAAACAGGGTACGTAGGAAGCCTTCCTGAGGTCCAAGCCCGCCACCTGGTCGTCCCGGTCGTATTTACGTCGGTTCGTCCATTAGTGGACCCCTCCAGGGTTCACGCTTGCGTCGATTCACCTATGAATCCGCCCCTGTGGGAGACTGCCCGTGTGTATCTCCACTGTGCCTCCCCACAGCCCCTTTTTCCATTTCTCCTTTTATCGTCCAGCATGACGTGAAACTGTGATCCACCCGGCCGTTCCACCCCCCTCTGTGCGAGGTGGTCCGGTTCAATCCTCCGCCCGGCGGCCTAGACCTCTTCGTGAGTCGGCTTGCCGACGTCCAGCATGACGTTAAACTGTATACCCGAACTACGTTGACTTTGATCCGTGCTAACGTGCGGTACGTAGGAAGCCTCTACGGGGTCCAAGCTCTTCACTCCATCATCCATCCTGATCCTTACCCGGGCCGCCACATCCCAGTGGGGTCATGCCACTTCACTCCACTCCACATCATTTGGGAAGCCGCCCATGTGCTGGCCCCAACGTCGGAGGTTCCCCGCAAGGGGTTCTGTCATCCGATCCACTTTTCGTGTTGATCGGTCTGATGTCGTCCCCGCTGGACGTTAAACTCGCGGCATACCCCGTGTTAAACATGGGAAGCTGAGGAAAACCTCAGGTGACACAGTTCCCCGCACCTAGTATGGGATGCCTCAGGACATCATGCCTTCGAGAAGCCCTATTAGGGACGGAAGACAGACGTGCAGAGCCGCAGTGCTACGACACGCCCCCAGCACCCCGAGCCACCCGGCTTTCTCACCGCAGGTTGCTGCCCCGACCAGACTCCTTGGAGCGTCCGGGCGGAAGCAGCGTAATTAACCGGTGTCCATGAAGATATGGCGCCGGGAACGAGATTCACGAACATTCTTAAGTCTATGAGGGAGACCCGGATTAGGCGACGAGTTCCGAGGAGACGTCCAAGGAAGGAGGAGCCGACATCCCATCATCCCGGTTTCGATCAAGGAGCAGACGCCCCTGAATAAGGGACGAATGCCGCCCGCCCTTGGAAAGCGGGACTGCGGGACCACAAGCCGCGCGCCCATCCCCTCGGGTTGACGGGTGCACGCACGAACGCGTCCTGGCGGAACAGCGTAACCCGACGCACATCCGCAAAGAAACAGAAAAATGGTGAACCCGACGTGAATCTCTTCTCCTCGATACGAAGACCGATGGCTTTCAGAGGTGTTGGAAGACCGGCGTGTTGCCCGGCCAAGCATTCAGTCTTACCCGCCAGGGGCTGGGGAAGTGAAATCGGGCACTCCGTCTCGCAACGTCGAGGGCCTGGGTTCCCCCCACGGAAGGCGTCGTGGCACTAATGGTTGGTTGTCGATTCCTTTTTCCTGTCAGTGTTAATGGGTCATTCTCCCTGCTTTCAGAAATCAGGTCGCCCGATCCAGTGCCCGATCGCCACCCGCCCACTGGCGCAGGGACAGGGGAAACACCGACGCGGCTACTCCGCGCGGTCCCGCCCGTTCCACAGCCGTCCCAGCAGCCGCAATTGCGCGACGACCACGCCCTCTCTCCCCCTCGGAGGTCATCCAGAGAAGGGTGATCAACACCCTGGTGCGGAGATACGAGGAAGAGGGAGTCATCCCCACTAGGGAAATGGCTCGCCTAGACCTTGAGGAGGCTGCGCCTCGCCACCACCGCCGCCCCCGAGGGCCGCGCAGGGAGGCACCGCTGCCTACCTCAACGTCCAACCGCTTCGGGAGCTTATCCCCGGAGCGCTCTGACAGTTCCCTTCCCTACGCGGATGAGGTGGAAGAGGCCCGGGATCATCCTATCCGGGATTCGCTCCAGGGATCTACGGTAAGGACTCCCGCCAGGCCACGGCGACACCGCCGCCAGGCCTCTCCAGTCGAAGAGCGGGCTCTCCACCTGCCCGCGCCGCTCATCCCGACTCGTCTGTCTCGACGCCAACGTCGGGCACGAGCGGAAGAGGATTCCCACCTTGGGGCTCTAGCAACAGCGGCCGCATTGGCCCAGGCCACTGCTGGCTCCAGTCGCCAGGCCTCTGCGCATCCTGAGCAGGGGAACTCCTATGCCCGACCTAGATCGAGGCCCCGACCGCCCCAAAGGCAGGTTGGGTCGACTCTCCCGGTTGCTGGCACTGGCAGTAGCCACCGCGGACCACCTCGCGGTAGCGCTATTCACCGGCAGGATCTACTCTGTGTGGCCGATCCAGGAGGCATGGGTCATCCCACCTTCCGATCCCGGCCCGGAGTCCTGCCCGGAATCATCTCTCCCCGCGTCCCCTTTGATATCTGTCCCGGTGCCCCTCGCACCTTGGTTCCCAGTCCTCTTGGCCCCAGCACCAGTGCGGCCGGAGGACGCCAGGACAGAGATCAGCCCTGCCCCGAAGAACCACCCAGGGGCAGGAAGGCAAGGCGTCGACGCCGAGGGAAGAATGTTACGGAATTCCAGACAGAGATCCGACCGGTTTGCTTCTCTGACTCAGAGGCGGAGTACGATTCGGCGACAGAGCCCCTTCCCCAATCCCGCGAGTCAAGGGCAGGGGTAGGAATGCGGCACGTCAGCCTCGTGCTCCCCGAGAGCGAGATCGATGTGATCCCTGCTTCTCTCCGAAGGTATATCCGGAGTAACGAGGGCCTGGTAGACCCCCAGGGATCAAGCTTGTAGTTGGTACCGGCCCCTCCGGAAGTGCCTTCCGCCTCGATCGGAGAAGCCGGAGACTTTTTCTGGGGACCGACGGTCGAACCACGATCTAGTGCACCCTCGGCGAGCACCGATGCTACGGCAGGATGTTCGCTCGCCAGCCCGTCCTATCGTGATGTGGTAGCCAGGGCACCGCCACCCTCAGAGGGCAGCCCGGGATATGGAGGCCAATCGGCATGTTCGCCGTATTCACCGCCGGCCAGCCCGTCGGCCCGGCGGCCCGCCTCGGCACCACTACCAGTTCCCCGTCCGTTCCCAGCCATGGAAGAAGACCAATGAGATCTGGGTCCCGAGTTTGAGTCGTGGAGCTTCTGGACCATCCTAGCAGAGGGCCACTTCCCTGAGAAGTTTTGGCCAGTCGCAGGACCGGGCTTTGATGCACCCGAATCGCTCACCCCGGATGAGTTCGAATGCTTCCGCCGAACTCTCCGGGAGAATCACTCCCGTCTTCACCGCCTACAAATGCCATACCCCGGGAGTCAAGCGCACCTGGAGGATATTGGTGAGCAGTGCCGTCAAATTGACCTGGCCATGCTCCCCGCGGTTCGGCACCCCGGGTCATTTGAGCGCCACGAGGCCCTCCAACAACGATGCGTTGAGTGCTTTCAAGTACTCCGCAAAGTTATCGAGGAAGCCACTCCCCACGTGTATATCCGTGGATGGGGGCAGTACACTGCCCTACGCTTCAGTGTGATCCGCCGACAGCCCGATTCGCTGGGTGGCCCTGAGGGTATATCCCCAGGGACAGAAACAGTCAATATGGCTGACCTGTCGGGAGAGGGGAACGACTTGGAACTTCTCGACGGGGGCTTCCCCCCCCCCCCGAAGACAAGCCGTCGTCAGATCCATCAGTGAGAGTTACTCGTCATCAGAGAAACCTCCTGGGGCTCCCCGCACCCACTGAAGCACTGACGTTAAGCCGAAACGTCAGCAAAGGAAAAGAGCACAGCGAGGCTATAAAGCCCGCCGACCCATCTGCCTCCATGCAGAGGGCAGAGGAGGATCCCGAGAAGGCTACGCTACGTCAGCAGCTCGCCGAACAGAAGAGGCTGGTTGACCAGCTCCTCGCCGAGCGCGCTGCAGAACGGCGGCCTGACTACGGTGATCCTAGGCCAGGACAGCAGGGACCGGAACAACCGCTCCTCGACGAGACTCTCCCGGGCAACCGTGATTACGCCGTGTTCGCCGACAGGAGAGAGGCCATTGCCTATGGCAAGAGGGCGCGGTATGTTTCGCCACACCCTCCCGAGCGGCGTGACTACCTGAGAGATCCCGCTCGGATTCCTCCCGCTGCCCCAAGGGCCGCTCCGCCCGCCATCCCACGAGCTGCCGAGTTCGACGACCCGGTCGACGACCCGATTGAAGGGCCATGCAATGCGCTCGTGGTTAGAGATCCTCGCCAGGACTGGAACCCATGTCCGGACGATCCGATGGCGGCACTCATTGCCCGCTTGGAAGCCTTGGAGACTCGGCAGGTGGCGATCCCACCGGACGGCAAGCCCTACCCAGCATGGGTGGATGACATGCCGGCGCCTCCGGGATTCGGGAATCCCACTTTTGCCCCCTTCAACGGGACTGGAGATCCGCCACAGCATTTAGCCCACTTCAACTTGAGGTGCGGGCCTATGTTGGGGACTCCGGCGCAGCAAGAGGCCGCTAAGCTTCGCTGCTTTGTTCAGACACTGGAAGGGCCAGCATTTGTCTGGTACAGCCAGCTCCCCGTCGGGTCGGTAACCAGCTGGGAGGACCTCCGTAGACAGTTCCTCTACCAGTTCAGTTCCACGACCCGGAAGACAAGTATCGCAGGCCTCTTCAAGTGCAAGCAGAGGCCTGATGAGCGAGTCGCGGACTTCGTCGCCCGATGGAAGGGTCTCACGTATTCCCTTGACATGCCATTGACTCAGGAGCAGTTGCTGACAATGTGCGTCGGGAACGTCAAGACCGAGCTGGTCCCTTCCCTGATCACTCAAAATTACCCCGGAGGGTTCAGAGACTTATCAGACAAAGCTCAACGTCTTGAGGAAGCCCTGCAACAGGCCAGCCAGGCACACCCGCTGCCTCCTATGATTCCTGCAAGGAGAGTCAGCAGGGCTGAGCCCGCTGCTGTTGCCCAGATAGAGGCCCCCAGGCCATTGGAGCTGCTGCCACGAGGCCAGCTCCACAGCCTCACAGGAATCCGCCTCCACGGGCTCAGTTCCCGGCCCAGCAGCGGCAGCCTCAGAACCGGCCGGCCCCTCCGCGTAATGTACCGCCGCAACCCAGGCGAGATAATCAGGGTCCACCTCCTCGGCAGGCCCCTCCAGCCCCTTGTCAAGACCACGCTCCCAGGGGCCCGCGACACCTGACTTACTCATTCCATGAGGATCAGGTCCCCGGTTATTTCCGGAGCGCCCTGGAGCAGAGGATTGTGCGACTGCCTGAGTGTTGGAAGCCAGAGGAGGCACATCTTACGAATAACCCCCGCTACTGCCCCTACCACCGGGCCCTGGGGCACACCATCCAGCGGTGCTATGTGTTTAAGGATTGGCTCCAAGACCAGATTAACAACAATGTAATCAGGTTGGGCCCAGCTCCAGCACAAGTGGCGGGCGTGTTCGTGGGATCAGATGACGATAGTGGCAACGAGGACGAATGGCAGCTGGTCTCCGACCGCGGATCCCAGAAGTACAATAACTGGATGGCCCGCAAGACGACCATTCGCGCCCATGGAATCATCCGTGCGCGCTTGAATCAGCCTGAGCCCCCAGAATCCGCGGGTGCTGCTTCGGCATCGTCGTCCCAGCCTGCCTCTTCCAAGAGGAGCAAACGGCGGCAGCGCAAGAAGGAAGAGCGCGACCCGCCAGTTCCGCCACTATCCCGCACTCTCGGCGATTTCATGCCCCCGGAAATTGGGGTCCCTCCTCGGATCCGCCCGGTGATGGATGATTCGTCCGATGATGGTATTGGGTACGCTTCGGTTAACACCGTCGAGCTGGTAAATCCCTTTTCGGTTCCCGACGTTGAAGAACACCAGGTGGACCTCCCTAGTGTCCCCGGTCGTCGCCACCGTCGGAAGAACCGCAGCAACAGGAGTCGCCGGGGCACAGCCGTTGGTACCTCCAGCCAGGCCGTGCACGCCACTGAGACTAGGCAGCAGGCTCAAAATCGAGCTCAGCGCGCGCAGCCCCCCCATCCGGGGATGACGGATTCGCCTCCGCCACTGTTTGTGGTGTGGGACCAGGCAGAACCGCCTCAGCCGCGTCGCGACCAGCTCCGCCCTGCCACAAGTCCATCCCGGCCTCCTGACTCCAGTACGGTGACCATTTCCCGGACTGTGACCAGTGAACAGCGAGATGCACCAAGTACCAGTCGGCCGCCGATCCAACCGGCAAGGCCCGTCATGCCACCAACCGCAGAGCAACCTCCTGCAACCAGGGGCTCGCGCTTGGCCAAAAAGTATGATGTCCTGAAGCACTTGGCCGACATCCCAGCAAGGCTCTCCATCCTTGAGGCTCTGCGCATGTCATCTGAGATGCGCGAGGCACTCGCTGAAGCCCAGAAAAGCCCCCTCCAGTTTGAGACAGAGGTTGCGGCTGCAGAGGCCTTTCACGCCGAAACGAACGAGGACGCCGAATGTCAGGCAGTTATCTCGTTCTCTGGTAAGGATGAAGACCCTCCTATACAGGGACACATTCGTCCGCTGTATGTCACTGGCCAGTTCAATGGCCTTGAAGTCCGGCGCTGTCTTGTCGACACGGGGTCCGGGATTAACCTGATTCCAACTCGGACGCTCCGGAGATTGGGGTTGTCTGAGGATGACTTGATTCCCTCCGACCTCAGGATCCAGGGGTACGATCGCACCGAGCAAACCCCGGTCGGCAAGATACGTTTGAAGACCCAGTTCGGTGACTTGGTTGCCGACACCGAATTCATGGTAGTCTCTCAGGACACTGCGTACAACGCATTGATGGGCAGGCCATGGCTCCATCTTCACGCGGCGGTTCCCTCGTCATACCACCAATGCCTCAAATACTCCCTTAATGGTCGAGTGGGCATGCTTCAAGGAGATGCCTCTCCTTTTGCCTCGTGTGAAGCCCGCTATCTGGATGCGGACTATTACAAGAGCAAGGATAAGCAGATCCTGGCAGGTGAGGTTGAGCCTGTCGCTGTTGCAAGTGATCCCTGGGCAAGTCTGGATGACGCTTACGTCCTCCCGATTCAACGGTTGGACGTCGCCATGGTCTTGACGGTCCGCGAGTCTCCTGATGAGATGGCCGCGACCGCCCGCGCCAGCACCAGTGGCCCAGCAGGATCTGGTAGCCCCAATGCAGTTGCCAACGCAGTCTCTCCCATGGACGATCCCTCCCCGAGTGGAGAGGACGTGGAAGATGCACCCCCAGCCTTTGAGGAGGGCGTCCCCGCCACGGTCGATGAGTTAATACAGGTGAACCTTGGAACCGAGGCCGATCCAAGACCCACATTGGTTAGTGCCGCCATGCCCTCTGAGGAGCGGCAGCAGTACGTGGACTTTCTCAGGCAGCACCGTGATGTATTCGCTTGGGGCTATGACGAGATGTCGGGGCTGGATCCTCAGGTAGTCGTCCACCGCCTTGGTCTCCCGGCGAACCATCGCGGGTTCAAGCAGCCTCCCAGGAAGATGCACCCATCCCACGGTGCCATGGTTGCGGCCGAAGTTGACAAGCTTATCAAAGCCAACTTCGTGAGGGAAGTTCAGTACCCCAAATGGCTGGCCAACATTGTGCCGGTCAGGAAGAAGAACGGGCAGATCAGAGTCTGCATCGACTTCCGCGATCTCAACCGCCACTGCCCGAAGGATGATTTTCCCCTTCCAGTGACAGAGCTGTTGATTGATGCCACGGCAGGGTTCCAAGCCCTCTCCTTCATGGATGGATACTCCGGATACAACCAAATTCGGATGGCCCCTGAGGATGAGGAGTTCACTGCCTTCAGGGACCCCCAAGGTACCTTTTGCTACCGGGTCATGCCCTTCGGCCTGAAGAATGCAGGTGCCACATATCAACGGGCGATGCACCGCATATTCAAGCCAATCCTCGGCACACTGGTGGAATGCTACGTCGACGACTTGGTTGTCAAATCGCGCCAGCGTCAGGACCATCTCAAAGATCTTGAGAAAGTGTTCAGCTTCCTCCGGTCTCGATGCCTGAAGATGAACCCGTTGAAGTGTGCCTTTGGGGTCACCTCCGGAAAGTTCCTTGGATTTGTGGTAAGATACCGGGGTATTGAGATCGACCCAGAGAAAATCAGGGCGATTGGCCAGATGCCTCCCCCAGGTACCGTCCGGGAACTGCAAGGGTTCCAAGGCCACTTAGCCTATATACGCCGATTCATCGCGAATCTGGCCGGCAAGTGTAAGCCCTTTTCTCGGCTCATGAAGAAAGGTGCCACCTATGTATGGGATAAAGAGTGTCAGACCGCTTTCGAGGAGATCAAGCAGTACCTGCTTCAACCTCCGGTTCTGATGCCGCCTGTATCCGGGAAGCCGCTGGTCCTCTATGTGACCGCCCTGGAACGGTCCCTGGGTGCCCTTCTCGCCCAGAAGAACAACGAGGGAACGGAGAATAGCCTCTATTACCTCAGTCGCATGCTCCTCGATGCGGAAGTTAGGTATTCCCCCATCGAGAAGAGCTGCCTGGCGCTCATATTTGCCGTACAGAAATTACGGCACTACTTGCAGCACCATGAGGTACAGTTGGTTTCTCGGGTAGACCCGTTGAAATATATCCTGAGCCGACCTATGTTGACTGGCCGCCTAGCGCGGTGGGCTGTGATTCTCCAGCAGTTCGACATCAGGTATGTGTCTCAGAAGGCCATCAAAGGGCAAGCATTGGCAGACTTTCTGGCTGCTCACCCAACCTCCGCGGATCAGCCGCTGGATCTAGGCTTTCCTGATGAGACCATTCTCTCGGTTGATCGAGCTGATCCATGCTGGCAGATGCACTTTGACGGTGCCTCCCGGAGCCCCACCGGTAGAAGACTCGATAATCCTAAGCTCAACAGAGTGGGCTTGGGTATCGTCTTCATTACCCCGGAGCGAGCCGTGCTGCCATACTCTTTCCTGTTGTCAGAGGGCTGTACCAACAATGAGGCGGAATACCATGCCCTCATCACCGGCCTCGAGTTGGCTCTCGAGATCGACGTGCCCCGTCTGTGCGTGAAAGGGGACTCCGAGCTGGTCGTTAAGCAGATCAATGGCGACTATGTTTTCAGGAAGCCGGAACTTGTGCCATTGTTGGAGTGCACCCTCCTTCTGATGGCCCGGTTCCCTTCTCGGCCGGAAATTGTCCATGTTCCCCGGTCGCAGAACGGTCGAGCAGATGCTTTGGCCAGCCTCGCTGCGTCACTTGCGGAGCCTGAACAGGACAACCTGATCTTCCGCGTGACGCGCCGCAGGCTCATCGCTCCCGTTATCCCGGAAGAAGATCGCGGCCCGTTGGTAAGTAACCTCACCACGGTTGCCCCTATGCCCGGAGCCCCGAGTACCCCAGATATGACAGTCGGATCAGCCCCTGATTGGAGGACACCTTTGGTTGAGTACCTCCAACATGGCATTCTTCCATCGGATCGGGCCGAGCGCGAGCGAGTTCGACGCCGCGCATCGCAGTTTGTCCTCCAGAGCAGTCCCGGCCTGGAGCAGATCCTCTACAAACGCGGATTTGATGGTGTTCTCCTCCGTTGCCTTCAGGGAGTTGAGATCCCACGAGTCATGCAAGAGGTTCATGATGGTTCATGTGGCGCCCACCAGACTGGGCCGAAGCTGTCCCACCAGATTCGGAGGTTGGGATACTTCTGGCCCTCTATGATCCATGACTGCATCGAGTATGCCAGGAGGTGCCATGCGTGCCAGGTTCACGCGAACTTTGTGCATCGGCCGCCGGAGCCTCTCCATACCACCAGGTATTCCTGGCCCTTTGCAGTCTGGGGACTGGACGTTGTGGGACCTTACCCGCCGGCGACAGCTCGCCAGTGTCGGTTCATTCTGACCGCCACGGACTTCTTCTCCAAATGGGCAGAGGCGATTCCGCTCAGAGAGGTCAAATCCTGTTCGATCGCTGACTTCGTGACCTCCAACATCATCCATCGATTTGGAGTGCCTCACGCTATCCTCACGGATAACGGAACCAATTTCCGAGCATCCGAGTTGAAGAAGTTGTACGCCAAGTATAACATTCGCTCGAACCATACATCTCGCTATCATGCGCAGGCGAATGGACAGATCGAGGCGTTTAACAAAACCCTCTCTAACATTCTGCAAAAGATGGTTGGTCAGAACAAGAAGAGTTGGCCGGACAAGCTCCCCAACGCCCTCTGGGCTTATCGAACGACGACTCACAATTCCACCCAGATGACCCCTTATTCCCTGGTGTATGGAGCTGAGGCCGTCCTGCCCATCGAGATCCAGTTACCGTCCTTGCGCACTGCGGTCTACGACCAGCAAGCGCCGGACAGAGTTGCTGAAGCCCGTCTAGTCGAGTTGGAAGCACTGGATGAGAATAGACTTCGCGCTTTGCACAACTTGGAGAGGCATCAAAGCAGAATGGCTCGAGCTTTCAATAAGAAGGTTCGCCTCCGCTCCTTCCTGCAGGGTGATCTAGTGCTAGCCCTAAGAGCGCCGATGATCCCCGGCAGGAAGCCACCCAAGTTGGAGCCCAAGTGGGAGGGACCGTTTGTTGTCCACAAGGTCTATCCCAATGGCGCATACTCCCTAGCGACTATGGATGGTGAGCGTGTCACTCCTCCCACCAACGCTAGGTTTCTCAAGCAATACTTTGCCTGAGTGTTCATTCGTCCCGCATGACGCTAAACTGCACTTCGTCCTGCATGACGTTAAACTGCACCACGTCCCGCACGACGTTAAACTGCATACGTCCAAGCTGCACGACGTTAAACTGCCCAGCGTATCGTCCGCGCTGCAAGACGTTAAACTGCCAAGTGCTCCGTCCAACATGACGTTAAACTGTACATCGTCCTGCATGACGTAAAACTGCCCCTCAAGAACTACGTGCGGCTTGATTCCTATCCTTATGGGATACGTAGGACCGCCTGAACCTTCATGTTTCAGGCCCAGCCCTATCCTTCGGGAATTTCCATCCCATCTCGGGCCCTTGGCCCAGTTGCCCCCGGGTGTGCGGCGTATGGTGTGAGTGCGGGGCTATGCCCTCATTCACGTCGGTTTGCTCGTCACGCTGTACGCCCCCCCACGTTTGGGGATGCCTTCTGCTCCCCCCTTCTTTTCCCCTCATCGTCCTGCATGACGTTAAACTGCACTTCAAGAACTACGTATGGCTTGATTCCCATCCTTATGGGATACGTAGGACCGCCTGGACATTCATGTTTCAGGCCCAGCCCCATTTCCCGGGAATCTCTATCCCGCGTTGGGCCTCTGGCCCCAGTTCCCCTCCTTTTTGTGTGAGGCGTATCGCGTGAGCGGGGGATTATGTCCTCATTCACGTCGGTCTACTGGCCGCGCCGTACGCCTCCCCCCGTGTGTGGGACTACCTCACACCCCTCATCGTCCTGCATGACGTTAAACTGCCTCTCAAGAACTACGTATGGCTTGATTCCCATCCTTATGGGATACGTAGGACCGCCTGGACGCTTGTGTTTCAGGTCCAGCTCCGTCCCTTGGTTGATCACGGGAATCTTCCCTCTTTTGGTTGCTCTCAGGGTGAGTCCTCCGACCCTTTCCGGAGATCTGTTAACATGTTTTGGGTACTTCGGTCTATGACTCGTAGTGTCAGATTCAATCCCGACAAGTCCTGTGTTGCTTGTCAGGCCTCGCGCTTCCTCTTATTCGAGCCTTCACTCAAAGGGATCCTCGTTAGCGGTTTGGGTACGATGCCTCAGTGCTCTCCCACCGCTCCGGGTCGATTTACCGGCGGGTCTTGGGCCGCAAATCGATATGAATCCTGCGATTGAGCGGTTGATGCTCGTTTGCTTGCCCCGTCTTAGGCTGACGCGATCGGATGTTGTGTTGCGAATGCGTCAGCAACATCCTTGATCGCCATGTCAGCTCCTTCAGGCTCTGAACATTGGTTGCGCAGTCCTCATCACACTCCGCCTTTATGCGTTGTAGTGGAATCTGGACACTCTTTTCATACTGACCTTCAGTACACCTTTACACGTTAGGCAGACCAACCAAGGTAATGATGTCGTTCGAGGCTCCCATGATCTGAGCACCAAGGATATATGCGGATGTTCTCCCCAAGGGCCATGCGTAGCTGGACCCTCGTCCCCATAAGGAGGGAGGAGTCGCTCGAACAATCGCGTTCTGAGCCCAGTATGCCTGGAGGCTAGCATCTCTGCCCCTCGGGTGATGGACATACGCAGGCCCCTATCCCAAGACTCTTCTCCTGGAATCGTGCGTGACCGCAAGGCTGGGTATGCTCCCACCTCCGTCGTGTCCGCCGTACCGCGGTAAGCGGATTCCTCCATGGTCCGAACCACACGACCTTAAACTGTGTTGTCTGGTCCGAACCACACGACCTTAAACTGTGTTGTCTGGTCCTACCACACGACCGTAAACTGTGATCGTCTTGGCCGCCCGACGAGAAAACGGCACTGCATCGTGATGTTCCCCTCAGGGGACACTCATGTTGGGCGCTGGTTAATAACCACGCCATTCATCAATGCCTTCCATGGCTTGATTATTGTGGCGACGCCAGAGATTTCTCAATCACAGGCATGTCGCCGCACAAAGAAAAACCATTCATCTTTAAGGACAAACAAGAAATATCAAATGCCGCTCCTTCTGTGTGTGAGGGTCAGACCCGCACTCTTCCCCGCGCTGGTGCCCGATTGTGTTGCGCAGCGCTTCAAGAACTACGTGCGGCTTGATTCCCATCCTTATGGGATACGTAGGAATGCCCGGATGTTTGAAACTTCGGGTCCAGCCCCCCACCTCTTAGAGATTCCCCCTTCTCTGGGGAATCCGCCGCCTTCAGGTCACCCTCAAGGCGCGTTCCCCGACCCCTTGCAGTGGTCCACCGGTGTCAAGAGTACTCTGGTTTATTGCCAGGAGGGTCAGGATCCGCTTGGTCAGGTTTCCTCCGCTTTTCAGGCTTCGTGCTCCCTTTCATTCGGACCCATCGTCTACGCCCTGGGTGGAGCCCCCGTGAACGGTTCGGACACAATGCCTCAGTGCTCTCCCACCGACTCGGGCCGGTACCCCCAATGGCCTCGGGCAGCAAATCGATATGAATCCTGCGATTGAGCGGTCGATGCTCGTTTGCTGCCTCATTCCACCAACGGTTAGTGCGATGTTGATGCTGCTTTTCCGCCACGGTCGGCAGTACTCTCATATCGTCACGCCGGTGCTCCCGGTCCTCGAGTGAATGGCCGCATGATTCACATTTCCCACCTCCCATTCTGACCAGGCGAAACCTCGGCACTCTCGACACTATCCCTCAGTGCATCTTCGCATATCCAGGGGATATGACCAGATGCGGCGTACTTTGAGGTCTTTATGGTCCGAGCTCTAAGACCTTAAACTAAGATCTCTCTTTATGGTCCGAGCTCTAAGACCTTAAACTAAGATCTCTCTTTATGGTCCGAGCTCTAAGACCTTAAACTAAGATCTCTCTTTATGGTCCGAGCTCTAAGACCTTAAACTAAGATCTCTCTTTATGGTCCGAGATCTAAGACCTTAAACTAAGATCTCTCCTTATGGTCCGAGCTCTAAGACCTTAAACTAAGATCTCTCCTTATGGTCCGAGCTCTAAGACCTTAAACTAAGACCTAGCCCTTATGGTCCGAGCTCTAAGACCTTAAACTAAGATCTACCCTTATGGTCCGAGCTCTACGACCTTAAACTAAGATCTCCCCCAAATGGGATTCTACGTCCTTCATGACGTTAAACTGCACTCTCAGAACTACGTGTGGCTTGATCTCCAGCCTGATGGAGTACGTAGGAACTCCCGGGCATTCCGACTCGGGTCCAGCCTCAGGGATCGTTAAGTCCCGCCCCTCCTCGTCGCCGGCCGTCTGGCCTGACTTCGGGTAGAGTGGTGCAGTTGTGATATTCTCCCCGATTCAGCTCGGGATGCCCCACTGCAATGGTGGGAAGCGACGGTTTCCTCGTCAGAGAGGTGCTGTCTGAGAATTGAGGTGACTCACGGCCAGATTAGTGCATCCGCCTAATACGTTTTCCCCACGTTGGCGCAATTTTGAGAGCGTTGGATTCTGTCCGAACAAATCGTCACTTCGCCCCACGCTTCGCATGCCCTGTTGATCTGGATTTTCCACCCTTGTGTCTGAAGGAACCCCAAAGCGGTATTCATGATGACATGTGGTCCGCCTCCTGCAATATGAATGATGGCCTTTTTCGGTCCGTCTATTGCAGTTGTTATGGTCGATCCACTGTCCGCCTACCGTCTTGGGCATTTCCTGGAAGGCCGACCGTTGTGGATGTCTGGATTCGGGACACGCGATTCACCCTTTCTCATTTCCCTATGTTCGGATAAAATCTCAACGCCCCTAGCATTGTCCCGCTCGTGTGTTGGAACAGGTTGGGGGAATGGTACATTGATTAGGTCTGAGGTCCCCTTTCCTAGGAATGACCTCCCTCTTTTCTCCAGAAATCTAGGCCCAATTATGGATGCCTGATGCTTGGTTAACACTCCCGCAAGACAGTGAATTGTGGTTGAGCATATTAAACCAAAAGATGCAGATAAATATATTGATGGATCAAAGTAGCGGAAGCAAATGTTTTGGGAATGGCAAAACAAAGCCCTTAGGGATTAGCGTGATGAATGAGTCTTTCTAATGCCGCTACCCTTTGGCTGGTGGCCTCCAGAGCTGCTTCTCGCTCTCTGCGTGCCCTCTCTTCGTCGGCGGTCGCAGCACGCAGTTCGTCGATTCTGGCCTGTGCACGCTCCCGCTCGACCTGAATTGTGACCATCTATTGGCCCGCCTCCGTCAGCTGTACCTGGGCGTCAACCAGATGGGCTTCTAGTTGCTCCACAAGCTCGGTACACGTTGCGACGAAGGCCTCCTTCTCTGCCGCCTGCCCTTCGAGGCGCCGGACTTCCTGCTCCGCCGCGAGGAGCGCCCGCGTGCTCTCCGACATGTCCCGACTTCGTGTGACGTCGGCACGCCGGCAGCTCTCGCGCATCTTTTCGGCCATGAAATCACGGACCGTTAGATGGAGGCGTTGAGCATCAGCTCCCCCGGCACACAGGAAGCGCAGCCAGGTCTGAAGTGATCCCATGCGCCCCAGCCACTCCGATGGGTCTCGCTTGAGGAAGCGCTGGATGCACTTCCACCCCCTACGGCGCGTTATCCGGCTCTCCTCGACCGCCTCCGTGTCTGAGTCGTCCATCTCCTCGGGATCGGCAGGCCCGTAGGCAGGGAAGGCAGCCAGCAGGTCTGCTGCAGGGTCCGCCCCTGGGAGGTCCTCACGAGGGATAGGTTCCCCAACATCCGGGCGACCTTCTTCTCTCTCCCCAGTGGCGCTGACACCCTCGTCAGCCCCCAACCTCTCTCCGATGTCAGCACCGCCGATGTCCGGAGCCCCTTGATCAGCAGTTGGTGGGGCCGGCTCGGTTTGGGAAGTCTGTTCCGGAGCAGGCGGCATGTCCACCACTGGTCCACTCGTAGATGGCCCGGGTTCGGCAACCCGACGAGCCTCCAATGTTGAGATCACTGCGCGGGGCATGCCATGGTTAGTCACGGATCGTCAACGGCAAGCACCAGCAGTAAAGTAGGGAGACTTACGGGAGTTCGGAGCGTCATCTTCCGCTACCCCGGTCGCCGCAGGAACAGTTGCAGCAGGGGACCCCTTAGCGCTTGTCAATTCGATGATGGGTGTCTGCCCCCCGCCTTGTCCTGCTGGCGCCCCTCCTACTCCCGCTGAGGATGCCTGACCAACATCCGTGCGCTCCTGAGAAAGATGGAGAAATGGGTTAGAAGCTGCATAAGAGAGTGGATGAAGCAGATTGAGTAGGGATAGAAGCGGACCTCGAGGAGCTCAGTGACATCAACGTTGTCAGAGCCGGCCACCTCGCCGCTCTCCCGTGGGCTCCCCTGATGGGATCTTCCCTCGGAGCCTTCATCCTCCCCCATTTCCTCCTCTTCTTCGGAGTCGTTGCTACTGTCGTCTTCTTCCGGCGGCATCTGTTCCGGAGCGGGCTCGAGACCGAGCATCACCTTCACCAGAAGGGATGGCTCCGCGCGCTGACCACGTTGGCGCGCGTACTCGTCCATGGCCGTCAGATACGCATACTGCCGGTTGAAGTCCACCCTGTCGGCAATGTGGAGGCGCCCGACCTCTGGCAGATGGATTCCTTCTCTGAGAATCTTTCGCCAGATGGCGTCGGTCCCCAGTGACTGCCGCAGGGTCATCCAGGCCGACCACAGCGCCGGGAAGACTGCATCGTGGGAGGGTTCGAGCAGACGTCTCACCTGCTTCCCGGGCCGCTCTTCGACCGCCGCATGTGCCCCCTCTCTGGGCGCCGAGGTCGTAGCGGCAGCCTGCGATGTGCCCGCCGCCGAAGTCCCTGCCCGCGCCGGCTCCGCTGCTTGGCGCGCCTCCGTTCTCCCCCGTGTGGCGGCGTCTCGCCTCCTTCCTTGACGCCCGGTCTCCGCACGGGTAGCCTCGAGCCGCCGAACTAGCTTCCGCAAGAGCCCCTCGGGGTACGCGATGGCCCAGTGTTCGGCGTACTCGGTTGCCAAGCCTGCATCAACTCCGGTAGGAGGGAGAGTGATGACGTCGCCAGAGCCGAAAGCGGCAAACATCAGCCACATCTGGCGAAGGACGCAAGGGTTCGTCTCCTCCCGGACAGCAGTGAATACCCTCTTCGGCATCCGTTGAAGGCACCCGAACTGCCTGGGGAACCGGGTCGGCACGTAAGGCTCGCAGATCACCTTCCCGTCGATCCGAGCCACGAGCACCCCGCCCCGCATGTTCAGGAAGTATTCATGCTGCTCCAGCGGACCCTGCCCATTGTCGATCATCTGGCCGACGGGAGTGGGGAATGGACTGAAGTTGAAGTTGGCATGATTGCCAATCCGGATCCGCACGCCCTCCTCACTTAGGGTCATCGGAGCGACCCCCACGATGTTCAGCAGGGAGGGTCGCAGGCCGTTGCCCGGAGGAATGATGGCGTTCGGAAACGTGTACCCACCGAGGTGAGCAGCCACCCAGCCGTGGAAGAACTGAAAGGGCCCACAGATCCTTCGTGGCGACCCCCCTCGTGAGATGCGTCCCAGGATGGCATACAGCCTCGCCAGCACTGGGACCCCGAGGTTGTATCTCTTGTTGGCGGCCATAGCGCCCGCCA
The DNA here is from genome assembly GCA_963277665.1 of Viscum album. Lineage (NCBI taxonomy): Eukaryota > Viridiplantae > Streptophyta > Magnoliopsida > Santalales > Viscaceae > Viscum > Viscum album. Next base: position 993,378,520 of record OY728126.1, read on the forward strand.
CCGCCAGTGTCGCCGGGCGAACGCCCATTCTCGCGTCCCGCACTGGCAGGAGCCACCCACTCAGAAAGGCGGCCAGGAACGCCGCGTACCGGACATTTGGGTCCCGGGCTTCGATGACGCGGTACCCCCATGAGCGGTAATCGCCCGTCTCCAGGACCCGCCAGTACGACCCGTTCCGGCTCCTCTGAGCTGCGGTCGGGCACCGCTTCCCCCTGCCTGGCATCTTGACCGCCGGGTCATGCTCCAAGAACTGGCCGAACCATTCCTTGTAGGCTATGTCCTTCTGGAAGTCTTTGATCCCGAGCCGCTGCGTAGCCAGGTCAAGCAGATGCTAGGTCAGGATGGGAGTCCGTGACCTGTCCTCCCAGATGTTCTTCGGTGGCAGGAACTCATCGTATTGGTAGCCCTCCAGCGGGATACCTCCGATGCAGTGGATGTCCCAGAGGCCGATGCCGACCTCCCCATGGTGAAGATGGAAGGTGTTGGTATCCGGAGACCATCGGGTGAACAGCTCCGGCCCGAGCTCGGACTGCTGGTAGAAGTGGAACTGCGACGTCCACACCGCCTCGAACAGGCCGATGTACCGCAGCTCCTCTGCGAAGTGATCGCAAGTGTGGCGTACCCAGAACGCCCAGGCCCACTCGCTGGTGAAGTTGCCCCCAGACCGCAAGTCCCTGTCCTTCAGCCAGCCCTTGGTGTCGTCCGTGACGCTCTGGCGATATATGCTCGAGTAGAGGGCTGGAGAATTCTCCGCAGTAGGCTCACCCCCATCAATGGTTCGCGTCCTCGGGTTCAGGACATAGACATCCAAGTGTCTGGTCTCCCTGGCAGGATGCCCATTGTTGGTGATGTTATAGCGGAGAAGCTCGTCCTCCCGGGTCACCCAGGTCCGCGGCGCATCAATCTCGAACCCTGGCACCGGAACCTCATCTAGGATGCCGAAGTTCCAGAGCGGCAGGTTGTCCGACAGTGGATATGTCTTCTGGGCCGGCGTCAGTAAGTCGAACAAGGATTGATTGTTGGAAACAATCTCCTTGGCTCCGTAAACCTCCTCGTTCGTCGCCATCTCAGCCCTGCGAGTGGCGGCATCCCCCTCATTTCCTCTGTGCGCGGCCATCTCAGAAGTTTCGGGAGTCGTGCGGGTTAAGGGATGAAGCGTGCGGGATCGGACGAGGCTGGTAGAGAAGTTTGAAGGTTGGCGCACAATCCAAGTAGGCGGAGCGCAATTGGGAAGACTGTCGCGCAAAGTTCCGGGTTTTCGCGCAAAGACAGGCGAAATCCGGACGGTTTTGCGTGACGAGCGGGCGAATTCCGCGCCGGAAAGGGAAATTTCGCGCACGAGAGCAGAGATGCTTATCGCGCGGAAGGCCAGTGTACGGCACGGAGGGACCCAGTGCCCCTATTTATAGGCGAGGCCGGGGTCCGCGCCGCGCGGAAAGCGCTTTGCGCGACCGCAGCGGCGAATTTCGCGACCGGCGCCCCTTTTTGCGCGCCTAAGTCCCGCGCCGCCCAGGACTTCGGCATTCCGGCGTCTCCCTCGGAACCCGATCGTTGCGACCTCTCGCCGATCAGATTCCGAGGGGGGGCTTTTGTAGATGCCGGAAAAGTCCGTTGTTCCCAAACGAAGCTCCGGATGCGGAAAGCGAGGTCATATTTGGAGTCGGAAGAATGTTTCGGAGGGCCCGGAGGCCTTGCGCGGAATTTCAGAGGTCTGCGCGCAAAGATGATGATCCGCGCGCAAAACCCCCGAGATGCGCGCAACTCCCTTGCGCGCCGTGCCCGATTCCGCGCCCGCGAGGAGAATTCCGTGCTCGCGCCTTGGATTCCGCGCCCGGGGTTGCCTATAAATACTAGGCGACCCCCAACGTTTCAAAGGTTGCTGGAAGTCGAACGGTCTCCCGCGCGCGCAATTCAACCCCTTCCGCGCGCAATGCCGATCTTCAGGTAACCTCCTTTCTTTCGCGCAATAGAGCCTTGGGGTCCGCCTTCGCGCGCAATCCCCTTGGCTCCTTCCCTTTGAATAAATTTCAACCCGAAGGCCTTTGCGCGCAAAAGAAGCCTCTTGCGCGCAATTGCCCCCGGGTGCGCGCAATCCAACCCGATTGCGCGCACCCCCCCATCTTCAAAGTGGCCATTCGTTAGAGAATGAGTTGTTGCCCCCGCGCGCTACCCGAAGCCCGGTGCGCGCAATCCCAATCATCCGCGCGCAAAGCGCTGGCCCAATTGCGCGCCAGCCCGCCATTTTGCGCGCCGATCCGCGGTTTTGCGCGCAAAGCTCCTCTTTTGCGCGCAATCCGCCAGGGTCACCTCCCTTGACCCCCTGCGGGTACCCGCCTGCGTGGCGCTCGATGATCCTCATCCTGGGTGCCCGCACCGTGCGCTGTCTTCCCGTGCAGCCTTCCAGGCTCGTGCGAAGTGACACGGACCCGTCGGCGGCAATCAATCGTCCAGCATGACGTTAAACTGCACATTCGTCCTGCATGACGTTAAACTGCACATATGTCCAGCATGACGCTAAACTGCACTACGTCCGAGCTACAAGACGTTAAACTGTTCAGCATTCGTCCTGCATGACGCTAAACTGCACCACGTCCTGCACGACGTTAAACTGTATACGTCCAGGCTGCACGACGTTAAACTGCCTAGCCCCCGTCGTCCGCGCTGCAAGACGTTAAACTGCCAAGTGTTTCGTCCTCAACACACGACGTTAAACTGTACTTCGTCCAGCAAGACGTTAAACCGTCCGCTTCGTCCTCAACACACGACGTTAAACTGTACTTCGTCTGGCAAGACGTTAAACCGTCCGCATCATTCGATCCCGTGCTTCGCACGCAGGGTCTCCCCCGGTTTGGACGTGGCCCCCACCCGCTCGTCTCTGCAGGGATGTCGGGATTGTCCCCCTTTTGGGACGATTTAATGGGAGTGGCTTTTCCCTACGGGGGCAGGGTATTATAAACCCCTAGTTTCTCGTGGGAGGCTGCACATGTGTATCTCCATTGCGCCTCCCCACTGCCGAAGCCAGTAGAGGGTGTGACTGGGATCGAGGTGTCTCCTACTTTCGGTCCAAGTCCCTTCCAACTGAGTTTTGCCGCATCCGGGCTGCCTCAAGTGCGTAAGTCCTGACAGAATGAACTATGTGGACTTTGATCCCTGTCTTCTAAACAGGGTACGTAGGAAGCCTTCCTGAGGTCCAAGCCCGCCACCTGGTCGTCCCGGTCGTATTTACGTCGGTTCGTCCATTAGTGGACCCCTCCAGGGTTCACGCTTGCGTAGATTCACCTATGAATCCGCCCCTGTGGGAGACTGCCCGTGTGTATCTCCACTGTGCCTCCCCACAGCCCCTTTTTCCATTTCTCCTTTTATCGTCCAGCATGACGTGAAACTGTGATCCACCCGGCCGTTCCACCCCCCTCTGTGCGAGGTGGTCCGGTTCAATCCTCCGCCCGGCGGCCTAGACCTCTTCGTGAGTCGGCTTGCCGATGTCCAGCATGACGTTAAACTGTATACCCGAACTACGTTGACTTTGATCCGTGCTAACGCGCGGTACGTAGGAAGCCTCTACGGGGTCCAAGCTCTTCACTCCATCATCCATCCTGATCCTTACCCGGGCCGCCACATCCCGGTGGGGTCATGCCACTTCACTCCACTCCACATCATTTGGGAAGCCGCCCATGTGCTGGCCCCAGCGTCGGAGGTTCCCCGCAAGGGGTTCTGTCATCCGATCCACTTTTCGTGTTGATCGGTCTGATGCCGTCCCCGCTGGACGTTAAACTCGCGGCATACCCCGTGTTAAACATGGGAAGCTGAGGAAAACCTCAGGTGACACAGTTCCCCGCACCTAGTACGGGATGCCTCAGGCCATCATGCCTTCGAGAAGCCCTATTAGGGACGGAAGACAGACGTGCAGAGCCGCAGTGCTACGACACGCCCCCAGCACCCCGAGCCACCCGGCCTTCTCACCGCAGGTTGCTGCCCCGACCAGACTCCTTGGAGCGTCCGGGCGGAAGCAGCGTAATTAACCGGTGTCCATGAAGATATGGCGCCGGGAACGAGATTCACGAACATTCTTAAGTCTATGAGGGAGACCCGGATTAGGCGACGAGTTCCGAGGAGACGTCCAAGGAAGGAGGAGCCGACATCCCATCATCCCGGTTTCGATCAAGGAGAAGACGCCCCTGAATAAGGGACGAATGCCGCCCGCCCTTGGAAAGCGGGACTGCGGGACCACAAGCCGCGCGCCCATCCCCTCGGGTTGACGGGTGCACGCGCGAATGCGTCCTGGCGGAACAGCGTAACCCGACGCACATCCGCACCGAAACAGTGTCATAATAAGAAACCAATCACCACCAAACCACCAGCATAGGGGAAGGGGAAATGTCAATGTGGCTATCTCGCATGACCTTATATCTCCCACAGTAGCCTCCACATCCATGGTTGTTGGGCGCCCACACCCCATCTCCCCATCTGAATTCATTTTGATAAGGGAAATTAATAATCTCATTCGACGATATGAGGAGGATGGGATTATACCAACTTGGAATATGGCCCAATAATACCTAGAGGCTTCATGGACCTCTTCATCACTGCCACCCCCATGGGCTGCATGGGAAGACACTACTCTCCACTCCGACGTATAATCATTTTGGGAGCCTCTCTCCAGAACGCTTTGAAAATTCCCTCCCCAACACTGATGAGGTGAGAGATTTACGATCCATCCCAAAAATATTCTTGTTCCCATGCCTCCCAAGGAGGGCTCCCACCAAGTCGCATCAATATCACCACTCGTGCCCACATGCTAAGGAGAATGTGAGTTATACACCTACAACACCGGCCCTAATCTGGTTAACCCGACCGCAACGTCAGGCGCAAGCTGGGGATGCCGCCCGCTGAGGTGTGTCAACATCAATGGATATGATGGCTCATGACACCAATGGTGAATATCATCAGTATCTTATTTATGCTAAGTAGTGGTACTCATACACTCACCCTGGATTGGGGCCCCGACCACCCTATGGGTGGGCTAGGTCGACACTCCTGGTCACAGACCCTGGTGGAGTTCATCACTGGTCAACCTGTGATAATAAAATATATTATGGTGGTCCTCCACGTACCATCACCAATGATATCTCATGTCATCCTCACTCCCATGCTCGATGTGGAAGTCCTCCCCATGCCACCATTAATCTGAGAAAAGGACCTCCCTACTTCATTGATACATAGTACGGAAGCCTCTTCTATACTCATGACCTTAGGTATGGAGCTATTCCTCCTGTCATAGGTCATCGGTGTGAAGATTCTACATTTTTGGTCAACCATTAGTGAGGGGCTCTTCCCTTTATCCTTATAAAAACTAAAGAACGTCCTCCTCGTCCCTACAATCATAGAAGCGGAGGTTTGCATTGCTTCGTGGGCACCCAACACTAAGGTCCTACCCAAGTTCTGCTCCACTAGAATGAGGACCCTCCTCATACCGACATTTCCAAAGTAAATATGCATGGAGGATCTTACCATGATCGTAACCACTCTAGTGGAGCCCCTACCCACTGCAACACATCCCAGAGAGACTCCCTCCGTGCGTCATCTAGCGGAAACAGATATCCTCCCTATGTTCCTTTTGAAATTTTTCCAGTTTCTCCTTGCACCTCTACGAACCCTGGTGGAAGTCCTCTCCACCCCAACATCAGTTCAGATGAAGGGCCTCCTCGATCCAAAAATCTTTCCTATCTTGAAGAACCATCCCAAGATAGGACGGTGGGTCATCAATTCCATAATAATAATACCAAGATGTTTCAGACCACGATTAAACCTGTCTACATCTTAGTTTCTGAGGCAGAATGGAATTCGGCAATGGAACCCTCACCTTGATCCAATGTGTCAAGGGTTGAGGTAGGAATGAGGATTAGCAGCCTCATCCTTCTATAATATGAGTCCCACCAGATCACCACCTACCTCCATAGATACATCCATGAGGATAAATATTAATCCTCTTTCGAGGGCTTGGCCATAAAATACTCCCTATAGTCAAAAGGGTCATTATCTACCTCCACTAGAGATCATGGAGAGTTTTTATCAGGATCGATTAAGGATGAACAACAGCATGTCCTACCATCAATAACTGCAACCCATCAACTAGATGTTTTGGTCACCAGTCTGTATTATTGAGATGTGGTGGATCAGTCATTCCATTCATCATAGGACATCCTGAGATGCGGTGGTTTGTCATCTTGTTCAAAGTATTCTCCACCGACTGGTCTACCATCTCAGTGGTCTGCTTCAGTGCTACTTGCAGTCTCACAGCCACCCCCAGTTGATGAGTGGGGCATATAGGGTCCTAATCTTTAGTCCAAAACAAGGCGCTTTTGGGACATCCTTGTACTGGATCATTTCCCCGATATGTTTTGGCCAATCGCAACACTGAACGTAAATGCGCCAGAAAAAATTACCCAAGAAGAATTCACATTCTTTCGCCAATCCCTCTAGGAGACGCACTTCCATCTCCATTATCCGCAAGTGGTTTACCCCAAGAGTCAATCACACATTCAATATATTTACTAACAATGTCATATGGTTGAATTGGCTGCGCTCCCTATGGCCCAGTTCCCACATTCGTCCGGTCCACTTGACCCTTTTTTAAAGATGCGTTCAAATCTTTAAAGTGATCTATAGAATTATCAAGGAGGATTCCCCCATATTAAAGTATGTGGTTTGGGGAAGTATGTTTCCATCCATTTCATTTCTATTCCACACCAGCCCGCCTTTCCAGGCGATATTACGGATTTGCCTCTAGATAGAGTAGCAGTTATCATGGATGATATATTAGAGGGAGAGACTGAGAAATATCTCCTTGGAGAGAACATACCCCCCATGGGAGTGACACACCTATTAGATTCACTGTGATGGTTTACTCGCAAGCATAGAAATCTATTGGGTCTTCTCGTGTCTATCGATTCATTAGTCCTCAACCGGAATTCCAATAAAAGAAAAGAGCATCTTAGGGATGTCAGAACCATTCACCCATCTGGATTAGTGTAGAATACATAAGATTATCTAAAAAAAATATTCATTGTGTTAACAACTCATGAAGAAAAAAATGATGGCCGATAACCTACTTGTTGAACGTGTTGCAGAGCGGTGGAAAGACTATGGTGATTTTCGGTGAGGGAAGCAGGGGTAGGTAAAACATTCCCTTGGTTAGTTGAATCTGAAAAACCCTAACCATCCTTCCCACATAGAAAGGATAGAGGATGGAGCATATGGAAAGGGGACATGGTATGTGTCACCAAATCCACCTAGGCGATGTGATAATCCTCGAGACCCAGATAAGGTTTCCCCAGCCGCTCTACAGGTTATCCCACTTGTCGCACCATGAGAAGGTGGGTCTTTTTATCATGTTGATGAACCTACCAATGCACTGGTGGTCAAGGACCCTCTTCAATAATGGAATAATCGCCCAGATTATTCGATTGTGGCACTCATTTCTCACCTCAAGGTGTTAAAAACTAGACAAGTGGCAATCCCGCCTGATGGAAAGCCATATCAGGCCTGGGTTGATGATATAAAATCACCCATGGGTTTCGTAAACCCCACCTTTTTCCATTTTAATGGGACATGTGATCTGCTACATCATCTTTCCCACTTCATCTCAATGTGTGGAAACATGCAGAGAACTTCATCGTAGCAAGAGACCACCAAACTCCGGTGATTCATACAGATATTGGAAGGCCATGTGTTTGTCTATTACAGCCTACTACCCATTGGGTCGGTCGATGGCTGGGAATATCTCCGTAGACGGTTCCTTTACTTGTACGTCTCTACCACCCAGAATATGAGTATTTTATTCCTCTTTAAGTGCAATTATAGTCCTAACAAGCATGTCGCACACTTTGTCGCCCGATGGAAAAGTCTCACATACTTCCTGGATATAACGTTGAATGAAGAACAGCTACTGACAATATATGTGGGGAATGTCATAACTGAACTATTCCCCTCTCTCATTACTCATAATTACTCCATCAGATTTTGATATTTCTCTAATAAGGCCCAGCATCTAGAGGAATCCTTACAATAGGCCAAGCAGGCACATCCGTTTCCCATGTAGTTCCCGCGAGAAGGGCCGCTAAGGCTGAGCCTGCTGTGGTGCCCCAAATAGAGGCCCCCAACCAACTAGAGTTATTACTATTCTAGACACATCCACAACCTCACATAGGCCCACCACCTTAGGTGTAGCCTCCATCCCAAGAGTTCCCAACTCAGAATCAGCAGGCACCCCCATGTAACGCACCCCCACAACCTAGGCGAGATAACCTAGTTCCACATCCTCAGTAGGCTTAACCATCCTTTCTTCAGGGCTAGGCTCCCATATCCCCCTTCTTAGATAAGATAAATCAAACCTACTCATTAAATGAGGCTCAGGTGCCCAGTTATTTATGAAGTGCCTTGGTACAGTGAATTCTACGGTTGCCTGAATGCAGGAGGCCTGAATAGGTGGATCTCACTAATCACCCCCATTACATCCCTTATCATTAGATCCTAGGGATTTCCCTCAAATAGTTCTATGTGTTTAAATAATATCATCATGAATGGGTTGATAACAACATATTCAGGTTAGGCCCAGCACTGGAACATGTACCCTTTGTATTCATGAAGCCAGACTATGGGAGTGATAACAAAGGTGAGTGGCATTAGGTTCCTGACCGCGAGTATAAAATGTACGATGACTAGATTTCCTGTAAGGTATTCACCTGTGACCATGTCATTATCCATAGATGTTTTAATCGACCCAAGCCTTCAGAAGTCCCTACGCCATTCATAGTTACTACTTCTGTGTCGACATCTTGACCTTCATATCTTAGATGTGAATGTATCACTGATGAAATGGAAAATAATGTCTCCCATCGATGTCATCGTCATCCCACACTCTCGGTGACTTCATTCACTCAGAGATGAAGGTTACCCCCATAATATGTCTAGTTGTGTAGGATTCTTAAATTGTTGATTAGGGTTATGCCTTAGTTAACATCATGGTACTGGTAAACCCCTACATGATTTCTGACCATGAAAAGTGCCAGACGGATCCTCCAAACGTCCTCAGACATCGCCAGTGAAAACATAGTCATGGATATATGGGTCATTATAATTCCATAGTCAATGATTCCATCCAGGTTGTGGATGCCACTGAAACCAGGAAACATGCCTAGCATAGAGCTCAGCATGCGCAACCTTCTCATCTGGTGTCTTAAGGCCCTCCTTCACTGCCATTTCTGTTAATTGATCAGGTCGATCTTCCCCGACCATGTTGCGATCAGCCATGCTCTGTTATAGACCAACCTCAGTCATCTAGTCCACATTTTTTTGTTTCTCTAAGAGCTTTGACTAGTGAGGACTGGGACATTCCCAGCACTATTCAATCGCTGGTTCAGTCGTAAGGCACGTCATATCCCATGCCACAGAATAACCTCTTGTAAGAAGAAGTTAATTCTTGGAATGGAAGTATGAAAACCTTAAGCATGTTTTCAGAATTCTTGTGAGGCTGTATATAATTGATGCTATTTTCCTATCAGCAAATATGCATGAATCCCCCGCTCAGGCTTTAATTAGCCCCCTACAGTTTGTGACGGAGGAAGTCGCTACAGAATCCTTCCATGCTGAGGTAGTCATGCATGGTGAATTTCATGCCATTATATCTTTCTTAAGATAAGTTGAAGGCTCTCTCATACCGGGGAACATCCACCCACTGTACATCACTTACCACATCAATGTCATGGAGGTTCATCGCTATATTGTCAACACAAGCTCCTGGATCAACCTAATCCCAACCTAGTCACTCTAAACAATGGGGTTGTCCAAAGATATTCCGTGTCCCTCCAACCTGAAAATTCATGGTTATGATAGGGAGGAATATACACTGGTTGGAAAGATCCACCTAAAAATCATGTTTGGTGGTCTGGTATCCAGCACTAAGTTCATGGTTGTCTTGCATGACACTAATTACAAAGTGTTGATGGGTAGGCCATGGCTTCACCTGCATGCATCATCCCCTTCATCATATCACCAGTTCCTTAAGTGCTCCCTTAATGGCCAAGTAGGCATACTCTAAGGTGATTCATCTCCCTTTTCCTCTTTTGAATCACTCTACTTGGATGATGACTATTACAAGTGCAAGGACAAGAAGATCTTGGCTAGTGAGGTTTTACCAACTACAGCTGTGACTGACCCGTGGGTAGGCCTAGATGATTCCTACATCGTCCCGATCCACCAATTAGAGGCCACAACCCTGGATTTTGGGATATTCATTGTTGTCTCTGGAACTATGGGGAAGCACATTCCTAAGTTCAAGCGATATTGGATGATCACCTCGTATTCCTATACAAATCAGGCATGGGTGATCTCAGAGCCACCTACTTCTATAATGTATTGAGATGTCCACCATATAGAAACAGAAATACGACATACATGATTGTTTCCTAGGGAGAAGATAAATTGTCTCAATATGACACACCACTATTTCTTTGATATCATCAAGGGTTGCCCCTTGGTCCAAAGGCCAGATGGAATCAGGTCGATAGCTTTCATCGTTATGATTTTGGTAATAAAGGAGTCCCTATGTGTAGTGTCTTCTGCCACTCAGATTGTCACCAGTGGCCCATAGAGACCTATGGAATCAAATGAATCACCCCTTACAAGGACCCTCCTCTACAAATTAAGAATAATATTTGGAAGATTCCCCATACCTTAAAAAGGGTGTTTCCACCACAGTTGATGAATTGGTACATGTGAACCTTGGTAACAAGACGGTTCGGAAACCCACATTGACAAGTGCTTATATTCATTTTGAAGAGCAATAGTGATACGTGGTGTTCTAAAAGTAACATCAGGATGTATTTTTGTAGAGTTATGACGAAATGGATGGACTATACCCTCAGGTCTCCGTCCACTACCTTGGTCTTTCAGGGAATCATTGCGGGTTCAAATAGCCTCCTAGAAAGATGCACCCTTCTCATGGTGCCATGGTCAAGGCTGAGGTTGATAAACTCATCCAAACCAACATTGTCAAGGAGGACCAATACCCTAGATGGATAGACAACATTATTCCCGTCAGGAAGAAGAATAGACAGATCAGAGTCTGTATCAACTTCTAGGATATCAATTGTCACTATCCTAAGGATGATTTCCCCTTCCTATAATGGAGTGGTTGATGGATTCCACCTCTAGGTTCTTGGCCCTCTCATTAATGGATGGGTATTCTGGGTATAACCAAACCTGAATGGCCCCCATGTATTAAGAGTATACGGCCTTTCGGGCACCACAAGGTACTTTCTGTTACCAGGTAATGCCCTTTCGTCTAAAGAATGTAGGTTTCACCTATCAATCTTCCATGAATCATTTATTTAAGCTGATCCTCAGGGCATTGGTGGAATGATATGTGGATGATATGGTGGTCATATCACACCAATGTCAGGACCATCTCAATGATCTTGAGAAACTGCTCAACCTCCTCTGGTCCCCCACATCTAAAGATCAACCCATTGAACTTCACATTTGGGGTCACAGCTGAAAAGTTTATTGGATTCATTGTCAGATACAGAGGCATAGATATCAATCCGGAGAAGATCAAGGCCATCAGCCAGATTTCTCCCCGAAGCAACATCCGAGAGATATGAGGTTTCCAAGAACACATAGCCTATGTACACTAATTCATTAGAAATATGGATAGAAAGTGTAATCCTTATTCCTGGACCATGAAGAAGGGTGTCAATTATCATTGGGAGGAAGAGTGTCCGACTACTTTTGAGAAAATCAAATAGTATCTGTTAAGGCCTCCGGCCCTGATGCTGCCTATTTTAGGAAACTTGTTAGTCTTTTATGTAACATCCCTAGAATGATCTATCGGCACCCTTCTCACCCAAAGAATAATGAGGGAACGAAGAACATAATATACCATTGTTGCTACATGATTCTCAATATGGAGACTAGATAATCCTCTATCATGAAAAAATTCCTTGAGAAGGTATTTGTTGTACAGATATTGTGACATTAATTTCAACTCCATGAGATATAGATATTGTCCTGAGTTGATTCACTAAAGTGCATCCTAAACTGCCACATGTTGATAGGATGTCTAGCTCAATGTGCAGTGATCCTCTAGCAGTTCGACGTCAGGTTTGTCCCCCAGAAAGATATCAAAGGGAAATCATTGGAAGACATCCATGCCGCCCATCCAGCTCCTATTGACCAGTCTCTGGATCATGATTTCCCAATGAGGCAACCATCTCGATAGACCAAGACATTATTTGTGGGAAAATTCACTTTGATATTGTTTCCCAAAGTCCTACCAATAGAAGTATCAATGATCCCAAACTCAACAGGGTGGTCTTGGGTGTCGCCTTCATCATGCCAGCACAATCTGTTATACGATGTTGATTCATGATTTTAGAAGTTTTTACCAACAATGAGGCATAGTATAATTCTCTCATTACTGACCTTGAGATAACCCTTGATATTGATGTTCTCCAGTTTCATGTGAAAGGGGACTAATAAATAGTCTTCAATCATATCAAAGGTGACTATATTGTAAGGAATCTTGAGCTTGTACCACTGTTTGAATGTAACCGTCAGCTGATGGCCCAGTTCCCATCTCAGTTGGAAGTTACTCATGTCCCTCAATCCCAGAACGGTCTAGCCGATGCCTGGGCCAGCTAGGCTGCATCTCTTACAGAACCTGACAATGATGATTTGATTATTAATCTAGTGCACCAGAAAGTCATCACTCATTTCGATCTACACAACAATGATATCCCACAGGTAATCCACCTTATCGATGGAGCCTCCACCTCAGGACGCCCAGGTCTCCCTACCGCAGTGTTGGAAGTTACTCCCAACTAGAGGACCCCCATTACCAATTATCTCCATCATGGGAATCTCCCATCAAATCGATCCGAGTGTGAGTGGATCTGATGCTACGCATTGCAGTTCACACTCTAGGGTGGTCCTGGTCTTGAGAAAATCTTCTATAGATGTGGTTTGATGGGGTTCCTCTCTATTTCATACAAGGAGGTGAGATTTTTTAAGGTCATGCAGGAGGTTCATACTGGTTCCTATTAGGCCTATTAGTCCAGGTCAAAACTATCTCACCAAATTCGATGGTTGGTGTATTTTTGGCCCTCTATGATCTGTGACTATATTGAGTTTTCCAAGAGGCTCCATGCGTTCCAAATCCATGCTAGTTTGTTTTATCGGCCGACAGAGATTCTCCACACTACCAAGTACACTTGGACCTTTGCGGTCTGGGGACTAGATGTCATGGGACCCTATCCATTGGCGACAACTCACAATTACAGGTTCAACCGGACTGCTACAGATTTCTTTTCTAAGTGGGTAGAGGTAGTTCTACTGAAGGAGGTCAAGGCATGTTCGATCATTGACTTTGTGTGCTCAAATACCATATATCAGTTAGGAATCCCTCATGTTTCCCTCGCTGATAATGGAACCAAATTCCAGGTTACAAAACTGATGATGTTTTATGGAAATTGCAATATCCTTTCCAACTATACATCTTCTATCACATGCAAAAAAATGATAAGATCAAGGCATTCAACAAAAACCTCTTTAACATCCTATAAAAAATGGTTGGTCAGAACAAGAAGAGTTAGCCAGATAAGCTCCCCAACACACTATGGGCCTATCATACAATGATCCAAAATACCACTTAGGTGACCCTATATTCCCTAGTGTACGGAACTAAGGAAGTCCTACCCATTAAGATCTAGTTGCCTTCATTATGCACAATAGTCTACAATCAACAGACAAGAGACAAGGTGGCTGAAATCTATCTGGATGAACTAGAAGCGCATGTTGAGAATAGACTTTTTTCCCTACACAATCTGTAGTGTCATCAGAACTAGATAGCAAGAGCTTTCAATAAGAATGTTTACCTTTGATCTTTCTTTCATGGTGACATGGTGTTGGCCCTGAGGAAACCAATGATACCTGGATAGAAACCACCAAAACTAGAGCCCAAAGGGGAAATAACATACATCATTCATAATGTCTACCCCAATGGTGAATATTCCCTGGTTACCATGGATGGAGACCATTTGACTCCCCCACCAATGCCAAATTCCTCAGGCAGTACTTTTCCTGAGAATGTTACGGTCTCACATGACCATAATGTGTTAGGTACTACATGAAAATAATCTTATTTTTCATCCCACATGACGATAAACAGGAAAATGGTACGAACTCTATGACCATAAACTAATATCTATCTGGTCCTACATGACCATAAAATGTGACGTCCTTACCGCAATATGATTAAATTGCATGATTCTTCCTAGATTATGGACATAAAACGATATAGCACATGTCCCGCATGAAATTAAATTATATGTCGTTCTGTAGAAAGTTAAACTATGTATGTTCCCGCATGACCTTAAATTGTATCATCCTTAATGCCTGACATTAAACAACACAACATTTTCATGAATTGCATATGGATTGATTCCCATCGTAGTGGGATACATAGGAATACTCAAACACTTTGTCTTAGAGATCATCCACGAAATTCTTCTCTATGACTAACCCCATGGGTGTAGTTCTCTCGGAGGATTTCACACAGTTTCTGGTATACTTCTTTGTCCCCTTTGGTGTCGGGTTTACAATGGTCACACCACATTCCCTCCTATTATTCTATCCTCTGGCGTTCTTACTGTATTATGTTAAACTGCTTGGCCCTTTTAGAACTACATATGTCTTGATTCAGATCCTTATGGGATATGTAGGAATGCCCAGATATTTTGTCCGTAGACCCAGATCCGAACTTCATGATCTCCCCATTGGTCCAGCCCATTAGTACAAATTTTCCCAAAACACATGGTGTGGTAGGGTCTCATTTCCTTGTTCACATCGGGTTTATCACGATTGTGCCTTTTTTCCCTCTCCCTAGAGATCACCACTTCCATCATACATACCTCATGATGTAAAAACACACGGGATTCTTCATGCTTTACGCACCCCATTATTTGGGTTTCCACTACCTCTTATCTTTGAAAGGTCCCCCAAACAGTGTGGATGCTAGGCCCTAGGTCCCTCCTACCGTTTCGAGCCAGCGTCCCCAAGAATTATGGATGACAATTTGGTAAAAGTAATAAGTTACGAATATGGTCAGTAGTTGACACTCATTTGATGTTCCCATTTCAGGTAACATGATACAGAGGCTGTGTTTTGAATGTGGTCAATAGCCATCTAGCATCATTTTCTCCACTCAAATACATCCCAAATGTTTGGTGCAGTGATTTTTTTTCTTCTATCCCATTTAAAGTTAGTGTGCCTCAAGAAAGTATGTCGGTCTAGGTGGGATTGACACTTCCCAATCCATTTACTTTATTGTTTTTCCCTTATATACTGGGTAGAACATAATCTCATTCCTTTTTTCTCACACCGAGCATTGCTCATGTGGGTTTAGGAGCTTTGGTAAGGCCATACCCCAATTAAGGTTCATGCTACCCTAGTCCGAGCTCTATGACCATAATCTAAGATCAAAATCTTCCGCGCTTGCTGACTTTAAACTACAAGATCCATTGGAACTGAAGGATCTAAAACCACTAATCACTCTTCTCACAAGACAATAAACTAAAAACAGGCCATGAATTTCCATCTGTGCCCTAGCCATAGGTCCCCAAACCTTTTTGGCCTCATATCCCAAGTTCTCCTATAGTATTTTTCATTGTGGCCTAGACTCTATGTCCTCATTAACATTGGACTATCTTTGTCTCGCTCCATACTTCCCTTGAAGACACCTCCCTATCTATTTCCTTACCAAAAGACGTTAAACTGCACAGGTCCCATCACAATTAATGCATCCCATAATTTGGAATACCACTATCTCGTACATTTGAAAGGATATTCTAATGGAATGGATGCTAGGTCCTATGTATTTCCTACAATTTTGGGCCAAGTCCCCCAAGGATTCTGGATGATAATTTGATACAAGTCCCACGTTGCGAGTATGGTCAGCGATCAAGACTCATTATCTATCCCCATTCCATGGAATGATGCAGATAATCTGATAACTAAATTTATACAGGGGTTGGGGGGGAGTGGAGAGGTTCTCGAAGCCTCAGCGGCGGCAACCTAGCGGGGATGCCAGCAGATCCGACCCACTCCTCTGCTCCTGGGGGGAGGGGGGAATGCTTCCTCTCTGTTGCCTAGGCCTTTCACCCCCTTCACTAACCTGCATTTTCATCCTCCCTTCCCGTCGATCCCTCTTAACCCTAAGGTCTCGGAATTGTATAATGGTGCTCCTCATCTCCAACTCTCAACAAAAGAGTTTAACACATCTTTGGACCTCCATAGTTCGACTCTCGTGGTTCGATTCAGGGGCATTGAACCATCAGTGGATGATTTTGATAGATTTTTTTTTGACTCATGCGGGCTTCAAGATCGTACGGTGGTGGGTCTGCTTGATCGGCACCATTTGATGATCAGTTTCACCTCAAGGGATGACTTGATTGTCTCCTGGTCCAGAACCACTCGCACTTTCAATGGATATGGTTTTCACCTTCTTCGATGGTCCTTTGAGTTCAGCATGAATCGAGATGCGGCCTCGACAGTGGTTTGGTAATGTTTCCCTGACCTACCTCTCTCTTTTCAGAACCCTTCGATTATCAGTATGCTGGGTAATTTGGTCAGAAAGTATTTGTGCTATTATGACCACATCGTTGCGGTTTTTCATCCAATCGCACCTCAAGTGTGCGTCGAGGTGGATGTCTCGAAGGGCCAGCGAATTGGTTATGGATCTCGGTTGGCGAAGGTTTCAGATGGAAGAAAAGGGTGGTCTTCGATTCGTGGCTTGTGTTTTGCCTTGGGTGTCGTCGATTGGGCCATTTGGTCTCCAGTTGTTGTTGCGGTCGGCATTTCCCAACTCTAGTGGCATGTCCAGATGAGGGGAATGAAGAGCAGGTGGAACCCGCAGCCCATCGGAAACAGAATAATACTGTCATGGGTGATCATGCGGAGGTAAGAATGGCTATTTCAATGATAGTGGAATCAGTTATGCCTCAAGACTGTACAAGAGTGGAGCCTATGTCCCGGGTGGAACATATTTCTTTGGTTCCCTCAGTGGTAGAAAAATGTGTGATGTTGAAGATGGTATAACCGAGGGTAGCAGATGTTTTTTCCCGTCTCAAAGCAGATTTAAGAATTACTCCAGCACAGGAGGGCGGTAAGGAGGCTGTGCAGGGAGGTGGAATACCTGCGAAGGTAGTGGATACAACAGATTCATATGAAGTGAGGTAATCGACTATAGAGGATGCTTAGAATACTGGTGGCACTGGTGGTCAGGGATGGCATGACACTAGCAAGAATCTACAGTTCATGGGCCGAGGATATGATCTGAATTCTGGTTTGGACATGGTGTAGGAGACCGATATGCTGGTTGAAACAGGAACTCAAAGTGGACAAAAGTGGCTGAATGTAGTGACTACATTGGGGACCTTAGGCCCTAATACTCTCGGTGATACCGCTACTCCTCATTTAATGGTGGGGAATGGGGGGAAGAATAATGGAAGGGAGAACAAAGTAGGAAATGGGGAGTCTCCAAGTATGTAGAGGGGAATCAATGCAGGGTTGGGGGATCAATATACGGAACCAATTTGAGGGATTAGAGGTTCATGAATCCCCCTTGTCCGAAGAGGAAGTATCTTCATGATCTGAACAATACAGTCAACTCTCGGTGGAAAACATAGAATGCATTCAAGGGAAGGGGCCTCATAGCTCCCGAAGGAAGAAGGGGAAAAAGGAGCTTGAGATTCTAGAAATGTATAGTGGTCCAAGGGATAATACCCAAGGGGCGCAAGGATTACTCACATTTTCCAAACCCGATGGAGACAAGGTTCGCCAAGAAGGACAAGAAAAAGGGAAGTAAAGCACTATCAAAAGGGGAAATTGAAGATCCCATGGTGTGTTTGAATTTGATTCTTCACTCCATGGAAGAAATGTTAGACAAATTTGTCTGTCCCAATGTTTTCGAAGAAGATATCAAAATAATTTATAAAAGAAGGTTGCAAGTTGATGAAAATGAGGAGCAAGAGCTGTGGATAGACAAACAAGACCGAATTCTGGCATGGGGCTTCAATCAGGGCAAAATCAACTCAGAGGAATTCGTCCAGAAAATGGAGAGGATGATTACCCACGTTGAAGATCTCAATAGAGAGGATCCAGAAATAGAGGTTAGTCATTTTAAATGGGAGAATTATAGGGAATCTAGCTCGGGTAATATAAGCCTTGTGTTTAATAACTTTGTGGGCTCTTTTAGCACATAGTGGTCTTGTATGTGTATTTGGTTTCCCATTTTTCCGTAAAATGGCTTAATAAAAATTTAAATTTGGATGGATGCAGATAATCTGTTGAAAATATGGTCAATATCTATCCTCAATAATTGTGGTCATTCTTTGGTCTCCCATATGATAGCGATGACAATTCATCTTCTCTACCACACTGTCCTACACAAATGACATTAAACATGGCATTTATGGTCCGAGCTCTAATACCTTAAAACTAAGATCTACAGTCCATTTCGTAGGGCACAAAACTACGTGAAACTTATAGAACTACATTTGGATTTATTCCCATACTCATGAGATAGGTAGGAAAACCTGATAATTTTGACTTTGATTCCAACCCCTATTAATCTATTATTCTCTTGGCCTCTTGTTCAGAATTCTATCTTAGAATTACGAATGGTGTCGTGTATGTGGTATTATGTACTCATTCAGGGTGGGTAATTCTCCACTCTATACACATTCCTCATTGATATTCCCCCCTTATATCATCTTACTTACCACAATACTTTAAACTGAATTCTATCTGTTCAGAACTATGTTTGTGTTGATTTCGGCCCCTGCGGGATACGTAGGAAGGCCTGGATGTTTGATCTTCTAGTCTAGACCTATTTACCTCCTCATCCCTCTGCCCATATCCTGAGTCCTCCAGGAGAGAGGGTATATTGTGTGGTATGAGCTTATATCCTCATTCACATCAGGTTTGTATCAGCCATTCAATGTACCTCCCCCTCTTGGGATGTTCCCCAGCGTGCCTAGGATAACTCTAGTTTTCGATTGAGGTTGTTGGGTTCAACATAGACATGTTATCACCCATTTTCATGCTTCATGTTCCCCTTCATTTGGACTTCCATAATCTTTCCCATTCAAAATAACCCCCAAATGGCATGGACACTAGGCCCTAGTGCCCCCTACCATTTTGGGTCAACATCCCTATGAATTCTGAATGATAAATTGATACAAGTCCGACATTGAAAATATGGTTAGTGGTCAACACTAATTTGTTGTCCTCATTTCAGGTTATATTATATGTATGCTTTGTTTTGAACATTGTCAACAGTTATCCTCCATCACCACTCCACCCCCATCGATCCCTAAATATTGGTAGCATGATTCACATCTTTTTCCATTCCATCATGTCCATGTGGAATTTTGATCATCTTGGTGATATACCATAGTGTACGTTTGCACGTTCAGAGGAATAGGACATGGTGTGGGGCCATTTGAGGATCTGCACCGCTTCACCCTCTCTGTATGTTCAACATGTCGCAATGACCTTCCCCGCTCTTTTTCCCACATTGAGCTCACCTCACATGGGCTTAGGGATTTAGTCATGTTTAACACCTTTTTGGAAGAGTCTCAATTTTCATGGTCCGAGATCTAATACCTTAAACTGAGATATCACCCTATCCATGCTGAAAGAATTTAAACAGCATAAGAGTTTTTAAGAACTACATACGGCTTGATTCCTTCCCCCATAGGATATGTAGGAACACCCATACTATAACACCCCAAGGTTTTCTTAAAATAAATTTAAATGCAAGAAAATTTGTTTAAAGTAGATATTTATAACTAGCCTTTAAAAAAAACTTTACTTCAACAATGTTTTGAATTTCAAGAAACTGTCATCTATAATTGTGTTCAGTATGTTATTTAGAGTCTGATGAAACCAACTTGTTTATTTGTGAATATTAACATACCCTTATGAATAGTAATATTACCCTAATGAATATTAAATTTTATTATTATTTTATTTTCTTAAGGTTTTAAGATAATAATATCTTGGTTAATTTTTTCATCGTGACATAGAAGTAGTTATAGAATTAGAATTGTTTATTTTTTAATTAAGTATGATTTTATTTAAAAATTAAATTAATTATATTTAGAAAATTATTTTCAAAAAATGAACTTCATTTTTGAATTCTACACATTGAAAAATGTTTAGTAAAATTTTTGGGATTTTCCGAAATTCTTTAATTTTCGGTGAATATTGAAATATGATAAAATACAGTATAATCAAATTATCAGTAACATACACTATTTATGACATCATAAGTGATGAAAGTCCTCTTTTTTAGAATTAAAATTCCATTATTACTATTTGGGGTCATATGAATTAAGATTATTCATAGTCTTGGGAAAAATTATTATAATAATGATTAAAATAATGAAAAATACCCCCTCTCCTCCAGTACAAATACCAACCTCACTCCCCTCTTCTTCCCACACCTCTCAAGCCTTTATCCATGCCTAAGTTCGTCCCAATACTCCTCCCAAGGCTCTTCTCCACGTCTTAGAGCTACTGGTCTCACCAAAATTCCAAAACCAAAGCCCTTAAGAAGGATCTCAAGGAGAAGAGATCAAGAGGTAAACATCCTCTTTTATTTTCTTCCTTTTCATTCATTTTATGTTATTCCATTCCTTTACCTTTTGAATTATGTTGGGATATTTCATTACATATCCCCAATTACTGTACATATTATCTATGAGTGACGAGATATTCCCTTTCTCTCATCAAAATATTTTTATGAAATTTTAAGAGACGTCGTTAGGCTGCTGAATTTTCGTGAAAAATCTCTCAAGTTTTCTTTTACTTCATGATTCATTTTTCTTCTTTACACTCCCCCTCATATACAAGAGGCATTAAATATAAAAAATCATTTATATTATTTGTGTTCTCATGTTAATGTAAAATTTATCATCTTTTTTCTTCTCCCCTCCCACTTATTCAATGAATTAAAAACATTATCCATGATGTGTCGAATTACCGACATCGTGGACGATGCGATTTAATTTATCTTTAAATCTTTCAAGTCTGGTCATGAAACCATTTTTATGTTTGAACTAGGTTATAATATATTTATTATGTCTCATCAATGGTTTTGGAATTCTTTTTTACTCATGCTTCTAATTTATAAAATGAAATGATGTCGTTATTATCAAAGAACCACTAAAATGATCTAAACGAAGATCATTAATGTTTTAACTTATGAATCATCCTCATATTAAACATAAAAATGATAAATGGAATAGATTATGGTACTGTATATATGTAAATAACTTTCCATTCAAATTCTACAACTTCACTTCCAATCGACAAGAACATCCACCATGAACAAATCATGGAAATCATGTTAAGAACTCACCCAAAAACAGTGCGAGGAGCAAAATACTAACAATTAAGGGGTGAAATGAGGTTATTAAATGATCATATAAGATGCTATAAACATGAAAATATTTCTTTAATATAATAATTACACTCTTTTAACCATTATATAGGAGGTTCAAACATGTTTGAAGTAAGACAAGCCCGATGTAAGTAAATTCTTAACCCGATTTCCATTCTTTGGGTTAACCTTCTACTTCATTATTTATTTTCTATTTTAATTGTTTGTGTGATGGGTTATGTTTATATAATGTTTTATTATGTGTATTTATAGTATATATACATACTCCATCCACTCTGTTATGTCTCTTTTCAATTGTATGATATTCATAAGGGGGTTTTCTTTAAAAATCCTCTTTTTAAATTCGGTTTTACAAAATTCTAAAGCAATGTTTTTATGTAATAATTCATGTTGTTTGATTATGTTTTGGTTATTGGGAATTATTTATGATGAATTTTGGTACCTATATCTCCCTCCAATGCATTGGGTAACAGTATGTTGGAGGTCGGCTGTATGGTTACTCCAAGTGTTACTGCGATGGTTACACAAAGTAAGGTAGCTGTGAGGGTTAAAAATTATAAGGTAGCCAAGAATAGTTAAAAGATTATGTAAGTAATGCCCAAGATACCTCTATGATTATATTTATGTTCTCATGTTTTTTTGTATCTTGTTTAAATCTCATGTTACACAATGTAAGTATATATGGGTGAAAATAATGTCTTTTGAAAATGTTTTCATACGTTATGAGTATTCATGGACTCATGTGATCTTTCCTTCTTTTTCACCCCTTACTGAGTTTTTGTTCTCATAACATGTTTTTAAATGATTTTCATAGGTTAATGGATGTGTAAGTCAATGAATGAATCCATGATAAATGTTGAAGAATTGTCAAGGAGTCTTGTTTTATGTTTTAATTTTTAATATTTTGAAAAAAATGGAAACTATTTTTATGGTATCCACTCTGAATAATGTGTAATGTTATGAATGTATTGTCATAATTCTCTAAATATCTAAACTTTAAAATATTCTCAATGTAAAAGGAAGTGTTTTCTTTACTAAATTCAAGATTGTGTATGTACTATGGTCAGGACCTTATACATACATTTCATCATTGGGTACAGCTCAGGTTCACTCTAATGGTCTCTTCTATTTGTCCTTTTGGTCCTAAAATTCATAGGATTGTGTGGTGTGGTGGTATGGGATTATGTCCACATGAACGCATGGTGTACAACAACTACACCATGTACTCCCATTTTAAGAGCTATTATCTCTTACCTTTCGTCCTATATGATGTTAAAATTCACTTTCAGAACTATGTGTGGCATGATTTTCATCCTCATTGGATACGTAAAAACACCCAAATGTATTGTCTTCGGGTTTAGCCCTATATTCCCTAACCTTTTCTATCCCTTTGTCTAGAGGTTTCTTTCCTAGGATTACGAGTGGTGTGGGGTGGACTCAGTTATCTCATTCGCATCAAGTATGCTTTATCACGCCATGTGTATTCCCCTCCAGAACCTCACACTTTTGTGTCTGTCCTAGTCATATGACATTAAACAAATTTGCATGGTCCCACATTACTTTAAAATGTTGTTTCTTTTCCTCATGAAGATAAATTTCATGGGTTGGTCCTATCATACAACCCTAAACAATGAAATTGTCATCCTGACCGCACAAATAAAAACATCACCACATTGTGATATCCTCACTCGAGGGGACATCATGTATAGTATCGGTTCTCCACCATTCCATTTGTCATGGCCTACTTAAAGCTTTATTTCTGTAGAAACACATATATTCTTCATCCAATGTTCGTTTCTTAAAAAAACAGATCCATCCTAAAGAAAAAACAAGATCCATCAAATGCTGATTCTTTTGATGTGTGGGCCAGACCTGTACGACAATATTTTCCCTGGCATTTTCACCCTACCATTCTATTTCTAGAACCACATACATCTTGATCCCTATAATGATGGGGTATGTAGGAATTCCCACACACTTTTCCTTGGTCCCACCCCAACATTTATTTTTTATCCCTCGACCTAAAACCTCTCTATGTAGCACATGGTGTGATATGGGCTCATGTCCTCATTCACGTCATGTTTGGTAATTACCGCACTGCATGCCTCCCTCCATGGTTCGATCTCCATGACCTTAAAACTAATATCCAACTATATTTATCATAGGGCACCATACTGTGCGACACTTTTAGAACTACGTATGGAATGATTCCCATCCTCATGGGATATGTAAGAATGCCCAGACATTCTGTCTCTGGGTCTAGCCCCATGAATCTTAAATCATTGCCCCCCTTTTTCAGCCCCTTGGCCAAAATACTTTTTGAAGCATGTGGTGTGGAGAGTAGCTATTGGGTTCTCATTTATTTCAGGTTTTGCCACAACCACATCATGTGCCTTCATTGTATTTTCCCAACCGAGTCTGAATTCCAAAACCCTAAACTATGATCTATGTATGGGAGCTACACATTGGGTGTGGCTACTTCTTCACCCTGTGCAAATTCCATTAAACTAGGTCCTCTCTTAATGGTCCACTCTATGACCTTAAGTGGGGAGCATGCAACCCGAGGACCCTGGTCTTTGGAAATGAATTCGACCTCCTCTATTTGACACATCTTATTGTCGAACTCAAATGAGTTGTGTAAAAGAACCTAATGTGTGGAGTTTTCATACGTAAATTCCCTTGTTATTTTTCCATGCTTCTTGAGCCCTTTATTTGGATCATCATTGTCTTGCACAGCTGATGGGACTCCCTTTATGGCCTGGTCTCATGCCACATTGGCTCGCCTACTGACTTGGGCCAATGCCCCAAATGTTCTCGAATGAAATTTTGTGAAAGGTCCCATGTTTCAAACATGGTTAGTGGTCAAACCTCATTTTTTTTTGTCCCCATTCTAGTCTAAAGTGGAACAAATACTATTTTTAGAACATGGTTAGCAGTTATCCTCTATTGTCACGCCTCTATCATTGTGATCTAGACCTCGGGAATCATGATTCAAATATTTCAAATCCAATAAGTTTAAGTTTAATTTAAACACGCTCAGTTCTACCCCCCCCATACAGACGCACACATTTGTGTGTGTTAAGTATGTGGGTCAGTAATAGTGGGATGTCACTCTCCTAGTGGACCATCAATCCTAATGTGTGCCTCACTGTACCAGGTATATCCCATCATTACTCCTTGTTTCCCACATCGAGCATGACTCACGTGGGCTTAGGATTATTAGTAGGGTGTGTACCGGTACAACTATACCACACAAACATTTTATCCCAAATGACGTTAAACTATAATCCCAGAACTACGTGTGGCTTGATTCCCATCATGATAGGAAACATATGAATACCCAACGACTTTACCTCTAGCCCAACATAACATTCTCTTTTGGTCCCTCAACCTAAATTGGGCACAAACTAACTTTCACTTTTGGTCCCTCAACCTAAAAAAATTCCCCTAGGGATACATGGTGTGGTGTGGACTCCATATGTCCTCATTCACATCAGGTTTACAGCTACCACATCATGTACTTCCTTTTTTGGATCACACCTGTCACTCTCCATCCTACCATATTGCATTGAACTACACAAGTCCACAAGTCCTTGATGCATGACATTAAATTATGGTTCTACCCTGAACTAGTTCAGGATGCCCCATGTTAGTTATGGGATTCGTCAGCTTCATTGCCGAAGAGGATCCCCCCTACCAGCGTTGTTCTCTGACCACGTTGTGCTCGATAACTATGTTTTTATCGATTACCATCCTCAAGAGATACGTTGTGATGTCCATGAAATTTTCCATGGGCCTAGCCCCAGGTCCTCTAAACTATAGGCACAGTCTGTGTTGTAAAACGTTTATACTGTGTGTCTATCATTTTTATTGGTATGACGTAAAACTACAGAGCATTTCAAGTCGATACTAGAGAGTTCGTGTTCAAAAGAAATTTTGATCCCTGATCATACCGATGCACTCATCTAATGTGTCTCCACAATGGTGGAGTAATTTCAACAGTGTTGGACCCTATTCAAATAACCCATCACCCCACCCTCCACATTTTTCATACCCTATATCCAGATCCTTATTCTATTTCATGTCCTAAGGATCTCCCAAGCAATATTAATGCATGGCCTATGGATAACCTACTATTCTGGTCCAACGTTCTAGAAGACTAATGGATTAAATTTTGAGTCAGGCCCTATATTTCCTACATGGACAGTGGTTGGCCCTCATTTTTGATTACCTTTTCAGGCTAATGCAATAGGGATACTATGTTTTGAACACGTTTAACATTTATCCTTCATTATCACACCATACCTACAGTGTTATTAATTTTGGATATCATGATTCACACCTTCCACTCCCCTCTATTTGTATTGATTCTAACGCCCCTATAATTACCCCTCTCATGCAACGGAGCACATTAAGAAAATGAAAATTAGGCTATTTTGAGAACTTCATCCTCTAGTCAGGCCTCCTTCTTTCTTCACAGAAATTTGGCTTTGTTTCTCAAAACTTGGAGGCCCAAATCTTGGTCAACACTCTCATATTCGGATGCAATAACGAATAATTCATCCCATGTTTATCATATATAGAACAACCCACGTTAGCTGAGTTATTAATCACTGGATATTTCAAGATTGTGATAGAAATGCAGTAAACAAATCAAATAATGGAACTCATGAATGCATCCAACATAAAAAATTAAAGCATGAAAGTATGTTTATAAGTTTACACACATTATAGCAACCAGGGATCATCCTCTCCCATGTATGGGATTGACACTTTAATAGAGTGTTCCAACTCCTCCACTCACTGTATCGTAGCATCTAGGATCCATTATCGCCTATTTAAATCCCGATACTCCTCGGCCATGATATGGCGTAGTTCATAAGCCACGATCCGGGCCTGCTCCTCATGGATTTGGATGATATACATCCCTTTGGAGGAACGATTCATCCATTTTTCAGCTTCTTCTATCAGGGACTCTATGTGTGGAATGAGATCCGAGTGTGCATGGAGGAAGAGTACTCATTCACTTGTGCCCGCAATAGCTGAATCACACTTTCGGCCTCCTAGAGCCTCTTGATGTTCACTGATTTCTTCTATTGTTAGCCAATACCAAGGCCATGATCATGCCCCCAATTCTACTTTTCCATGATGTTACAGATGAGCATATGAGGACGATGGGTATCCACTCCCCTAACATATAGCTCTTGTAGCCAGGAATGAAGCCTCCCTGTATGGTCTATCCATTGCACTTGAGGAGTCTCCCTGAAGAAGCGCATGATCAGCTTCCATGACCGATGATGGACAATCTTTCTATATTCTTTATCAGAAGTTGTCTCAACTTGGTCCGCGGGGTCAACAGTTTCATATGCAGGGAAAATATCGAGAAACACATCAGTGGGGACTTCATCTGGTGTCTGATCGTGTAGGTCAGGAACCATGTCATCTGATTGATCCCCATTATCATATTCCACCTCTATGAACTGAAGTTTTGTCCTAATGATGTCCCCACCCATGATCAGGGGTGCTGCGACTTGGTGAGTTTGGAAGTCCACTTCCATATCCATTGGCGTTCCCCTAAGAAAGGCAGAATGAGGAGCTCTAGCCAACCTCACCAAAACAGCCCACAAAATTTTTAGAACTGTATATGTGATAATGCATAGATGTTAGTCAGCTTGTTTTAGTGAATTCAAATTAGAAATTCTATAAAGAATAATTACAAATATAAAACAGTTGTTTTTTCTCATGAGTTTTTGTCATCAGAACCTCGAGGCATGGCCCTTAGTATATTATTATGATGTCTGAAAACTCCGAGAGAACCACCATGGGTGTCGTATCTCTACTAAGAATGATAATCGTTGTTTTTGCGGGTGCAGATCATGAAGTTCCCTCACCTATATCTTCCATTTCACGAGATAAGGTATGTGTATAAGGCCCTCCTGTAAGGGTCAATTGTTAGTTGGAAAGTCTTAAACGACTCAGATGAAGACTTTGGGGAAGTGTTTTAGGGTTTTACCTCAACATCTTATACAAAATCTTCTAGCTTCCAGTCTGAGTTTCTGACCTAACCCACCTATAGAGGGCTCCCTTGACTGGCCTCCTTGAAAGGCGCTATCATGGCCACTCTCAAATGATATTTAGTTTTGTGTTATTTATGTGCAGTAGGGTGGCTGACCTAGGTCGCCTCTCAAGAAGAAGTAATTAAAACAACTTTATAAAGGTACATTGAAAATAAAATAAAATAATATAAAGTATAGGGGTATTGATATTTATAAAATAAGAATAATAATTATTCTAGAATAAAATTGCAGTTTTTATATTTTTTTAAATGAATATTGATTAACAAATCACAAAGAGAATATGTTTTTATAGAAAACTATTTTCATAAAGTGTAAATGATCAAAATATCCCACTTACATCATTTATTAATCATTATAATTTAAATTAATATCCACTTAATTATAATCCCTTAATTTTTAAAATCTTTAACCCTACATGAATTAAATTTACCACAAATATTATGTGAATTTAACCCTAGTCTAACTTCAGAACATGCAATCCCATCACCCAACTTTGATTGATGTTCTAAGGTTATGTTATGGTCAGTCATAAATTAATTCACATTTCCTCTCTATAAATTGAGGATGAATTATGTTTATGGATTATATTTTAACTCTAAAAATTTATCCTTGTGGTCTTGTTTTACCGATTAAGCTTTCACTCTCACAATTTTCATAAATATCGACCTCATGTGTTTTTGTGTTAATTTTTTCATTGTTTAATTAGTTTATTATAATACAGGAACTCAATTAATGAATCATATTATGTGAATTATAGTATCTCATTTATTCAAAATAAATGAATGAATAAGGTAAGAGTTAAATTGATTGCTGAAAATAACTACTCTTCCATGGGTGGTGTAGTCATCATAGAAACGTTTTACATTATCAAGGGCTTAGAAAGGGTATAAACCAATATTTTTTCTACTCTTTAATTACAGCACAATGTGGAAGATTAAATGAAGATGAGAATTTTAAATAACAGAAAAAATGGAAGAGAAGCTAAAAGTTTATTGAAAGCACAACAACATTACCACAAAAAATAGGAAAGGAAGATCATTTGGGGTGTCCAAGATTGGTAGATTCCCTCCTCCAATTGTGAATTTAAATGATATAGAACCACTTATTCTCTTATCCCAATATCCTAATTCACATAAAAACCCCTCCAAATGAGAAAGAACCAATTTACAGAGCGGAGGGGAGGCTAGGTTCAATGTGGTCTCAAGTATGAATAGGGAATCTCATCCAAATATTTTAAGCCAACTTCCACCGCCCATTTTCCACGAAAATGCATGAACCATCTCTCATTCTAGAAGGATGATTTGAGAAAAAATGATTTATAGAGAGATTCTCAAAATTTGTTCCTAATCCTAGTACAAATGAATATGTTATGACTGAAATAAAGAACCAATTTCCAATCTGGTGAGTCCAGCCTAATGTTCACTTCATAGCCCATTTTCAAAAACCAAATGTATGATTTAACTAGGATGTAAAAAACAAAAGTTGTAGAAAATTAAGTCAGGAAAACATTTAGAAAATATTATCTTCAAATAATTAAAATAAAATTATTGATTTCAAAATATTGTTGTAAATTTTATAGTCAAAAACTGGAATTTTCATCAAATTTTCAAATGAATGATCTAATCCCAAATATTCTATAAATGAACATAGTTACCACAATGTGAGAAATTATATCATTTATTAACAACAAAATATTCAGTAAAATTATGTTTTATCAACTCCCCCACACATACCCTTTTTCACTCCCGAGCAAAACCTCATATTATTTATTCTGAAAAATTGTGACAAGTAAACATCAATATCAAATAAAAACAAATTTTAAATCACATATCCTTGAGATCTAGCAATTGAACGCCAAGTAACAAAAGATATCATGCCTTGTAAAAAACCATTATTTAAAGTTCTCCATTTATATCATTAAATATATTTCCACTTCATTTATCCTCCCATGCACAAAACACTTACCTCACTTGAAATTTCTCTTATCACACAAATGACAATTTTTCACCAATATCTTTCTAATCAAAACTCATACAAGGGTCACCATAGTCTTAGTAAATTTATAAATTTCCACCCAATGTGATTAAAACCTAACAGGTTGTTCATTAATTCTAAGGGAAACAAGGATTAAATGTTCATGGAAGGCCATTATAAAAAGTATTCTTATAAAATAGTGGATTTAATACCAAATAAATTCCTTAAACAATTAAAATAGAAGTTCCTCAAGACCTTATGTTTTGATAGGAATAAATCAAATTAGGGTTAAATAAAGATTAGTTTTATTTTCTCAAGAAGTGAGGTAAATATAATGAATATGAAAATAATGGTTCACAAGCCTCGCAGGAAAGTGATTTAAAATATAAATATAGTGAAATGTGGAAAGGGATTCAAAATTTAGAGTACATTTCATGAAATTACTAAGGATTTGAACTTGAAACAAATTCATTTTCACAATTAATTATGATTAGTATCATTAGATAAATTATATCACCTATTGATATGAATATCAAAATGGAGTAGAGAATCATTTCAGATTAAAATTTTCAATAACACACAAAAAATTGAAAAATAAACACAAAAAATTTAAAAAACAGACAATTTTTATGAAAATAATTGAAAAATAGGAAAAAATTGAAATTTCTAAACTAAAAGGTTCCCTCCCCCACACATAAAATATTGAATTTTCTTCAATGTGAATTCATGAGATGATATATGCACATTAAATGTATAATTTTAAATAGGAAAAAGAATAAAAACTTGAAAGTGTTAGGGATAGCTTGATATGCTCAAGTGATGATGGGGCCATGCAATGTGATAAAATCCACTGCATTAGTACGAAGTCCCTCAATGAATTTTTTCAATCTTATCCCATTGAATTTAAAGATAATTCATGTGTCCTCTTGTGTGATCATCAATGCACTATAAGGAAAAACATTAGTCACAATATAAGGACCTAACCACCTAGAATGAAACTTATCAGGCATATGCTTCAGTTGTGAACTATAGAGAAAGACTTTTCTCCAACATGAAATTATATTTTCTAGATCACTTTTTCATGTGATGCATTTGATATTTCCTTGTAGATCCATGAGTTATCATATGACGATAATCAAATCTCCTTAATCACTTGAATTTGCAGCTTTCTTTGGATTTCATCTTTGGCCAAATCCATGTTTCATTTCATTATAGCCCAATAATCCCAATACTCAACTTCCACTAAGAGATGACACACATTCCCAAAATTAATCTGTAATGGGGACATATATATGGGGGTCTTGTATGCTATCCTATAATACCAAAATTCATCATCCAAGAGCTTTCCCCAATCCTTCCTATTTGGATGCTCATTTTTCTCTAAAATTTGTTTCAAATCCATATTTAAATCCTCATCCTGGCCATTTGATTGGGGGTGGTATCAGGTTGATGTTTCGTGTGTCACCCCATTCCGCCGAAGGAGGGAAACCAAACTCTGACTACAAAAGTGTGTCCCTTGGTCACTGTTGATGTCCATTGGTACTCTAAACCTGTAAAAAATATGTTATTTGACAAAATTCACAACAACATGAGAATAATTACTCCTAGTGTCTTTAGCCTCCACCCATTTTCTAATATAATAAACAGAAACCAAAATATACAGGAAACCAAATGATCTAGGAAAAGGACCCATAAAATAAATTCCCCATACATCAAATATCCTAATGAATAATATGGCTTTTTGGGGCATCTCATGTCTCCTAGAAATATAACAGTGTATTGGAAACGTGATCATGGCTTATAGAACACAGGCCCATCATGGAATAAACCACGCTAATACAATCCAAAGTCCAAAATATTTCTAGTTGTCCATTGGTGTCTAAAGTGTCCACCACAAGCAAGTTTAGGACAAAAATGTAAAAGAGACTCAAAATCATGATCAGGAACACACCTCCTAATAAAATTGTCACTACACATGCCCCATAAGTAGAGATCATCCTGAACATAGAATCTAGACTCACTATTTATCTTTTGGACTTGATATTTCATTAAATTTGCAGGAATTTCATAGGAAACAAGGTGGTTAAATAAATAAGAATACCAAATATGTGTACCTGAGATAAAATAAAGATGATCATCAGTGAATGTGTCCCAAAGTGGTACCTAGTCCAAGGTGCCATCCTCTAGTGTGTGAAAAATCCTACTCATGTGGTCTGCCACTAGGTTTTCTGACCCCTTCTTACCCTTTATCTCAATGTCATATTCTTGAAGAAGGAGCATCTATTAGATTAGCCTAAGCTTTTCATTTGGATTCATCAATAGGTACCTTAGAGCTGCAAGGTCAGAAAAAAACTACTTTAGAGCACAATAAATATGAATGGAATTTATCTAAAGAAAATATAACAGTTAGAAACTCCTTTTTTTGGTTTTCTAGTTATATTGGGTTGAATCCAATGTCCTCGATGCATATGCAATCAAAAGTGAATGTTCCTCCATCCTCTGAGATATTACAACTCCAACCACAAAGATGGAGGTGTCCCACATAAGCTCATAATGAAGATCCCACCATTGAGGATATACAATCAGCAGAGTGGTTAGACGATTCTTTAGATCAACAATGAATGTCATGTAGGAATCATCAAACAAAAAATCTGAACCCTTTTGAGGTATTCATGACATATGAAGAGAAATATTTCTAAAATCCATGATGAAGCGCCGATAAAATCCTGCATTCCTTATGAAAGATCTAACATCATGCACACATAAAGGATAAGGTAAAGATAAAATAATATATACCTTATATCTATAAACCCTTCTCCCATGTTTTGACCTTAAATTCCCTAATACAATGAATTTCTCTACCATAAAAGGACACTTTTCCAAGTTCAAGACCAGATTCTTCTCAATACAACGATTCAAAAACATTCCAACACTAGGGATACAATCATCAAATGAAGACCCATACACTGTAAAATAATAATTGAATAACTCCATGAAGGTCTCAATAAAAACAAAAAAAAATTACTCATGGTGCATCTATAAAAGGTACATGGGGCATTGTAAATTATTAATGGCATCCTCTAGTAAGAAAATGTATCGAATGGACAAGTGAATGTTGTCTCCTCCTGATCCTCCTAGGAAATAGAAACCTAAAATATCCAGAAAATCATTCCCAGAAACAATAGTGTGTTTTCCCATCAATTCTCTCAAGCATTTGATCAATAAATGGGAGGGGGTGGTCCTTTAAAGGGGATTGATTTAGTTTCTTATAATCAATACACACAAGCCAACTGTTTTGCACCATCATTGGAAATAACTACTCTTTATCATTTTTAACAATAGTAACACCACCTTTCTTAGGCACAACCTGAATAGAACTAAACCAATACAAATATGAAATTGGATAGATTATACCTACCTCGAGAAATATTTCAACTTCTTTTTTTTACAACTTTTAGAAGAGTTGGATTTAGTCTCCTTTGTTGATGCCTAACTAGTTAGCCCCATCCTCCAAAAGAATCCTATGCATGAAAATAGAGAGGATAATACCTGATATATCATCCAAGGTCCTCCTGATTTCCCTGTTTTTCTCCCTAAATTGATTCAAATTTTTTTCTTCATGTTCAAATGTGATGTTTTTAGCAATGACAACAGGTAATTTCTCACCACTTAACAAGTATGAGTATTTGATATTAGAAGGAAATGACTTTAGTTCCAATGAATGGGATTTAGTATGAATGGAAACATTAAAGGAACATTAATATGTGCACAATGAAAATTAGTACCAGAATTGACATCATCAAAATGGGAAAATAATGCATCAAAACAATTAGCATATTTAATTTCCATGTCATAATTAGAGTTGACATGAACAAAATCAAAATATGAATCCATTTTCAAATCATATCTAAGAGGGTTTTCTGCACTAGAAATAGGTGTGTATGTTCTCTTAGACATCAAAATAGAACCAATACTTATAATATCCCTAAGAATAAGATAATCAAAATCCAGGTGTTTTATACTTGGTGGTTCAAAATTGGAGATAAAAACAGAAGAATTGTCTTATAAGGGGTACTTCATGGAGTCCATAACATTAAATATCACAAATTCACCTCCAAAATCCATGGGTAGTGTACCCTGAAAGATATTTATGACCATTTTTTGTCATTTTGAGGAAGGGTATACCTAGTATAATGGAATAATGAGAAATTACTTGATCATCATCTATATTAATCACATAGAAATATGATGGAAAGATTATGTCTCTTACCCAAACAAGTACATACTCAAGGACTCCCTTATATATGTTATAGCTCAATTTTCCAACTACACCACAACATTCATCGATTTCAACTCACCAACCTTTAAATAATATAATACATAGCTAGGAGCTAAATTTAAGGAAACTACTAAATCACCAAGAGAATTAGAAAAGTGAAACTCCCCTATGGTGCATCAGATGGTGAATGTACTGGGATCCATGCACTTTCTTTGCATTGCTAGAGTCTGTGTAATGAGTGTTAACACATTAAATCCAAGATTTAACCTCTCATTTCCCTTGATCCCTCTTAGATAGGTATAAAGTTCTTTTAACAATTTCGCATACTTTGGGAGTTTCTTGATGGTTTCAAGTAGAGGGATGTTGATCTCCACATTCTTGAATGTGTCCAATACCTCTTTTTGTGTCACTTATCTAGACATAATTTTTTTGAACAACTCTATTGGAAAATGGAAGGGGTTTAGGATGAATATTATTTATCTTTATATTAACTTTATCTTTCTCCTAGGGTTGTTTATCAGCTGCTTTTGAATAGGGATTCTCTGGAGTTGAGGTGAATCCTTGTGGAACGATAGGTGCATATGTATTAATTGTTTTCTTCCCACTTCTCAATGTAATTTAACTGACATTTCCCTTTTGATTTAGAGTAGGTTGGGATGGAAGATTTTCAAAATTATTACTTACCAGTTCATGGAGGGTGGCAGAAATCTGGCTCATTTGAGTCTTAAACTCCCTCAGCTCCGAACCATGACTCTTCAGCACATTCTGTAGATTAAGAATAATTTGTTTCAAAAGATAATATTTATTATAATCTACCTTTGGTTGGGAATTCCCTTTTTTTGAATTTTTTATTATTGATCTTCAAATCACATTTGGGGTTTTTGGAAACCCTATTGGTATGGTGGAGGCTGCTGGAAGTTTTATTGAAAGGGGGACTTTGTTTTTGTCCAGATACATACCTCATGTCTGGTTGATCCATCCACCCTTGGTTGTATGTTGGTTAAAAGAAATAAAAATTTATTTGGCAATGTGGATCTTGCTGCTGCTAATATGGTCTCCTAAGAAATACAACAGTTCAATCCTATGTCTCTTATAATTGGTGAAATAGTATGTTGGGCGGTTTTTTCAGTGCAAAGGCCACACAACCTCAAAGGAGTGGGTTGGGATGTCTTTTGATCCAAATAAATCTGACTCACAATAGTGGTCAATTATTCCAACTTGGCATCAATTAAATGAACCTGAAGATAAGAATTAATTACCTGATATACTCCCCTGACATGCGGTGTACCTCGATCCCCAAATTGTTGGGTGTTTTTGGAAATTTTGTCGATCAACGCACGTGAAACTACTGCTGTATTGTGAACTAATGCACCTCTATCCATGCCATCCACCATTCTCTTCTCCATAGGTTTGAGTCTTTCATATAATTATTGGATAAGAATTTTTTCACTGATTTGGTGATGTGGGAATCTTGCAAACAACTTCTTGAATCGCTCCTAGTACTCATAAATTGACTCCCCTTTGGATTTCATGATCCCAAATATCTATTTACAAATAGAAGTGGTCCTTGATTATCAAAAAAATATTTCCAATAAAATATGTTTCAAATCGTTCCAACGTGTTACATATCCAGGTTGTAAATAATACATACAATCTTTCAGAGCTTGATCAAGTGAAAATGGTAATTCTCTTAGATTGATTAGATCTTTTGATACATTTCTTGGTTTAAGGGTTGGGTAAAACACATTAAATTCATTACGGTGTTAGTTTGGATCTTTAATATATATTCCATGAAATTTGGGAATAATGTGAATTATCCCAGAATTTATTTCATAGTCTGATTTGAGGTTTGGGTATGAAATACAATTTGGTTGATAATTAATATCTGGTGTAGCCAATTCATGAATGGTTCTATTAAGTTCATTTACATTATATTCATTAATTTGTTATTATTTTAGGTTTTATTTAGATATTTATCCAATTTCCCTGTTCCTAGAATGGATAAATTCTCCAAGTGGTTGAATGTTGAATCTTCCCATAGAGTGATAATGTCTGATTCGAGCACTAAGGCTACGTTTAATCTCAGGGTCAAGATATAAAAGATCCTCAGTATTAGTTCATGTCATATATCAAATAAAAATAAAAATAATAAATTTGGACCATAATAAAAATGAGAAGTTTTAGTTGATGTTCCAAAAAGTATAAGAAGAAAATTAAAGAAAAAGAAAAAATTCAGATTGGGTAACGAAGGAAGAAAGAAGAGAGGAAAAGAATAAAATGTAAAATAAAATAAATGCCTCTAGTTGGTTAAAATACTTATTTAACACCCTAGTAATTTCACCAATTTTAAAGGTTCTTTTGTTGGAAATCTCAATTGATAATTATTTTGGGGTTATTTAAGTGTAGTATGGTCGCTGACCTAGGTTGTCTCTCAAGAAGAAGCAATTAAAACAAATTAATAATGTTACATTGAAATTAAATAAAATAATTAATAAAAAATCACATAAAAATGATGTGGGGGTTGTTTTATATTTATAAAATAATAATAATAAGTATTCTAGAATAAAATTTCCTTTTTTAGCTTTTGTTTTCGAAATGAATGTTGATTAAGAAAGCACAATGGACAGATGTTTTTTTAGAAAACTATTTTTAGAAATTGTAATGGATATAACTCTACCTATTAATTAATTTATTAATCATTATAATTTAAATTAATATTCTATTAATTATTATCCCTTATATTTTTAAATCCCAAACCCTATGAGAATTAACATTACCATAAAGATGAATTGAATTTAACCCTTGGATAACTTCAGAACATGCAATCGTTGCACCCAGCTATAATTGAGGTTATAAGGGTTTCTTATGGTCGATGGTAAATTATGTCACATTTACTCACTGGAAATTGAGAATGAATTGTCTTTAGGTATTATATTTTTACTTTACAAATTTATCCCTTCTGGTCTTGTTTTACTGATTAAGATTGCACTCTCACAATTTACACAAATATCGACCTCACCTGTTTTTGAGTTAATTGTTCAATTACTTACATAGATTCTTATAAGAAAAAAACATAATTCATAAATCATATCATTTGAATTACTGTATCTCATTTATTCAAAATAAATGAATGAATAAGTTAATAAGTAGATCGATTACTAAAGAGAACTACTCTTACATGGGCAGTGTAGTCATCATAGAAACATTATGAATTTGTAAGGGGTCAGAAAGGGTATAACCAAATATTGTTTATACTGTTTAATTCTTGTCCAAAAATGAAGATTACGATAAAAATAAAATTGGAAATAATTGATGAAATGGAAGAGAAACTAAGAGATTATTAAAAGCACAACAACATTAGAACCAAGAAGTGGAAAATAACGGTATTTTGGAGGAGATCCTAGATTGGTAGATTCCCTCATCAAATTGTGAATTTATATGGTATAGAACCACTTCTCCTCTACTCCCAATATCTTAATTTACATTCCAACCCCTCCAAATGAGAAAATCACTAATTTATTGAGTGGAGGGGACGCTAGGATCAAAGTGGTTTCAAGGGTGAATGGGGAATCTCGGCCAAATATTTTAAGACAACTTCAACCACCTATTTGACCACCAAAACGCATGAACCAGCTCCCGTTCGAGAAAGTTTATTTGTGAGAAAACGAGTCATCATAATACTCTCAAAATGTTGAGGAAAATACAAGTAAGTATGAAGATTTTAGGGCCCAAATACAAAACCAATGTCCAATTTAGAGAGTCAATTCCAACTTTGACTTCATGCCCATTTGCACCAACCAAAAGCATGATTTAACTCAGATGTCCTGAATAAAAGTTTTATAAAATTAATTCAGGAACCAATTTAAAAAATATTATGTTCAAATAATTCAATTAAAATTATTTATGTTCTAAATACTACAGTGAATTCTTAAAGGGTAAAACTGGAATTTTCATCAAATTTTCAATTGAATGATGTAATACAAAATATTCCATAATTAAACATATTTACCACAATGTTATGAAATTATATCATTTATTATCAATAAAATTGCTTTTTATCACTCCTCCCATAGGAGGAATCGTCTGATTATTCTGATAGTGGGAAGCGCTCTCTCAGTTTGGCAGTTGACAACAGTGGAGGGTCATTCAATCAAGAAACACCTTTACTATATATATCATTAAACATGGAGAACCTAGAGGGTGAAAAAATTCCTCCATATTAGTAATGTACCACTCTTCCTTTTCTTGGAATACCACAAATCTATCCCTGACAGGACCTATCCCTGACAGATCCATCCCAAGATGATTCAGATAGTGCAACACCTGGGAAGGGTTAAGGAATTGTCTTTTGACATCCAAGATGACCCAAGCCTCTAAGAAGACAACATTTTCAATAAATTATATATGGTGTAGTCATTTTCCCAGAGCCTGGATGGATATCCTATGGAACCCCCTCAGTGGCCTCCCCTCGGGATAACTTTGCTCCTCTAGGACAGCTGGGTCTGCCGCTACCACCTGTCTCTCGATTGGCACTGGTCTCACCGCCATAGCATCCCCAACACCATGAGATTTCCTCTCCACCATCAGTCCCCAAACATGAAGTTCGAGAGGCACCCCATCACTGGAAAAGATGGTCTTCTTCTTTAGCATTTCCCCAGGGCAGGCTACCTCCCAACTCTTAGTGTATTCCTTCACCAGCACATAGACAGTTGTGGTTGGAGGCAGCTAGTTCTACATCTTCCCATCCACCCGTGTGAACCTGAGACACATTCTCCTTATCACACAAGGGTAATCATCATGGGGAACCCCCATGAGAACCTGAAATGTGTGCCTCTTCATGCACCAGAACTACCTCGCGAAATAGTGCAGGTTGTACGACTCGTATAGAGGCACGCGGTCGACTAGCACCACCAGGACTCCACCCCAAAAGGCAAAGAGGTAAGAACAATGATCCTCTATTCCATGGATTTCTTCACTGAACAGGCTTGTTGGTAGTGCGACTGGGTGGTAGTTGAACCCATCCACCTTTCAGACCCGGTTCAACAACAGCGGTAGGGTCATCTTGGTCAGGAAACTCCCCACCGCATTCAGAATGGCTGGTCGAAAGTCCAAACCTGGAGAAGAAATAGGGTTCAGGTATTCATACATGCCCCTAATATGTGCTTCTATCCACCCATATAAAATATGGAATGGCCCACATACCCTATATGGCTAATTCCCTTGGCTGATGTTCCACAACCCCTTATACCGCTTGGCGAGAATCCAGTTCCCAAGGTTGACCCCCTCCCCTATCGCCAACGTGGACACAATGATGAACGAGCTCAGTCGCATGCCCATGTTTTTTCCCTTAACCAGTAGAATTCATCGAAAAATTGGTGTTAAGATGAA
The DNA here is from genome assembly GCA_963277665.1 of Viscum album. Taxonomy (NCBI): domain Eukaryota; kingdom Viridiplantae; phylum Streptophyta; class Magnoliopsida; order Santalales; family Viscaceae; genus Viscum; species Viscum album. Next base: position 993,417,761 of record OY728126.1, read on the forward strand.
TGAAACCAACATAAACACTGATTCATGTTCAGTACTAATATTGAATCCCCATGTCTTCCACTAGATTTTCTCTAAGAGTCACCAATATGAGTGCTCCTTGTCACGCTGAATCTCTTTTAAGCAAGTCTGAGGCCTCATAGGAAACTTTCCATCTTAAAGGGAATTTATAAACTGCATGAACCACAACTTAAAGTGGAAACCCCTCACTGAAATCTTGTCCTCCCCCAACATTAGGCCCATTAATTTTTTTGTTGTGTCGACATCTACTATGGGTCCTCCCATGTATTCGTGGTGGGGAGGAACTCATCATACATCTCCCCTAGTATCAGAACCCTTTAGAGTTGGTGAAAGTCCCAAAGGCTGATTCCAACCTCCCCATGGTGAATATGGAAGGTATTTGCTCTTGAAGACCACCTACTTAGAAACTCCGGCATCAGATTCTTTGGTTCGTAGATGTAAAATTGGGAAGCCCAAGCCCCCTCATATAGGCCCACTCACCTAAGCTTCATCCCGAACTCCTCACATGAGGTGCATACCCAATAGGCCCATGCCTAGATTTCTATGAAATTTCCACCATAGAACAAGTCCCACTCATTAGTCCACCCCTAATTTCGGTTCCCCATGGTCGCCTTCAGAATGGTTTGGTACTACATAGGGGATACCATTATATACAATGCCTTCCCATCGACATTGTTAAGATGTTTGTATAATAAATTGGCATTGACAGGTGTGAAATTCTCCCAAGTATAGTCGTCTGCCACCCTGAACCACTGGTACTAGCACGCTGTACATCATAACCAGTATGTCGGCTAATCCTTACTCGCTTCAGGAACAAAGACATCATCCCTATTACCAGATCATTTAAGAAGAATACACATTCACATATGGTATTTCTTTAAACTCTACAACAGTATCTCCACCGTGGAATCATGGTATGAATGGCTTCACACATACTCTACAATTCCTAGGTTATTCTCTATTTCCTCCCACTAGGCAGAATCTACAAGTACCCCCTAGAAGCATCATGGTAGGACATTCATTATTCAAGGTTTTTTTAATTATGTCTTACATCACGGAGCTTGTTCAAGAATCTCGATCTCAAAACTCGAAAAAAGCTCAATCTCTAAGACAGGTCATAGAGCCCTGTCCCATGCCTCGCAGACACAATATTTTGAGCACACACTTACATAGTTTGAAGACCCATTTTGTGCCACAATGTAGAACAGATCAATTCGCAAAGAGTGATCATAGAGTGAGAAGTTCGTTGTAAATAGAGAGCTCAATCATGAAAAAAAAGATTATAAAGGAAAAAAGAATGGTCAACCTCCCCTATTTATATGTTATGACCCCCTTTGCATCGCGGTGCATCTGGCCGCAGTGATCATGGTGGCACTCTCGACTCACGAGTCACCTCTCTGCATTGTGACCCTGCATCACGATCTTTCTTTGAGTGTTGCTAAAAGTTATGGTGATTGAATCTCAAACATAGAACCTCATTTTCTTCATGGCTCCAAGTCTGAGGGGGGATTTTTTGGAACCAAAATATGTAAAGAGGGAAAATACACGATGAGAAAAACAATTCCAAAGAGGCTACCTCATGAATCCCATTCACAAATCCCCCTAGCATCGCGTCATTTGCAGATCCCCATAGCACCATGACTAAAGCGAAGTCGATGCCCTATTTGTAGTCATTGTGGAGTAATGAGGTGGGAGTCACTGCAGTTATAACAAAATTTACCAAAAGAATTGTACTGTGAAGGGAGCCAAATTGACCTTCGCGAGTCTGCCAAACACGACGAAAGCCTTTTTGAGCACCGCAAAGAGAAACTAGGAGAGCTCTATGCCAGGTAGGGGATAACGGTTGAATCTGTGGTTATAACGAACTTAACGCAATATATGGATGATCTCATAGCGTCATGTGGATTCGCACATAGTTGTCCCTACTTCTCACTGCCCCTCACCTACAAATACTGGGCTCCCCTAGATCCCTAAAGATGGATACCTCGATAATTCTCCTACTTAGCTCTCAACTCACAAACAACCTTCTACTCAGTGAAACCCTGGGAAAAATTATCTTTTTAAGGTACATGAGCATTGCAATGTGCCTTTCCCATAACTCAGATAAAACCCCTCTTCATGTAGGGATTACCTTCATGGAGCCCATGGGCCATCACAATGGAAGGAGATCAGTAAGGGTCCTTGAGTCTTCGCAAAGAACCCAAGCTTCAGGAAGTACCTTCCATGAACATGTGAACCACATTCTAAGGTAGGGTCATGGTGCTTTGTAAAGCACATAGTTTCATAGCGCTACACTTTGCAAGGTACCCTTGATTCAAAAAGACCTTCTCTACGAAATAATTTCTAATTTGCAAAGCACACTTCATATTCAGTTATACCCTATGCCCATGCTAGGCCCCACTACTTCACAAAGCATACCCCTTCGTGATGTTAAAAAGGAACATTCTTATAAACCCGTTTTCTTCGAAAACCATTCGTTTGTATGACCATCCATGTTCATACAATGTGAATTCATTGTCCCTTGGGTAGTGATTTATGTTGCATTTCTTATCATCATGCTTATTCGTATAAGCATGCTAATTTCTACAGCTTCTTTGCATAACCACACTAACATGGGCCACTCAGTGGATCACTCCACAAAACCACCTCACCATGGAATTTCTAATACACTCCCTTCACCAAGGGTGGGTAGGTATCAATCATGTAATTCCTAGGAGTGTAGAGTGAACCCACCTCATCCGATCTGCATGAAGTTATACATCTTAGAACCATCGTCTTTAGCACATGACGTTAAATTGTGGCCTCTCCTCATGCAATATACATGTGGTGCCCCACCTAAAACATTCTCCATGCCCACTAATCTCAACACGAGTGAGATATTCCTCCCATGGAATGAGATCCTATTTTTTGGAGCGGCGTCTGTTCTTGGGGATGGGAAACCATCTTGGTGTAAGACCCTATCATTTCTTGTGGGAAGTAGCATCCCTTATCCTCATATCTTCTTCCTTGCCAAATACTATAAAATAGATGGGCAATATGAACCTCGTTACCTCATCCCTCTCCCTCTGAAATGTGTCTCCACTGGGCCTCTATCCTGGAGAAAGTCCTAGTCCTCATCTCCCTAGGCGGCTAACTATGTGTAAGCCATTGTTTACTCTTTGGGATGCTAACCATGTATAAGCCCCACTCCACTTCCCATGTATGCACCATTCACGACATGATCATCATGTCTTTACTGCCTCTTCTTCCCCCCACCGAGAATGAATCAAATGGGATTACAGTAAACGTTGACCATGGAATATTTCCCTGGACACCTTAGTGTGTAATTCCAAAATCATTCTGAACTACATGGACATTGATCCTTGCCCCTATCTGACCAAGGTACATAGGAATCCACCATAAGGTTCAAGACCAACACCATTTAGTCTTGACCGTCTTCGCGTCAGTTCCCCATAATCCCGAATAATGTTACACTACATTCACCCATAAAGAACTACGTGGAATTTGATCCTTGTCTCCTAGACATGGTACGTAGGAAGCCTCACTGAGGTTCAATCCCAAAACTTACTTGTCTCGAACACTTCACATTGGTTAACCTTTATCCTAAATGATGTTAAATTGTATCTCTCATCCCAAACTACGTGTAATTTGATCCCTATCTCCTAGGTAGGGTACGTAAAAATCCTTCCTAAGGTTCAAGCCCAATACCCAATAGTTTCGAGAAGCCTACATCGGTCTACCCTCATTCTGCATTATGATTAAATGTACGCCCCTTTTCATCCCTCAAGTTGTTAAACTATACCTAGTCGAACTACACGGGCTTTGATTCTTGTCTCTTGAAGAGGGTACGTAGGTAGCATCCTTGAGGTCCAATCTAAATAGAAAGTAAGCCGTTGTGAATCCCAACCAGCGGTAAGCAGTCGGAACACCTATCAATGGTATGTCGTAGTCAACCCTAACCAGCGGTAATCCATTGGAACCCTGGTCAACGGTAAGCCATTGTCAACCCCAACCAGCAGTAAGTCATTGTCAACGCCAACCAGCGGTATGCCAGTGTATCCCCATCCAGTGGTATGTCATTGTATTCTGCAATCGACGTTAATTTGTTGTAGTCCCCTTCATTGGGACCCACATCTCTGGTCATCCCCCGTGGCATTAGACCAGCCCTGGATACTAACCACACGTAAGCCCTAGTGATTCATCGGGTTATTGTCCTAAGTGCACACCCTGATTCTATACCACCACCCTGGACTACATAGACTTCGATTCCCAACCTTGGGGATACGTAGGATAACTCCCTAAGGATCAATCTCATCACACATGTCTCATCCTGGTATCTCCCTTGATCTTATGTGTTTTTTGGAAGGTCATGCCCAAACCTAGTGGTTCTTCCTCCTTTGGATCCCATCCATGTGTCCATTTTCATGGGCCACCTCCTTAGGTGTCTCATCACCCCACCGAACTACGTGGTCATTGATCCCCTACCACGGGGATACGTACGATGTCTCTTCAAGGCTCAAGGCCAAAATCACTATCATCATCACATCGTTTCCATATCATTATCAATCCATTCTCAACCATACATTTAATCTTGATTCTTACCTGGGCAGCCACATCCCAATGAGATCATGTCGGTCACTTTCTCACTACACGTAGCATCAATCAGGAAACAAACCCCGTGTTATCCCCAAAATCAGTGTTCCATCCAGGGGTTGCACCAGTATTATCCAATATTATTAGTGTTTTGATCAGTTTGATCCATCTTCTCTAGGCATTAAACTCAAGACATACCATTTGTTAAACATGGGAAGCAGATGAAAACCTCAAAGACATGCCTATGGCATTTAATCCCCCACAATCGACGTGGGATATCTCGAGCTTCCACACCCTTGAGAATACCCTTCATAAGGGGAAGAAAACTAGACCCCTCTATGTTCTGGCATCCAGACACACCAGCGATGTACAACGGGACTACTCCCCTGATCGAAGGTTGATTCCCTAAATTGACCCCATGGAATATTCTGATAGAAGTAGTGTAACTAACCAGCATTCATGAAGACATGGAACTGGGATGATTTTTACAAACAACGTCTTAATCTTTAAGGGAGAAACAGACATGGTGAGGAGTTATGAGGAGGAATCCATAGAAGGAGGAACTGACATCCCATTATCCCATTTCGATCAAGGAGATAACGTCCATGAATAAGAAAAGGATGCCACCTGCTTTTGGAAAGTGGGAATGTGAGACAACAGATCAGTGCATCCTCCTTCATGGATGGATGTGCACCCCAAATAATGCATTGGAAGTAGATATCATGGAAACACCAATTCTTGGTTTATCACAGAACTACCTATCATTGGTTTATTACATAACCACCAATCAAATATCTATGTATCATTATATTTTCATAAAACATAAAATATTTGATATTTTAACATTTCACTCATAAAATTACATTTTTAATTACAAGAAAATATATCAAGATATTAAAAAAATAAATCCACATTCAAAAACTATTTTCATTGAATAAATAACAAAAAAAATATTATTTTTCATTTAGGTAAACATGAAATCTTGAAAATGAATCAAAAAAAAAATGTACACTATGGAAGAAAGTCACTGTAATTGTGTACGTTAAGAATATAACATTACCTTTGTCATTTTTTACAAAAATCCATATAATGCACATAAAAACATTTCTTTTCAAAGTTATTTAAATGGAATTCAAAAAATATATATATAAAATTTCAAATATAGTCCCTTTATATCCATATAAATAAATTTTAAAAATAATACCAATAATATTTGATATGAGGATAGGATTACATCTTCAAACATTCAAACCCTTACAAACTACTTTGACAACATAAATATTAATACATATGAATGGATAAAATTTATTAAAACATTAAATAACATGATATTTGATATAAAATAATATAATTGGAAATTAAAAACATGTTAAAATATAATTTTACCTTTTAAGTAAATTATATGAAATATAAATGTTGAATAAAACCTCATTATTTTTTAATATTCATTAAAAAAATAAAGCATCATAGATTAATACAAAAAATTCACACTAACTTAATTTATCTATTTCAATTTCAAAAATAATTTTTATTTAGACATATAAAATCAATAAAAGTTCACAGTAATGCATTTATGATTTATATTCTATTAAAAAATGGTCAAAATATTTTAAAAAAATATAGGTGTTTTTATGCTTAAAATTGAATTTTATTCTTATATTAAGCCAATAAAATTTGTTGGATGAGTTTAATAACATTTAATAATCCCATTTAAGGATAATATAATTTTTCATATTGATTCTAATAGATACAATATTGAGTTGATAACTACCATATAAAATAATAATATTAACAATATATTATTTTTTAGTATAACTTGGTGTTGCATGAAATATAAGATTTTGAAGAAACACATTGTTTCTTCTCGGGTAAGTTATTGTACATATACTTCATTCTAAGGTAAAATTACTATTTCAATCATAATTATTAATAACTATGAAAAAGTATTATTCTATAATTACCTACTGTTTTACCTCATATGTGTTAAGAGAAATGAACATGAATTCAATAAATAAATATAGTTATTTTTTAAAATTTGAAGATGATATCACTCATATGAATTATTAACATTTTTTCTAATTAAATTACAAGATAATTAGATATTGATGAAATTTCATAGGAATATATATATATATATATATATATATTCAAATGGGATAGGATATCAAAATAATTTAGACTAAAAGTGGATTAGATTACCATCATAATGATTATGAGGAAAATCATGAAAATTAAAAAATAAGTCATGGATATGTGTTGTATTAAGACAAAAAAGGAATATATATGAATAAGAAAAAAAATTGGGAATAGGGAAAACCATGTTATTAGATCATGGATATTTGAAATTTTTCTAATGAAAATCCACAACAAAGACTATATTTTCATAATAGATGTTTACTCTAACTATTATTTCCCAATAAACCTTATGAGTTATATTGTAGAAAGAATCAATTTTTGAGAATCTTAAAGGTATTTATATTTCATAGTTATATAAATTTCAATGGTATATATTTGGTAAATATTTAAGGAATATTTCAATGATACATACCTAATGGAAAATTCTATAAGTGTTTTAATAAGAATATGTGAAATATTAGTAAAATCATTGATGTAATGGTGTTATGAAATAAAAATCATTCACAAAAATAATTTTTTATTTGCAGTAATATTGAGGAATAACATAAAGAATATGTTTGACATCATAGTAATATTCTGGATGTACAAGAAGATATCTATTTATCTTGTGAAGGTATGTAAATATTAAGCAATTTGTAAATCCTTGGGAAATTTGAATCTAAGTTCTTAATAGAGAGATAAAAATTAAAATCAACGAAAATCCTTGAATATATCAAAAAATGTGATTAAAACTAGGGGAGTTAGAGGAATTTCAATCATACATTAATCATTCACAGGCAATTCTAAATAGTGTTAAATAAGCTATGTGATATCATTATTTGATAACAATGATGAATGATGAGATAAATTAAATTAAAATTAATGTAACATAGGATTTTATACCTCATTCTAAATATAAAAAAATCTATGAAAATTTGATTTTTGGAATGTACTTAATTATAATGGTTATGTAGCATGTTAAAACCCTCTTCTAATTTACAAGGTATTATCTCAAATTAAGGGTTTCAATTTTTATTATATATTTCTTAAATACAAAAATACTAAACTGATTAAAATCATTCTTCTTGTATATTCTCAAATAAATTATAAATTCATCCAAATAGATATAAATTGAACATTTATTAATGGAGAATATTAGAATGAATTATAAATTTTATAAAAATGGATTACTATTTATATTAATGGTTTTAGAGTTTGTAAATTGATGAAATACATATATGGGTGTAAAAGTTTCCAACAGTATGGTATTCAAATATTTATTTTGGAATATGGAACAATCAATTTAGAAATTTTATGGTAGAATATATTGGTTTTTTTGTAGTTGGAGATGAGAGAAATTATTTCATAGTGAAAATGTATTATGACGAAATAATTTTAATTAAAAATTAAGAGACTACTTGTGAAGTCTCTATTTCAAAAATAAAGAGACACTTATAAATTCACTGATTAGTGACATTGAATTGTTATTAGATTTAACCTCTAAAAAAAGGTTTTATTGATCTCTAAAAATAGATTTTTTATCATATGTTATTGATGAAACATGGTACAAAATACTCAAGAGAGTAATTTACACATACTATTCAAGGGACTAAGTTTTTTATTTATAAATAAGTAATTCAGATAGATAAAACATAATTGAAAAAGTTAATTAGTATCAAAAATTACAATAAGAGATCTATAATTAAATAATATTTTTTACACATTATAAACAATTATATATAAATAATATTGGGACACATATTGTAGTGGGGAGATAGATCATGTTATATATCAATAGGACTCTAAATTTCAGGTTGATGTATATCAAAAATACATCATTTAATACATATAATTTCTATAGTTCTAATTGGGATGATGATATAGGATAGTGAATGTGTATTTCTTGTGGTTTTTTATTTATTGGATGAATATGCAATCGTTCCTAACTCTATGAAGAAACAATCTATCACATTGAGAAAAATAAATATTAAATAGGTTACATAAACCCAATAAAAAAATAATGTTGTTGTTGTCTTAATCACACATAAAATTATTGAATATGTTTTCTTTATTGGAATCAGTATATGTTAATTGTGATTATTATTATTATGAATTTAAAAAAATTAATTGTTTCTATTGGTGTATTAAGGAAACTATATATCATATTTTGGATGGATATTTGGTGTGGTATACCTATATAAGAGTTATGTTGTGGGAGTTCTAGTTTTATTTGAGTGAAATAAGCTAACAAATTGAAAATTCCATTTAGTGTATGACACTTTTTTATTCAATATCTATGTCATCTCAATATACAATTTGATTCATTTCACTTATAATATAATTCTTTTAAATACCCTAGTTATATATAAGTGTTTGGGTGGATACATAAGAGTGATTATAAATATATATACGATTCATCTGACCCAACTTAAGAGCCATTTAATACTCTGTATACAATTAATTATCAATAGAAATGGAAATATTTAGAATCATGTTATGTATATTATAACAACCCATACATTACATACATTTTTATTACTTCAAAATTGAATCACACTTATTAAAACATATAACAAAACTAGGAAAGGACCGAATAGGTATAGTGGCTTTAGATACTGGGAAATATAAACAACTGGTCCATAAAGCATCTATACTATCTCCCATTTATTTCATCATATCTATAGTACTTTTTGGCATATCTTACTTAATAAACTTCTTCTTGACTTGGGGAAAGAAAACATAAAAAAGGGTGAGCTCAAATGCTCAGTAAAGGTAAAAAAAATAAATCTCAATTACATCATTTTCATAAGAACATAACTTTTGGAAATCTTAACCTGCAAAAGAGATCATAAATTCATAACATGGGGTAAATCATAGTAGTGAAATGTAATCCCAATAATCATAACTTAAAACATGAAACTTAGTGGCATACCCACATAATCATAGATAATCATTTCTCATTAGTCAAGACTAATTTCCAAGACTATCTTAGTGGACAAAGTTCATTTCTGAACCGAGTTCACTCCTCATTTCATTCCTGTTTCACTGAACCGGTTTAACTTGCCGTTCTAGCCATTTCTATCTCATGAGATATAAAATCCTTACCCAATGCATTGGAGGGAGATATAGGTCCCACCCATCTCATAATGATACAATTCTTATGTGTGCCACAAAATCATAAATCATACATCATTGCATAACCCATGTAATAAAAATGGGATTCTTAAACAACATGACATCATAAAACAATTCATATAAGGTAAAGGAATTCATAAAAATATTTCCATCACAACATAATCAAATCCATGTAATAATAGGGATAGAAACAGGACCCTTTACTATCTTAGATGGAAAATAATTTTGATAAAACACTTGAACTCCATTCTTGAGGAAAGTATCCTTTATACTTCAAAAACACTTTGCCTTTCTTAACATGTCATACAATTTTAAACTGAAATATGTTGATTAAAAATATACTTGAAAACATGTAAAGGAAGATTCTTGGAAATAATTTTTTAAAAATCCAATCATTCCGTATAAGTTTAAAAAAACATTCTTCTCATACTTTTGTCGGAAAAGTCAAAAAGTACCTCGTACGAAAAACAACAAAAGATTTATTTCATATCATATAATAAAAACACACCGAAGGGTAAAATTGGATATAAACTATTTTATAAGAATATAAATATTACAAATTGAGGATACCTGGATGTGGATGATAAAATACACCCCAGTAAATTCCAATGTATAAACAATCTAGGATAAAAATGAGATTGTGATATTTTCCCTTAACTTAGGTCCGATTTTCTTCATAAGTGTCTGAACCTCCTGTATAATGATTTAAATAATGTTATTGACTTATTACAGAATCATACTCATTGTTATGATATCATATATGGTCATATTCTTAGCTTATTATTAGTAATATTTCATTGCTACTTGTTATTCGGGTGTTTATTACTTTTTGTTCTTATGCATGTTTTGTCGAATAAATTCTTATTATTCTTTTTAGGTAATAGATACCTCATATCCAGAATGGTATTAGTGTAATATATATCATATTCATTCATTCAATTCATTTATATAATCATTATGCAATGAAGATCATGTAGAACGAGTCGCATCACATTGTGGAGACGGTATTCCGTACGTACGCACGAGCGATGATATCGTTCCCATGATCATGGAATTGTATTGGAGTGTATTTATACTATTTTAGAATAAATATCAATTTAAAATAATCATATATATTCACTCTTTACACCATTATACCCATCCAAGTATGGTGGTGGTGGAAAATAGATTACACCACGGCGTGGAGATGGTATTCCGTACGTACGCATGCACGGTGATTTCATTTTCTGTAGGATGGATAGATGGTGAAATAGGGTTGTTTCATACTTATAATAAAATATCAGTATATGAGTTATACTGATGTTATTACTTCATGATGAAACAACTAATGAAGAATAAGTGGAAGAAGAAATAAAGATGAAATAATCGGTAACGGGCATTACCTCTTCTTTGAAGAGATTCTTTGAGACCTCCTTTTAGGGCAATAAAATTGGTCTTTGAAGAAGACCAGGACCTCTAGGATGTCTCTAGGGAAGTGGAGAGAAGAAATTGGCAGGGGTTGGCCGACCTTTAAGGCTCAAAGTGGTGTGAGGAAGAGAGGGAGGAGGTGCCCTTTTATAAGGGAGGAGAGGGGAACCTTTGGAATAACAAAAAATATTATTTTATTATAAAGTCAAGTTCGGTTTTAAATAGCTCCAAATTGATTTATTTCAAATCTAAGGTGGGTATGGGTCGAAGTCATATCATCCAATAGAATTTATACAAGTTTAGGTTCCTATTTTAACCTTATCATTTAGATTTAACATTAAGTTAAACAATTTTACTTTTACCGTGTATTCTTGTGTTCTTATACTATAAGGTTAATAAACATAATATAACAAGACAAACGAACCCCAAGTTGTTTATTATTAATATATATAACCTTATATATGTCATTTGGCCTAACCATAGATTTTTTTGGAATAAAATAACAATTAATAATATAATATTTATTTTAAAAACTATTTTATGTCAATTTTGACACTATTTAGTAAATGATTTTTGTGAAAATCATAACAAAATGATTAGTTAGAAAAAAGTTAATTAAATCAATACTAACATGTCATATTAACCTATAAAATTATTGTAATTCATAAAAAGTCTGAAATTACATTAATTTGGGTATTTATAACATCAATTATGTCAATATTTCATTAATAATATAATTACTGCATCATCGTTGTGTCATAAATAAATTAAATTATTCAATGTCTAAAAATTATAAATAAAATACCATTATGTTGGACATTTTGTTATATTTCTAATGAATATTTATAGTTGAAATTATCTTTTGTATAACCCCATATTAAAAATTATTTTCTTATTAAACTTTGATATTAACTATTTTAACCCTTCTTTATGTAAATTGATAATAAATGTAGTAATCTAATCCAAATGGGCCTAAATGGTCATATTTTATTCCTAAGAATGTTTTTGATCGAATTAAACTTATCTAATAGAATTAGGACATGTCTTAGGTTAATAAAAATATCATTTTTCCCTTAATTACCCTATTTACTTTTAACCGTTGTAAATAAAATTAAATAGTTACTATTCACCAAAAAATTATTTTCATCTCATTGAACCACATTTTATTTACTGACATCGACCATGTCTCTCGGATTTTCTAAATTCCACTCACAGAAGCGGTAAAATTATGTTTTATGAAAATTTCAGTTTTTTAACTACCACTTAGTGGTTTCACTATTCATCAAAAATTGAAATTTTTCATAAAAATACCAAAATTTCACCCTAGGCTAATTTCGATATTCCGAATCCAAAAATGAAGTCCATTTTGAAAAATAAAATTTACAAAAATTCAAAAAGTGGTTATTACTATTCATAACGGCTAGTTTTAAAAATATTTTAATAGCATGTCGTTGTTTAGTAAAACTCAGTATTGCGTACGACGCATGCTATCGAGGAAGGCCACGGTTGCGTGTAAAGCAAGCCAAGATTGTGTAGTGAAAGATTCCATTGATGATTTATATAACATAAAAACAAAATATTTCTCATAAAAGTTTCGGGTGTTACATTCTACCCCACTTAAAATGAATTTCGCCCTCGAAATTTGTCACTTTGTAACAAATAGATGAGGATACCTCTCCCTCATCATATCTTCAAGCTCCCATGTAGCTTCTTCAAATTGGTGGTTCCTCCATAGAACTTTCACCAAGCGAGTGGTCTTGTTTCGTAGGAATTTTTTGCTATGATCCAGAATCTCTATCGGCTGTTCTTCATAAGAAAGATCTTTCTCCAGCGGTACAACTTCTGAGATTAGTACATGTGAAGGGTCAGGTATGTACTTTCTCAGGAGAGATACATGGAACACATCGTGTACTTTAGAGAGATTCAGTGGAAGCGCCAATCGGTAAGCTACCTTCCCAAAACGATCCAGTATTTCAAAAGGACCGACATATGTAGGGCTCAACTTCCCCTTCTTTCCAAATCACATGACCCTCTTCCAGGTAGATATTCGTAAGAACACATTATCACCAACTTCAAAATCTAGGTCTTTTCTTCAGTTGTCAGCATAAACTTTCTGTCGACTCTGAGCTGCTCTTATGTGTTGTTGAATAGATCTGACCTTTTCTGCCATTTCATCAACGAGATCAGGTCCTAATAGCTTTCTTTCCCCAACTTCATCCCAGCAAGTTGGAGTCCTGCATTTCTTTCCATAGAGAGCTTCATAAGGATCCATCTGAATATTGGAGTGAAAGCTATTATTATAAGAAACTTCCACCAAAGGTAGGTGTTGATCCCAACCACCTTTGAAATCCATAGAGCAAGCTCTCAACATATCTTCTAGAGTTTGAATTGTTCTCTCAGTCTGACCGTCTGTCTGAGGATGATAAGCAGTGCTGAAACTCAACTCTGTATCCAGAGTATACTGAAGACTTCGCCAGAACATCGAGGTAAATCTCGGATCCTGATCAGATATAATAGAAAGTGGTACTCCATGAAATCTTACCACTTCCTTTACATATATCCTGGCAAGCTGATCCAGAGAGAAATCCTCTCTAATAGCAATGAAGTGTACAGACTTTGTAAGATGATCAACTATGACCCAGATAGCATTATTGCCTTTGGATGTTTTAGGAAGTCCTTTGACAAAGTCCATAGTGATTTTTTCACATTTTCCATTCGGGTATGGGTAATGGTTGTAACATCCCCTTAGACTTCTGTCTCTCAGCTTTAACTTGCTGGAAAACCAAGCATCGAGAGATATACTCAGCAATATCTCTTTTAATTCCATCCCACCAGAAGTACTCTTTCAGGTCCCTATATATCTTCGTGCTTCTAGGATGAATAGAGAATGAAGAACTAAGAGCCTCATCCAGAAACTCCTTCTTTAATTCGGGGATGGGGGGAACACAAACTCGATTCCTGAACTTTATTATCCCATCACAATAAAGGTTGAATTCAGGAACATTTCTCACCTTCTTTTGTAACTCTACATCTTCTTTCTGTTCCTCTTTAATCATCACATGTATAGATGGTTTAACATTCATTTGAGAAAGATACGATTTTCCCCCTTCCATTATAATTCCAAGATACATCCTTTGTAAATACATAAATATTGGATCTTTTCTGATCCTCATCATGGATAAAATGGCATGGTCTTGTTGACATAATGCATCTGCCGCCTTGTTTGCTTTCCCAGGGTGGTAATGAATTGAGCATTTTTAATCCTTAATCAGCTCCAACCATCTTCTTTGACGCGTATTCAGCTCCTTTTGTGTGAAAATACACATTAATATTTTTTGACCAGTATAAATATCACACCTTTCACCGTAATGGTAATGACTCCAAATATTTAATGCAATGATTACCGCAGCCAACTCCAAATCATGAGTTCGGTAATTTTGCTCATGGATTTTCAACTGTCGTGAGGCATAAGCTATCACCATATCATTTTTCATGAAAACACATCCCAGTATCTTCTTGGATGCATCACTGTAGATCACAACCCTTTCTCCACTACATGGAAGTGTGATTACAAGTGCACTGGATAACCTTCTTTTCAACTCCATGAAATTCTCTCCACATTCATCTGTCCACACGAACTTAACTCCTTTTTGAGTCCACCTGGTGAGTGGATTAGATAATCGTGAAAAATCATTCACGAAACGTCGATAATATCCAGCCAAACCAAGAAAACGTCGGATCTCAGTTACTGTTTTTGGTCTCAATCATCTTTCGATAACCTCTATTTTTGCTGGATCCACAGATATCCCCTCTTTTGAGATTATGTGACCCAAAAATGCAACTTTTTGAAGCCAAAATTCACACTTGGTAAATTTGGCATAAAGCTTCTCCTTTCTCAGAGTCTTCAATATAATTCTCAAGTGATCTTCATGTTCTTCCTTGCTCTTTGAATAGACAAGAATATACTCTATAAAAGCTACCAAAAATTGATGAAGGTAGTCTCTAAAGACTCTATTCATCAGATTCATGAAGATAGCAAGGGCATTAGTAAGACCAAATGGCATCACTATAAATTCATAGTGCCCATACCTTTTACGGAAAGATGTCCTTGGTATATCCTCCCTTTTGACCCTTAATTGATGATACCCTGAACGAAGATCAATCTTGGAAAACTATTGAGCTCCGCGTAGTTGGTCAAATAGGTCATCAATGCATGGGAGAGGATATTTGTTCTTGATAGTGATCTTGTTAAGTTCTCAATAATCAATGCAGAGTCTCATTGATCCATCATTCTTCTTAACAAACAGAATAGGTGCTCCCCAAGGTGACGCACTAGGGCGTATTAATCCCTTATCAAGATTCTCTTGGTGTTGATTATTCAATTCCTACAACTCAATTGGGGCCATTCTATAAGGTGTCTTTGAAAAAGGCAAAGCACCTGGTACGAGTTCTATTGAAAACTCAACTTCACGATTTGGTGGAAGACCCGACAATTCCTCTAGAAAGACATCATCAAACTCCCGTACAATGGGCATATTCTTAATTGTGAGTTTCTCACCAACCATTTGAGATAAATAACCTTCATTAAGTGGAATCAAGACCCATAAGATGGAAGAAATTTCCACTGGAAGGTTATGTTCATCCTTGCATCAATAGACAATCATAGATTGATCTGGAATATGAAATGTCACTTCCCTTCTTTGGCAATTGATATGAGCTATATATAACGAAATCCAATCCATGCCAAGAATCACATCAAATTCCACTATAGGAATGATCACAAGATTTGCAGGGAGAACTTTCCCATAAAATTCAATCGGGGAAGAATTATAAACCTTTGATGCGACTGTTGTGCCATTAGGTGTTGTCACAGCTAACTCAACATCTAATTGTTGAGGTAAAATGGTGATACCCTTAGAAAAATATTCATAAATAAAAGAGTGGGTGGATCCAGAATCAAATAAAACATTTTCTACTTTAGAGTGGATGGTAAGTGTACCTTTCACCACATAGTTATCGTAATCCACATCGCGGATATAAATTGCATGTGACCTTACTTTGTCTTTAGCCTTAAGATTTTCTTGATGTCGATCATCATCAACAACCCTTGGATTAAGGCAATTATTGGAATAATGCCCCATCTCCTTGCACTTGAAACATTGAAGTGTAGTAGGTTCATTCAGTGTGTCCCTTCCTTTGATTTCATCATTAGACATAATATTCCCATCATTGAGGCATTCAAATGCCCAATGACCTTCCATTCCACATTTGAAACATTTACTTGTCCATTTAAGACAACTCCCTCCATGTTTCTTTCCACACTTTGAGCATAAGGGAAAGCTCATTTTCATTTCAGTGTTCTCTTTAGATTTTCCTTTGAATTCCATTTTACTCTTCTTATCAAACCCATATGACTGATGGGTTACTCCGATCTCCATCTCAACATTAAGATCGCATCGAATGATTTACTCTTATCCATTGAAGTCCCTTATGGCTAAAGCCCTTAAAAGACTTGGTTTTAAGCCACTAAATAATCGATCGATCTTACTCTCAGGTTGGATAATAATACCAGAAGCATACCTTGCTTGTCTTGTAAAATTTGCTTCATGGTTACAAACAGATTCATCATCCTTTTGCTTCAGTTCAAAAAACTATTTCTCCATCTTTTGTTCAGAGAATATGAGGTAATTACTTATTGAAAAATAAGTTCTGGAACTCGTCCCATTCCATGGACTCAATTTCATCCCTTTTCCTCATATTCTTAATAAGATTCCACCATTGATCAGCATCTCCTTCCAAATGATACACTGCTAGGATGAATTTATCATGTTCAGAACATTGAAGAATTGAAAATATCTTTTTAGTGGTACTAATCCATTGTTCAACAACTAATGGATAAGTATACCCACTGAAAGAAGGTGGACGCTGCCTCATGAAGAATTCAACAGAATGCTTCTCCTTCCATTGCTCGTTTGGAAGTCCTGCATGATTCATATCTTCAGAAAGTTGTGTGAGCATGGCTATAAGATTTTTCATTCCATCTCCCATGACGTTTGATTGCTCAAGGGGACAATCATTGCATTGCCCATCGCATTCCTCAATAACACGGTTCCTTTGGGTTCCAGCGATTGACTAAAACCCAGAAGAATAGTGTGAGAAACACTAATTATAATAGTAAAACCACATAATCACGAATAAAATTTCACACTTAAGGTCTTATCCTAGGTTATTCATGGTCATTTCTAAAACACTAACATTGTGTTCTATGCTTATACTTTTCCATAGGGTTCTTACTAAGGATTTCACATCCTAGTTTCCAAAGGTTGACTATACCTTTCCTCTTATACCAACAGGACCCATACTTTACATACATTGTTATTACATCAAAATTGAAGCACACTTATTACAACATATAACAAAACCAAGAAAGGACCGTATAGATATAATGCCTTTAGAAACTGGGAAATATAAACAACTGGTTCATAAAGTGTCTACACTATCTCCCATTTATTTCATCATATCTATAGTCCCTTTTGGAATATCTTACTTAATAACCTTCTTCCTGACCTGGGGAATGAAAACATACAAAAGGGTGAGCTCAAATCCTCAGTAAGGGTAAACAAAAGAAATCTCAATTACATCATTTTCATAAGAACATAACTTTTGGAAATTTTAACCTGCAAAAGAGATCATAAATTCATAACATGGGGTAAATCATAGTACATAAATGTAATCCCAATAATCATAACTTAAAACTTGAAACATAGTGGCATACACAAATAATCATAGAGAATCATTTCTTATTAGTCAAGACTCATTGCCAAGACTATCTTAATGGACAAATTCCATTTCTGAACTGAGTTCACTCCTCGTTTCAGTCTTGTTTCACTGAACCGGTTTGACCTGCCGTTCCAGCCATGTCTATCTCATGAGATATAAAATCCTTACCCAATGCATTAGAGGGAGATATAGGTCCCACCCATATCATAATGATACCATTATTATGTGTGCCCCAAAATCATAAATCATACATCATTTCATAACCCATGTAATAAAAATAGGATTCTTAAACAACATGACATCATAAAACAATTCATATAAGGTAAAGGAATTCATAAAAATATTTCCATCACAACATAATCAAATACATGTAATAATAGGGATAGAAACAGAACCCTTTAGTATCTTAGATGGAAAATAATTTTGATAAAACACTTGAACTCCATTCTTGAGGAAAATATCCTTTCTACTTCAAAAACACTTTTACTTTCTTAACATGTCATACAATTTTAAAATGAAAGATGTTGATTAAAAATAAACTTTAAAACATGTAAAGGAATATTCTTGGAAATAATGTTTTAAAAATCAATTCATTCCGTATAAGTTAAAAAAAACATTATTCTCGTACTTTTGTCGGAAAAGTCAAAAAGCACCTCGTACGAAAAACGACAAAATATTACTTTCATATCATTTACTAAAAACACACCGAAGGGTAAAATTTGATATAAACTATTGTAGAAGGATATAAATATTACATATTGAGGAAACATGGATTTGGATGATAAAATACACCCCAGTAAATTCCAAAGTATAAACAATCTCGGATAAAAATGAGATTGTGATATTTTCCCTTGCCTTAGGTCCGATTTTCTTCTTAAGTGTCCGAACCTCCTGTATAATGATTTAAATAATGTTATTGACTTATTCCAGAATCATAATCATTGTTATGATATCATATATGGTAATATTATTACCTTATTATTAGTAATATTTCATTGCTACTTGTTATTTGGGTGTTTATTACTTTTTGTTCTTATGCGTGTTTTGTCGAATAAATTCTTATTCTTCTTTTTAGGTTATAGATTCCTCATATACAGAATCGTATTATATATAATATTCATTCATTAAATTCATTTATATAATCATTATGCAATGAATATCATGTAGAACGAGTCGCATCACATCGTGGAGACGGTATTCCGTACGTATGCACGAGCGATGATATCGTTCACATGATCATAGAATTGTATTGGAGTGTATTTATACTATTTCAGAATCAATATAAATTTAAAATAATCATATATATTCATTCTTTACACCATTATACCCATCCAAGTAAGGTGGTGGTGGAAATTAGATTACACCACGGCGTGGAGACGGTATTCCGTACGTACGCACGTGCGGTGATTTCATTTTTCGTAGGATGGATAGATGGTGAAATAGGGTTGTTTCATACTTATAATAAAATATCAGTATATTAGTGATACTTATGTTATTACTTCATGATTAAACAACTAAAGAAGAATAAGTGGAAGAAGAAATAAAGATGAAAGAATCGGTAACGAGCATTACCTCTTCTTTGAAGCGCTTCTTTGAGTCCTACTTTTAGGGCACTAAAATTGGTCTTTGAAGAAGACCAGGACTTCTAAGATGTCTCTAGGAAAGTGGAAAGAATTAATTGGCAGGGTTTGGACGATCTTGAAGGCTCAATGTGGTGTGAGTAAGAGAGGGAGGAGGTGCCCTTTTATAAGGGAGGAGAGGGGCACATTTGGAATAACTAAAAATATTATTTTATTATAAAGTCAAGTTCGGTTTTAAATAGCTCCAAATTGATTTATTTAGAAGCTAAGGTGGGGATGGGTCTCAATCCTCTCATCCAAAAGAATTTAGACAAGTTTAGGTTCCTATATTAACCTTATCATTTATATTTAACATGAAGTTAAATAATATTACTTTTATCGTGTCTTCTTGTGTTCTTATACTATAAGGTTAATAAACTAACTATAACAAGCCAAAAGAACCCCAAGTTGTTTATTATTAATATATATAACCTTATCCAAGTCATTTGGCCTAACCTTAGATTTTTAGGAATAAAATAACAATTAATAATATAATATTTGTTTTAAAAACTATTTTATGTCAATTTGGACACTATTTAGTAATTGATTTTTGTGAAAATCATAACAGAATGATTCGTTCAAAAAAAGTTACTTAAATCAATACTAACATGACATATTAACCTATAAAATTATTGTAATTCATAAAAAGTCTCAAATTACATTTATTTGGATATATATAACATCAATTATGTCAATATTTCATTAATAAGATAATTACTACATCATTTTTGTGTCATAAATAAATTAAATTATTTAATGTCTAAAAATTATAAATTTAATACCATTATGTTGGAAATCATTTTATCTTTCTAATGAATATTTATAGTTTAATTTATCTTATGCATTACCCCATAATAAAAATGATTTACTTATTAAACATTGATTTTAACTATTTTAACCCTTCTTTTTGTAAATTGATAATAAATGTCCTAATCTAATCCAAGTGGGAATAAATGGTGATATTTTATTCCTATGATTATTTTTGGTCGAATTACACTTATCCAATAGAATTAGTACATGTGTTAGGGTAATAAAAATATCATTTTTACCCTTAATTACCCTATTTACTTTTAACCGTGGTAAATAAAAGTAAAAAGTTACTATTCACCAAAAATTTATTTTCATCTCATTGAACCACATTTTACTTACTGACATCACCCGTGTCTTTCAGATTTTTGAAATTCCACTCACAAAAGCGGTAAAATTATGTTTTATGAAAAATTCAGTTTTTTAACTACCACTTAGTGGATTCACTATTCATCAAAAATTGAAAGTTTTCAGAAAAATAACAAAATTTCGCCTTGGGCTAATTTCAATATTCCGAATCCAAAAATGAAGTCCATTCTGAAAAATAATATTTACAAAAATTTAAAAAGTTGTTATTACTATTCATAACGGCTAGTTTTAATAATATTTTAATAGCATATCATTGTTTAGTGAAACTCAGTATTGCGTATGACGCAAGCTATCGAGGAAGGTCGTGATTGCGTGTAAAGAAAACTAAGATAGTGTAGTGAAAGATTCCTTTGATGATTTATATAACATAAAAAAAAATATTTCTCATAAAAGTCTCGGGTGTTACATATATGATTCATCTAGGAGATTCATATTTGTTATTAAAAATATATGTATGTGTCCTACTAGTTTAAAGAAAATCTGATATTTTTTAAACCGTGAGTCTCTTAAATGGAATGTTGATGAGAAACAAGACGTATTAGTAATCATTTTATTTCAGAAGACCCTATGTGTAAAATGATAAGGTGGAATATATCATGGTGTATTTATGTTTATGTTTTTGTGTTAAAGATAGTGTAAAGAATAAAAAGAAATGAATGAACCAAATATGTGAAAGAATAATAACCATTTCCTACTGATCAGTATTTTATGCATATAGTCTACTTGTGAGAAATGGAATGTTATAAAATATTATAGTTTTTTCTGGGTGACCATTTTTAGGGGAAATAGAATCCATGACTTCATCAAGGTATAGTATAATGTGATCCACACCTTGGGGTATGCCATATTATAGCATCATTGATATAGACTATATTTTGAAAAGATTAATTCAATGAGTTCATTAGAGATAAACAATACATGAATATTCATAATAAAACATGATGTTATGTTGGGGTATTCAAGTGGTTTTTTATGAATTATTGTTAGTATTTATTAAAATGTACATATGGAGTAGTAATACATAAGAGAATTTAATTATAAAAAATAATATGAATGATATTATGTGTAGTATGAGATTTTTAAAATATTTAAATGAATAAGGAAGGGATATCAGGAATTTTTAGAGAAGTTAACAGAATGTTATATTGAAGAGAGATATTTTGGAGACCATTGACCCAAGTTGTATTATTTTTTATGGGGAGGATGGGGTATAATGTTTCTTCTGCCATTGATCTCTATACTTGATTCTAAGAAAGATGAATACCAATTAACACATATATGCTCTCATGCATGGATTGTTCATTATGAACTAATGAGAAGGGTGTTGATCTTTAGTTACATCACTCATTTTTTTGATGTTATTATACTTATAAGAAAATATATTTTATTTTTTGTTGAACTCACATTTATTATATTATTCATCAATGTGTGTGGAGGATATGACAAACTTTTTGTGGTACTAGGGTTACCAATTCCAATTGAATGATCCTATAGTAAAATATAAATAATCTTACATATACATACTTTGTACAATAAATTTTATAGATTTTCAATTTTGATGTATTAAACATACCCCTCATTTATAATAAATTTTATATTATTGAAAATATAGGTCTCAAAAATTGATCTAAACCAGGTATGGAATAAGACCTCGCATCGATGAAAATGATTATTGGATTTTTTTTGTGCATCTTTATTATTCTTATTATTGAATTTGGTGAGGAAGATCTATGAGTTTATATCATAACTCTAATAGGTTACATGGTTTTAATACCTAAAATAAATGAACTTATAATGAATAAAAACTCTAATTTACTCCTCCCCCTCAGGGGTGTACTAATTGATTAGATCATTATTAGTTGAATCAGGACAACAATCCCCCTTGATATCTTACACTTTTATAAATAAAATATAGAAGTTTACAGTTTTTGTGATTATCATAGAATTTTCATTTTTATGGGAAAAATTTAACATATGGAATAATTATATTCCACCGTATCTTCCTTCATATGGTTGAAAAGTTAGTGATTCTATTTCAATGGGATTTCCAAAAATTCTAGATGATGCACCTATGAAATTATATGACCTAAAAAATTATGATATTGATGGAAAATTGAGGAATATTATATTTATATCCTTTTCATAAAAAATTTTCACCAAAGTAAATGTAATGAAGACAACCAATGAAATGCAGGACATACTTGACAATGTAAAGGACATGTACACAAATATTAATGAAGCAAAATTTTTGATTTGGAGGGATAAAATTGAAGATATCAGAATAGATGAAAATGAGACTAGGGGAAATTGCTTCCATTGGGTGAATGACATAATCATCCACATTATAAGATTTAGATAAAAGTTGTATGACTCCACTAGTACTAAAAAAATTAATGAGAAATTACTGAGATAGATTTGATCCTGAAATCAATGTTATTGTTTATATGGAATACAAGGATGAGTTACAAAATATCGTTTTGAACTATAGGATGATAATAATTTTTTAAAAAAAAGTAAAAAGAATGGATGGAGTTTAATGAAAATAATTAATTTATTAACAACGAGGGTAAAATGACTATCTAGCTAGCTCATATGATGATGGTGAAAGTAAAGAGAATCAAAAGAAAGGAATGGATCTCATATCTAAATATCACAAAAGGGGAATAAGATAATAAAAAGGAAATCTAACACTTTAGTTTTTAAATTTGGAGGAATTTGACATTTTTTCTATTAAAATTACTATGAATATGAAAGTTATATTGTTAGATGAGGAGGAAGAAAATGAAAAACCACGATTTAATTAATATAATATATCTTATAAAATTTACAGGATATTTGACTAAAAAATGGAATATAATAAGAAAAAATAAGATAAGATGATGAGAAAATAGTTGTAAGACAACTCTTTATAATGTTTTTACATAAAGGGAAAATTCTCCATAAAAGACACTATATTTTTGGAACACATTTAAAGAAAAGAATATAGATACAAAAATGGTGAACATAAATTAGATAAATAGTATATTATTTTAATATTTAGGAATGAATATTAATTCTATATTGAATGAAAAACATGGATAATTAATGAAGTTTAAAATTTCATTGATTTCTGTAGGATGAATAAATTTTATGATGAGTTCCACATTAAAAAGGAGTACATAGAGGAGATCTAACTTATTATGGTCCAAGTGGTTGATGAATAAAGTGTTTGAAAAGATTTACAGAAGAAGATGTACAATCAATAAAATAAATTAATCATATTATGTCATTGTTTCTTGAATCTGAAAAAAGTATTTCAAAAATGAATATTTATTTTAAAAATGAAGATGAACAGAATACCTAACCACCTCAACATGTTTAATGTCCTTGTAAATCTATTCTAGTAAAATATTCAACTATTATTTCTAGAAAGTTACAACTTTTTTTAATATTGCAGCTTTTAAATATCAATCTGAGCCAACCAGGTTCAATATAAACCTGTAATTGAATTATAAAATAATTTAGGAAGCATAATTGGATCAAGAGAAAAAAAATTCAATGAAACCTATGAGAGGAATATTGGTTTTTCACCAATATAGTAAGAATTTTTTGAAAGTAAATATTAAAAAATTATTCAAAAAAATGGATTTAAGGGATATTACTATTGATTTGGATAATATGAGAATAAGAAACTATGTTTATTGTATAATATGTATCTCAATTGGAATCAATTAAGGTAGGAATATTGGAATATCTATTCAGAAATCAAAAGTGAGAAATATATAAAGAAAAATACAACGAATTATGATACATTTGTAATTATTGTCAAAAATAGAATTGATTATCTTGAGGTAATTTATGAATTTTTTTAGTAATATCACTATTTAGGGTGATTTTTTACTGATATTTTAGTTCAAAAAAACTTATGAATATAGAAATAATGAAACAACATAAAGTCAAAAATGATAATAAACTCATTGTTGAAGTGGATCTCAAATCTATTAAATGGGGTTATCCATGGATCTTTGATGGTTTAATCTCCTAACACATGAAAAGTGATAAAAATATCCTAAAATATATTGGAAAACAATTAGTATAGTAAATATTTGTAATGAATTCTCTTTAATGAAGCATGTCATTAAAAAATGAAATAGATGCTAAAAAATAAAAATAAAAATATTTATTATTTGTTGGTGGGATAAATATAAAATTTTTTACATGTAAGAAAACTATGTGATAATGGTAGGTAGTTAGTTTTTGGAGACATTTTTATCAGTAATAAAATTATTGATTGTATGATTATCATTTCAATTGAGGGATTAAATTGAAATATTTTTCGTATTTGAGAATTAAAATATTCTAACAACTTTATCTAAAAAACTGAAAATAAATCCTGAAATTGAATGTTGGTTCATCTTTATCCAAATGATTTAGAAATTTTTTCATGGGTGATCTGGTGATGGAAGTTCCTCATCTAAACATAGAATGTTATGAAACATTCAAGACATATAAAAACGGATGATCTCTCAAGGAAAGATTAAAAAAGAGTATATTTAGACCATCTATCCCACCAATTTAATACATATAGATATATATTTACCAATGAAAAATTGGTCCTATCAATGTTGTATTTATTTTATTGTAGTTAGAAATTGCTAAAAAATAATGAACAAATTTATCTTTGTAATGAAAAAGTATGAGGTAGCGGGAATGTTTAAAAGTATTATAATAATATATTTGGGGAATTTGGGATATGCGTCAAGAAAACAAAATAACATATTGATAATAATTTTACTAAAAAAAATAATTATATTTTGAAAAAAATGGTATAAAAACATATACAACACTATATATACACACCAAATAAAATATAATTTTTGAGAGAATGAATATAAACATGGTTGAGATGTAAAAAAATTAGTAGAGTTTAGTCTCTTATAATTCCATTAGAGATGAAATTTGTTCATAGTTGGGTATATTTAGATAAAGTGATTAATAATAACAAATTTTAACATGAATTTTTATGATATGTGTTATAAACGGAAACCCATGATGGGATATATCACAGTTTTTATAGTCACAATTTTAGAAAAATTTCAAAATAAATGATACAAATTTATTATTCAATGGATGATATGGATACCTTTCAAGGATAAAAATTATGTAGGAAATGGTACATATGTTATAACTAGAGGCTGCATACTATTTTTGAATGTAATAAATTGAAAAATATAAATTTTAAACATATAATTAATTATTTAGATAGAATAATTCATGGAAATGAGGATTAAAATATAAAACAGTGTTTTCATAAATGATGAATTTTACAGGTTGAATCAGAATAAAAATTTATCTATGATGAGTTATATCATACCAGTGATAAGGATGATGGAAATGAGAATGAATCATGAATTTCCCTAATGATTAGTAAAATATTTAGACATAGGAAACATTAATGGAGAATTTTATGAATAAATCCAGATTAGAAGAGACCTAGGATATAATGATCACACAATAGATCCAACTCAAAGAAGGTTGAGGATTGAAAACCATACATAAAAAATATCTCATGTTAATCCGAAATTAGTGGGAGAATATTTTTTACATGTCGATTGGATTTAGGAAATATATGAATAATTGATAAACATTTAATGGAATTTCACAAGGTATCTTATTCCAAGATCAGATGACAAGAATGTATTTGGGACCAAGTGAGTTTTTAGAAACTAGTAGAATAGTCAGGGAATAGTTATTAAGAAAAAAAATCCAAACATGTATTCAATCGTTAATCTGATTTAGAAAGAGTATAGTTTTAGGATACATTTTCTCTTGTTACAAGGATGGAATATGTTAGTTTGTTTAATGTTGTGGAAACCTACATGACGTATAATTTTATCAAATGTACTTAAAATTTTTATTATTAAATTTGGATCTTAAAGAATATGTGTATATTGAGAAACTCGACGGTTCTTCAATTGCTAATAATGATAAATTAGTGTAAAAATTAATAAGGCTCTATATATATTTAAATATATTCCAATGTCATTCCATTCAAGGTTTTAAAATTACATGAAGGTGATGTCTTAAATGGAAAATTGGATAGCAAACTGTATTTCAATTAAATGATGGAATGTTAAATTATTTATTTAACAATGTTGATGATATCATTTTTATAGGTGATCATGAGAATAAAGGTAAATTGTTTACAAAAAAATTATGGGAAAATATTATATTTTGATCCTTTGTGAACGGACATACTTATTAGGATTACAATTGATAAAAAAATAATTCTATTATGTTATCCTAATATAATAATTATAGAGAGTTGTTTTGGAATATTAAAGTAGAGGAGTCAACCTAGTGTCTATACAGATTCATGTGGGACTAGAATTATCTAAAAATTTTGAAGTAGAGAGTGTATATCAATATGAATTCAATATAGTTTTTGGGAGATAAATTTATTGCATTGTATAAAAAAAATATTTTATATATAGTGAGTAACTATTCTAAAAATTACTTCTACCAAATAGATTCAAAAAAAAATTTAATAAAAGAGTTCTTAGATATATAAAAGGGAATATTCAAAATGGGATATTTTATATGAATATTAATAATTTGAATCATTCTAGTTTTACAAATGATGACTGCAAAGGAAAATATGATACTAGATTTTCCACTCCAGGTGGAATTATCCTCTCAGGAGAAAATTATGGTGGTTAAAATTTCAAAAAAAATTACTCAGTTAAACTTAGTACTACTGAGGTCGAATATTTCATTTATTTTAGTTCAATCACTAGAGAAAATTTGTTTAAGGAGTAAATAGATCATTTCCAGGTGAATTTTTATAGAACAATCATAATGTTTTTTGAAAAACATATTTTGAAAGACTATTTTTAAAATACTGTGCAACACTCATGTTAGAAGTATATTGATATCAGATAACATATCATTATCGAGATGATTCCCAATAGAAGCATCAAAAATGAATTTTTTTCAAAACAAATTGTATTTGGATTTTATATTAATCAAGGGTTTATCAGAGTAATGATTTTGTTACATGATTCTAAACATTTTTTGTATCATTTCCCATATAATTTATAATTTTTAGGAGGCCCCCACTAACCGTTTGATTATACCATCAAAGTGAGAAATATTATTTGGAAAATCTTTTTTGAAGTCTATAGATTTTTTCAATTAAGAAGCGGTCGATTTCAGTCATTATGATTATGTGGATTTATTTATTATTAAATGTGGAAATTTGGTTTGATGATTTTTCCCTCATTTATGGGTATCATTTATCTTGTGGATATATTTTTTTATTATAAGAGAGTGATGGAGTTCTCTTAAAAAACAACATCAATATGTGGTGTGGTGTTGAGTGTATATCATTTTAAAATATGGTGTGATTTATAATCTCTTTAATGATATGTATTCAAATTTGAAGATGTTTTGGAAAATGTGTTTCATGGGTTTACAACATATACAAAAATATATATATAATTACCCCTTGAATTTTTGATGAATTTGTAATTTTCAATCATATATAATTTTTTTTTGATTATAGGGATATTATTTAAAAGAAATTTCATGGATATTGATTTTTTATAGATCCTCCACCATATGAGATTCATGAATAAGGATGAAATGGGATGACATTGTGATCTGGTCCACTATGACAAACATGGAATCATGCATTCTGACCATTCATGGGATACCTATAACAAAATCTATTGATATATATACTTCAACATTCAGATAGGGATAGGTAAAGATTACAACATACATTCCGACCACTGAAGCTTTGACTTCACATGATGACAAGTCATGCATCTAGAAATGAATTCATCCACATTCCTTTTCTTATCAGCACACCAAAATTTCACTTTCTACGCTTTATAAATTTTTGGAATTCCAAAATGGAAAACCCATCTAGAATGATGATAAGATCTAGGAATTTCATCCTAAAAATTCACCGGTACTACCATATGATTCTAAAAACACAAAACTGAATGCCCATTCATTTCCCAGCCCTCAATGGTCTCCGCACCATTGAGTTTTGACCTCATTACCACACACCCAAAATCAGACACCTATGCCTCTTTAACTAAACCAACAAAGTCAAGAACCAACAAAACCAAAATGAAGACTGCTCTATCACCCTAGTACTCACATTCCAACCACATTTTGGCTATGACCAACATCAAATACCACTAATCTGATTCATGTTTCACCACATGAGCATATGAATTCCAACTTAATGTATCCTCCATCGAATTTCACTTACCCAGTGTGTAAATTATGTCAATTTAAAACATCATGAGATACTATATCTATCTCCTTTTCCTCTAGTTCAAATCTCATTATGAGAAAATATTCATTGAACTCTTATGATCAGTAAAGAACATGAATTTCTCACCAAAAAGATAATGATGACCCATTTTCAATCCATGAACAACAGCTGCCAACTCCATATCATGTGTTGGGTAGTTATTCTCATGCCTCCTCAACTTTCCTAATCCATCTACAACCACATGCTTCCCTCACATGAGAACACAACCCAACCCTGATCCTCATGTTTCATAATATAAAACTTACCCTTTTTAATGTTATGGAAAAACTTGGATTGGTGCTGATGTAAGGAGACAATTATGATCTTAAAAATATTTATCGCACTGCTCATTCCATTGAAATGTATCATTATTTTATATAAAATCTTTTATTGGTGAGGCCAATTGTGAGAAATCATGAACAAAATTTCGAGTATAGCGAGAGAGACCAAGGAAACTCTATATCTCAAAAACATTATTTGGTGGTTTCCCCAAGATAACAACCTCTATTCTTTCTGTATCAACTGAAATTATTTACTTAGAATTATCGTGGCCATGAATATTAACCTCTTTCAATAAGAAATCACACATTAAGAATTTGGAATACAACCTATGATCTCTTATGATTCCCAACACAATCACCAAGGGTTTATCGTGCTCCTCCCTTATCCTATAATAAACTAATATTTCATCAATAAATACTACTACAAAAGAATCTTGATATTTCTAAAATATCCATTTCATAAATTCCATAAAAACTTCTTGTCCATTAGTCAGATCAAAGGGCATAACCACATACTAATAATAGAAATATCTATTCCAGAAGGCTATTTTTAGAATATATTCCTTCCACAATTGCAACTGATGATATTGTGACCGGAAGTCAATCCTAGAGAACCACTGAGCTCCCCTCAACTGATTGAACAAATCAAAAATGTGTGGATGTGGATATCATTTTATTATTGTTACTTGATTAAGCCTATGATAGTAAACAAACAACCACAATGTTCCATCCTCCTTTTTAACAATCCAAAATGGGCGCTACCCATAGAGAGGTGCTAGGTGAGATGAACTATTTATTTTCTAACTCATCTAATAAAAATTTCAATTCCATCAATTCTATTGGTTGAATCCTGTAAGATAGAAGTGAGATATGAAAATTCCCTAGAAAGAAATAAAAATAATAAACTCTAATTCCGTCAAAGGTAAAATCCCTAAGAATTCATCGAGATTGAAATCCATAAACGGATTAATAATCATTGGAAAAATACAATACTGAACTCCTTATATTGATGTCAACAACAACACCGCTAACTGATACAATATTCTTCCAAAAATTAGTTCTAATAAGCCAGTTACACCAAAAGCTTCATCCTTATATCATCTAAAGAGATGTTGAACACCATCCTCCATCGTGAAACTAACTGTTCATGCATAAATATTGATGTGGGTCTTAAGCATTTCCAACCAATCTATTCCATGGATTATGTCATAGGAATTCATCTCAACCACTGAGAAATAACACATCAACTCAACCCCATCCACTACTATACAAAATGTTCTGCACATGAGGGCTCAACACTCTCTTTGACCCAAATGAGTTTGATGTTTTAAAATCGAAGTAATCATATCAATAGTTAAGCCCATAAAACTGATCGCATGTTAAGAAATAAAAGAATACAATGCAACCGCATCAAACAATGCAAACATAAAGGTATAATTTTAATGAATTGTACCTCGAATGGTGGATGGTCCCAAATGATCATCTATCAGAAGCTTCTCAACTATAAACAAATTATTTCCTTCCCCACTCTGTACTTTATTGACCAACTGAGGATTCATGGTATTCCTCAGATCAACTTGAATAACATTACTTTTCTTCTGAGGGGTATGATACTTCCCTATCCCTATTAAGGCATAATATGCCTATGGCCCATGAGGCGTGTCACGAACACATGACCTCAAAGAATTATGACAATACAACTGAAGATTATAAATATTTTTAAATTTATGACATGCTCCAGGTTTTTCTATACAATCCCCCTTGATCTGGCTCATGGAGCCACCCTGAAAACATCTCGCCTTACTTTGAGGCTTCAGAGGAAGATTCACTAATCCTGTCAACAGATTCTGAGCCACACTTACCCCTAGAAATAAGTGTCCCTTTTCTTCTTGATTCTAGAATTAGATTTTACACCATTTCTCGTGGGTACCAACATCATTCCCCCACGCATAACCTCCAAAATATCTCATTAATACACAGTTTCTCTATTCACCATTTCTGTGTAATCATTTATACATAACACTTCTATTTTAAAATGAATTTCTTTCCTTAATCCAACATAAAAAATTTTCACCTTCAACGATGTACTACATGCCACCTCTGGTTTAAAGAAAACTATCTTCATAAAAATATTCTCATATTCTCTTACAGAGAGGATCTATTTCTTTAACCTAAAAAAATATTTAGTGTGTTCAATCTTGAACGTATGAGGGAAGAATTTTTTAGTGAGAAATTCCTCAAAATACTCCCATATCATGCCTTGGTCCATTCCATCTTGGACCACCAACTCCCACCACTAAAGTGAAATATCATCCAACATATATGTTGATATATTCAAATTCATCTCTAGTAGTGTTCCCATGAAATCAAATATCCTATTTATTCTATTCAACCATGCTTCTTCCATTTCTGGTTCTGAATCACTCCTAAATACAGGAGGATTCTTCTTTTGAAACTGAATTGTAAGATCCAAATTCTTGGATTCATTCTATTTATTCTCACTTCCCCCTGCTTGGAAAGATTCCACTATACTCGACACTAGATATCGGTTCACCTAGGGCTCAGGTGCAACCACATTTTCAGCGGCCTCCTTCGGTTGGTCTCTACAATGCCTACCTGATTCCATTTATGTTAACGAAAAAACAACAATATGTCTCACTCACATTGAAATATTAGGCTTACAATTTTAGTTTCAATTACATTAAAACTATTACAACCAGACATTACAAAAATTTAAATTTCCCATGTTGCAATATTTTTCAAAAATCTAGCCTTTCCAAAATACCAGAGCTGTCTAACTTTCAAAATCACACACATGAAAATAATTCCCAGATTTTCCATAAATTAATATATTTATACCATAAGACAAGTCATTATACCAGATAAAATATTCATCCTAGTTGGAAGTAATTTCTACCAGGCATGCCACACTCATCTCATTATCTACACCCATGATAATGAGATTCTCAATGCCTATAAGTGTCTCCAAAATACTTATGTACCCATCTCCCTAGTAACTTGAAGATCTGCATAAAAGGATCAACTATGTTCTTTATGCTATGCATTTCAACTTCTGACAATCCTAAGCCTTGATACCATCCAAACTCAAGGAATAAAAAAATAACAAATGCCAACACTAAGGTCAAAAACTAACACCAATTAACCACACAACATTGAAGTCAAGAACCAAACAAACAGATACCACATGTAACATTCTGCCCCTTCCTTAGTGGCTTAAGAAGCGGTGAAATGCTAGTTGGCCTTAGGTGATATTTCTATGGTGCTAAAGGCTCGCAGTAAATGCCAAGGTCCTTAAGAACAATTTGGGAACAATTTTATCTTAGAATAAACTAACCAACAAAACAAAAAATAGAAAACCATAACTTCATGATGCATGATAATAAAAAGTACACCCCAAACAATAAATTACCAAGAAAGAACCAACTATTCCATAACAATTCCCATAAACCAACACAACAACCCACACAAATCCCAATATCAGAGTACAAAGAGGAAGAATCAATCAAAAAACCCAAAGGAAAACCAGACACGGTCTATGGATACACACCATGCTCCATGATCCAAGCACCACAATACTGCCTGAGCATCACGACGAAACCCTTTCCAAATGAGTTGTTATACATTTACATATCCCTTGGAAAACATCATCTGCAAATGCACCAAAGTTCCAAAGTTGGGTGTCAGTACAAATACTTTGTAGGTTTTCTCCAAATTACATCCCTATACATGCCACTAGGATAGAGCTGTGATCATATTTATATAAATAGTTCATAAAAAATATCAAATAGTACAACAATTTACAGCAATCCAAACAGATACTTACAAAGATACCATTACCCAAATCAACACAATACAAGTCAAAGCCAATAAAGAATCCATAATCCATATTAGTATCACACATTAGTACAATAATTTCATCTTAATTAGCCACACTCATATTCAAAACATTTCCATAATGTTTCACACACTCAACCTAGTGAAACATCCCATCCAATCCTATTACTACTTTCCAAATATAGTGGTTCTTCCAACCTACATATCCTTTATGGTAGCCCTTCCATCCACTATCCATCACACTTTTTATTAGTGTACTCCCCTTCCACTTCAAATTCGTCCAACACAACCATAAACTGCTCAATCCAATAAACAATAACATACACCTATGAATGAAACAACAATATGTAAAAATTATTTCACAACCAAATAGTCCCTAATGACTTATTCCATGCTATATTAAATTTTTATAATGAAATCCCTTTTTTGAAAACCATTTTCACAAACCATTTTCATAAATCAACCCAATCTACCAATTTTAAAATCAATATTTTAAAATCCAACAACGAAGACCACTCCACCGTAATAACCCATTGTCCCCAAAAAACCCCCAACGAATAAAAAAATGGGTGTCAACCAAGATCCTCACATCACAAACATTATATATTTCAAGTATAACCCATTAAATGGAAATTAAAGCCTTCAAATTCCATCAAATGGATTCAAGAGAGAAGCCAGCTGCCTTATGGTTCCGGTGAAAATGACCCACGCAGAACCGCACACCAAATCCATGTGAAAACATCACAAAACCTCCTTAAAACCTTTTTCCAAACATTAATAAACCAGAATCTCAACATTCACTATGCCAAAAATTGTATGTCGGGGTGGTTTTTTTTGTCGTTTAGCGGGGGTTTGAATCATTCTACGATGGATTTGGAAAACCGCTGCTAAATCGTGTGTCAGGAAATAATTAGGGGTGGTTTTGGAAAACCGCCATAGAATGACTTACTGGCGGTTTTTAGTGGCAGTTTATAATGTCGCTGAATCGTTTTTAATTTTTTTTTTAATTTTTTTTAATTTTTTTAATTTTTTTAATTTTTTAATTCTTTTAAGTTTTTTTATATTTTCGTTATTTATTTATTTATTGTTTGATTTATTTTTTTTGATTTAATTTATTTATGTTATTTGTTTTATTTATTTTATTTATTTTATTTATTTTATTTATTTTATTTATTGTATTTCTTTTATTTATTTATTTATTTATTTATTTATTTATTTATTTATTTATTTTATTTATTTATTTATTTATTTATTTATTTTGTTTATTTATTTATTTATTTATTATTTTTATATATTTTATTTATTTATTTATTTATTTATTTATTATTTCCATGCTCAAGCCCATCTCTATGTCCATGTGTTTGGAAAACTACCGCTAAATCGTGTGTCGAGAAATAATTAGCAATGGTTTTTTAAAACCGTTATAAAATGATTTTGTGGCGGGTTTTAGCTGCAATTTAAACCATCGCTAAATAGTTTTTAATTTTTTTATATTTTTGTTATTTATTTTTTTATTTATTATTACCACACTCATGTCCATCTTCATGGAGATGTCCATGACCCTGCACATGCCCATGCAATATTTAAAAATTCTTTTTTGGGTGAGATTTGAACCCCTCACCTCATGCTTATTCTCGAATGACTTTACCACTCCAACAGGCTCTTCATGTAGTAAACAAATCGAATTTAATGTACTTATACACATATATATTAATTGAAAAAACAAGTAATACATAACAAATAGATACACACTAAATAATTATTAATCAATAATCAATGATTAATACATAACAATTAATAATATATAATAAATGATAAATAATATATAGTATATAAAATATAATATAAAATATAAAATATATAATTTATATTATGTTTTGTATTTTTCCTTATATATAATATATAATCAATAATATATAACATATAATATAAAATATATAATATATAACATATAATATATAAGTAATGTATAAATAATAAATTAATTATCATGTAATTGAATTTATGATAAATAAATAATAAATTAATAATAAATTAATAAATAATATGTAAATAAAGAAATAATAAATAAATGATAAATGATAAATAATAAATAATAAATAATAAATAATAACTAACAAATAATAAATAATAAATCGTAAATAATAAATAATAAATAATAAAAAATAAAAAATTTATAATTTATAATAAATAATAAAAAATAAAAAAATTATAATTTATAATAAATTATAAATTATAAATTATAAATTATAAATTATAAATAGAAAATAATAAATAATAAATAATAAACAATTAATAATTAATAGTTACTAATTAGTAATAACAAATAATTAATAATTGATCATTAAGAATTAATATTTAATATTTAATATTTAATATTTAAAAATTTATAAATAATCAATATATCATTAATTAATTATTAGTGAATATATAAAAAATAATTATTTAAAAATTAATATATAATGAATATTGAATAAATAAATAAATAAATAATAAAAAATAAACTAATTAAAAAAATAATAATTTAATATTTAGTAAATTAAAAATAAATTAATATATAATATATAATATATAATAAAGACTAAAAAATAAATAAATAAATAAATAAATAGATAAAAAAAACTAATTATTTAATTAATTAACTAATAATTAATAATTATTAATAACTAATTATTAATATTCAATAATCAATATTTAATATTTAATAAATATTTAATATTTAATTAATAAATAATTAATAGTAATAAATAAATAATAAATAAATAAATAATAAATAAATAAATAATAAATGAACAATAAACTAATAATAAATTAATATTTAGTAAATTAAATATAAATTAGTAAAGAATAATGAATAACGAATAAAGAATAAATAATAAATAATAAATAAGAAATTAGAAATAAGAAATAAGAAATAAATAAATAAATAAATAATTATTTAATTAATAACTAATAATTATTAATAAATTATGATTAAAAATTTATTATTAATAATTAACAATAAATAATAAATTTCTAATTTTTATCATTTAGTATTTAATATTTAATAAATAATTATTAATTAGTTAATAATTAAAAATTAGAAAATGAATAATGAATAAATAAATAAATAAAAAATAAATCAATAATAAACTAATAATTTATAATTAATAATTAATTAATTAGTAAATTAAAAATAAATTAATATTTAATGTGGACATAATAACTAAATAATAAATAAATAAATAATAGATAAAAAATTAATAATCAATTAATTAATAATTAATAAATAAGTAATAAATAAAGAAATATTAAATAAGTAAATAAATAAATCATAAAACGTTGAAAACTTCTGAAAACCCTAAAAACACAGAAATTACCGAAAAATATGATTTGAGACTCCCTTTTCAGTGCTACAACCAGTCCAATCAAAGATCATGAGATGAGCTTTGATATGATATATGGTACTGGCTGAACGAACACCTCCATCGAAAGTTATAACGTTTTGAATTTTAAAACATCAGCGTTTACAACTAAAACATCTGTTTTGGAGGCCTTTTGGGGCCTTTCTAAAGGAATAAAAATGGGTAAAATACTCAAAGAGTTGGTACCAGACCTAAACAGCATAGATCTTGTCACATGCTTCGATTTGATATGTGGTAGAGCCCAAATGGACTCCGGGATTAAAATTTATGGTTGTTTGAAGTATGAGTTCGATGTTCAACTTTTGAATTTTGAATATATTTTCCCTTTGATTATCACATGATTTAAATATCATATGGTTTTTACTCATTTGATAAACTTTTATTTGACTGGTTGTGAAGCTGAAATGGACTCTGAGATCAAAAGTTATGGACATTTGATGGCGAAGTCTGTTCTTCTACTTATTGACGATTACTTTTCAGTTTAAAAATATTATTAACTAATAATTATAAATATTAATTAATTGACACATTAAAAATATTTAATATTATAAATAATAAACTATATTTTATTGTAAATAATAAATAATAAATAATAAATAAATTTTTTTAAAAAAATTTCTAAATTATTGCGGCGTTTTTGAAAAAACGACCGCTATTTCGTGGTAGTTTTCTAAAAACTCGATGCTAAAAATTGAATTTTTTATTTAGAAGATATTTTAAAAAAAATAAAAAAAATTTCAATTGCTATTTCACTGCAGTTTTAAAAACCGCTGTTAAAATTTTGATCAAAAGTCATTTAGCGAAGGTTTTATAAACCGCCGTGAAAAAACCACCGCTAAAACACTATTTTCTTGTAGTGATTTTAGGCATCAATAACCCTAGGTCTATATGATATGGATGCGGATCTAGAAATCCAAGTGAGTGGGAGAACTAGATCTAAGGAAATCCAAGAATCAAACATGGTATAAGACTTACTAGAGAAGATTCGCATTCACCACACATTAAAATCCCATTGAATCGCTTCCAAAATGAGTGGGAGAGAACCTCTAACCATTGAGAACCAAAAACTCTTAGTAGGGTTCATATGGTAAAAGATAAGAGGAGTTTTGGGAAAATTTTGAGTGAGCACATAATTAAAAACCCAATTTTTATTTCCATGCATGGTTAGAAAAGCCAAGTGATAAATATTTGAATGATACAACCTCAACAGCTACCCCACATGGTTTCCTCTCATGGTTATACAATCCCTACACAAACTGTGCAATGCCCACTGCATCCAATTGCACGGTATCATGGATATCATGCATGGTCTCACCTAACCGTACTCAAAACATGCCCCCTTTGAAAAGCCCCAAAAACATACTGAAACCTTCCCAAACTCTCTAAAACATTACCCAACCACATTAAATACATAAAAATGGCTAAACAATAGTTAAATACCTCAAAATAGGGGTGCTACATATTTCCTTCTACAACCATGTTTTATAAACATGTCTACATTTTTCTGTTATTCTATTATTATGCATAAAATATAATAAAACCCATGTTTTAATTTTTACACAAAATTATTGAAAGGACCCTTAATGTAATTTTCCAAACGAATAGTCATTTGGATTTTACCATGTCAAAGGAATATTTTTTTAATCATGCACAACATGAATACTATTTCCTACTGTCATTACCACTAAATGATATTAAACTAAAATTCAAAATTTTGAATGTT
Source organism: Viscum album (assembly GCA_963277665.1). NCBI lineage: Eukaryota > Viridiplantae > Streptophyta > Magnoliopsida > Santalales > Viscaceae > Viscum > Viscum album. The sequence goes on from OY728126.1 coordinate 993,456,175, forward strand.
ATTAACAATGAAAATTCTTTCCTTAATATGTGGAAATTTTTTAGATTTTAAATAATTGATTTCAAAATGAATATGATTTTGAAAGTGATTTATGTTTGAAATATAATTTTTCAAATAAAAAAGGATATTTTCCTAATGAAATATTATAAAATACATTTAAAAGATTCCTTCTTAAAATTCTAAGGATACTTACTAATAAAATAATTTTTATAATGTTAATTGTTTTAAATATTTTTTTCAAAGAAAATATACTTTATTCATGAAATGTTTCATGTAGTCTTTCAAAATTATATTCAATATAATATTACATTAGTTGAGATTACTTATGAATTATTGTGGATATGATCCAAAGATACATTTATTATTTTTTCTCTCAATGTTTTATCATTATGATGATTAGTTGTTTATGAAACCCATTTTTCTTCCAAGGGTTACACCATGACTTTTTTGGGAAACCCAATTATTTTTTGAAAGGTTATGCTTTCATGAAATAATGAAATAATTGTGATTTTTTTATTTTTCACACGTTATGTTTTGATTAATGTTTTTTAAATCTATTTCATTTAGCGAGTTCTGATATGATGAATGTTTTATGATATTTTTATACACATAGGTATTATTTTCATTATATGATTTTGGATACCATATAACCATGATGATGGTTATTTTAGAACCATGGATAGTGATTACGTTATAATTATGATTGGTGATACCTATATCTCCCACTAATGTATTGGGTAAATATTTATATTTCATGTGATAGACGTGACAGTAATAGAGATAAAACCCAGTTATGTACTGGACTTTTTCAATATTTATGGTCTTGAGAGTGAACCCTGAATACTATGATTATATATGTTGACATGTATTTAATTCCCATAATGTTTTTCATAAACCTGATTACATGCTCATTGGGTTATTCATGAACCTGATTAATTGTTCACAATTTTATGTGTGGACCTATCTTTTATGTCCATAATATTTTATATGGACCCAGTTGTTTTCGATTTGTTTCTGTAAGGGCCTAATTTTGTGTCCTTAACATAATGAGTGAACCTATTTCTATTTATACAAGTTCACAATGATATAATATGATGTGTATTCCAAAAATCTATGTCTTATGCTAATTATATTCTCTCATCACTCATGTTATTTGATTCCTATATGATTCATGGCATATGAACTGATAATATTTATTCCATGATTCATGTTTATGATCTATGATAGGTTGAATATGAACTTTTTATGTTATGTTCATTATCATGTACCCATATGCATATCTTATGCATTCATGTGACCATAGATTGATATCTGAAAATGTATTGAGCATCTAAGCTCACCCTTTCAAGTTATTCTTTTCCCTAGGTTTTGAATATTGATTTTATGTAGAGTATTTTTATGATGAGTTCTAAATGGGATGATCTTTTTGTGAAACATTGAATATCATTCACCCGATTAGAAGTCAATGGTCCATTTTTTAAAAGGTTCTAAACTATTATAGTCCTCATGTCTGTATTTGTGTAATAGAATGAATATTCATATAAAAAGATGTAATATCCCCTATATGATAAAACTAGATCACTATATAAAATGTTTTAACTTATGGGGTAAAAATAGTAACATGATAAAAATATTTTTAATCTATTTTTAAAGGTGTTTATTGACCCACCATTATCTACACTCAATTTTATCATTATGAGAGTCTCATTTACATGTGAAACATGTAATATCATTATATTATGATGAGATAATTTCATAAAATGTCATTATCTCTAGTTAATAAATGTTCCTCTTAAAAACCATTAAAGACCATTATAAATTTATTCTCCCTCTAGAAACACAAAAATGTTTATTTCACTTATAACTGCATTCCAATTTCTTATCATATAGTCACCATAAGTTAGCATAATCCATTCATTTTTAAGGATTCATCTAAATAAAAACACTTTTTTTTAAAATTAATAACTAACTTGTCCATACCATTATTTTTTTATATCATTACATCTGATTTTTTTGATTATTTATGTATATAAAATATAATTTTCTTTTTTATATTTTGATAATAATCGTTAACAAATTTTCCCCTTTTCCATAAAACAAAACGAGAACATTTTTCATTCATTTTTTAGAGTACCACCACCACTTCTATTTTCATTATTATTTATTAATATCACATAAAATATTGTTCACCACCTTGAAATGTATACATAATATCATTATTCATGTTTAATAATTATATTATTCCAAAATAATTGACCATTATTACTATACACATCCTTTAATTATGGTATGTTCAAGTGTGGATCAGTCTAAACACATTATTGAAAAATATTATAAAATAATATAATTGATGACTATGAGAACATAATTTATGATAATATTTTATATAAATATTTAAATAATTAAATTATGTTTTTATTGGTTACATTAATATTAAACACATTAATTAAAAATCCAATGTCTCTTCGATAAATTTACGAGAAGCATTATCCTCACTGATTTCATCTGTGTGTATCATAACAGAAAATAACATATAATGATATTATATTATTTAAAACAATTATAAATATTAGATTCTATCACCTTTCATGGTCTAATAATGAATTAAATTATGATAAGAATGGAGAACTACCATGTTATTGTGAAACATGATCAATATAATCAAAATCACTCACACCTGATATGGAGAATATATAATAAATAACTAATATAAATATAGATAATAATTATAAATGAATTTTATAGAAGAGTATATAAATATGAATATGGTTTTAAAATAGGTGATTATCATTTTCATTTTTTATATAGGATATTCAAATTCTTTTGTGGAAGTCGAGAATAATGGTTATGGGTTCCTTTTCTAAAATTCAATTTCATGTGACATATATCATATTGTAAAACAATATATATTTGGTATTGTGTGAGTAATTCCTTGTGAATTAATTTTATTATATTAATTTAATTCATGGGGTTTTATGATCTATATTTTCGTTTTTCTTGAAATGGATTTTGAATCAAAGGGTACCATTATTGGAAGTTTTTTTCTTGAATCATTTTATTTTCTTCACTCATAATGAGTCATTATTGTTTATGGTTATTATAATATGTTTTTCATTTGATCAATAATTATAATAAAATTTATTTCCTCATTATTTTTAGTATAATTACATTGATGGTATTCTAGATTCTTAAAAATATATGATGTTAAGAAAAATTCTCATTCCTTCTAAATGATCTCCTTATTTTCATATCCATATTTTCTCTTCCCACCAACATTCTCCAATTCTAGTTTTGAAATGCATGTTGAATTTATTACTTGATAATTTTTAAATTTCTATTTTTCTATATTCATTTGTTTGATTTGTCACTATATATATGATGTGGGTATCTATTAAGGTATTTTCAAAACAATAAAAGAAGATACAATTCATGGTTTTATTTTTATATTCTACTCATTATTTCCTAAAAATAATCGTCATGTAATTTTCAAGACTCAATTAAATGTATTTATTTTAATGTTGTTGTTAGAAATGATTTTCATGTTACCTTCTTGATAATTATTTTACAATTTGATTTGAAATGTAATCTCTAAATATTAGTGTTATATAGTGTTTTCTAAAAACACATTTTAATGGTTTCACATAAATTTTTTACATTCAATATATAACTACTATGCATTTCTGTTGTATGAATAACCATATAAATGATTTTATGAAATAATCCTTCCTGATGAATAATATTTTGGTATCAAATGATTAGAGTTCAATATCATGTTATGTGAAACCATATTTACAAGATATGAAACCCACCTTATTCTCATGGGTTTTCATAGTATGATTAATGGTTGATATATTATGGAACACACATATATGGATGGTGATGTGTGGGGTCCTATACATCCCTCAAATGAAATGGATAATTTATTATATCTCATGCTATAATATATCATGGATCTTCTTGGATGTACTCACAAATTAAAGGCTAAGACTTCATAGATTAAACACACAACATAAAGGATGATCCTTTACGGATATGCTCACGATATGATAAAACCATGTTCTTTTGTTTTAACCAATATTATTTTTTATGTTACATTCTATTGGAATATAACATTTCCATTCCTTATTCCTCTGATTCTATCCCAAGTCCAATCTCATGATGACACACAATTTTTCAATGGTATAAATATTTTAAATATATTGTCCACTTATCATGATTTATGGAAAATATTATTGTTCAATATTCATTTTAGTAATAAATTTATCCCTACTAATGTTTAGTCATATTTTTTAACTAATACTTTGGTGACATATTGATATGATTTTCCATTACTATGCATTTCCATTCAACCATATTCTTAGGTTTTGAATCCCTGGATAAGGAAGATGATTACAACATATATGATGTTTATAAGGGAGTGTAGTGGGGAAAAATTGTATAGGAATGTTCACAAATGTTATATAATAAAGTTTATTATGTAGATAGTTCTCAGTGACACTAAACCATTCATTCTTGGGATTGTAAGATATTTTTTCAGTTTTTTAGATTATCATTATAGAATGATGCAATATAATGTTATTTTTATATTGGGTTTCAATAATGAGATACGTTACACTTCAAAATCTTCCTAAATTTATTATACTTCAACAATGTATTTGATAAAGATAATATTTATATGAGTCACTCTTCTCTAAAAATGTTAGTATTCTTAAAAAGTAATTACATGATACTACTTCTTAAAAAAACTGTGAATTTATTATTTTGTATTGTTTCAAGTTCATTTCCATTGAGTCATCCATCTTGTTATTTGGAACAATATTCTACCATCATTTTCCACAATTGAATACCATCGACAAAAATTATATTAGAATAACTTTATAAATGTAAAATATTCTCAAAAGGAGGAACTTTTTATCATGATTTTATGAGTTAGATTTATTCCACTAGTTGTATTTGAATTTATCCGTTAATCATGTTCATCCTCTTCAATTAATTCCACCCATAAAATGTATATCCTCATAAAAACAGAACCCCATCAATAGTAGTTATGGAAATAAAATACAGTTTCAAGAGGGGGTACTTTTTGATTATACTCAATTATGGAAACATGGTTGTCCATTGTATTCCCAACCTTTTCAAATCCTTATTTGATGACATATTTATGGTTAAACATTGGTAAATACCACTTATAATAACTCCTTCCATGTATTTGAATTTCCAGCCACCATAATTTTTGTTTTTGAATCAACCTATTATTCAAGACTAATCCCACTATTTTATATTTATTCCTTTGATACATTATTATTGTATTACTTATCATTATTATTTCTCAATGAGGGAGTAATACCATTAATTTTTTTACCTTTAATTCACCTATTAATTCCTAATAGATATCCAATTGTAATAAAAAAGGAACACCTCAATTTTTTTATCTTTAGTATGTTATTATTCAATAGTTCAACATATTTTTATGCATTAAAAGATTATTTTTCATTATTTAACATAAATATTTGTTTTACGTCTATTTATGATGGGTTTTATGAGAATTCTATTTTTTCAGGATACACACTCCTTTTCCCTCTATCGTTTTTTTATTTTAAAACCATAAATTAATTTTTTTATATAACTAATTTTTCTTCCTTATCATATTGATTATAATTTTACATGGGGACTATAGAATACCTCTTAGAATCATTACCACCATTCATTCTATAATACCAATACATATTATGTTCATTATCTCAAATCAAAAACTCATAAAAACTGATACATATAATTCTTAAATCATAGAAAAAGTATATTATAAATACATCATCTTTTTTATCATAGTTTCATTCGTACTCTTATATATATTATGTTATATTATTCCATAATAGTAAAAATAGTTTTCTGACCTCTTTGGATGGTAGTTCTCTCCTAATTTTCTAGAAAACAATTATTTCATTATTAATACAATGTCATTTTAAAATATACATTATTGGTAATAATTAATCCATACAAATTGAATAAATTATCTTCTCCTTCATCTTTCACTATGATAAATATTAACCATGGTAAAGATCCAAAAATTATTACCATAAAGCATATATTTTATTTTTTCTAAATTAAATAATAATGTATGACCCATAAATAGATCTCAAAATTCACCCATGAATACTATCCTAAATCCGCTAAAGAAATCTATAAATGTTTTTATATTTTAAAATATAATAAAAAATAAATATTCATTAAACATATAAAAAACATAACATTGTTATGTAAAAAATAAATGTTGTTTTTGAGTTAATTTATTGAAAATAAAACCAACATCTAGTGAATCACATATCATTTTTGAAATCGGTTCATTTCATTGTATCATTGATCATTTATCCAAAAATAGGAAAAAGTGTCCAAAAAACATGATATGGTTTTAGCTCCATGACCCTAATAAGCTCTAGAAACTCCCTAAAGAAAAATTTTCCATTGAATTATCACTATTATAACTGGCATTCATGTTTTTTTAAAAACAATATCTTTCCTATTATACTTATAATCATAATTTTTCCTTCGGGGGTCATTGTACTCAAATTGTAACTGTGATTACCATCCTGATATATCATCCTCATTCCCTCCATTTTCTAAATCATCCACAAAAATGAACATCAAATCTATGACCAGGTTAATAATGAAATAACTAAATAGTAATTTAGATATATTTATATCTCCTCACCTATGTCCATTATCAATATTTCTACTTTTCTAAAACCATGACAGTTTTATAATTATTTGGTATTCCTATAGCGTCAAGGGAAATTTCAACAAGTTTTGGGTGCAATCACACCAGCATTAATTTCACCATATATCATTAGAACAATGTATTTAAAAGTGGTTCGGTGAGAGTAATATTAGTATTGGTGACCTGTGGGAAAGTATTCTTGTAAGTGTATTGGAGGAAAATTAAAAAAAAAGACTAAGAGAAGAGTAATACATAGGTCACAAACATTTATTTTGTAGAACCTAGAAACCTTAATTAGAGGATTGTGGGAGATGGATACTTCTTCAGTGCGTGCGTCATCTCCTTCCTCCGCCTTCGACAACGTTACTAGCTTTCCTCCCCCTATTTCTCTTGGTGTTCCCCACTACTCGAGTGACTCTACCTGCTGATGAGAACTGGGCGAGGATCTAAATGGGGTGCTAAAGGAAAAGTCCATCAATGATTCCATTTACTGCAGGTGACTCTGTTAGCATCTGTCGGTGGCGAGGTTCCTCTTGCTACCCCACTAGGTTTGCTGCGTATCCCACCTTCCATGGTAGCCCACAGGGTTTCAGGTAGGGTGGATGGTTTTCCTACTATGGATTTCTCAAGAAAAGAGCTCCAGATTGTGGTGGGATTTCATGATCATACGCTGGTGTCTCAGTTCGGTCACAAAAAACTGCTCCATGCATGTCCAAGTATTTTTTCACCTCTTGGGATCTCAAATTGCTGGCGGCTGTTTCTGAGTTATCTAGGGTAGTGTTCTGCATCCACTATTCCTCCAAGGGTGATTTTGTGGTATCTTGGGCCAGAGAGGACCACCGGTGTGGGTCATGGAACTTATCTTTGTCATGATGGTCATTGGATTGCTAATTTGTAAGGGAGTATCCTTCTACAGCATTTTGGGTCAGCTTGCCCAGTCATCCCCTTCCTTTCCAAAATCTGGAGATGGTCAAGGCAGTGGCAATCTCCTTTTCCTTGTTTCTATATTCGGATTAAGGCACAACTCATCTCCAATCTATAGCAATACCTTGTATATGTTTGGAGATGGATATCTCAGAGAGTTTCCCAACACGTATCCTACAGCTGTTGAACGATGGCTCTCATTGGTGTTAACAGCTTTTCATCAAAGGTGCTCCAAGGTTCTTCATCGTTTTTGGTCTTCATGTCCACTCAGCTGTTGGTGGGGACTTCAACTCGGTCGTGGTCATATCCAATGGTTACATGCAGGACATTTGAGATTTCATGGCTTTGGCGGGGCTCCTAGACTTAGTATTCATGGGCAATTGGTTCACATGGTGCAACAACTATAACGGCTCTAATCGCATAAGGAGCCAGATTGGTAGATGCCAAGGGAATCTTCAAGGGTTAGATTCCACTGCTCAAAATGGTGGTCACTCACCTACCCCAATCCCTCTCATACCATACACCATTTCTCATGGAGATTAAGATGTATGTCCAGGGGAGTAATTCCTTCCACTATTCCAATATATGGAATTTGGATGATAGTTTCTTGCAGATGGTAGAATGTTCATGGGATCGTGGAGAGACTGAAGGGTCTTGGCGTGGCCTTGTCAATCGACTAAAAGCCCTTAAGGACATTATAGAATGGATGGTCGGCAGAACAAGTGATAAATCTATTAGTGGATAGTATTAAGAAAGATATAGGTCATTTGGAGGAGCATCAAAATGGCTGGGATGAGAGAATGTTCACTCTGCTTTGTGATAAAGTGAACTTATCTAGCTAAGAAACTGTTAGAAATTGAGAGGGACAAGAAACAGAGGTCTCGAGTGAGATGGACTAAGGAGGGTGACCATAAAAGATCGTTCTTCCATGCATGCCTAAAGGAGAATAACTCCATGAATCTCAATATTAGCCTTGGTAACGATGTCTTAAAATATGTTGTAGAGGTTGCTGGTTGGTTGGTGCTGGAGCACATTGAGGGCCTCTTGGGCAGGGTTGATCCTTCCGGATTTGAGGATAATCGAGATGAAGAAGCAGATGAGAGTTACTTGGTGTGCATCCCACATCTAGTGGAGCGAGCTGATAATGATATTTTGATGGATATTCCTCTTTTAGGAGGAAATAAAGAGCACGGTTCTCGCAATTTCTCAGGATATCACACATGGATTATAAGGGTTCCTAGGAGCCATTTACGTGGATACTTGGGATGATGTTTGCATTAATATTGGGTGGTTCATATACCGATGGCGAAGGACCCCACTAAGTTTGATCAATGAAGACCCATTTGTCTTTTTAATGCATTGTATAAAATCTCGGCCAACCACATTGTGAGATGGCTTAGTGGGGTTATCCCTAGACTGGTGTCTCGTGAGCAACATAGGTTTTCCAAGGGTGAAAGCATCCAAGGGGTGCTTGGAATTTCTAGCGTGCTGGTTAAAGACATTAATATAAAATCAGTTGGCTCGAAAGGCATCTTCCAGGTTGAGATGGATAAATCTTATGAAAAGGATGTATTGAATTTCATACTGAATGTGATGATGAAGTTTGTGTTTGAAGTGTGGTTATGTGATCTTTTCTTCAAATGCTTCTCCTATCTGTGGATTTCAATTTCCCTTAATGGGAAATTCTTTGGTTTCTTTAAAACAGTATGTGGAATTCAGCAGGGGAGTCCTCTATCCCCAAGTCTTTTCATCTTGGATCAGGATTCTTTGTTTCAAAATATAAAAAGAGGCATAAAGGGTGGAAATCTGCTTCCATGCCATGGTTAGCAGGGTAGGGCTGGCATCTCACATCTTATGTTCACAGATGATGTTATAATATTCATCAATTGGGATCAGATGTCTTTTCATGGCCTCATGGGTATTTTTTATACTTATAGTTAGTTTAGAGGGAAATGTATTAATTCAAGGAAGATTCATTTGTTCATTTTTAATATGTTTTCGGGAAGGTGTTGAATGAGTATTGAAAAGATTCAAGGATATTCTAGGAAACATCTAACAATTATGTATCTTGGGGTTCCTCTTTCATCTGGTCGCATTAGAAAAAATATTTTTAAGGATATTACAAATCGACTAATGGGTAGGATCCTTAATTGGAAGAGAAAATTTCTTTCATTTCGTGGGTGGCTAGAATTGATCAACAGTGTTCTCTCCTCCATCCCGATGCATGTTTTTTCAGTTATAATACCTCTGAATGGTTCGATTGGAATGATGTAAAAGATTATGATAGTTCCTATAGGATTCCAACATTACGGGCCATTTCCATTGAGATTCCTTAGCTCAGTTGGCAAGACAAATTGAGGAAGGTGGTGTGGGGATACACGATCTCAATGAAGCCATGCAGAGCAAGGAGGCGCGGATCGCCTAGGATATCACTTCAGGGGACTCCTTATGTGACACATTCTTCAGAGCATGGTATGGGGAGAAATTGGAGGTTAATGGTCCTCTTAATCACCATCTATCATTTCATTCTAAGGGCATGTTTTCTCTTTTAGTGGAGCTCCAAATCTCATCTCGGTGGATTATCGGGATGGGCGATATCGGTTTTTAGAAGGCAAACTATGCTGTTGTGAGACTGCTCTTTCCACGATACCCTACCACAGATATTTTCTATAGGTAAAAGAGTGGGAAACCTTCTCTCATTCATGATTTTCTTCATTAGAGTCAATGGTAGGTGTTCGATAGCATTATCATCAATTACGAGGAAGAAAGATACTACTTCATGGGGTCGAGTTGTGTAAGGAGATCCCCATGAAGATGAACTTTCTTGTCTGGCACATCAAGAATAAATTATTTCTGATGGAGGAGAACATTAAAATTAAGGGTATTCATCTGGATTCTTGCTGCTTATGTAGTGTTCATACACAAGTGGAATCTTCAGTGCACCTCTTTTTGCAGAGAGATTGGGTGGAAAGCATTTTGTATCCTTTCACTCTCTAATCCTAGATCAACATCACTCAGTTTTGTTTTGAAATATTTTTGGCTTACTGGTTTCATGATTTGGAGAGAAGGGCCATGGAAAGAAAAGTCTGGGTGTTGTTTTTCTCCTCCATTTGCAGGGTCATTTGGGAGGATCATAACTAGTCATGACTGGGATCCTACTGCTCGATCTATTGTATTTGGTTAATGTTGCATGTTCTTATTATTGAACTGGTTTCTCTTATAAAAGGAGGATAATTTCTTTTGGTTTGTGATATTATAAATCACCCCTATGTGAATGGTAGTTCGGGAGGTAGTTGGATCAGATTGAGCCCTCCTTCTAGAGGATTTAAGAATAATGTTTTAACAGAATCACGAGAGGAGGTGGGGTGCTTCGTGACTCTGTTGGCTTGATCATGGTGGCATTCAGGGCTTTCTTTGGTCCTGATAATTATCTAGGGGCGAAGGCTCGTGCACTTTATACAGTTCGCGTGGTCTGCAAGAGTATTTTTTTTCATGTGTCTGAGGTTGAATTAGATTCAGAGGTTCTAGTGAGAACTACTATGGGGGTTAATGAGGTTCCTTGGGACATGGTCTATGTGGGTAGGAAATGTGCTTTAGAAACCAGGCATGGGAAACCTTTACATCACAAATGGATAAAGGCCAACTTTTCTGTGAATTCACATGCCCGAATTGGTATGGCGGAGGAGGAGTTAATTATTTATGATAGGTTGGGTTCACTTCCGTTGGAGTTCATTTATTTTGTTCTAGGGGATTCCCATGGATTGAATCATTTTTATCCTCCATGAGGGTTGAATGTTCCTCTTATGGTTTTTACCACCCTCTCTCTTTTATAAAATAAAAAAGAAAGTCACTGTTATAGTGTCAATTGAAATTCTTAAAAAAATAATAAGAACTATTGTAGTGGTTTCCAAAATATGATACGATTTCATAACAATGACTTAGTTTCTCTTTGAGAAAATTTGTAGATTACGTTACTTACTTATTTCCTTTATTCCATAACCATGAATTCCCAAATTCCCCTAATTGTAATTTGGTTTGATCATCTCTACCAAAAAAATGATTATCCTTCATTAAACCTCTATAATCACATTAATACATTACCTAATACCTAAATAGGATAGAATTAAAAATTTAAACAATTAAAACCTTAAGAATGCTATATTTTAGAACATTACCCTTAAATACTTCATTTATATCTCCTTCCATCAATAACAATTACATGTTATTTAATCAATGAACCATCGCCAATCAATTTCTATAGACTCCATAGTCACAATGGTGACTTCAATATAAGTTCTCTTGAATCTCTCTTTGTTACTCTTTGACTATGATTTCCAATGGCCTTATTTATTCACCACGAATGATACATGAATTATATTCATTAAATATTGTCTTCTTGGATACTGGCTTACAAAATTATCCAATGTTCACTAAGTATACTATGATTTCCATATGTCTCATTTAAATATAACAAATAAACATGTATAAAAATGAATTTTTAGTGAAAAAAATCCTATAAAAAACATTTGGTTTCAATAGTTTCTAAATAATAATTTATTTCATATTTAAAGGATGAGAATGAGTATATAAATATTAACACTAAAGAAAATATCAAATTACATTATTTAAATTTTTTATGAATAAATAAATCAAAATAAATTGGAGATAATGTAGGAACACCAATTTTTTTAAGTATGTTTTTTGAATTTTATTTTAAAAATATCATTGGTTATTATTTTTTTAAAACATGCTACAAAGGCGGCATCAGTGATGTCTCCTTTACTCCCCCACACCACCTTTGGCCCGGATCGAAGACAAGGCAAATGAGGTAGATGGGAGGACACCTTTCGCATTCGGGTAAGGCGAAAGGCAGCTTCTGTGATGCCGCCTTTGGCCTTACATAGAGGCAAATGCTGGCCTTCATGATGCCTCCTTGGCCTTAACTCCCTATAAAAGGGATGTCACCCCCCCCTCTCGTCACTTGATCCTTACCTTCATCTCTCCTAAAATCTCTCTCTTTCTCTTAAATATTCATTTTTTTGTGTGGGTTATTAAGACACTTCATTTAGAGGTTTGTTTCATTATTAAATTTAATGTTTTTTAATTAATTTAATTTATTTTATTTTTCAAATTTTCAATTTTGAAGTAGTTTAGGTAGTTCTTAATATTTGGTTATTTAGTTTCTATAATTAGTTATATATAGTTTTAAATAATTATTTTTAGGTAGTATAGATTAATTATAGATTAACATATGATTAAGTATTTTGATATTTTGGTAGCTTAAAGATTATGTGGTTATCTAAGCAATTAAATTACTGTCTGGATACAAACAATTGGATGTGGCTTTGGCACAGATGTACATAGGGGTAAAACCCGAAAACACCGCTTTGAGCTAGACTCGAACGGGAACTGGTGAACAATAACAGGCCTTGCTGCATCCTGGTTTGAAACTCCCTGGGAATATTCTTAAGATGATTATTATTTTCTTTATAAACTACTAAAATATCTATGGGACGAAAAATCAAATAAGTATACTTATCAATGATAAAATGATAAATATAATGTTATAAAATCAAATAAGGACATACACATTAACGTATTAAAGTTACTATTAGTTAATGATAATTAACTAACGAATATAATATGATTAACGATTAAAGAATAAATAATTAAACAATATCTTAATAATGATGAAATTATGATTAAAGAATGATTGATTAGTTAAAAACTGTATGAAGAAAATCAGTTTAAAATGAAAATTATAACTATTTAAAATGAAATGGAGAAGAAATTTTTTTTAAATGTAAAGAATATATCGTTTAGAAATAATAGTTAATATTAGACATAATTAATTATAGAATAATTAATAAATAACATAGGATTAAAAATGGATCAATATAATGATTAGCTAACGATACTGATGAACATATAAAGTGAAATGAATAAGAACATAAAAATTAAATAAATAGCCCCCCTAAAATTACATTCTAATAAATATCATACGGTCAAACATCAGTATCTTGGTTTAGGGTATAGAAAGGCGCCCTAAATTACATTCTAATAGGCATCATATGGTCAAACAAAATTGTTAATATTTGTTACACTATCACAATTTTGATGAAAGAAACATTTTTGACGTAGAGAGTGATGTTTGAATGTGTGTACTGCTAAGAGGAGATTATTCAAATTGAGCAAGGAGCTTCTCACAGTACACAACCAATTACATTGGTTAGTACAGTTGATTGTGTAACCATAAGTGACTATCAGGAGAGAATTCGTGTTTCCATAAATCTGGGACCCGATCAAGAGATCATGTCTATGAGCTATAAACATTTGAAATTTCCGACAACTCTGTAGCATTTTGCTTCTCCATTGGTTGCTGATGCGCAATGGGTCCAAGCAATTAATTTATTTTCTCAATGGTCAGATGGTACCATGATAGAGTTATATATTGATGTTGATACTGTACAACAACAACATCCACCTATACGAAGACGTATAATTACATTAGTGGTTGAAGACAGTCCACCCCATGAAATTGAGTATATTCCAAATGATGCAGCATAAGAGGAAACCTTAATGATCTCCCAGATATACTTGTCATTCCAAATTCCGATGAGGAGTTTCGTAATGATGGATCAGATGGCGACAACAATGCTGATGAGGGGGGGACAACATAAGATACAGAGGATGTTTTGAGAAATACATTAGTTGTACATCAACCTCAACCTACAATAAATCATTCACAACTATTTTCATCATGGACAGAAGAAATGACATGCATGCCTGAATTTCACAATACTGTTTTCACACCGACAACTGAGTTCCCTTGAGTTGTACCAGATAGGTTTAGTGAGGTGGACAAAACCTTATATATTGGAAGGACTTTTCCTAGTAAAGATTCCTTAAAGATCATGTTAAAGAGATTTCATATTGAGAGACACTTTAACTATGTAGTTCATGAATTATGTCATAATAAATATGTTATAAGGTGTGAGAAGTATGGGGATGATTTTTGATCTCCTTTAAGGGCGATTCCAGGCATTACATTTGGAGGATGGAGAATCTCGAGGATTGATGCAGTTCATACTTGCGTTCAGCCAAGCATCACACAAGATCATACCTCATTGGATGTAGATTTTGTGTCATCTATTGTTGTTTAGATGATTAGAACATGTCAAGATGTTCTAATATCCCAAGTGAAAGAGAGGATTTAAAAAACATTCAGTTATAAGATTTCCTATAATAGGGCATGAATGACGAAACAGAAGGCAATTGTGAAGTTATATGGTGATTGGAATGACCCATATCGGGTGTTGCCGCAATTGCTAGAAATGCTGAGGCATCATAACCAAGTTATCTTCCATCTGGATACAAACGAACATGTGTCTCATGATAACCGATGTGATCCATCTTGTGTTCAATTTCATCGGTTGTTCTGGTCATTCCTTCCCTATATCTCGGCATTTCGTTTCTTCAAACAGTTTATTCATATTGATGGAACATTTCTGTATGGAAAATACAAGGGTGTATTGTTGATTGCGGAAACCCAAGATGGAAATTGTTCACCTATTCCGCTTTCCTTTGCCATTGTAGAGAATGAAAATTATGAATCATGGAGTTGGTTTATGGAATGTATCAGCAACCATTTCACCAATATTCAGGGTGTTTGTTTGATATCTGATCGCCATCGAGTAATTAATGAGGCAATAAATGCAGATCCAGATACATTGAGATAACGAAATGCACATCATCAGTTCTTCATTTGACACATTACTGGAAATGTGCATAAAAAATTCCACAACGAACCGATGAAGAGGGAAATCACGAGGCTTGGTACACATTCTTTTCGTTCTATTTAACTATTTCAATAAGAATATAAAATAAATTTATGTGAAATATCATCTATGATTTGTAGCATATGAGTCGGGCCAATGGAAATTTAAAAACATTTTGAACAAATTCGTCAGGCTGATCAAGAAGTTTATGATTATATGACACGGATTCCAAAAGAGAAATGGACATTGGCATACAATGGAGGGAAGAGGTATGGACACATGATGACAAACATTGTGGAGTACATCAATGGTATCTTCAAAGGGCTTCACAAGCTACTTATAACTGCCTTAGTTCAGGAGACGTTTTATTGATGAGTGAAGTACTTTGTGGATAGACAAAAACTATCATTCGACGGAATACAACAAGGGCTATGATACGGAAGAGACATTCAATGATAGATTGAAAAGAATATTAAAGAAGCTTCTGGTTATCACTTCTGTCTCTTTCGAAGAGAAGACACCCAATTTGAAGTTCAAGAGCATTCAGACCCCATCAAAAATCGTGTCTGTGAAAAAAAGGTGGTATTACTGGAAATAAGGCAATGTCAATGTGGAAGAATCTATGCCTTACGGTTTCCATGTACACACGCCATCGCATCATGTGCCTCTTTGAACATCTCATGGGAAGTATATGTTGATCCAGTGTACGAGATAGATACCATTTTTAACTTTTATGCTACACCATGGACTCCTATTGGGGAGTATCGCTATTTCCCAATCCCTAAAGGCCAACCGATAGTGATACCTAACATGAATCGGTTAATTCCTCATGGGAGACCGAATGCGAGTAGGATGCATAATGAGATGGACTGGCCTCAAGAACAAGGACAGAGTATGTGATGCACGATATGTCATAAAGAAGGTCTTAACTGTAAAGGATTCCCTAACGTTGTTGGGTCGAGTTCATAGTCTCATCCATAATGATGTATTGTCTTCATTGTGACATTCCCATATTGTAAACTAAATGTTGTTATTTCTTCATTATTAATTGACATGGTTTATCTTAAGCTAATCCATAAGTATTTAATCATAATGCTCCCCCAAAATATGTGTATCCAAATTCAAGAACAAATATTTTAGATAATAGAACATATTTCATATTAATATTCATGCTTTCAAGAAATAACTTTAAATATGAGATAATAGAATTTATGTCATAAATTCGAAAGCGGAACACTTAACCCACATTGTAAAGTAAATGTTATTAACCCATAAACATGTTTCCTGAACGTTAATATTAAAATTTTTAACTCTAAACCCTCAAAAATAAACCCCATCCTAAACATGTAGGATATTTTAGTATACTATTTTATAACGAAATTTTAGTATCTTAATGATTAACAGAAGTTATTCAATACATAAATTTAGTTAAATTCCAAAAACATCATTACTAATTGACATGTTTTATCTTAATCCAATCCATAAGTAGTTAATCATAAAGCTCCCCCAAAATATGTGTAACCAAATTCAAGACTCAATATTTTAGATAATGGAACTTATTTCATATTAATATTCTTGCTTTCAAGAAATAAATTTAAATCTAAGATAAAATAATTTATCACATAAATCTGAAAGTGGAACACTTAACCCACATTGTAAAGTTAATCTGAGATAAAAGACTCCACTGCGCACTCGACATGGACTTCCAATTCGCAGACCACCATGTGGGAAGAAATCTTCTCGCCACAGACATAGGCATTGATTGTACACTATTGTTTACATGTTTTTTGTATACTGAAATCACAATACTATTATTACTTTTTGGTCAGAGTGGAATCCCAAGAGGGTGGTGAATTGAGTTCCACTTTAAGCAATGTTTAAAATTTCATTCATATCGGTCTTATAGTTTATATTATATAGGTCAGCAAAGTCACGTACTTGAAACATTTTTATGTTTCAAGTAGGTGGATATGATAGGTTATAAATAAATTTTCCCCAATATTTTTTAAGAAATTATTTTTATTTTGGACTACTAGTTATATGTTTAAGAAATGTTTAAAATTTAAATCATATCAATCTTATAGTTTATATTATATAGGCCAGCAAAGTCACGTACTTAAAACATTTTTAAGTTTCACATAAGTGGATAAGATAGGTTATAAATAATTTGTCACAATGAATTTTTTTGATTTTTTTTATTTTGGACTATTTGTTATATGTTTAAGAAAAGTTTAAAATTTCATTCATATTAGTCTTATAGTTTATATTATATAGGCCAGAAACATCACGTACTTGAATCATTTTTTAGTTTCAAGTAGGTGGATATCATAGGTTTTAAATAAATTTTCACCAAGTAACTAAATAATTATTAAATAGTTAATAATTATATTACCAATTAACTAATTATATTACTATTTAACTAATTGATTATTATATAATTAATTATTTACAATTACTAATTAAGTAACTAATTATTATACAAATAATAGTTATATAATTAATAATTAATAATTAATAATTATAATTAGTAATTATAATGAATAATTATTATTAGTAATTATAATGAATAATTATAATTAGTAATTATAATAAATAATTAGAATTAATAATTATAACGAATACTGATAATTTATAATTATATTACTAATTAACTGAATTACTATTATATAATTAATAATTATATTACTAATTAACTAATTAATTATCATGTAATAATTTTTAATAATTTCTCATTATATCAACGTCACATAATTGAATCATGTTTAAGTTCCAAGTAGGTGGTTTTGAACGTGTTAACCTCACCTATTTTGATAATCTCAATTATGTTTTAAAATATTTTGATAATCCTATCTATATAATAAATTATGTTGACAAAAATATCAAAATAATCTTTCGAATATGTTACTCAATGATTATCTATGTTTTGAAATAATACTAACTCAATCTGGATATGATTTACATAGATCATATAAGTATTATGTTTTTGAGTCACTTATACAGACCTACCGATACGTAGTCACTGATATAGACATAGTCAACCGATAAGCAACGATCACTGATATACAGAGTCTATTGTTATATCAAGAGATACTGATACAGATAGAAAAACCTACCGATACAAGTCTACCGATACAAACAGACAGCTACTAATATGAATTCTACCGATACAAACAGACACCTACTAATATGAAGTCTACCGATATAGACAGAGCCACTGATATATAGAGAGACACCAATACAAGAAGCTACCTATATAACCGAGTTACCGAAGGAGAGATTCACTGATATAAGAATGCTACCTATACAGAAGTGCTACCGATAAGAGGATCTACTGATACAGAGTCACTGTCACTGATACATAGTCTACCATTATAAAGAGTAACTGATACCAATACAGACCTACTAGCTCAAGTCCACCAATACAATCTCACTAATACTAAGAGATATCGATGGAAACCATTCACTATATCTCTAAACCCTACTTATATATTTTTATTAACAACGGACATATTTGGTGCTTTTAATGAAACTGCTATTAATTAATTAATGTCTGTTGAATGTCAGAAAACCGTACCTCGTACCTGTAGAAGTATTCATAAGTTTTTTCAGACCACATGAGCTATAAAAGGGAATACAAAAGCAGAGAATAATTAGAGGATGTGAAAACAGTGGTGACACAGTTCTGGTAGAAAGGTGATATGCACGAGAGCTAAAACACCAAGGAACTTTTGATAAGAAGCTGAGGGACATTGTTGTGCTACAATGATTACTACAATCTCCAGCAAAAACCCCAATACGAGGATGTTAAGGAATAGAAATGTGATACTCTATTTCTCAGAAAAATTTTAGAGAAGGACACAAACAATATCTACTCAATCCAATAGGAGTCCAAATCTGCATTTCCATCACATAGAACCTTCTAATCTCATCTCAATTTTATTATATCTATTGTGAATTGTTTAATTACATTTTTGAGTAGTGTGTATGTTTCTGTTCTTCTAAGACACACACTAACTCCTGAGCATAACTAGAGGATATCTAATATCCTCACTCAATATTTCTTAATCATTTTGATTCCCCTTGTAAATTTTGGTAGAGGTCATGTGTGACCAGGATATAAAGTGTGCTATTGTTTTGGTTTTTCCCATGAAGAACTATGGTAGAGGTCATAGGACCTGGACAGTCTGAGTATTGTTGTTTTCCCCAATCCAGGGTTTGGATAAAAGTTTATATAAACTTTTTGAGATAAATAACTCTCAGCTTGAGACTGAACTCCTTTTTTTAACCTTTTGTGCAACCTATTTCAATTTAAACTATATCTTATATTCTGCTTCTAATTACTTTGAAATTTAAGTCATTTATATAGAAACTCTAATAGTTAAACTAGCAAGTGTTTGTAATTTTTTTAGCCAGTAAGTTAGTTTCACGAGCTAACTTAATCTTCAGATTAAGTTAACTGAGAAATAATCAATCTTTGAGAAACTAATTGAATCCATTCAAGATTTATAAATTCACTACAGTTTAATTTTTATTTAATTTGGGGAGATTTTATTGAAAACATTTTTAATAGAAATTTTAATTGGAACTCAATTCCCCCCCTCTTGAGTATCCACTCCGACCAAAAGAATGCTTATAAATTATTTTCCTTGAACATTTTTTATGATATTGTTTTTATTTTCAACTATTTTTATATTTTTAATCCATATTTTATGTTTCATTTATATCGGTTTTGTAGTTTATATTTTATTGGCTTTTAAATTCACATGCTTGAAACATTTTTAAGTTTCATGTTTGTGTCTTTGAAAACATATAAATATTTTTCCATCAACATATTTTACGATTTTTTTTATTTTCAGCAATTTGTTATATTTTTAATCCATTTATTATGTTATATTTATATTTTTCTTGTACTTTATATTTTATAGGCTTCTAAAGTCATGTATTTGAAACTTTTTAAGTTTCAAGTGTGTGGTTTTGAATACATATAAATTATTTTTTATTATAAATTTTTATGAAATTATTTTTGTTTTAAACTATATTTTATATGTTTAATCCATGTTTTAAGTTTAATTTTTATTGGTATTATAGTTTTTATATTATATTCTTTCAATCTCATGTACTTAAAATAGAATCTCACATCGGAAATACAGAATGTTCTGCACAAAAAATAGAGAACCAGAATCCCACAGAATGTTTATATATATATATATATATATATATAAACAAAAAAACAAAATAAATAAAAATAAAAATAAACCAAAATTAAAACAAAAAAAAATAGTTTTTTTGTTGGTTTTAGTAAAATGGCGACAACGGGGTTTCCACCTTTCCACTTAACCCGAAAGGCGGCATCTATGATGCCGCCTTTGTAGTGTATTTTTTTTAAAAAAGTAACCTAATTGGTTTTTAAATATTATTTTAAAAACATATTTTAGAAAATTTATAAGAACACATGATTAATAGTGAAGATAAATTCTTTTTTGGATGGAATGTGTACTAAATTTAAAAACTATTATGTTTATTTAATCATCGAAATTTACTGAAATGATTTAAAATGTTGTGAAAAGGGTATTAAATATATTAGTGCTACACTATTAACATAAAAGGTGATTATTCGAAATAATAATCCAAGATGATAATGTCCTTGAAAAAATATATTTTTTATGAGTATAATATTTTTATAATATTGAAATATAAATATTATTAACATATATGTATATGTATTAGATAATGAACAATTTAATGAATTAATAGGAGAGACTAATTTTTCAAAGGCCTTACTCCCTGGGTAATATGAATCTTTATTTAACAAAAAATATAATAACTAATTGATTGAAATAGAAAATAGTTTTATAAGAAAAAGGGATTAAAAAATTATGGGAATATAAATAGATAAGAAGCTGATGTATAGATTATTTAAGGGAAATAAGAAGATATTAAATAAAATACTATCAACAAGAAGACCATGTAAATATTTTAATCGATGGTAGATAAATAATATTTAACATAAATTTTTTATTAATGATGAATAGTTTAAATACTAGAAGAAAAAAATGATTCAAGGATGATGTTTGTTTTATTCCAAATGTTGGTACAATTGTTTTTAGTATTTGTATAAGGATCAAGATTTTAAAATGCACGATAATGGAGGGAGACATGATAAGAGAAAACAATGGAATTTATATATTTTTTAAAATTATAAATTTATTTCAAAAAAAATTAATCATTGTCATTTTATTATGTTTTGAAATTAATTCTTCATTTCACAATATTTTTTAAACTATTTATTACTTCATAAAGAAATAAAGAATTTTCGGAATAATTGATTTTTGCTAATAAAATGAATGGTTATATCTTCATAATCCAATAAATTTTGACTGGAGGTGTAGAAATTATGAATGAGTTTTGAATGTAACTTAAAATAAAAAAGCATTTTTCTAGAAAAATTAACATGTATTAAACAATGATATTCCAATGTCATTCCCCTAACCATGAATGTGAAATATTAATTAATTTCATCACTACCGATGAAACAAATGAATGAAAAAAATGAGATATTTCTACCCATGGAACTTTCGTTATAAGTGGATGTGAGCTAAAATTTCTCATGAAATACCCTAGGTAAAATATATCCAATAAAACTTCCTTTACTAAATCTCATGCATGAAATATCCAACTGACGAAACATGTGTTGTTTCCCATTCTTCCCTCAAAAAATAAAATGAAATTATGTATACAAGGCACTAGTTTGATGTGAAATTAATAGTTCCCACACAAGGTATTGATTCATAACATTAATATTTATCACCTTATGTCACTAACCCAAAATGTAAAATATGGATAATGATATCTATATGACACTATATGAGTGAGTTAACTGATGCTTTTATTTATGACATATCCAAGGGAAATTATAGTTGGATGAGACCACATTTTTTCACATAGGGATCTGGGGAATTCTTGATATTAAATGTATGGTAATTATTGGTGGTGATAGACTAATCATGATGAACATGTCACTACATTGGAAATCAACAACTCAAGAACATTGTTTTGTAAACATATGAATGGAAAATAATGATTTTAATATGCCAATTATAAGAAAAAAAATAGGTTATATGTGGTTGAAATGGGAAGAAAAACCACCAAAAAATTAACTATGTTGACAACACACACCTTGAAATACACCCAACATAATAATTTTTATAATGATACATTCTTATGGATGTTTTTTGGGTCTCATTAAAGGGAAATAGTATATCACTATTTATAACACATTTATATCAAAGCTTATAGTGACTAGGTAGATAGAGACACCCACATTTTACTAACTGAGTTACAAATATATGAAGTAATGGTTTCTTAATAAAGATATCTTTTTTGAATAGAAAAATTTATCTATACAATGATTCAAGTGATTCTGAATAACTGTACCACCACATTTTGTAGTGGTAGTGAAAAAAACCAGGCCTCTATAATCAGATATTCATGAGTCAATAAGGGAGTGTTTTAATGTAGATAATTACAAAATGGAAATTTATAACGTGGAAATTTAAAAATAGTCAAGGAAACATGCCTTTCATCCAATCTTGAGGTGTTGAAATGAATCTTCACAATTACTAATATACCAAATTGGGAAAAATACTTTAAAATCTATAGAAATTCAGATCTATAGAAAGAATAATTTTCATGCATTCATGATATGTACGTTAATTTTTAGAGATAATAATCATTGATGTTTAGGAATATCATGGTAAAATACATGATCCTTATATTTTACCTTATATATTTCTATTTTGTGATGTATTTCATTTTAGTATGTTCTTGAGATTTCACATAATAAGGCTAAAAAACATTCTCATGATTGATTAAATATAGGTAACCAAAACTATACATTATATATATATATATATTAATCTACTTTATATATTTTAATGATAGTTTAGAGAAATTTTAAATTGATCTTAATATATTATTGATATCCTATTATATCTTCTCAAATTTTCCCCTTCATGGGTTTTTTAATCATGATTCCCCATAATTGCTTAATTATATATTTATGATAGACTATATATTATTAATAGTTAATTACATGGTGATTATTGATACATGTATAGAATTCAATATTTTCAGTCTTTAATTTTATTGATCATTCGTTCCTCATTAGCAGTTTATTTGTTATTGTGTTCTGAATTTATTACTCAAATTATTAGTGATTTTTGAATACTCCCCCTATAAACGTGAAATAGTATCACATTACTATGATCACATTATGTATTAACCTAAAATTATACATATCCTATAATGCTATTTTTTTTATTACGATCCATCTCATTAAAATTTAGTTCACTGCTATATTTTTTTATTTTTTAATAAATACACATATCATATTTGAGAAAAAGATACTTAAATTAAAAAAATGAACACAAAATCAAGATTTAGAAACACCCTAACAGCATTCAAAAATAAAAAATAAATATTTTAAATAAGGGGGGTGAGATGGCAGAACTCGTGTAATATAGTGGTGAAGACATTTATACTCTCTGGAACTATGATAACCTCTTGCAAACTGACATTCCTTAAAAATTCTATTTAATCCCAATAAAAAATCTCTACACTACCACGACATATAATTTATTCATTCATAAATTAATAAACTAGTTACAATCCACCAACACCAAACAAATATAATGCATTGGAAATAAAAAATAATTAAAAAAAATTTATTTCTGAAACTATCATCAGATTCCATGATCGATCAAATAATAAAAAAATTATTTTAAAAGATCTCATAGAAATTTTTACACTAAAAACTATGGAAACCCCATTATTGTAAGTACTTCTAATCACAATATCATCAAAACACGATGTCAATACCATCATAAAATGTCCATAACCTCTTATACATATTAATCCAATCTAAACCATCACACATAATCCAATATACTAAGATTCATCACAATGATCAACTTTTTTTTTCAAAATAGAGAATAAACTCAACACTGATCCATTATTCAACCACAACAAAATATTAGAAAGATGAGATCTATTGAATTTCACCCCCAAAAAAGAAATCTAAAAGAAATAGGTGAAACCATTAAGGATATGAAAAATGAAAGTAAATATATAAGAGGAGACCTAAATCACACCAAAAGATATGAAAAAGGGAAAAACACCAGAACAATGACAAAGGAGTCACTCCGGTGATTCACTATTTTATTTACCACTACAAACCCAAACCATGTAAAAAACCAACACACTACAAAATAAATAGTGTCTATCATATTCTGACATGCAGTAAGAGGGAGGAAAAGGATGAATAAGATATATGAACCAAAAATGAAAGATAACGATAACCCCAAACGACAAAAAAAATTTGAAGTACCATATAAACTCGATTCATTCCATTAAACTATACCCAGCCCCTATTTAACTCCATTTTACTAGAAAAATAATAGATTATTTATTGATGTTCCAAGAAGTAATATATGTCGTGGATGGTGATGTTTGAGTATCCACACTCACCCAAAAAAACACTGTTAAGTAGAGAAATATAGAAAAAAGGGTTATATTGGGATTATATAAGTTCACAGGGAAGGTAGAAGATATTATTATTCTTAAATGGAGAGAAAGAGTTTTAAATAAATATTACAATTTAGAGAACCCAAATTTTTATCAGTGATTGTGGAGATGAAATGAAATGCCATTATGAATATGACAACCCTCTTCTTTATTTCACACCTAAACAAAATTTATTACATAAAATATTCACTTGATACAACATAGAATATTGAGAGTTATAGTGATGTTGGGGCTTAAGGACACGACATAACAACTTAAAATAATAAATAAACATTTTTATTGAATAAATATTTTACATGACCACACACATTCCTTCGTACTTAACATTTCATGGGATGACCTGAGGACATGCATAAAAAGGGGTGAGCTATAAATCCCAATAAGAGAGTAAACAAGGCATAAAATGATGAATATATTACATGTTAAGAAATAGGCATATAAATGGAGCATATGAGAAACATGAACCTACAGGCATGATATAACATGATTATCATATCATAGAAATGTAGAATCAATATTTAACATGATAATAGCATGATCCAAGGCTCATTGCACATGGAGCATGAGTAAACCATCATTGCTCTTGAATTAGCATGATTAAAACCTCATTTCACTTGAATTAGCACGAGTAAACCCTCATTGCACATGGAGTATCATGATACAATTCTTTACCCAATTCATTAGGGCGCTATCACGATGCACCCTTCATAATAATTTTATTTCATTCATAAGTGTTCTACAAGGATCAAATAACATGAATCCATCAAATATCATAATTTATTAAAATATTAAGAAATGTGGATTAGTATATGAATGTACCATTCAATATGTATATTTTCATAAAGATGAATACCCTTGATAGAGAAATGGGTATGGTATTCACTTACACGATGATTTTGGCATAAATATTTTGGTGTTACTTTGGCAGTATAATGATGTCAAATAGAAAACGTAAAATGGGTTGATGAGAGAGAAAGGGGTCTCTCATAATTTATACATGAAATGGAAATCAATGTGGTCATGGAAAATAATATCACAACATATTTAATGGAATTTATATGAATAATATAAAATAATTTCTTGAATGAAAATGAGGATAGATAAATTCTTTACTGAATTTCGGCATGGAAACAGGCATACATGGGAGACATTAATACGAGAGAGAGTGGTCTCTAATCATTCAAACATAAGGAGAGAAGTATGGGGGAGGTGATAAATCATACCTGAACATTTTTAATTGAAAATAAAAGGGTATAACAACCTAAATAAATTTGGGCAAAAATGGGAAAGCAAGAAATCCCTTACAGAATTTCAGCATGGTAATTGGTGTACATTGGAGGTGTTAATGAGAGATAAAGGGGTATCTCATCATTAAAACACAAGTAGGGAAGTATAAGGGAAGTTTTAAATCATACCCAAACGTTTTTTATTGAAAATAAAAGGGAATAATAATATAAGGAAACATGGATATATATTAGGAATGAAGGAAAGTGAGGATCCCTTACTTGGAAGTGTGATCCCAAAGGCTTGGAAGAGGCTTGAGAGAGGATTATTGGGAAACTGGGGTGCCTTGGGAGGATTATAGAGAGAGGAGGGAAGATTTTGGTTGATCTAAAAATGGTTTGAGTGAATAATAATGGGATATTTAGTGGGTTTATATAGGAAAGGGAATAGAATTCATTATTATTTAGGTTTTGGACACTACACATTAAACTAAAAAAACACAAACCATAAAATGTTTTTTCCCATATTTTTTTTCCAAAGGGTAGTGGAGAACATTATTTTATAAGTAAAATGGCCAAAATTATTGAAATATTAGGCTTTTATTATGTGGAGGTGAGTCACACTTTCAATGAAATCATTTTAAAAGTTAAAATGTTTTATTAGTCATGGAGTGTCCACTAAGGCTTTGTAAAATAAATCAAACAAACCTAAAATCACTTTATATTAAATTAAAAATATATATATACCAAACATAATATTTATATTATTTTATAACATCACTATTGATTCATTATAATGTCATGAAACACATTATATATTTAAACGGTATTAAATTTTTACAAAAAAAAATTTACTTTCTTATAAAATTATGAAAAATTCACAATTAGATTATTTTGACATCCTGATTCAAAAAATAATATTCATTTTATCTAAATAAATTTCTAATTATGTGAATTTTTACTTTTAAAATAAAAAATGACATTTATCAAAAATTCATTGGTTTTGAAAAAATGGCTTTAAAACCATAATAAAATTATATAATAATTTATATTTTATAAAAATTAATTTAGTAATAATATTTTATTAAAATATTATTTAATTTAAAAAAAACTTTAATCCATCAAAATAGTTTTCTTAATTGAATATTAACTATAAAATACTATTTGTGGTTTAAAATCAATTTACAAAGAAACAATAATAAAATGATTTTATATTCTTTATTTTATACAAAAAATAATTCACATAATCACAATGATGGGGTATTGTTACATAACCCCTTATTACACCCACATATGACTTATGGGTAAGGTGTGAAATGGTGACAGACTCTTGGGGTGGATCAAATAACATCACTTAGGTGGTAATCCCTATCAACTTCCACTTCTCCCATAGGAAGTTCCATTTGAGTTTAATGTGTTGAATATCAGATTTTAATTGGTCAAGAGAGAAGCCCAGTGATGCTACATTCTTTCCGAGCTCCGACAAATGGGCTTCGTATAGATCAATTCTACTAGATGAGACCATCGGTTCCTTTTTCTGAGTAAATAGGATTTATTAAAGCCCTATATTTATACTAATCATGTGATAATTGTTCAACACATATATTAGCAATGGTAACAATTCATAACGGTATTTTTAAATCCAAAAACATAAAACCAAGTATGTACATAAGTCTTATATAACCATTTTACATTGTAATACATTTATCAGGTCAGGAGAAATATTCATTAATAAAATTTTGGGTCATTAGAATCATTCCCCTTAGTAAATTTATCCCTCAAAATTTTCTTTTTCCACACTAAAAAAGATGAGGGTAACTCTACTTCATTACTTCCTCTAATTCCCATTTTCATCTTCAAACTTTTGGTTTCACCACAACACCTTCATGAGATGAATTTTCTCATTTCGAAGAACTTTTTCCCTACGATCTAAGATCCTCATCAGCTTCTCTTCATTGGATATTTTATTCTATAATGGTACCACCTCTATATTGATTAAATACGATGGGTCAGGTATGTACTTCCGCAAAAGTGATACATAGAATACATCATGTAATTGGGATTGGTTCAACGGGTGTTCTAGTTGATAGGCCACTGCTCCAATGTGATTAAGGATCTCAAAATGTCCAATGTACCTTGGATTAATCTTTCACTTGTTTCCAAATCTCATAACTCTCTTCCATGGTAATATACAGAGGAATACCATGTCTCCAACATCAAACTCTAGGTTGCATCAACAATTATCTGCATAGCTCTTTTTTCGACTCTGAGTAGCTTTAATGTGTTGTTGGATGGTCTTAACCTAATCCACCATGTCTTTAACCTCTTTTAGACCTATGAATTTTCGCTCCCCAACTTCATCCCAACATGCTGGTGTTATACACCTCTCCACATAAAGGGCATTATAATGATCCATTTGGATGATTGAGTCGAAATTGTTGTTGTAAGAGAACTAAATCAAAAGAAGATGTTGATCCCATTATCATTTAAAGCACATTGAGAATGATTTCTACATGTCCTCAAGAGTGTGTATAGTCTGCTCAGATAAGCCATCAGTTTGAGGATGATAAGCCGTACTGAAGTTTAGCTCATTATTCAGAGCGTGTTGGAGACTTTTCTAGAACATAGAGGTGAATCTTGGATCTCGATCGGATATAATTGATAGTGGTACAACATGCAACCTTACCACGTCATTGATGTATCTCCATGTCATTTGATCCAATGAGAAATCCTCTCTAATTTCAATGATGTGTGGAGTCCTTGTAAGATGATCCACAACAACCTAGATAACATTGTTTCATTTGGATGTATTCGAAAGTCTAGTGACAAAGGCCATGGTGATGTTCTCCCATTTCCATGTTGGTATGGGTAATGGTTGTGTCATCCCCTTAGGCTTATACCTCTAATCCATCACTTGATGACATACTAATAACTTTTATGTATACTCAATGATCTCATTCTTCATGTTATATCACCAATAATGCTCTCTGAGATCTTGATACATCATTGTGTTTCCTGGGTTAATGGAGAAATTTGAACTGCGTTGATCATCCAAAAGCTCATTCTATAACTCTGGATTTGATGGAACACATAGTCTTGACCCATATCTCAAAATTAATTCTTTATTAACATTGAACTCTGAGTATTTCCCTTTTATAATAGTTTCCAATTTCTTCTGAATTCCCACATCATCCTTTTGAGCATCCTTTATCTTTTCCAAAAGAGGTGGTTGATCAATCATTTGTGAATGGATTGATGATGTTCCCGCCATTATGATTTCTATGTTAATATTCATCAAATATAAGAATATTGGATCTGTTCCAATTCTCATCAATGATAGAATCACTGGGTCCTTTATACATAGATAATCTGATACCTTGTTCTCTATCCTAGGGTGGTAAATGACTGTGCTCTCATTGCCATTGATCAGCTCTAAACATTATTATTGGTGCATATTCAGATATTTCTCTATGAGTATATACTTGATTCATTATGATCTGTATATATATCACAATTATACCCAAAGAAGTAATGTCGTCAAATTTTTGAAGCGAATATTTCTGTAACCAACTCCAGAACATGCGTTGGATACTTTTTCTCATGAACATTCAATTTCCTTGAAGCATAGGCAATGAATTTGTCATTTTTCATCAAAACAAATATGAGGCCCTTCTTCAATTTGTTACTAAATACCACAAAAAGTTCTCCACTTGTGGGTTGTGTGAGAATGTGCACATTGATAAGACTCATTTTGAACTCCTTGAAGCTCTCTTTGCATTCATGAGTCCATAAAAACATGACTCCATTTCGAGTTATCTGGGTAAGAGGGATTAAAAATCATGAGAAAAGTTTCACAAATCGGAAATAATATCCATATAACCCCATGAAGCTATGGATATCCATCTCTGATTTTTTACTTGACCATCCCTCAATTTCATCTGTCTTGGAAGGATCTAGATATACCCCATTTCAAATGATGATATGCCCTAGGAATGAGACTTCTTTCAACATGAACTCACAATTGATATACTTTTCATAGATCATATATTTTTTCAAGGTCTCTAGTAATGTAATTCGATTCTCCTCATTCTCCTCATTAGTTTTGGAGTATATTATAATATCATCTATAAAGACTACCACAAATATTTCGAGGTAATATCTAAAGACTATATTCATCAATCCCATGAATATTTCTGGTTCATTAGTGAGTCTAAAAGGCATTACTATGAATTCATAGTGCCTATACCTTATACAAAAATTAGTCTTGGGGATATCCTCATTCCTCACCCATACTTGGTAATATCCCAACCACAGATCCATCTTGGATGAGTTTTTTTCTCCAAGTAGCTGATAGAAAGAGTCATTAATTCTTGGTAGAGGATACTTGTTATTTATTGTGATTTTTTAAGCTCATGATAATCAATGCAAAGGCACATTGACCCATACTTCTTCATTTCTAAGGGGACTGGTGCACCCCATGGTGAAGCACTTGAGCGTATAAACCCTTTATCCAGATTTTACTCTTATTGTCTCTTTAACTCCTCAAGATCTATGACAACCATTCTATACAAATTCATGGATATTGGAAAATCCCTAGGGATAAGATAATTTGATAATTCAATATCACTTCTAGGAGTAATACCTTTCAATTCCTTGGGAAACAATTCAGTGAATTCCCTCACAATATTCATGTCTATAATGAAGGTTGCTTCCTTAGACTCAATCATCTAAGCAAGATACATGTTCTAATAGGTTAGTAATATCCACACTTGAGATGATGGTGATAAGGAATATTTATCCTCCTCCTTGTACTTGTACAGAATCGGGGGTTGATTCTTTATGTTGAGTGATTTCCCTCTCACAGAAATTTTTGTTGGATCTATACAGGGAAATAAAATCCATGCAAAACATTGCATAAAACTCCACCAGAGGGAGTATGAAAATGTTTTTTGGAAATTTCAAACCATAAATTATGATAGGATATGAGTTATATTAGTGGGATGTAATGATTACCCCATTTTTCATTCTCACTGACATCTTTAAATACATGATTTTTACTGGTGTTGGGATTTTTCTACTAAATATTTGGGATACAAAATAATGTGTCTAACCAAAATCAAAAATTACATTCTTAATTCTTGAATGAATAACTATCATACCTGTACCCTATTCGTTTTCGGGATTCAGTTAGGCGGTAGTGGTGGAAAAATCTCTCCCTTTCTTCCTTGGAGGTTGTTGGTGGCCTCTAAAAACCATTGGCTTAGGGAACTAGTATGAAAAGTGCCTTATTTCTTTCGGTTGATGTAATGAACAATGCACTGAGGGTTGAACGGAGTGATCCTATCATCTATTGCAACATCTGAATTTTCTTCTCGGTAGTAAATTGATAGGTTCCCTTATCTTCCACACCAAAATCATTTCCTTGTCCCGTAAAAGAAATTTATAGGGTTCTTCATTCCGCACCGTTGGAAAGTGGGGTGATAGAATTTTTTAGAACCATTTTATTTATCCATTAGACCACCACAATTAATGTCGACCTTAAAATTTTTTATCCCTATGATACCCCTGATATTTTCGGATCTCCATTACAAATTTGAGGGCACAACAAACAATTTCCTCATATCTATCAATGTGATGGGTCGCTAGGGCTTTCAGTAGGATAGGTTTTAACCAACCAAAGAAGCGGTCAACCTTGAATTTAAGAGAAATGACAAAGCCAGAGGCATATCATGAAAGCCTAGTGCTGTTTTCCTCTTACGCTCTGATAGATTCATCATATTTTTTTCTTAAGGGAATGGAATTCCCTTTCTATCTTCCTTCAGAGGGTGCATGGAAAATATTTATCAAAAAATCTTTTCTAGAAATCTATCCATTCTAAAGCATCGATCCCCTCTTTAGGCTTCATAGATTTGATCAATTTCAACCATTGGCCAACTTCACCCTCCAAACGATAAGTAGCCAGAAGAACCTTCTCTTGTTTAGAACTTTGAAGGATGGATAAAATATTTTCAATAGAGTTGATCCATTGTTCTGAAATTGAGGGATCGAATGATCTATTAAAAGTAGAAGGCCTTTGAATCACGAATATCTCAATTGCAACTTGTTATTTATTTGGGGGGGGGGTGAACATTCTTCTTAACCGATGTTTCTATTCAAAAAATGAGTTAACTTAAAGAGTATTATGTCGAAGTTTGTGATTCTCGCTCTCATCCGATTGGGAATGTCATTGGAATAGTCTTCACATTGATCTTTGCATTAGTTGATAGCCTGAGTCCACCTATTACTGGCCATTGGTAGGAATAAAAAGAAACATAGGGGTAACACATATAGGGGAATCCAATAAATAAAATAGATAACATATAAATAATATTTATTTATTTAACTTATGAATTACTAGGCTTCAATTTATGTTATCCATGATATATTTCCAAACACATATTCTTAAGTGAATTTTTTCCCTTAAAAATGGTTAATACTAAGCATATGAATTTACTAAATCATATCCCCTCAGAGTGTCGTATATGTGCCAAAGTCGCCTCTATCTTTTCATATTCAGATAGGGATGTATTGGATTGATAAAAAACGTACTAAATATTAACCAAAATTTAGGGACATTTTTATTATTCTTAGTCTTATCCCAAAGGTTTTCATGGGGGGTTTCTAATCCTAATACAAAAAATAACAAAAACCAATCATCTGATACCAACTATAAGAACATTGATCATAATTTCACACTTAAACATAATTTATTACATAAAATCTTCACTTCATACAACATAGAAGATTGAGAGGACTACTGTATTTGGTGATTAGGAACATTACAGAACTACTTAAAACATGAAATACACATCATTATTGAAAACTTTTTTTACATGACCACACACATTCCTTCGTACATAACATTTCATGGGATAACCTGAGGACATGCATAAGAAAAGGGTGATCTATAAATACAAGTATGGGAGTAAAAAGGCATAACATGAAAAAGACATTACACTATAGGAAATAGGAATATCAATGAAACATAATAGAAACATTAACATAAAGGCATGATATAGCATGATTATAATAACATGGAAATGTGGCATCACTATTTAACATGATATTAGCATGATCCTAGACTAATTGCCAATGAAGGTTGAGTAAACCCTCATTGATCCTGAATTAGAATGAGTGAAGCCTCTTATCACTTGTATTATAATAAGTAAACCCTCATTGAACTCGTCTTATCTTGACACTATTGTTTACCTAATGCAGTGGAGTGCTATCCAGGTGCACCCTTTATAAAAATTTCATTTCATGCATAAATGTGCCACATGAATCTTATAAAATGGAGTCATTCACCATCATAATTTAATAAAATTTTAAGAAATTTGGAATACATACATGAATGTACAATTAAATATGTATATGTTCGTAAAGGTGAATACCCTTTATAGAGAAATGAGTATGGTATTCACTCACATGATGATTTTTGCATGGACATTTTGGTATAACTTCGGCATCATAACGATGTCAAATAGAAATTGTAAAATGGTTTTATGAGAGATAAATGGGCCCCTCGTCATTTAGACATGAAATTGAATGTTATGGGGTCATGTAACATAATATCCCAACATATTTAATGGAATTTAGATGCATATTTAATGGAATTTAGAGATAAATTCTTTACGGAAATTTGACATGATAACATGTGTACATGGGAGGCATTAATAAGAAAGAAAGAGGTCTCTATTCATTAAACAAAAGGAGGTAAGTACGGGGGAGGTGAAAAATCGTACCGTGACATTTGTAATTGCAAATAAAATGGTATAACAACAAAAATAATATATTACAAAAATGAGAAAGGAAGAAATCCCTTATGGAATTTGGACATGGTAACAAGTGTACATGGGAGGCATTAATGAGAGGTAAATGGGTCTCTTATCATTCAAGAATAAGGATGGAAGTATAGGGGAGGTGCGATATCATACCCCAAAATATTTAAATGAAAATAAATGGCCATAATAATATAAGGAAACGTGGGCATAAATTTGGAATGAAGGAAAGTGAGGATCCTTTACTTGGAAGTGTGATCCCAAAGGCTTGGGAGAGGCTTGATAGAGGCTTTATGGGATCATGTGGTGCCTTCGTTTGATTATATAGAGAGGATGGAAGTGGTTGGCAGATTTCCAAATGGTTTTAGTGAAGAGGAATGTGATATTGAGTGGTTTTATATAGGAAAAGAGAGGAAATTCATTATTATATAGGGTTTGGACACTACACGTTAAACTAATAAAAATACAAACCATACCATGATTTTTTCCATTAGAATTTTCCAAACGGGAGTGAAAAAAATTATTTTATAGGGCCAATGGCCGAAATTATTAAAATATTAGGCTTGGTTATGTAGAGGTGAGTCACACTCTAAGGGAAATCATTTTAAACATTAAACAATTTTATAAGTCTTGGAGGGTCCACTAAGTCTTTGTAAATTAAATAAAACAAAAAAAAATCACATTATTTTAAATTAAAAACATATATTAGCCAAAAATCCCATTTATAGTGGTTTATTACATCACTATTGAGTCATTACGATGTAATAAAACATACTGTATTTTTAAACGGTATTTAATTTTAACCCAAAAACCTGACTATCTCAAAAAATTATGCAAAATTCACCAATGGATAATTTAAATGCCCAGATTCAAAAAATAATATTCATTTTAATTTAATATTTTTTTAAATATGTGAATTTTTTTAAAAATAAAAAACGATATTTATCTAAAATTCATGGGTTTTGAAAAAAATGAATTCGAATCCTTATTAGAAATTATAATTGTATTCAAAAAAATTATATGATCATTTATATTTTATAAAAAGTAATTTTTTAATAATACTTTATTAAAATATTATTTAATTTAAATATCCATTAATTCATTATAACATTGTTTTTTAAATTGAATATTAACTAAAAAATTATATTTTTGTTTTTAAAAATTATGTACAAAGTAACAATAATAAAATGAATGTATATTCCTTTTCTATAAAAAATTATGCACATAATAATAGTGCTATGGTCTTTTTAAATAACCCCTTATAGAAACTGCATATGACTTAAGGGAAAGGTGTGCGATGGTGACAAAATCTTGGGGAGGCTCAGATAACATTAATTAGGTGGTAATCTCTATCAAATTCCACTTCTCCCATATGAATTTCCATTCAAGCATAACCAGTTGAAGCTCAAAATGGGCTTGGTCAAGAGAGAATCTCAGTGAAACTACCTCCATTATGAGCTCTGACAAATGGGCTTTGTGTGGAGCAATTCTACTTGATGAGGCCATAAATCCCTCTGTTTGGGAAAATTGGATCTGTTAAAGCCCTATATTTGTACTAATAATGTTATCACTTTTCAAAGACCGTATTAGAAAAGGTAAAAATACATAAAGGTATGTTTAAATACAAAAACATTAAACCATGGAAGTTAATATGTCTTATATAACCATTTTTCATAGTACAGCTTTTAATCAGATCAAGTGAAATTTTCATTAATAAATGTTTGGATCATTATAATTAATTTTCAATAGGTGACATAAAACTCAATATAAAATCATCTTTCTGTGGGTAAAAATCTATTCTGAATGGACTTCACATGTTGTCACTCAATATTTCCAAATTGATATTTTTTATCAATATTTAATTAATCTCCATGTTAAAAAAATATCACCTTATTTTCACCAAAATAATTATTCATGTTATGCTCTACCGATGACATTATATATCTAATGTATGAGGAATATTGATTATTTCCAATAATTGAGGTTACTTGATCCATTTTTCCACCTTCTTTTTCTTTGGAGGAGAAAAAAGATCCCATATTGGAATCTTATGTGGAAAAATTCTTTCGTATTTTATGTATGTCTTCCACTCGTCGATATATTTTTATAACTAAATTATCTCATCAATTATCTGGAACATCATCATCAAATACTGACAGAAAATATAAAACTATATAATCATCTCATGATAGTTTTCATATGAGCCACCTTGTTTTACCCATTTATATACTCTCATGAGGCTAATTTTTGTGTTCTAATGAAAATTCTTGCTCAGTTGGGATATCCCTATAATCACTGCACAATTTCACCTATATTTCTTGACCAGTCAACATTTGATTTTTTTTAATTCAATAAAAATAAATCCAATCCATTTATCTACATTTTATAATCCTTTTTAATTAACCATTTCGAATTTTTTAAATGTGATGTCGTGAATCTAAATGAAATTCTTCACTTCTAGATCCCATACCTAGAAATCCATAAAACAATTATTGAATCTAAAAAATATATTTATTCCTTATTAGATCAATATTTGACCACGTCACATTAAAATAGAATGTAAGGATAAAAATTTAAAGTATTTCATATTCAAAATCATTCTTACCAAACTAAACCTCTATCTGTATGTTCCTATCAATCAAAAAAATAGGTAGTTATTTCCCAATGTGTGTTTCATACATCAATGATTATTCATAAAAGGATACACTAAAACATGAACGATCATGAATTTTTCAATAAATTTATAGATCATGTTTTAGGGTTTAATTTGAAATTTGCCTGAGAATACTTTTCTAGGGTTTTATCTTATGTGAATTCGGGAGAACGTTGGATGTTTTTAAGGCGTTTTTGGTAGTGAACACTTAGTGCACTGTTTTCCCAAACCATGCACCATTTACCAACAAACTACGAAACCCTATGTAGATAGGAAATGCAAGATTCGAACATGGTTTCAAAAACTAAACACTCTCTTAGTAGTAAGCATGCTTCCCTATAAGAGGAGTTGAACTGTTTGGTGTATGTTTAGGGAAAATAGAACGCCTTAAGATCGAAATCCTACATGCTGAAATTTATGTTCCAAAAATAAAATAAAAAATAACCAAACCACCATACATCACCCAATTTCGACCCAATTCAACCCTAACACACTTCTACAATTTTTTTGAGTCTTCCAGAGAAATTTATAGGCCCCTTGAATAGTATTGTTAATGAATCAACACCATGATTGATGGATCTGGACCTCTCTAGATATCATGGTTTCTTCCCAATAGAGATTTCTCTCTCTCTTGTATATCTTTCTAGATAAATAGTATTTATTTTTATCCATCGGTGGTGCATTTAGTAATAGGTTTGATGGATCTTGATTTATTTGATCATGGATTGAGATTTTAGATCTTGATCTTGTTCTTCATCGTGATATTTGTTTTTATTCTTATATTAGGTATTTTCCTTTGGAAACAATTCATAATTAATCATTATGTGGTTTGTATAGATTAAATTGCCATACTATTATATTCCAATTATGAATATGTGTTTTGAAATTTCAATTGGAATGTTTAGAAATTGAATAGATTAATTGATAAATTAATATATGGGATTAGGGGATTGGTTAATTGATTTTCCATGTGATTATTATATGAGTTGAACATGGGATAATTGAATTAGTAATTGTGATTATAAAATTGTTAAATAATGAGATATTAAATTTGATGATTATTGAGGTAATGAAAATACATCAATTAATGATATTGTGGAATTTATTGATTAATTGGATATTGTGATTGGGGAATTAATTTAATATTTTGATTTTGTAATTGGTCAATTAATGTGACAATGAAGTGATAAAAAATTTGAATTATGAGATTTTTTTCTTAACCATAAGGGGTTTATGGGTTTCTGATTTAAATATAATAATAATGTATAATGGTAATTTTTCATATTATTTAGTGTCATTAAACTAGAGATCCATGTTTTTTGGGATAAATCGTAATTGTGCACCAGCACATGAAATGAGGATAAAAAGGTTAAATGAAAATTTATCTTAAAGGATGTGATATGTTTGTGATAAATGTGTGTGTTAAGGGACTGAGCCTCAAAATACCCATATGTATTAATAAGTGTGGGACATGGATTTACGATCAAAATACACATGTATCATAAATTTATGTGGGATATGTACTATGGATTAAAATATACATATGAGATAGTGAGTGTGGGATAAGGATTGAGGCTCCAAATACCCATGTGACATTGAAGCTTTGTGTAGGGATAGAGGACCCAAATACCCACAAGGTGTTAGACATGATGTTCTATGCCCACGAGATTGGCATTGGATTATGTTTACAAGTTGCCGGGGTATGAATTATTTTGGAATGGAAAAGAATTCCCATGTTTCATAATGAATTTAAAATTGAATATGTGATATGGTTCAAACTCTAGAAAGTACCAGAGAAGGTATTGAGGGTTTTGTGTTCTTGAGAACCCAATGGTTAATGTGGTTAATTAAAGAACAATAAGATGTTATTAATGTTTACATTATGCATTGTAATTTATTATTTATGCAACTGCATACACTGTTCTTCACTGGGTATAGTTTTAGATGTTTTCAGTAATGGCCTACTGAGTAGTACTCACAACCTACTCGGGCTGCTTGATCGGTATGCAAAAAGATTTCATGATTGTAGGAAAGGACAAGGGTAATTTCCTATATTAGATAGATGAGTTAGGCTGGAGCATTGATAAGGGAACCAGACATAGGTTTGGGACCCTCTTGGGAGTTTCAATGTTTATTTATTTTGACTTTTCATTTTAAACTAGATACATATTTTTCAAGACATATCTACTTATATGTTTAGATATTGTATTTATGTTTTTATCAAGATTTGATACTACTTTTTTTGGGTTATTATTAACATCATTTGGCTCTTTATATTTAATTATAAGTCCTTGGCCTTCAAAAATACAAAATACTGATTTTTGTTCAATAAATTACATTCTTTCACATTGATGATCTTTTCACGTTTAGAGTTTTAAGGAATTATGCAATAACTAATACATTACATCTAAAATATTAAAAATTAGAAACTATTACACTATCAAATTTTTTCGAAATAATAAAACACCTTAAAAAACAAGAACAATTGTTCTAATTTTTTTTGTTGAATTCATCCATTCTTTTAACCTTCCTTATACCATATGAAAAACACTTAAAAAATGTGTGATGAGCATAAAAAACTCAGTAAGGGTTATAAAATAAGGAAATAAAACAGTAGTCTATGAATACATAAAAATAAATGAAATCATGATTTTCACTCATAATACATAAGATCTTTATGATACCTCATGAAATCATTTGATTTATGAATAAATCATAGAGATCATAAATAATAATGTTAAATGGTTTCATCCATAACATAAATACATTTTATCTTTAAAAGCTACATAGGGAGTAACCATCATGGTTACATTTGGCATACCCATCACATTATATTCCCAAAATATATTAGGATAAACCATAGAATTAACCTCTGTCACGTTACCCAATGAATTGGAATGCTATCATGGTCTCACCCGCCATTTGATTATCATGTAACCACCCATATAAATAATCAATTACCAAGAAACGTAACATAATTACAACACATGAACAAGAATAAATTGAAAATAACATTTCCACATTGCAATCATAAGACATCATTTAAATATATTGATATAATTAATCCATTATCAAAACCATGTTCAATAACAAAATATCTAAGAAAATAATATGGTATATATTTCTCATTTTAAAAACTTTACTACTTGTAGAGTAATCCAAATATCAATTAATGCTCGCAGTGGCGAGAAGGATGTTGTCGCTGCATACATTAAAAAGAAACATTCCTTTTTTCCATTTCGTAAAATGCTTCATAGAAAAAGATTCCTTTTGCAAAAATTTAATGAAATTAAAATTAAAAGGGTTTGATTATATAACATATAAAATAAAGTCATTTATAAATCAAAATATTCCTCAATGAAAGGATATTGAGATGAAGTCCCTTACCTTGAGTCCAAATCATTACGCATGTTCCTTATTCGTCAAGAATAATAAAAATTATTTAATTTATAATTGGTTCAGAAATTTTTTCAATTTTATTTCCTTTTATTTCACTTATTACCATGTTATGAAAATCACATAATTATTTATGTTCATATCGGTTTTTTTTGTCGATATTCAGTACTTGAGTCGAAAATGAACTGGTTTTGATGTAAATTATCCATGGTGTCAAATATAAATCATATAAATAATGATATTAATGATTTAAATATCATGTATATCATGTATATACGTATTTATAATATTCCATAACATTTGGATATATAAAATGAAATGCACCGTTAATGGATATGGTAGGCCGTACGTACGCATGAATACTACTTTAATTTATTTGTCATATTAAATGAATGAAAACTAAATAATACATAGTTATGTTATAATTAAAGTTTTATATCTATATTATAAATGTTAATTATGTTCAGTAATTTTATCCTTTATACATTCCATGTATGGAATGAACAAGTCATATCACATTGAGGGGATGTAGTTTGCACTTCC
This sequence comes from Viscum album, assembly GCA_963277665.1. Classification (NCBI taxonomy): domain Eukaryota; kingdom Viridiplantae; phylum Streptophyta; class Magnoliopsida; order Santalales; family Viscaceae; genus Viscum; species Viscum album. Next base: position 993,496,806 of record OY728126.1, read on the forward strand.
TCAAATGAAATTATATTATTACAAATTATGGAAAGCATAAATGTATGTTGTAAATAAAAAAATACAGAAGAATATAGATAATATTAATATAATATAAATTACATATAAATAAAGTTCCCTTACAATGTCCACCATGAGAGGTAGTAGGAGAAAATTGAACAATTACAGTTTCGTGTTGCAGTAGTTCACCGTACACAAAAACAATATGTTTGTATCCATTAGATGGTGGTGTGTATATAAGTGGAGTTAGATTCCTTCTCATAACAACATCATAGTATATCAAGGATACTATTTCTGTTATGTAATCATATAAAAAAAATTGGGAGTGAATAAGTAAAATAAATGAAACTAACTTGAGAGAAGACGTTACATCTAAATCGGGTAACGTTTTTTGATTTGAGTCAAAAGGCTTTGTTGAATTGCCTTCAACCCATGTTAAGATTTATATGAGAATATTAGGGATGTTGGGAGACTATTTTTGTATAATATGATGAATCAAGGGTCTTGGGAGGTGTGAGTAAGTGGGTAGAGTTGGAGGACCTTTATAAAAGGGAGGTGGGGCACTTTTGGAATGTCTTGAAATATTATTTTATTTTAAAATAATTTTTGAATCATAATAATATAAATGAGATATGGTTTGAGGGTAAGATGATAATGGGTCTAAATACTCTCAACCAATAGGTTTTATACATGTTTAGGTAATAAAATTAACCTTATATTTTAGCTTTAACCCTTAGTTAAAATCATAGTCTCTTACCATGTCTTATTGTATTTTCATAATATATTGTTAGTATAGTTACTTTATAATTCCAAGAGAACCAAAAGTAGTCTATTAATGAAAATTTTAACATTATATAAGTATTTTGGATGAATCATATATTTTTAGGTCTATTATATCATGAAATAAAATAATATTTGTTTTAAAAATTCATTTATGTAAATTTTGACAGTATTTAGTAATTGATTTTTTTAAAGTCATAAAAAATTCATTGCTTAAAACTAAAAGAATTAACTCAAAGATAATATTTAAATATCTTCTAAAAAATTCTTGTATAACATTAAAATGTTAAAATCACATTTATTTTAACAGTTATTATATAATTTATATGAATCTTTCATTAATAAATTATTCACTGCATCATCATTGTGTCGTTAATAAATTTATTTATTTAATGTATAAAAATTATAAATAAAATAAAATATTTTAGGAAATATTTTTAGATTTCTAATGACTATTTATAGACATATAGATCAGTTATGTAACCCTATATTATAATCTTTTTTAGTAAAAGATACTTGTATATGTTGTATTTCTCTTTACATTAAATTAATTCCTAAAACATGTCATTATCACACCCATGTGGCTCTATGGGGTCCTAAAATCAACCAAAGGATTATCATGCCCGAACATATATCATCCAATAGGATTATTACATTTTTTATGGTAGATTTATTTTATTATAATATTATTTTTTACCCTTATTTAAAAGATTTAACCTTTAACCATTGTAAATAAAAATAATTACTGAAGTTACTATTCATAATGCCCATAAATAAAAGGTACTTATTTAGACAATTAGAATCACATTAATCCTAATATGGAATCAATTTTTCCAAATTCAAAAAATATAATTTGAAAAAATTAATTCCTGTTGTAAAAACCAAAAAGAAGGTTTTAAAAAAATAATAACTATCATATGGTTGACATGTGTTTATGTACAATTTATAAGAGAAATTACATCAGATGAAAAAAATTAGATAAAATGATAAAAACAAAATCCAATTACACATTAAATCTAATTTAAATTAAAATATTACTATAAAAAATATAAATAAAAATGAAATTTTAAATTAAAATGCAGTATTTTCAATATTCATTAAAAATGAATATTGTCAGCAAATTACCAAAAATTTAACCAAAGTTAATTTTAATGTTTTTATTCTATAGAAGAATTTTATTTTGTCAAATATAAAATATTAAAGTGAAAAATAATTGATTTAAAAAGGTATCACAATCAAAAGGTGGTAAAACATCCTTTTAAAAATATTAGAGTATTTTATGCTTAAAATTTGTTTCATTCAAATTTTAAGCCACTACGATTTATTTTATAAATGTAGAAACAATTTACAAACACATATAATCATATTTTAGTTATTTCTATTCATTCCTATCAATACAACGACTAGGTGTTAAGTACCATTTAATATAATAATATTGTTATATTATTTTTCAGTATAACTAAATGTTGTGTGCAATAAGAGATTTTGGAGAAACGTGTTGTTGCATGTTAATTACTCTATCAGAAAAAACATATTTTTTATTGTAAAATTAATATGTTGTTCATAAATATTAATACATATAAAAAAGTATTATTCTATAAATACTTGTGATCCTGCATCATTCCCCCCTTTTGGAAATTGTGTCCCCACAATTTAGTTACATATCAAATAATTGTGGGTTATTTATCATAAATAGAATTTTTGGATTACCATTTTGCCTCTTCAACCACATGGTTTTTCCATAGAACCATTACTTGATAAATTATTTTATTCTGCATTATTTCCATATGTGGTCAAGAATATGAATTGGTTGTTCCTCATAAGAAGGATTATCTTCCAACTGAACATTTTCTGGACTCAAAACCTGAGATGGATCTAGCATATACATTCCCAAAATTGATACATGAAAAACATTGGTGTACTTGGGATAAACTGTGAGGTAAATCTACTTTATAGGAAATTGATCCAACTTTCACTAGGATTTTATAGGGTCCAATGAACCTTGGACTCAGCTTTTTCTTATAAAAAAACATCACATTTTCTCATAGAGAAAATTTATGAAAGACATGATCACTTACCTAGAAAGAAAGATCATTCCTCTAGTTATTTGCATAAATTTTCTGCCTGGTCTGGCTTGTTCTTATTTACTTCTAAATCATCTAAACTCTTTCTACAATCTCTTCTACCAATTCATGTCCTATCAACTTCCTCTCACAAACTTTATCACATAAATCTAGAGTTTGGAACCTCTTTACATATAATTATTTAAATGAAACCACATGTATACTGGAATGAAAAATGATATTATAAAAAAACTAAACCAAATAAAGATGTTGCTACCAACATCCCTCGTAATCCATTGAAAAATCATGGGGCATATCTTCCAATTTCTGAATTGTTCTTTATGACTTCCCATCTGATTACAAATGAAAAGTTGTACTAAAATTTAATTAAGTACCCAATGTATTCTAAATACCCTTCCAATAGTTATAATTGATCCTGGAATCACGATCAAATACAATGGATATGGTAACTCCATGTAACCTAACTATCTCTTTAATATACAATTGAGAAATTTCATCTAGAGACAATGTATCTTGAATAGAAATAAAAGGAATAGATTTAGTCAATCGATCAATAATTACATGGATTGCATTGTTACCTTGATAAGTCTTTAGTAATTCCACTACAAAATACATGGACACATTTTCCCATTTTCACTCTACCATTGGAAAGGGTTGAAGTATCCCTTTTGGTAACTTTCTCTCTACATTAACCAATTGGAAAATCAAACATCTCAGGGTAAAGTCATAAATATATCTTTTCATTCCATCCCACCAGCAATACTACAGACATTCTCTATACATCTTAATACTATAGGAAGAACTAAAAATAGAGAACTATGAGCGTCACATAAGAACTCTTTCTTCAACTGTGAATCACAACCCACACATAATATCTTTCCAAACCGTAAAACATAGTCTTCATCAATGTTAAATTTTAGTAACTTGCCGCTCTGAACCTATTCTACCATTCCCTGTAACTCACTATCTTCTTTCAGTGCTTGCTTTATTCCATATGATAGAGATGATTTCACTGAATCCTAAAACAAAACATAGGAATTTTCTGGACCATAAACATCTATCCCAAATTTCATCAAATAAAAAACTAAGGGATCTCATTCCAAATGTAGAGTGGTTAATATAGCATTAAATTTCAACTCATAGCATCATTCAGTTTATTTTTATTTCCTAGAGGTTAATGAATCATGCAATCATAATCCTTGATTAATTTTAGTTGTCCTCTCTATCCCATGATCTACTATTTCTAAGTAAATATATACTTAAAACTTTTGTGATCCGTATATATTTCACACTTTATGTCATACAAATGATGCATCCAAATTTTTAACTAAAAAACAATAGCATCTAATTCTAAATCTTGTGTAGGTAAATTTAACTCATGAGTTTTCATCTAACATAAAGCATAAGCAGTAACCTGATCATTATGCATTAGTACACAAGAGAATCTTTTCAACGAAGCATCACTATAGATAACAAATTGATCATTTTTTGTTGGTATTGTCAAAGTTGAAGCATTCACCAATATTCTTTTCAATTCCTAAAAACATTCATCATATTCTTTTTTTAGATAAGCATAACTCCTTTTTCAGTTATCTTAGACAGTGGGTACATATCCATGAAATTTTTTCAACAAAACTCCAATAATAACCTGATAAACCATGAAAATATGAATCATAGTTATGTTTGTGGGTTGTGGACATTCCTTAACAACTTTTGATTTAGCAGAAACAACAGTTATGCCATCATTAAAAACAGTGTGACCAAGGAATGAAATTTGTTGTGACCAAAAATCACACTTTCTAAATTTCCCATACAATTTCTTTTCTTTTAATAATATTATGAAAACCCTTAAATGAAATTTATTCTCCTTTTTTACTTTTAGAATATACCAATATATAAGAAAAAAACACAACCAAAAACATATCCAAGCACTCATGGATAATTCAATTCCTAAGATCCATGAATATAGCAGGTGCACTGGTTGATCCAAAAGATGTAACTAAATACTCATAATGGCTATATATGGTTCAAAAAATGGTCATCATAATTTATTATTCCTTTACATTCAATTGATTGTACCCCAAACACAAGTCAATCTTTAAAAAAAACTGAGCACCCTAGAGCTGATCAAACAAATAATTGATATGATAAAAGGTAATTTTTCATAGTAGTGATGCTATTCAATGCTCTATAATGAAAAAAAAGTCTTATTGAACTATATTTCTTTTAAAAATCATGACAAGAGAACCCCCTGGTGATGTGCTTGGTCGAATGAATCGTTTTTCTAATAACTATTGAAATGGATTATTTGACTCTAAAAGTTGAATTTGATCCATTTGATAAGGGGTTTTTGAAATTAGCATGGCATCAGGAACAAAGTCAATAGTAAATTAATCATCTTGATTAGGTATTATACTAGGAAACATATCAAGAAAAAATCAAGATACTCGTTGACCACTCACACACCATTAATCTAAATAGTTCATTTGTTTTCAAAAATATGTTCAAGGTAACATTCATTTCCATATTTAAATAGTTCTGAGCTTCCTGATATGTTATCAAAAGTAAGGGTTAATTCTTGTACAGAATATAAAATTTATTTGGAATGTAAACCTCTTTAGCTATATTGTAAATCATATCATGATAACCATAAATCCGATCTATACCCAAAATAAAATCAAACTATACTAGAGTCGAGGTAATAATGTTTCCAGGTAGATTCTTTCTACATAAAGTGATAAGACGGTTCTTATAATTTATTTTTATCTCAAAAATTTTTCCAGGTGTGTTTATCACATTTTTAGGATTTATTTCTTGAGATTTAATTCCCAATTTACATGAAAAATTATCTAAAATGAAATAATGTGTAGACCTGTAATCAAACAACCCATTGGAATAATCTGAATAAACAAACAATGTACCTAACAATACTTCATTTTATGGCCCAACATATACTGAACTTGTTGAAAATGATTTTACCACCGCTTTCTACTTATAGTCCCACTAATTTCAATCATTTGAGATATTTGTTGGACACTCATTTTTATAATGACCAATTTCATTGCACTTAAAACGTTTTACTGACTGTAAATCATATTTTTTTCTTACCACTACCCTGATATTTTTTAGTGCAATTATGAGCCTTATGTCACCTTTTAAGACATCAGAAGCACATACCTGAATTCCAAATACATTCCCCATTGTCCTTTTTATCACAATTTTCACAAACTGTAAACTTACGATTCATACCATCAATTTTTTTTGACAAGTTCTTCCCATTCATCTGTCACCTTGACCACTTATTCTATAGTATTTCAAATAACACCTGATCTTCGACATACTCCACTTCCACCTTATCCTCAAATTGAATATGTTTTTCATAACTTTTGAACACACGAGAAGCTAATTCCCTTCAAAAACATTGTCTTTAGTCCAGAGTAAAAATGATTGATTTTACTATCAAGATTCCATATGAAATTCGGAGCATACCTTGCTTGTCAAGTGAATTTTGTTTTATAAAAATCCACTGATTCATCCTCCTTCCACGATTCTAGGAATTTTTTTCCATCCTAAGTAATACCGCCTTAGGAAAATATTTATCAATGACCATAACTTTGAATACATCCCAATCAAGAGATTCAATATACCCCCTATGACTGATTTTTAACCATCAACCACCACTGATCGGATTCACCCTTAGAACAGTAAATAGAAGGATATCCTTTTGATGTTATGAAAACCCCATGAAATCAAAAATCTTCTGCAGTGCATTAATTCACCATTCAACAAGCACAGGGTCAGATGATCCTCTGAATGATGGGGGATGTTTACTTAGGAAATTCTCTACTACAAACATGTTCCTTTGTGGCTGATATGGATGATATCATTCACGGATAGCACCACCATTTATAGCAAGAGTCATTTGTGCCATCATTGCAACAAAATGTTTAGTTTTGATTCCAACAATTTATAGTTGCTGATTTGGTATGTTGTTTTCCTCTTTATGTCATCCCATCATAGCTTCCCTATTTCCTGTATGAAAAACCATTCTGAACATACACATATCATAGAAGAAGAAACATGGTTATCTTCAAATGCTATATCATTTAAATCCTTCCATAAATTAAAAATAATTTATAGATATTCATTTAACAATGTCTTAACTCTAAAATTTATCTAAACTGACCTCTGATACCAACTATAAGGCCATATCCTGAAACATTACATAAGCTTTATTTTTTATCAAGAATTTACATTTTGTCACATTGTGGATCTTTTCAGGTTTATATTTTCAGATAATTAGGCCATAATTATTACATTACATATCAAATATTAAAATGTAGACACTTATACTCCATCTAATTTTTTTCAAAATAATAAAATGACTTAAAAAATTATTTTCTTGATCAAAATCATCCTGAATTCTTCCTTTATCTTACCCTTCCTTACACCCTATGAAATGTTTTTTAAAAACTGGGAATGAGAAGAGAAATATTATTATGGGTTATAAAATAAGAAAAGAAAATATTATTCCATGAATAAATACGAATCAATATAATCATTGTTTTCACTCATAAAATATAAGCTCTTTAATATGCCTCATGAAAACATAATATTTATTAATAACTCATAGAAATAATGAACCATAATGGTAACTTGTGGCATCCATAACATACATACAATGTATGTTTCACAACGACATAAGGAGTGACCTTCATGGTTATATTTGGAATATCGATCACACGATATTCCCTAAATATCATTGGAGAAACCATAACATTTACCTACATCACGTTAAAAAATTCATTGGACAGCTATCACGGGCTCACCCACACTCATTTAATCACATAACCACCTATATACATAAGTAATTCCCATGAACCATAACACAACCCTAATACATGAAGAAGCATAAAGTAAAAATAACATTTCTACATAGAAATAATAATACATCATTTAAAGATATTGATATAATCAATAAATTCTCAAAACCATGTCCAATACCAAAGTACATAATAATTAATATGTTATTTACTTTTCTTTTTAAAAATATTATGGCTTGTAGAGGAATCCAAATATCAAATAATTCTCACGGCGGTGGAAAGGTCGTTGTCCCCATGTATGTTAAAAAGAAACATTTTTTTGATGGTTAGTAAAATGATTTTTTTAAAAATATTACTTTTAAAAACCAGTGAATGAAATTAAAAGTAAATGGGTTTGATTATATATTGTATAAATAATGTCATTTATAAATCATAATATGCCTCAATGAAATGAGATTTATATGAAGTCCCTTACCTTGAGTCCAAATCATCACGCATGTTCCTTGTAATTCCTAAATAATAAACTTAAGTTAATTTATACTTATTTCATAACCTTTTTCATGTTTATTTTTCCTTTTATATAACTTATTACCTTGTTATAACATTACATAAATAATCAATCTTATATCGGTGATTTTGTTGATATTCGGTACTTGAGACAAAAATGAATTTTTTTTGATATAAATTATACATGTAGTCAAAATTATATCATATAAATAATGATATTCATGATGTAAATATCATATATATATATCCATTATATATGTATTTATAATATTCCATCACATTTGGAGATAAGAAATTAAATTCACAGTTCACGGAGACGGTAGGCCGTACATACGCATGAATGGTACTTTCATTTATTTTTCAAATTAAAGGAATGAAAAATAAATGATACATAGGTATTTTATAATTAAATTATAATATATATGTTATATATGTTACATATTTTCATTAATTTCATCCTTTATAAGTTCCATGTATGGAATGAACTGGTCATGTCACTTTGAAGGAGGGATAGTCCGCACTTCCTTAAATTAAATTATCGTATTTACACGGTATAAAAAGCATAAAGGTATTATGTAAATAAAAAAAATACATATGAATAGAAAAAATATAATTATAATATATATCATATATAAATACAGTTTCATCATAATTTCCCCCATTATCTGTGGTAGGAGAAAATTGAACAATCATCATTTAGTGAGACACTAGTTTGTTGTACATAGAACAAGTATGTTAGTATCCCTTAAATGGAGGTGTGTATAAGTTTAGTTAAAAATTTTCTCATTAAAAGATCCTAGTAAATTTAGGATACTGTTTTTTTTATTTAATCATAGCATAAGAAGACCATAGTGTGTGATGAAGGAAAATAAAATAAATGAACCTGAGAGAAGTTGTTACCTCTAAATCGGGTAACTTCTTTTGATTTGAACCAAAATGCATTCTTGAATTGCCTTCTACCCATGTTAAGGATTATATAAGGAATACATAGATATTAGGAGATTATTTGAGTTTATTTTGGATGATCCAAATGGTATGAGAGGTGAGAGTATATAGGTAGAGGTGGTGGGATTTTATAATAGGGATGAGGGACACTTTAGGAAATCTAGAAATATTATTTTATTATGAAATGGTTTTCGAATTATAATAGTTAAAAAGATATATAGTTTGATGATAATATGATAATTGGTCGAAATACTATCATCTTATAGGTTTTAGACTAGTTTAGGTAACACAATTAGTCTTGTCTTTTAGCATTAACCCTTTGTTAAAAACATTAACTCTTACCACGACTTCTTGTATTTTAATAATATATGGTTACTATAGTTAGAATAAAATTTCAAGAGAACCACAAATGGATCACTAATGAAAATTTTAACATTATATATGTATTTTTTCCAAAATATTTTTTTTTAGAAAATTATATCATTTAATAAAATAGTATTAATTTTACAAACTCATTGTAACACCCGAGACTTTTATGTTATATAAATCATCAAAGGAATCTTTTTCTACACAACACTTTCTTGGCTTGCTTTACACGCAATCACGACCTTCCTTGATAGCTTGCGTCGTACGCAATACCGAGTTTCACTAAACAACAATATGCTATTAAAACTAGCCGTTATAAATAGTAATAACCACTTTTTGAAATTTTATAAATTTTATTTTTCAAAATGGACTTCATTTTTGGACTCAGAATATCGAAATTATCCTAGGGTGAAATTTTGGTATTTTTCTGAAAACTTTCAATTTTTGATGAATAGTGAAACCACTAAGTGGTAGGTTAAAAACTGAATTTTGAATAAAACTTAATTTTACCGCTTCTGTGAATAGAATTTTGAAAATCCGACAGACACGGTTGATATCAGTAAGTAAAATGTGGTTCAATGAGATAAAAATAATTTTTTTGGTGAATAGTAACTTTTTACTTTTTTTACCGCGGTTAATAGTAAATAGGGTAACTAATGGTAAATATGATATTACTATTACCCTAACACATGTCCTAATTCTATTGGATACATGTAATTCGACCAAAAACAACCTTATGAATAAAATATGACCATTTAGGCCCACTTGGATTAGATTAGGACATTTATTATTAATTTATTTAAAGAAGGGTTAAAATAGTTAAAATCAAAGTTTAATAAGTAAATCATTTTTAATATGGGGTTATACATAAGATAAATTCGACTATAAATATTCATTAGAAAGATAAAAAGATTTACTACATAATGGTATTTTATTTGTAATTTTTAGACATTAAATAATTTAATTTATTTATGACACAATGATGATGCCGTAATTATCTTATTTATGAAATATTGACATAATTGATGTTATAAACACAAAAATAAATGTAATTTGAGACTTTTTATGAATTATAAAAATTTTCTAGGTCACTATGATATATTAGTGTTGATTTAATCAACTTGGTTCAAACATAAAATTCTGTTATGACTTTCACAAAAATCATATATCAAATAGTGTCAAAATTGACACAAAATAGTTTTTAAATCAAATATTATATTATTAATTGTTACTTTATTCTTACAAATCTAAGGTTCGGCCAGATGACTTGGATAAGGATATATATATATTAATAATAAACAATTTGGGGTTCTTTTGGCATGTTATAGTAAGTGTATTAACCATATAGTGAAAGAAAACAAAAAGACATGGTAAAAGTTAAATTATTTAACTTAGAGTTAAATCTAATTGATAAGGTTAAAATAATACCCTAAACTTGTATAAATTCTATTGGTTGATAGGATTTAGACCCTTCCCAACTTTATCTTCGAAATAAGACCCTTTGGAACCATTATAAACCGATTTTGACTTTAATATAAAATAATATTTTGAGATATTCCTAAGGTGCCCCTCTCCTCCCTTATAAAAGGGCACCTCCTCCCCCTCCTCCTCACACCAAATTGAGCACTCAAGCTCTGCCAACCCCTGCCATTTTCTCCTCTCCAATTCCCTAGAATAATCCTAGAGGTCCTGGTCTTCTTCAAAGACCAATCTTAGTTCCCTAAGTGGAGGATTCAAAGAAGCGTTCCAAAGAAGAGGTAATATCCATTACCGATCTTTTCAATTTCTTTCTTCTTCAACTTCTTCTTTTTTAGTTGTTTCATCATAAAGTAATAACATCAGTATTACTTACATACTGATATGTTATTATAAATATGAAACAACCCTAATTCACCTTCTATCCATCCTACGGAAAAATTAAATCACCGCGCGAGCGTACGTACGGAATACCGTCTCCACGCCGTGGTGTAATCTATTTTCCACCATCACCTTACAAGGATGGGTATAATGGTGTAATGAGTAACTATTTATGACTATTATAAAGTAATATTGATACTGAAATAATATATATACACTCCAATACAATTCCACGATCATAGGAATGATATCATCACTCGTGCGTACGTACGGAATACCTTCTCCACGATGTGATGTGACTCGTTCTACATGATCATCATTACATAGTAATTATATAAATGAATTGAATGAATAAATATGATATATGTTACACTAATATCATTCTGGATATAAGTTATATATAACCTTAAAATAAGAATAAGAATTTATTCGGCAAAACACGCATAAGAACAAAAGGCAATAAAGACCCGAGTAACAAGTAACAATGAAATATTACTAACAAGAAGCTAAGAATATGACCATATATGATATCATATCAATATCTATGATTCTGGAATAAGTCAATAACATTATTTAAACCATTATACAGGAGCTTCGGACACGTACAAAGTAAATCAGACCTAAGGTAATGGAAATATCACAATCTCATTTTTATCCGAGATTGTTTATTCGTAAGTATTTACTGGGGTGTATTTTATCATCCACATACATGTTTCATCAATATGTAATATTATTTACATCCACCTACAATTTTTTAAATCCATTTTTACCCTTAGGTGAGTTTTTAGTAATATGTATGAAAGGAATCTTTTGTCGTTTTTCGTACAAGGTACTTTTTGAGTTTTCCGACAAAAGTACGAAGAATGTTTTTTTTAAACTTATACGGCATGAATGGATTTCTAAAAAATTATTTCCAAGAAGCTTCCTTTACAAGTATTCAAGTTTATTTTTAATCAACTTCTTTTATTTTAAAATTGTATGACATGTTAAGAAAGGAAAAGTGTTTTTGAAGTAGAAAGGATATTTTCCTCAAGAATGAAGTGCAAGTATTTTATCAAAATTATTTTCCATCTAAGATAATAAAAGGGTTCTGTTTTTACCCCTATTATTACATGTATTTGATTATGTTGTGATGGAAACATTTTTATGAATTCCTTTATCTTATATGAATTGTTTTATGATGTCATGTTGTTTAAGAATCCCATTTTTATTACATGGGTTATGCGATGATGTATGATTTATGATTACGTGGCACACATAAGAAAGGATTAATTATAAGATGGGTGGGACCTATATCTCACTCCAATGCATTGGGTAAAGATTTTATATCTCATGAGATAGACATGGCTGGAACGGTAGGTTATACAGGTTCAGTGAAACAGGACTAGAACGAGGGTGACTCGGTTCAGAAAGGGACTCTGTCCACTAAGATAGTCTTGGTAATGAGTCATGACTAACAAGAAATGATTTTCCATTATTATGTGTGCATGCCACAAAGTTTCAAGTTTCATTTTTAAGATTACGGGGATCTCATTTTCACTTCTATGATTTATTCCATGTTAAGATATTATGATCTCTTTTGCAGGTTATGATTTTCAAAAAGATATGATATGATTTTTATTTCCTTTATTTGCCCTTGCTGAGCATTTGAGGTCACTCTTTTATGTTTTCTTTTCCCCAGGTCAGGAAGATGGATATTAAGTATAATATGCTAAAAGGGACCCTAGATATGATGAAATAAATTGGAGACACTGTAGAAGATTTATGAACCAGTTGTTTATGTTTCCCAGTTTCTAAAGACACTATACCTATACGGTCCTTTGTGGTTTTGTCATATGTTTTAATAAGTGTGCTTCAATTTTGAAGTATTAACAATGTATGTAACGTATGGGTCGTTATACTCATTTATGTCAAATATGAAATTATTTAGTAATTGATTTTGGTTAAAGTCATAAAAACATGATTCCTTAGAAAAAAGGCAATAAATCAAAGTTAATATGTCAATATCTTCCCGAAAATTCATGTATGGCATCAAAATGTTCACATTAAAACTATTTTAATATTTATAATATCATTTATTGGAATCTTTTATTAATATGGTATTCACTGCATCATCATTGTGTCCTAAATAAATTTATTTATATAATGTATAAAAATTAAAAATAAAATATCATTATGTAGAAAATATATTTATCTTTATAATGATTTTTTATAGTCAAATATATCAGTTATATACCCATATATTAATTTATTTAGAAAAACATACATGTTAATGTTATATTTTTCTTTAAATTAAACTAATTTTTATAACATGTCATTATCACACCCAAAATGGATCTATGGGGTCCTACAATCGACCCAAATATTACCATCGACAAACATATGTCATCCAATAGTATTAGGACATTTGTTAGGGTATTTTTATATTAGTATAATATTATATTTTTCACTTATTTTCCAGATTTACCCTTTAACCATGGTAAATAAAAATAATTAATGAAGTTACTATTCATAACATCCCAAAATAAAAGATAAATATTTAAACAATTTAGAAATTTTGATTCCAAATATGGAATCCATTTCTCTAAATTCAAGACAAATAATTTGAAAAAATTAATTTCAAATCAAATCCCGTGGTTAAAACCAAAAACCATGTTTTTAAGATATAAAAACTATCAAAATATTGACATGTGTTTATGTCCAATTTAAAAGTGAAATTAATTAAAATGACCAAAATTGGATTAAATGGTAAAAAAATAATCCAATTACAATTTAAAACCAATTAAAATGACAAAATAACTGTATAAATGGATTAGAAGAAAAGTTAGTTTTGAATTAAAATGCATCAATTTTCCCTATTCATTAAGAAATGAACATTGTCAGAAAATTTCCATAAATTTAACCAAAGTAAATTTTGAAATCCTACTTCCATATAAGAAGTATATTTTTTTCTAATTAAACATATATAAGTTTCAAAACCTAAATTTAAAAAGGGTTCTTTTTCAAAATAGGATAAAATGAAAATTAAAAAATATTAGATTATTTTATGCTTAAAATTGGATTCATTATCATTTTAAGCCCCTAAAAATTATTTAATAAATGTAAAAAAAATTAAAAAATGAATGATCATATTTTATTTAGTTCTATTCATTCCTATCAAAAAATGACTATGCATTAACTACTATTTAAAATAATATTATTATTATATTGTTTTTTTCATATAACTCAATGTTGTGTGCAAAGTAAGATTTCATAGAAACTATTTATTGTGTGTCGAGTATGCTATCAGACAAATATTCCCTTTTAACATAAAATTAATATATTATTCATAAATATTAATAGGTATAAAAAAAATATTTTTCTATATTTTCCTAGGATCCTACAACATTCCCCCATTTTGGAAATTGTATCATTGTAATTTTATTTACATATCAAATAAGTGAAGGTATTTATCTCTCATAGGATTTTAAGATTCCTATGTTGCCTCTTCAACCATATGTTTTTTTCACAAAACCATTACCTATGTAATTACCTTATTCCACAACACTTTGTCTCTAAAGTCAAGAATATATACTGGTTGTTCCTCATAAGAAATATTCTCTTCCAACTATACTGCCTTTGGACTCAAAACATGAGATGGATGCAGCATATACATTCTTAAAATCGAAACATGAAAAACATTGTGTACCCAGGATAAAAGTAGAGGTAATTCCAATCTGTTGGAAACTAATATAAAATTCTCTAGGATTTTATAAGGTCTAATGAACCTCAGACCCCGATTTCCCTTCCAATCAAAATGATTCACACTTTTCCACGGATAAACATTTAGAAATACATGATCACATACATTGAAAGAAATAGATTTCCTCTAGTTATCTACATAAATTTTCTACAAGCTCTAAGCAGTTATCATGTTGTTTTAAATCAAATGAACTTTTTCTTCCATCTCTTCTACTAATTTTGGTCCCATAAACTTCCTTCCACCCACATCATCCCAAAATGACGGAGTTCAACGCCTCTTTCTATATAATACTTAAAATGGTTCCATATGTATACTAGAATGAAAAATGCTATTATAAGAAGACATATCTAGAGAAATATTTTGGTCCCAACAACCCTGGTAATCTATTGGAAAAACATATAGCATATCTTCCAATGCCTGAATTTTTTTTATGACTACCCATATGATTGCGGATGAAAAACTGTACTTATATTTAATTCAGTACCCAATGAATTCTAAAGGCCCTTCCAAAAGTTAGAAGTGAACCTGGGATCACAATCAGATAAAATTGAGATGGTATCTCCTTGAAGCATGAATATCTCTTTAATATACAATTTTAAATGTTGATCTAGAGACAAAGTATCTAGAATAGAATAAAATGAAAATATTCAGTCAATCGATCAAAAATAACCCAGATTTCAATATTTATTTGAGATGTATTTGGTAATCTCACTATAAAATCCATTAATACATTTTCCCATTTCCACTCAAGCACATGAAAATGATAAATCATCCCTTTCATTAAATACCACACTGCTTTAACCTATTAAAAAAATTAAAAATCTCAGAGTAAATTCAACAATATCTCTTTACATTCCATCCTACCAGTAATACTCATAGAGAAATTTTGACATCTTAGTACCGCCATGATGAACTAAAAATGGAGAACTATGAGATTCAAATAATAACTATTTCTATAAATAGTAATCACAAGGAAGAAATAATCTCTTTACATACCTCAAACTATAGTCTTTATCAATGTTAAATTCAGGTAACTTACCCTTTTGAACCAATTCTACCTTTTCCTGAAACTCACTATATTCTTTTTGTGCTTGCTTTATTCTATATTTTATAGATGATTTCACTGCAACCTGAAAAAAAAATGAATTTACTACACCAAAAAGTTTCTTGTCAAATTTTATCAAATCAAAAACCAAAGGATCTCATTAGAAACATAGCATTGTTAATATAACATTACTCCTTTGAATCAAAGTGTCATCCACTTTATTTTCCATTCCTCGATGGTAATGAATTGTGCATTCATAATACATGTTTAATTCCAGAAATATCCTCTATCTCTTTTTAACTCATTCTGAGTAAACATATACTTCAAATTTTTTTGATCATTATATATTTTTCACTTCATTCCATAAAGATGATACATGCAAATTTTTAAACCAAAAAAAACAAAAACTAAATCCAAATAATTTGTAGGGTAATTTAACATATGAGTTTTCAACTGATGTGAAGTATAAGCAATTAACTAATCATTATTAATTAGGAAACAACCATATCTTTCAATGAAGAATCACTGTAGATAACAAATTCACCATTTCCATAAGGTAGTGCCAAAACTCAAGCATTCACCAATCATCTATTCAATTCCAGAAAAACATTCATCGCATTGTTTTGTGCAGATAAACATAACACCTTTTAGAGTTAACTTAGTTATTGGGAAATATTATCCTATAAAATATTCAACAAAACTCCAGTAATAACCTTATAAACCAAGAAAACTATGAATCTCAGTTATGTTTGTAGGTCTTTGACATTCATCAATAACTTTTTTTTAGTAGGATCAATCATTATTCTAACAGTGTAAAAAATTTGTACCACCCCCGGTTTGAGGTATATGAAATTTTTATGACTTTTCATGTGTCTAATGTTCTTGGTATGAGTTGGTAAGAGGTTGAGAGAGTTTGGAATGGTTTTCAATAAGTTTGGAGGCTTTTCTAATGTTGCATAGTTTGAGCACGGTTGGGGGAAAACTGTGCGGGTTCCTTAGGTAACCGTGTAGGGGATGTGAGTGGGCTTCACACGATCTACACATGGTTTTCCAAATAATGAAAAAAAACAAATTGGGACACCTTCTTTTGAGGTAGTGTCTTTCACGTGGTTAGAGAAAGCTTTTCCAAACCATACTGGCTAACTGTGCAGCCACATAACGAAGGGAATTTTAAATCTAGGTTCACTCAGGATTGACCTATTTCACTCCAAATTTCCTCCCACTCAAGAATCACTTGATATTTTTGGTTCTAAATGTTTTGATTGGATCTCCCATTCATTTTAGTAGCATTTTAAAGGGGTTTCAAGGTGGTTTGAAGGTGGTTTCTCCTTGGTAAGTCTCTCCTCTTGGTTTCTCTTTGGTTTTATCTAGATCTACACTTCCATCCCTCTAGGTTAACTAGATCTACATCCATTTCATGTAGATATAGGATTTTTATATTACTTGGATGTTGATTTTAATGCATCTGTATGATAGGGAAGTTGATCTAGAGCAGTTTCGGTGGGGGGTTTTCCGAATTGGGGTGTGGTTGCGTGTGGGTCGAATTCATCAGATCCCTAAACGTATGGGTCTTCTCTATAGATTCTACTTAGTAGAACTAGTGGTTTTGGTTACAATTAATTTCTTTCCTTGAAATTAATTGTAAAAATGTTGTGTGAATTTTGTTGAAACCCCATTTGGTGGTGATTTATGGATTTTGGGGGAAATGGGATATTGTTGCAAAGAGGGGATTTGTTGAGTGATTTTAAAATGTTGATTTCAAAATCATTAGTTTATTTTTATGAAAAATGTTTTGTTAAATATGGTTTGAAATAAATATGTTGTTGATTAAAATTTGGTTGGGCTTGGAAAATTGGTTTAGGGTTGTTTTCAATAAATGGGTGATTTATTGAAGTGAATTGGCATGTGATGAGAATGATGTTGTGATTTTGTGTGGCCTTGGTGCTTTGTACTTATTGGTTTATTATGTGTTATAGATTGTGTTGGTTGTGTAGAACTGGGTTCTAAGTATCACTATAGAAGGTTATAGATATCGGTCAAGAGAACCACCATTATGGATAGTGGTCGAGAAGCACCACTAGTGGGAAATGTAATGAACAGTTTGGACGGAAGCTCCAATGTTTTGGATTTTTTTTGTGTTTCTTTGAAAGATGTAATTTTTTGTGCTAATTTTAAATGGTGAAATGTTTTATGACATGGTTGTTTGGTTTTTCCGTGGGTTTCATGGTTTAGGTAAAGGTGTATTGATAAGGTTGTGTTTGGATTAATGGTAATTGTTTAACTATTTATTGTTCTATATAAACTACTTTATATAAATGTGATAATGGTTTAATCCTAGTCCCTTGTTTAGTGAAGTCATTTGGGGAAATCTTACTGGGTATTTATACTCACCCCTTCTTTGGAACATTGGTTCTTCTTTAGATGTTGTGTTCTGGGACATAGGCAAGAATAAAGCATCTCATTTTGCTAACTATTTAGAATGATGCTTTGGTGATGTTGTTGTAGTTGGAGCATGGATCTTGGTGTGGAGCTATGGATGTTGTACCTAATCTATTGGAGTCTTGTTGTAGTATTCCACTTGGTACTCTGATTTTGGATTGGTTTTATTGGGAATGTGGGATTGTTATGGAATAATAGGTTTTCTTTTGTTAATATATGGATTTGGTTATTTTGTTAACATGCATCATGTAGTATGTTGATAGTTAATTGTTTTTTGGTTGGTTGAATCTCAATGAAAAATCGTTCCCCATTTTATTCTCAAAGCCCTCAAAATTTATTTCCAGCCTTTGGCACCTTGGGAACTTTGCTTAAGGCCAAGTAGGATTCCCCTGCCCTCTCATGCCAATGGGTTGGGGTGGGGTGTTTCAAGTGGTATCAGTTTTTTCGGTCCTTGGCTTTCCAGTGGGAACAATTGTTTATTCCTTTGGTGTTAATTGTGGGTCTTGGTGTTGACATTCATTCGTGGTCTATTCCTTGAGTTGGGATAGTAGCCAGGCATTGGATTATCAGAACCTGGAATGTATAACATAAATGGATATTGATGTCCCTTTTATGCTGAAATTCAAGCTACCAGGGAGTTGGGAAAATAAGTGTTTGTAGACACTTATAGGCATTAGATATCTCATTGTCGTGGGTGTATCCAATGAGATTATTATGGAAATCATGGAATAAATGACATCCCACTAGGATACATATTTCATTGGTGTATAATGATTTATGGTGTGGTATGAATGTGTGGATTTTGGAAAATTATGAACTGGGTTTCAAAATGGAAGGGTTTGAACGATGAAAATTCGTGGTAGTTTGAAAGTGGTATTATTTTCACAACACAATGAATTTTTCAGAATAGTGAAACCAAAGAAATCTGACCTTGTGGAAATCCTGGTTGTGATAGTTGTTATGTAATTGACATTGAAAATTGAATACCCTTTATTGTTAGGGGAGTGAGTTTAACACCCCAACACCTCTAGGATGGAGCTGGTGCATTACATGGGATATTGGTATGGTTAGAAGGAAAGAAAAATACTAAAGGAAATATAAGTTTTGTAGTCTTGAAAAAACTAGGTACATAGATGTTACTCAAATTACATTGGAAAAGATTACAAAATACAATATATAAAAAAAATTTAAAACCGCATCCACAAGAACTCAATAAATAATCTCTTCTTTGTCACCTTTTGAAAGTAAACAATGAAATGTGTGAGCTCAAACTCTTAGTAAGGGTTAAAAATAGCGGATGTATGAGTAAAAAATAAGTGAATCATAGTCAATCTAACATAATAAATATGGCATAGTGAATAAATGAAAAACTAATGCCATTAATAAACTGAGAATGAAACTACATCCATAGATTTTATCATAGTGAAAAACTAATGGATAATAATAATAACTGATAATGAATAAATAGAATTCGTACTAATTTTATTTCATGTATCTGGTACATGAAACCATAATACTGCTAAAATGGTTTTGTTCAATGGGTAGAAACACATCTGATTTTTTGAAACAAACTCGAAGGGTTTGTCGCCAAACTGATTTGTCTCATGAGACCTACCAATGCATCGAGGGGCTATAGTGGGCCCCACTAACCACATCATATCCAAATCATTCATTATAAAATGATTTAATACAAGAGAAATATTCCTTTTCAATATCCTTATAGAGTAGAGTATATGGATTCATCAAAATTTCCTTAATTAAAATAACCTTCCACATAAACACCGTATCAAAAATGATATACGTTTTAGGCAACAAACATATCCATGATATGAGATTATGGATATTTAATATAAATATAATTTCAAATTAAAAGTGATCTCAAATGGGAAGTTGGTACACCACACAAGGATTATTAGGTGCACAATACAAAGTTAGACACAACAAAATAGTAGTTGAGACAATGTCTCTCACCACAATGTAAACGGTCGAATCATATGACCATAACCTAATAAACCTCAAATTAATAATTTAATAACATGAATATAAAGAGAATAATTTTATTATATATCAAATGGCAGTACACATATACCACATACAAGAAATAAGTGGAAAATAATGTAAATCTCACAGAAATGAAAGTGAGATGAGAAACCACTTACAAACATTTGGGCATGGTAACAAGTGTTATTGTGAGGGATTGGTGAGAGGTAAAGGGGTATTAAATTGTTTATAGGTCACAAGGGAACTATGGGGGAGGTGAAAAAACATACCTCATCACTATGAATCAAAAATTAAAGAGCACAACATAGGGGAGATTTTTTAACAAAAGTGAGAGAGAAGATCTCTTACAATGATTGTGTAATTAGAGTGCTGATGAATCAATGAAATATTTATTTCTGACAAATAAAAATCCACAAAATATAATTTTATATATAGTATAAAAAAATCATAGTTCATTCACACATAATCTTGGAACAATGTAACCAATGAAATAGATGTTTAACTCAATGTATGAAAATTGAGTTAAGTAATCGCTTACCTTATGCTCGAAGGTGTTCTTGACTTGTTATTAAAGACCTAAATAAACAAATTAGTCTTGTTAATTCATAATTATCGAAAATATCATATATTTAAATGATTTATTATAACCCTTTTTAGTTCATTCATATATTTTTTTATTAGTTATAAGGTTCAATTTCATTGTTTGGTCTCGTTTGATCACTTGGTTTTAAAAGATTGGTTCACTAATATTCAAGTTTGGAAAAATATGAAAGATTGAAGTGGTTGTCCATAAATGAAGTAATATTCTATTATTGAACATCCAGGAGATTACATGTCTTTAAATTTAATTTGGATACTCAGAGTGAGGTTGGATTATTATATATATAACTTAGTAACAAAGGTTTTTGTTAATCGACGGGTTTGATTACAATGAACAAGTTTTGTTTTATAACCTAATACCATTTTAACAAAAGGATTATATAACTACAATAGGATTTATTACATATATAATAATCTTGTTCAACCATAACACAAATTTTTTCATGAAAATAATTAATTATTATAATAGAAATCGATAAATCATTGTCTTTGAATGTGCTAAATTATCACATCTCAAACTATACTATCATTTCATCCAAATAAAGGGTGGAGAAATGACAGAAGATAATGAAATATACCATTAGCATAAAAGAATTCCATTAAATTTATGTTACTAGAGTTATCATACTGTTTGGGTGAAGGTAGGTTAGGAAAGAAACAAAAAGAAAAGAACATAAAAAGAAATGAAGGAATTGAAAAGAGGAATTTACCTCTTGAAGCTTCCTCCTTTTGGAACCTCTTAAGGGGAGAGGTTTTGGTATTTTTAAGAGTCTAGGAGTTTTTGTACGTGGGGTAGGATATTGGGGAAATATTTGGGAAGAATATTGTCAAGGCACAAGTCTTGAGTGGAGTGAGTAGAAGAGGGGGTGAAGGGGGGTTTTTATAGTGGAGGAGAGAGGTGATTTTTCAATATAGAATTCATTAATTTATTATTTCTTCACAAGAAAAGGAATAGTGAGTCTTCCATGACCAAGAAAAGTAATTTTATCATGTTAATCCGAATGAATTGGGCATAAATTAGTAGATCATCATCGATGACTCAATTAATCCATTATTTAGCATTTATTGTGAATTATCAGATTTTACTATTCATTAAAACTCATGTATTTTAGAAAAATCTCAAATATTCACCCTAACCATTTTTCGACATGTAGAATCAAAAAATAAATTCCATTTTTCAAAAAAAAATTCTAATTATGATTAATTAAATATTTAATTAAAATCATTATTTAATCGAAAAATATAAACACCTAAAACATTCAACTTCATTTTTATGGTGCCTAAATTAATTTATACACTCAATGGTATGGATACCATTCATAAGAGTAATATTATTATTCCTAAGGGTATGTTACTATTCATAAGGGTATGATACTATTCCTTAAGGTAGGTTACTATTCACCAAAAATTGATTTTTCCTTATCAGACTCCAAATAACTTACTGATTGCAACCATGTATGTCAATATTTTTGAAATTCACATCATAGAAGTGAAAAAAATAGGCTTACTTGGCTAGGTTATGGATATCTACTATAAGTAACCATGTTATTTTTCTATATAGGCTCAGTGATTCATGAAATATAGGCTATAACTAGAATTTATTTAAGAGGAACATACCATGAAGTGTTTGGGGTGCTACAGTGAGACCTATGGTTTCTTTTATGTTGATAGAAATGTCAACGGGTAGGAACCGTAGAGACCAATCAGAGGAGGCTGTTGAAAATGTGGTTGCACCTAAGCCTCATGTGAACTAGAAACTAGTACAGAGTATAGTCCAAGCTTTCCAAGAAATGGAAAGTGGGAATAAAGAAGATGCACCAAAACATGTGGATCGTGCGGTTCAGTTTCAAAGGCCGAATCCACCCATGTTTTGGGGTGATTCGGAGCCAGAATGGGCTGAAGAGTGGATGAATAGAATGAATAGGATATTTTACTTTTTGGGAACATGAGAAGAGCTGAATGTTAAGTTGGCCATGTATATGTCGGAAGATATTTCCCTTCTCTGGTGGGAGATGGCGGTCCAAGTTGTGGCGGACCAAAGTGTGACATGGGAGGGGTTTGAAGAATTTTTTAATAAATAATTCTACTCTCATACGTTCATAATTCAGTGTAAAATTGATTTCATCAGTTTGAAGAAAGGTAACTGGTTAGTAACTGAATATGCGGTCAATTTTATGAACATAGTGTGGTTTTCCCCCGAGGTGGCAGGTAGTACATCTTTGAAGGCATGAGTTTTTGTAGATGGGTTGAACCAAGAATTTCATTCCAATATAGTTGTGATTTTTATAGATGATGACAGAAAAATGGTGAATAGAGTTACGATGGATGAGCGATACCTTTTGGAGGCTACCGGCGGGGGAAGTATGTTGGTACCCATGCAAAATAGTGGGGACCGGAATGCTGGGTTAAGGAATAAGTGGGACACTTATTTACTGGGTGGGAGTACAACTCATAATCCAACGATAGGATTAGTGAATCATTCTTCAAATCCTTAGAGTATGCAAGGATGTTTTCAGTGTGGTTCTATGAGCCACATCATAAAGGATTGTATGTAACAACCCCGAGCATGTCATAAATGTATGAAGATGGGGAATATGTAGATTTATTTTCAAAATGTTTTTAGGTTGGGTGTCCATGACACTCCTCAGGGGTCACAGTGGTCTTATTCCTCAATGAGATGGGGTAGGAGAATACCCCTTGACAGTTGAGTAATGTAAGTTATAGTGAATCGAGGAACACCATCACTCCTCAGCAGGGTAATAAAGAGCAGAGCATGGTAAGTAAGCAGTTGTTTAGAGATGATCAAGACATGATGGATTATCATTAGGGTCCATCCACAGTGTGTTGTATGATACTTTTAAATTCCACCTCGATGCAAGATTAGTTTGATAAGGGTGCTTCACATTCTTTTATTTATTCTCGCATCGTTGATTTTTTTTTGGGATTAAAGGTGGAAATGATTCCTTCTATTTTGATACTACAAACTCTTCTAGGTCAAAAAGAGTGTTGAGCCTTCCTATATCGAGCATGTTGTTCAGTTTCTGACGACATTTAATTGATGTGGGATTTCGCAGTGCTTGAGATGCATGCTTATGACATAATCCTAGGAATTGATTGGTTGAAAATTTTTGAGGCCCACATAGATTGCTATGAGAGAACAGTGGGTTTTACGACGAAATATGGTATTGAACATATCTTTAGAAAGGAGAAGAATTAAAATTTGGGTTCTACAAATATTTTGGTACCAACTACTGGCATGATATCTCGCTAGTTTGAGGATTTTTTGTTGGCATCGCTGGAAGGTATTGATCAGAGTGATATTCTAGCTATTGTGGATCAATTTATGGACGTATTCCAGAATAATTGTAAGGGTTTTTACCTGTGAGAGTATTGGAGTTTACCATTGATCTTTTTTAGGGACTAGTACTATCTCACATATATCATACAAAATTTCACCCACAGAATTGCATGAATTAAAGGTGAATTTGGAAGAGTTATAAAACAAAGAGTGCATCCAGCCTAGCACGCATCTATGGTTAATGCCAGTTTTGTTTATTAAAAAGGAGGATGGAACCTTTCATTTCTATGTTGATTTTCGTAGACTTAATCAGGGTACGATAATGAACTGATATCCACTTCCATGCATTGATGATTTGATTTACCAGTTGAGGGGAGCTTAGTGCTTCTCCAAGATTGACTTAAGGTCAAGGTATCATCAATTGTAGGTGACGAAGGAGGATATTTTTAAAATAGCTTTCAGAAATAGATATAGACATTATGATTATGTGGTTATGCCCTTTGGTCTATGGAATGCCCAATCTTTGTTCATGAAATTGATGAATCATATATTTTAGATATATCTAGATACATTATTTGTGGTATTTGTGGACGATATACTAGTGTATTCTAGGATGAGGGTAGAGCATGGGCATCACTTTGCGATAGTGTTAGGGATCTTGAGGGACCATTAGTTGTATGCCATATTTTTAAAGTGAGGCTTTTGGATATAGGAGGTTTGTTTCCTTCACCATACTATTTCTGAGAAAGGTGCTTCAGTTGATTTGGAAAATATAGAGGCTTCTATCTCATGGAAACCTCCAAAGAACATTTTAGAGACAAAGAGCTTCCTTGGTCTAGATATGTATTATCGACTTTCTGTTCATGATTTCTCACGATTGAATTCACTGATGATAGATTTTACAAGAAATAATATCCCATTTCAATGGGATGAGAAATGTCAAAAATTGCTTTGAAGGGATAAAGGATCACCTTACATCAACACCAATATTGGTTTTTCCTGAACTAGGGAAAGGGTACGTGGTGTATCGTGATGCATGAGGATCGGTGTTGGGGTGTGTTCTCATGTAGGGGGGTCATATGGTTGTATATGGGTCAAGGTAGTTGAGGAATAATGAGAAGAAATACCCAACACATGATTTGGAGTTGGTAGTAGTGGTTCATGCTTTAATGGTGTGGTTTCATTATCAATTTTGTGAGAAATTCATGGTGTTTACCGATTATAAGAGCCTACAACATATCTTATCACAATGGGATTTGAATTTGAGGAAAATTAGATGGATGAAATATCTCCAGATGTATGATTTTGACTTAATGTACACACTGTGTAAGGGAAACTCAGTGGAAAATGATTTAAGTAGGAAATCTTTTGCTCAGATAGCGAAACAGACATTAGATCAATGGCAGTTGATGTCAATTATAACCGACAAGCAGTAGGAATGTGAGGTTCGATGTGACATAGCAGTCTTCTATCCGGTTAAATTGGATCATGACATGGATGTTTTGGTTAAATAGGCACATGAATATTATTAAGAATGAGTGGAAATGAGGTCAAAACTCAATAGTGGGGAGACCATTTAGGGATTGTAATTGAATGGAAACTCATTCTTGTTTTTTTGGAATCGGAGGGTGGTACCAGTGGCTTGTTAAGAAGAACATATCATGTCATTTAATTATTCAAAGTGGGATGCCCATCCTGGAATTTAAAAAATATACAAGGCATTAAAAGCACAGTTTTGGGGGGCTGGTATGAAAATGGTTATGGTCGGGTTTTCCTCGAGATGCTTGACCTGTCAGTATGTCAAGGTAGATAATCAGTTCCCAGAAGGCTTGTTGCGGTCTTTACCTATCCCATTGTGAAAATGGGAGTATATAACAACGGATATTCTGATATGTATACCAAGAATATTTAGGAAACACGATTCCATATGGGTTATTGTGGATCGGCTCACGAAGTTGGAACATTTCATCCCGATTTGTGAATCTCATATGGTGGAGGATATATCCAAAATCTATATCTTGGAGGTGGTAAAGAGGCATGGGGTTCTTGTTTTAATTTTATTAGAGAGATATATGTGGTTCACATATTGTGTTTTGAAATATCTGCAGCATTCTCGTGGGACACATTTGACTATGAGCATGTCATATCATCCGTAGATAGACGAACAATCCGAGAGGACAGTAAAAAACATGGAGGATATGCTAAGGAATTGTGTGATGAATTTTGGATGTTCATGGGAGGATCACTTACCATTGGTGGAGTTCTCCTGTAGTAATAGTTATCAAGCTTCGTTACATATGGCTCCATTTGAGGAATTATATGTGCATCCATGACATTCTCTACTATGTTTGGTGGAAACATGTGAGACTTTGATGATCGGACCGATCCTTGTCCAAGAGACTATAAAAAAATCATGTTGATCTGGAAGTAGATGGTGATGGCTCAAAGTCATCATAAATCATACGGGGACCTTCGTCATCGACTGTTGTCATTTGAGGTGGGTGATCATGTGTTTTTGAGAGTCTCTCCTAGGATGGGAAATTGTTGGTTTTGGAAGAAGGGTAAGTTATCTCCAAGGAATATTGGGCCTTTTGAGATACATGGGTAGATTGGAGAGGTGACTTATCATTTGGATTTTGCACCACATTTTAGTGCGGTGCACAATGTGTTTCATGTGTCCCAGTTGAAAATGTTTATATGGATCGTGACCATGTGATTCTTTGGGATCATGCTGAGCTAGAATCGAATACTTCCATGGTGCATGAGCCATTACAGATCTTGGATATGAAAGATAAATTGTTGCATGGTAAAAGCATCGGTTTAGTTTTGGTTTTGTGGAAGTATGGTCAGATTTAGGAGGAGACATTTGAGAGGGAGAAAGACATAGCCGAACAATGGCTTGAGCTCTTTCGGCAATGAGATGGTTATCTACTTTCTGAGGGCGGAATGTCTAATGGTGGAGAGAATGTTTCACCCCCCCCCCCAATTTGAGTTATGTGTCCTTTTTATTCATTTTATTTGTCTATGGTTCTTGGGATGAGTTGGGAAGTGGTTTACAAAGTTTGGAATTGTTTTGAATATGTTTGGAGGCTTTTCTAAGGTCATACAGTTTGAGCACGATTGGGGGAAAACAGTGCGGGTTCTCCAGGTTAGTGTGCAAGGGGAGATTGTGTGATTTTCATTGTCTACGCACGATTTCACAAACAATGAATGAAAACCATGAGTGACCCATTATCTTGAGAATGTTTTGGGCACACAGTTAGCGCACTATATTCTAAACCGTGTAGGTTAACCGTGCAACCACATAAAGAAGGGATTTTTAAATTCGAGTTCACTCGAGCTTGACCTATTTCACTCCAAACATCCTCCCACTCAAGGCCTTCTTGGTATTTTTGATTCTCAAGCGTTTTAGGGGCTCTACCACTCATTTTTGAAGTGATTCTAATGGGTTTAAATGTGGTTTGAAGGTGGTTCCTCTTAGGTAACTCTCTCCTCATGGTATCTCCTCGGTTTTATATATATCTACTCTTCTCTCTCTCTCTCTCTCTCCCTCTCTCTCATAATTCTGGATCTACATCCATTTCATGTGGATATATAGTTTTTTTCTAGGATATTGATATTAAGGCTTTTGGATGATTGGTAAGTATATCTAGATAGGTTTCGGTGGTCTTTTTTCCAAATTGTGGTGCACTTGCGTGTGGGTTGAATTTGTTGGAACCCTAAAGGTAGGTGGATTCTCTCTCGACTCCACTTGTTTAGAACTAGTGGTTTTGGTTACAATTAATTGGGTTTTCTTGAAATTAATTGTGATAATGAGGATTAAATCTTGTTGGAAACCCATTTGGTGGAAATTTGGGGATTTTGCGAAAAATCGGTTATTGTTGCAAAAAGGGTATTTGTTGTCTGATTTTAAAATGTAGATTTTAAAATTGTTAGTGGTTGATTATGAAAAATATTTTGTGAAAAATGGTTTTCAATAAATATGGTGGTTTATTAAAATGTGGTTGGGAATGAAAAATTTGATAAAGGGTGTTTTCAATAAATGGGTGATTTATTGAAGTGCATTGGAATGAGATGGGAAGGATGGTGTGATTTTGTGTGGCCTTTGTGCTTTGTGATTATTGGTTTATTATGTGTTATGGCTTGTGTTGGTTGTGTGGAAGTGGGTGAGAAGTCTCACAAAAAAATGTGACAGATAGTTGTCGGAAGAACCACTATTTTGAATAGTGGTCGGGAAGCACAACAAGTTGTAAAAGTAGTTAATGGGTTGGAAAGAAGATCCACCATTTTGGTTACCTTGTTGTGTGTTTCTTTTATAGATGGAATTTGGTGTGCTGATGAGAAATAGTGAAATTTATTATGATATGGTTGTTTGTTTTTCCCTTGAGTTGCATTGTTCGGGTAATAGTGGCTTGGTAAGGGTGTGTTTGGATTATTGGTAATTGTTTAATTGTTTAATGTTTT
Organism: Viscum album; assembly: GCA_963277665.1. Classification (NCBI taxonomy): domain Eukaryota; kingdom Viridiplantae; phylum Streptophyta; class Magnoliopsida; order Santalales; family Viscaceae; genus Viscum; species Viscum album. Next base: position 993,525,757 of record OY728126.1, read on the forward strand.
ATATAAACTATATTATATAAATTTTTTAATGGTTTTATCAAAGTGGGGTGTGTAGGGAAGTCGGTTGGGGAAATCCTACTGAGTATTTTTACTCACCACCTGATTTGGAACTTTGGTGCTTTTTCAGATGTAGTATTCTAGAAGATTGGTAAGAGTAAAGCATCTCATTTTTCTAGCAGTTCTCCATGAGGATTTGGTGATGATGTGGTTCATGGAGTGAAGAACATGGTGTGGAGCATGGTGTAGAGCTATGCGGGTGGCCGCAGCCCTCCATGGCCTCGCGACCACTGACATCCCTCTGCAGCCCCTCATGGCCTACTGAGCTAGACCTAGCAGGTCAGGCCACCCAGTGGGTTGGGATGAACCCAACGGGTCGGTCCGGGTCAGGCCGTGTCTGACTGACAGGGTCGGACCGGACTCGGGCCCACTACGACCCAATTACATTCGTTTGGCCATAACATTGGCACTAAATGTCCATTAGAAGAACCTTCAGTGACGTTGGATACCTTGGAGCGAGTTGGCAACTTTGAGTGATACCCCACAATGTTTTGGATTAAGATGGAGGAATGGTCAGGTTGGATCGAGCACGAATCCAACCAGGACCCAGAGACTAAAAGGCTAATAACTCTCAGACCGGGCATCCATTTGATGCACCATCTATTACGTTGGTACTTTTATGATGATGTGGATATTTGAGATACTTCGTCATGGGAATTCATGGTAGTTGGAGTATCAAACAGTAGCTTGTAGAGAAGATCCTCCTAGAGAAGAGCGAGCATAGTGTGGGAACGCAATGGCTGGATGAGACTTGACAACTGCTGACTGTTTCCACTCAAAGTGACTTGACAGGCCCAGTGGGGAGCACCTTGGTGACACGGTAGACCCACGGTGAGGTGTTCCTTGGTGACGCGACAGAAACACGGTGGGGAGCGCCTTGGTGACGGGGTAGACCCACGGTACTCGATGAGAGGAGTACCTCAGCAGTACAAGTTATTGGGAAGCACCTCTGTGTGACGCGGAATGCCCACTGTACTCGATAGAGGAGGAGTTCTCCAGTAGGATAGGTGTTTGACTTTGTGACTGGGAATGTTACTTGATACTTCCCCTAGAATAAAACCTCATGTGAGCTAAGTCAGTACCTCTATATTTTCCTCATTATTGAGATAGATTACTTGATAACTTAGGTATATGTATGAGCATATACCTATGTAAGGTTATCTGTTGATTTCATACTTTTTGGTTTATCCTTGGTAGATTTTGTGAGAACTTGAGGGTCTCGGGGTCCCTACTAAGTATCTCTATACTCAACCATGAAATGGCTATTCCCGCAATTTGTTGTGTATAGTGTACATGATGAACAATGTTGATAGAGACTATGGGTGCTAAGACTGGACGATTCCTAGAGGTGGACCATAAGATGAGTCGGTACACGGAGGAGACGGACGAATGTGGAGTGCTGAGGAGGCGATTTGTACCTAACCTTCAGGTAGGAACCTTGGAGGATGACCTAGTAGTTGTTTTACTTTTTTCTTCAGTTTTACTTCTACTTTCAGTTTCTTGTACCTTTACTATTGGTCTTGTATTTCCGATCCCTTTTACTTTCAACACTCTTTTTTATATAGTTGACTTGTTGTTCATATCATTCTTTGTACTTGGTTGAGTGTGTTTATAGGTTATAAAGGTAATGCCTTTCCAGTTTTAGAGAATAGTCCTTTTGGTGCTAGTTGCCAGTACCTGGCCTATTGGAGGTGGGCTCGTGGTAGTCACAACACGGGCCCTAAGGAATGGTTCGTGACAAATTGGTATCAGAGGATTCGGTTCTACCGAAGATCTAGGACTCTGATATTTTCTATGAATCAATAGTTTTGAGGGTAATGAGTGCAGTTTTCAGTTCAGGGAGTCCGGTTATGGTGCGAAGGCTGACGTATCCATACATCAAGACCCTGACTTCTGATTTCTGACTCAGTGCATAAAAACACTGATTGCATGTGTGTTTCCATGAGATTTATTTGTTATATCTTGAGTTAGCTCACCATCTATATCTTATTGACATTGGCTCACATGTTTCTATTCAGGATGCCTCCACCAACATAGTTGGCTAGGGTTCTGAGAGTTGTACGCACTGATAGCCCACTGGGCGATGAGGCCTCAGTGTAGGGCCCTCTTCTAGTAGAGGCACCAGCGGTACCACTCCCCATTGGGCCACCGAGGCCACCAGCCCCAGCAGCAGAGAGTGCACTCCCCTTGAGCATATTGCACAAGTTCCAGTGCCAGAGGACACCAAGGTTTAGGGGAGAGATGGACCCGCAGGCAGCTGAGGATTGGCTTGAGGCTGTGGTGAGAGTGTTCAGACTCATAGGGACACTAACCGATCTCATGGTGATCTTTGTCGCCTGCCTTCTACAGCAAACATCAGGCAGATGGTAGAGCTTGATGCTCTAGGTTCATGACGAGGTGACTCTTCTTGGGGAATAATTTGAGTGCATGTTTTGGGCAAAGTTTTTCCCAACTACTCTTCGTGCAGTCCACATAGAGAAACTTCTTTATCTGCCGCAGGGAAACATAACTGTGGATCAGTACTTAGTGATGTTTATTGGCATCTCATGCTTCTCCACAGATATATAGCGGGACCCTTTCTTTAGGGCCCTGACATTCGAGAAGGGGCTCGCGTGAGAGATCAGAGCTTTGATGATCTCACTCAGCATCCAGATGCAGGTGGGGGTATTAGAGAGAGCACTATTGGTGGAGAGTTTCCTTGATGAGTAGTCACTAGCAAAGAGAACAAGTACCAATTATCACGTATTGGATTCTTCTGCAACTGGAAGCATAAAGACATCATAGAGGTCAAAGAGAACCAGACCTACAGGCGGACGACCGCATGACTCAGGATCGGTTGTGTGGGGAACCTGAGGCGGAGCCAGTTATACCAAGACTGGGCAATGTTTCACATGCGTCTGGCAGGGTCACATGGATTGTGACTATTAGACCCGTCGTACAAATGATCATCAGCTGGTCGAAGGATAGCCCCATTAGGGATAGAGGTTCGACCGAGGAGGTCCGTAGGGAGAAGGCAGACGTGGCATGAGAGCAGGTTGTGGAGGTGGCAGTGGGCAACAATTTGAGATTTTACCGCCACCACCACCAGGAGGTTCACCCCAACCTTAGGGAGGTGGTTGAAAGGGGAGAGCTCAGCTCCAGGTATCTGAGGCCTATGATCACAGTGCTCCGGAGATGATTCTAGGCACGATCTGTGTCTACTCCACCATAGCTGCAGTACTTATAGACACATGTTCTAGTCAGTATTTTATTTCCACTGCCCTTGTTCGGAGCTCAGAGATTTCGATACAGCCGTTGGCTTGATCCTTATGGCTAGAGACTCCTACGGGAGTGCATTTGACGATTACACACTGGTGCTGGGAGTGTGAGCTTACTCTAGTAGGTGAGAGCATCAACTGGGATCTCTTAGTAGCGGTGTCAATGCCTTATGATGTCATCTTGGGCATGGATTATTTATCTATAGTCTATGCTCAGATTGACTGTATTAGGCGCAAGGTGCAGTGTTTCCGCACAGATGGGACCAGGTTTACCTTCACCGGTGAGAAGGGATCCTTTGAAGCACATGATGGACTTACCTAGAGGAGAGTGCATTAGATGACTCCCCAATTGGCTGGCCATACCCTCGGAGCTGTTGATGTGGAGAGTCAGAGTTATACTGTAGTGGTGGACCAGTACGTGGATGTTTTCCATGATGATGTTCTTGGTCTAGCTCCTAAAAGAGAGGTGGACTTTTACATTGACTTGTACCCCAGGACAACATTGATATCTACACCATCATATCGGATGGATCCTGCGGAGCATCGTGAGCTGCAGGTACAGTTAGAGGACTTGTTGGGGAAGGGATTCATCTGGCCCACTGTTTCTCATTAAACATCCCCGATTCTGTTTGCCAAGAAGGCAGATGGGAGATCGGGGCTTTGTGTTGGCTATCAGCGCCTGGACCATGTGACCATGAAGAACACACACCCACTCCTAAGGATTGACAACCTCTTTGATTAGCTAAATGGAGCACGGTGGTTCTCAAAGATAGACCTCATATCATGCTATCACCAGCTTAGAGTATGTGACAATGATGTGTAGAAGACGACCTTCGGGTGTCTTCATGACCATTACATGTTCTTGGTTATGACATTCGGCATGACCAATAATCCACCAGTGTTCATGGGACTCATGAACATGATCTTTCAGCCATAACTTGATTGCTTTGTAGTGGTCTTCCTCGAAGACATTCTGATCTACTCGACTACTAAGGAGGATCATGCCTATCATTTTTAGGTAGTTCTGGACACACTCTGAGAGCACTAGCTTTATGGTAAGCTCTTGAAGTGCCAATTTTGGATCTGAGAGGTTCCCTTTCCAGGACATGTCATATCGGAGGATGGCTTTGCAGTAGATCCATCAAATATTGAGGAAGTACTTGCTTGGGAGCCACCCAGGAGTGTGACGGAGGTATGATGTTTATTGGGTTTGGCTGGATACTATCAAAGATTTATACCATATTTCTCCAGAGTTCTAGCACCACTATCATCCTTGATGAATAAGGGGAAACCAATAGTCTGGTCAGAGAGATTCCATCAGAGTTTTCAGGAGTTGAGGCATAGGCTGACTAGTGCCCCCATTTTGAGGCTTCCAGAAGAGGACATAGGGTACATAGTCTACTCTGATGCATTAGGGACTGTTATAAGATGTGTCCTGATGCCGGAGTGATTAGTGATCACATATAGTTCTCAACAGCTGAGACAACATGAGAAGAACTATGCTACCTATGACTTGGAGTTAGCAGTAGTGGTCTTCGCCTTGAAGATGTGGTGGCACTATCTGATTGGAAAACTCTTTACAATGTACTCTGATCACAAGAGTCTTTGGTATATATTCTTTTATAAGGACCTATACTTGAGATACCAACGTTGTCTAGAGTATTCCAGGACTATGACTTCAAGAGAGTCTATTCTCAAGGGAAGGGAAACATTGTCGTATATGCACTCAGCAGGAGGTCTGGTATATAGCTGTTAGGTGAGGTGACGAAGTAGCTAGCTGCTTTATAGATATTCTTTGTGGATAGAGATGAAGCAGTTTTTCATTAGTCTTTTACAGTCACTCCCTCACTTCATCAAGAAGTCAAGGAGGCACAACATGTGGACGTTGACTGTGAGACATGATGTGCTCAGATATCCACAGGTAAGGTACCTGATAGAGTTTCTGAAGGAGGGGAGCATGTCATCCTCTTCAGAGGACGTACCATGGTACAAGTGTCACTTTAGGAGGAATTTTTGACGGATTTACACACATTCTCTCTAGTGGTAAATCCATGAGGGGATAAGATGTACCAGGGTCTCCGACGACAGCACTGGTGGCCGAGAATAAAAGACAATGTAGTAGAGTTTGTCTCTCGGTGCCTCACATGTTAGCAAGTGAAGGCAGGGAATCAGGTACCAACATGCTTGGTTTTGCCTTTAGTGGTCACAGATTGGAAGTGGGATGGGATATCCATGGAATTTGTGATAGGAATTCCATGTACATCCAGTGGACATGACTCGATTTGGGTGATCATTGACTGACTCACCAAGTCAGCCCACTTTTTACTGATCAGAGAGTAGGGTTTAGTAGAGAGATTGGGATGACATTATGTACATGAGATTGTGAGGCTACATGGAGTACCCTCGACGATTGTCTCTGATCATTATGAAAATTTCACTTCACATCTATGGAAGGGTATTAAGGAGCCTTTCAGGACACAACTTTGTTTGAGCACCGCCTTCCATCAACAGATGGATGGTCAGACTGAGCGGACCATTCAGACCCTCAAGGAAATGTTGCGTGCTTGTGTCCTCAACATCATTCATAGCTGGGAGGACCACTTACCTTTGGTGGAGTTTTCATACAACAACACCTATCACTACACAATTGGGATGGCACCTTTTGACGAATTTAACGGGCAACCTTTCAGAGCACCTTGGGGCTGGATTGACCCAGGTGAGTCATCACTAGTGGGACCAGAGATGGTATGGGCTACCACAGAGAACGTGCAGATCATCCAGGAGCGGATAAAGACTGCACAGAGTAGGTATAAGTTTTATGCCGATATGAGATAGAGACCTCTGAAGTTTTAGGATGATGACAACATCTTTCTGCAGGTCTCACCCTGACGAGGTCTATGGACATTTTCTCGAGGAGGAAAGTTATATCCATGATTCATTGGACATTTTTAGGTCCTCAATAGAGTTGGCGAGTTGGCATACCTCTTAGCTCTTCCACCTCATTTTCACTGGGTGCATGATGTATTCCACGTTTCCCAGCTGAAGAGATAGGTCCACGAACATTCTCACATCATCGACCATGGTGAGTTAGACTTTGATGATGGGGCAACTTTTACAGAGTTTGTAGTGGAGATTAATGATTGACAGGAGTGGGTCCTAAATGGATGGTCGATACCTCTAGTGTGCATTCGTTGATAGCATGTGAACCTCCAAGAGAGCACATGTGAGCGGGAGGCTTAGATGCATGCTCAGTACCCCCAATTGTTTACCTAGTTTGAGTTGTATCTTAGGAGGATGTAGAGACCTAAGGTGGGTAGAATGTAAAGACCTATAATTTCAATGTATTATTTTTAAATAAATTCAAATTTTACGAGTCCGAGAAAATTTACGGCACATGATTCCGAGGCCTAGAGTGTCCAGAATAAATTTCTGAAATTTTTTTCAGGTGCGTTCAGTAAACATGCAAACGAATTTTCCAAAATTTATAATCAGTGCATGGAATTGAAAACGGAGGGCATCGTTGAACTCATAGCGCTGATTTTTGTTTAATGAGACATTCACCTCGACGACAGTTTGTCGAGGGTTGAAGTTAATTTTTGGGTTTTTTGTGAATGAATAAAATAAAAATAAATTTGTGTATATTTTATTGTTATTTTATTTGTTAAAGACACTATGTGGAAGTTGAGAAGTGGGGATTACCAGACCTTAACCTCCCATGGGAGGTTATGGTGGTGGTGACCACCCGAGCCTAACCTCCCATTATAGGTTATGATGGTGGGGACCACCCGAGGCCTAAACCTCTCAACTCCCTCATTAAATGTGGGAGAGCCTCTTCAACTCCTCCAATATTAATTGTACCAACCTATGAAATTAATTAAACAAATTTTAATTATATTCCTACAAACATAATAAATCACAAAATATATTATTTTGGGGCTACCATTTAATTTTGGTGGTTTTGGGAGAGGAGGATCTTTGGGAGAAAATCTCTCTAATGAAGAACGCCAATGAAGAAGGCCTCTATTTTGACATTTTCTTCTCCCATATCAGTCAAAGGATCTACAATGATGCATGAAATGATAATTGAGGAAAATTCTAATGACACTGATGTCCATCATTTACCAATGATTCATCTTCTTCCTTGCGACCTCATCGACGTCATCTAGAGAACGAGGTGGGGGTTTATTTTTATTTGTTTATCACTTCCCATGTACACACCTTATATTTATTTTGAGGGTTGGGAACAATAATTGTGGGAGGATATTATTTGACGTCCATGTTCATGTTTTTTATGATCCATATACTACTGCCCCAACACGGAGGGTATGGGCCAAACCAACATGGCCCAACCCTTCCACAAATTCTTGTGGTGTTCTTCGTGATGGAGGAGGACGACAACCATCCATGGTTAGGGCATGAGAACGGTGGCCAGAACCACCACCGGCCACGATTAAGGCAATGAAGTAATGGTGTCACCCCGTCCCCACCACCGTTTTCCGCGGCTCCGCACCACCCTGCGGCCGGATCACCACCCCATGACCGGACCGCAACCCCGCAGCAAGATCGCCACCCTGCAGCCGAACATCCGTCTCTGGCCGAGCCGCATCGCGGCCTCACGCCTTCAAGGAACTCTCTATGGAATCGTGGACACCCGCATCCATTTGCGGCTCCTTGTGGCCTTCCGAGCTACCCAACGGGCCAGGTTGGGCTGAGTCGGTAGTACAGGGTCGGACTGGACCCGGGCCCACTATGACCGAATTACATTCTTTTGGCCATAAAATTGGCACCAGATGTTCGTTAGATGAACCATCAGTGGAATTGGAAACCTTGGAGCGAGTCATTACCATTGAGTGATACCCCACTATGTTTTAGATTATGATGGGGAACAGTCAGGTTGGATCGAGCACGAATCCAACTAGGCCCCCTAGGACTAAAAGACTAATAACTCACAGACCGGGCATCCTTATGACGCGCTGTCTATTACGTTGAGACCCCTATAATGTGGAAGAACATTGAGATACTTCTTTGGGGGATTTAATTGTAGTTGTAGAATTGACCAGTACCTTGTGGATCGTATCCTCATGGAGATGAGCTAGCATAGTGTGGGAACCCTGTAGCTGGATAAGACTTGACGACTGCTTACCCTTTCGACTCAGTGTGACTCGACCGGACCTGTGGGGAGCACATTGGTGACATGGTAGACCCATGGTGGGTAGAACCTTGGTGACATGGTAGACCCACAATACTCGACAGGAGGATTACCATAGCAGGACCCGAGGGGGAGTGCCTTGGTGATGCAGCAGACCCATAGTTGGGAGCGCCTTGGTGACACGGCAGACCCACGGTAATTGACAACAGGAGTACCTCACCAGTCCAAGTTAGTGGAAAGCACCTATGTGTGACATGGCAAGACCACTGCACTCGATAGAGGATGAGTTCTCCAGAAGCCGAGGTGTTCGATGTTGTGACTATGAATGTTACTTGATACTACCACTAGAATAAAACCCGGTGTGAGATGAGTGTGTACCTCTATATTTTCTTCATGATTGAGATGGATTACTTGATAAAATAGGAATATGTATGGCCATATACCCAAGTAAGGTTATTTTTTGATCTCATGCTTTGTGGTTTATCCTTGGTGGATTTTGTGAGACCTTGAGGGTCTCGGGGTCACTACTAAGTATCTATATACTCACCCCTGTGCGGGCTATGATTGCACCTCATTGAGTTTGGTGCAGACGACGAAAAACTTTGATCGAGACTGAGGGTGCCCGGACTGGACGGTGCCTGGAGGTGGACCTTATGACAAGTCGGTACACAGAGGAGATGGAAAAATGTTGAATGTTGTGGAGGTGATCTGTACCTACCCTTTAGGTAGGAACCTTAGAGGATGACCCAATAGTTGTTTTCCTTTTTCATCAGTTGTACTTGTACATTTAGTTTCTTGTAACTTTACTATTGGGATAGTATTTATGGACCCTTTTACTTTCATCACTCTTTTGTTATATAGTTGAATTGTGGTTGGTATCATTCTTTGTACATGGTTGATTGTGTTTACAGGTTATAAAGGAAATACCTTCCCAAATTTAGGGAATATTCCATTTGGTGCTAGTCGCTAGCCCCTGACCTATAGAAGGTGGGCTTCGGTTAGTCACAACATGGGCCCCTAGGGACGGGTCGTGATAGTAGGTTCATTGGATAACCCAAGAGGAATAAATAAAAACATATAATGGCCATATCTAGTACAAAACACGATCTTTAGAATGTATTATTCCATTACATTCAACTGATGGTACCAAAACCTCATGTCAATATTTAAAAAATATGAGCTCCCTAGAGAGGACCAAACAAATCATCAAAATAAAGAAAAAGATACTTGTTATTAATAGTGATGTTATTCGAGGACCCATAATCAATGATAAGTCTCATTGAACCATCTTTGTAACACCCCGACCCCACTAGACACGAGCAGGTGAATTACATGTAATATTGGCATGGTTAGAAGGAATTAAAATCCCAAAGGAATGATCCATTTAGTAGTACTAAAGAAACTAGATACATAGATTTAACACAAATTACATTGGATAAGGTTACAAGATATAATACATAATGAAAAACAAAAACTGCATCCACAAGCACTCAATAAATGACCTCCTCTTCATAACCTATTGAAGGTAAACGATATAAGGGGTGAGCTCAATCTCTCAGCAGGGGCTACAAATAGCGGAATCATGAGTAACAAAATAAGTGAATCATAATCAATCTGACATAATCAAAGTGGCATAGTGAATAAATGAACAACTAATTCCATTAATAAACTGAGAATGAAACAACATCCTATGATTTTTTCATGGTGAAAACCTTATGGATAGTAATAATAACTGATAATGAATATAGATAATTCTTATTAATTGGACGTCATGTATCTGGCACATGAAACCATAATACCGTAAAAACGGTTTACTGTTGTGGGTAGAAACCCGTCTGATTTTTTGGAAACAAACTCGAAGGGTCTTTCACCAAACTGTTTTGTCTCATTAGACCTACCGAGGCATCGAGGGGAAGTAGTGGGCCCCAACCACCTCTACATACAAGCATTCTTTATAAATAGATTCAATGCAAGAGAATTATTTATTTACATTATCTTTATAGAATAGAGGATACATATTCATCAACATTTCCACAGTCAAAACAACATTCAAAATAAATACCATATGTAAAATGTTATACAACTTAGACAATAATAATATCCATGATATGAGAATATGTATATTTAAATGGAATACAATTTCAATTGAAAAGTGATATCAAATGGTCAGTAGGTACACCACATAAGAAATAGTAGGTGCACAATTACCAAGCAAGTCACAGTGAAGTGAAAATTGAGACAAAGCTCGTTATCGTGTTGTATTCAATTGAGTCATATGAAAAAGAGTTAATAACCAACAAAATAGTCACAAAATAAAATTAATATAATGATAACCCTGATAACATATGTCAAATGGCAGTACAGATATACCACACATATGAAATTAGATGTGAACAATGGAGAACTCACAAAATTGATAGTGAGATGAGAAAAAACCCTTACAAACATTTCGACATGGTAACGAGTGTTCTTGAGAGGAATTAATGAGAGATAAAAGGTTATCCGATGATTTAGATATCATAAGGGTAGTATGGGGGAGATGATAAAACATACCCCATCATTAGAAATTAAAAACAAAAGCACACAAGATAGGGTGGATTCTTGAATAAAAGTGAGAGAGAGGATCCCTTACCAAAAATGTATCATTAGATTGAGGGGAAATCAATGACATAATTATGTGTGACAAACATAAACACACAAAATAAAAGTGGATATATAGAATAAAACAATAATAGGTCGTCCACACATATTCTTGGAACAATGAAACCAATGAAACAAATGTTTAACTCAAAGAATGAAAATTGAGTTAAGCAATCCCTTACCATACGCTCGAAGGTGTTCTTGTTTGTTCTTAACAACCTGAATAATAAAATTTAGATTCATTAATTAATAAGTACAGAACCTCATAAACATGTAATTTATATGTTATAACCTTATTAAGTTCATTAATGGCCTTTTTATGGGTTTAAGAGATTTAATTTTATTGTTTTGGAAGCATTTTCTTACTTGGTTTTAAATGATCGGTGCACTTATATTCAAGTTCGGATAAATATATAAGATGCATTTGGTTGTCCAGAAATGACTTTGTATTCTATTAGTGAACATCCATAAGATTAAATTATTTTAAATTTAATTTGGTTACATAGAGTGAAATCGAATTATTATATATATAACCTTAATGACAACCGTTTTGGCTAAATGGTGGGTTTGATTACAATTATCATGTTTTGCTTTATAACTTAACATAATTTGTACAAAAGAATTACAGAACTAAAAATAGGATATATTAAATATATAATAATCTATTTCAATAATAACATGAATGATTTCCTGACCATAATTAAGGATTATAATAGAAACCGATAAACTGTTGTCCTTGAATGTGCTAAATTAGCACATCTCAAGGAGTACTTTCATTTTATTCAAATAAATGTTGGGGAAAGGAGTGAGACGGTAATGAAATATACCATTAGTATAAAAACATTCCATTACATGTATGTTACTAAATTTTTCATACCATTATGGTGAAGGGAGGTGAGAAAAGAAACAAAAATAAAAGAACATAAAAGAAAGGAAGGGATTTGAAAGAGGAATTTACCTTTTGAGACATCCTCCTTTGAGAACCTCTTAAGGGGAGAGGTTTTGGTTTTTTTATGAGACCAAATCATGATTGAGGTGGGGGAGGAGTTTTTGAAGGTATTTGGACAGAATTTGGAGAAGTCACAAGGCATGAGAGGAGTGAACGGAAGGGGGGTGAGAGGGGGTTTTATAGTGGAGGAGAGAGGAGTTTTCTTAATATAAAATTCATTAGTTTATTATTTCCTCTCAAGATAACCAATAGTGAGTATTCCATGACAAATAATAGTAATAAATGCATGTGAATTCGAACCAATTTGTCTTACAACATCATATAATCATTGATTACTCAATTAATCTATTATTTAGCATTTATTGTGAATTATCGGATTTTACTATTCATAAAAAAATTAAGTATTTTAGAAAAATCCCAAAAATTCACCCTAACAATTTTTCTATGTGTAGAATCAAAAAATAAAGTCCATTTTTCAAAAATAATGTTCTAAATACGATTAATTAAATATTTAATTAAATATTTATCTAATTGAAATATATAAACACTTTGAATATTCACCCTCATATTTAGGGTGTCTAAATTTATTTATACACTCAAGGGTATGGATACCTTTCATAAGAGTCATATTTCTATACATAATGGTAAGTTACTATTCATAAGGATATGTTACTATTCATAAGGGTAGGTTACAATTCATAGAAAATTATGTTAATTCTATCAGACTCTAAATATCATCTTGAACACAACCGTGTATATCAGATTTTTAAAATTCAAATCACAGGGTTGGTAAATTTAAGTTTAGTGGCTATGTTATGGTTGTCTCCTACATGTAACCATGTTTTTTCCATAGGGGATCATTGATTCATGAAATATAGGCTACCTAATAAATATAGTGTATTTAAGAGAAACATACCATAAAATATTTGGGGTGTTACCATATTCCCTCCTTCAAAGAATTTCGTCCTTGAAATTCATTTCATAACCACAAAAGAAAACTCTCTGACGTTCTCCCCACATATCCCATCGTAGAGGATCCTCAGGTATGTTCAGTGGAAAACCAAAATTGATGCTCAACTCCTCTAGTTCTCTGACTCATACAGACCTCGGACAGAAGGGGTTGAACCCTGGCATCGAACACTCGGGCTTCTAGAGGGATGCTCGAATGGTACAAATCTTGGAAATGTCTGAGTGGACCAACACACAAAGAACTCGCCAAACTATGTCTCGAATGAAAAATATTAGTCATAGATGATGTTGTAGTGGCTAAAACTGAGGAGTTGGTACATGTAGGCTGCACAATGGTTTTCCTACAAAGTAGCCTCTTGAAAACATAACCTGGCCGAGTAGTTCTGGCCTAGGGTGAAACAATGGAAAAGCCATTCGTGATATTTTCCTCTTCACCTATACTCAGCCAATTGTGTCATGGCTATGCGGTAGTAAATGGAAGCATTATCTTCATAGGTGCAGAGAATGTCCAGATTGTTTGTCACTTCATATAGTTGTTTTCATGTTTTTGGAAAGTTTTCGAGAGGTAGGTACTCCTCTTCATAGGGTTTCATCGCAATAATCTCAAGTACCTCTACAGGAAGAGATAACATATGGGTTTGTCCTTCCATCTGAAAATTTATTGTAAAAGTTCACTTCGTGATACTAATTCAAATGTATAACTGATGAATGGATAAAAAAAAGAAAATACAACATATTATATTCTTTTAACCACTGGTTCAAAAAGTAAAACATGGGTAATGGTTTCCCCAGTCACCCAATACATAAATCCCCAAAACTATTTTAAATCTTTCAATCTCCCAGAACCATATGAAACATGTCACGACCCATGCTCAGGGCCCGTGCCGTGACTACCCCAAGCCCGCCTTCCATAGGCCAGGGGATGGCGACTTGCACCAAGGCATAAATCCCAGTAAAAAGGGAAGGCATTGCCTTTGTAAAGTAAACCAACAACACAGAGCACACAAGCAGTAGAAGTAAACACTAATTAAAAACTGAGTACAACTGTAAGTGCGTGAAAAGTAAGTGGGCCATTATACAAACCCACACTGAATGTACAATACAACTAGAAAGGGAAAACAACATCTCAAAGTAAAGCTGCATCGTCGAGCCGTCCACTGGAAGTCCCACATGAAGGGTGGGTACAGATAGCCTCCACAGCTCCTCGGGTCCAACCGTCCGCTCTGAGTTCGCCCCGCCCAGTGGTCCACCTCTAGGTACCGTCCTGCTCCGCAAGACTCAACCACGGTCAGCGTTGTCCGTTGTCTACAACCAACACAATTTAGTGTGGGCATAACCCGTGCAAGGGTGAGTATAAGCTACTCAGTAGGGACCCCGAGGCCCCCGAAGGTCTCCCAGAATCCACAAAGGATAAACCACAAAGGAATGATACAATCATGAAGTAACATCTGACACTGCTTAGGTTTATGCCCATATAGATACCTAAGTCATCAATTCTCGTTCGGATCCAACATCAGAGCCCACGTACAACCCTGTCCACACTTGAAGGCAAAACATAAATCCACACAAGATAACACAACACAATCCACAAAGAAAGAAAAACAGGATTTCAGCTCACACGATTATACTTATTCTTAAGACGATAGAGATGATCCGATGTAGCCATTGATTCATCTAAGCCGTCGGACCCACAATGGATCGGTAGGTACTAACCCCCGCAATGACCCACACAAGATCGATCATGAATTTGAAACCATAGCTATAGGAAAACTCCTTATCTTTCATGTACAGTGGGTATGCCGCTACAACCAAGCGCTTACCTCTAACCTTGGACAGCTGTAGTACTCCACCTATCGAGTATTGTGGGCCTGCTGCTACAACCAAGCGCTTCCCACCATGGGTCTGCCGCTACAACCAAGCGCTCCAACTCATAGCCTATAGAGGTACTTCTTCTGTTGAGTACCATGGGTCTGCCGCTACAACAAAGGGCTCCTCTACTATGGGTTTGCTGCTACAACCAAGCACTCCCCCGTGCTTCTACAACCAAGTGCTCCTCCGTCGTAGGTATGCCGCAACAACCAATCGCTCCTCCGTCGTGGTTCTGCCGCTACAACCAAGCTGTCCCCCTCATAGCCCCCAGAGGTACTCCTTCTGTTGAGTACCGCGGGTCTTCCGCTACAACCAACCGCTCCTCTATCATGGGTCTGTTAATACAACCATGCGCTTCCCACTAGGCTATCCGTAACACACCGAGTCATTCGATCAGCAGTCTTCAAGTCTCAACCGGCTCTAGGGATTCCGCACACAGCATGCTCATTCCGGGAGGGCCACTCCATGAGCCAAGAGGTTGATGCATCAACTTACATGTAGTATGGGGTTGATGTATCCCAAGAAGTACCATAGTGGTCACTACCGAACCCATGGAGGATTCTCTTATTGTCTTCATTGTCATCGTAGACGCAACCAGCTCTAGGGTTCCCACACAAAACAAGCTTGTTCGGGAGGGTCCGCTCCACGAGCTGAGGGGATGATACATCAACTGACACATAATCTGGAGTTGATGTATCCAAAATATCGGTATCGTCAACAGGAACTCAACATCACAGATGGTGCGTCAATCGGACGCCCGGTCTGAGAGTTATAGGCTTTTTCGTCCCAGGGGCCAGGTTGGTTTTTATGTCAAAACCAACTCAACCATACTCCACCTACGTCAAAACCTCGGTCGGAGTAAGCCAAATGATCCGACTCACTTAGAGGAATCCATCAATGTCAACGGCACTTCAATCAGACGTACAGAGCACAAGTTATAAGCGTTTCCGCTCCGAGGGACCGGTTGGTTCAGTGTACGAACCAACCCGGCCGAACTAAAAGTATTCAGATACCTTGAGTGTAGTATGTCAAAACAATTGTCTCAATCCAAGGATCACATCTATGCTAACGGTGCGTCGATCGGAGGTCTGTAGCCCACGATATGGGAAAAAGACCGAAGAGGTCTGAAAACGGGGGGTCTGGGCCCGTACCGACCCGGCCCAACCCCCCTCCTGGGTCTGCCCGAACCGGGTCGACCCGTCCCGGGTCCGGCCCAGCATGGGTGGCCCGACCCAGCGTGGGTGGCCCGGCCCAGCATGGGTGGCCCGAACCGGCCTTGGCACGACACGGCCAGGCCGGCGCGGGCGCGGCCCGGTCCCCAGGCGGCTCGGCCGTAACGGTCGTGCGGTGCGCAAGGGGGGCACCACCCCCTTGAATGATCTGCAGCCCCGCGTGGGGGGGCCGCCTCTCGCCAATGGACACTGCCGGGTTGCCGCGTCTCACCTTCGCCGGTCACGTGCGGTCGCGGGTCTGCCGGCCCACCGCCGCGGCTTCAGCGGCGGCGGTTCTTCCCAGCGGCGCGCCGGGCACCGCCGCCTTCTGCCGCCGTGCCGGCGTGGCGCACCGGCGGGTTGCTCCGCGGACCACCGGACGAGTTCTGGTGGTCGGAATCGCGCGTCGTCTTCTCAAAAGGCCCTCACGGGGTCTTTCCATCACTACGAGGACCTCACATCGCCCGTGAGGCATGTTTTTTCGTCATCCACCGTTTCGCACACCAAGAACAAAAGGGTGGTGGGTTCGGACTTGTTCGTTGGTCCATACCCACCACATTAACGGTTTTAAAAGTCTCACAACAATCATTATAACAAACCACAGATATAATCACATGGATTAAAATGAACAAAAAACCCCTACCTCAATGTTGTCATCGAATGAGAGTTCGTCGCGGAAGAATAGGATCGTCACATCACAGAAGGGGCATCGCTATCATTGTGGTACACGGCGTCGCATAGTCAAACTCTGAGGATTAAAAACACACAGATTTAAGTGCACCAATTAAACCCATTTTGAGGATATAATTCACAAAGTAATTAAAAGAAACACAATCCCCTACCACAATCAGTCGTTGATCGAAGATTGTCGCGGGGAAGGAACGTCGCAAAAGAAATGTCACGGAAGGAGGATCGTCGGCGTCATCGATCTCAGAGGGTTCGGCGCTATTTGTCGCCCTTCGTCGGAGGTCGGTGTTCTTCATCGGCGACGATGCTTTCTTTGCGTTCTTCGCGAAGGAGGATGAAGATCATCAAGATTTAGAGCTTTCCCCAAATCCTCTCAACAAGAAACCCCCCAACAAGAATAAGTGTTCGTCTTATTTTATTACCGATGCTAACAATTAGAAATTAAAAGTTACGAAACAAACATTTAATTCGATAAATTAATTGTAACGACTTAACTGCCCAATTAATAGGGACGTTTCTTAACCATAAAAATGCACGGTTGACTTTCATTAAAGAGGGGTTTGCGGGTGCGTTACTTAGAGGGAATGAAACGGTGGGGCTCGTGCGGTCCCCACCTCACAAATATCCTACCAAGTGGGTAGGATATTTTGGGTTCCACCCTATCCGCTTAACCTGGCTTAAGTGGCTTTAAGTGGCTTTATGTGAAATAAAATAAAGTGTTGCACCACTTTTATTTTATTTCTTAACTTAACCACAAAAACTAAAAACCACACCCAAGGAAACGCAACTCCAGAAATGGCGTTTCTAAGCAAATATCGGCTCTGTAATTCCATCGGCGCCCTTGAAATTCGATTCCGAGCACCGGTTCAAAAGTTATAAAAACCCGCTCGTTCGTTCAGAGAACGTTCCCAAGCCAAACTTCGGAAAAAGATTCCGGGAACACCGGGCCTCGGAATCAGGTGCTGTTAGAAAATGTGTTCTTGTAAAATTCCAAAGAAAATTAAAAAAAAAATTCCTTGAATTTTTATGGGCCATTACATCACTCCCACCTCAGGGCATTACGTCCCCATAATGATCCATCATAAAATAGGGAAACAAATGTGTGTACTAAGAATGCATCTAAGCCTCCCGCTCCCAAGTGCTCTGCTGGAGGTTTTCGTGCTGCCATCTGATGCGCACTAGAGGAATCGACCATCTACGTAGGACCTTCTCCTGTCGATCCTTGATCTCCACTGGGACCTCCACAAAAGTCGCCCAATCATCAACGTCCAGCTCCCCATGGTCAATGATATGTGTCGGGTCGAGCTCGTATCTCCCCAGTTGAGATACATAGAAGTCGTCGTGCACCTAGTGCAATTGATGTGGGTGGGTCAAGCGGTAAACTACCTCGCCTACCCTGCCGAGGACCTAGAATGGTCCGTTGAACCTCAGTGATAACTTGTCGCCTTGGCCACATCCCTGTAACTCATGTCGAGGTGTGACCCGTAAGGAAACGTGGTCACCATCCTCGAACTCTAGTGGTATCTGCCTCCTATTATCACTAGACTTTTGTCGGCTCTGACCTGTCCTTATCTCCTCTTGGATGACTTGGACCTTTTCGGTCCTATACGAGCTGCTGAGATTTATTCTTTGTCGAGAAGAGAAATATGGTCTCATCCCCTGGATGAACCACATTCTGCGCCTAATAAAGTCAATCCCGTCATGGATGATACTAACCCATTGCATGGATGATGTTGTAAGGCCTCGACGCTACTACAAAGAGATCCAAACATTACTCTCGCCTCCAAGGGTTGAGTCACACTATCGGCATCAGTGTGTGGTCACTGGGTCTCCTCCAGTAGGTATCTCAAAGTGAGGGTCAAGTCAACGGTTTTTAAACCGGAACCTCTTAGTAACAACACAAAGAGAGGACAAGAAGGTAAACTCCAAAAGAAATGTGTCTTTTGTTACTACAGCTCAATGTATAAAGACACAAAACATCTACAAACAAACATCAACAATGCTAGAAGCAGCAAAAACAAAAGTCTCCAGGTCTGGAGATAGTCCCACTCTTGTCCATCTAGTCCTGGAGCTCCCTGATCATAGGCCTCAGCTTTCTGAAGCTGAGCTCTCCCATGTCCACCAGCTCACTGCGGTCAGGGTGGACCTCCTGGTGGTGGTGGTGGAAGCACCTCAAAGCATCGTCCACCTCCAGCTATATGGCCAGCTCCCCTACCATGTTCTCCTGCTCCATGCGGTCCGCCTCAATCAAACCTCTGCCACTGCCTGGGAGGTCCTTCGTTTATCTTCTAGTCATCCGTATGGCGGGTCGGAAAGTCACGAGCCATGTGACCAACCCCACCGCATGAGTAACACTGTCCGATCATGGTAAGTTGTTGTCCACCCCAGGTGCCTCGCACAAACAATCTTGTGTCATGCGGTCGACCACCTGTAGGTCTCATCCTCTTGGTCCCCTGCGTCATCTGTCTACTACCCGCTGTAGAAGACTCTGCCGGATGCCGGCTAGTGGTGGGTCCTGCTGCTGGAGACTACTCAGCAAGGAAAATCTCCACTAATAGGGCTCGCTCCAGCACCCCTGTCTGTGTCGGAATGATGTGAGAAACAACTGAAGCTCTGATCTCTTGCCTGATCCCCTGCTCGAAGGTTCGGGCCCTAAAGAATGGGTCTCGTACCATGTCCGTGGAATAGTGCGAGAGATGGGTAAACCTCACCACGTACTGGGCTACTGTCATTCTGCCCTGCTACTGTTGTAGACGCTCCTGGTTGCGCACTGCACGGAGGGTGGTTGTGAAGAATTCCGAGTGGAAGAGGCTCTCAATGTCCATCCAGAGAAGAGATGCCTCATCGTGCACTAGGAGCATCATGATCCACCATATGCCTGCTGCCGCGTGCAGTAGGCTCACTACAAGGATCACCATGAGGTCTGTTGGTGTCCTCACTAACCGGAAAACCCGTACAAATGCCTCCAGCCAGTCCTCGGCTGCCTGGGGGACCGTCTCCCCGCGGAACCTCGGTGGTCGCTGGCATTGAAACTCATACAGTGCACTAAGGTGATGTGCATCGTCAGTGGCTGGGGCTGGCAGCATCATTGGCTCGGTGGGTAAAGGTATTGTCAGTGCCTCTGCTGTCAACGGACCCTGTACCAAGGCCTCGTCGCTCAGCAGGTTGTCGTCACATACCATTCTCGGAACCCTAGTTGGCTACCATCGTGGGGCCATCCTGAAAAGAAACAGGTGTGCCACGGTCAAACAGTATACCTGGTGAGCTGACATAAAGTAATCACAAATAAAACATGAAACACACATGCAATCAATGTTTTCACGCATTAAGTCGGAAATCAAAAGTCAGGGTCCTGCTGTACGGATATGTCGGCCGCTGCATCAACACTGGACTCCCTGAACTAATAACCACACCCAATATGCTTAACACTATTTCTTCGCATAGAAAAAGATCAGAGTCCCATGTTCTGCGGTAGAACTCAACTCCTCTGATACCAATTTGTCACGACCCGTCCTCGGGGCCCGTGTCGTGACTAACCCAAGCCCGCCTTCCATAGTCCAGGGGCTGGCGACTAGCACCAAGGCGTAAATCCCAGTAAAAAGGTAAGGCATTGCCTTTGTAATGTAAAAAAACACCACAGAGCAAGAAAGTAGTAGAAGTAAACACTAAGTAAAAACTGAGTACAACAGTAAGTGCTAGAAAAGTAAGTGTTCCAGTATACAAACCCACATTATCAGTAAAGTACAATTGGAATGTGAAATTAGTAACTGAAACTAAAGCTGTAGCGTTGAGCCGTACACTAGAAGTCCCACCTGAAGGGTGGGGACAAATAGACTCCATTGCTCCTCAGGTCTAGCCGTCCGCTCCGAGTACGTCCCACCCAATGGTCCACCTCCAGGTACAGTCCTGATCCGCAAGCATCAACCATGGTCAGCGATGTCCGTTGTCTGCAACCAACACAACGTAGTGCGGGCATAACCCGTGAAGGGGTGAGTATAAGCTACTCAGTAGGGACCCCGAGACCCCCGAAGGTCTCCCAGAATCCACAAAGGATAAACCACAAAGGAAAGATACAATCACGAAGTAACATCCGACACTTCTTAGGTATATGACCATACATTTACCTAAGTCATCAATTTTCATTCGGCTCCAACATCCGAGCCCACGTACAACCCAGTCCACAAAAGAAAGAAAAATGTAAATTTACATAGGATAGCACAACACAATCCACATAGGAAAGAAAAACAGGATTTCAGCTCACATAGGTATACTTATTCTTAAGACGATATAAATGTTCCGATGTAGCAAGTGATTCATCTATGCCGTCGGACCCACAAGGGATCAGTAGGTACTAACCCCTGCAATGAACCACACATGATCGATCATGAAGTTGAAACCATAGCTATTTGGAAACTCCTTCTCCATCAAGTATAGTGGGTATGCCGCTACAACCATGTGCTTCCATCTAACCTTGGACTGTTGTAGTACTCCACCTATCGAGTACTGTGGGCCTGCTGCTACAACCAAGCACTTCCCACCATTGGTCTGTGCTACAACCATGCATTCCCCCTCATAGCCTCTAGGAGTACTACTTCTGTTGAGTACCACGGGTCTGCCGCTACAACCAAGCGCTCCTCTGCCGTGGGTCTGCTGCTACAACCAACCGCTCCCCCGTGCTGCTACAACCAAGCGCTCCTCCGTCGTAGGTCTGCCGCTACAACCAAGCGCTCCTCTGTACTGGTTCTGCTTCTACAACCAAGTGATCCCCCTCATAGCCTCCATAGGTACTCCTTCTATTGAGTACCACGAGTCTTCCGCTACAACCAAGCGCTCCTCCACCGTGGGACTGCTGCTACAACCAAGCACTTCCCACTGGGATATCCGTAACACACAGAGTCGTTCGATCAGCTGTCGTCAAGTCTCAACCGGCTCTAGGGTTTCTGCACACAACATGCTCATTCCGAGAGGGTCCAATCCATGATCCAAGAGGTCAATGCATCAACTGACATGGAGTCCAGAGTTGATGCATCACAAAAAGTACCGTAGTGGTCACTACCGAACCCATAGAGGATTCCCGTACTGTCATCATTGTCGTCGCAGACGCAGCCAGCTCTAGGGTTCCCGCACACATAAAGCTTGTTTAGCAGGGTCCTCTCCACGAGCTGAGGGGATGATACATCAACTGATACATAATCCGGAGTTTATGTATCCAAATGTTCTGTATCGTCAACAGGAACTCAACGTCGCAGACGGCGCGTCAATCGGACGCCCAGTCTGAGAGTTATAGGTTTTTTCGTCCCAGGGGCCCGGTTGGTTTTTAAGTCAAAAACAACCCAACCTTACTCCACTTACATCCAAACCTCAGGCAGAGTAAGCCAAATGATCCATCCCACTTAGAGGAATCCATCAAAGACAACAACACGTCAATCGGATGTCCGGAGCTCAAGTTATAAGTGTTTCCGCTCCGAGGGCCCGGTTGGTTCCGTGTACGAACCAACCCGTCCAAACCCAATGTATTCTGAAACCTTGAGTCTAGTATGTCAAAACGACCATCTCGTTCCAAGGATTACATATCCGCTAACGGTGCATCGATCGGAGGTCCGTAGCCCATGATATGGACAAAAGACCGAAGAGGTCCAAAAACGGGGGTTCTGGGCCCGGACCGACGCGGCCGGCGCGGGCACGGCCCGGTCGCTAGGCGGCTCAGCCATAACGGCCGAGCGGTGCGCAAGGAGGGGCTCCGCCCACTTGAATGATCCGCGGCCCCGCGTGGGGGGATGCCTCTCGCCAACGGACGCGGTCGGGTTGTCGCGTCCCGCCTTCGCCGGTCCCGCAGGGTCGCAGGACTTCTGGCCCGCCACTGCCGATGAAGCCGCATCGGTTCTTCCCGGAGGCACGTTTGGCGCCTTCGTGCCGGCGTAGCGCGCCGGCGGGTTGTTCCGCAGACCACCAGACGAGTTCTGGTGGTCGGAATCGCGCACCGTCTTCGCCAAAGTCCCTCCCGGGGTCCATCCTTCACTACGTGGACCTCACATCGCATGTGCGGCTTGTTTTGTCATCGTCCGCCGTTTCACACACCAAGAACAAAAGGGCGGTGGGTTCGAACTTGTTCGTTGGTCCGCACCCACCACGTTAGAGGTTTTAAAAGTCTCACAACAATCATTTTAACAAACCGCAGATATAATCACATGGATTAAAATGAACAAAAAATCCCTTCCTCAACGTTGTCGTCGAACGTGAGTTCGTCGCGGAAGAAGAGGATCATCGCCTCGCGGAAGGGGCGTCGTTGTCGTCACGGTACACGACGTCGCGTAGTCAAAATCCGAGGATTAATAACACAGAGATTTAATTGCACCAATTAAACCCATGTTGAGGATATAATTCACAAAGGAATTAAAAGAACCGTAATCCCCTACCTCAATCGGATGTTGATCGAAGATTTTCAAGTGGAAGGAATGTCGCGGAAGAAACGTCGCGGAAGGAGGATCGTCGGCGTCGTCGATCTCCAAGGGTTCACCACTCTTCATCGCCCTTCGTTGGAGGCCGGCGTTCTTCATTGCCGACGATGAGTTCTTCGCGTTCTTCACATTCTATGCGAAGGAGGATGAAGATCTTCAAGCTTTACAGCTTTCCCCAAATCCTCTCAACAAGCAACCCCCCAACAAAAACCTGTGTTGGTCTTATTTTATTCCGGATTCCAAAAATTAGAATTTCAAAGTTATGAAACGAACAATTAATTTGATGAATTAATTGTAACGACTTAACTGCACAATTAATTGGGGCATTTCTTAACCAGAAAAATGCAAGGTTGACTTTTATTATAGAGGGGGTTGCGGGTGCGTTACTTAGAGGTAAAGAAACGGTGGGGCTCATGCGGGCCCCACCTCAAAAATATCCTACAAAGTAGGTAAGATATTTTTGGTTCCACAATATCCTCTTAACCAGGCTTTAGTGGCTTTAAGTGGATCTAAGTGAAATAAAATAAAGTGTTGCACCACTTTTATTTTATTATTTAACATAACCCAAAAAATTAAATACCTCACCCGATCAAATGCAACTCCGGAAATGGCGTTTCTAAGAAAATACTGGCGCTTTGATTCCATCGGTTCCCTCGAAATTCGATTCCGAGCACCGGTTCAAAAGATAGAAAAACCCGTTTGTTCGTTCACTAAACTTACCTGAGCTAAACTTCGGAAAAAGATTCCGGGCACACCGTGCCTCAGAATCAGGTGCCGTCAGAAACTGCGTTCTTGTAAAATTTCAAATAAAATTAAGAAAAAACATTTCCTTGAATTTTTATGGATCATTACACAAAACTAGACACACATCACTTCTGAAGTCCTTTTATTGGGAACACCACCAATGTTAGGGTGCTGAAGAAAACAGGTGGATTCCTAAGGTAGTATTCAGCTACTTGATTTACTTAGCCCAGACACACTGGAGACAACTAGGGTTGAATCTGTGCTTATAGCACTCATGCTTCCATAGAGAGGCACGAGAAGTGTGGAGGTCAGAAATTTCAGTGTTGACTAAATCCCTATAATTCCCATGCACCGCGTAATTCTTAAAGATATTGATGTCGTAAAGTTCTCTATACATACTAAAACTCAGGATTTGGAATAGGTAGGTCGCTCGATGGTCACCATCCAAAGAAACTTCTAGAAATTTACCCATGGCTCGGTAGTTATCATCCAAATTGAAACATAGAAAACGAGCTTCATGATACTTCCCTCTTTTCTTATATGTAGCATATTTTTCATATGCAATACGGTAATAGACCAGATTGCATCCTTGGAAAAGATAGAGAATGTTCAGACAATTCGATACCCAATGGAGTAGTTTACAAGTTAGACGTAAGTTGGCCTAGGGCTGGTCCTCTTCGGAGCATGTCTTGAAAATTATAGTGTCAAACAGCTCAGTAGGTTGTGATTAAATATTGGTTGGTTGACTCAAATCCTCTATCTGAAAATTTTTAGTAAATAAACATTCAGTATGTCAAATTCATTTTAAACAATGTTATTTGTTTCATATAAAATAATATCAAAACAGAGAATACAACATCATTAATTTATACACAATTTAAAAAACTCAAGAAATTAGGCAATCTCTTGCTCCATTTCACAAAGAACTTGTATGGACATACAGATTTCCTATAAGATGACTCCTCATAGATTCCACCGATGTTGGGGATTTCCCCAGTTTTCAGACAAATGGATGCCCAAAGCGATTCCAAATTCCTCTATCTCCTTGGTCCAGAAGCAACGTGTGTAACTAGGGTTAACCACGTGCGGACATATAGAATTCAGATTGAGAGAAACATGTTGGGTATCAAGTTGAGAAACTTCTTTATGAACTTGATACTGATAATGCAAACGAGTAGTCTCATTCTCAAGGGCTTCAACGTCCACAACTCGACCATAGAGTCTGTAGGTAAAAATATGACATAGATATGATGCCCGGAGGTCACCCCCATATACAGCCTCTTCGAAGTCTTTAAGAGAAAAGAAATTATTTTCTAGGGTAAAAAATTTAATGATACCCTTGAAGTATTTCCCTGATCATACATAGAATGGGAATTGTGCACTCATCATGAGGTAATAGACGAAACCTGCTCCATGGTGATGTTGGAGTACCCGAGGAGAGTTGGATACCCGATAGAGGGTTTCCCATGATAAACGAATATTTTCAAAAGTCTCGTAGTAATCTACACTTGATTTTCCTACTATGGTCTCAAATTCATATATTAGAAGAGACAAAATACAAGTACTTCCTTTTTCCATCTGAAAATTAAGAAAACATCAATATTAGTATTGTTTATGTAACTGTTTTCATTGTTCAGTTCTAGTTTCCAAAGTTATCCAAACCAAATCCTATGAGGAAAAATTTACATTAAACTCCCCCATAATGGATTCTAAATAAAATTTTAATTATCCTAAGTATATCCCCCGGTATTTGTGTAACCAATAGTGTAGCAAGACCCGTTGTCAAGTACAAGGATACCCCAGGTCAAGCCTGAAACTTCTTGTCGGAGCTTTCACTCCTAGGTACCTCTGTGCCCGAGCCACCTCTACCTTCTCGTATCCAGACATGGATTCATCACTTAAAATATCCACATAATCTATTCCTTACTAAAATACCAGGACATTATTTTTTGTTTATCCTCAAAGTCTTACCTAAGGGATTCTTCCCTAATCTACGTTTTCTAAATCTAGTTTCCAAGTTTCCAACTAAACTTCCTCTGATACCAACTATAACACCCTGACCCCTCTAGACAGGAGATGGTGCATTACATGTGATATTGGCATCGTTAGAAGGAATGAAAATACCGAAGGAACAATCAGTTTAGTAGTCTTGAAGATACTAGATATAGATATTTAACACAAATTACATTGGATAAAGTTACAAGATAAAATACATAATGAAAAGAAAACTACATCCACAAGCACTCAATAAATGACCTCCTCTTCATAACCTGTTGAAGGTAAACAATGAAAGGGGTGAGCTCAAACACTTAGTAAGTGTTAAAAATAGAAGAATCATGAGTAAAAAATAATTGATTCATAATAAATCTGACATAATCAAAGTGGCATAGTGAATAAATGAACAACTAATTCCATTAATAAACTGAGAATGAAACTGCATCCATAGATATTGTCATAGTGAAAACCTCATGGATAGTAATAATAAATAAAAATGAATAAATAGAATGATTATTAATTGGATGTCATGTATCTGACACATGAAACCATTATACCATAAAAAAGGATTACTGTTGTGGGTAGAAATGCGTCTGATTTTTTGGAAATAAACTCGAAGGGGCTGTTGCCAAACTGTTTTGTCTCATGAGACCTACTAATGCATGGAGGGGCTAAAGTGGGACCCACCCACATAAAAATCCAAGCATTCATTATTAATATATTCAATAAAATAGAAATATGTATTTACATTATTTGTACAGAATAGAGGATACATATTCATCAACATTTACACAGTCAAAACAATATTCAAAATAAATACCGTATATAAAATGGTATACAGCTTAGACAATAATAATATCTATGAAATTAGAATAATGATATATAAATGGAATATATTTTCAATATAATGGTGATATCAAATGGGTATTAGGTACCCCACATAAGAAAGAGTAGGTGCACAATTACTAAGCAAGTCACAACGAAGTGAAAATTGAGACAAAGCTCGTTACCGTGTTGTATTCAATTGAGTCGTATGACAAAGAGTTAATAACCACGAAAAGATTCATAGAATACAATTAATATAATGAGAACCATGATAAAAAATGTCAAATTACAGTACACATATACCACATATAAGAAATAAGAGGTGAACAATGGAGATCCCACAGAATTGAAAGTGAGATGAGAAAAACCCCTTACAAACATTTCGACATGGTAACAAGTGTTCTTGAGAGGGCTTAATGAGAGATAAACGGTTATCCCATGATTTATATATCATAAGGGTAGTATGG
Source organism: Viscum album (assembly GCA_963277665.1). NCBI lineage: Eukaryota > Viridiplantae > Streptophyta > Magnoliopsida > Santalales > Viscaceae > Viscum > Viscum album. Next base: position 993,553,034 of record OY728126.1, read on the forward strand.
GGGAGATGATAAAACATAACCCATCATTATAAATTAAAAACAAAAACACACAAGATAGGGTGGATTCTTGAATAAAAGTCAGAGAGAGGATCCCTTACAAAAAATGTATCATTAGATTGAGGGAAAATCAATGACATAATTATGTGTGACAAAAATAAACCCACACAATAAAAGTGGATATACAGAATAAAAAAATCATAGGCCATTCACACATATTCTTGGAATAATGAAACCAATGATATAGATGTTTAACTCAATGAATGATAAATGAGTTAAGCACTCCCTTACCTTACGCTCGAAGGTGTTCTTGTTTGTTCTTAATGACCTGGATAATAAAACATAGCTTCCTTAATTAATAATTCCAGAACCTCATAAACATGTAATTGATATGTTATAACCTTATTATGTTCATTAATGGACTTTTTATGGGTTTAAGAGATTCAATTTTATTGTTTTGGAAGCATTTCCTTACTTGGTTTTAAATGATCGGTTCACTTATATTCAAGTTCAGATAAATATATAAGATGGATATGGTTGTCCAGAAATGAAGTTATATTCTATTAGTGGACATCCATAATATTTAATGGTTTTAAATTTAATTTGGTTACTTAGAGTGAAATCGAAATATTATATATATAACCTTAGTGACAACGGTTTTGGCTAAATGGTGGGTTTTATTACAATGATCATGTTTTTCTTTATAAATTAATACCATTTGTAAAAAAGGATTATAGAAATTAAAATAAGTTATATAAAATATATAATTATCTGGTTAAAACATAAAATTAATGATTTCCTGACCAAAATTAAAGATTATAATTTAAATATATAAACTGTTGTCCTTGAATGTGCTAAATTAGCACATCTCAAACGGTGCTTTCATTTCTTTCAAATAAATGGTGGGGAAAGGAGAGAGAAGGTAATGAAATATACCATTAGTATGAAAAAATTCATGTACATGTATTTTATTGGATTTTTCTTACTATTATGGTGAAGGGAGGTGAGAAAGGAAACAAAAATAAAAGAACTTAAAAGAAAAGAAGGGATTTGAAAGAGGAATTTACCTCTTGAGACTTCATCCTTTGAGAAGCTCTTATGGGGAGAGGTTTTGGTCTTTTTATGAGAGAAAAGCTTTATAGAAGTGGGGGAGGAGGTTGGGAAGGTATTTGGACCTAATTTGGTGAAGGAACAAGGCTTTAGAGGAGTGAATGGAAGGGGGTGAGAGGGGATTTTTATAATGGAGGAGAAAGGAGTTTTCTTAATATAAAATTTATTAGATTATTATTTCCTCTCAAGACAACCAATAGTGAGTATTCTATGAACAAGAATAGTAATATATCCATGTTACTTCAAACCAATTGGTATTACATCGTCATATCTTCATCGATGAGTCAATTAATCCATTATTTAGCATTTATTATGAATTATCGGATTTTACTATTCATAAAAAAATTAAGTATTTTTGAAAAATCCCAAAAATTCTCCCTAATGATTTTTCGATGTGTAGAATCCAAAAATGATGTCCATTTTTCAAAAATAATTTTCTAAATATGATTAATTAAATATTTAATTATATCATTATTTAATTGAAATATATAAACACTTAGAATATTCATCTTCATCTTTAGGGTGTCTAAATTTATTTATACACTCAAGGGTATGGATACCTTTCATAAGAGTCATATTTCTATTCATAAGGGTACGTTACTATTCATATGGGTATGTTATTATTCATAAGGGTAGGTTACTATTCAACTAAAATTATGTTAATTCTATCAGACTCTAAATATCATCCTGAACACAACCTTTTATATCATATTTTTTAAATTCAAATCATAGAGCTGGTAAATTTATGTTTAGTGGATAAGTTATGGCTATCTCCTACATGTAACCATGTTTTTTCCATAGGGGATCAGTGATTCATAAAATATAGTCTACCTAATGAATATTGTGTATTTACGAGAAACATACCATAAAATTTTTGGTGTGTTACAATCTATATTTTTTAACAAATAAGGCAAGAGCATGCCATTGTTATGTGCTTGGTCCAATGAAACTTTAATCTAATAAATCCATCAATTTATTCTTTAACTCTAAAAGTTTAATTTGATCTATTCGATAAGGGGGTTTTGAATTTATCTAAAAATCAAGAACCAAGTTAGTATAAAATCCATCTTTTCGATTAGGTATTATTCTAGGAATCTCATCAGAAAAAGAATCAAGATACTCGTTGACCACTAACGCATCATTAATCTGAATAGATACTTTGTTTTCAACAATATGTTGAAGGTAACATTCATTTCCATCTTTTTATAGTTTCTCTGCTTCCGGATATGTTATCAAATGTAAGGGTTCATTATTTTATGAAAATTGAAATTATTTCTAAAATGAAACATCCTTAGTACTGTAGTCAATATTAACATGATAAAAAAAGGCAACCCACACACAAAATAACATCAAACTCTACTAGATTCAAAACAATAAGGGTTTTAGGTAGATTATTATTACACACAAGGACTATAAGTTTCTTATAATTTCTTTGTGTCCTAACTTTTCTTCCAGCTATTTTTACCACAAGTTTAGGATTCATATCTTGAGATGGAATTCCTAATTTACTAGAAAATTTCTCAGGAATGAAAGAATGTGTGCACCCAAAAATCAAACAACACATTAGCATAATATGAATAAATAATCAATGTACATAATACTACTTCATTTTTTGACCGACATCTTCTGAAGTAGTTTCAATGGATTTCCTTAACCCTTTCTATATGTAGTCTGGATTATTTCTATCATTTGGGTTCTTTGTCAAACACTCATTTTCTTAATGACCCATTTTAATGAACTTAAAACATTTTACTAACTCTAAATCAAGTTTTATCTTACCACTACCTTGATATTCTTCAGTTCAATTAGGATCCTTATGCCCCATTTCAACACATCAAAAGAACTTAGCAGAATTCAAAAGGCATTCCCCAGTGTTTTTTACCATAATTTTCAAAACTGTAAACTTATGTTTCTTACCATCAGAAATTTTTGAAGAATTCTTCCCATTCATATGCCTCCTCAACCTCTTATTCTATTTTTTCAAATAGAACCTGATCATCGAAAAACTCTATTTTCACATTCTCCGTACACTAAACAAGTTTTTCATAACATTTTAACTCACATGAAGCTAATTCCCTTCGATACGTTGGATTTAATCCTAAGTGAAAATAATTTATTTTACTATGAAGATCTTGTATGTTATTTTCAGTATACATTTCCAGTCGAGTTAATTTTTCTTCATAAGAAGCCACTAATTCTTCCTCCTTCCTCAATTACAAAAATTGTTTTTCCATCCTATGTCGAACTGACTTAGGTTAATATTTCTCAAGGAACATACTTTTTAATGAATCCCAATAAAGATGATCAATATCCTCACTATCCCGGATATTTTTAACCATCAAACACCAGTGATTAGAATCACATTCAAAATGGTAAATAGAAAAATTTATCTTTTGATGATCCGAACACCCCATGACATTGGAAAAAATTTATAGTGATTTAATCCACCCTTCAACTAGAATAAGGTCAGATGATCCTCTAAATTATGGGGGATGATACCTCAGAAAATTCTTTACTACCGACATGTTCCTTTGTGGATGATCTGGCTGATCTCACGCATGGATACACCACTACTGTAATGTTATCCCCTATAGTAAACATATTTTTTGTCAGCTCTTCATAATCCCTAACCATTTCTAAATATAGTAACCGATTTTGTAGTCTTATAAATGATTGGATAAAAAATAAAATACAATTGAACAATATCAAATTAATTAGAGGGATAATGAAAATGTATACAATATAGGGATCCGAAATAATAAATCTAAATAAAAAATAAATAACTTTTAATTTATGAAAAATATTCTAATGAAGAATTATCCTCCCTTGATCTATCAATTTTTATAATAAAAAGTGTATTAAGATCATTATGTAATACATTAAACAACCTTAATGTAAACACCAAATTTCAATTAAAAATAGTATTATATGGTATCTCATGAAGCATTATGACATATTTAAAGTAAAAAATTCTAGTTCATCACTACATGTTTATTCCCATATAAAAAAGATCTATCACCTACATGAGATCAATAATCACCCATACTGTATCTCAATCCTTTAAAAATATTGTAAATTTTGCAAAAAATACCATGGTAATATCATAGTATTTCTATTCTGCAATAAAATGTGACCCCATGATACCGGTATACCTTTGGATTCTTACATTCACCCACCATCAAGTGAAAGAGCTAGTCCCAATACCATTAATCTCTTACTTCATATTAGTCCACCAAAATTTCTTGTAAATAACATGATACACCTTTAAGATAAATGATGAAAACCCAAGTTAGAAAAATTATTTTCCCTTACCACTTCCTCCCTCATAGTAGTAGGGTCCATCAACATTCCATGAATATAATGGAATGAATGACCTTCAGGAAATAAATCCTAAATGATATCTTCACCATTGAGTTTGTCTAGAATAATAATATAACTATGGTTGTACATTTAAGAGTGTGTAACTCAATCAATGATAGATTATTTTATGTCATTATGATATAAATGTGACCCATCTCGATCCCCAAAGAGACACAATGAACATTATTTATTAAACATCAGCTCTCAGCCTTCCATCACCCCTTTCAAGTGAAGTGTTTCTATTAAGGGATTAGTCAGGAGTGATTCCTTTCACAGATGAATGTAATATTTTAAAGTGAAATTTTAGTAATTTTTAAACCTATTGAAATTTCCATAGGTTCAATTTTTTATTTTTAAAAGTTATACAAGAGTGTCATATAATCTGTGTATAATGAAAATCAGTCACCAAACTGATAGTTACCACAAAACATTAAAGAATTCATTATAATTCAAAATTAAAGGCCATATTTTTGGGAAGTTCTTCTTATGAGGGAATATTTTAAATGTTATATAGGCCACTACATTGTGATTATGTATGATAAAAACATATAGAAAAAATCTAGAGCTATCATAATAAACATTGAACCCTTCACGAGGGTGTGGAAAATCTGATATAAGAGTAGTAGTTAGTATTATCATTCGATTCATAATTTCTTCATTATATTTATCTAAACAAATATACATAACTATATTTTTGGATAATTTTATAATGGTAGTTATAATTATAAGAGAATTTTGAAAAAATTTGTTGAAATATCCTATAACCTCTAAAAAAATCAAATTTAATTACATTAATAGAAATTTTATTTTACGTCACATCCAAAACCTTCTCTAGATCAATTGATATTCCTTATTACATGAAAACATTTCAAAAAAAATTATCTTTTAGAATCCATAATGAACATTTATAATGTATATAATATAACTTATACTCTCTAAAAGTCTCTAAAATAATTTAATTGTTTTTTCATGTTCATCAATGAATCTAGAGTATTCCTGGATATTATCCAGAAAAAATAAAATAATGGAATCATGGAAAGGATATAAATTAAAATTTATAATATCTATAAAACTATAGGATCTTTTATTAATTCAAAGGGAATGAGTAAATAGTCATATTGGACACAAATGATTTGAAAATATATTTTAGGAACAACATATGATCTAACATAGATATAATGTTACAATATAATATATATATATATATCAAATAAAATATATTTTTACTCTCTAAATGGTAAAATAAATTATCAATTTCAAGAAATGGATATTATTTCATGATAGCCCCTTGGTTTGAATTCTGATATTATATATATAATCATTTACTTCCACTATATATCTTTGAAAACATTACACTATTCCACTATGGTGAAGTGATCAGTCTAACAAATCCCTTTGAGAACCCCAAAATAAATTTATAACTCCATTAAATTAATTGGAGCTCTATGATGTGGTGGAATCAATATTATATCTTTTTCAGGATATAAATCTATAGAAAATGCATCTTTTTATCATAGTGCCCTTAAAAAATAATCATGGAATTCATATCAATAATAATATAACTTATGCGGTTGAACTTTTTTCTGCTCAACATCTACTACTCTAAGTGTTATATTATCCGTCTCTGTAGTACTAATTCCCACCATCCATTGATCTAAAATTAAATAAATAGTTTGAATTATTATTACAAGAAAAATGTATATCAAATGGCGGAATGTTAAATGAAAGAGGTATACCTTTTATAGCAATTAACGTGAGAACTAAACCATATTGAACATATTGTGTTAAAAGTTTACTTTGTATAATTTGAATCTATAGTTTTAAAAATAACAACACACACATAAAAATGGTTCTTTAATGACTTTATATTTCCAATGTGCTTAGAATGTTTTTGTAGATAATAATTTATTTCAACCAATGTAGAAATAGTAAATAAAAGCTGAATATAAAAATTATATATAAGTCCAATCCATTAGATTAACTAATGATTAATCCATTGGACTGAATAAATTATTTTCCATTATATTGAATGATGCTTAGTTCATTAGATTAACTTACGTTCAGTTTTTTAGTTATTAAAAAATATAGTCTATTAGTGGGACTAAATCTCGTATATCTGTAAGAAATAATCTAGTCTATTGGCCTAAATGAATGTAGAATATTGATATAAAAAAATATATACTATTGATATGAATGAATCTATTATATTAGTAGGGAAATATCAAGTTTACTAGTGTCAATATTTTATTTCTATCACTATAACTAATTTTATTCGATCAGATTAAAATTTTTATTCCTTAAGAATATTTGTGTTTATAATTAGAGTAATAAATATATCTATTAGTGAAAATTAATAGATAATTGAAATGGTGGTACCATAAAAACACTATATGAAGGTGTATTTTATGAGTTTTCAGGTGAAGAACAGTTAAGTCAATTTCCACCAACTCTGAGAGTCAGTGAAATAATAACATTGTAGGTTTTCCTATAAATATGATGAATTTGTGGATTTGGTAGATGATTATTTTTAAAAATAAATCATTATAAATATTTTTTCATTTTAGCTCCTTGTTATGATTTTATTTTTAATATTTTATGTAGTTTTTTTACTAAGGATTCCATCCAAGGATATTAAAATATTTAGAATGTGTTTTGTAATTTAATTATCTGTTAGATTGAGTTTATATTTGAGGGATTTTAGGGGATATGTAGATATATAGATCAGATCAGGTTGGTTGAAATCTTATAGGGATAAAAATATTGAGATAATCATGATCATAGTAATTAAGAGATTTATACCAAAGAAAGAAAACACTGATTGTTTTGATTAATCTGTGGATACACTATGTCAAGGGTTTTAACATCCTTTTTAAAAAAAGTGAAAGTCTGTTAATGTTTTTCCATAATGATTCTTTTAGTCATTTTATATAATTATGTGAATATTTATTTAATGAGTCTTGATTATTCAAGTTATATTTTTTTAAATGAATAATTTAATGATAGTTTGTTTAAGTAAAATATTCTCTACAATGATTTACTAGACACACTGTGAGTTTTTTAGAAGTTAAACATATCATCAGATGAATAATGAGTCCAATAAAAATAATAATGCGGTTCATATTTTATTTATTTTACATTTTTTAAAACAATAAATCTCCCCCTCACGTAACTATTATGAATCTTATGATATATCATTTTTATTAGAGTAGGTTCCATAGATTTACATGCTGGGGTTTACTTTTGTTATTTTATAATTGGTTTTTAACATTTTTTATAATCTATTTTTTTATAAATTGTTACTATGATAAAATGTGTATTACAAAAAATGAATTATCTCCTATAATATGGAAGGCTTGAATGTAAAAATCATTAAAATATAAATCCTATCAGACTGAAAGTATTTTATGGTTAACATTATTATTACTAGAGATCCATAATTGAGAAATTTTTTATTCATACTAGTGTTGATAGTTTCATAATGTTAACTATAAATTAAAATATTCCAAGGAAATATGTTTTTTATTTTACAATTCAATATAAGAAAAAATATCCGTTGAATTACAATGGAATTAATAGTTTGTTGTGTTCAATGATGAGGAACATATATAGTAAAATATAAATTTTTCACGATAATAATAATATTTGGATGAAATTGGATGTCAAATTTTTTGTAACATCAATATTTATTGAAACTAGAAGAGAAATGATTCATGTTCATTATCAAGAATTTGATTTTATACATGGTAAAACCATTACATATATGTATTAATGATTCATGAAAGCCAAAAATATATTACCATATCATGGAGTTAATATTATATAGATGAGATCTTAGTTGAAAATATTATAGAAATAATGACTGTAGAATGGTAGTCTAGGAAAATTTATTTGGATGTTACATGAAAGATAACATATCTGGTTGTGGGTGATTTGATTGGTACCCCCATTCAGTATGCGGGAAGACTAAAAAGTTCTGCATAAATGTTGAAGAAAAATAATGGTGGAGTTAATTTTGTTATAACTTATAATGTTTCTAATAACATTCATTAAGCTATGAATGTTTCAAATTATTTGAAGAAGAAGAATATTATTGTTGAATCAGATAACAATTATTCAGAACAATTTGAAAATTTATTAGATAATCATGAAAATATGATGAATAAGATAGTTTTAAAAAAGGATTTACAATATATGTATAATAATAATAAAAATGAATGAAATGATATGAATTATTATTTAGAAGTCATTTTTCAAGAATATAATAAATATTTACAAATAATATCAGACTATATAAAGGTGAGAAGAAATTAAAATAAGGATATGAATTTCAAAATGAAGTCTAAGAATTACCACAAGGAAAAAATATGAAAATTTTGAAAGCATAAAATACATAGAGTGTGAGTGGTGTAGATAGTTTATCATATAATTTGTCAGATAGTGTAACTGATGGGAAAAATAATATTCATTTTTAGGATAATATTCCAAAGAAAATAAATTGTTTTATGGATAAGCTAACTATTATGTCATTAAAAAATATCAAAAAAAAATTATAATCCTAATTGTGACAAGGATAAAAATTATATATATTTTAATGTGAAATATTCGTCATGAGATGAAAATAATATTATATTTTGTTATAATTCCCCAAAATTATAGAGTATGAATATTGTATTTGATAAAATGTATCACTCGCCTCACTATAGAATAATATAATATAATATCATGAGTATATATAGTTTATTTATTATTATAAATTGATACTATATATCTAGTATATTTTAATTCATGGAACATAGAGTTAGAGTGTGTTACATTCAAGAGAGACTTTCATTTATATCATTCATTATACGCAAGACTGAGTTTTACCAGATAATGATATATTATTTATATATTTTTTAATAGAATAAATATTATATATCTTACTATTAAATTGGTTTTTATGAAAAGGGTTAACTAACTTATGAAAAAACAGGTTTTACAAAAATATAAAATAATTTCATTGGATACAAACTAATTAGAGATGAATAAGAAAACTTATTGAATATAAATGAAAAAATTATAATTTTTTTGATCACATTGTTGTTTTACCCTAAAAAATTAAATTAATTTAAATTATTGAATAATAATAATGTGATATCTATTTTATATATTCCATCAAATATTTTTTATATCCATTCAATAGATTTCATAGGCACAATACAAGAACACACCCAATATTGTATACAACATACAATATTTTTATGAATGCATTTTTACTACCTTTTAATGAATAAACCATATTAAATAAGAATTTTAAAACTATTATTAATTTAATATATCAAAATAAATTTATATTTTTAAATAGAAACATTAAAATTAGGTTAAGGTGAAATTCTGGTATTTTCTATTGAAGATTCATTTTAATGAATAGTAAAAAATACAGAAATTTAATTCCAAAATACTTTTTCATTTAATTTATTTATAAGGATAAATTTTACTTCTAATTTGTTTTAATGTATAATTATATTATATTCTTATCAATTAATACAATTTAGGTAATTTGGATAAATATCACTTTTAATTTAATTATAAAAATTTATCAAGATTTTGGATGTTTTTAACATAAAACCCATATTGTTATCTCTTTTAGGGGATTAAATTTAAATTAATTTATACCAATTATATGATTGTAATTTTGAAAAATTTATTCCATTTTTGGATTTAGTAAAATTTATAATTTATAATAAGGCGAAACAAGTTTTTTTACCAAAAATATTAGCGAAAGTAATTAATATTTATTATAATTATTATGGAATAATTTAGCATAATAAAGAACTAAACATTTATCTTAAAGGACAAAATGAACTATAAACCTTTCAAAAACCCATTATATAGACATATATCGTTCATAAGACTTCCATTATTGAGTTTTTTTGGATTGGTATCATTTTTTTAGGTAAGAACATGAGTACACCTAACTTGTTCAAAAAAATTCCTAGTGAATTCTTTTTCTTCCCAACAAAAGGACACAACATCTCCCCATTACTCACACCTATATAAAAACATAGGATAGGAAATAATAGGCCGAGATAGATTCTGAAAATCCCTTCCATCTACCTTGAATATTCCCTTTGTGTAGGAATCCTTCCAAGGAAGCCTCTTCGTCTTGACTAAAAGAAGTTACCCGATTAAGGTGTAACATCTTATCACAAGCTCTGTAGTTTCATTTCCATTCCCCACACCGAAGAATATTTTTATTCCATTATTTTATAACAACCCTAGTATAATCAATATACTTTGATGTATTTATTTTATGGGTTATACATACACTTACATACACGTCCATCTAATGGGTAATAAACATATTGTTTTTGTGTACGACGAACTACTACCTCACAAAACGATGATTGTTAATTTTTTATAAACCACCTATCATGGTGGTCATTATGATAGAAAATATGTTTATATATGTCATATATGATATTTATTATTTCATTATTATTCGAAAATTTTTATTTAATACATTTTATATTGCATTCCATATTCCGTAATTACAATAATTTATTTTGAGGAAGTGTGGACAACCACCCCCTCCAGGCAATATGACTCATTAATTCCATACATTAAATTATTAAATGATGGTTTTAATAATACTATGTAACATATATAACCTTGATATGTTATTTTAATTATAATATAAAAATTTATCATTTAGTTTTAATTCTTTTTATTAAAAAAAATTAATTTGGCGTTCATGCGTACGTACTTCATACCGTCACCATGAACTGTGCACTTAATTTCTTATCCCAATTTATTATGTAATAATACAAATACAAATATACTGATTATATATGATTAATAACAGATGGTTTAAAATCTTGAGATGATGAATCCATTATGTAATTAATGGTAACAACAAATAACAATTTCAATCTTACTAGAGAATATGTTTCAATTAACACCTAAAATATTAAAATTAATGAATGTTGTAAACAAATAGGTAATGAGATACTAAAAGAAGTTAATATATTTTATTACAATCCTTATTATGGTTATTATAATAGTTATTATAATATCTTAAACCACTATATGGGAGGATAAATACGACATGAAAAAAGGAAGGATAAGGTAAGAGATTTAATCTAAATTTACTTTTCATTGACACATATTTTTGTTATGCACCAATTAACTTTTATTTGGTTTATATAATGACCTTTGTCATGTTATATCATGAATGTAATTATTCTCATGATATTATATGTTTCATTTAATTCATGTGTAATTTTGATTTAAATCTTTCAATGTGGTATTGTAATTATTATAATCATTATATTTTAGTTTTCCTCAAGGATGTTTTAATGTCATGAACCATTATTTTTAATTATCCTATCTTGATGTATTATTGATAAATGTACATTATTTTTTCAATATAGATATTTTATAAAACACAATATTAATTCAATATATTAGTAATGACTTTGACATGCAATACATGGGTTAAGGATCATTTATTATAAGCCCTATGGGTTGAGGACCTGTTAAGGAAAGACCCTCGATACATCAGTAGTCACATAAGATCAATTATTTGGACAAATAGATTAATATGTATTATGATGGTAAAAGCATCATGTTCCTAAGAAACATGATTCCCAACAATTAAGCATTTCCATTGTTGAGAATTCAGTTATAATTTATCCACAAGATCTTACGTCATCATATCTATGGATTCAGTTCGTTTTAAGTCCATTGATTTAATGGAATATTCTTTAATTTTGTTAAATTTATACATTGATGTTTCCTTAATTAGTTTTTTTTATGGAAGTTGTTATTATTTATTTACCATTCCATTTTAATTTAATTCTATTGATTCATCATTTCTTCCTCTTTACATACCCATACTGAGCATTTGATCTCACCCTTATTATGTTTTTATTCCCAAGGTTATAAAGAAATCATTGAATAAGAATTCAAGGAAACAATTTTTTTATTTATAATTATCCTTATTCTATTTTATATTTACAATTTTATTATAGGTATCATGTATGTAATACAGTTTTCCATGAAAATCTAAACTGTTCGGTTTTTAGGGATTTGATTCCTTGTAATCATGCCAATGTAAGTAAATAATGAATTGGCTCAATACTTCAGCGGATAGGGAGTTACAATTGTTTTAATGAAGTGTCATTTTCCTTAAAACATATAAAAAATCATATTAAAAAAATACTAGAGAATGTTTTTTTGAAAAGAAGTCAAGAATTTCTACTTTTACTAATAAGATATCATATCATTAAAAATAATTAGAAAAATTAATATTTAGATAATTGATGATTTAGAATATTTAGAGATGTACTATATTCCAATATCTAGTTTATCAAGAGTTATATAAAAACATAATTTGAATATAAATTCTACTAACTTTATATATTTCGTTGTAAAAATAGAATCTAAAATATCTAGTTTGAAAAATCATTTATCATCATTTTCATCTAGAAATGAAAATATTTACAATATTTTTAGAAAACTAAGAACACATTGTGATTCATCAGGAATGGGTTTTACTAAAAAAACCAAATTAAAAAAAACATTATTCTAAAAGTTCAATTTTTTTTCTAATATTTGAAAGTTATGTACAATGATAAAATAAATGTTAATTAAAAAGAGTTCAATATCGAGTTTTTTATAAAGTAAATTTTTCCTAAAATAAAGAATATTTTTACCAAATATAAATATTGGATAAAGGTTCATTCCTATGGTATTACATTATATAAATACCATACCCTTGTAGGTTAGGGATCCATAAATCTAATATTTATATTTGTAAGGGAATTAAAAATGTACCAACAACAACATAGGGTACATGGATAGTGGTTGATGAAGTTATATGACTATAAATATAGATTTATTCGAGAATATTAAAAAAATGACATTTGGAAATGTTACTTTTGGTGATAAGGATCAAAGAAAAATCATCAGAATATGAAATATTTTTATTCTTGGTAAATCCATATTTTCAAATGTTTTAATTACTGTATGACTTAACTTCAACCTTGTTAGAAGATTTAGGGATATATTATGAACATTAAGAATGAAAAATGTACTGTTTATATTTCTAAGGATGAATTCATTATTTCTTCCAATCAGTATTAGAATGTTTACACACAAAACATAGATGAATAAATTATCCATGATCTTCTTTGCCTTAGTGCAGTGGAAGACCAATATTGGTTATGGAATACAATGTTACGATGCATAATTTTTATAACATTACCTAAACCACATATATAATGTCTATTTAATTATCTACTAGATCTTAGGATTGATTATAAAAATGTTTGTGATTATTATTAATTATTATTACAAAATAAGTTATGTTTTATGTCTGTTAGTGAAGTATCAAATTCTAATGCATTATAGTTATTGCAGATAGATTTATTTGGGGCTTCCTAAATTAGATATATTGGTGGAAAATACAATTTATATGTTTTGGTTAATGATTAAACAAGATATAAATTGGACTATTTGGTATTAATGATGTCCAAACACTTTATCTATTTTAAAAAATTTACTACCCATTTAAGAAATGAGAAAAAATATAACCTTGATAACTATTCATTATGATAGTGGTGAAGAATTTATAAAATATTATTTTAAAAGTTTTTAAAGTAAAACGGTATAATTCAAAACATTTAATCTCTAATAACTCAAAAAAATGGTTTAGTTGATAGAAGAAAAAGTATAATTAAAGACATTAAAAGAACCCTGTTTAGTGAATACTCAGTTTCTAATCATTTTTTTACTAATATAGTTAGTACTAACTATTATACTAAAAATTACGGTTTAATAAGATGTTTATTAATAAATATCTATATGAGTTATGGAACAGATGGAAATAAAAACATTATTACTTTATTTTTTTTGGATATAATGTATTCATTTTGAATAGAATAGATAATTTACATAAACTTTCTCCATAATCCAATGAAAGAATATTTTTGTGTTTTTTGATTGATAAAATGCTCCCAACCCTAGCTCCCCTTCTCTCCCGATGACCTAGCTTCAGATGCTGCCGGACTGTGCTCCCCCCTCCCGATCGGAGGGGGGAGTTTCGAAATGTCTACCACAGAGGATTAGTAGTTTGTATGGTAATCTTCCCCCCTTCCCAAGAATCAATATCGCGCTGATGTTTCTGAATCTTTTCCGAGAGGTGTCTTATCTTTCATTGCTACTAGAGGAGATTAATGGCGCCTCTGATCTTTGCCAACTCACAATGCCGGCCCGATTACATCCCCAGTGACCCTCAGTTGAATCCTTTGAGCACTTTGTCTATGATTTGTGGAAGCTAAAGGAGTGAGTGGTCATCAGTTTACTTGATCGACCACACTTCATGATCCATTTTTATTCGGAGGAAGATCTGATCTACGCCTGGTCCAAGGCCCCTCGAAGATGCAATGGATCATTGTTCTATCCATTTCGATGAAACTTTGATTTCCATATGTGTCGTGATCCTTCAACATTTGCGAACCTGGGTAAGTCTACCGGGTCTTCCACTTTCTTTCCAGAACCCCTCTATTTTGTGTGCAATTGGAAATTTGATCAGGAGGTTCTTATGCACTGATTTGCGTACTGAGGTGGTTTATAACCCTATTTGTCCGAGAATCTGTGTTGAAGTTGATTCTGCAAGGAATCCGTTCCGAAGATTATGGATTACTGATGATAAAGAATTTCGATGTAGGTGGGAGGTGGTTTTTGAATCAGGGATGCACTACTGTGTAGCTTGTAGCCGTTGTGGTCACATGGCGTCGATTTGCCGTAGCGAGAGGATGAAGGGTTTCTCTCAGGAGAAGGAAATGCGTCATAGAGGTGGGGATTTTGCTACTACCCTGGAAAGGACCTTACATGCTGATGCTGGTATGTTAGTGAAAGGGGATAATTTGAGTGCCATGTTGGGTCTTGCGGAGGTTATTGGGTGTGCTAA
Organism: Viscum album; assembly: GCA_963277665.1. NCBI lineage: Eukaryota > Viridiplantae > Streptophyta > Magnoliopsida > Santalales > Viscaceae > Viscum > Viscum album. The sequence goes on from OY728126.1 coordinate 993,568,455, forward strand.
AGGTGGAGGTTCTGTTGAACAGGGCACTCGGGTGGGGGATCCCAGAGGTGTAGGTGCTGTTGAAGATGTTCCCGTGGTTCCAATGCTTGTGAAGGGGGTGGAATGTGTTCTAATCATAAAGGAAGTGGGAGAGGGAGTATCTGTTGTTGAGGTCCCTAGTTTCTCCCCTAGTATGACGGAGTTGGAGGATATTGAGGCGAGGGCTGCAGACAATCAAGTTGTGGATGAGCAGTCGGGGCAATCTGCTTCTACTGTGTCTCGAAATCCGATAGTTGAGCAGGTGATTCACCGTTTGAAGTCTGATCTTGGAATTGGGAATGCTAATACAGGGGGTTCTTTGGTATGCAGTCCCTTTCCATTACGAAATATGGAAGGCTGTGTCCAGGAGCAGGAAGATAATGTTGGACGTATGATGATCTCGGTTCCCACAGACAACAAATTTCTAGATTTGGACAATGAGGAGGCCTTGCATGAAGAGGATAATGTGGCAAGGCAGGACAGTGGTATCATGCAGTTTACAGACTTTCCAGTGGAGTCTGCATCTGGTGAAGATGTCCAGAACGTGGTGGATCAGCCTCATTGTTCCAACACATCTCAAGATTGTGGTTTGGAGGGGGCTTATCAAAAGGTGGATATTTTAGGAAAATGGGATGACATCGCGGACATTGAGAAGGAAAAAATGGTGGGATGCTCCGACCCACCTTCAGTGCTGTTGTTCAAGGTGATAGTATGAAGGTGCATGGGATTGAAGACAAAAGGACTGGTCCACCACGTCGAAGTCTGAAGAATGATTATTCTTATCTCCCAAGACCGGTGTCTACCAGATCCTCGATTGGGAAGGAAAGATGGGCTATGCAATCTTCGTAATAGTTTTTAGCTTTGGATAAGTGGAATCTGAGAAGAAAATATGAAAAGGTTCATAATTATTATGAAAACTACGAATGGGAAACTGATAATGCAGAAGAAATAGTCCACAATGGGGATGGTGATGGGTTTGGTTTCTATGATATGTAGGTGTTTTGCTTGCACGTTGTATCTATTTTATGATTTTTCTTTTATTAATAAATGGTCAGAGGCTTTGCCTCTGACTAAGCGTTTCTAGTAATATTTTTGTGTTTCTCCACAACCAATAAAGAATATAATGTTTGTAATAAAACAAAATTACTATTTTGGAAACAATACATATTAAATATTATGAAACTGCTCATTTACTTTTCAAAAAAAATATAATCCCTATGTTTGGATGTTATTTAAAAAACATATTTTCAACAAATTATGGAAATTTCTCCTCATGAGAGAAAAAACGATGAATATAATTATGAATTTTATCAGAATATGTATTGTCTTGTTCATTTAAGAAAAAACCCCAAAAAAAATTTCCACTATTTGAGATGAATATTTTAAATCGGTAATATATTTTGATCAAGTGTGATGGATGAAACTCATTCTCACAAAATATGGCATGATTTTTAGTAAAACTCAATTTTTGTGCAATAACACAAGTTACATTTCATTAAGTAAAACCCCATCACATCACTCATGATAAAAAATAATAGATATATGAAACCATTTATTTCATGATAACAGATAAAATGGATACATTATTTTACAATTCATCAGAATTCAATTTCAACTTTCTAATATTTTTTTAAACCCGTAGTTCTGATAGAATTGAATATATTAAATAGAAGCTAGGAATGATCAATATCATCCGGTAATTCATATCTAATTCATGTTTACCAATATTGATATAATAGTTCATCCATTTTCAAATGAGGAGTACGTATTTTTTTATAAATATAAAAAATAGTAGTGTTGCAAAATTTATTTATTTTATAAAATAATAATTTTCATTAATCGTTAGTTTTTATAAAATCTTCAGATATAATTTATTTTTGGATTTTTAGATTTACCGAATTTTTTAGTCTTATTTACAATATTAAGTTTTAAAAAATATTTATAATTCAATAATTTTTTTTTCTAAATAACATTTAATTTTCTATAATCCTTCATTTTTCAAAAAAATTAGTTTTTCTAAAATATTTTTTGAACATTCAATAATAATTACCAAAATGACATTCCTAATGAACAATAAATATTCACCATGGAAGGTATTTTATAATATATCACATTTATTGTCTTTTTATTAGTCATTAACTTTTTCTTTAAATTTTATAAAATTCTATATCATTACCAATTTTTTATATTTTAATTATCTTGAAAATTATTCATTCTGGTAGAAATTAATTTTTAAAAACAATTAGTTGTTTAGAATAATTATTTAGACTTTCTATGGAAAATCCTCAATTGTCAGATCATGTAATGGAATTCAAACTGAGTATTCATATTTGTGAAATTAAAACCGTCACCCTGAGGTAGTAAATATAAAATGGGGTCCACACATCCTTCACCGTTTTTTAGAATGGTTGGAAACTCTAACCTTTAAAAATATTGGTCACTCTAATTTATTTCCAAACGTCAAATCCAATTCTAGTTTATCCATTCAGATTTTCTATGCCATTTTTTCACTAAAGGATGTTGGCTCCAAATGATATAGAAGACATAGAATTTTTCAAAGAAATACTATTTCAGAATAAATTGTATGATAAGACATATTCCATTATGAATAAAATTAAAATATTTCAAGTTTGGGATATAGTGTGTTTGGAAAAGGAAGACACTAATCATCACTACCCAACTATGGTAAATTAGTTTTACTATTCTATTGAATTTAGTATTGAAGATGGTATGGAAGTTATAACTATTAGAATTTTTAATGAGAGTATTAACATGATATTACTAGAGGTTTATGACATTGTTGAAATTACATTAGATAGAGAATATTATCTTATATCACATAAGCTACCATATAAGTTATGGAGTTTTATGAAAACAATGTTCAAACCTTTTTTTCATTATATGAGAAGGTTTGAAAGGATTACAATTAGAAACTATATATATGATCAATATTCTTGTGGAAGATAATTTTATATTATACAGAGTAAGGATGAGAAAGATAAGATAATGGTTTTTGAAACATTTTTACTGTATTTTTAAATCAACATGTGGAAAATAAATTGGGTGAAATATTTTTCCTTATCAGTTGATTCAATTATGATGAGTTCATGATGTTATAGAATCGTTAGTTCCAAATTTATATCAAAAATATGTTGATGCATTTTATGCCTATATTAACTATTAATTATGAAGTTTTCATGATGAGGTAAAAGGTTTATATGAAATGTGAATAAACTATTTCAAGTATTAAACTAGTTTTTGTACCGATGTTAAAACAATTTGTGGATAAATCGAGCTAGTTTGTATAAGATGCTGAAGATAAAATGTTTAGGAAAAATTTATAAGAAAGTTAATTTTTTTCTTCACCTCTAAGTAAGATGAATAAAATAAAATCAATTACTGATGAGGAATATCTTGAATTTTTGAAATAAATTATAGGAAATAAATCCATAGATCCAAAATTAGGTTTAGATAAGGATTATTCCATAACCGGAAAACTGAAAAATGAAGGTATTCTGGAATATAATGTGAATAACGGAAAACAAAAGAAGAGGTTTGAGGAAGAAAAATTAGTTGAGAGCTTAATAAATGTATTGAAAGAGAACATGGAGACTCTAATTGAATTACTGAAGAGGAAGGATGTGTATTTCATTCCATTTCACCTTTATCTGTAGTTCAACTACTTCTTCAGTCCATTATGAATATTTTTTCTCAAAAAAATTGTTTTAGATCCTAAAGTTTTTGGAACATCTAATGACCCTATTCATGCTGAGAAAAGGGAATGTAATAGTAATTGGGGTTGAAAAGGTTTTTTATGAAAAAATTTAAAGGATAAAAATAGTGTGAGTACACTTAAAAAATATGATTTAAAAAGTCATGAAAAACTAGCCAGATAGTTAGAAGAAGAGTTTCAATGATTATTTAAAGAAATTTAATCTGAAGAATCCAAATAGGAAGAATAATTTGAATAATAGAGATCTAGATAAATATATTCATTTAGTACTTAGTCAACGGTTTTGATCATGTTATTTTAGAAAAAGAAAAACCTCAGAAAAATAAATTGAGAGTCAATAGTCACTTAAAAGAGTCTCTAAAAAAAGTGATGAATATAAATGTTGATGTTGAATAAGTTATATAAAATGTGGAAAATTAATGAGAAAAAAAAGTTATAGAGAATGTTGATGTTAGAGCCTAAATGATATATGTGACTGATGTCTCATTAGACTAAACAAATTCTCATGAAACCCAATCTGATTAGAAATTGAAACACCTGCTACATATTTCATTTATTCTTTGAAAACGTTAGTGGAAGAAATTATATTTCTTTCAAGAATACAATCCCAATAGAAGTAAATCTAGATGAGTTTATATGTTTTATATGAATATGGTAGTCTAAAAAAGTTATGAAAAACAATTATCCAAAATGAATATGATACAATGTATATCAAAATATGATTTAAATTATGAATGATGAAGGGTTGAAAATACTATGAGATGGTTGAAGGAAACCAAAACATATTTTAATATTCAAGATGACCAGGTTGAAATTGTAAAGAAGATTTCATTTGAAATTGTATATTTTATTCAGTATCTATTGTCAAAATTTGATGATAAATTTGAACTTGATTATAATTTCAAATGTTTGTTGGATCAGAAGATGAAGAATATTCAGAACAAAAAAAGAAATAATTTTTACTTGAAGAAGAATATTAAGAGCTGAAAACTGGGAGTTCTTAGAATAATTGTATAAAAAAAGATATTGAATGATTTGAAAAATTTAGTTTTGTATTTTATTTTTTAGAAGAAATACATTCAAATCTAGATGAAAATGTACCAAAATTTGAGAGGAATAAAAAAGATTTAAAAAAGGATAAATTTATTTGTAAAAAAGATACAAATGGAATGAATTATGACATTTTTATAAAATGTTTTTGAATTTTTGAAATTAAAAGAAAATTTTTAATGAATGAATGTTCTAATGTCATTGAGTATTAATATTTGACTAAATGTTTTAGAATTTTGTTTGGATGTATGTTTTTTCTATATTTTATTTTTTATTAATTTTTTTCATTCAAAAAAAATTTCATAGTATTTTTTTCACTATCATTTCAGGAATTTTATACCCCCCATATTTAATTTTGAAAAGTTTTAAGGGGATAAGTATATGGGGAATTAATCATGGGATAATTAATTGGTGAAATTATTCATTAAGGGAAAAATTTATTTTAGAGGGAAGATATTGAATAATATTTTATTGAGAGGGGATGTTTTTTACATGTTATCTTATCTCATTCTTCGGAATGATGATTTTTAGGAAAAAATGGAATCATAAATAAAGGGGGTCATAATAAAAATAAATGGGATATGTGTTTCAAGATATTTAATGTAACTTTATGTTATTTAAAGTTAGTTGTTTTATCTTATTGTTTTGTGTTTTTTGAATTTCAAAAAGGGGGAAATTTTTGAGTTGAATGTTTACATTATCATCCTTCTATATGTAGTTTTAAAAAATCAAAAAACACTCTAAAAACAATTTTTTTACTAACATTATATTTCCTTAGTGTTTATTATTATTTTTATTAATAATATTTATTCTATAAAATGTATAAAGAGTTTTTAATAAATGAATAAAAACTTTATATACAAGAATTATACATTAGACTGACTATAGTCTGATTATTTTGATTGACTATTGTATATGACATTGTATTGACTGAAGTCTAGTCCCTTAGATTGGATTATATTCAATTTGTCAATATAAAAAAAATATAATATATATATTTGTCTTAATTTGATCAATTGGTATAAAAAAATTATTATATTTTTATGACTAAACCTCTAATATTAGTATAAAAAAATATATACTATCTGTATAAATGATTAAATCCTATCAGTAGGATAAGATATAGTCTATCATTTTTACTATGCATAGTTTATTGGTATTTCCATGTTTAGTCCATAAAATTGACATATTTTATGCCATCATAATATTATTTTTATAATAAAAGGTATAAATATATAAATTAGTCATAATACATTTTATAGAATTGTAGTGGTGCTACAAAAACAAAATTATATGAAGATGTATTATATGAGTTGTTATGTAATGAAAAGTTGATTCCATTCTAACCAACTTCAGGAATAATAGAAATATGACTGTTGAAGGAGTTCCTTTAAATATAAGATCATTTAAGGAGCTTAGAGTGGATTGTTTTTTGAACTCAATCCATCTAATTATTTCGTTGCTATAAATCCTCATTATGATTTTGTTAGTAATATTTTAGATATTTTTTCTAGTATATGGACTCTATATGAGGATTCTTAAATACATAGAACTTATTTTTCTATTTAATTCTATGTACAATCTAGATTATGATAAGGGTATTTAGAGGATAGAATTATTGATGGATTTGATCAGGATAACAAAGGAATTTTGATAGTAGAAAGACAATGATGAGTACAATATTAGTGATTGAGGGATTTCAGCTAAAGAAATACAGACCCTAGTGTTTTGTTTAAACCAAGGAAACATTATTTAAATGATATTTACATCTTTTTCACTGATGGTTAACTTGTATTCATTTATTTTTATAACTTTTCTGTTATTTATTCTACAAAACATTGTAATTTTTTTAATTGTTTAAATAATTCAGAAGTTTATATTGTGTAATTTATTAATATTGAATATTTAATTTATCTATTTTTACTATAATTAATGGGAAAAACTATTATTCTATGATATGTTAAAATGATCATTAAATGAAATATTTGTCTGAAAAATGTAATAATGTGGTTTGGGGTTTAATTAGAGTAAATTTTTTGAAACTAAAATTCACCCCATCTTGTATTCAATATAACTATTATGTTGCAGAAGAAAGGGATAAGACTAAATGACTTCAAATCTATTCATATAAATGGTAAAGAAATCATAAAAATTCTTATATGATTCCAACATAACAATAATATGTAAAAAACTATCACTTCATTTGACATGATTTCTTAAATGTGTAGTAGTTCTTATTAGCTTATAGGATTCCCCCACACATAGTCCAAGGGTATGTGATTTATTTCAATAGTTTAGTAGTCAATGATTTATATATCAATATTTGATTAACTAATAAATATGTATTATCCCATTTCATAAGCCTAAGATGCACATGTCTATTGTAGTGATGGACCGAAACTATCTATATTATTTTTTCAACATAACCAATGAGGTTTCCTAAATATACTGCACAAGTGTAATTAAATAACATTATTATGATAGTATGGATTTTTATCCAATGAATTATTTCAATAATAATATAAAAAAGGTAATTTTGAGGAAGGACTTGAAATAGTGACCACCACTTTAGTACCTAGATAAGAACCACACATCTCTTATATTCCTACCATTACTTCTAATTACCATAAAATCTATCACCTGTGTTGTGACCCAGAAGTGAACTTCAAACTCAAACACATCACTTATACATAGTTTCAAAAATTACTAAATTATTGATATATTAAAAAATTATATTAATGTTGAACATCAACAACCACATATATTATGACTCTTAGAGGAAAATATAAAATCACATAGAATTACAATCCTCATAACAAATCAAATAGGTAGAAATATAAAGTATATATATAAATCTAATATCATACACCATCCAAGATATTTTTCCAAATTTAATCATCATAAATCAAATCAATTATTTTAGTGGATAATTTTTAGATAGATAATTTCAAAATATAACTCCCTAAAACCCATACAGGTGAGACCCCGATACTTCATTTCCTCAAACATGACATCTAATGATCAATGACTAAATTATTAAAAAATAATGGTGTCTAAGTGAACTTGATTTTACTATAAATCCTTAAAATACAAAAATTTGTGATATATGGAATCTATATACTCTATGACATTCTTAGGAAAAGAATTACCTTTAAAGGCTAGTGGAAATAGAGATAAATGTCCCTCATTACAACTTCAACTAATAATTTGTTCCCAGATGTAGCGTACCCTTCAACTAGTTGTAATATAGATAATATCTCAATGTATTTATGACCAATTTGGGATTAGTAGGTGGATAATGTTTATAAAATACATCTTATAGAGTATTTTAGTATTGACATGGTGAAATACATTACCTTTTATAAATGATAATATTGTATTCCATTATATTATTTATCATTTTATATTAAATTTAGAATATTAATATTCAACTAATAACCACATACCATCTCTCATTTACTCCATTATATCACATAATTAAAATCATTAAAACATGTTTGGAATTATTTTCTAACATAATGTAATTTGAAGTGTTAAAAAATCATCAAATGATATTAAAAAATTCAATATATAAGGTAAATAAATTAATTCAATATTATAAACTAATCCAATAATCATAATGAAGTAAATAGATAAAACACTACTTATTTATTATGCCTATTTCAATAAATATAAATCAGATATTATTTGAAATTATAAAATATAGAAACAGGATAAAAAAAGACATATCATTTCATAGTTTTTATTAAATTCTATAGCCACCTAATCACGAAACATGATTCTCAAGGAAATATATTCGAGTATAAAGGAATTATGAAATGAAACTAAAATCAACTCAATGTATTAGTGCTAACTAAATATCCAACATTAACATTTCTAGATAGGAATATTTATTAGATAATTTCTATGTCATCAAAATATTATCTCATAGATAATTTCTATCACACAATACCTAAGGGGGGTCTAATACAATTTTTAATGACATTGACCCAATACCAATAAAATACACAAATTTATTCACCACGGCATTTGGGGAGCACTTCTCAAATTTTATAGGTAGTTATAAATGTTGGGGGATGATGTTTGTATATCTATGTGAGAATATTCTACCCCATTGAAGATAAGATCTATTATCAAAGTATTGTATTTAAAATCTATGAAAACAAAAAATCATACATGAATAATAAAAATATATCGTATAATGAGTATTTTTTTTAAAAAATAAATAGTGATTTGAAGCGTTATTTATAATATATCTCTCAATTAATGGCTATATAAATACTAATATGAAAGAAATTATTTCCTCCATAAAAATTCCCAAAATCATCATGAAAATCTATACTATGTGACTTACTAACCACCAAACTCTTTGTACTTTCCATTTGATGAATTATAAAAAAGGTCTTCATGTACCCCAAAGGGACACATGTAAGGTGTTAGTAAATAATACATAGTAGGGGTTCACTATAAGACCCGAACCAACAATCCCTAAAACTGTGTACATTTAGTAGTAAAATAAATAAAATATTTAGAAATTGTATAGGGAAATTAGTAGTTAACATTATAAGTTCTAAACATATAAGATTACTATTATATCTCTTTTATTTCTAATGTTAGACATGACACCGAAGAGCCTAGACATACATTATTGGATCCCAACATAAAATCAATAATAAATAATTACTATGAAGATATATATATATATATTATTAGATATACGTTTATGTGCTAAAGGAATCTCTGTATATAAAAGAGGTATCCTAAATCAATACACAGAGGTTGTGGCATGTCTTGGCCATACCCAGAGTAAACTTAATTTCAAATAATCATCATGTAAGGAATGTCCATGAACATAGTATAAATTCTATGATATATCCCTTTATATTAACACAAATTAATAACATATAGTTTGGGTATATGTTGATGTGGGTATTATGGGTACCGACACCTAACCAATCATTCATTTCCAATGACCTATAATAATGTCTAGAGAAATATATATTCAAGATAAATATTATTGATAATGATTAGAAAAAACAAATAGGACATTCTAATAATGATCAGCATGATTTAGTAGCCTTTATAGATGACTATAATATTCAATTTTATTATAAACAACACCTCAGTCTCATTCTAACTAGGGAAAAAATTAAGATAATAATAATGTAATAAATCATAGGATCGAAACACAACGAATCATAAGGATGAAACATATAAATCAAAACTAAAAACAATTATTAGTTTATATTTATTAAAAAAAAGTTATAATTATCAAAAAAATGGTTTCATTTTCATTCTTACCCTATAACATCCCACTACTACACCATTCACTATAACAATATTATTATATATAAGGGTTCACCTATCGACCAATTTAATATTTTCCTATCCTAGGTTAGATAAATATATAGGTTTTATATAATTAACTATGAATTAATTAAAATATAATGGAATGATATGATACCTTACATTTAGGTCATTGATAACATCTTCCTACTATGAATCGATGGAAGAATGGTCAAGGAGAATTATTGATTTTAAAGCATAAAAAAGTGTGAGAGTAATGGATTTAGGTTCTAACATCAATGATTATATAAATTATGAGGGAATATAATTATATTATTTTTATCCTACATAATAAATTCTTTTTCAACACATATACAAAAAATATACACAAAGATCAAGGTTTAGATAAAATAAATACCATGGGAGAAGGATGAGATCCTGAAGGGATGGGATTTGGATTTGAATTATTTCATAACCTAAATCCATGTGATTATAGGGTTTAAATATTTATCTGTATTACTTTTTGAACTAATATTTTTAAAAATAAAACATTTTTTACCATGTAACCAATACAAAGACACAGGGCAGAAAGTACTATTTACAAAAATATATATAGAAATATGATATACCTATTGGTACCTGATACCCTTTGATCAATTGAACTGATCTATATCAACATCAATACCCCAATTCACTACTTCCTTATTCCTGGATTTATTCTATCATTATAGAAATTATTTTAAAACATAGATCAATATAAAAAAATACTTAATTATTATATAAATTATTAAAAAACTAACAAGAATGATTGGGTTCATTAGAATTTTGGTATAGTAAATAACTGTAGATGGAGAGGAATACTCATTATCTGTGAAGGGGAAAATATTGAAGAAGTATCATGGAAAAATTCCTAAAGAATCAAAATTGGAGACTAAACTCCTTTATCCTAATTACAACCAAGTCACTGAATCATTCCTCTATAATACATAGATTATTTTTATCAAAGAAATTTTATTTAGACATTGATATAACTATAGATTATGCATCTAGGACACTATAAATTAAGTGTAATTCGTGGAGTGACTCTTAACAAGATATGAGATTTGTTTTATCATTTATAAGTTTCAAGTGGTATGTTTTTATTTTTGTTTTATCATTGTACGTTTTATAGATTAAATGACTATTGAATGAAACTAAATTTCTGATTCATAATTTGAGATATTAATGAATAGAACACTAATTATTGAATCACATTCAACAATATACTGACAAATGCTAATTTAGTAAACCTGAGAAGATTGAATACAATCTTAAATATTTGTGTTGTACAAAAATTTCATAATACACTTGAGTTGTGCGTGAATAACAATATTTTTTTTACTCATTTTTGGAAAGGTGTTATATCAGGATTGATGTCAAGATGACAAAAAATTTCAATTATTTATAATATTTTTTTAAAACACTCTTGAGAACAACCCATGTAATATAATAACACATTTCTACCCAAAAAATACATGATTTTTTTTTGGGAAACTATATTATTAAAATAATACCTTATCAAACCTTCTCATAAAGTGAATACAAGATCATAATTTAAAAAAACTTTGACGGTGGAACATATTGTAAGCATAAGGGATGATACATCATGTTGGGAAAAATAGAATTTATAAATCTTACATTTCGTATGAGGAGTTTACATAATTGTTTTAGAATATATAAAATATGATGTATCTATAATAAATATTATTTAAACAATTATGATAAATACAAAAATTATATATAAGAGGAAATAAATCTATTATTGAAAAAATAATCCTAAAAAAAACTTAATGGGGTCAACTACCGGGATCAATAATTTTTAATTAGATATTTTGAATACTATATTATCATTGAGAATATTTAGAAAATGATTATTTAGTATTATTTGTTTAAGGTTACATTTTAGACTATCTCTACAACTTTAAGAACGTTAATTTTTAATTGAGTTTACCCGATTAACATATACATCCCTTGGACTTCTTTTATCATGTCTAATACATCTAGATCTCGTCTTATTTATATTTTAAAAAATATAAGACACTAAAATTTTCACTCGAAAACATTAATTTATAATATTACCAATCTTAGTATGTCCACATGTCTATATTAAAATATTAATTTTCAGAAACCTTATTTTTTGATGAAAATATATCATCATAGGCTAATAACTACTACCATATAGAATAGTTCATTGATTAAAATTAATTAAAAATTCACCCTTAAAATTAAATGTAATGTTATGATCATAAATCTCCCCTAAATAATTTATCCAAAATATCAATATAAATTAATTCCTCTGAAATTCATCTATATTAACATCTCTGTCAAATTGTAGAGAAAATACAAAATATTTAAAATTATCAACACATAAAAAAATGGAATCCTAATCTCAAATCCGTAACATGACTGTAAAATAATTTTCTAAAAATATTATATTTATAATCTATCATATCCCTAATAAGTGTTAAACAATTATATTATAAATCATATCTCCAAAGCTATAACATTTGACTGATTATTTCAATGGATTATGCAATGAGAACTATATCATCTACAAAAAGCATTCAATCAGGTATATCATAGAGAATATTCATTATAAGTTAATAAAATATCAATGAAAAATGTTATGGACTTAAAATAAAACCTTGATGTAGCCCCATTATGACTAGGAGGCCAATAGTGTCCCCTAATGGTGTTCTACATAATGTCAAATTACATCTGTACTTGTATCTGATGTGTTTTATATATGACACCTATACAATTTTATTTTCAAGTGTTTTACATTAATCCTATATTGAATATGTATCATACTCATTTTCCTAATCAATTAAACCCATACATAAAACATTTCTCCTTTTCAATAATAATCCATTAGACCCATAATAAAATAATTTCCTTTTATGACCGAAAGATAGACACAAAACCTAACTGATTATCAAATAATTTAGTTTCTTTTGGAATCCATTATTCAATCACACTCCTATCAAGTTTTAGTGTATGACTCATAATATTAAATACTCTATAATTCAAATCACTTATAATGTTTAATTTTTTTCTACATAGATTGTATCAAACTCTTCTTACAATCATCAAAATATTTCTTAGATTTAATTATCCCATTAAATAACTATGTGAAAAATTATTACAGAACTATCCTAAATATTTCTCTATATAAATGAATATCTTATGTTACCTAAATTTCGTACCATTTTCCATCCTTTTAAAGTTTCTTTGACCTCAAAAAGATGAACTTTTAAATATTAACTATATTTGAGTTCCCATATACTAATACTTTTTGTGTATACACACTAACAATATTGATAATACCATTTCCAAAAGATAATTTTATAGGTGTGATTTTATCCCCCAATATTATATCATTGACCTCTTTATCTATTAAATTATTATTATCCATAATATGAATAGAATGTTAATATTTAGTTTTACATAAGTAATATTGTATGAAATCAGAGATATTGAATTATTTTATCTTCTCTCCCACCAATTTAGTCGCTTCAAAACCCATTGAAATAATATTCATTCTAATCATTGAATCTAACAATTATATAGATTTACCACTTAAGGTTCTAATATTATAAATAAATATCATAATATTTTTATTTTCTAATCACTTCTTTATAAATCACATTCATCCAAATATATGTGAAGACACATTCCCATTTAACATTACACATGTGAGTGAGATTTTGATCATATAAATGAATTATAATTACAAAAGAGTTAAGTTATTTTCACTATAGTAATATATTGTTGTAATATTATTTGATTGGAAACTAGAATTCATTAATATTTCAAAAAAATAAATCCATTACTATAAATAAATATTTTAATTATGAACCTATAAAAGAATTATAAAAGGAGTTATTTTGGGTTATTTATGTTAAGGTGATTCAATGATTTATTTTACTTTTATGTTTATTAAAATTCATTTATTTTTCATTAAAAATAAAAATACCACCATTCTTGAATTGGTTTTTTCATATAATTAACAACCAACCAATATCTATATAATATACTTAAAGACCCATATAATGGAAAAAACTCTCCAATATATTAGGTGAGAATGAAAAGTCGCATAGAATATATAGTGACTGTTTCATAAGAATAATAATATAATATATTTATAGCATTATTTTCTTGGAAGTTGAGGGAATTACTTTTTATGTTGTAAAGTATATATGAAAGTGAAATGATATGAAAGGTTGAAATTATTTCGATTTATCTAAAAAATAATGATAAAATAGTAATTGAATGATTAGTTTTGGATAACATGAATTAGACAATGTTTCCACAATAATACTTTGGTTTAAAAATATACATAGTAGTCACATTGAATGTTTATCCATGAGTACAAATAAATAAGTATGGGGGAATAGATAAGCTCAAATTATTGAATATATTAGTTTACAAAATTATTAATGTTAATTCAATAGTATTTATATCATTATTACATTATGATTTATTAAAATAATGAATCATTTAATAAGATTTTTTATATATTTATTAGTTCATCGATAAATGAATATTTACTGTATTAATTATTTTTATGACAAAAATGAATCTTGGGATATTTAAAGCCATTTATTTCTTCTATAGTGGTGATGAATATTTAGATGATTGATGATGATATTGAAAAAATTGAGGTTGTTTTAGAAATGATCTTACCATAGAAAAATAAAATAAAACAATGTTGCCTCATCATAACCCTGAAATATGACTGAATGATGTTAGTTCCTCTGATGTAAATTAATTGAAAAAATATATATAGATCACTTCTCAAAAAATATTTATTGAATTAAACCATGAGATGGTTCTATGCATAATATATACCAATATAACAACAACCTATGAGGAAGCTCGTATTAGTTCATCAGATGATCAAATTCTCTTGACGCCAATTGTTTTATAGCTTTGGTTAGTGTTGATATCTAGTGGAAGCAACACAATGTTGGTGTATTTTTGACAATAAGTAACAATGTGTGAATTAAGACTTCATCCTATAAATAGAATCTAAAATTCCCTTTAAAAATATCATAAAAGATAAAATCCGGACAATACATTATATGACACCTGCAATATTATAATATTTTAAAATGTTGTATGCTAAATCTCTAAGGACACTAATATTTAAATGATGTTACCTATGATACACCTCACAATGTTAAGGAATTGATGATGCTACATATGAATTATTTAGAGGTGGGGTGATAGACCAATTTTTTATGTCAATATCATAACATAGGTTAGTAAAATCCCATTAAAACCATCTAATTATGTGCATAACAGTAAAAAGTCAGGAGGTTGTGTAAGTAATGATCAATGAAAACACAATCCATGGGGACGATATGAGAAGTTAAATTAAGAAAAAACCATATATATAACTTTTAAAAATATATAAATTAGCCAAACATAGGTAGTTTCATGATATTCTACTTTTATGGATGTTTTTAGTTATCATCTATGTAAAATCACATGTAACATAAAATAAAACATTCATAAAACAATCATCCAAGGTCAATAAAGATAACGGAAACTACTTTTCAGTAGTTATCAATCCAATGCAGGGAGAGAACAAAAATTGATTCATATAGTTTTCTTAAAAAATAAATTTTTACATAGATAATGTTGTTTGTGTCACTAAATAAAATAACCACAAAATTTAATATATATAAGAAAATAAACTAGACTTAAAAATGGTACAATTATAATATTATAAATAAGTGGATGAATTTTGATGATAAAGTCATGTTCATGTCATACAATAGTTTTTAATAAATATAATAGGACATGTGTCTTATATAGAAGCTGAAATGGAAAAAAAATTCATACTTCGTATTTAACCAAATTTTGAAGGATAATAAGCAACTATCCTGTCAAAATAAAATCATAGGAGATAGAAACTTATATGAGAGTGTGGGATTTGCAGTAAGGGAAGGAGAATATTTTTTTTCATGGAATGTTCACAATCAATGTTAAAGGAATCTATGATCAAAATTTGACATTTAATTTAATTAATAAATATAATGGTTGTAAATGGAAAATGAAATAGTATTTATAATGAGATATAGATTCACCTTCTAAGAGGGTTTCTTTATATGATAACTTTTATTTTGTTTTATTTCAATGGATTTCACATCCAATATTTTTTATCTTTCACATGAAAGGATAGAACCCTGTTTATTCAATAATTTAGCAGGGGGCTTAGATGTAAAATATTTTATTTATATATACATATATATATATATATATATTCAATATTGTTATCTATTTTTTAGAGAGTTAAATTCTATCATGATATATAATTATTTCCATTTTCGATCTTCTTCTATCTATTCACATGATGAATTTTTAATCATTATTCCCTCTACATGATTAATAATATAAATAGTGAAATATGATTCATTATGTGGTGTCTACTCAGAAATTTTATGTACATGTGTGGAAGATATTTTTATCGCATATCATTTTTTAAGATCAGCCTATTTCTATAGAGAGTTCGAGTGCTAGTGAGTTATGAATTTATGGATGATGTCTTTGATGATTTCTTGATTACTTTCTCATTCACCTAGAGTAGATAATCACCTTAATTTGATCATTTTAATGATGAGACCCACAGTTATACTCAACCATATATGAGAAGTCGTTGATTAATGGATATCTCATTAAATAAGAGCTAAAATGAGAATTCAACTTTATTATATACTCTAAAAGATACATATTGATAATCTGTCCCAAAAATAAATCCTTTATCATCTACTTCATATTTTATAATTTTCTTTCATTCACACTATTTAGTTAATCTTAAAATATTTAATAGACAAACCCCTGTATATATTAAAATATTAATATCATAACAAATAAATTAAAATTGCAATTTTTAATATGATAACCTCCTTGGATGCAAACCTAAGATTTCCATATAATATATATTTACATTAAGATAATATTAATATTAATAATCCAATTTTAATAATCACCCATTAAAGAATAATACATGATAAACGAATGTTCATTATTTATTATTGGATGAAATATGATCGTACAAGTTTTTTAGAATTAATAAGACAGTAATCCATTAAATTTTAATGTAATACTGATTGAATAGGGATAAATAATTATAGTGGTGTAGATATGAATTATTAGATATTTTTCTACACATTAAAAAAAACTATAAATTATTGTATCAATAAAGAGTATATTGAAGAATATATAAAGGAGGATATATATGAGATATATTAATAAAATACATAAATATAATGTTATAATCTTAAATAATACTCCCAAAATATCCTAATTAAAAATGTATAAATATATGAAAAATGAGACAAATATTGAAGAGAAATATTTTAAATTATTTTATAATATTTAGAGCTTATCAAATCTTTTATAATTGGATTTAATATTATATAGATGGAAATTCCATTTTGAAATCAATGTAAAACAAATTAAGCAATACACTTATAGATAAAATCATAAAGACATAACAAAAAATAGGAATTAATAATTTGAATAAAATGGATGAAAATATGGTAAAAAATACCATGTATGTCACTTTTAAACCTTAATTTTTTTACATTTGATATAAAAGAAGGCATAATGTATAAAATAAAAGTTTGACTATTTAATGAAGTAAAGACTATTACATACAATAAAAATACCTCTAAGGAATCTTTGTATTTTTTCAAAGTCCCTCTTAAATATATATAAATTTCTAATAGATATTATGCTTGAATATTTCAAATAGAATCAATCTGAATCTCTTGTAACATAAAATAGACATTAAGGGAATCTATAATAGGGAAAGTAATATAGTTATTGAAATATTTACAAATAGTCTATATCGTAAATATAGTGGGAATCAAAATATATAAATCAAGTGAATAAAATCTTATTTTCATTTTTTATTAACTAAATATTATTATAGGGAATAAATTTTAAAATTATAACTTCAATTTTGGTTTACATGTGATGAGTTTAAAGATTATAAACACATGATTTGATTATTTACAACTTATCGTTCTTTATTAAACATAGTTAGCTTATATAATATTATACTGACTAATTTATTCCATTTTTATAATACTATAAATAATATTCTGGAATATTTCACAATTTTTTTGATGTTGTTTTTTATATAGTCATATGAGTTCTATAAGAATGTGGGAGAAATATCTAAAATAAATGATAGATTAAGAATGATATGAGATGATGTGGACTATATTTCTACTCATTAATTTTTTTTATTATGTTATTAAATGTGAATATGTGACCTGATCCAATATCAAACCAGGAAAGAATATTCCATCATAAAAATAGGGAGTATGATATCAAAGGGGAGTTGATTTCTTCTCATGTTTATCATATTTCCATATCTTTACATGTGATATTCTGATGCAATAATATGAAATATAAAAATTCTAAATACTTAGAAAACATAGAACCAGGCTATCACTCATCATGGGAGCTCTCCCCAAACCCCATGGGCTATAAAAAACTTCGTGAGTAAGAATTTATATTTGATGAATGATTTTTATACTTAGAATATTAATTAATATAAATTCCAAATTTTATTGAAAATCCATAAATCCTCATTTGTATGATTGGAATATCAAAATCTTATAGAAACAAAATAATAATCCAAGAGTGTCTCTCACTATCCTGAGTACAAAATTAAATATACATGATTTAAAAACTACATCATAATAGTAGGAAAATAAAAAAAACAATAAATTGTATAAATTAAAAGTTCAAATATATATACTATAAGACAAAAAATAAGTAAATATAGAGGAGTTTCACATAAAGCATCATATCAACACCAACCACCAATGATCCCACACTAGGTGAAGTCCCAGATCATGGTATGTGACTCGAAAATATAGATAACCAAGAAGCAATGAAAAAAATTTAAGAATACCTATAATACCTAATATATAACAAGTGAACCTACATGCCTACCTAAGTGAACATTCATGGTATGCTTAGAAGAATATTTGTGGCAATGGTTTCCCAACACATACGTGATGCAATGAGATGTATTCAATAAAATTCATCTGTATTTATAGAGAAAATAATAAAACTATTTATAATAGATAACAGTTATTCATTTCATGTAGTAGAAATAAAATAATTAAATGTTCAATATTAGAGATAATAATTAACTCCATATACAAGGAGGATGTTAACCTATATTTAACTACATCATACATAGATGAAAATTTGTGGACTATACATATTTTCATTTTAGGGAGAATTGACCATACTATAAGGAATGGGGACAATGTATACCATGTCAGGGAATTATCGGAACCCATTATTATTATTGTGGAATGTGTATAATAATTCAGGGAAATTCACTATCATTACAAAATATAACTAAGTCAAATTGAAACACCCATCACATTTTTCAAAACCTATCCATCATAAGGTAGAATACATACTTAATAAAACTATTACAATTATATGAATCTTCCCACATGCTAAATATAATAATGTTTTAATTACATAAGTATATCACATTTAAATAATCCCAACAATTTATTATCCAAGGCCAGATATAAATATAACATATCTTTCAATCCATTCCATAGATAATGTATATTAGTTATATTTATAAAATATACTTATATCCAACCAAGAAATTCAAAATACAAAAAAAAAAATAAAAAAATTTAACAATAGTAGTATAACTGAAAAAAGGTTCTATACATCATGTAAATAATAACTATTACAAATTAGTGTTAATCAAAACAAAGCCTAAAACATGAAATTACTAATAACTATATAATGTTACTGTCAATACAAACATATCTTAAAATGGAATAATTATTTGATATGACATATTATTATTAATATAATAATAGATTAAAGTATTTCAATGATAATATATAATGAATATTAGTATCATGCCAAACACAACTTGAGGAATAATATAAAAAAATACAACAAAGTATCAAATAAAACCATGGTTAAAGCATTGATTATGAAGAAAATGTTATTTTATTAAATAATTAAAGAATAGAATTTAAAAAACAATTATAATCAACATAGTTATGAATTAAAATTTACTTTAATAAAAAATGTATTTTATCAATTAGAATCATTAATTTCATTACTCAAATCCAAATAGTAGAGATTTATGAAATAAAATATTTTTTATAATAAAATTAAATTATTTTGATTTGTTGGAAAATCTGATGTATTAAAACAAATTAATGTGTAAAAATTAATGAATTGGGTTTTAAAATTATTATATTTCCTAATAAAATATATTTTAAATCACTTTATTGTCCCCAAAACATTTCTAAAATACATCATTAATATTTTAGGGAATTTTTGTCTGATTAAAAATCAATGTTCTATTTTAAAACAAATTTTATGCTCGAAAAATATATATACTATTATAATGATAAAAATGAAAAAAATTAATTTTATTTTTTCCTATAAAATAGATATGTAAATATTTTTTTGTTAAAATAATCCCTTAGGTATAATATAAATATATGACAAACAACCGAATTTCTATATTTTGTGACCTAACTGAATATTCTTTAATAACTTTTTCCATAAAACATGAAACCCATAGTAGATATTACAAGTTGATACCAATATTAAAATTTTAAAATTATAAATGACAATTATTTTAGATTATGGAAATTTAAATTCATGTAAACTGAGGATTCATAAAACAATTGATGATAACCAAGAATAATGAAATAATGTAATATAATTGTTAATGAAACTAAGTAATTTTTCAAAACTATATAAAAAAAATTCATGGATTCTTTTTTTCATTTGGTTTAAAAAATTAATACAATAAATCAAATTTATAAATTTTAAAAAATTATTAATATTTATTTATTCATGGGATAAATTGTTATAGAAACATTCTTGGAATCAAATGATTATGAGTATATAGTGGTTTGAGACCACCTACCCTATCCAACTATTGATAATCTCGACATTCCTAAGAAAATAAAAACAAAATTTCAACAAATAGTAAATATGAAAAATATCCATGTAAAATTCTTATAATAAAATTCTATAATCAATGTGAGATAAATATTAATGAAAACCATTATATATAACCTTGTAAATACATTAATCATTAATTCTGTTAAAATACCCAATTTTTAATGTCACGAACCAGCCCGGCTCGACCCTGAACCGGTCACTCGAGCCGGTCCGCGGCAAGTCCCGAGGAGCGTTCCCGATCCCCCCGGGATGGCAACTAGTGCCGGGCATCAAAATTAAGCAGGTGGGAACGATTTGAGCCCAAACAAAAGTAAATTTATCAAATCAAATAAACACTAACAACGGAAAAGAAATAAAAGCCACACGACCACGTACCTCCATGTGACCTCTCAGGTCACCACCCAACTAGAGAGAAACCTCGCTCCAACACTGAGCGACTCAAAACAGAAAACCTGAGCAAGGGAAGACCTGCAACTGAAATGATAATATAGGCGTGAGCATTAAAAATGCCCAGTAGGTAAGCCAAAGTAAACCACTGAATCCAAAAGTTTCCTTTCCCAAGCAATCCGTTGACACAGGTTTGAAAAATACAATTATAAAATAGATTTTTCACATTTAAAAATAAACAACATGTTTTCCCCATTTGAAAACCCAAAGAACACTATATATCACTTTCAAAACCATTTCATGTTTTTATAAACAAAACCAAATACAGATGATACTACGACTGTGCTAAAAAGGAACAGGTAAACAGTACAGGCTGAAAGTAAATCAGTGAAACCGAAAGTAACCAAGTGATGCAAGATGATAGAAGTGCAAAAGGACACAAGTAACACTATAAGCTGTAAGGAATAACTGAAAGTAAACAATCAAGGTGAACAAGTAACCATGGGTGATCCTAAACATCCATAGAAAACCCCTGGACGTACTCGGGTTCAGACTACCTACCGGCGTGGTACTCCATAGTCAATAACCAACTGGCCGCCCTAATAGCCAACAAGTGGCACATCCCTCCTGGCCTGTCTACAACTCCAGGGGGTACCAACCCGTCTAATCAGGGTTAGCAAGCAACCGTCACTCGATATTCTACAAGACGCCCAGGAACCCATGGTGGTTGTTGTAACACTGTGTAAGTGGGAGGCCCACGCACGCGTGACTCATCTCACCGCACTTGCCAACCACTTACACGGACATCGCTACACGACAACCCTCGAAGGGAAGTCCCCCTGTAGAGATGCCCTCACAAGTACGTATATGTATATATCTATATGTATAATCACTTCACATTCAATAAAGTGCCAACCGGGCCTTCACGTCATTTGATTATCAAAACAACTTTATAAAATACCTGGAGTTGTCAAGCGAGCACTTGGTTTTTCAAAAACAAACAGCTTTACACGAATATTTCACAGTATCATTTTAAATAACTCAAAACACTATTTTTGTATTAAGTAAAGGGCCAAACGGGCATATCTTCGTATATTTCTTTTAAAACAAGTTCGATGTGTCTCAGAAAGAGGCGAAAACATTTTTTTAACCAAGAACCATTTAGAAAAGTCAAGATCTCGAGAAAATAAAAATAAATGGACATAAATGGTAACAATTTCAAACACCATCTTCATTTGAGGGCACATCCATGTGTGAACCTGGTGCACCCATGGATGTGTCAACATCCAATGGTGCGTCAAACCTGCAAAGGGGCACGCCAACACTTCCAATTGATACTAAATTTCATAAAACCAACCACCACAGGATAATAAGATCCAAGAGTGATTTTTAAAAAAAGAACACCACTTAAAACAAGCAATGATCACATTAGAAAATATATGCATTTAGTTCCAACCAAGCTGGCAAAGCATAAACAGGTGCATGAACAGAGGAGCATCCTAAAGTTTATTTTTTTAATCAAATCTTTCAGCACGAAAACACTACCGCAGGTCACTATATAAACAATAAAATGTGAAAAACAACATCTAGTGTACAACTACATAGGCATAAAATATAATTGCTTCAAAACATAGTTTCGAACAAAAACTATCAATTCTAAAACACCAAAATAAGTTACGCATAGCTAACATAAACACGCGAATCATGGAATAAAATTTATTTAAAAAAAATCAAGCATCAAAGGAAATGCATTGGAAAGGAAAACCATGGATTCTCCTACCTCAAACATGGAGCGGACGCGAAGGAACCCCAATGAAAAGTAGGACAATCCTTCGCGGACAAACTGCGTACGCTGAACAGTGGAAAAAGCGCACGTCACTCAACCCGCGACAGAAAAAGGATTGATATAAATTAAATATAAACACCAAGATGCCACGAAGGAAAAATAAATAATTAAATAAAAGGATAAATTAATTAATCAATTAATTAATAAACAAATAAGCAATTAAACAAATATATATAGTTAAATAACACATACAAAAATAACCAAGAGAATAAATAAATAACAATAATAATTTAGCACAATAATAATATAATAGTAATAACAATATTAATATAATACAATAATAATAATAATAATAATATGATAACTAAATAATAATAATAATTATAACAATAATGATAATAATAACAATAATAATATTAATATTAATATGATAATAATTATAATAAAAATAGTAACAATAATAATATAATAATAATCATAATAATATTTATAATAAGATAATATTAATTATAATAATGACATAATAAAATAATATTAATAATATGCTAATAATCATAATAATAATAATAATATAGTATTAATAATAATAACATAATAATAATTTTAATATTGATATAGTAATATTAATGATAATATTAACATAATAATAACACTAATAATAATAGTATAATAATAATTACATAATAATAATAATAATAAAAATAAATAAAAACAAACAAACAAACTTACAACGGGGGGGAGGGGTTTTGCGCGGGGAAGCCGGAACTGGGCCGGTGCGGGCCGGCGATGGCGAGCAGGGGGTCGGTTCGCTGGGACGACGACAGGGAGTCGGGGCGGCGGTCGGGCGCGGGCTGAAGGAGGGAGGCTAGGGCAGGGGGGGTGTGTGTGCCGGTGCTGGGAAGGAGGGGCGGAGGCGGGATGATGGGAAGGGACGGGGAGAGGGAGGGCAGGGCGTGGCGGGGCGAGGCTGAGAGGAAGCCGAGACGGCGGCTGGGTGCAGGGCGCTGGCGGGAAGGTCGAACGAGCAGGGGGTCGCGGGCTGGCCGAGGCGGCGCGGTGCTGGGGTGAGCGGGACGGAAGGAGGGGAAATCCGCCGGACGGGAGGAGCAGCAGGGCGGGAGGCTGCGGACGCCGGAGGCAGGAGGCAGGACGGCGGGGAGGCCAGGACCGGCAAAGGGGAGGTGTAGGGAGCAGGGTGGCCGGGCGCGGCGCGCGGAACGGGAAGCGGCGGAGATGGCTGCACAAGGGGAAGCCGGGGAGGAGTGTCTGGGCGCGGGGTCGGCGCAAGGCGGAGGAGCAGGGCGGAGCGCGCCGGAGCAGGGTGAGCCGGGAGGTGCGCAGGACGGGAAGCAGGGGGGGTTCACAGGTGAAGCGGGGCGGAACGCCGGAGAGGGTGTGTGTGAGGTGAGGGAGAGGGGATGTCGGCTGTGGGAGTAGGGGTTAGGGTTAGGGGGGTTAAACAAAATACTATATATATATATATACATAATAAATAATAATAATAATAATAATAATAATTGTAATAACCTTATAATAATTGTAATAATAACCATAATAATAATAATAGAAGACTAAATAAAAGAATAAAATCTAATCTTCATAATAATAAAATTTTATAATAATAATATTAATAGAACTTTATAATAATAATAATAAATAAACTTTATAATAATAATGATGAAATAATAAAAAAATAATAAAACGACAACATAAAATTCTCAAATTTAAACATCGGGCGAACACGTAGTCACCCGGGCCAACCGCACGGTCACCGCTAACGATGCGATGACCGCGCACTGGCGCGAAACCCTTCAACATAAATAAACGTTAAAAAAAATTCAGACCGAGACCAAGAAAAGAGTAAGATAAGGGTATCTGCGGTCGGGGTGTGACAATTCTCCCCACCACAGACACTTTCTGCCCCCAGAAAGTCACCAGGCCAAAAGTCGGTCAAGATTTAAGTCCATGCCCCAACGGAACTAAAGGAACCAGAGAGAACTGAGAATCTCGGGGATGACCTTACTCTGCACAGGTCACACCTGACCGATTCAAGAGAAAACTGGGGTCCGAGATTGAGGGGACAACACGAAGGGGTTCTCCCCACCACAAGAACTTAACTAGTGCAGAAAAGTTGACCATCTAAATAGACAATCCTAGAAAAAGGGGGGTTCGACGCGGGAACTTCCAACCGGTTTAAACCAACTCTCATAGCACGAGTGAAAAACAACACCTTCGTCGAAACCTTGAACCCTCGACTAGAGTCAACAACTTCAACACCAGGGAAAACCCATAGAAAACATTTGACTAACATCAAATTGGAGACATGATCCACCGAAGTCCACAAAGAATATCCACATCGACAAGATAACTAAAACGAGGTCAACCCACACGAGAGTCAAACACACTTTTAAGAAGGACACACGATTTAGAAACAACACATCCACATAATCCCGACTACTTGGATTGTAATAGAACAAGTCCATGATAACCCCATGGAAAAACAATGAACATATAACAACGTCAAAACTTAACAGTAGAAAAACAAGTACTAAAAGATCTTGATCGTTCCACTGTTAACACGGAACACAAAACCTGGACCAAGGCTTCACACCCCTGGGGACTCCTGACTGTGCGCGAGCTTCACCCCAAGACCTGTGGTTGGGGCTCTGGTGGTTGAAGCATCTTCTGCCTCACAGTCAGGTACTGACATTCTCCCATCACAGTTTCCTCTTCAAGCGACGCTTCTTGCAAAAATTCTCCAGATGACCCAGACAACCACAACGATGACACGTCTTCGGAGGGTTGCGACAATACGACTTCAAATGCCCGAAACGACCACACTGAAATCATACCATCGAATGATCTGATGAACTGGAAGCTGGGACCAAGGGGGATAACTCATTAGGAACAGGTATCTCTGGCGCCTTTTCCTCACCAGAGGGGGAACTCTTACGAACAACAACAGGGGACGCTGAAGTATTCACCACCCGCACACCAAAAACTAACTCAGCCAAGAATGCTTCCTCCACCAGCTTCTCGAAACAAAGGTCTTTAGAAGGGAGGACTCGCTCCTTGATCTCTGGACGAAGACCCCCAGTGAAAAGAGAGACCTTCATGAGCTCATGCGACACTACCTCTGGAGAAAAGGGAATCAGTTCCTTGAAATGGTCAACATATGCCTTCACCGTCCATTGACCTTGTTGAATATGCACAAGCTCTCTCTTTTTCTCCATCTTCACTTCTTTAGGTACAAACCATTGGATGAAAACAGTTTTAAGGACATCCCACGTCATTTCACCTTGCGTTGACGGTGGGGTAACCATCTTCCACTGGTCCAGAGCTGGACCCTCAAACAACTCCATAATTGCACAAACCTTAACATTATCGGGAGTTCCCAACATTCTAAAGACACGTTCCACTTCCTCGAGCCATTTTACTGCCTCTAACGGACCCTAATCACCATGGAGAATAGGCAAAGTCTGAGGAGGACCAAAAACTGGGCATGACATATCCAAATCCTTAGAGACCTTTCTGGGCGGCATTTCCTGAGCAATATATAAAACACAAATCCAAAACCAATATCAAATCGAAGCAACATCAATAAAAGCGCCTTCATCAAAGACAGTCAGCACAAGGACCAAACAAATACAACACAACCCAAAAATAAAATCTCCTTTTTAAAATTCCCTTTTCATTTTTTTGATTTCAAAACCACCCTTTTTCAAGATCACTTTCCAAAACCAATCCACTTTCAAACCAAAAACTTTCCAAAACCGTTTCCCCTTTAAAACCAATTTAGAAAACAAAGTCAAGCGTTAAACTTCAAACACATCCAGGTACTCCCATGAACCGTTTCACATGTCTTCATCCACATTCCATTCATACGTGCATCAACACACACTTTCCATGCATTCTTACACATGTTCAAACGTTCATAAAGAGGAACTGAGGTTTCAACCCAAATCATTCTTATCCAATTCCAAGAAAACAACAGATTTCCAAATCAAGAGATTTCAGTTTTAAAAATCCATTCTGTACATTTAAAGTCATTTAAAAGAAACCAGTCCAATTTTCAAAAAAAACCCTTTTTCATTTCCAACTACGCACTCACACAGACCAAAACGAAAACAACATCCAAATTTGAATCAATTACTGAAATGAGGGACTAGTAGTCACGCTCAACCTGGCGACATGGTAGTGAGCCATGTCTCAAGTCAGTGTCGACCACTAGGAGGAATTCAAACCACGTACTCGGACTCCACATGGGTCACTACTCCATGTGAAATTACGATGTAACATCGGCTTGCCTCCATTATCATCTCTCAATCAAAGACAAACCAGGAAAGACAAGGACACAATTCCCGAACTACCCCTGGTAACTCGAAGATCAGTGCGAGCAAGAGTTCGCGACGCTCTTCCCGCACTTACCCCTCGTGTTCCGAAAGTCCTAATCTCCTTCTACCGGACAACCCAAATAACAAGAACCACCTCTGATACCATTTTGTCACGAACCAACCCGGCTCGACCCTGAACCGGTCACCCGAGCCGGTCCGCGGCAAGTCCCGAGGAGCGTTCCCGATCCCCCCGGGATGGCAACTAGTGTCGGGCATCAAAATTAAGCAGGTGGGAATGATTTGAGCCCAAACAAAAGTAAATTTATCAGATCAAATAAACACTAACAACGGAAAAGAAATAAAATCCACATGACCACGTACCTCCATGTGACCTCTCAGGTCACCACCCAACTAGAGAGCAACCTCGCTCCAACACTGAGCGACTCAAAACAGAAAACCTGAGCAAGGGAAGACCTGCAACTGAAATGATAATATAGGCGTGAGCATTAAAAATGCCTAGTAGGTAAGCCAAAGTAAACCACTGAATCCAAAAGTTTCCTTTCCCAAGCAATCCGTTGACACAGGTTTGAAAAATACAATTATAAAATAGATTTTTCACATTTAAAAATAAACAACATGTTTTCCCCATTTGAAAACCCAAAGCACACTATAAATCACTTTCAAAACCATTTCATGTTTTTATAAACAAAACCAAATACAGATGATACTACGACTGTGCTAAAAAGGAACAGGTAAACAGTACAGGCTGAAAGTAAATCAGTGAAACCGAAAGTAACCAAGTGATGCAAGATGATAGAAGTGAAAAAGGACACAAGTAACACTATAAGCTGTAAAGAATAACTGAAAGTAAACAATCAAGGTGAACAAGTAACCATGGGTGATCCTAAACATCCCTAGAAAACCCCTGGACGTACTCGGGTTCAGACTACCTGCCGGCGTGGTACTCCATAGTCAATAACCAACTGGCCGCCCTAATAGCCAACCAGTGGCACATCCCTCCTGGCCTGTCTACAACTCCAGGGGGTACCAACCCGTCTAATCAGGGTTAGAAAGCAATCGTCACTCGATAATCTACAAGACGCCCATGAACCCATGGTGGTTGTTGTGACACTGTGTAAGTGGGAGGCCCACGCACGCGTGACTCATCTCACCGCACTTGCCAACCCCTTACACGGACATCGCTACACAACAACCCTCGAAGGGAAGTCCCCCTGTAGAGATGCCCTCACTAGTACGTATATGTATATATCTATATGTATAATCACTTCTCATTCAATAATGTGCCAACCAGGCCTTCACATCATTTGATTATCAAAACAACTTTATAAAATACCTGGAGTTGTCAAGCGAGCACTTGGTTTTTCAAAAACAAACAGCTTTACAAGAATATTTCACAGTATCATTTTAAATAACTCAAAACACTATTTTTGTATTAATTAAAGGGCCCAACGGGCATATCTTCATATATTTCTTTTAAAACAAGTTCGATGTGTCTCAGAAAGAGGCGAAAACATTTTTGTAACCAAGAACCATTTAGAAAAGTAAAGATCTCGAGAAAATAAAAATAAATGGACATAAATGGTAACAATTTCAAACACCATCTTCATTTGAGGGCACATCCATGTGTGCACCTGGTGCACCCATGGATGTGTCAACATCCAATGGTGCGTCAAACCTGCAAAGGTGCACGACAACACTTCCAATTGATACTAAATTTCATAAAACCAACCAGCACAGGATAATAAGATCCAAGAGTGATTTTTACAAAAAGAACACCACTTAAAACAACCAATGATCACATTAGAAAATATAGGCATTTAGTTCCAACCAAGCTGGCAAAGCATAAACAGGTGCATAAACAGAGGAGCATCCTAAAGTTTATTTTTTTAATCAAATCTTTCAGCATGAAAACACTACCGCAGGTCACTATATAAACAATAAAATGTGCAAAACAACATCTAGTGTACAACTACATAGGCATAAAATATAATTGCTTCAAAACATAGTTTCGAACAAAAACTATCAATTCTAAAACACCAAAATAAGTTACGCATAGCTATCATAAACACGCGAATCATGGAATAAAATTTATTTAAAAAAAATCAAGCATCAAAGGAAATGAATTGGAAAGGAAAACCATGGATTCGCCTACCTCAAACATGGAGCGGACGCGACGGAACCCCAACGGAAAGTAGGACAATCCTTCGCGGACAAACTGCGTACGCTGAACAGTGGAAAAAGCGCACGTCACTCAACCCGCGATAGAAAAAGGATTGATATAAATTAAATATAAACACCAAGATGCCACGAAGGAAAAATAAATAATTAAATAAAAGGATAAATTAATTAATCAATTAATTAATAAACAAATAAGCAATTAAACAAATATATATAGTTAAATAACACATACAAAAATAACCAAGAGAATAAATAAATAACAATAATAATTTTGCACAATAATAATATAATAGTAATAACAATATTAATATAATACAATAATAATAATAATAATAATAATATGATAACTAAATAATAATAATTATTATAACAATAATGATAATAATAATAATAATATTATTAATATTAATATGATAATAATTATAATAACAATAGTAACAATAATAATATAATAATAATCATAATAATATTTATAATAAGATAATATTAATTATAATAATGACATAATAAAATAATATTAATAATATGCTAATAATCATAATAATAACAATAATATAGTATTAATAATAATAACATAATAATAATTTTAATATTGATATAGTAATATTAATGATAATATTAACATAATAATAACACTAATAATAATAGTATAATAATAATAACAACATAATAATAATAAAAATAAAAATAAATAAAAACAAACAAACAAACTTTCAACGGGGGGGAGGGGTTTTGCGCGGGGAAGCCGGAACTGGGCCGGTGCGGGCCGGCGACGGCGAGCAGGGGGTCGGGTCGCTGGGACGACGACAGGGAGTCGGGGCGGCGGTCGGGCGCGGGCTGAAGGAGGGAGGCCAGGGCAGGGGGGGGGGTGTGCCGGTGCTGGGAAGGAGGGGCGGAGGCAGGACGACGGGAAGGGACGGGGAGAGGGAGGGTAGGGCGTGGCGGGGCGAGGCGGAGAGGAAGCCGAGACGACGGCTGGGTGCAGGGCGCCGGCGGGAAGGTCGAACGAGCAGGGGGTCGCGGGCTGGCCGAGGCGGCGCGGTGCTGGGGTGAGCGGGACGGAAGGAGGGGAAATCCGCCGGACGGGAGGAGCAGCAGGGCGGGAGGCTGCGGACGCCGGAGGCAGGAGGCAGGACGACGGGGAGGCCGGGACCGGCAAAGGGGAGGTGTAGGGAGCAGGGTGGCCGGGCGCGGCGCGCGGAACGGGAAACGGCGGAGATGGCTGCGCAAGGGGAAGCCAGTGAGGAGTGGCTGGGCGTGGGGTCAGCATAAGGCGGAGGAGCAGGGCGGAGCGCGCCGGAGCGGGGTGAGTCGGGAGGTGCGCAGGACGGGAAGCAGGGGGGGTTCGCGGGTGAAGCGGGGCGGAACGCCGGAGAGGGTGTGTGTGAGGTGAGGGAGAGGGGATGGCGGCTGCGGGAGTAGGGGTTAGGGTTAGGGGGGTTAAACAAAATACTATATATATATATATATACATAATCAATAATAATAATAATAATAATAATAATAATAATAATTGTATTAACCTTATAATAATTGTAATAATAACCATAATAATAATAATAGAAGACTAAATAAAAGAATAAAATCTAATCTTCATAATAATAAAATTTTATAATAATAATATTAATAAAACTTTATAATAATAATAATAAATAAACTTTATAATAATAATGATGAAATAATAAAAAAATAATAAAATGACAACATAAAATTCTCAAATTTAATCATCGGGTGAACACGTAGTCACCCGGGCCAACCGCACGGTCACCGCTAACGATGCGATGACCGCGCACTAGCACGAAACCCTTCAACATAAATAAACGTTAAAAAAAATTCAGACCGAGACCAAGAAAAGAGTAAGATAAGGGTATCTGCAGTCGGGGTGTGACATTTAATACCCTAAAAAATTACACATTTTTCTAAAACATAAGAAAATATTGGGAGTTTGAAAAAACAAAAATATTAAAACCATTAAAAAAATAATTTGTAAACAATTTATTACCAATAATAATATTAAAATAATTAATTAAATAGATTTAATTCCCACAAAAATATTATCTTTGAAAAAAACATAGGAAATAATTTGGCAGCTTATGAATTGTTGAATAAAAAATTGTATTTAAAAACATGAAATCAATATATAATAAATATATTAAACCTATATAATAGAATGCATTAACATCATATTGTTTTTCCTAAAATATAGTGAAACTTATATCTTAAATCCTGAATTTGAGAACCATATATATTGGGAAATAATGAGAAGTAACCGAATTTGATTGTTTAAAATGCCTTATTTTATAACCAAATCCACCTAACTTCTATATTTTTTGATCCATTAGAAAATTTAAGAGTTATTAGTAAGAGGTTTAATGATTTTTTGGGATATTATTTGTTCTTGTTTTCAATTTAATTTTTTTTATAATGATTTTAATATTTTTTTGAAGAGTATTGATAATTACTTTAGTTTATT
Source organism: Viscum album (assembly GCA_963277665.1). NCBI lineage: Eukaryota > Viridiplantae > Streptophyta > Magnoliopsida > Santalales > Viscaceae > Viscum > Viscum album. The sequence goes on from OY728126.1 coordinate 993,600,755, forward strand.
ATCAGAAAAATAAAAAAATTGAATAATGTAGTTGGTCAAACAATGAATGAGGTAATGTAAGATTATAATAATGAGTTTATGTCATATCATTCTGCAGCAGAGTGTGTCAAATAGTAAAGGAAAATAGCACACCCTGAAACTAACCCAATGTGATTTTGGTATAACTCTTGATAGTCAGAAATAAGTATTCTCACTTCAAGGATGACGATCATGTAACCATAAAAATGGTCTGAAAATATTGATTTCTATATCACACTACATGAAATGTTGTTTCTCAATGATGAATGGGGTTAAGATATACCATTTTTACCTCTTTGACATTTTTGCAGTATTGTTTTACTCTAAATAAATGTATAATGAAAGCATAGAATAGGTCATATCACAATATGTATGACCTAAATATCTCTGGGAGGATTAAACCCAATATTTTAATGGAAATATTATTAAATAACTCTATGTTTTTTGTGGAGGTGTGGGCTAAATTGGGGAACATAATAATTATGATGTGTCACATCAAAAAACTAATAAATTGCTAGTCCATAAAACAACAATGAAGATAATCATGCCATAATCTATTGGAATCCATATAATTTTAAAAATTTAAAAATTATTTAAATTGGGATGGATCATAATTGATATTGGTGGTCTTAATTAGATCAATATAGATAGTTTTAGACCCATTGGAATTGTGATAAGTGTAAAATTCATAGGGTTTCATTTGGGAAAATAGAATAGTATTACTAGAGGTTTTTAAAGAGAAGAAGATACAACATGTTTAGTGAGTATTAAAACATCCAAAATTATGGATGGAATGAGTTTCTCAAGGTATGGGGGAGATTCACAGCCAATAAAAATCTATGTCAAAAACATGATTCAATTAAATCCCTTAAATAATTAAAAAAAATCCCAATTAGTCAAAATAGAATGTCGATATATGTTTTGATATTTAAATATATTTCTAAAAGAGTTATTATTTCATAGTTAAAACGATATTAGAATTTTAATTTAACATTTTAAATCAATTTTCTTGATAATATCCTTATACACACTCTAATTATGACTACCAATAAAAGTAGTGTTTTTTAATATTTCAAAAAAATTCAGTTTTAGGAATATAAATAAGATAAATATACCAAACACACAGTAGTATAAATACTAGAGGATTAGTCTTAAGATGATACAAAATACTCCCAACTTGGCCATCACCTACTACAAAGGTGATTATAATAAATAATCTTGATCCACAATCTGGATCGGTTATAGAATAATCCTGCTATCTAAGAAATTCTTGGACCTCTTCCACAATAACCATGGGAGGAAAACAAACATAGGTTGCACTAGGAACATTGTCAAAACATATGGGAAAACATGTGTAAATCTAGTAGTGAAGATATCATGTATCTTCTAGTTAAATATCAGGAGATAGTGTGTGGGGATACGATATAGATTAAATAACACACTTCTAAAAATGTAAACACAATAGACTAAAAAAGATTGTAAATATGAAAAAGAATATATTGATTTTATAAGTATGATGTGAACTAAAGCTCGAGTATCCTTGATTATACCTTGAACATCAGATCGAGTCTTGTTTTTAAAAATGGTAGTAAAAAAAGCAACATATACTCCCTTTTTTTATATGTTATAGTGGATTTTTTATGTTCATTATACTCCACTTTCTCATAGTCGTGTGTAGGAAATATTAAACTTGTACTCTCTTTTAAAGTAGATCTATTCTTGTGTATTTAATCTTGTTTTAGCTCACTTAATGTGTTTGTGAATATCCCATTGTGTGTCTATGCATTGTCGCATGAGGGTGTCTACTTATTAATATATCATGATCCTGAAAGAAGGACAATTTGTATCCTCTTCTCCTCTTACTGTACGACTATGAAAAATATTAATGCATCCCTACAACATTTTCAGAATAATCAATATAATAATTATTAGTATTAAAATTTTTAATATAGTAGTTAAAAATATATAATTAAAAATAATAGAAACAACTCTAGTGGACCTTTTCAATTGTGAGACAACTCGTGAGGTGACTTGATCAGGTGGTAAGTTAGGCCAATGGTTAGTTAGGATGATGGTAGTTCATACTCAATAGTTACTCATCTTAGTGGTATTTCATTTCAACACTTCAAAATTTCTATTATGATGGTAGGTAATTTTTTATAGTGTTTCATCCTCTATTGGTAGATTATACCAACACTTCCAAATTTGTATGTGAAGATGTTATGATGGTGAATCATGTAACAACAATGAGAATTTTTCATACATTTCCACACATTCACACTAATAATGACTCAACTTTGATGGTGGCTATTTTCTACACTTATGAAAATTTATTATCCTGAAGGTGACTCATATTTAACGGTTCCGCATCAGTGGCGGGGGTGGGGGTCCTTACCACACTTAACTAAAATTTTGGTAATCTTCCTTATATGAAAAAATGAAAGCATAAACCATAAAACTCCATTATAATAAAATAAATAAGATTTTGTAGTCATGAAAACCAGGGTTCCGATAATATCCCACTTTTATATACTAAAAAATTATGACATCTTAAAAACAAAAATACATATGGCATTAATGGTAGTTAGATATTAAACATCATCGAAGAGAATATTGTATAAAAGTAAGGAGTTAAAAAATATAGAAACATAAGGAATGTAAATAGTAGCAAAGAAACAACACTCTAAATATATTAAAAAATTCCAAAAATTCTTCTCCCCAATTTTGGGATTATCAAAAATTGAAACTCTATTAGGAAAAGAAATTTAATTACAACAAAAAGTTATAAAAATTTCTCTATCAGAGATAATGTCTATGATAAATTCTTTTCTACCGATGATAAAGTAAAAATGGGTGGTTTTCCCTTCAATTATTTGAATAAGATGATTTAGTAGCTGAGCTTGAGGTAATAATTGGGATAGTTATAGAAATCAGTTAGGGAAGTAGTCTATAAGATGATGATATGGAAATGATACATAATATATTCTCTAAGAGATAGATTGAGGGGATGCAAAAAAGAAGGAAATGGTAAATTTTACTCCTTAGTAACACTGAGTTTGAGAATCTCTAGACCAGAAGATAGAGGGGTGATAGGTGTACTAACCGGTATGGAATCCTAATCCACCACTACTATTCCAGAAACATATGTAAAGGGTTTCATCAAATTTAAGATGTTTGTAATTATATTTCCACCTCATTCTATAGCTCTGAAAAATATCTTTTTCTCTTACATAAATAACATGATCACTAGGTTCATCACCTTCAACTGATTCACCTTTTATTTAAAATCATGAGTCACTAAAGGAATCCTTATATTCTCAATAATGAATTTAAAATGTTCAATGTGATCACACTTAGTATAAATTGATGCAAGATAATATTATATAGCCATTGTAATTATATCTCTGTCAATATTCATATCCTTCATATACTTTGTAACCATCTTATGTACATGATCACTATTATGCTGAATTTTTCTCAAACTCCACTGAGATATGTCATGTACATTATCAGAAACACCATGAAGCTCTTATCTAATCACATATCAGAACTAATAAAAATCTAGAGGAGGGGAATGAGCACTTGGTGAAGAATCCATCGAAGAAGATTCTGCATCATCTATTAAAAATAATACATATATTTGGAAAAGGGTGACATCATATAATCCAATATATTTCCCAAAGTATCCATCACATTGATTAAACTCATGTTTACCATCTCCACTTCATTAATGTGAAACATTATTTTAGTTTGGATTTAAAGAATCACATTCCCTAACAGATGTATTGAATCTTTACCACTAATCTTATTTACCATGGGAGAATTATATTTTAATATATTCCATAAATTATAGATAATATTCTATCTGATGGATTATAATTCATCTTCAGGGACAACATCAACTAGAAATGATGGAATTGTTGGTGCATGTAATGATGTAAAAACCCTCTCAAATGGTAGTTATCTCTACAGGCTCATATATTATAGGAACATAAAAAGAAAAATTCTACATCTCTCATACGTCATCGATCTGATCTAGTAATGATCCTTTAGGATCCCTTACTTCTCTAATAGAAGGTCCACTATGCATTAGTGGACATCCATTCACATTTGAATTAGAGTAGTCTAGACCAACTCTAACATACCCTAGAAATATATACCATTTTTCAGATCTGGGTACTATAATCTAATAGAAGACACACCATTAGACATAAGAACTAATCAGTCATCAATTTAAGACTAAAAAAATGGATGTTACAATCATATGCTCATCTTTTATATACTCTATAACTGACTAATCAACAAATATCTACTCAGTATCCTTCTAAAAATCATTTTTATGGAAAATATGATCACTATCAATAGTAAGATAGTGGTTCACTATATAGAATCATAGATTCCTCCAACTCAAAGTATTATTAATTCTATTATATTTGAATTTTTTCCATATATTCAACAAGGCTCGGTCTATCATTGAATCTAGAGACTATTGATAAACCTTGGAAAGAGATCAGTGCCTGAGGAATCTCAACACCCTCAGCACCAAAGAGGCCAATATAACCATCTTGGTTAGAACCACCATCACTATCTTCTCCATATCTATCACAATTTTCCTCAACTTACCCTCAATCTTCTTCATCATCATCTCATTTCTCACCATGTCTATTTTCTTCATAGGATTTTGATGTACTCTTAAATAGTTCATCACTACACCATTCTATTTCTTCTTCCTCAATTCATTCTTTTAGGAGAGTCTCTAGGACAGGGATATACCTAGGTGAACAATGATACCCATTTATATGGATAGGGATCTATGAGGTAGGTCGGGATCACTACCATCATCCACTAAAAATACCTCATTTTCTACTCTTTAAGCATTATCATTCTCATCTGAATACTCGACCACCTTATTCGAATCCAAGCCATGATCCACAATATTTTTCATTTTAGAAGGGTGATAAATTGAATTGAAGCCCTTATACATCCTTTCATCTTTACAAATCCATTGTATCTTCCTATGGTTTAATTCTATATTCATTATTTTAAAAATGAACCTTGTAATTAAAAATTCTCCACTTTTATCTACTATTTGTTAACCTTTATTAACTATTCCATTAGCATCTACCGTGGATGAAATACAGTTATGATAAATTATGGAATTTTATCTATAAGAGTTATTTCAAATTTCCATTATTTTAACCACTAGGTATCAATACATATTGATCTTTACTCAATTATTTATTACACACAAAATATAAACATCTTGATACCTCATTTTAGAGAAAGCACCTTTTCATAGGAAAATAATATGTCAGATAAATGTGAAAAGAAAATGACACTAAAAATCAATATTAGTAGAAACTAGAATTCTCACTATCCCATCTTCAGTTAAATATCATGAAAAATATTTATAAATAAAGGTATCACCATTACTTAGAATAGTTCCCTGATCATCATTTTCAACACCTTCCTAAGGGATGAAAAAACATACCACCCATTGCCTCAGAGAGAAAACAAATTTTCACCTATTTGTTATGATTCTGACTCATTATTCATATTACTTAAAATTGAACTTGATAATATGATAAAACATATACAGTTATCTAAGATGAAATGGGCTATTGTTTGAAGAAATCCATTCTACCCATGAATTTTTTTGTATAACATTAAAAACCAATTAATTTCTAAATAGTAACCATTCATCACGAACATGTTTTCCAGAACCACTATACAATTAGAAAGATCTAGGATTATAGGTTCAACAAAAACTAGATTTATTGAGAGTCCATTGTGATTCTTTGAAGTAATATAGTTTTCCGGAGAATAAACTGTATCTCTCTTAACTATAACCATGGTGATCGGCTTGGATGTTTCGAGATGATCTGAGGGATGTGTGATAGTTGGAAGAGAAATGGTGTTCAGAAGTCTTGAAAATAATTCATTAAGAAGTGTGAGAGTCAAAATTTGAAATATTTATAATTTATATCATATGGTCATTTAGGGAATTGTAAAATGAAAAGTGAAATAATATTTCAATAAAATTAAACATTTAAAAAATATATAACTGTAACATCCTAGGTAAATAAACAATATGACATTCTCATACTTATTAATTTTATTGAATAAAATATTAATATTACTTAAAAGATATTCTATGTTTGATGTAGTACCCAATACGCAACAACGAGTTTCATTGAAATCTTACGTTGCACACTAATAATATAATTATTTTAAATGGTAGTTGAAACCTAGCCGTTGTATTAGAGGGAATGAATACCACTAACTACAATATGATTATAGATGTTTGTTAAATAATTTTACATTTATCCAATAAATGTTAGAGGTTTAAAATTCAAATGAATCCAATTTTAAGTATAAATACTCTAATATTTTTAAAAGACTGCTTTAGGACCTTTTGATGGCGAACCTTTTTTAAATATAACATTTGACAATTTGATAGGATCTATTTGTCAGAATAAACTTATTATTTATAATTGGGACATTGAAATTTTCTTTGGATAATTTTTTTGTATTTTTCTGACAATGTTCATTTTTTAAATGAATAGTGAAAAATACTGCATTTTACTTCAAAACTGGTTGTTCATCTAATTACGTTATATGGTTAGACTATATTTTTAAATGTTTTAATGTGTAATTATAATATTTTTTCAAAATTTAATCCAATGGTGGTCATTTGAATGAATTTCACTTTGAAATTGGACATATACAAGTGTAAATCTAGTAATAGATACTGTTTCTAAATAACACGCTATTTGTTTTGACAGTGGGAATTGATTATAAAATTAATTAATTCAACTTATATGTTCTGAATTTGGTAAAATTGATATAAATTTTGAATTTTGAATATCAAATATATCTTAGGGTGAATATTTGGTATTTTTCTGACAATTGTTCATTTTCAAGGAATAGTGAAAAATACTGCATTTTAATTCAAAGCTGCTTTTTCATCCAATTTTTTTATAGTTATATTGTCATTTTAATTGGTTTTAAGGTGTAATTTATTTATTTATTTATAATTTAATAATATTTTGGTCATTTTATGTAATTTCACTTTTAAATTGGATGTAAAAACAAATCAATCTTTTTATAGATTTTACTTCTTAAAAAACCTTCTTTGGGTTTGAAAACGGGAATTATTTTGAAATTAATTACTGAAATTTCTGTGTTTGGAATTTGATAAAATGGATTCCATATTTTCAATCATAACTTTTAAATTATGTAATTAAGACTCTTTTGTTTTTTGGACATTATGAATAGTAACGTCGGTAATTATCGTAATTTATCGTGTTTAATTAGTAATAGGGTAGTTAAGGGTAATAAAATAATAACATAAAAATATAAAATGACCCCAACATGTGTCCTAATGCTATTGGTGGTTTCATGGACGAAATTTGGATGCCTTGTTTCAACCTTTGGACCCCAAGGAATCACTTTACTGTGATAGAGTCCTTTTATCATTTTTAAAAGGAAAATGTAACCAAAGTATGTATCACCTAAGGAAAACAATTTTAATTTGGTTTACATAAATGATATTTTTGACTATAAACATTATTTTGAAAGATAAAATTATTTCCTATATGATGGTAATGTTTTTATAATTTTTAGACATTATATAAATAAATTTATTTATGACACCATGATGATGCAGTGATTACCTCATTAATGAGCGATTTAAATAAAATGATAAGATAAGGTAAAATATAAGACATACACTTGTCAACAACCTATTGTATGGGTGGATTTTGAACCCTTATCACCTTATCCTCGAAATTTATAATTTTGGGACCTTTAATATCCGAAAATCATTTTATAATATTGTAACTTTTCATGACATTCCAAGTGTGCCCCTCCTACCTCTTATAAAAGGCTCCCACCTCTACCCCCTTACCCACACCTCTCATTCCTTTGGAACATCCAAAATTGGCTCATATTGTCTCTCCACATCCCTCTATTACTCCTAGAATCCTCACATTGGGCATAATTTTTTCCACGGAATCCTTTGGGCTCAAATCAAAAAGAGTTACCCGATTTAGAGGTAATGTCTTTTCTTATGTTATTTTGTTGTATTTTGCTTCTCCAACCCCTTAAACTATTTATATTACTTTAATTTGTAACAATAACAGTATCGTAAATATACTAGGATGTTGTTATGAGATTTATTCGTGCTACACTTACACACACCACCATCTAATGATTAAAAAACATACTGTTTCCGTGGATGGCGAATTACTGCCTCACGAAACGACGATTGTAATATCTTCTCCTACCACCTCTCATGGTGGCCATTATGATGGAACTATATTTATTTATGATATATATTATATTTAATTCCTCTATATTCTTCTGTATTTTACATTTAAAACATACCTTAATGCTTTTCATGTTGTGTAAATGAGATAATTTCATTTGAGGAAGTGTGGACTACCGTCCTCTCATGTGACGTGATTCGTTAATGCAATACATGGAATGTATAAAGAATGAAATTAATGAACTTATGTGACATATATATCATATATATTATACTTTAATTATAATATATATATATATCTCTCATTTAGTTTTAATTCCATTAATGTGACAATGAAATGAAAGCCGCGTTCATGCGTACGTACGGCCTACCGTCTCCATGAATGGTGCATTTCATTTTTTTATCCAAATGCTATGGAATAGTATAAAATGAATATATACTAGATATATATGATATTTAAATCATTAATTACATTCTGAAGATTATTTAATTATAATTACATGGGAAATTATTTTCAAACAAGTTTATTTTTGACTCATGTACTGAACATCAAAAAAACATCTGATATGAACTCACATAATAAACTAATTATTATAACATTATATTATGTGATATGAATTGAATAATAAAATTTAAATTAGTTCCTTAATAAATTATAAATTGACCAAAGTTTATTATTCAGGAATATAAAGAAACGAAGAAGACAAGTCGGACTTGAGGTAAGAGATCCTACCTCTCTCTTTCTTTTTAAGTACTCTCATTTATGCCATTTCCTTTAAGCTACTTTTTCTTATGTTGGGGGGTGTTATCTTATATTCATATTACTGTAAATTTTATGTTCATATGATTAGATACTCTATTTGATCTCTTTAGTCCATTTTTTGATGTTTTAAGTGGCATCGTTAGGCTGCCGAGTTTTCATAATGGATTTTTCATCTCACTTTTATTCCTATGAGATTCATGCTACATTTTCCACTATTTAATTTTTTTGTGGTGTGTGTACGGACCATGATTGTATTATTTGTGTAATATACAGTAACTTATGGGTATTTAAATCTTCATTTTATGAGCATTCTTTCATGGGGTGTACGTTTCGAAAGTTACACAAATCGGTAAGGGAACCTTTAACCCTCCTCTTTTTAAAAGACTACTTTTTTGTTAGGTATTTTAATTTACATATTATTATGTTGGGATATGTTATTATATATCCTTATTGCTTTAAATGGTATATCAAAGTGATGAGATATAATTTTTATCTCCCATCATCTCATTTTTTTAATTTTAAAGTGACGTCATTAGTCTGTCGAATTTCTGTAAGGGAAATTCTTAACCCAATTTCAATTATTTGGGTTAAACTTCTACATCTTGATTATGCTGTGCTATGAATATTTGTGGATGACCTGGGATTTTTTTACACTTAATATCCACTTATATTGGGTGTATTTATGTTTGTCACACATATTTATGTAATTGATTTATCTTTAATATAAGGATACCGTCTTTGTAAGGGACTTCGTCTCAATCTCCATTCATTTAGGAATATTTAGTTTTATACAAAAATTCCTTTTATATTGTGTATAAACCCCTTTTAAATTTACTTTTATTCAAAAGGAATATTTTTATATGAAGCATTTTACTAAACGACAAAAATGAATGTTTTGTCTTACATATGCTGCGACAACGACTTCTCCGCCGTCATGACCATTATTTGAGTTTCAGCTTCCTCTACAAGCCATAACTATTTTTTAAAAGAAAAAAAATACCATGTTTTAGTTTTATATCATTTTGGTTTTGAAAATGGTTTTGATAATGTTTTTATTATATCAATGTGTATTTGATATCTTGTGATTGAAATGTGGAAATGTTATGTTTCCTTTATGCATGTTTTACTTGATATGATTATGTTATGGTTCTTCGTAAGTGTTTATGAAGATGGGTGGTTCCATGTTAAAATAAGGGCGAGTGATCCCGTGATATCTCTCTAATTCATTGGGTAATGAGAAGGAGTTAAACGCTAAGGTTTCTCAAAAGAGATTTCGGGAATATACTGTGATGGGTATTCCAAACCTAACCATGAGGGTTACTCCCTATGTAAGAATGTTATGAATGCCTCAAGTATCCTTTATGTATTATGATTTATATGAGTTATACATAAATATTATTATTTCCGATGGTATGTTATGATTTAAAGTTATGGTTTCATTTATTTGTAGTTATTGGAGTGTTAATGTTTCCTTTCATTATGTTATAACCCATACTGAGCTTTTTATGCACATCCCATGTTTTTGAAATGTTTTTCACAGGTTATAAGGATGGGTAAGAGAAAGAAGGTATTTAATAATATTTATATCAAGAAAATATCTCTTGTTTTATTTGAGGAATTTTTTTATTTTTGTGAAAAAATCGGTTATAGTAGTAGTGTCTACTTTGTAATCCTTTGAGATGTAATAGTTATGTCCTAATTCTTTAAAACTCTAAACCTGAAAATATCTTCAATGGGAATTATTAATTTAATTCAAGATTATGTAATGTTTTGAGGCTGAGTCCTTATAGTTGGTATCATAGGTTGGTTTAGATTACTTTATAGGTTACAGTGTTGTTTAAGCATAAGTGACAAGTTGTGTATAACCACAATGTTTAGTATATTAGATGGAGTCGTTTTTTTTTAAAGTTAGAATTAGTTTGAGATAACTTGGATAAGTATATATTAGTGTTTATCTTTCTCATTAGTACATGATGATTCTAATGATATACTCACACTGACCATTTTGGTTTTAGTAAAGGGATGGATTTAGCAGGCACCAAAGTGATAGTGGATGTGAAGAAAACTATGACGGTTTTCTGAAAGAACGACTGAATGATATGGGAGCTGCAATGAGAACTCTTGTAGTTTTTCTCAACCAAATATCAGGAGTCATGATTAACCACTTGAACCTTTGTGAGTTCTCTAATGCATCATATATGAGATAATCAACTCGATGTGGATGTTTAGGTATTAATTATAACGGTAACCATTAGGGTTTATATGATCCTTACTTTTGAGGTAATTATGGTTTACTATATGTTATGATAGAAAATTAAAGGCATGAGATAAACGTGAGGTTAAATTATGTTATGGTTATTTGTGATGATTTTATCTCTTTTGGGGATTTTTTTAAGAATTATATAGTTTTGGAAAAAGGGACAACACGTTGACCGTGTGACAACCCGTCACGGCAAACCAAGGTGTGGGAATCAAACCCAAAACCAAAGTGTGACTAGTATTTATTTCCTACCACTGAACTACGTGAATTACCTAGTTATTATGACAAAATATTTTTAGTTATATGATTTTATGAATCAAGAATAAGTTGATTTTGGTTTATCTATGTAAATGATTGACCTATCATGGAGGATATGTGATTAGGTTAGTTACTTTACAATATGAGACTTTAAGAGTAAATAATTTTATTTAGAGATAAATGTTATGTTTTATCTTGGAAGACTATGTGATTAAATCCTTAAGAAATTTGGGTTTAATTCATAGTTTGGATTACTTTGAAGAATTTAATGGATTGCTATTTATTGAATGGTCTTTGATGAACTTTGGGATTTGTTGGAGATTTTTTGGAGATTAAGAGTAGCATTTATTTTTATAAAGGATTATCCTTTTGGGTATTATCTATTTTTTACTAACAATTTTTGGTTTGGGTTAAGGTCTAAAGACATGTGAAATATATAGTTCATCTTTTTTGGGTTAGGTGATTCTCTAGAAGATGATTATAGTGCTCTTAATATGAACATGTCATCCTGAAATACTCATTGTTTGGAGAAAATATGAGTTTCTGTTAGAAATCTAGTAAAAGATGAATGTCTACAAGACAAGTGAGTAGGTTTCCATATGATTTACTTAAGCTCATAAATAAATTCCTCTATGAAATGTATCTAAAAACAAAAATGTTTTCTGTTAACTTTTCCTACTAGGGAATCACATACTGTTTAACCCATCATAAGTTTTCCACTTTCTAGTGGTTAACTTTCTCCTAAACATGTTTTCTATCACCCTCCATCAAAACATGATGGTTTGTTTTCTCATCCAAATCCATGTTTTCATGGACTCATAGTATTAGTTTTCTTGGGTGACCTTTTTACATTTGTTTCCTTCTTTTAAAGTGATAGTTTAATTTACTCATTTTCCAATGTGGGGATTTCAATGAAGTTTTCGAGCCTAATTTTTAAATTGCGAGGATGCAATTCCCAAATGGGCATAAAGATGTACCATCCTGGGTAAATAAAGAATATGAAATTATCATATTTATTAATATTTGTGAATAAAATATTAATATTACTTTAAAGTATATTCTATGTTTGATGGAGTACCCAATACGCAACAACGAGTTTCATTGAAATCTTACTTTGCACACTAATAATATACTCATTTTAACTAGTAGTTGACACCTAGACGTTGTATTATAGGGAATAAATAAAACTAACTACAATATTATTATAGATGTTTTTTAAATATTTTTACATTTATCTAATAAATGTTAGAGGCTTAAAATTCAAATGAATCCAATTTTAAGAATAAATACTCTACTATTTTTAAAAGATTGCTTTTCCGCCTTTTGATGGTGATCCTTTTTTAACTCTAAATGTTGGAAATTTCAGAAGCTCTATTTTTCAAAATAAACTTATTCGTTAGAATTGGGACATTGAAATTTACATTGGATAAATTTATGGTATTTTTCTGACAATGTTCATTTTTAATGAACAGTGAAAAATAATGCATTTTACTTCAAAAATGATTTTTCATCTAATTTAATTATATGGTTATATTATATATTTAATTGTTTTAAAGTTTAATTAGAATATTTTTTTACCATTTAATCCAATGGTAGTCATTTTAATTAATTTCCCTTTTAAATTGGATATAAACAACTGTCAATCTTTTAATAGATATTGTTTCTTAAAAACACCCTATTTGTTTTGACAATGGGAATTGATTATAAAATTAATTAATGAAACTTATATGTTTCTAATTTGGTAAAACTGATATCATTTTTGAATTTTTAATCTCAAATATATCATAGGGTTAATTTTTTGTATTTTTCTGACAAATGTTCATTTTCAATCAATAGTGAAAAATACAGCATTTTAATTCAAAACTGATTTTTCATCCAATTTATTTATATATTTAGATTGTCAATTTAATTGGTTTTAATGTTTAATTTTATTATGTTTTTATAATTTAATAAAATTTTGGTCATTTTATGTAATTTCAATTTTAAATTGGATGTAAAAACAAATCAATCTTTTGAGAGATTTTACTTCTTAAAACCTCATCTTTGATTTTGACAACGAGAATTATTCTAAAATTAATTATTGCAATTTTTGTGTTTGGAATTTGATAAAATGGATTCCATATTTGGAATCATAAGGTCCAAATTATGTAATTAATAATCTTTTGTTTTTGGACATTATGAATAGTAATGACGGTAATTATCTTTTATTACCGTGTTTAATTAGTTATCGGGTAGTTAGGGGTAATAAAATAATATCATAAAAATATAAAATGACCCCAACATGTGTCCTAATGCTATTGGTAGAATCATGGCCGACCATGGGATTCCTTATGCCAACCATGGGACCCCATGGAATCACCTTAGTGTGATAGAGACCTTTTATCATTTTTTTAAAGGAAAATGTAACCAAAGTATGTATCACCTAAGAAAAACAATTTTAATTTTGTTTACATATATTATCTCTTTGACTATAAAAATTATTTTGAAAGAAAAAAGTATTTACAACATGGTGGTAATTGTTTTATAATTTTTATACATTAAATAAATAAATTTATTTATGACACAGTGATGATGCAGTGATTACCTCATTAATGAATGATTTAAATAAAATGAGATGATAAGGTAAAATCTAAGAATTACACTTGTCAAAAACCTATTAGATGGGTGGATTTTAAACCCTTATCACCTTATCCTAGAAATATATAATTTTTTTACCTTTAATATCTGAAATGAATTTTATAATAAAGTAACTTTTCATGACTTTCCAAGAGTTCCCATCCTCCCTATTATAAAGGGCCCCCACCTCTACCCCCTTAGCCACACCTCTCAAGCCCTTGTCTCGTACAACCTCTGCTCATATTATCTCTCCAAATCCCACTCATACTTATATAATCCTCACTTTGGGTATAATTCTTTCCAAGTAAGCCTTTGGGCTCAAATCAAATAGAGTTACCGGATTTAATGGTAATGTCTTTTCTTATGTTCTTTTGTAATATTTTGCTTCTCCAACCCCTTTAACTCTTTTTATTCCTTTAATTTGTAACAACACAAATATCTTCAATATACTAGGATGTTGTTATGAAAAGTATTCAAGCTACACTTACACACACCTCCATCTAATGGTTAAATAACATTCTGTTTCCTCTCTATGATTCTGTATTTTACATTTAAAACATACCTTTATGCTTTTCATATTATGAAAATGCGATAATTTCATTTGAAGAAGTGTGGACTACCGCCCCCTCAAGTGGTGTGACTCATTCAGGCAATACATGGATTGTATAAATAATGAAATTAATGAACTTATGTGACCTATATAACATATATATTATACTAGAATTATAATATATATATATATCTCTCATTTAGTTTAAATTCCATTAATGTTACAAAGAAATGAAAGTAGCATTCGTGCGTACGTACGACCTACCATCTCCATGAACGATGCATTTCATTTTTATCTCCAAATGTTATGGAATAGTATAAAATTAAAATATACTGGATATATATGATATTTAAATAATTAATTCCATTCTGGAGATGATATACTTATAACTACATGGACAATTCTTTTCAAACAAGTTTATTTTTGACTCATGTACCGAACACCAAAAAAACGTCTGATATGAACTCACTTAATTAACAAATTATTATAACATTATAATATGTAATATGAATTGAATAATAAACTTTAAAGTATGTCCAGAAGAAATTATAAATTGACCAAATTTTATTATTCAGGAATATAATGAAACGAACAAGACAAGTCGGACATGAGTTAAGGGATCCTACCTCTCTCTTTCTTTTTAAGTACTCCCTTTTATGTAATTTAATTTAAACCCCTTTTTCTTATATTGGTGGATGTTATTCTATATTCATCTTTCTGTAAATTTTATGTTCATATGACGAGAGACCCTATTTGATCTCATTAGTCCATTTTTTTGAGTTTTAGTGGAACCATTAGGCTGTCGAGTTTTTGTAATTTATTTTTCATCTTTTATTTATTCCCATGAGATTCATGATACATTTTCCACTATTTAATTTTTTTTGTGGTGTGTATAATCCCCATTATTGTATTCTTTGTGTAATATACTTTAACTTATGGGTATTTACATCTTCATTGTATGATCCTTCTTTCATGGGGTGTACATTTCGAAAGTCACCCAAATCGGTAAGGGAACCTTTCACCATCTTTTTTTAATAGACTTCTTTTTTAGGTCTTTTAATTTATATCTTCTTATGTTGGGATATGTTCTTATATATTCTTATTGCGGTAAATGTTATGACAATGTGATGAGATACATTTTTTATCTCTCATCATCTCATTTTTTGAATTTTAAAGTGACGCATTTAGGCTGTCAAATTTCTGTAAGGGAACTTCTTAACCCACTTTAAATTATTTGGGTTAAACCTCCCATTCTTGATCATATCGTTCTATGAATATGTCTGGGTGACCTATGATTGGTTTACAGTTAATATACATTTATATTGGGTGTATTTATGTTTGTCACAAATATTTATGTAATTGATTTATCCTTAATCTAAGGAATCCATCTCTGTAAGGTACTTCATCTCAATATCCTTTCATTGAGGAATATTTTGTTTTATACACAACTTCCTTTTATATAGCATATAAAACCCTTTGACATTTAATTTTATTCAAATGTAATATTTTTATATGATGCATTTTACTAAATGAAAAAAGCAAATATTTTGTCATGCGTATGCGGTGAAAGCTACTTCTCCGCCGCCTTGACCATTATTTGAGTTTTGGATTCCTCTAAAAGCCATAACATTTTTTTAAATGAAAAATAAATACCATGTTTTACTTTTCATTTATTTTGGTATTGAAAATGGTTTTGATAATGTTTTGATTATATCAATGTGTTTTTTATATCTGGTGATTGAAATGTGGATATGTTATGTTTCCTTTATGCATGTTTTATGTTTTATGATTATGTTATGTTTCTTGGGCATTGTTTATGAAGACAGGTGGTTCCATGATAAACTAAGGGAGTGTGAGCCCATGATAGTTCTCTAATTAATTGGGTAACACGAAGGGGTTAATCGCTAAGGTTTTTTCGAAGAGATTTAGGGAATATACTGTGATGCGTATTCCAAAAGTAACCATGAGGGTTACTACCTATGTAATAATGTTATGAATGCATCAATTTACCATTATATATTATGATTTCTATGAGTTATACATAAATATTATGATTTCATATGGTATGTTATGATTGAAAGTTATGGTTTTATTGATTTGTAGTTATTGGCAGGTTTATGTTTCCTTTCATTATGTTATAACCCTTACTGAGCTTTTTATGCTCATCACACGTTTTTGAAATGTTTTTCACAGGTTATAAGGATGGGTAAGAGAAAGGAGGTATTCAAGAAGATTTATATCAAGAAAATAACTATTGTTTTATTTAAGGATTTTTTTATTGTTGTGAAAAATTGGTTATAGTAGTAGTGTCTACTTTGTAATCTTATGAGATGTACTAGTTATGTCCTAATTCTCTAAAACACTAAACCTGAAAAGATCCTCAATGTGAAGTATTCATTTAATTCACGATTAAGAAACGTTTTATGTCCATGTCCTTGTAATAACTCATAATGATAAATTATCAATGACGTATTAAAAACCAATAACATCTAAAAAATGGTGGGTAAAACAACAAGAGTGGGTAAAACTCTAATGGTGGGTAAAACCCCATGGTGGGAAACACCAATGGTGGTTAAAACACTAATGGTGGGTAAACCCCAACTGTGGAAGACAAAAAAATTGTGGGTAAACACTAACAGTGGTAATACACCAAAGGATTTTAAACACCAACCGTGAGTCCTTGAAAGTTATGAAAACCCAAAATTAATCATTCCTAAGTCATTTTTGATGTATTTTTTTGAATCAAAATTTCAGGGATTAGTAGAAATATCAGTAAGATGATGTTAAATAACAATTTACTCAAGAGTTATATCACCCTTATGAATATGATATCTCAAAAAGTGTTTTCCTACAAAAATGTGTTTTTTCTTGAGAGAGATAAAGGGTTATTTGATATTTTCAAATAACTTTTACTATAAAAATTTATAGGTACAAGCTGTAATTTATATCAATAGTCTAGAAATGTGTGTTTATTCCAATGATAATTAAGCACATTTGCGAGATGCAACTATGTATTCAGCTTCAATAGTAGATAGTGCAATCAAATTTTGATTAATACTACTCCTAGAAACTTGAGAAATGATGAAAAGGTAAATTGTTCTAGAGATTATTTTTCTATCTAGTATAAAACCACCAAAATCAGTATTTTAATATATAACTATGTCATGTTATTATCCACTCAGATTGAAAAATCCTAATTTGGTTTTATATTTAAGGTATTTGAAAATCCCTTTTCACATGAACTATGTTTTAATATTTTGGATATGAATGAATATGAGAACACATACATGCACTAAAAATAATTTTTGGATGACAAGAAGTTATGTAGAGAATAATTAAAATCATACCTATGTAACTGGTTTGATCTACTGACTTCACAATTTCATCCAGATCTATCATATAGGTGGTACTCATAGGAGTTTCATTACTCATAGTTATATCGAAATAAATTTTTTTAAAAGATATTTATTATATTTACATTGATTTTATATAATTCCTAATTTATTATTCAAAATTTAAAAACCAAGAATTAATTTTAGTACACCCATTAAACTCATTTTGAATTTATTTTTCATCCATTTTGAAATGTCAGTACAGAATGAACTTTTAGAATATCTAAAAAATAATATCATCTACATGATTTCAAAAACTAAAAAATATTTTGAAATTACATTTATAAAATGGGTAGGATTATTATTACCTTTTTAAAATAAATTTGTAATAAAAAAAATATCGGAACATATACTAACAAGATCTAAGAGAATATTTTAAACAATATATTGTAATTGTTAACATGAAACAACGATTTTGAAAATGAGGATATTGAAATCAAGGGGTTGTTCAAAAAAACATTTTCAACTCTATACCCATTCACGAAATAAATTTTTTAATCCATTTTATATATTTTGAAATATAGATGTGTTGTATCAGAATGAAGAATTCTAATGGATTCAAGTATGAATATAGGTGCAAATATTTCTTCATAGTCTATACCCTCTTCATGAATACACACCTGTGAAAATAATATAGACTTATTCCTTTAGATTATTTTTTATTATAAATGTTGTTTCTAAACACCCATTTAGTTCCTATATTAATGGTTTCCATGGGTCTATTAACATGTTCAGAAAAATTATTACTTTCAAAGTGATTGTGTACTTAATGATGGGCTATTACCTCTAACTCATTGTCAATTTCAACATTGTTGTTCATTCGTTCATGTTGTGATACGAAATTTTGATGTTGAACTTGGTTTCTTAGATATGATCTAGTTTTTGTACCTTTATCTATGCCTCCAACAACAAAATCAAAATGATGATATTTAAGTGTCTTAATAGCTCTAGAAAATAAAGGTATGGTCACCTCAAGGTCCTATATAGGTTAAGGATCTAGAAAGTTCCTTAGACCTATATTATTTTTCTGCATGTTTTCAACATAATCAGAAGGATTAGAATTTATGTTCAAGGCAGATATATCATCCACATGGTTTTTTAAATGGGGTTTATGTTTTTGTGGATCAATTTAATCACACTTGAAATGGACAGAATCTTATATATTATTTGTTTGTTTGATAATAACTATGTAGAATTCCCAATAAGTCGAATAAAAAAGGGAAATTACATTACTAGTTTTGGATGAAAACATCTCAAGATTATCCTTAGTGTTAAGAATGCATATGTTGAAACCAAACACTCTAATGTAATTAAGCATATATTTTATATTATTCCAAAGTTTAGAAGGGTTACTTTCATGCTATTTTTAATTAAAACTATATTAATTATATATAATGTTTTGTTTATAACCCCTTACCAAATGTAAACATATATGTAATATTAATTATGTATTGTTTGGGAAATCCATTGAAATATTGTATTTTATCATTCAAAAAATCCATTCTACTATGTTGTATTAGAATCAGGGAAGTTATGTTCATTGCGATTTTTTGAGAAAAGTGATTCCAATTCTGGATTTTCAAACTCACATCCATATGCACTTCTTAATTACAGAATTCTATGTCCACTTAGGTTTTCTAAAAATTTAGCATTCTTGGAAAAATATATGAAAGGAATACTTTTTTGAACTAAAAATAATACCCATATAAACCTAGAAAATTCATCTAATTGTAAATAGACATAGTTATACCAATTTATACTAGGAACTATAGATGTTATAAACAATTCCACATGAACCAACTCATGAGTTTTAGAAGTTGAAACATACTTCAATAATGTTAATGTTATTTTGTGTCGTTTCACTTTTGGATATGAACTACAAATATTTTCATTTTAATTTTTTTTGGGTAGATCTTTAAAAAACAATTTCCTAATAAGATTTATATGTAAGTGAATGTTATAGCAGCCTAGTCTTCTATACAAACCCCAATATTCTCTATGAATGGAACATAAGTAGAAAAACTTCTGTGAAATTAAAGAAACAAGATTAACAACATAAAAATATTAATTTCACAAAGAAAAAATAGTAATTTATATATATAAACATATTACATGATTTGTTTTTAAATTTTACATGAAATTCATCTTCATATATTTGTGAGATGCTTTGTAGATTGTATTTTAAACCATCAAAAAAATTACTTTATATATTAAAACTGAATTAGTGTTACTGACTTGGATAAGGCTAATGATTTCTCCTTTAACATTTTCACCTATGATGCCTTGACCACCATAAACCTTTATCGGGATCTTGATGCTTGAGTAATCTCTTGACATATGTCTGGAACATGAATTGGTCATGTAATAGAAATAAATACAAGAGATATTTAAGTAGTATTCCAATAAATCAATGTTTATTCCATGAATGATTTTGGTTCCCAAATTTCATTGGATTTATATATATTAGTAATTAGGGCATTATGAACCCATATTTTCATGATAGGATTCCTATAATAAGATTGTAATATTCTTGAAATAAAAACATTATTAAGTTATTTTGAATAAATTATTTCATAAAATTTATTGAATTGGATTTAGGAAAAAGGTTCTCATAATAATTCTTCTTTATCTAGTTTTGTATCATACACCAGTAATATATTTTTGTGAAATTTGACTAGCTATAATTTGAGTGAGAGTTTCCCTTCCTTTTTAAATCACACTAAGTATTTCATTTTTGATCATTTAATAATATCATTTTATTATTTTCTTTTAATAATTTTTATTTTTTCTCATTTTATATAGTGAGATGAATTCTAACAATATTAGATAAAACAAGTTATTTTATTAGATATTTTTATTTGTCTTGGAGCATATTAAATTTATCTTCAAGAATATTTCACTATTCTAACATTTCCTCTTTTTAAATATCATCAAAATTGTTTTCATCTTCAAAATGATCAGAATTATGTACATGAGATAAAATTGGTACCTATGATATGATTGTTATGAAGTACATATTTTCTCAATTATGATTTTCTTCATGAGTTGATTCTGAGTCACTAGAGAAATCCATAGAGTTAATCCATGTTTCTTTAATTTATTTCTTATAGTTTCTATCCATATCTTCATACTTATTTTTTCACAAACACTTTGGACTGTCATACTTCATATGTACTTTACTCTTACACTCATAACATGTTGTATTATTTTAACATTCATCTATATTCCATTAATATTTCAAATTTCCTCTATTATCATATTTTCTCTTGTATATTGGGTTTATAAAGATTTTATTCTTCTGATTTAATTTATTATACTTATATCCAGATAAGCCATTTCCCCACCATAGTCGGCTGGTGATTCCTCATCACTGACGCTTGCACCTTGAATTTTTCCTTTTATTTCTGTTTTTATGGAGTAGTTTTAGAGAGAAAAAATATTCTCATTGTTTCATTGTGCATTTCAAGACTATCCTTAATCTCTTCTCCATCCATTATTCTGTTCTCAATCAATTCATTGACTGGTATCTTACTAAGGTTGCAATATTTTCTTTTAGAAACAGATACCTCTCACCACCTCTCTAGAATACATATATGCATTATCATGATTTGATATTTTTTTGACACTATATTCCCCAAAAACGTATTTTTTTTACTATCTCATTTAACTTAAGATACATGTCAAAAAAATCATCTCAACAAGTTTAATCATAAATATATCATTTGAAATAGTATTCAAGAACATTCTCATTTCTTTCAAATTATTGGTTCCTTCATGATAAAAATATAATGTATCCAAAATTTAAAACGAAGGGTTATTATTAGATATCTAATTTTATATTTGATATCCTAAGGTATAGAAAATAGAGTTTATATATTTTTAATTGTTATTATAATAATGTTTAATATTATCATGCAATATATTACTATTAGTCTAAGGTAATTCATATGAATCCTCTATTGAAGACCAAATTTCAAAACCCATGAATTGAATATTAATTTTCATATTAATTTTCCATTTATTATAGAAATTTCTATTAAATAAAGGAGGTGTATTGGTAGAAAAACATTCTTATCTATTATCCATTTAAAGAAAAATTTATATATAAAAATATTAATATAATTAAACCAAAACTAAAATTAGAGTTGAAAAGTGTTTGAAAATCCATTAATATCAAATGATTTTAGTAATGAGTATCTCATGGGGGGTGTAAATTGAGAACCAGATAAAATATTTTGTTCGATGAATTTTTAAATGGATTCCCATAAATAATTATAAAACCACGTTATTAAATATCAAATATTGATACATGTTATTATTTTTTAATATATTTTTCAATGATTTATTAATTATTAGTTAAAATAACATAATAATATTACAGTAAATTTAGAAATCAATTTACGTAACCAAAATATTTATATAGACACTAACAAAGATGAACTATCAATGTTGTGTGGTTTTTAAAGATTAAAAAAACAATTATTAAATAAAAGAGAAAAAAACAAAACATATAGTGGAATAAATATATGAGGTTAAATATCAATCCAAGACCCAATCCTCTCCACCTAAAAATCATCTAATTATACAGAAATTATATTAAAATATCTTCATCCATAAACTAGATCATGTATACAAAAGATTATTTATCCAAGACATGAAATGATCTCTTCTAAAATAATTTTTGGAATGAAATAAACACACTCCACACTAGGACCTCTCCCACAACACATTAGAAGAAATTTTTAATGGGAGTAGATAATATATCAATTATACTCTTATTAATTCTTGGGAGACTGTGTGTGTTTAACATACATAGTAAATCAAAAACTTTTAAAACATTAAATAAATAAAATAGAGAGAAAATGTAAATATGTAGAAAATATAGATTTCTTATGTTTGATTTGATCTAAATCAAGAGTCCCCATGAATATACATTGAATAGTAAACCAAGTAATGTTTTAGAAAAAGGCAGTAAAATAGAGTGTGTGGGATGGGTTTGGGACCATTACCTTTTAGGGTAATTGGTATGTCATCAATGATTGTGGCTACATCTACTCCTAGTTGATGTCACTCGCTACCTTAAGATGCATAAAGGGAGTTTATTTCTATGTAAATTACAAACAAGAACATGGATCTCATATATTCACATTCCAGAAATCATTGATTGATTTAAATTAGAAGATTACTGGATTTATCCCCCTTGATATTTCATCTACTGATAGTTATGAGGAATCAAATAACACAACAAAAAAATTATTTAGTTAACAATTTTTTTCTATTTTTAAGTTGAAATATAATTATAAAACACTGATTAATTTTCAATATAATTTTGATGCATGTGCTGATAGAAGAAATTGGTTATGGAGATGTATAAGGAATCGAGAAAAGTTTATTATGTAGTGATTAATGTACTTTTTTGGTTAATAGAGGATGTAAAACTAAGCATAAGAAAAATTAGCACTAATTTGGTTATTCAAAAACCATTCTATGATATTTAGTAGTTATATATGTATTTCCATTACATTTCAGACCATTTTATTTCAATGTGATTATATAATTTATAGAATATTAAGGGAATTGGTAAAAATTCAATTTTATGATATAGTTATTCATGTGTTTTGAAACTCATTTTGATATTTTTATTAACAGTGATAAATTTCTTTGGTTCATGGATTAATTATGTTGCTTCCACTATGTGCTGTTTATTTGTTTTATTCTAGTTATGATTTCTGTTCTGTTGCAGTAGATTCTAAAGCTGCATTTTGTTTTGTAAAATTAGCATATAGTATTGGTTTAAACCACCAATATATATATCATATTATATTTTAGTGGTGGTTTAAACCGATCCTATATAATGTCTATTTTTTGTCAGTTAAAAGGGTTATTATATAAAGTCATAATTATTTAGCAGTTGTTGTTTTTGTTTTTAAAGCAGTTTTCTAGTAAAGAAATTTGTATTTAGAAGCAGTTTTGACTGATGTTAAATATATGTTGTGTGATAGTTACCATTAACCACCACTAAATAGTAGAAACCTCCATGGGTTGGATGTAGACACCAACATAAGTGGTGGTTGTTTTAAAACCATCACAAAATTAGTTAAAAGCAGTTTAAACTACTTCCAAATCCAAATATACCTATGCAAATAGGATATTTTTATTTAGTGACTAATGTTGAAAATAAATTATTTAATGTTTATTTAAAGGCCCAAAAACCATTCTATAGGGCCTTTTCTAATTATATGTATATGATGGTGATGAGTTTCAAATTATTAATTAAAAATGGGATTAATTATCACTAATCTATGAATGCGATGACATAATTGAATAGGGTAAGACAAATTTTTCCTATTATATCAGATGAATTGAAATTTGGTTTCAATGAAAACATGAATTTCTTATCATAAATAAAATATTATCATGATTTTCACCTTTTTACAATAAAATATATATTTTTTTGATTGAAAAGTGAAATATTATACAGTTAACTCATAAATATTTCAATATCAATATGGTTGCATATGAAACATGAAT
This sequence comes from Viscum album, assembly GCA_963277665.1. Taxonomy (NCBI): domain Eukaryota; kingdom Viridiplantae; phylum Streptophyta; class Magnoliopsida; order Santalales; family Viscaceae; genus Viscum; species Viscum album. The sequence continues at coordinate 993,625,412 of OY728126.1, forward strand.
AAATATGGAACAAGAATCAATAAAATTCTAAAATGATATAATATTCAACTCTATATGAAATATTATATAAATGCAATTATAGATCTAAAATATGATCTTACTGATATGTTTCTATCAATTTTGGTAAAAATATTATGAGAGGTAAATAAAGGTTTAAAGGAAATCATCCATTAAAAAATTTCAAAAATGAAAATCATAGGAATATTTCAAGATTATATCTAAGGAATTATTATAGATAATTAAAAGGTTAATGCATAAAATAAACAATCTAATACTCCCCACAAATAGATATTTAAAAATAAATATTGTTCTAAAAAGTTTGTTTCAGTAGAAAAGTGTTGTGAGTGTAGATAAAGATAAATAATTGGAATTCATTTATAAAAGAAAAAAAATTGAAAATAGATTTTAAGGATACAATGATTGAAATATTTTTCAAATTAAATTTTGAGGAGGGTAATAAAATTAGCAGAATGTAGTTTTTTTATCTCAAGGTAAAACATGAATATGCTCTTCAAGTTCTTAAGACTAATTGAAATATAAAAAACAAAATAAGTGGATTTTTGAATGAATAATCAGGGTATATTTACTAAATCAAATATAATATCACTTAGTCTGTAAAGTTTATGAATGAAAAATGGGATACATAAGAAATTTATTGAGCACTAAATATTAAAATATATGTTAATATAAAGCTAGTTGGTGATGTGTTTAAAATCAGGGAGTTAATTTTAATGGATTATCATCCTAATAATTTTTTGAGTATGTGTTAACAATATTTCATAGGTATTAAAATAAAATTAATTTATAGGGTAAATATTACAAAATTATAAAATAACAATTCAATTATGAAATGATGTAGAAAGAATAAGATTATATAGAATATTAGAGACAAGGATAACACATATTTTTTTATAGTGGGAGAGGGGAATAAAATTTAGAATCTAAGACTCAATCCTATAATAAAATAATCTATATATATCATATCAATAATGTATAATACAATATATATTCCAAATTTAATGTATAATCATTAAATCACTTATGATGGTTTCATGATATGGAATATGACTATAAATACCTACTAATAAAAGAACAAACTAGAATCGATCTTGTTGGAATTGATTCAAAATGATGTTTGTGGTCTAATGAAACATAGAAAAATATGTGATAAATTATATCTCATTATTTTTTTATTCCAATAGCATGATGGTATTAATATATTTTTTGTAAATCAAGAAGAAGTTGATAGAGTTAATCAATCATTTTTAAGGAAAAGTGAAAGTGAAAGTGGATAATCGACAAATATTTTTTGATCAGATAATGGAATCGAAATACATCAAATGAGATAGAAGATAACATATGTATGTATGGTTTAAATTATGAAGTCTAACAATTGAGGAAATCTCAACATATTCTTTTTTAAATGAAGAAACTATATAGTGAATAACATGGAAATTATTCAAAACATCGATAGTAGAATCTCGAGGAACTATTTGAATGTTACCACGAAAGTGGTTATATACCACTAGATCTTGGATTTTCTATGTCTTGAAATAGATTATACACAATATGAATTGTTTCATGAAATAATGGAATCACCTAAATACATAATAATATTTTAATTACATTTTAATATTTGTAATATAGAAGGAATCCATGTCACAACCTTCCCCCAATAAATTCCATCCTAGGTCGATAGAGGAGAAGAGAGTTACCCCCAGTCCTACATCCAATTAGTACTAATGTAGTTACTAGTTACCACTAAATCAATCCCATTTATGGGAGAAATTATCCTCATATATTCTTAAGAGAATGGAATAAACCAGCAATAAAAAAATAGACCCCTCAAAAAATGATATATTGATTCATGTAACTCCAATGTAAACTATATTTCACATGCTAATAATGAAAATGTACATGTACGATTGTCCCTATAAATAATAAATCATCTCATTAATCCATCTAATATAATTTAATAGTAACTAAAATATCCTCAATACTACATTGGATATACATATCATCCTGTAGAGTGGTGAGAAATTTGGAGAAAATAGTATGATGAACATTCTAAAAAAAATATATAATAAGAAATAAAATTTCAGTATTGATATGCATTTGAAATAATGCATGACTAGGGAATGTATAAAGATATTATGAATTGTAATACTCACATGCATTTAATTCTTAAGTGTAGAAAATCAAGTTAAATTAATAGATCATACCAACTATACATCATAAGTTAGCATAATAAATCCAATTTTCAATTTATTTATAATAATATTTGAAGCAAGTAATATAATATCCAAAATAATAACCATTCCATATATTATTTATTTTATATAATTATTCATACAATTAGGAAAGTCCATAACCCAACATTCATTTATCATTACATAATCACATACTGACATCCCATGCAATCACATGACCCCATATATGAATACAATACCTAGACATCACCACTTACATACAGTTAATGAAATCTCATCATCAATGAAATCATGCGTAACCTTGAGCCAATTTAGACCAATACATGAAATAGACCATTATTACATCATACTGTAAGGATATAGGTATATTTTTTGTTTAATCCATTATAAATCATAATTAAATTAACCTGATGTAACATATATCTATTACACACAATAAATGTTACTATATACTTGAAAACCTATGATCCATTATAACGTCTCCATATTTTCATAAATGGATATTACATCTTTTTTCACTAAACATGCATTACAATACCCATACACATTCCTGAGGACCATAAAATTTTAGTACCATTAAAAACACGAAATAAAAATCTTATAATTTTGTTGAAGATCCTCAAAAGATCCCTTAATGATCATCCCCTTTAGTATTACTCCATAAAACCCTTCTTCATAACCTGGGAAATGGAATCATAGTAAAGGGTGAGATCCAATGCTCAATAAGGGTTTTAATGGGAGATACTTAATAATACAATAAGGCAATGAGAATAGTTGAATAACTTTTGGAGAACATACCATATATTTCTATGTTCTTATACATGAGTCATGGAATAAAGGATTGATGTTCTTAATACCTGATTCATAATGGAATCAAAAAACATAATCCATGAGATCATAACATTAACATAAGACATGAAATTTTAGAACACAAATTATCTTATAACCATGGTAACATGTATATATAGAAACAAGTTCATATATAATTTTAGGAAATGTAATTAGGACCTTTCATAAACATATACACATTAAAACCATTTCCTTACATAAAATTATGGTCATGAAAACTAGGTCCATGCATATATTTATGAACATGAAATCACGTTCACACATAATGTATATACTGAATGAGTTAACCATTATTACCCAAATCATAATAAGAAGATATATGACCAACCTATAATATAATTTTATCATACATATATGTTCCACATGATCATAAATCATTCATCATGCTAAAAATCATAAAAGGAAATGGTTTTCATAAACGTTTATTCATTGAAAATCTCGTCGAAAAGTAATGGGATTCATAATCATCATTGCATCATAGTATAAAACATTAAGTGAAATAATAATAAAATTATCCTTGGATTATATCCCATGTAAATAATGAGAACCACCAACATGCATCATCTTGGATGAAAAATAATTTGAATGATTATTTTGAATCATTTCATGAGGAAAATATTTGTTCTCCTTTGAAAATATCTTTTTAAATAAAAACACATTTATGAAATATTTTTCATTTACGATATCCTTGAAAATTATAATGTAACATTTGAAAACCATTTTAATCCTCAGTGAAATAATTTTACATGAAAATTCATTAAATATTATTTAAAAACATTTTTAGAAAACATGGTTTCTGTTTAAGACTAATTTCCATCAGAAGTGAGAATAATATTACATGAAATATAAAATATCATTAAAATAAGGATATTCATGATAAAAAATGTGAATATGAAGTATATATACCTCATAAATGTATATATTTTCATAACATAACATTTGTTTCAATAAATGAAAATTGGAAAAAATTACCTTACTGGTTTGGTAAATTTTTAACTGAAAACCTCATGAAAGAGAGAACATCAAATAGTTCTGTAAATACTGATAAATTTAAGGATATGGGTAATATATTACATTAATGTAAAGTATATAAACCATAAAAAGAATCTATTAGGGTATTATTCATCTTTCCCATTGAAATAAAACTGCAATAAAAATCCATTTCCTTATGTCTTGACTTCCATCATACACATTCAATCCTCCTATTCTTTGGGTATCGCCTTTTGGGTTTCACCAGAGGATACATGTTTTTCTTTATGACCAAATCATGTATTATATAATGAATTAATGTAAATTTGGTGGGATATTTGGATAGTATTTGTCTAAACTAAATGGTTTTTGATGTGTAAACAAAATAGATGAATATGTGACCTTTTATAATAGAGGGGAGGTTTAATTTATTAATTTCTTAAAATATTTTATTATAAACAATTGAATTTCAATGAAAATACTATAGAAAAGACAAGGATTAAAATATGAGATAATATAAGGTTATAATATCAACAACTAATAGGATTTAGAGAATTTTTTTGTTATTCTAAACCTTATCATTTTGATTAACTCTTCATTAGCCTATTTTAATTTTAACTACAATAACAGACTTTTCAATATTAAAAAGTTGTATTCTTTACATATAATGCGTAAATTGGACCAAAAAAATCCAATTTATGATATTCTAGACCATATTTAATCTCATTTGACCATATTGAATATTTTTATAAATTATAAATTATATTAAAAAAATATTATTTTCATGAAATATTATTTCTGTCAATTTTTATATAGTTCACTACATAGAATTTATAAAAATAAATAGAGAAATATAACTTAGAAACAAATAATTTCTTACATCCATAATATGATATATTCAACGATAAAATTCATGGATCATCTTAATTAATTCAAATTATATTTTATTTAATATATATAATATCATTTATTTGAATTTTTATTTATTGAATAATTACACCATCACCATTTTTTATTATTTCTGTTATGTATTTATGCCCTAAAAACTAAAAGTAATATTCAATAATGTATTTAAAACTTTTATATTTCAGAAAATATTTATTTTCAAGAATATCTAATATTTGACCCCATATTAAAATTTTTATACATATTAAATGTATGAGTATGATATTTTGTCACATTATTTGATTTTAATAACATATAAATAATTATTATGGAAAAATGTCCATTAAATAATTAAATTTTGAACCATAGATATTATGTGTCGAATGAAATTAATCTAATAAAATTTCGTTGACTATTAGGACCATTTTATAGTCCTTATCACTATTTTTTAATTTAATTTATATAATTTACCGTTTACCATGGTAAAAAAATTTCGCATGATATTATTCATATTAAAAAAAGGGACCTATTAACTTAATTTTTATCTTCAGATTAAAAATATGGAATACATTTTTTAAAATTAAAAAAACATAAGTGTATTTAATTAATTTAATGTTATTTATGTAGGTGGGGAGAGAATGTGGGGTTTTAATGTGAAAATTGTTAATGTTTACTATGTTTTTATGTATATATTAACCATAAAAAGAATTACAATGACCTACATTGTGTTAATGGAAAAAATTATTTAGGAAAAATTCATCTATTTATGTTTACAAATGTACCTATTTTTATGTTATAAATTTAAAACATATTAGATGAATTTAAAATTAATTAATTTAATATATAACATATAGTTTTAAATAATTTCATTCACTAATAATGATTAATTAATTTTATTATGATAAAAAACCTTTGTGGGAATAAATATATTTTTTCATTAAACATATCGATTATTTTCCATTTGTTTCTATCTTCATACTAAATTAATTAGTATCCAAATAATTCATTTCCTTATTTACTTAATCTAGTTATTTATGTTTATTCCAATGGTTAAGTGATAAATATGATAATAAACAGTATATTTTTATCCAATAAAACCCATTTTTTTGTGAAACATAAGAGAAAATTAGTCTTTTGTATAATACAAGACAAAGTCAATATTATGTGTAGAAAAATATCATGTATAAATAAACCTCTAATTCGAGTAACATGAAATTAAATCCATAAAATAATCTTAAATAAAAAGTAATGATTCATAAAAACATGGGGGTGTTATATTCTATACCCTTTAAAATGAAATTTTACTATAAAATTCTTCATAATAATACAAAAATAAATGGGATACATTTTCCACATTATATATTCATGTTTCCATGGTGCTTCTTTAAATGGGTGGTTTCTGCATAAAACATTCACCATATCAATGTTCTTGTTTTGTATAAAATTATCTCAATATTCTAGAAATTCTATTAATTTCTCTTCATACGAATGTTTATTCTCTTGTAGTAAAATCTCTGAGTTTTGTACACATGTAGGATCAGGAATGTACTTACCTTGAATAGATACATGGTAAAAATCATAAAAATGAGAGATATTTTGTGATATCATTAATCAATTATCAACTATTCAAATACAATTAAGAATTTGAAAAGGAAAATCATGTCATTAAAATATTAAATTGAACTTAAAAAATTTGATGAGGATTTGTGAGAATATCATTATAGGAATCCCAAATTGTAAAAAGTTTTAATAAAATATCCTCTCAAAAAAGGTAAAGTAAAATGATGAGATCAATACATAACTAGGATTTTGATTAGGATAACATTAGTGGAAGGTGAAAACTTTTTCATGGAATATAATTAAAACTTTCATGTTCTCAAAGAGAGTGATAGAGTACATTTTAATTATAATGTTTACTATCACTGAATGATAAATCTATGATTATCTAATGAAACATTTGATTTTGAGGAAATGAATTTACTAGGATTTTTTTTTGTTTCATGGTATTTTTCCAATTGTTGAAGTGTTTTCACTAGAATTTATACTAACTTGATTTCATTTCATTTTATAAGCCTGATAAAATTAATTGATTATTCCTTTATCAATTTCTTCTTCATATATTTCACGAAGAAATGAGGTTGAAATTGTAATTCTAAAATTACTAGTGGATCATAAGATCCATAATTTGATGAAAATTTATTCCTTCGGAATCTATTTATCATAATCATGTTTTTTGTAATGGTTGTCCTGTACACATAAATCTATATATGGTGATGTAATAGATTAATCTCTAAAACCACATTTAAATTTCACCATAATCTATTTCTTCAATGGTCACTGTTATGAACATTAAAAAATATTAAAATCTATAACTTTTAAAATAAGGTTAATAAAAATTTAAAATAAAATTATCATTAATACCCCAAAGAACATGATATATAAATTAATCTTCACATACCAACCATGTGAGCACCGTGATCATGTATTATCTTAAAACCTGTTAATAAGATGAAAAAACATATTCAATACACACATGAATTCTCATTCCATATTTAAATAACTTTTATTATATGAGAACATTTTTGTTGGATGTTTGGGTTCATCCTTGTATCGATATAATATGTGATTTAATTATTCCAAAATCTTTATAGATAATCAAAATGAATTTAAATAATAGATGAATAATAATATTTTAATAGGGATTATTCATTCATGATAAAACATGAAATTACAAAAAAATAACAGGATGATTAGTATTCACTAGTTATCATGGTTCACATCATCCATTATTATAACATAAGATTTCCATTGATCTTATCATTCAAAACTTTTTGTGGCTTATCATCGATCTTAGCCATTGAATTGGGGCATTGAATATGATAGTGGCCAAAATCTTCTTATTTATAACACTGATGTGTGAGTGGTACATTTTTTTGTTCTTTATCTCCATTCATTTCATTAACTGGCCTCTTTACCTCACTTTGACCCTCATTTGATCGATGTATAGGATTACCAAAATTGAAGCATCTTCATTTTTTACTTTCAAGAATTCCCATGAGTGCCCTTTACTACATTTTTGGGATGTATGAGGTTGAAGCATTTCCTTACAACAATGTGGAAAACTAATTATGTAACCATTAAGATCCATATTTTTTTTCATATCACCCAAACCTTTAGGGTTACAAACTTCTATTTCCACATTCAGTTCAAAACCAATTATTTATTCATCACTTGCAAATTATCTTGTGGGTAATTCTATTCAATGATTTGTTTTCAAGAAACTAAATAATTGATCAGTTATATTTTTATGTATGATGATAATTATTCATGAGAAACATGCATGTATTCTAATATTTTATTCATAGGATCGAACATATTCATCTTCATTTTATTTTAACTCAACAAATTCCTTCCCCTTTTTCATAAGAATAGCACAAGGAAATTAATTATAGAAAAATAAGGTATTGAAATCATCCCCATACATGGAGTCAATTATATATTCTTGCATCATATTCTAGATAATATTCCAACATTGATCTACTTCACCTTCTAGATGGTAAACTATCATGAAATATTATTCATGTTCCAATATTTGAAGAACATAAAATCATTTATTAATGGTGTTGAACCATTTCTCATCCACTAATTGATATGAAGTCCCACTAAATTAATGTTTTTTTTCACATGAAAGAATCAATATAATGTTGTTCCATCTTTTTCTCTTGTGTATGTCCATGAAGATTCATATTTTTTCCCAGTATAGTGATAATATTTATCATTACGGCTCCATAAAAATTTGGTTTCTCAAGAATAAAGTCATTGAACTGTCTCTTAAATTTATCATTAAAATGGTTTTTTTAGGTTCCATCCATAAAATAAATCTAAAAATAATAGTGTGAGAAACACAAACAATACTGGGAGAACCTCTAATTCAAGGGAAATTACAGATGACATTTTATTCTATGACCCCTTAGGTTTGTCTTAGGATATTCATTATCATTACCAAAAATCTAGTATTGTAGCATAGTTATACCCTAAGGGTTCTCATTAATGTTTTTTCTTTATATTTTCCCAATGGTGATTAATAAATTTATCTTATACAAAATATATCAGCCTAGGATTTTTAGACATGTATATTACATTTTTTATATGAATAAACATTACATTACACACACCCATGACTGAGGAACATAATATTTTAGTGCATTTAGAAACCTATAACACACTATTCTAATTTAGTGAAAGATATTACTCTTTCATATTCCTATTTAAAACCTTTATTCACCACCTGGGAAAAGGATACATATGAAAGGGTTATCTCAAATTCTCAGTAAGGGGAAACATGTTAGATACATAAGCATAACATTTGGGTATGATAACATAAGAATAACATTTGGAGATCATACCCTATATTCCAAATATCTTATACAAGTGTCATGGAATAATGTTTGGAAGTTCATAAGACATGAATCATAAGTGAATCAAAAAACATAATCCCTAAGATCATAACATTGATTGGAGTCTTGAAATTGTAGCATACACAAAAACTTGAGACTTTTTATACCAGTATAAATAGAAATAGGTTCACTCATTATGTTAAGGGCATGTAATAATTACCTTTCATGAAAAATCGTCATGAAAATAGGCCCATGCCTAAAATTATGGACATCAAACAAGGTCCATGAATGGAGTTGTGAACCAGAAATTAGGTTCACACATAACATTTATTCCACATGAGTTATCAATCATTACCCAATTAATTGGAGGAACATAAAGGTCACCCAATTCATATAATAAAATCATACATATATGTTTTTCAATATTAGAAATAATTTATCATGTCATAAATCATGAAAATAAATGGTTTTCATAAACATTTTATCATATCATATCTCATTGAAAAGTAACGAGATTCATAGACACTATTATATGAAAAAATAAACCATTCAGTTAACGATTATGAATGATATCCCTAGATCATATCCATTTTAAATCTTTATTAACACCAAAATAATTCACCTTATATGAAAAATAATTTTGAATGATATTTTTAAAAAACATTTTGGTGGAATATATCCTTTCCTCTTTGAAATTTTTTTTAAATAATAAAACATTTATCAAACATTGTTCATTAAAAATGTCCTTGAAAAAATAAACATGGAGATTTGAATACAATTTTATAAATCAATGAAATCATGTTTATTTATTATAATTAAAATTTCATTGAAAATCATTTTTGAAAACAGTTTTAGAAAATATGGTTTTTGAATATGAAAAATTTCTAATCGAAGAGAGAAAAACATTATATGAAACAAAAAATTTCAGGAAAATAATTATATTAAAGATAAGAAATTTCAAATGTAATTATATAAACCTCATAAAATAATATAGGTTCAAAACAAAACACATGCCTCAATGAAGGTATATTGAGGAAAACTTACATTACCAATTCTATAACAATTGATCCATAAACAGCATGGAAGAGAGATAATGAAATAAATATGTAAATTTCTATAAATTATTCGATAAAGATCATATATTACATTAATGGGAAGTATATATACCACATAAAACAATAAATTAAATCATAATTCATGTGTCCCATATATAAAAATCTGAGATAATAATCTATTACCTTTGTATTGACTTCCTTCATTCAAATTCAAACATCATCTTCTTTGGGTATCACCTTTTATATTTCATCAAATAACAGCATTGCCTTGATTTTTGACCAAATTAAATTTTATATTGTAAAGGGAGGGATGATTGAATAATATTTTTATAGGGGTTTCCAAGAAAAATAGTTTTTGAAGTGTGAATAAAATATAAGAATAGGTTCCCTTTTATAATTGAAGGATGTGCACTATTGTAATTTCTCAAAAGATTATTTTTTTATAAAAATAAATCTCATTGTGAATAAAATCAAAAATAACATTATTTCAACTATAAGATATGATAATGTTGTAATTTCATCATCTAATAGATTTTAAACATGTTTTTATGTTATTTTATAATATATCATTTTGATTAACTCTTATTTCCCCTATAGTATATTTAACAATCGTAAAAAAATTAAGAATAATAAATGGTTGTAATTTTAACATATAAAGGGTAAATTTAAAAATAAATGGGCTATTGATGATATTTTATACCTTATATCATCCACAGTATTATTATTTTATATTTTTATGTTTCAAAAAGAATTCCAGAAAATATAATCTTCCAAAAATATCATCAATTTCAATTTTGACATTATTCATCACATGGAATGTATGAAAATAACTAGAACCAGAAAAATTAGAAAAAAACATTTGCTACAGCTATAACATGTCATATGAACCTATAAAATAAATGGATCACCTTAATAAATTCAAATTATACATCATTTGTTATTTATAATATTATTTAATTGATTTTTTAATTAATTTAATAATTACTACATCATTATTGTGTTATTATTAATTAATAGTATTTATACACAAAAAATTTAAAATAAAATACTAGGTAGTATATAAAAATTTTAGAATTAAAATTAAAATTTATATTCTATCATATATTACATTTATCCTAATATAAAAAATAGTATACTTATTAGATGTAAAAGTGAGGCATTTTGTCACTCTTTAATTTTAATAATATCAAAGTCATTTTTTATTGACATGTGTCCATTAAATATATAAGTTTTGAACATAATTATTAAGTATCAAAATAATTTTGACAAAAAGTGGGTAAATTTTAGGGACATTTTATAGTCATTATCACATTATTTTGAAACTAAATTATCAAATTTACCCTTTACTATGGTTACAAAAATTAAAAATAATTCTATTCATTTTTTTGTAAAATAAAAGGGGCCAATTTACAAAATTTGGAGCATAAAATTACAAATATATAATTAATTTTCACAGAATTCAATGAATTCTAGGTGATAAAATTAATTTAATTTTAATCATGTTGATGGGGTGAGAAAGTGAGTTTTTAATGTGAAAATTTTCAAATCATTACTGGATTTTTATAACTATATTCAAAATAAAAATTATTCAAATGACCTAAATTTGATTAATTGTTGTATGATTTAACTATTTATACTTTAAGAAAATTCAATATATAATTTATCATTATATATTATTTAGATGAAAAAGAAGTTTTAAATTGAGATCCTCTATATTTCATTACTCATCAAAAATGAATCTTCTATAAAAATTTAAAACATTAACCCTAATATAATTTTGATAATATGATTTAAAGAAATAAGTTTATTTTTTCAAATAAAATATATTAATGTGTAATAATTTAGTTATAAATTATGTCCTCCATTAAATTGTGATGAAACTACCACTTAGAAACATATATACATTTATATGCTTAAAATAGATTTTTTCTTTTTTGATGCATTTAAAAATAATTGGATTAATTTTAAAAAAATATCATTTAATATATAACACAAAAATTTCATTGAAAGCATTCAATAATAGTGACAAATTTATTTTATTTAGATAAAAACACCTTTTTTGTGAATAGTAAATGTTTTTCATAAAAAACCCCTTTCTTTTCAACTGGTTGTTATATTGATATATAATTAATTGGATACCCAAGAATTCCTTCCTAATTTAAATAATCATATTTATCCATTTAATTCCAATGTCTAGGTTACAACACTCATAATAAATAATATATTATTGTTTTTTAAAACTCAGGCTTCTTCACAACACAAGTTAAAATTAGTCTTCCATGCACTGAAAGACAATCTCTGTATTGCGTGTATTCAGTGATTGTGTATAAATAAATCATTACTTGGTATAACATAAAATTCTATTCATAAATAATTTTAATTTATTTTAATGAGACAAATTCATAATAACTCGACTTTCTACATCCATTATAGCTGAATAATAGAAACAATACAAAAAGAAAGAGGTTAAACATAAAATAAGACATGTAATTATATGATTAACGTAATAAAAAAATTAAGAATATAAGAAATAATATAACATAATGAAATAAATCATCCACATATATGAATTTCATAAAAATAATCTAATAACTAACAATTCTTATATCAGAAGTAAAAATAAAAATATAATTAAAAATTTTCCTATCATAAAATATATATTAATATATGAACCATTATTGTTGTAATGATCTAGTCACATAGTGCTTGATTAAATTATTTCCTCCAATTGTTCTATGCCATTTATATTTTATAATAACTATTTCATATTTAATTCTGTAATAAGCACTTTCAATCACTGAAATAATGGTCCATTTAATTTTTTCATACCATCAACTATTCAATTCCCTACATAACTTATTTTTCATAAATACTTGTTATCAGTCACAATTATTATTAATTATTTAATAGAGGTTATTACTCTATCAATACATACCTATATAATCCTCTTTAAATTTTATCCATATCTATTTAATTATTCCATTCCCACATACTTTATAATTAAGTAAGAAAGTTCTAATTACAGAATAATTACCTATAATTTACTAAGAAATCTTTTCTCATTTAACAATAATTAAATCATTTACCTTAAAAACATCTGTTAAATATGTACTGAAATTGTTAATATATATTTTATTTTACCTTCCTATCTGGTTCATGATATTTATAATAACTTTTAATTAATCTAATATTTATACATTACTTTTTTATAATTTCTATACATTTTTATTTAATCCTTATATCGGAAAGTGTCACAAAACTATCGATATATTTAATAATATCATCTTATATTTATATTTAAAATAATTATATTTTTTCTCACATAATTCAAACAGAGAATAAGGAAATCTATGCACATAAAATGATATAATTTTTTTATGTGATGCAATAAATAAATATGGAACCATATTCACATAATATTTTAATATCTATCAATTTCTAAAAAAATATATTATTTCATAATCAATGATTAAAAATATTATATGCAATCTTACATAACATCAATTTTAATTTTCATAAAAATTATCCACCCCTTTTGATTTTATAAAAAATCATTCAATTCTCATGGAATGTCGCATAAGCTCATCATCACATAGTAAATATCACCATCAAAATCATTTCAATGAGATAATTACTAATATCAATTTCCCCTTTTAATATTTTTATTACTCAAAGATATTTACATCATTAGGTATCAAAAAATTAGTTATTCTCAGCTAGACTAACAGATGTTATTCTAATATTCATTCAATGCATTAAATTAAAGAATTGAAAATAATGATTATTATTTTAAAAAATATTCATGGAAAATACATAAATTAAATTTGTGAACCATTTATTTATAACAATATTGATACCAAGGAAGAGTATTTTATAATAAAAATTATTCATATTTATATACAACCCCTCCCCTTTTCCATTTCATATAAACCAATTCGCGCAAATATATATATAATAATCTACCAAGAATTCTATAGTCTGGCCAAGGTATATTCAAAATTCATTTGTGGAATTTCATAAAAATAATATTGTTGGTAGTAATAGTCTTGTTTCAATAAGAATAAATGAGAAGGTATCCCTGTACTCATTTCAATGTGCTATTAAAAGCTGAAAATGATGACGATTTCAGTTATCCCATCCTAGGGGATCTAAAATGAATGGGATGATATTTTAAAATACTTTGAAGTATTCATAGTATATCAAGAATATAATACATCCTAAGATAAATAAATCATAAATACACAACCTCAATAACCAAGGTATTTTGTATGATTATCATGGTTGTAAACCCCCAATAGTTTCATGAAATAACATTATTTATTCTTATTAAATAGGTTTGAGGAGCGGGGAAGAGGTGTTCACATAGCTACGAACTCACAGTAGTGACTCATCAGAATCCAAAATATTCAGTTTGATCATGGACTCACAAAAACTCCAGTAGTTCATTTTTTATCACATAGAGTAGATGATTGAACATGGGAATACAATTATATAATAAAGATATATAGTAGGTCACATATAATAAAATATTTATGAATAATATATTTCATATAAATAAATGTGAAATTGGTCATAAATCCTCCTTCCATCATGATGAAACATTAAATTTCCACCCAATATTTTAATAAGAAATGAAGGGGCACAATGAATTCTATACATCATGTTTATGGTGTCTGAATTAGAAATATCTTATCTATATATAAATAAAACATTTATAACAATTTCAAAAAAATTAGATGCACGAAACTCATGTAGATCACAAATACACATACCGATTTTTAGAAAAGAAAATCAAGTCGCATTTGAATTTATATTTTAAAACATGTGTTATCCATAATAATACATTCCACTATTTAAACCCCTATATACACTACATAATACATGTAATAAATAACTATATATTTTTTCAATGAATTGATATTTATAATCCATGAAATTCATTTCATTATTTAATCTTGGTCATTAAAATTATAAAAACTAATTCATTAATGATATATATTTATTTCCAACTATTTTTAGCATAAGACTCTCATTTTTTCCATTAAAATTATAGAATTTTTTAATAGGATTTTGGTGGAAAAATGTATAATGTGGAGTTTTAACATGATATTACTTACACAATAAGTAATTAAAATCTATTACTTAATGTCACGTTAGTAGTTTGACATTTTCTTTAGAAAAAACTCAAAATTATTTTTCCTACTAAAAAATATCATGATATCAAACTGATGATTACATTTCCATATCAATACCATCTCAAGATCAAAATCAAGATTAATTTCATAATTTATCTTAATATATTTTTATATCTGATAATATTTTATATAATAACGTATTATAGATTTCTTGCTCAAAATTATTTTTTCATATTATCATAAAATTTATCTCGGACTCCAAGTTTCTTTCACAACATGCCGTAATAAATAGTTTTAACTCTACATTACATGGTTATCTTATTAATTATTTAATTAAAAATCAAGATTAATTTTGTATGTAAACGTTATCTAGAGTTATGACAGTAGATATCATTCAATGTTCATCAAAATCTAGATTTCAATCACATGGTTACATTCATTTATTAAAATATTCTAGAGTTCAAACTCTAATGTACATTAATGTTAAGTCATAATATCCTATAAAATAATCAACTAATGCAATATTCTTAAAATTCAGATTATTCTTAATTTAATATATATTTCTGAAATAACTTGAATCATCTATATAATCCCACAATACTCAAGAATAGTGAAAGGTATTTGTTTAAGAATGTATATTCTGTTATATTAGATACATATCAAACTATTTTTTTCATCAAGAAATAAAATAAATGCCATAGAAGAAGAAATCCCACCCAAAGTCTATTATTATTGGAGATAACTCTCAAATAGTGACCATGTAACTATAGAGAGATAGAGACACCCAAATATTTCATGGCATAGTTAGGTTTGTAAATATTTCATGAATTAGGTAAAACTCAACTAAATTTCTTGAAAATAATACCCCCAATAACTATCACAGTCTAGTGAATATCAGTAACAAATAAGTTGTTAATAAAAAACAACACAAATATAATTATATTAAATGAAGAATTTAATTCCATTATTAAAAATACATTTCAATTTTCAATATGCTTTAACTGGTTTACAAATTTTCATTTTTTAAATCAACAACACGCATTAAAACAATTAAAACTCAAATTCTCCATATTAATGGTTACTATTTTTGTGAATGAATTTTTATTTGCATTTATACAAATTATTGAACATAATTTTTAAAAATATTCTATCTAAAAGAGTATAGGGAATAATCTATAAGTCAATTATCTCTCTAAAATTATCCACTGAATTCTAAGACACTCTCTGAGCCCAAGATACCACTACCATCGATGGAAAATAAAAAATAAAAGGACTATAATATCATACATGGGTCATTTTTTTAGTAATTATCTACATCTATGTAGTCATGTTGTATCATACATATTTCCCAATTCATATATGAGGAAATCAACAAGGATAACAAATATGTCATAAATTGTGTCAATAAACCCACTTTAGGTTTCCAATTTTGATTCACATCAATGGCTGTAAAACCATAAGACCAATAAAAATAGATATAAATAATAAAAAAAAATCAATCATAAAACAAAGGCTCTAAAAATCATCAGTTACCCACTGTTGGTTATCTAAATCAATTTTTCTAACCCCAATAATTCATTTCTTATTTAGTTTATTAAATGATGCTAAAAGTTTATTTTATAAATAAACAATATAATTTACACCACGACTATAACATCAATGACTTAAAATGAAAATAAAAAATATATAATTTATGGATATCAATAAATACAAAAATAATTGGATGGGAATAAAAAATAATTATCTTTTAAACAAGTACAAAGTAAATATGAAATAAGATAAAACATTGCAATCAAAAAATCTATCAATATCATCACAATTTTCTTTTATTTATAGACTACCATTATCTCATTCCTCAATAAATTTCCATGCCAATGAAACATTCCAAACATCAACCATATCAAATACATCCAATGATTTAAATTATAATTCCATAATACTTGATTTCATATAACATTATACAGGGGTGACAAATCAACAGTAAAAACTCTTGCTGAGGTGTTTCAGGAAATTTTTTCATAACATAGAGCACCAAAATTAAAAGTTTATATAAAATATTATCATTTCATGGGAGGTGAACATGGAATATTAATTTTTAATGATTTTATATCCTTAAAAAATTATATATATCATAATTTCAACATCATAAAAGTTAATTAATTGAAATTTTATGATGCATTTCATTTTCATCATTGTTTCCTAATGTGTTTCTTTTATTTTTCATAAATAATCAACCCAAACCAGATAAATAATGGTTAAAATAAAAATGATATATAATACAGTCCATTAAAAAAATCCTAAACTATGCTACATAATTTTAAACATATCACATTAAACATGGAATAAAAACAATAAATATATCATATATTTATCATGTTGGAATGATAAGAACAGTAAAAATTTCATAAATTCTACCCTCAATAAAAAATTTATCAATATGAAATTAAATTTTAATTATAATTAGGCATCATTATCCACTTTTGGGTACAACATGAAAATAATAGGTAATATTTACATCATTTAATCAAACTATACATGAAATTTAAAATAATTTTAAATGATACCATACTTATTAAATATGTAAACTCATGATTAAAAATTGAATTAAATTATAAAAAATTCATGTTTAGTACATTTCATCATATCACATAAAATAACATTAAAATTTTTATCTGGTGACAATTTTTATTCTTTTTCAATTGATTGCAATTTAATCAATAGTTTATATATATATATATATATATTCTTGAACAAGTATTTTTTATGAATATTTTTATAAATAAAGTTTTTTTTCTACCCAAAATCATATAATAATTTAGTTTTTAAATAATACATCAAAAAGTAATCAGTATTTTAGGTTCACTAGGGAGTACACCATCAATCTCCACAAACTCATACATGGATTCACATTCAGGAAGAATGATCCCAAGGAAATTAAGGAGATCAGAAATATTTCCCAGAAATCCCTCGACACCAAGGATTTATAGGGGGATATAAAAGTAGATAAAGTGATTTGATCCAGGAAATCCTAAGTGTTCCAAGGAGGGATTGGATTCAGATCTCTTGTAATAAAAATGAAGATGAAGATGAAAAAGATGAGATGTATTTTCTTGTCACTATTGTTGAAGTCTCACCTGAAGGGTTGAAGGGGTTGGGAACCACTTTAATTAAAGATGATGATTAGTTTTTAATTGTGATTTGTAGGTTTCCCCCCATGAATTGTTAAGACATTTCGTCTTTCCTATCCTGGATTAAAGTTTTTTTGTGTTTTATATCTCATTTATTATCCATTTCCCCCATTTTTTTAATTTTTAATGTTTCATGTTTCTAATCCATTCATCATGTATTCGGTAAATTAATGTTTTATTATTTTTTTGTGATAAAAATTATATACCATGTGTATATACTTTTTTTATATAGTATCAATCATTTTATTAAATTATAACAGAATTATTAACTGTAAAACATATCAATATAAGTTAACAGAAACACATAATGATTATTGTAAATCAATATTAGATGTAAAAAATGAACTATATAAATTATTCATTTATACATATGATATTTTATAACCTATATGTATTGCATTCCCATATAAACATGCTAATTTGGTTTCCGTGATCCTTGCCTCAGATCACCAGGACCTATGATACATAGATCATAATCAGTCTCAATGACCATAGGGTTTTGGAATTTCTCACAAGATCCCAAATTATCAGGGTTACAAATATTCCACCACCTTCCACTGTTGTTATGATTATATGATTCTACCTCCATACCAAACCTGTACAAACCTAAAATATTTCTAACTACAAACTCTATCATAAAATTCTTCTTTAAAATCTTTGATATCAATTTGTAATAACAGACCCCATTAAGATCCCACACGGACCGGTAGTGGATATGAAATTGACCCACATTGTCCACCTCTAATTAGCCATAGGTTAGTGACTGGTAATGATGGCATCTATAAAATCTACGTGACATAATACCCTCTTAATTTCCTATTAAAATAGAATAATCCACTACTAAAAAATCATGAACTGTAATAAAAATATATAGTGATTCCCATAAACCCAATTTTAAATACATGTACTATATCAGTAATGAAAATTTACACGCAAGAAAGACATTGAAACTATGAAGCATCCTAATAATCAAAAAAATCAACATTAATAGGATCTCCAATATCCCTAGACAATCTTGCAATCATATAATAACCAGTGGAAGGAATGGCACCTAAAATTTCACTATTGGATCATTATTTGAAAAAAATATTGATAATAACAAATACAATGTTAGTATAGATATGCATTCAAACATCATGTAAGACTAGGGTATGGTTAAATCTAATAAAAACCTAATACCCACATACTATTCATTCCTAGTATCATAACCTATTGTTTAAAAAAATGATCATACCCATATCTTATAAAAAGTGAGATTTTTTTTTATTTTCATGTATTTATAAAAAAGTTTAATAAAAAGATATAAAATAAACAACAATAAGAACTATTTATAATATCACATCCATAAAATTAATGAATGAATTATGGAATCACTTCTCATAACCGTTACTGATAATTCAATTATTACATCCCTACGACCCATGTACCAACATCTTCATATCCATAGATCCTATGCAACCATTTCATTATATCCATTCATGACATGCTTTAACAACATCATATTTGTACAAATCATGTAGTCACATGAATAAATGCTTATATCACATGAATCAACATAATAATTTCCTTTCATCCCATGTAGTATATGTATCTAAAAATTAATAAAGATCCTCATTCCCTTATTGCCCCCTAAATGACCAAAACCATCAATTCATTATAACTGGAGGGAATTTGTATATATTAAATTTATTCAATTACAAAAAATAATAGAATGAAAATATAATAAAAATTTTAACATCATGACTTTATAAAAATGTACAAATTATTTAATATTTTGATTAAATTCTTTCAAATGGCCCTAATATTAACCCTCAATCATAAATTGGAGGTCTTAGGTGAGTATGGGAATCAATCAAAGCATGAGTCCCTGAATTCGGAGGAAAAAGCGTGGGATGCAGGGTTAGAGGAAATTGTGCTACCCATCCCACATGATTTCCTTAAATTGTGCGATAGATTGAAGTAGAAACATGTGGGCTACATGTTTTTATGCCACCATGTAACCCAGGGTGCATGCCCATATGACCCTGTGCAACTTTTGTATGGAGAGGCTTCACATGGTATGTGAATGGTTAGTCAAACTATGTGGCTAACCATGTGGTATTACCATTTAAAGCAGTATTAGGTGCATAATTGGTGAATAAATTGGACACACCATGCTAAAAAACTCTGTGCAGTGTATTTTGAGAATGAAAATCCCTTTTTTCCATTAATAAAGAATTTATCCACTTTTCTTCTCCTCCCTCATCTTTCAATAGAGATTTTTCTCTCCCACATGGTGTGTGGTGGCCTCCACTCTCTCATTTGGTTTTTGATAACTCCCACCTATGTTCTCAGATTGATTCATTTTTGGATCCTATAAAAAACCCTCACTATGCTATTTCTCCTCGGAAACTTTATTTCTAGTTATTTCTAAGATATGTAATACTATTTTGGAATGACATACTATTTTTCTAATTTTGGGATTTTGTTAAATCGTTTTATTTCTTTCATTTTAGGTTGAATTAAGGGATTTTATTATATGACTATAGTTCTATGTCCTCGAGGTAGGGAGTCTACGCCCTTTTCCCACAATTTTTTCGCATTTTATGTGTTATGTTGTTATGCCGCTAGATGGACTCTTTTGAAAATACATTTTCATTCATATTAAATTGACAGGTTTGGGTATAAATGTCTTTAGAAACCATACTGTATAACAGAACACATCTATATGGTGTTCTCTTTGTCATTGGCCACTATTTCCTCTAGAATTGGGATTGACCTCATTGATTTATGATTCAAACATTCCAAGCAGTTTCTAACGGTGTTGTTCGTAGAACCGAAAGCTTCCAATGATTCTATATCCATTTGGACATATATTCCAAAGGTAGGTTCTCATTAGTTATGGACCGATGAGACTTAAGAATTTTCATTGGTCGAGAGGATGGGAGGTCAGACTCATCACACCTTTTTGAGGGGAATTATTGTCTACTTCAGGACACTCTTTATAGACTTCAGTTATTTTTGTGAATCCTTATTAAATTACCAAGTATTAAATGAGATCTCCATTAGATCTAAAAATCAATGATTTTATATGTAGGAAATTTATTGAATATTTTATATTTATTCGAGGTTCTTCATCGATAGAGAATCATATGTATTCGTTAGAGATTCTTAGTCAATGGTATCTTTCAATACATAAAAGTATCCTGGTCATTATGATGACCATACAGGTTTTAAAGCCACTCAGTGGGGCACTTGATGTTTATTGTCATTCAGAAGGACATGGATTATTTCAATGTTGGGATCATATCCGCAGATGGGATACCTGGGTATCCTTTCCTTAGAAAAGGAACCAGAACCCACGTAGTTCAAGTAAGGGAGTTTGAAGTTTATGAATGATTGATGGCTCAAAGAAAGATGTCCTAATTACTTTTACACTCTAAGCTCACGTGAGTCATTCTTAGTGTGAGAATCAAGAGTTATTGGTAAAACCAGAAAATTGTGCCATCAATGATGCAATTATATGAAATGATGTGGGGCTTATGTATGTATGACTGCCCATATGAACGATGATTAGGATTTACTTCAGGGAAGAAATCCGGGAACAAGGTCCATAAAGGTATATATACTTTATGGAGATTTTGATACTCTAACATGGGGATTACTCCTGAGGATTATGCCCAAATTAGGAGGGGACTTATGATTGGGTTTTACTCCTGATAAGGAATCCCAAATCAAATGTAAATTAATACTAGTTAAGAGGGAATTATGACTATGGATTATTCCTCAGAAGAGGCCGAGGTTAAAGGGAATTCTGATTTCGGAAAATTGGGCTTACTCATAAGGAGGATCCCCAAATTAAAGGGACATCTAACTTGGGGCTTACTCCTAACAAGGATTCCCAGATTAAAGGGGAACTTTATCTTATGATTGGGACTTACTCCTAAAAATGAAGCCCAGGTTAAAGAAATCTGGATTTGGGGAATACTCCTAAAGAGGATGCCCATATTTGGGAACATGGGGCTTACTCTTGAAGAGGATGCCCAAAATTAAAGGAACCTGAAGACTGGGGCTAACTCCTAAAAAGGAATCCCATGTTAGGGTACTTGGGGTTTACTCTTAAAGAGGATGCCAACATTTGGAATTTTGAGATTGGGGCTTACTCTTATGGAGGATGCTCATTTATAAAAAAGACTTGAGACTTAAGACTTATTCTTGAGAAGAAGGCCTAAGTTAATTGAATTTATGAGTGGAGCTTACTCCTAAATAAGATGCCATGACTTATGACTGGGGCTTACTCCTGAAACGGAGGCCCAGGTTTGGGAACCTCTCATTTTAAAGGGAGGAGGTTGAATGAATAAATTCTCTCAACTTAGTGATATAAAGATATGTAAATCACTATGTTTTGAGTGATTTTCCACAGAATTCCTTTCAGGTATGGAAGCCAAGGAAGTAACCATGCCATAAATG
This sequence comes from Viscum album, assembly GCA_963277665.1. Taxonomy (NCBI): domain Eukaryota; kingdom Viridiplantae; phylum Streptophyta; class Magnoliopsida; order Santalales; family Viscaceae; genus Viscum; species Viscum album. The sequence continues at coordinate 993,648,549 of OY728126.1, forward strand.
TCCTTGAAGATGGTCTTGAAGGCTGAATCATGAATAGGAAAGGTGTATAGACACAGTAGAGGTGAAATAGGAAGGATGGGTACCCAAAAAGAAGGTGGCGTGCATGTCCTGCGTGGGAGCGCAAGTACTGAACACGCAAGTACTAGTCGCACAAGTGTACTCCCACGACACATGGGTACTTGCACGATGGTGAAACCTTAGGGTAATACTTGGGAGAGAGTTGGTTAAATCCCTTAGTACAATCCCGAGAGGCTTCTAGAAAAGTGGCGCGCAAGTTCTGTTGAAGGGGTAAGGCGGCGCACAGGTGTGGCCATTTCCCTAAAGGGCTGGCCACTTAGGCGGGCAAGTGTTGATGAGTTTAAATGCTTAGGCCTTACTCCACCTCTTTAGATCTTCGGATCTAGGTAAGAAATTACTTTGGAAGTATACGAAAGCTTTGAGAAGAGACTTGGGCGCCGGGAGCTCAAATCTGAGTTTCTGGAATTTTTTCCTCCTTGAAATGGGGGGAACACATGGGGTATTTGTAGGCTGGTGAAGACCCTGTGCGAAATTTAGATAAGGCACGCAAGTCATCTGCGTGGCCACTAGGTAGTGCGCAAGTATACTTGCGTGACCTTGGTGGAACTTGCGCGACCCAAGTGCAAATGAATCTTTGTTCATGCCTTTGTAAATTTTTAATATTTCTTCAAAGGATGAATCACTTTGAGTTCAATGTATTTCCCTTCTCATTCCTTTAGACTTTGTGACAGAATGGAGTGTCAACAAAAGTCCCCCCCCTGAGAGTTGGATCCGAAATAAATGAGGATGTGACTCTGAGGAAAAGAAGAAAACCAAGAAATATGTGGCACACATGTTTTGAGCACACAGAGGGTGGCGCGCAAGTGTGAACCGCACAGGCATTGGCGCACAAGGATTCTACGTGATGGATTTAGGTGTGTAGGGTTGAGGTACGGCCTATATATATATGGTTAAATTCCTCGCGCGAAGCACCAAATTTCAGATTTTCGAGCTATCGCCGCATAAGTTTCCTGTGTCATGCAGGTTCTCTATTTTCTACTGTTTCATTGCTATCGTGTTTCTATAGAGGTATTTGGACTTGTGCAGTGACACCTACGCGCCAAAACTTGCGCGACACACTAATACTTACACGCCAATTTTGGTACTTGCGCCCCTTAATTCCTTAGCCATTCTTTCACTTTTCTTCACAAAAATTATGAAAAATCAACTTAATTAAGAGTTAATTATTCAACTTTAGTGCGAATAAAATGGATCCCAAGAGAATTGGAGTGGCTGATGAACTTTCTAGAAAGCGAGTTGATGATATGATCAGCATCATTTACCAGGATTATTATATTGTCTGCGAAAACACTCTTCCAGATTTGGCCAAGTACCTAAAGAAGTATCATATTGAATTCCCACAGTGTATTTATCTACCTTTGTATGGCTATGGTCATCTGCGAGCGGTAACCATTCCAAAGGCAATGAATTATCTCCCAAAGTCTTTGTTTTAGAATTACACCAATTTTTCTTCAGCAAATATCTCAAGTGGAGGATCATTTTCAAATGCTGGAACATTGGAGAAGGACTGCATAATGCATCATAGCCCATGTAACTTAGATCTGAAACCTCACAAGCCTGAGCTCCAACCACATTGTTATCCCTCAATCTTATGAAACTATCAGATGGATCAATCCATAGGCTAAAAGAAGAGCTGGGACTTTTGTCCTGGAGGAGGTGTGAAGCCAACTTGGATGTGGGCATATTGGGTGAGACAAAATTGCACAGAGTTTGTCGAAGATTTGAATGTAGCAAAAATATATGAAGCCGTCTAGGCTGGGAAAACATATGTTTATAGGAATGATGACTTTGTGCCGGATATACTCAGCTATTCGAGCCCAGAAACTAATTCATTCCATCTGACTCATGGAGAAGTAGGTATCGGTCTATGGTTTGTCCACAAGATCTCAAGGGGCTCCAATTTTGGGTGACATGTATGATTAATTCATTCCTCCCAAGGTAACATAGAATGATTCATAGAAGACCCTGACATTGGCTTGAGAATTATTAAAAATATTTCACAAGATCAAGAGTTCATAAACCTCTTTAACTCATTCTAGAAAGGATATTAATCCATAGGAGTGGATGAATATTTTTATTACCAAGAAGCAGAAGAATGAGCCGAAGGATAAGGGATCAAAGGAGAAGGGGTCGAAGGGAAAGGGGCCCAGTGAGAAGGGTCCCACTCGTCCTACCACCTGCAACAAAAAATAGAAGTAGGGTGCTCCAGGAACATTCTGGCCGACTCTAGAGTAGGAGAATCTGAGATGTCGGGATATGAAGTAAATCAGAAAATCCAAAATAAGACTCGTTTGGCAGGCTTCATTGCTTTGTGGGTCAGTGTTTATCTTTTTCCCGTCAGGGACTCAACTGGAGGCATCATGCCAAGGACCTTAGTTGTCGCAGTCATGTTGGATGAGGGGTAAATGGTTGGGTTGGATAACCCCATTTTAGCAAAGATTCACCGGATCATACTCCATGTATTCATGGGTAAGTCTCCTCTGAGAATTGTGGGACCATTCCATGTTTTTTGGGGACGGATCGACACTAACATGAGGACGTATAACATAAAAAATGGAGTAAAGATTCCTGGATGTTCTTTCAGGACATCAGTGTAGGCATTCTATGGAATTTCTACACTAGCTCTCAATTCCTATGACATGAAGGTGAGGCTGAGCATGTATAAGGAATTCAATTTCTTTCCTTATGGAAATCCGCCAACCGGGCAGTTTGTTGATGATTGAATAGCCAGCCTGGAATTAAGGGCATACATGGTGGCTTACAGAGATGGTGTGATGGTCACCAGGATTGATAGAGAGATTATATGTGAGGACTATGCTCCATATAGATTTTCACGTCAATTTAAATGTTTGCGGCAGACTGTTGTATCTCCCCCAGTGCATGTCAAGTTAGAGAAACATATGATGGTTTCCCGACAGCTATGGTTGCTAACATCTAGGTAGAAGACCGGGGCAGTATTTGATCTACCAGTATATATAACGGCAAATAACTTGACTACATGGTATTCCAAGAACTGGATAGCATCACACCCTGGAGGGGTGTTGAATCACCCGGTTTACCGTGTGGGGAAAAGAAAAAAAACTGTAGAGAAAGAAACCCTTTATCTGGAAGGTGATTCTTCCACACCACCCAAAGCTAATTTTTCAGATTCCCAGGATAGGGTTGATGAGGCACCACATGCGGCGAATCATCCTCATGCCAGATATAATCACCCCGTTAGAATCAAAAGACCAACTCTATCAACTCCAAGTGAGTTACTTTATTTACGGAACATTAATCAGCATTACTTTATAGGGAAACAAGTCTTATTTTCTTATTCTCTATTTGTAGTTGCAGGTGTAACACCCCAGGTAAATAAAGAATATTAATTTTTTATATTTATTAATAATTTTAAATAGAATATTAATATTACTTTAAAGGGGATGCTAGGTTCGATGGTGTACCCAATACGCAACAACGAGTTTCTTTGAAATCTTACGTTGCAAACTAATAATAAAATAATATTATTGTAAATGGTTGTAAAATCCTAGCTGAAGTAATGGAATTAAAGAAAAAAACTAACTAAAAAGTGATTATATATGCTTGTCAAATATTTTTACATTTATTCAATAAATTTTAGATGCTTAAAATGCGAATGAATCCAATTTTAAGCGTAAATATTCTAATTTTCTTTAAAAGGTCGATTAACCGCCTTTTGATGGAGAACCAATTTTAAATCCAATTTTTGAAAATTTTATATGTTATATTTGACAAAATAAAATTATTTTTAGAATCGGAACATCAAAATTTATTTTGTATAAATTTTTGGTCTTTTTCCGATAAAGTTCATTTTTTATGAATAGTGTAAAATGATGTATTTTAATTCAAAACCTCCTTTTAATATAAATTATATATATTATTAGATTACCTTTTGAATTGGTTTTAATGTGAAATTAGAATATATTTTTACCATTTAATCCAATGGTGGTCATTGGAATTAATTTCACTTCGAAATTCGACGTGAACAAGTGTCAATCTTTTGATAGATATTGCTTCTTAAAAAAAGCTATTTATTTTGACAATGAGAATTAATTATTAAATTAATTAATTAAATATATATGTTTTAATTTTTTAATATATACATCATTTTTTAATTCATAATATCAAATATATCTTAGGGTGAATTTTTGGTATTTTTTTGAAAAACATCACTTTTTGATGAATAGTGAAACTACTAAGTGGTAGTTAAAAAACTGATTTTTCGTTTAAATGAAAAGTTACTACCTCTGTGATTTGAATTTAAAAAATATAACACTCATGGTTTTCATTAGGATGTAAAATGTGGTTCAATGGGCTGAAAATAATTTTTAGTGAATAGTAACTTTTAAGTTTTATTTATCGCGATTAAAGGTATTTAGTGTAATTTATGGTAAAGATAGTGTTATAATAATATGAAATGACCTTGAAACATGTTCTACCCTTATTTGATGAGTCATGGACGACCAGGAAAATCCATGGGTCGACTTGGGGACCACATGGAGCCACTTGGGTAAGAAAATGACAATAATAACATTTTATTTAAAGTTAAAATAAAAATGTCACAAACATGTATTGTTTTACTAAAACAATTTTTTAATGGGGTTATTCAAGTCATATTTTTTACTATAAATATTCAATGGAAATATAAAAAGATTTCCTAAATCATTGTATTTTTTATAATTTATAAATATTAAATTAATTAATTTATTAATGACACCACGATGATGCAGCGATTACCTCCTTAATAAATGATTTAAATAAAATTAGAAGATAAGGTAAACTCTAAGACATAAACTTGTCAAAAAACTATTGGATTGGTTTATTTAGAACCCTTATCACCATATCCTTGAAATATATAATTTTTGGACCTTTAATGTCAGAAAATAATTTTATAATAATGTAACTTTTCAAGACCTTCCAAGAGTGCCCCTCCTCCCTCTTATAAAAGGCCCCCACCTATACCCCCTTACCCACACCTCTCAAGCCTTTGGTTCGACCAAAAACTGAACATTTTATCTCTACAAATCCCTCTCTTAATCCTAGAAGACTTCCATTAGGAATAAATCTCTTGAAGAAACCCTTTTGGTTCAAACCAAGGGGAGTTACCCGATTTAAAGGTAATGTCTTCCCTAATGTTCTTTTGTTTTATTTTGCTTCTCCAACCCCATAAACAATTTTTATTATTTTTATTTTGTAAAAAAAATAGTATCTTAAATATACTAGTATTTTTTTATAAGATTTATTCGAGCTACAATTACACACACCTCGGTCTAATGGTTAAAGAAAATACTATTTCCGTTGATGGCGAATTACTGCCTCACGAAACGAGGATTATTCTATCTTCTCCTACTACCTCTCATGGTAGACATTATGATGGAACTATATTTATTTATTATATATATTATATTTATTTCCTCTATATTCTTATGTATTTTACATTTAATACATACCTTTATGCCTTTCATGTTGTGCAAATCCGATAATTTCATTTGAGGAAGTGTGGACTACTGCCCCCTCAAGAGATGTGACTCTTTCATGCAATACATGGAATGTATAAATAATGAAATTGATGAAATTATGTGACCAATATAACATATATATTATACTATAATTATAATAAATATATATATATATATATCTCATCTATTTTTAATTCCATTAATGGGCCAAAGAAATTAAAGTAGCGTTCATGCGTACATACGGCCTACCGTCTCCATGGATGGTGCATTTCATTTATTTTCATCTCCAAATGATATGTAATAGTATAAAATGAATATATAATTGATATATATTATATTTAAATAATTAATACTATTCTGGAGATGATGTACTTATAACTACATGGAAAATTATTTTGCAAGAAGTTCAATTTTTACTCATGTACCGAACATCAACAAAAACGTCAGATATGAACTCAAATTATTAACCAATTATTATAACATTATAATATTTGATATGAAGTGAATAATAATAATTAAAAGAGGTCCTTATGAAATTATAAATTGACCAAAGTTTATTATTCAGTAATATAAAAAACGAACAATACAAGTTGGACTTTAGGTAAGGGATCCTACCTCTCTCTTTCTTTTTAAGTACTCTGTTTTATGTAATTTCTTTTAAGATCATATTTCATATGTTTGGGGATGTTCTTTTATATTCCTCATTCTTTAAATTTTATGTTTATATTATTAGATACCTTATTATATCTCATAAATCCTTTTTTGGAAGTTTTAAGTGGGGTTGTTAGGCTGCACAGTTTTCGTAAGGGGTTTTTTCATCTCACTTTTATTCCCTTAAGATTTATGCTACATTTTCCACAATTTCCTTTGATTGGTGTATGTACTTCCCATTATTCTACTCTTCATGTAATATACTTTCATTTATGAGTATTTACAACAATTTTTTATAGTCCTTATTTCATGGGGTGTACGTTTCGAAAGTTACCCAAATCAGTAAGGGAACATTTCACCCTCCTCTTTTTTAAAGGACTTATTTTTGTTAGGTCTTTTAATTTACATATTATTATGTTGGGATATGTTCTTATATATCCTTATTGCTGTAAATTATTTTTCCAAGTAATGAGATACCCTTTTTATCTCTCATCGTCTCATTTTCTGAATTTTAAAATGATGTTGTTAGGCTGTCAAATTTCTCTAAGGGAAATTCTTATCCCAATTTCAATTCTTTAGGTTAAACCTCTACTTCATGATTATGTCATACAATGAATATGTGTGGATGACCTCTGATTGTTTTACTCTTAATATCCCCTTATATTGGGGGTATTTATATTTTTCACACATAATTATATAATTGATTTATCCTTAATCTAAGGATACCGAATTTGTATGGGACTTCGTATCAATATTCTTTCATTGAGGGATATTCTGTTCTAATACAAGACATTATTTTATACGCTATATAAACCCCTTTGAATTTTAATTTTATTCAAAAGTATTATTTTCTATGAGAAGCATTTTACTAAATAAAAAACATTATGTTTCTATTTAACGTACGTGGTGACAACGACCTTTCTGCCATTGTGAATATTATTTGATATTTAGATTCCTCAACATGCCGTAATATTTTTAAAAGTAAATAAATACCATATACTCTTTTATGTAATTTGGTATTGAAAATGGTTTTGAAAATGGATTTGTTATTTCAATAAATTTATGTGATATATTGTGATTGAAATGTGGAAATGTTTTCTTTCCTTTATAATTGTTAAATGTGTTATGATTTTATAATGGTACTTGGACATTTGATGGGTGGTTACATGATAAACCAAATGACGGGTGGTGCCATGAATACCAGGATGGGTGGTTACATTATAACCTCCAATGCATTGGGTATGGAAGTCGGCTATATGGCTATTCCATGTAGTGATATGTGTGGATGTCGACAATATGGTTATTCCATTTAAGTATGTTTATGTCAGAAGTTACCTTTATATTTTATGTGTTCTATATATGGGTTTATTGTAATCTTTTGGTTAAAAAGGATAATTAGTGATCTTTTATTAAGTGAAGAGTATTTACTAATTCATAAAGGTGAGAAGTATTGATTTGATAAAGTATTCATGGTTTTCTTGTTGTTTTAAAAAACTAACAGTTTTCCTCCTTTGTGTATCCTTTACTATGCTTTTTATGCTCATCCCAAGTTTTTGAAATGTTTTCCAAATGACTTAAAGATGAATAGGGTCAAGGATGAGATCAAGGAAATACATGCTATCTAAAACATGGAAGTAGACATGTTTCTTTTTATGAGTTTTTTTAATGGAAACTTAGTATAAGTGTCTAATTTTTAATCTTTTGAGACCTAATAGTTATGTCCTAATTCTATAAAACTCTAAACCTAAAAAAGATCCTCTATGTGAATTATTAATTTAATTCATGATTATGTAATTTTTTAAGGTCGGTTCCTTATAGCAGGAGCTGGGAAGAAGCTGAAATCCAAGATTGTAGGACGTTACTCAAAGCTTTCTGGTACACATACTGAATATCTGCGACCATAGGCTGTCTAGACAGGGCAGAGTTTTCACTGCGGTGCTGAAACTGCCTGGATGGATTTGTGCAAGAGGGATACACCTCCCTGGGATAGGGAATGTTATGGATTCTATAGATATTTGTTACAAGGACAACACCGATGAAGTGTGGTCTTACATCAGAGAGCTGGAAATGCTCATATATTCCACTGATGATTCCATTCATATCACCAAGCGGGTGAGGGAAATGATAGATCATGGCGCCACTGAGGGGACTCGTGGTTCCAGAGAAGAGGAGTGGCACGATTCTGTGGCTCCGGAAGATGTACATTTCTTTCCTTATTTTCATTATAAATTGATTCCAGTTAAATCTTTGTTACTCAACGAAATTATTTTCATCGTCTTATAGCTTGCAAAGAAAGGAAATACTGAGGTTCCTTCACTACAGTAAAGACCTGGTGGTACTTCCATCGGGGCTACTACTGAATCTCCTCGCGAGTCGGGTGAGATATCTCCAGGCCAGTAATCCATGGATGGTGAGTTGGATATGGATTTCCATTCTCCAATTAAAGTACCTTTAAAAGAGAATTCTGACACTCCCAAACAGCCAAATAAGAAAAATCATCAAAAGAGGAATTCCACCGAAAACGCTTCATTAATAGTGGTACGTCCTTTCGATAATCATGAGTTTTAACCCATGAAAAGGTCGCTCATACTTCTTGAGATTGCATGGGCTTATTAAATTTACCCTCTGAGGGAGAAAACATATCCTCCTTTGATGACAATAGAGGGTACTGGTGAAAAATTACAAGTTCAGGCTGACTTGGCTGCTCCTGGAGAAGAGCCAACGTCTGTTCCCAGTATCCCTCCTGCTGCTATTGCAAGAATAGAAGAGCATGCTTCTGGTAAGTTAACAATGCTTCATAAAATGTTTGAATGAAACATTAACTAACTTACATTCTCTGTGATAATTTAGGTTCAACCCCTACACTAGAGCTCTTGGTGGCCATTTCAAGTGATGCTGCTACTTTATCTGAAGAAGCTGTCTTGGGTCGAAGACCACAAGATGAAGGTCGCCAAGAATACATATCAAATTCTCCCACTGGTGAGATTAACCAGGATTCTGATATTACATTGGATGAAATGATGGAACGTGGCACATATTTTGATGATTTTTTAGATCTTGTTAAATTAACATGTAATTTAGAAGATTACGGACATGAGTGTTATCCTTTGTCCTATTAAAAACAACTTCTTATTACATCTCTGATCATGATGGGTTCAAATATGCAGTTCTATCTGAGGAAGCTACTGAACTACCAGTGCCTGAAGGGGGTACAGAAAACCCTACCATTGCAGAGACATTAGCTCAAGTGGAGATTAAGCTATCAAAGCTTCCTAAAACTCTTCTTGAAAATCTTGTTGAAGCTAGGAAAGATAGGTAAGTGCCTTCTAATGTTACTGATCTACTGTTGGGTAAGAGATAACAATTTTTTTTTTACTGTACATAATTTTCTAGACAACCAATCAAATTTTGTTATCCTTTGTAACTAAACAAGGCTTTCAATTGATTATGTAGGGCCATAAATTTTAGTGGATAGATCTGGAGGTGAAGCCTCAGCCTCCGCCCCAACGGGAATAGAGAGTGAAGAAACACGGTTCAGGGGGGAAGGTTCCGAACATGGAACTTACCTAAGTGCATTAATCATAGATTATATTCCCCCCTGTGACAGTGATGCTGAGTCTAACCCGGAAGAATAGAAGGCGCTCCAATTTTCACGACTCAAGGCATGAGAAATATATGGAAGATCATATCTGAAGTGCCTTTAGAAGAGTTGTCATCAACGATCCCCCGACTATCATCCATGTTTGTCATGCTGGGACTTGGAGGTTTTGGATATCAAGATATCCATGTCATAATGAAACAAGTCATCTTAAGGAGGGAGAAGGAGAAAAAGTGATGTCAAGATTTGACCAGGGTGAGGCTGTCAGCCAACATCAATGAATTTGAGGCTGTCGTATCATGAGCTGAGGTTGATTATGCTGGAATGTTAAAGGAGATGAAGCATAAGATCAAGGATAAGGTTGTCCAGAAAATGTACCATTAGTAATAGCTAGATGTTGTTGCTGGAGAACGTGACCAACTTAATAATTCACTGGAGGGAGATCAAACAAATGGTATGAAATCCTTTTAAGATGCCAAGAAATCACTCCATCAGGCTGAAAATAATGAAGTTGGTCAAGTGCATGAACTTCATGTGGCCGCTGATGAAGCTCGGGATGTTGTATACCAAATAAAGACATATGTTGGCAGCCTTTTGTAATTCTCGGAAAAGAGAAGAGACTTTAGTCTGTGGATGTCCTTATAACTCTTGTGTATCAAATAAAAAAACAGATTCATCTTTAATCATTTGTGCATGACATATTTTTCTACATGCTTTAAATTTTACCTAAGCCAATGGGCCTAGTAACCATAGTTTGATTTTTACGAGGATTATTATAAATAACCCTACAAAATTTGAATCTTTTCATTTCTCAATATTACCTAAACCACACGAAATGTATGTTCAGTGAGTTGGGACAAGAATTTTGTTCAGAGTTTCCTAGTCATTTGTTGGAAGTTTAAAGTCATGCACGTCATACATAAAAGGGCTAATGTTTAAGGTCGAAATAGCTTTGATCGAGTGTATTGGAATTCACTCAATTCCTTGATAATTTATCTGAAAACATATTTCCATGTTCAAGTATGGGGAAAAATATGTAAACGATGACTTAAGAAATTTTGAATCGGAGGAATGATATTAAAAAGGGATAAAAGTCATTAGAAGAAGTAATTCCCATGAATGAAGTTACCACTATTTAACAAACCTGTTAGGTGGTTGAATTATGTCGGGCCACCTAAGGGCATTGGCTACATATTCAAATAATAGCATATTTTGGCTGACATGTCCGTTATGTAGACTACTTATACAAGGCCGCCTAAGGGCATGTGCTACATAGTCAGGCAAAAGAACTCTCAGAAATTTACTTCTCTATTACTAAAAAGCCAGTTGATGTTTATGGGGATTCAAATTTTCCAAAGCATAGAGTTTTCTATATGGAGAGAGGTACTTGAATATGGAGAAGATATTTCCAAACAAGATTGTATAAGAACTGATTGAATGTCACTCCTACGAAGGTCTGACCCAAACGTGGGGAAGGGAAATATAAACCATAGACTTGAATACTTTTAGATCATGAAAAAGAGTATGAGACAAATATATTAAGGAAGGTTATTTTTTGTGGATCCCTACATATTGTCTTTAAGACAACTTAGGAAAAAAGTGGTTTTCCTTCCATGAATGAAGTTACCATTATTTGAAAAACCCGTTAGGGGGTTGAATTATACAGGTCCACTTAAGGGCATTAGATTCATAGTAAAATAATAGCATCTCTTGGCTGATAGGTTCGTTATGTAGACTATTTATGCAAGTCCGCCTAAGGGCATGTGCTGCATAGTCAGGCAAAAGAAATCTCAGAAATTTAATTTTTGTAACCAAAAGTCAAGAAAATGGTTATGGAGATCTGGATGTATTTAAGGTTAGGATTATGAAACATGAAAATGGGTATTGTTTAGTGCATGAAAGAGATGAATAGATCAATGATAACCATATTCATGTTTTTGATGGTTCCTGAATTAAGATGCTGGACTTCACTATGTATCCCATAAGAATGGGAATCAAGCCATACATAGATCTTGAAATAGAGTTTAACATCATGTGGGAAGATATTATGAGAAATATTAGTTTAGGGTCATAGAACTCGGACCATAATAATGAATACATAGTGTGTGTTTTCACAGGGACTTTTCATCCCGGGGAATGAAAGTAAAATTTGGGGGTTAGGCCCAAAGACTTGGGGCTGGATTCTAGGGATGCTCGAACATTCCTACATATCCCATAAGGATGGGAATAAATCTACATGTAGTTATTGAAATACCCTCTGTACAGATTGGGTACGCACATATGAAGGGTGAAAATGGGACTTTAGTGCAATGATGATTTGACCCAAGATAAAAGGTTCAGGCATTGCAATGTATACACATAGTCTTTGGAATATAACACGATTGATGATCAATGTAAATAATGATTCCCTCTCAAGTGAGGGTGTCAATGAATTTTGTAGTTTATTATCATATAGGGAAAAAGTGTTGTATAATGTAATGTTATATAGCAATGAAGAAGGTGAACCAATGTAAAAATACTGATTTTGGGGGTGGCTTCACGAATCAACATCGTATGAGATGGAGGTGAACCGATGTGTAGAGATTTGTTTTGGGATTGAACATCAGGAGGATGCCTACATACCTAGCCTAAAAGGCAAGGATCAGAGTCCATGTAGTTCAATTAAATAATGCATTAGTTATCAAGTTGTTTCTGAGGACAACGACTTAAGAAAAATAGTTTTGGGACTTATACATGGTTAGTGGCCTAGAGATGGTGTTATGGTTGAATTTTTACTCTAATCTCACGTGAGTCATACTCGGTGTGAGAAACAAAAGGTAAAAACAACCTTAACAATGCACAATTTAAGGTCATATAGGATGTATGAAGGGACTATGCAGTTTAAAGTCTTGTAGTGAGGAATATTGGTGATGCACAATTTAGTGTCATGTAGCAGGGACATAATATAGTTTAATGTCATGTAGGACATATTAAGGGACTTTTTTCAGTTTTACATCATGTAGGATGAATGAGAAGTACAGTTTAACATCATGTATGACAAATATAGGGACACAGTTTAACGTCATGTTGGACGTGAACACAATTTTGTGTCATGTTGGACAATAAGGGTGTTGTACAGTTTAGCATCTTGTAGCTAAGATGATGGGGACAATACAGTTTAACATCATGTTGGACAAAAGGGGGACTATGCAGTTTAATGTCATGCAATAAGGACAAGGAGAACATAGTTTAATGCCATGTTGGACGTATTAGGGATTTTTTCACAGTTTAACGTCATGCCGGATGAAAAGGTATGATACAGTTTAGCGTCATGTTGGATGATACTAATGAAAATAGTTTAAGGTCATATGCATGGACCGTGCATGGTATAGTTTAACATCTTTCTAGAAAAAAGGGACTTCTGTACAGTTTAGCGTTATGTAGTTAGGACGTCAAAGTTTATCTTCATGTTGGACGAAAGGTGCCAATAGTTTAAGGTCATATGCTTGGATTGTCGATGTTTCAGTTCAACATCTTTTTGAATGAAAAAGTATTTGTGTTACAAAAAATACTTCTTCAAAAATCTAGCATTGGTTGGAGTAGTGATGAGTTCTCTATCCTTTGAGATTAAAGAATAATCTCCATTGGAGTAGACCATATGTATTGAATAAGGTCCTTCCCATTTTGGCTCAAGCTTGGGAGGTTTCATTCCTGGTATCATTAGAGTTCTATGAACCAATACTAATTCTCCCTGAACGAATGAATGAAGATGAACTTTTTTGTTTAAATCTCACGCTATTCGATTCTGATAGATTTCCAAGTGGTGTAGGGTGCACAACCTTTTCTCATCTAGCCGTTAAAATTCATCCAATCACTTTTGAGATTGTTCATATGTAGATGACTGATCAATGATTTCTACTTTGTTTGAGGGTAATTGAACATCAATAGGCAAGACTGATTCCGTTGCATATACCAATGAATATGGATTTGACCGCGTTGCAGTACAGGTGGTGGTCCGATAATCCCATAAAGCATGAAAGAGTTTGTAAGACCATGATTTCCTAACATTAACCCCCATATTTTGCATTATTTTTGAAAGAGTCTTGTTGAAAGCATCTATCTGGCCATTGGCCACTACATGATACCGAGATGAATGATTGGATTTGATGTTGTATTCTTGATACAAATTCCTCACCTCAGATGAACAAAAGTTGGTGCCATTGTCCGTCAATATGGTATGAGGGACACCAAATCTGGTAATGATGTTAGACTTGATGAAGCTAACAATGCATTTAGAACTGAATACATTGAGGGGTATTGCCTCTGCCCAGTTCGAAAAGAAGTCAGTAGCAATAAGAAAATATATCAACTGCTTGGTTGTAGCCGAAGGATAAGGTCCCACTACATCCATTCCCCATCTGGAAAATGGCCACGAGTATTTATCTATATGAAGCAACTCTAGTGGATGATGAATGAAATTTCCATGTACTTGGAAAGAATGAAACATCATTGTGAAATAAACACAATCTTGTATCATTGAAGGCCAAAAGTATCAAAGCCTTCAAATTTGATCGGATAGTCTGTGTCCAGACTGATGGGCACCATAGACTCCTGCATGCACTTCTTTCATGAAATCCATTATCTATTCACCATTAATGCACCGGAAGAGAACTCCATGAAAACCACGCTTGTAGAGAATTTTCTCCTGGTGATCTGGGCTATCATAAAGAGTGAAATTGACCACACGTCACCGAATTTGTTCTTTCCTAACACTATCAGGTAGAATGTGTTCCATTTTGAAGGTATTCTCTAATAGGTGTCATCCATCATGTAGTATGACCATATGGTTTAGGAATGGGACTAATTTAATTGATTTCCTCTGTTCTGATTTGAACATAAGGTGAAATTGTACAATGGTGGGAAATACAAATGGATTTCCCATCCCGATTTGGATCTGCCAGAGCTGTGGCTATATTAGCCAGTGCATCATCTTGGACATTTTGTGATCTCGGGGCATAAGAAAATGTCGGTTCCGAAAGAAATTATTCCATTAACTCTCTAACATAATCATACAATGGGATTATATATTCTTTTCTGATTGCATAATCCCCATTGACTTGTTTGATTATTAGGTCTGAATAACCTTTCACCTTTAAGTGATTCACTTGTGCTTGAAGTGAAAATTCCAATCCTGTGATGAGAGCTTGGTTTTCCACTTCATTATTTGTACCGCCTCCCCACAATGAGAAGGAATAAGGTAGCACTGCCTTTTTTGGGGAAATGAGTACAATTCATAACCCAACTCTGATGAATTTAGGATCTTTCATTTTCTTCCCTGTTGGAATTCTGGAGGAACCATCAAAGTACATTTCCCATGTTTGAAGACTATCTTGAATAAAAAATACTACCTCATCAGGAAGTTCAATATCTGAAGATGTATCTTCTACTGAAGGATGTTCAATAATGAAATTAGATAGAGCTTGCCCCTTAATTTCCATTTGAGATATGTATAGGATATCAAATTGCTACAAAATAACTGCCCCCCTTGCCAGACGTCCTGTAAGCATTAGACGAATAAGGATGAAATTGAGCGGGTTATTGCGAGATTCCAATTGGAACTCGTGATGTTTCAAGTTGTGTCTCAACTTCTGAACTTCAAAGATTAATGCTAGGTAGCACTTCTCAATACTTGAGTATCGGGTTTCTGCTTCAAGAATATTCCAACTGAGATAGTAGAGTTTGTTTTCATTCCCATAATCATTCATCTGATCAAGAAAGGCACCCAATGATAACTCTATTGTTGTCACATTGAGGATAAGTGGTCTTCCTTCAATATGTGGCATTAATACTGGTGGACTCAAGAGATATTTCTTGGGAATATCGAATGCTTCTTGACATTCTTATGTCCTCCTGTATGTGACTCCCTTCTTCTTCAATTTGGTGAAGGGTAAACTCATTCCTGCCAAATTAGCGATGAAACACCGAATATAGGCTAAGTGTCCTTCAATTCCTCTCAATTATTTCAAATTTCGAGGAGGTGACATACCAAGGATTGACTTTGTCTTCTTAGGATTGACTTCGATACCACGATGACATACAACAAAGCCGAATTTTTTTCCTGAGGTTACCCCAAAAGCACATTTTAAGTGGTTCATCTTCAAATTATGTTGCCAATGTTTGTGGAATATGACTTCAAAATCATCCAACTGATTAAAACGTCGTTTGGATTTAACCACCAACTCATCCAAATAACATTCAACAAACTTCCCTAAAAAGGGATTGAAGATACGATGCATGGAACGCTGATATGTTGCACCTGAATTATTTAGGCCAAAGGGCATTACCTGATAGCAAAACAAATCATGAGGGGCTCTGAAGGATATTGATTATTAGTCTTCTAGAGCCATTCAGATTTGATCATATCCAGAATATCCATCCATGAAGGATAGTGCTTCATATCCAGCTGTTGCATCAATTAAGAGTTCTGTAATCGGTACTGGAAAATCATCCTTAGGACAATGTCGATTAAGATCTCTGAAATCAATGAAAAATCTAATTTTCCCATTATTCTTTTTCACAGGGACAATATTAGCCAACCAATTGGGATATTGAACTTCTTTGATAAAGTTATCCTTGATAAGCTTATCTACTTCAACCTCAATTTTGGAAGCATAGGTTCAGTGTGTTCTTCTAGCAGCTTGTTTGAATATTCGATGTTCTTCTGGAAAACTCAAACGATGAGTGGAAACATCAGGATCATGCCCTGGCATCTCTATATAGTTCCAAGAAAATATATCTCTATTTTTCTTTAAAAATGAAATATACATTTCTCGTTGTTCAAGATTCATGGCCGCACTAATTAAAGTGGGGCGTGGATCTTCTTTTGTAACTAGATTTATTTCTCTGAATTCATCCATGGTGGTAGAGATACCCTCTTAAAATGCTGGAGGAGCATCCCTAAGATCATCCTCTTCTTCTTCAACATGTGTTATTTCTTCTGTTTCTACTAGCATAGTAGATGAAGAAGCAGAATTTCCATGATCATAAGAGATATTATAATTTGAACATCATGAATAAGAGGCTTCCATTTCCGATCCAATTGATGATAAGGGGTCTTACTTGGGTAATAAAGAGGAGATGGTGGATTGTGAATCGACATCATCATTCACCTCTGACATTGTTATAACTTCTTCTGGCCTGGTTGGAGAAGTATAGACTTGCTATATTTCAGAAGATGAAATGATGATATCTTTATTTGATCTTTCATCATTACTTGGTGAATCACGAATTTCTCCCCTGCTACCTGGATTAATTACCATAATTGAAATTATGGAGGTTTCCATAAGAGTATTTTGATTTGGGTCTATCCTATCAATTTGACTGATTGGAAACACATATTATGCAATCACATCTGTAAATGAGATTACATGAATCTTTTCCAAACCATATAGAGCATTAAATTTGGTAATCTCCCTTATTGTGGATTTCTCCTTTCCCTTCATGTGATAGAATTCTGACATAATGTATTGAGATTCACAAGTCTTCAACGGGGGCTTATCACCATACAATGTCCCAATTTGACCATTGAAACAATATTTTAGACATTGATGGTATGATGAATGGATAACTGCATGTTTATGTAGCGAGGGTCTTCCAAGAAAGATGTTGAAGGCTGTGTCATGATCAACCACCATGAAATCTGAATTTGATACAAGATCTCCAGACTGAGTTTTGAGTGTAATATCACCCCGTGGTTCTTGTTAATTTTTATCGTACCCTTGTAACATCAAAGTAGAAGGAGAGAAATCAGATTTCGTGAGGCCCAATCAATGAAGTGTACGAATGGGGATGAGGTTGACTCCTGAACCATTATCAATGAATGATCTTCAGACGTCTACACCATTTACCTTTCCAGTTATGTATAGAGGTCTGATATATCCATGCACAACATCATTTTCATCTTCATCCATGATAGATATCACTGCATGGCATTCTTTAGGATTATTCCCTACATGGTAGACTTCAGCTGCAACAATTTCAGTTTCAAAATATGGAGGACTTGAAAAATCCTCGATGAGTTCCTCCTGAAGATCCTTTGATAAATTCAATGCATCCAGGATTGATAACTTGGACGGTACATTGGCGAAGTGTTTCGATAAATTATAGTTTGGATTCAAAGGTCTGCATTTCCTAATAGGAACATGTGGTTTTGTAGGTGCCTTAGAAGATGATGCTTCTTGTATTAGGGTAGGAGTTTTTAATACTCCTGGCTTTGGAAGATTAGACCAAATATTTTTATTTTCTTGTTGAGAGGAAGAAGGTGGAATCTCCAACCGATCCTCCATAATAACTGTTCCAGGAATGAGTCTTCTATTGGTGGAAGAATTTTCTTATTCTTGTTGAGCCCGTCAAAGGGCTCTGCCATGAGTTTCTACTGCATACTCAGTTCTAGCAGGGGTATAATTGGAATAGTGGCTTCTGGGATATCCATGTCTTCCCCTGTACCCTGAGCCTCTAGAACTCCCTCTGATTCCTCTATTTGATACAGGGAATTCAGTCTCATCAAAATCGAAACTACGACTAGAATAAGGATTTGTTAAAAGAATCATATTAACATAAACGAAGATATATTCTTCATCTGATGAAGACTCTTCCTGATTAGCCAATTTATGCTGTTTTGTTTGGTGGGATGGTGCCCGTGGCTTCGAAGTAGATGGTATAAAATCTTCCAGAGTCAAATACAACTTGGGCTTTGACACATAATCATCTTCTTCTGATTCTTCTCCATTCTTTGAATTATGCCGTTTCATTGATGATTTTCCCTCTGTTGAAGAGGGTTTTGCTGCGACATTCATGGCAGAGTACACAATTGGTTTCTTCAATTGTGTTCGAAAAATAGCATGTGTTCGGTTGATTGTTTTTATGACCATCCTAGCATCATATTTCTGTGAATTTTAGTTCTTAAATTCTTACCACTCGCCTTCCTCCTCTGGATCTATAGCAGTAACCCATTCTACCTGAGCTGAAGAACCATTCAATTTGACCTGTCCCGAGTCGACCATTTTTTACAAGAGGCATTTGAAGAAAAAAATCTCCTAAATAGGATTCCCCAACATCTGATGAAATGGGAAATAGTTAAACGGTCTTCATCTCCTTCCTTGTTCAGAAACTTAGGCCTTGGAAATTGATCCAAATTATTTTCTAGAGCCGAAATGAAGTATCAAGGAACCTGTTCATTTTGGAATGAGTAACGTTTTCTCATTAAATCCTCAAATGGTTTTCGTCTTTGATCTCTTTGATGATATTGACAAAATATCCTTTGTTGTTGATGCTCAGGAGGCGGAGCCCTTCGGGAAGATGAAGGTTTTGATGTAGAAGTAGGTACATGTGCTTGTTTAAGCATAATTGTAGCAGTCTCTGCTTTACCCATTCTCCTTCCTAAAGCTGATGGAATTACAGGAGAATTTTCATTAGTCTTTATAATGGAGTCTTAAAGTTGCTGAGCGATTGAAATAAGGCCTCGAAACCCTCATGTGTATTTCATATGGATCAACGGTGTGTACAACTCATCATGTAAAGTTGCCACACCGAATGGAAAAAACTCTTCTTAAGGGAGTGCTATGATCAGGGAATATGTTAATACCTTCTAGCGAGCAATGAAATCTGACATCATTTCATTCTCCATTTTCTAACAATTTGTAGGATAAAAAACTATTGTCATTGGAGAAGTTGAGCTGAATTGAAGAAGGAATCGTTGACAGAGATCTTCTCATCTGGTAATTGACTGGGATTGCAAGCCTGTGTAACAAACAAAAGCTGGTCCTTGTAATGACTGTACAAAATACCTGAGCTTAACTACTTCCTATTGCTGAGGGGTTCCCATCATAGGATTTCAATAAGAAAAAAAATGTGTTAAGTGTTTCTCTGGGTCTCCAGAACCATTAAATATTGGGAATTTGGTACATGAAAAATTTGATGGGGGGGAATTGCGTCTACCCATTCTGGGTAATATCTCTTTTCATAGTTGAACATGTTTATGCTTTCCTTCCATATCTTCCAACTGAGCTGTTAAGGACTCAATTTTAGTCATTAAATTTTGAGAAACATTCGGTTGAGCTTGGACATATGAAGGTGAAATAAATAGAGCTTGCACAGATATGGTGGCCGGTATGGCAACTGATGATAATACCACCAGTTTTTTTTGTACATGACCAAAAGGATTAGACCTGTGAGGTTGTACTGGTAGAGGAGGAAATTCTTGATCCATCTCAGCAGCCGCAACAAATTCCATTAGATGACTGACTCCGACACGATTTGGAGGAAGACTACCATGAAGTATATCTACATTCAATCTCCTTAATTCCTTCATTTCTTCCTCTAGTTGTTTGAATATTTTCTCTAATGAGAGCGATTGGACTTCTCCATAGGAAGGGTATGTAACCTGAATCTCTCCTTTCCCCTTATTGGACACCATTCAGAGAGGGGGAAGTGGGTTACATGAAGGATTACGTAGATTATGAGTAATCCTTTGATTTTGTGTACGCACACATTCTTCATTTGTGTCTGTGCATACAACCTCTTGAGCATGAGCTTCCTCATCTGATCCCTCTAAGTGAGCCTCATCTGGGGGATCAGAAACAACGATATTGATGAAATTGATTGATTTATAATGAATTTCATCCCTTATATCATCATTTTTGCAATATTTTCTTCTTTCATGTCCTTGAAGAGACATTGCCTTTTGTTGATTCGATCCCTCAGGAACTTCTTGACCAACCGTAATGTGTAGGGAATCTCCTAATAATTCGGTTCGTAATTCCTCTTGGGGATTCTTCCCTAGTCAAGAGAAGACTGACTTTCTATGAAGGGGAGATTGAGGATTTGAAAAAGTCCCCAGTCCTATGGACTGGGTCTGTTCCTGTTGTCTTTTCTCAACTCCCTGAATCATATTTATTGATTCTGAGGTTTGGGTTAAAAGAGTCCTCAGTCTCGCAAGCTGGGGTGGCTCTTGAGTTTCTATATTTGAGACTTTCTTGAAATCTCTCCTAATCTTGTAGACATTAGTCTGGACATTGAATGGATGCATTAACTTGTATCCCCTTTTATCACCCGGCTCAAAAGACCGTTTGATGATTTCTGACACCTCTCTCACTTGATGATGTTCTTTCTCCAAATGAGAGGCCTGTTCAATATTCTATTTTTTTTTGATGTGGGATTAACTCAACAACTTGTTCTCTGTATGCTTGATTTTGAGAGGAATTAGTTGAGGCATGTTCCTGAGCGAGCCTTTGATTATAAACAAGTCCAATTGGTTGTGGCTAGCCATGGGCAATAACATTTCATGAGACCATTTTCAGTGGGCTTTCCTGACTGGAGATTACAGTGAAATGTAGTGCTCCATTGACACCCCATCCCCAAATATGAATACCAGATGGCACATTGGAAATTAACTGGCACAATCTTCTTAGTGCGCCAAGGCATGAACGCTGAAGGGCTCTCTACTACTTTTCAGCCTTCGGATATCGAGAAACTGAGATAAATTCCAAATCAATTTGGCGTTGTATCCCTTCTATTATTTGACATGATTTTCATATTAATCCTAAGATAATATTTTATTTTTCAAATGAAAAATATTTTTCCATATGTTGAGACGAATATCATGAATTCCATCTTCTGTCAACATCTCTGGAATGTCATACTGAGAATCAGCCAAAGGCCAAAACATAACTGACACTTCATCTTTCACCAATTGTTTTCTCCTATTCAGTACTTCCTCTTTATCATTCAATGAGGATTCTTATACCTGATTAGACCAGAGCTGGTGCTTCCTTGTTGCTTCATCAGATTCAACAAGATTGGTAGATAATTCACTGATCAAACTCGATGATGCATGACTTAGGGGTGGTTCAGAGAAAGACCTACACCCTGGGCTATCTTATGATTGAGAAATTATTTCACCTACTATTGGTAAATAATCAGACATGACTGGCTTCAAATTTGCAAGTGCCTTAAGATAAGAGGGCTTTCTCATCACTACATTTTCCATTAGAGCATTTTCTAGTAAAAGTGAAATACTATTGTGGAGAGGACTTTCATAGCTAAATTCATCATCATGGGGAGGACCACTATGGTGGGTTACAAAAAATGGTGAAACATTTTTCTCCTTGGTCTTCTGGCCACACAGAGGGTTCTTGTGGCTATCATCTAAAGATGAAAATTCAAGATTGACCAAATTTCCATGAAGCAAGCCTCCACGAGGAAGTGTCTGATACAGAACTTCAGAATTAAGGTTCCCACTATTGGAAGTTGAGAGAGAAGAATCTTGAGATGCAACAGATAATTGTCTGAGTCCATTAAGAACTCCAGCATCAAGTAAGGCCTTATTACAGATTGGCCATTGATTTCTTGACTCTATTGGGCTGGTCTTCTTCATAGATGCCTTCTATCTCACTTTAGTAACTACTTGTTGATGAAAGTGGTCATTATGGGTAAATGTATGTGCCTGTTTAGGATAATTGATCAGGTTATGATGATTATCTCCACTAAAATCAGGTGTATATGCCTGACTTGGTTGTCAGTATGATATGGGGGAGTATGCCCCACAACCATCTTGGACTAGAACAAATGTGTGTGGCTATTTTGGAGTGAACTGTTGTTGTGTCACTCTACTGGTAGAGATATATTTTCATTTCTTCCCCTGGGATGCTTTTGAAGCTGTTATAATATCCTGGCAGGCATCCAAAATATGAGCAGGGATTTGCTTCGACTCTCTCACCATTGATAGAATATGCTTGGTGACTTCAGCTGCTAGAATAGGGATATACGTCCATTCCATGCTTGAAGTAGGTGTGTGTTACTGCTCTTTTCCTCCTTTTCCTGTTAGTGGATTATGATAGTACTCATGTGTGGGGGAAGAGAGTTGAGTCTACCTCCTGTTTGTCATCGGAGATTTCCTACTGTTTTCTCTGAATGCTACCAAATGAGGCTGTTGGTAGGCTTGATCAATACTAGTAGGTTTAGGTACCTGCTGATTGAACTCTGCCGAATGTGGTTGTCAAAATTCCTTCAATACTGATAGACGAGGCTGCTGGCAGGACTGATGAGTGTAAGAAGGTGTATGTGCCTATTTACCAGTTGTCAACACATTGGGTTGGAAGGCTCAATCATATGTATTCAGAAGAGCCTGCTGACTAGCGGATGATTTATAAACAGGTGTATCTTCCTGTCTGTAGTACTCTGTCAGAATTTCCTGGTGGGATTGGCGTGCTACAACCAGACGAGTCTGCTAGACTGCGGAATTAAAAAATACAGGTGTGTGGTCCCGTTCGTTTCTTGTCACCACGTTAGGTTGGTGGAATTCTCTGGAGATGGAAGAGATGAGAACCTGCTCAATGTTGACCGGATTTCACCTCTGGCGGTTCTTCTTGCATGCTCGGGTCTGAGGGACATGAGCCGAACCCCTGAATGTGACACCCTCATCATGTTGAGTGCGCACTGCCACACGAGTATGGTGGCGTTTGTTGGTGGGAGCCCTCTGGAAGGAATCATATTTCCTTGAATTAAGGGTTTGAGTGGCCTTCTCATTCACCTCCTCAAAATATGGGAGGGATTGTTTGATGCGTTCCGGGGATAACGACCTGAAGCAGTTAGAGGCGGTGGTTAGCACCGCCTGCTTCTTGATTGCTGGCATCACTATCTGGAACGACCAGGGTGAGTTGTTCACTTAGAGGTCTTGGCGAGCTACCTACAGTGTTGGAATGGTACCATGTTGAAGGTACTCCTAAACCAGTGCATTTGATACCCAATGTTGAAGATGCAGAGTAGGTGATGTCGCCCTCAGAGCGGACGACAATCCAGCATGAGTAGCTGCAAGATTCATTCACAGTAGAGGCATTCACAGACGTGAACTTAAGAAAATCCATTCCTGAAATGCATAAGATCTTAGAAAAGAGTGCATGTTTGATATAACAAACATAATCAAGATATGTTCGGCTGCTACATCTTTTAGATGATCACAGATGTTAGTGATTGTTTTGTTGGCCCTCTCATTGAGTTTAAATAGGGTCCTAACAAATATGTAAAAATTTATTTTAACTTGGTTAAGGATTGACATCGGGTTCACCATTTTTTTTCTTCTAGAATTGGTAATTTCCTCATTGACTTATGATTCAATCATTTCATGTGTTTTCTAACATTTTTGTTCATAGAACCGGAAAATCCAATGATTCTATATCCATTTGGCCCTACTTTTCAAAGGTAGGTGCTCATTAGTTATGGACCGATGAGACTTAAGAATTTGCATTGGTCTAGTGGATGGGAGGTCGAACTCATCACACCTTTTTGAGGGGAATTATTGTGTACTTTGGGACTCTCCTTGTATATTTATGTTATGTTCGTGAATCCTTATTAAATTACCAAGTATAAAATTGGCTTTCATTTAGATCTGACAATCAATGATTTGATATGTATGAAATTTAGAGAATATTTTACATGTATTAGAGGTTCTTCATCGATATAGAATCATTTGTATTTGTTATAGATTCTTAGTCAACGATATCCTTCAATACATAAACGTCTCTTGGTCATTATGAAGACCATACTGGTTTTGAAGACACTCAGTGGGGACTTGAATATTAATGTTATTCAGAAGGACATGAATTATTTTAGAGTTGGGATTGTACCCACAAATGGGCTACATATGAATCCTTTTTTAGAAAAGGAATAATAACCCACATAGTTCGTGTAAGGGAGTATGATGTTTATGCATGATTGATGGCTCAAAGAAAGATTTCATAATTACTTTTACACTCTAAGCTCACGTGAGTCATGCTCGGTGTGAGAAACAAGAGGTATTGGTAAAACTAGACAATTGTGCCATCAAAGATGCAATTATAAGAAATGATGTGGGGCTTATGTATGTATGACTGCCCAGATAAATGAAGATTAGGATTTACTTCAGGGAAGAAATCTGGGAACAAGGTCCACAAAGGTATATGTACTTTATGGAGATTCGGATACTCTAACTTTGGACTTACTTCTGAAGAAGATTCCCAAATTAGGAGGGGACATATGATTGGGTTTTACTCCTAAGAAGGGAGACCAAATCAAAAGTAAATTAAGACTGGTTATGAGGGAATTATGTCTTGGGCTTATTCTTGAGAAGAGGCCTAGGTTAAAGGGAATTACGATTTTGGGATCTTGGGTCTCACTCCTTAGGAGGATACCCAAATTAAAGGGACTAATAACTTGGGCATACTTCAAAGGAGGATTCCCAGATTAAAGGGGAGCTTTAAATTATAATTGGGATTTACTCCTGAAAAAGAAGCCCAGTTTTAGAAATTTGGATTTGGGGCTTACTCTTAAGTAGGATGCCCATATTTTTGAACATGGGGCTTACCCCTGAATTGGATGCCCAAAATTAAAAGAACCTGAAGACTTGGGATTACTCATGAAAAGGAATCCCAGGTTATGGGGCAAGGGGATTACTCCTAAAGGGGATTCCCACATTTGGAATTGTGATATTGGGGCTTACTGCTAAGGAGGATGCCCATTTATAAAGGAGACCTGAGACTTAAGACTTATTCCTTGGAAGGAGGCCTATGTTAATGGAATTTATGAGTGGGGATTACTCTTAAAGAAGATGCCCAAACATATGACTGGGGTTACTCCTGAAAAGGAGGCCCATGTTAGGGAACCTCTCATTTTAAAGGGAGGAGGTTGAATGAATGAAGTCTCTCACCTTAGTGATATGAAGATATGTAAATCAATAAGTTTTGAGAGATGTTCCATAGAATTCCTTTCAGATAAGAAAGACAATGAAGGAACCATCCCATAAATGTCTTTGAAGATGGTCCTGAAGGTGGAATCATTAATAGGAAAGGTGGATAGACATAAGAGAGGTGAAATAGGCAAGAGGGGCACCCAAAAAGAATGTGGTGTGCAAGTCCTCTGTGGGCGCACAAGTAGTGGTCGCACAAGTATACTTGCGCAACACATGGGTACTTGTGCGACGGCCAACCCTTAGATTAATACTTGGGCGAGACTTGGCTCAATCCCTTAGTATTATCACTAGAGGCTTATAGAAGAGTGGTGCACAAGTTTTGTTGAAGGGGTAAGGCAGCGCACATGTGTAGACATTTCCCTTATGGGCTGGCCATTTAGGCGCACAAGTGTTGATGATTTTCAACACATATTCCTTACTCCCCCTCTAAAGATCTTACGTTCTAGGTAAGAAATTACCGTAGAAGTGTTCGCAAGCTTTGAGAAGAGACTAGGGTACCGAGAGCTCAAATATGAGTTTCTAGAATTTTTTTCCTCCATGAAATGGGGGGCCCACTGGGGGTATTTATAGGCTACTGAAGTCCCTGGGAAAATTTAGATAAGGCGCATAAGTCACCTGCGCGACCACTAGATGTCTCGCAAGTATACTTGCATGACCTTGATGGAACTTTCACGAACCAAGTGCAAGTGAATCTTTGTTCATGCCTTTGTCAATTTTTGATGTTTCTTCAAAGGATGAATCACTTTGAGTTCAAGGTATTTCACTTTTCATTCCATTAGACTCTGTGATGGAAATGAGCATCAACATCCATCCATTTGGGATTTTCATCATATGATATCCAAATTCCCCTGATTTAAATGGTCAATTACCACATGATAAATTCATTATGATTAAATTACATATATTATTAATGGAATCAAGGATCAATTTTTAGCTGTGAGAGTGACCTATTTGATTTTTTACTCATGCCTCATGTTTAAATACATGTTGATGATTGACTTTAACTACATATGACTTGTATTTAACTACTCATGAATTTTGTGTAACTCATTGCCTATGATATATGTCGTTGATTGTATTAATTTATTTTCAAATTCACTTTTCTCTAAAAAATTTCACTTTTTATTGACTTGTTCCACAAAATGACTATATGAAATTGAATTACCATTCTTGTTCTTTCTAGAATGCATGAGTTTTTTGAATTTCAGTGATGGAACATTCTTTTATACAAGTTAATGCGAAGTAATTAATGTTTATTTCCTTATTTTATTGTCCCAGATTATAAGGATTACATTGTTTCTGATACCTCAGACCCATTTTTTTTCATAATTAATGACATGCGCCTTTCCACTCAATTTTTCCATTGTTGTTAGTTGAATTTTAAAGATAGTTAGAATAGTATGCAAATAGTTTTTATCTAGAAACTTTTTGAAATGAAATTATAAATTATATTCCTTATTATATATTATTGGATTTCTATGCACAATTGATATTGTCTAAGAGAGAACATGGATCCCAACATAAGGATACCATGGATGGACTTTACAATCTCAATTGTTTACTATTACCATGTTGGGGGTGATACTTTATATTTCTAGCTACGGGCTTTCCGGGTGAATTTCTTTATACTCGTGAGATAGGTTGGTTCCCCATGGGAGTAATAGAGGAAAAACCTACATGGAAAGATAGATATGTCATGCCTCAGGTGATACCCAGTCCCCTGTGTGAGATACTTGGAATGGGCTCAGAGTCACCATCCTCGTGTTATATAAGGAACTTTTTATAAGTTACCTTTGATGGACTCAATGTTATTAGGTTATATCAGTGACACCCATAGGGACCATTGGGATTCTGATTAGAATGCCTTGGATAGGCTCAAGAATCAACCATCCAATTTTTTGGATTGGTTGTTTGATCATATGAGATACATACTTCATTATTTTCATGATATTACTAAGCTATGTATTATTTTTCTAGGTTTATACTCAAGAATGTTTTGGAAATGACATGGGAATGTGAAATCCATGATAATGAAGAAGTTTGGTGTCTTATTTACATTGGTTAAATAAAATTTAATGGTCCTTATATATTGATCATGACATTCATATATATTTCTTTCAGAATTCCATCTTAGGCCATTGTAGGTGTTACGAGTCAAGTGTCCTTTTAGTAACCCAGACTGAGGAGGTTAATTTTATTTAACTTATTCATCAACAATTATTATTAGGGCCAACAATGATATAAATTTTTAATGAAATGTATCATCCTTAACACTGTGGGCATCGACATATAGATAGTTATATCCCACACACTACTTGGGAATCATTTGGTTCCTCAGTATACTTTATGAACATATGTTTGGACAAGGGAATATCTATTTATTTAAATGTATGATTTTTATATATTCTAGGATGGAGCATGAGAGGGAGGACCAAGAATATTTTCTAGATTCCTGTAGTAGAAATTTTTTGTATTTTCTTATATTCTTCACACATGTTCTTTATGACTGTATCTCGAGGTCCCCATACTAATTTTTTATAGCATCATAAACATCATAATAGTCTGTATATATTTTTTATTTCGCTACCTCTTGTTTAATTATCTTGGATAGCTTCTTTTATTACCTCAGTTTATGTATTTGTATTAATATACATAGACTATTTGTTATCCATTGTTTACTATTGTGCATACTTTGACCCATGAGGTCATAGTTTCTCAATAGACACACCATAGGTTGTCACTTCTAGTCTATAGCTTAAGGATTTGGGGGAGATTTGCATGAGGTAATGTGGCTCACCGCATCACGACACAAGTTAGTGACGGTTGGGGAATGATGCTACAAAGTGGTATCAGAGCACTTTTTTCCATTCGTCTCACTATTTATACTGATACATGACTCTATAACATTGGAATTTTAATTTGACCTTATGTTTGGACATAGCTAACCCATGTATAAGGGAAACTCTATTTTCATGGATTGGAAATTATAATTATTTATTTGGCCATCTATGGTTTATAAAAACTCACCTTTGGGAGACACAAATGTTTTATTGTGTTAATTTATTGATAAATTTGAAATGATGTTTTTTATTAAATGAGCCTAATGAAATGAGGGTGTTTCATTTCATTCATCATATTAATAACCATTTGAAATGAAATTTCATCAATTGTATCAGGCCATGTTTACATCTAGCATGGATTGCCTATTTTCTATTGATTTTTATTGTGCATCAATATGTTGAACCGTATTATTATTTTTCTGATAGATCTATGGGTTTTTACCAACATTTACTGTAGATATACATTATGGGTTTGGGTAGTTTGGGGGCACATTAAACTCATGAGGTGTATGGTCCTTTATAAATTGGAATGGTGATCCAGCTAATTCATCCAAACAAATAATGTAATTTAATCCATAAAATAATTAAAGTGAATACCACCTTTTCAAATGAATTGGATGACATATATGGTAATGTGATACTTTTACGTTGACATTACTATGGAAATTGGATTAGGGCACATTTCTAGCGATCGTTTAAATTTATTTTCCTTTCTATCTACTCCTGAATGAAGGAGTAGGATGTGAGGTATGTTATGATCAGAGGTGGGTTTTTCACATATCTTTCTAATCACATTCGTTAACATTCTTCTTTATATGTGTACTCTATCAGTTACAAATTTTTAGGAGGTGTGAGTTTCAAAATTTTAGAGTTATTCCACCATGATTTCCTAATGATGTACAACAATAGAGCGATGATGAGAACACTCTGGTGGTGGTGGGACATGAGCGACACATGATTCCTCCCATAGTTCCTACAAATTCACCTCACACTAATCTCCCTCTAGGAGATGGGACTCAATTTAGGGATACATTTCTCTTTATTATAAATTCATCTCAGAGTACTCCTTGTCCTACCCCAAACAAGGTAGATCATACATAGGACTTCTAGCTGCGGCATCCTCCCACCATCTAAGGTGTTAGATAACATCTTGATATAGATTCATGGTTAGAGGCTATGGTTTCTATCATCATCCATCTTGAGACACCTCTATAGAGTAGGGTCAAGCTCGCTAATTACATGCTTCGTAACTCATCCAATCGTTGGCGGGATGTCATTTCTCAAACAGTGGATTACCAAGGTATGTTCTGGGAAGACCTCATGATGAACTTATTTTATAACATCATTCCATAGACACCAAGAGAATATCTTTCATGGGATTTCATGCATCAACAATTGGGATCTATGGTAGGTCTAATGTTTTCTACTCATTTCACCATGATCTAGTTTCTTTCTCCATCTATTATGGTAGACGAGTTGAATACTATGAGAAGATTTATGAATGTTCTTAGGCATGATTTCCACTCACATGTGAACGTATTTCATTTTAATACTATGATAGAGATATAAAACCAAGACCTAATTATTTAATTAAATCTTAGATAAGATGGTCCTTTGATACAATGTGATTTAGTTCCATAACTAGGTGATGGTTCTTCAGGAAGCCCTAAGAACCATTTCGATAGTGCATGTGGAGGGGGGGGGGGTTCCAAATAGGTGACAAGAAATGATTCCATAGTATGTATCATGTGTGGCAGGACATGGCATAAGAAGCATCGTTGCGCTATGAACCCGATCAAATGACGATCTTCTGGCATCATGGGTCAACTTCAGCACTTCTTCCATTCTCTTCCTCTAGAATCCAATGTAATATAATCTGTAGCAACACCTCTATCATGTAAAAGATCCATAATACCACATCAGGCTAGGTGTTGGTATTTCACTGGACAAACATGAAGAGGTAGTAGTGGTCATGGATGAGGTAGTTAGGGGTTATATAAACAATGTCAATATAGTGGATATGCTCAGGCTAGTCGGGCGATATCCCAGGGTTGAGGTTCATTCCATATGTTTTCAGTGTCGCTAGTTCCATAGGAGCAGGGTCCATGTCTATTTACAGTTAGAGGTACATTCATGGAAACCTCTACTTTAGTTTCCTCCCTTTTTAAAATAAGTTCATTAAAATCTTTTATATTTGTTTCATGTGTGGAATTTCATGGTCTTACTATAGATTACATATATGGATTTATGTCTCTGTAAAATCTTTTAGTGGTCACAAGAGATAACATAATTCATTTTTAAGAGTTCCCACTTGAGATAAGTGGGTTCAATTTCATTTAGAGTTTCTTCTTCCCTGATTTGACTAGATTTGACATCATTTTCTATATTTATTGGCTTCTTCCTTATCATTCCCAAGTGGATTTATATCCCCTCCATGATTATATTACATCACTTGATGGAAACAAATATGTAAAAAAGGGAGAACGGGATACCAAAGAAGATCGATCTAGACCAAAGTGAGATATAATTTTCAAACTGATAGATCAATTAGTAAGTCTCTTTATGTGTGATCAGGGAATGCAGTTAGTAAAGTTCCCACCAACAACGGAACTTTTCAAGGATGTTTTCTAGGATATTTTCTCTAGATTACTTTTTGAGATAATGTTTGTGTTAATTATACATCTATTAATAGGTTCTACACCTATGTTTATTCCTCATTATAGAATCGCACCTATAGAGCTCTATTAACTCAAGAAGAATCATGATGATTTCAAGGATAAGGGTTTTATATGACCCAACAGATCACCTTGGGATTCACATACCCTTTTCTCCAAGAAGGTGGATGGTACCCTCATATTGTGTATTGATTATAGGTGATTGAATATTTTTATAATGATGAACTGTTATCTATTACCTCATAAATATGACCTCTTTAACTATATTTGAATATAATTTTATTTGTCCAAGATCGATTGGAGGTTGATTAATCGTCATTTTTGTGTGAGACCATTATATATATTATATAAAACATTCCAGAGTAGGTCTGGATTTTATGAGTATATGGACATGTGTTTCAATTTGAAAAATGAAATTGAAATATTTAGGGCTTTGATGAATCTAGTTTTCCACCCATATCTTGAATAATGTTTTTTATTCTTCATATACTACCTCATGATGAACTTGAGCACTAGATAAGACTATGAAAATCATCTTGAGATTTTGATGAGTACACTGAGAGAGCACCAACTATATGTGATGCTCACTAAATTACACTTTTAGATCAGAAAGGATCACTTTTGGGTCATTTCATATCATAGGGAGGAGTATCTTTTTTATCTAGAGAAGGTGACCACAGTTGGTTTTTGGGAGCATCCCAATAACATGTTTGATATTCACATATTCTTAGGGATTTTTGGATATTACATGCAATTTATCCAAGACTTATCCTGTTAGCATCTCATTTTATAGACCTAACTACGAAAGTTGTACATTTACACTTTTGTGACAATTATGAGAAATATATTCAGGAGTAAAAGGAAGGACTCACTTCTTCTCATATTCTGATTCTTCATAAGTTGAGAAGAAGTTATACGGTATATTATGGTGCTATTGGCATTGGGTTGGGAGTTTTTTTATGCAAGGTGATCGAGGCATTGCATATGTATCTCACCACCTGAGGCCTCGTGATAGGAACTATCTTATACATGAACTCAAGTTAACAGTCGTGGTTCATGATTTTCACTACTGAAGATATTATCTTCTAGGTGAGAGATTTTTTAATTACATAGATCAAAACAGATTAAAATATATCTACATATAGAAATACAAGAATATGAAGTAGCCTAGGTGGTAGAAGACATGTAGTCTGTTGACATTGATCTTTCTTATACACCCGATAAGGGGTATTTCCATGGCCATTTCCTTGTTCCATAAAATGTAGACGCAATATTTCAAAGTGTCCATCAGTGAGTGGAAGTTGATAGATATGGAATCCAAGATTCATCGAGAGGATATGGAATATCATAAGAAACCAGTTATAGCAACACTAGTAGTGACATCATCTATTCTAGAATGGGTATAGATGCATCAATTATCAAATTATTAGAGTCTCATTTTAAGGGAGAATATCATAAGAGGGAACCCACCTCTTGGTTGGGTTATTGATGGAAGTGAGACCCTACTCTAGCATTGTCCTTTATGTGTGCCTGCAGATATGTGGAAATAGATAATGATGGACTCTCATACATCTCTAGGGGAAGTTCAACATGGGATTACCATGATGTATATTGATATGTATCAATGATATTGGTGGATAGTTATGGAGAGGAATATAATATGATTTATTACTCACTACTCCACTAGTATTAGGTGATGGTATAGATCATGCAGCCTGCTGTACCTATGTAATCTCTCACCATTCATGAGTTGAAATGGAATGAAATCCCCACATATTTTCTTATATGATTACCAAGATATCCTTGAGGTAGAAATTTGGTATGGGTAATCATCAATAGGTTGAAAAAGATTCACACATTCTATCAATCTAGGAATCCTTCTCTGTTGATGAGTTAAGAAGGATTTATATCAGAGAGATATTTTGACTTCTTGAAATACAATGTAATTTCGTTTCAGACTGAGATGTCGAGTTAACATCATGGTTTTAGAATATAATTCCAAAGGAACTAGTATCATTGGCACGGTTGACTACTACGTATCAACCTTATAATGATGGGTAGTCCGAGTGGATGTCTTGGGTGTTAGAGGATATAATTCGGGACTATATCCTTGATTTTGGTTGTTCTTGGAAAATGAATATTCCTGTAGTTATGTTTTTTAAAAATAAGATCTTTCTGTAAATAATTTAGAATGATCCGTATGAGGATCCTTGTAGTAAAAAATTTTATTCGTCTTTATTCTATATTGAGTCAGGTGAGGTATCTCTATTGGTTCCTTATCTCCATCAGGATAATTAAGATAAAGTTCTAATGAATCCGAACCTTATGGATACAACTCCTTCCAATAATTTTCCTTATACTAATCATTAGTGCATACCACTGTAGTTTGAGGTGGGAGCTCAGGTGATTTTTGTGTATTTCCTAGGTTGGGGCATAAATGAATTAGCTAACATTGGATGTATCACCATGATACTTTGGGCCTTTCAAGATAGCGGAATGAGTTAGGCCGATATCTTATCAGTTGATGTTACCTCAGATAAAACATGTCATGCATAATGTCTTCTATGTATCGCAGCTTCGATAGTATCATCTAGAACGATATCTTTCATTTGATCATATTGATATTGAATAGGAGGAGAACACATCCTTCGGGGAGTATCCAATTCATATCTCCATCGTATCATGAATGTTCTCTATGGTAGGTCAATTACTCTGGTCTAGGTGTTATGGAAACACAAATGCATTCAAGATGAGAACTAGGAGTTGGAGCTAGATGTAAGTGTTTAGTGGTGTGAACTCTTTTTATATGATGGAATACTACCCTTATAAGGGAATATCAGGTATACATTGTTTTAACAAGGGAAGTTTATAATATCCTTAATTTATCAAAAGGTAAAATCCAATTAATTTTTCATTTATCTTCCTTAAAAAACTAAAATCATTTTTTAATAAAAAATTTAAGGTTTTGGTTGAGTATGTAGATCGATCAAAGCCTGGAGCCCCAATATAAGAGGTAGTAGACTAGGATGCACAGTTAGAAGAAACTGTGTGGCTACTGTTAGTGGGAAAAAGTTGGATGCACAATTTGTATGCAATTGTGCGACCCATGGTGCATGACCATGCATCCTTCTAAAACATTTGGATAGATAGGGTTCACACAGTTTCTACATGGATAGTCAAACTATTCACCTAACCATGCGATATACTCCCTTAAAAAATAATAGGAATAAAGTTACCGCATGGTTTTTCCAAACCATGCATCCAAACCATATGAATTGGATTTTGTGGGTGAAATTATATTTTTCCCTAGAAGAATGTATTCTGCTCCTCTCACCACTTCCATACTATATTTTTCTCTCCCCCATAGTATGTGGTGGCCTCCTCCTACCCATCATAGGGTTTTCCTTCATACATCCTTTGTGGTAGGATTCCTTCTCTGTTGGATGATTTTAAAATCCCTCTATATGATATTCCCTTTGCACCACTCAATTTTTTGTTATCTATTCTGTAGGTTGCGATATTTTTGTGTGGAAAATTTTTTCCCTATTTTTATATTTTTGTTTAGTCCTTAAATTTCAATCATTTTATGTTATATCTTGGAATGTCATTGGATGTGTGGAGTGATATGACATCAAGGTACATATTATATTCCTTTTATCATCATTTCATCACATTTTAAGTATTGTGACATTGTGCCGCTAGCTAAACTCTACCGGGAAGCACCATTATTTAATTTTAAATTGTTTGGTTTTATTTTCCATGTCCGTAGTGAACATACCTTAGGGATAAACCCATTCTTATGGTGTTATCCTTGACATTGGACATACCATTGTGTGTTCTTTACAATAATGGATAAATTCCTATTATTTAAATGGTTAATTACTATATGAGAGATGAATTATGATAAAATTACCTATAGTATAAATAGAATTAATAATCTATGGTTATCTACGAGGGTTAACTTAGAGATTTATGTGGCATAAATCACATTTTAATACCTTTTTATTCCTGACATGATTTCTATATGACTTGTATTTAATTTATAAAGTATGTTTTGTAATTATTATATTTGATACATTCCTTTGCATAAATTAATGCAATATAAAATTCATTGATATCTTTCCAAATTTTAATGTTTATTTTATTGTTCAATAAGTGGACGACATGAATTGAATATACATTTTTTTCAAGTAATATTATTTGGTTTTTGGACTATTATTGATGGAACCTGTTAGGTAACACATTAACGCCAAGTGCTTAATTCCTATTCCCTTATTTTAGTTCCCTAAATTATAAGATATTATTTATTTCTTATGCCTCATACACATTATTTTCATTTAAATAATTCCTTGTTCCTTGCCACTCAATTGTTATATTGTACATAGATTGAATTTTATAGTTTTTTCTTGGTAAGAATGTAGTTTTGAGATGGATACTTGTTCTCATGAAATTATAAATGATTTTCCTTTTGATATATTCATTGAATCCTATGATCACTTTCCATTGAAAATAGTAGAACATGGATCATGTGTTATGGATTCCATTGATGGAATCAACATACTCAGATGTATACTATTTCCACACTGGAGGGAGATAGTAATTCTTTCAAGGTATAGGCTCTCGTGGTGGATTTATTTACACTTGTGAGCGAGGATAGTTTCCTAGGGGAGAAACTGAGGATGTACATACTTTGCAAGATGTCTATGACATGCCTGAAATGATACCCAGTCCCCTACGTGAGACAATTGGAATGGGAACATAGTCACAATTCTCATGTAATACAAGGCACCTCGTATAGGATTCCCTAGAAGTACCTATATTTATTGGGTTATATTGATGAAACTCATAGCGACCCTTGAGATTATGTTTAGATTGCAATAGACCAGATCAAGAATCTACCTTCATATTTGGTGGATTTATTTTTTTATACTACAATATGAATCCTTGATTATTATCATTAGATTATTGTATTATCTCTTGTTTCTCCTTTATTATTATTGATAATTCATATTCTATGACATGGGAATGTGACATCCAAGATAAAACAAAATCTAGGGGTGATCATAACATTGTTTGAATAAATTTTAATGATATTTATGTATATTGATCATGAAATACCCATGCACCTCTTTCGGAATTCAGAATTAGGCTGAATAAGGTGGTATGGGTTGGGTGGCCTTTTATGAACCTAGACTGAGGTGTTTACCCTAAATTTTGTTATTTATCCTCTTTTATTATTATATAACACTATTATATAATTATTGTATGAAATGGATGCTTCTAAACAACATTGGTGCTGGCCTACTGAGATTTATATCTCACACCCTACTCGAGTGCCTTTTGGAACCCACATAGTCATTATAATAACATGTATTGATAAGGGGAAGCGAGTGTATTCTAATGTTTGACTGTTTTTTTGTTATGGGATGGATTATGGGGCATAATAATGAGCCTATGCTTGAGATTATTGTAGAATTAGTTTTTTTGTGGTATTTTATATTTTTCAATCATGTCATATAAGATATTATCCCCATCTCCACATTCACATTTTTTTATGTAGCATCATGAAAACCATCATTTTTGTATATAGTAATGTTATTCATATTTTGGTTGGTCACTTATCTTCAATGGATTCATTCATTTTTCAGCTATTGTATACATCAGAATGTGATTTTACTATCTATTATACATTATTTATCATTGTGACTACTTCTATCCCTGATGTAATTATCTCCCCACAGACACACCATATACCCACACTGCTAGTTCGTAGCCTCTAGCATTCTAGGAGATATGTTGAAGGTTATGTGGCATGGTGCCTTGGGTAATAGGTCAGTAGAACTCATTCCGGAACACTAAAACCTTGGTCCATTTCATCCTACAGATATATGGAAAATATTGTATGAACGTGAGCCATTACAGTCGAATCATAAAAAACAAAACATGAACGAGATTAAATAAAAAATCATACATGAAATTATGTGTAAATGAATCATAAACTATTTAGTATATAAGGAAGAAAAAATGACCACTCAAGAAATAATCCATACTAAGGAAATAGATAAAACATTAAAACAATCAAACATTAATACATATAAATTATAAACCCATTAATAATTAAATATATTCTTCAAAATAAAATTATATAATAAAATAAGAACAAATATTGCTATCAATAACAACTCACACCAACCATAATTAATTAATATCCCCACAAGGATATATTTATCTATATATTTTATAAGAAACTATTTCCTATTTAATCCTTTTATAATATCTTTTAATCATATCTACAATGGTCATACTAATTAATTCAAAACATAAATTATTTAATTCCTCAGTACACTAGATTATATAGATATTAAGTAATTATTTAGATAAATTATTATTTATTAATCCCATGTTATTACTCTATCTTTATTTTCCTAGAGACTCTTTCTTAAATTTTATCCATATCAATTTTATTATTACAGGATAATAACCATAATTAATATATAAAAAACTATTTCTAATATTATAATTCTTATATAATTTATCAGTTATCATTTTTCTAATTTAACATTAATTGAAAAAATTAAGTTGACTACATCTTCTAAAGAGGTCCTCAAAATATTAATTTCTTCTCTAGGATACTTCTTATCACCATGTTTAACTCTGATATACTTTAAATTTAAATATATTCTAGTATATTAATTATTTTATCATGCACAATCTTTATAATTTTATCATTAAATCTAAAAGCTTCACAACACTATGGATATATTTAAAAGTGGAATATTATCAATATCTCTGACATAATTTACTTCCCTACAAATAATTTGAGAAATAAATAAAGAAATGTGTGTCCATAATATTTTATAACTAGTCATGTTCTATAATAAATAGACATGGAAGCGTATACACATAATATGATAACAACAACCAAATGCTTTAATAAATATAACATCACCTAATTAATGAATAAAATTATATCCTGAAATCCTATTTACCTTCCAATTCAAATATAATAATCATTCTCCCCACTAATTATTTTTCTAGGATCTCCCATAATTCACATGGGATTTCACATATGTTCAATATAACATATTCAATATCAACATCAGTATCATATAAATAAAATCATTACCCACACCAATTTTAATTTTAATAATTTCATTTATCAATGTTATTTACATCTATTAGTAGAAAATAATTATCTATTTTAATTTATCACAATAATATGGTACTCTAATAATCATTACCAGTATCAAATTAAAATTTCCTGAATAATGACTCATAACATAAAGGCTCATTGTTGAAAATATAAAAATTTCATTTCTGAATCCATCAAAAGGACTAAAAATGATTCCAATGGAAGATTATATTAAAAAAAATTAATTCATAAATAAATACAACCCCTTATATCATACCATTTCACCTCCACCAAGTGTAAGGAGAGATTATATGAACATAGATCGGTTTTTGTTGTCTGTACAATGTAGATTATTTATTAATTATAAAATTTAAATTAAATTTAACTTTAGGTAATAATAGGTTATTTTTATTTATAATATATGAGGTGGTATCCAAGTAAATATTTTCTAGGGAAATCAAAATAGTTGAATGGTGAGGATTTTAGTCATCAAATAATAAGTTCTATGAATTGAAGGGTATATGGTCCAATGAAACTTCTAGTTTTTCTAAATATATAAAAAATACATCTTATGGTAATGAATTATGAAATAGCCTAACTAAATGTATAATAAGAAAATTTTTTGAATCCTAGTGAATTCATGCAATGGATGTTTCTCATATGGTTCATAGGTTCACTATAAAGGAAAGTTGTGTTCAGAATTTGGTAAAATCAGAACAGATAGTCACATGAATCCATGTGAATAAATATGATTAAATACACTAAAAACTACAGTGATAAAATTATAATAAAAATTATTTGAAGATATAATAGGGTATGAAAATTGAATATGAAATAGGTAGATAATGTTGAACATTTTAAAATATATACATACAACAAAGTGTACAATTAAAAATGCATTGATGGTCATGTAAGATCCTTCCTTCATTATGATAAATTGAATTTACTCTAAATTCATTAAAGATAATAATTCATCAAATAAAATTATAGCTTTCAAATTTTTGGTGAATGAACTGGTTGTAGCTCATATATGTATATCCCTTCTATTTATTCAACTTTATAAAAAAAATTATATTAATGAAACTTGTGTGGCTAACCTGTATTTTAACAACAATAAAAAATATAAAATAAATTCTCATATAAATATCTATTTAAAAATTGAATTATTCCTATTAATTTATTCATAAATTTAAAACCATATATACATTAAATACTAAAAGTATCATGTATAAATATAATTCAATGAATCAACTATTAAATTCCAAAAAAATCTATTTAATTATTGCATCCTAATAATTGAATCCATAATAAACTTATTATTTGATTAATGGATTTTATTTACCAGGAATTTTAGCTTAAATTATCATTCCACCTTTGAGTCAGAGTTTAATGTAATATTGGTGTTCATGAAATAATATAAATTTTGATTTTTAACTTAATATCAATTCCAATAAATGTAATTCCATCGTATTACAAAAGATTATGTTACAATTATAACCTTATATAAATCTCTAAAACTAAATTATTTTTCCTATTAAAAATCTTCTCCTTCTTTAAATATATATTACATTACATGTTCAATATCATTAAGATGTGAAATTCTAGATTAAATTCTCATAATATAATAATTATGAGTTCTAAATCTATATTACATTTTCTAGAGTAATTTAATCTACCGTTTTGAATTGATATAAACCTCACATATTATCATATGTTAGAGTTCCTACTCTATATTAATTTTGAAACATATTATAATATATTATTTTTATTTTTTATTAGATAATTAGCTTATCATAATCCATCTATTATAATCTATATTACTTTTACCACTAATCATTATATATAGTTATAAATCTATTCTACATCATGGTATATTTTAATCTATAAATATAAATTTAAATTATATTTATAGCTCAACATAATCTAGAGTTATGAAAAAAATTTATTTTTTTTATAAAAATACAATGTATTCTAATCTATACAAATATATCATTAGTTATTTTTATTTAAAATAAGTTTAATTTAGTAAAACCTTACCAAATTTCACAAATCCTCAATATACCCCCATAGTAAACAAGAGGAATCCAAGGAATATGTTCAAGGACATTCTTGCCCATACAAATCAAAGAAATTATAAATATTTATCTTATGAAGGAATTTTATTAGGATAATCTACCATTATTAAATAAATGAAATTATTCATTAAGATACTAAAAATGAAAATGTAATATTATAGTTCAAAATTTATTGAAGTTAAGTCATTAAATAAAAATATACATCCATATTTCAGTGAAATGATTTATGATGAATGTGGGGTGTCCATAAATTCAAAAAATAATACATAATATTTAATATAAAGAAGATATAATGTTAAATAAGAGGAATACTTAATTGGTGAAGAGTTTAATCCAATGACATAAAGAAGAATATAAAATTCTAGGATTGATGGGTAAAAAATAGTGAAAAATAATTCTACACCAATGAAAAACTAGAAAATTTAGAGTATAGAAGACATTTTACTATTATCCACAATAATTAATTTATGATTTTAAGAAATAGTTAAGGATGAATCATGGATCGAGTCTATTAATGTGGAGTTAGAGTAGATTGAAAAAAAAATTACATGAGTGATTTTCAAATGACTAGAAGATCCTAATGTCACCATAATGAAGTTCGTTTTAAAAAACAAATACATTGATCAGGGAGATGAGATTCATTTTAAGGAAAGATTTTCTTTATAAAAATTATGCTGAAATCAAAGGCATAAATATATAAGATACTTTAACATCATTGTAGATAATTAACTTAATAAAACTCCTTTTGGGAGTTGAAAATTAGAGACAAATCATGATTCATAAACATGTGTAATAAAACTGAATTTTATAATGGAGATCTCAAGGATGATATATTCACTGAATAATGAATAGGTTTATAAATTATAGATGATGAAACATATGTGTGTTGGATATAGGTATATTTATATTACGTTAATTAAACCCCTTAGAAATTGTATTATAACTCCGTAAATTAAATAAACAAGATCTAGTGGTTATTTTATTATAATGGAATAGAGTACATATATCATAACACATAGGATCTAAGATTTTAATAGATCTATAAACATTGATACATAAATGAACATTAAAATAAATTTAAAATTTAATATGCATCAAGTTATTATATTTAAATTTATTATGTCCCCTTTAAAATCTAAATGCTATGTGGGTAAATATTCATGGTTACATAGGGAAATGGGAGAAATATAATGGAATAATATCATAACCCTAGTAAGGGGTAGCGTACAGTCAAAGGAATGATACATATGCATGGAATAAATAACATGAAATGAATAAATAAATTCTATATAAAATGTATCTACAAGAATAATATATTGAAGGAAGTTATAATAAGAAATAAATTCCTGGATAAGAATAATGGATCTTATAGTGATAGAGTGTATACTTTCAGATATCATAATCATATTTTCAAGTAAAATTCATTTGAAATGATATATAAATAGAAAGGGATTAAAAAATACAAAAAACGTTTTTATCATCAGACCTACCAATATATCATGTATCCATATAATTTTAGGCCCCATTAATCACATAATATATCCAATAAATCAATATCATGAAGAGAATTAATAATAAAAAAATAACATAGTGTTATTTAATTTTCCACAATCATAGTCATGCCTAGTAAATCAATAATTTTCAATATAGAAATAATTTAAACATGGAATATCAATTTTCGTTATACAATGTGATGATATGGATACATATGATTGTATCCCATAACAATGATATAAATGATATGATATTCACAATGTAATAGAAAGTGTCCTTGTCAAAGGAATGGTAAAAAGATGGTAGTGATATGTATAGTCACGATTTATGGATATTATAAGAATACTATTAGGAACATGGATCTACTGGTGATGTTAATATATGATGGTCTAGGAAGGAATTATGGTAAATTTTATTTTATTAGTTGTTATATGTTTTATAGAGTTAGTTTTTATGGTCTTGTTAGTGATATGGATAGGTGGGGTAATTAAATTGCAGATATAATAGTTGAATGGGTTTTGAACTATTATATTATATAATTATTATTGAGGAAATACTACAAGAAAAACCTTGAGAGGTCTATCCTTGGGTCTTGGGAAATTGGTATTACTATTTTTTATCTTCTCTTTTTTATTTTATTTCTTATAGTATTTTGTTTATTTTATTATAACTCTTATTTTATTGTTTCTGTAGTTTCTATACACTGATTCAAGGGATTTTTTTCTCTTTTCATTATCTGACTCCTTGATTTTTGAAATTTAGTTCTCTTATTGAGGGATGATTTGTGCTTGTTGATGAATAACATGGATTGAAAATAAATAATAAGAATTATCTAATGTAATAGATTATTTTTCATCGAAAAAAAAGAAAAAATAAAACTACTAACAATTTTTATTGCACATAATAGGGAAGATGCATATTGGGGAACCACCTGAGTGATGTAATTGTTATGAAATGAATGCACATCATTGACAATTAAAGCATTTAAAATGAAAGGTTGTTTTTTAGGTGTTATTTATTATATCTTTTTAA
Organism: Viscum album; assembly: GCA_963277665.1. NCBI lineage: Eukaryota > Viridiplantae > Streptophyta > Magnoliopsida > Santalales > Viscaceae > Viscum > Viscum album. The sequence goes on from OY728126.1 coordinate 993,691,361, forward strand.
ATTAATTATGGATTTTATAGAATGTTATTTGATATTTATGGTCTAAAATAGAGATATAGAAGTAACTATGAAATCTAAAGTAGATTGATTGTTTCTTAAGTAACCGACTAAGACATGTGAAATCTTAATTATTTTAATAGATATTTCTAGGATATAGGTAGAGTAATATGTGAAAAAATAGTTCTTTTTAGGTAGTGTTATTGTAAGAGGCTGGGTAATCAATTCGATTTCATTCAACACAGTTGAAAAAAATATTGAAAATTAAATGGAAATTGTTTTGACAAAAACCTATATCTGATTCTGGAATGTAATAAAATGATACCATAGTGTATCAGATATTTTGTAAAAATATAATAAAATATCAAAATAAATTACATGAGGTATTTAATGTCCCATAAAATTCATATCATGTAAATGTTATAGAGACACAACCTTCTAAAGGTTGGTCTTTGAAACCACGAGCCATGAAAGAATAAAATTTGACCGTGATTCCAAAAATAGATGTTTCAATTGATATAAAGAGAATTCCCCAATCTCCTTATTATTGTTCTACTATATAATTAGAAATGAAAATATCAATTTTTATGAGGAAAATGTTATTTTATCTAGAATCGGTATTTTGAATTGCAGATATGGTTTGCTTTACTGTAACTCTTATTTTTAAAAATATGGGTAATTCAGAATTGGGTTTATAGTTCCTTGTTGTTTTTATATGGGTCTCAGTATAAGAGAATCAATGTTCATGTTTTTTAATTTTAATAAAAATTTTGGGTTTTTAAATAATAAATGTTATTCACCTACATTGGTTTGTGTAGTGTGATGATTGAATTGTATTTTCATGGCATTGGAAATATCGTAATCTATATATTTTATTGCTATGTATTTTTTATTTATAGATGATGGATATAATATTCCTTATGTGTCAACACCACTTTTTGGGTATTATAAAATTTATAACTTTGAAATATGGCATCATTACTATTACATGGAATTTAATCCAAAAGTTATTTCTATAATATACAGACTAACATATAATGTCAAGGAAAGCATGGTTGCAATTAAATTTGCTAAGAAGGTTATTATATTATTTTTTAAATATGCGAAGAAAATTATAATGTCCAGCATTATTAAGGGAATGGATAATAAATATACAGTTATTCATTAGCCACCATGATGTGTAGTTTCTGTAGTTGTAATGTACCTTGGTACTGCTTTTGAAGGTCCACTATGAGGACAGTGTGATTTTTCAAGTGGGTGGTATTGTTAGTAATATGGTAATTCTAGTGATATTAGTGTGTTATGGTCTTGAATTTTAGGATTGAAACATTTAAATTATAATTATTAATGGTTTAATGGAGTTTGTTTTTATGGGGTCATTAACTGACTGTCGAGTTGATTTTTTTAAATAATAGAGATACTAGAGGGAATGTAAGAAATATAATATTTTAAAAAATTTCATTATTGCAGTAGGGAGGGGTTAGATTTAGAATTATACCATTTTCTCTCACATGAGTTTCCTTCTTCCTTGAGTTTATCACACTTCTTTTCTTTCCTCTCCTTCAAATTTTTTTATATTTTGACTTATGAATCAATTTTTAAACATGTTTAATAAAGTGATTTAGATTATTTCCTTCGCACAATTATCTCCATATCTATTTTATCTACCTCAATAATTATAATAGATTATAGTAGTTTTTATTTGTAGGATACCACAAAAGTGGTAGAAAAATCACTTCTATACCGATATATCAAAATTTAGTTTAATAAATAAATTAAATTTTTTTTTCAACACTATAATAGTGCATTGAAAATTTTAATTATGGGTTATAAAGAGAATGTGAATCATCCAAAACATATCCCCTTGGAGTGTTATACCAGGTGTGTAGTTATGTCCATTTATTGTGAACAGAGTGATGACTGAGTCAATACAAATAATATTTTTAGAGTCACTACCTATTTTTTCTTTTAAAATATTCCAAATATCTACTAATAGCTTATAAATATGGATTACATTTCTAGGAGACCATAGACACCTTAATTTAAAAAAATAAGGTATTTCCCTATATTTATATATAACCGTTGGATTTCATCTAATGTTTATGAGTTATAATGGCTTAGGAAAGTTGAAAAGTGAGAGGGAATGGTGATATCTCATTGATAATATTATAAATAATTTAAAACAATGAATCAAAATAAAGCTACACCTTGATATGAAATAGGATTATACAAATAAAGGGTAAAAAGGGATTAAGGACCCTCAAAGCGACATAATAACAATTTATGGATAGATGATAATAAGAAATTAAAATCTATCTATTATTGCGAATAAAATAAATAAATAATAATATAGGAAATTATATGCATAGATGCACATGAAAACAAATCTAAAATTATATTATAAAAATGTATTTCAATTGAAAAGTAAATAAGATTATTGATAACCCTTACCATGAATTATAGATTCTTAAAGATTTATAAAAACACCGTATAACAAAAAAACACAGTATATAGACTCTTGAGAGATTAGAAGAGTGTTTCAAATTTATAATTGGTTTTAGAAGATTGATAAGTATAATTATGGGTGTGTAATTTTACAAAATGTGTGTAATTTATTTTTTAACTAAAAAACACTATCTGTTAAAATCTACGTTAATAAATAAAATAATACCATTTTACATTCATTGTATTTAATATATATTATTTTAAAATAATTTCTGGTTTCATTCATTTTCAATTTTTAGAAGATATCTTCATTTTTCAACATTACATATACCTAGGAAGTATTATTTTTCCATAAAATATTGTTTTGAATAATATTATCTCTACATAACATATTGGAATGTATATATTGTTTTGGAAAATGATTCCATTTTATTAGAATATAATATATTAATAAAATGACTTAATTTTTGTATATATTCACTTTTGTTAATTATTACATCCATTTTTACGCCACAATTATGTCATAAAACCTACCATAAAATCATTCCATATTTTATATTTTATAATAAAATGTGGTTTTATCATCATATTATAAAAAATTTATCATTGCCTAATTTTGATGTTTGATTCCAAATTTATAAGACTTTATGTGAATTATTCTTTATTTATGTGAAAATTAATAATTAAATAAAAACACTTGTTTATTTAAAAATAATTCATTTATTGCCTAAAATATGAATACTATTTTTTTATTTTATAATGCACAAGAGTAATTATATAATTTTTCACTTATATATATATATATTATTAATTAATAATTTATTATCACCAAGTGTTTTTATGGTAAATGAATTATATTTTATTATAAATTTAACATCATATTTTTTTGTTACTGTATAACATGTTTTACTATTATGATGGAATAGTATAATTTTAATTGTGCCACGTTTTTTTGTTGAAATGTTTTTTTAATATAGTAGAATATTAGGTCTTACATTTACAACCAATATATAATTTAATCCTTAAAATTATGGATTATATCATTCCCAGAACATATATGGGAAATTCATCTCAAAAAACTTTTAAGGATCCCATATTACTTTTTCTATATTTTTATTCTTCAAAAGAACATTCAGCAGTCGTCATTTTTGATTTCGTAATGCTTTCTCTCTATTGGAATGAATTTGGATTGGTTCTTCATTATATGGAAAGTTGGTTTAATGATATACTACATCAGTGGAAAATAAAAGTGTATGGTCACTAATAAATACTCTTAACATTTATATATAAAAGGAACTATATAATTTGGATATATTGGGGAAAAATCTGATTGACAAGGCACATGTGCCATTCTATGTAAAATTTAAATTGTTCTAGTGTACATCATACATAGATTCCATTTCTTATTAAACATTAACACTCCATTTCAGGGTTATATTTTCATCATTTCATGACCACATACTTGAAATTATGCACCCTTCATCCAATTATCTCCATTCTATTTATTTCTACTATAATATGTCTTTATATGATTCATGACACCTCACACTTTCTGTTTTCCTCACTCAACGAGTTTTGTACCAACTTGCCTCAATTCCCCAACTCTTTCCCAATAGGTCAGGGTATGACATCTTTTTTTATATAAATACTTGTATGGCCCCATTTGAATTACTAAATGTAAACTACTATTCGATTATAACTCAAAGGGAGTTATGTATTGATCGTAGATTCCATGGATACTATGTGAGCATGACCCCAATATGTTTTCGTACATTTTTATTATCCTTTAATACATCTGATCAGTTTGGGGATAATACATAGTGTTCAAATTTATGTAAGATTGAAATGTGTTTTGATGTAATATATCTTTTTGTTATGTGAATAGAGGGTAACAATCAGATTCAATTGATAATGGTGCGCCATGATGTCTCACAACATTATTTATATAGATCTATTTAATTCATTCAGGTGGTATATCCTCCCTCATTTCTAGGAATTGTCTATACATAGTACATCATTCCCTATTGACGAATAAAACATTATTTTATTATATATATTAAAAAAATACAATAAACATTTACACAATGATAATGTCCCACTTCCATAGTGGTATAGGGATTCATTTCATGAAACCAATTAGAAATTGTACGTCATACATTACTTATTGTCTTACCAAGAATCCTGAAAGATAGATTTAAATTTTCTACATTATTTTTTCATACAAAATGTATTTTTTTAATTCACTATAAATCCTAGAAATACTAAGGTGTATAGAGAAGTTTGAGTTTTGAGATTTATATCATAATTCCCACTTATATATTTTAAAAATTTTACACACAATCTCTTTCCAACAATTCTACAAACCATCTTCATAGTATAAGTATATAAATTTATCATAATATATTGATAAAATATTCTCTTTTATTATCATGATTTTTTTGAGAAATCATTATCTTTTATAGTAAATATGGTTAGGAAATTACTTGTTATTGTAATGATGCTTCCCTTTCCTTAATATTTTTCATATGAAACATTGCTAAATCCTTGAAAATATGATCCTTGAATATCTTCATCACAAATAAAACTAAACGATCCTTCTTTCTTATTGTATCATCCACCTTGTTTTCCTTCCCAAGTTAGTAGTGTATTTTAAATTCATAATCCATGAGTTGTTCCAGTTATCTCCTTTGTCTAATGTTGAGCTATCACTAAGTGAATATGTAATTCCATATTTTTATTAGTGTATATGTATCATATTTACACAAATGATAGTGCCTACATATTTTTGATTAAAATGTTACATATGTCACATAAAATATATTGAATTATATATTTTTTTCATTTCTAATTACATAGATTTATAAGAAAAAAACTCTATATTTTTTCACCAAAACACACCCTAGTCCTTTCGTTAATGTTTCACTATATTTAACAAACTCATCCCTTTTATATGTAATGTTAATAATGTTGAATTTATTAATATATTATTTTGGTCCCCATATTTTTTCTCAATTTCGTTTAGAACAAGTGAATTTTTTCCCTTTATGCGTCAGCCTATTTAAGGGATTATACAACTCAGATGCTTTTTTTCAAAAGGTCAGTCCTAGTAACAAGGAAAGTTAAAAAGTATATATCTATCTCAATTATATTACATGATGTAGGAATTTATTATAAACCATTTTAATGGGATGTTAAATATATATTAAACAAATTGAGATAATGTGTGAATGAAATGAATCTTCTCTAATCCAATATTCACATATATTAAATATTCTATATATATCCTTCTTCCATAGAATTTCGAGGAAAATATAAAAATGGTATTCATTACCTTTATGAAACATTGGCTATATCAATATGTCATCAGTAAAATTGAAAAAAAATCATGATAATAATTTAATCATCTATTTATTATATCCAAAAAACAAAGATGATACATTTATTATCCCAATCGGAATTACTGTAAACTAATAATGCCCATACATTTTGAGAAATGTAATATTAGGAATATCATACATCTTAATTTTTAATTGATGATAAATAGATTGAGATATTTCATTGATAATTATTGGGCTCTTTTAATTTAACATCTTGGGTTTTTGGAGCAGGTCAAAATCCTAAACCTTTTTGATTTTTTGGGGTTTTGTGGTCGGACCAACTATTTTATTTTTCATGGGAACATAATTATGATAGTTACTTCTAACCAAGTACTTTTTTATAGATTATTTTGGGTGATTATAAAAATTAATTGTTGTATCAAGTGTGTTTTGGATCTATTGGAGGCCAAAAATCTTATTTTTCAAGATGCACAGACTGAGGCACATTATTTGGACAAATCCTGTAGCCTACTGTGTTTAATTGTGGAACACTCCTCTTTTACTTTGAAAGGTTTGAAAAACCAAATAGAATGGGTGACCAACCATATGAATCCACTGTGATTTTTAATATAGGGCATACACATGGATTTCACATGGTTTTCAAATAGTTTACCCAGCACATGCGAGTAGTGGTTCCTCTTTGAAAGGCTAAATTACTTTTTTCCATTATTTTAATGAAGACAATTTCCCTCTTTCTTCGTCCCTCATGTAGATCTCCTCTAAATATATAGTGGATATCCTCTACTCCATATTCATTTATTTGAGAAAAATCCTCCATATGAGTTCCTTTATTATTATCATCGTTCACATTGGATCCACATCGATATGTCCTTTAATCCTCACATATATTTTCATCTTAGCTCTCTGTATATAGTGCACTAAAATCGTGTGATCTACATCACACTATTTTCATTGAATTTTTCTAAAACCTATATTATTCAAAATAATCTTCAGTTAGATTTTGATGTCATATAAGAGAACATTTACCATTATAAGGTTGGTGGTGCCAATATTTTCCATTGATTTGGATCATGTTTTGAATGTGTGTTCTTGAGTGTGTGATTCAGATGTCTAGGATCGATTATAATAATTTAATTATTTTATTTTTAATTAATTAATTGAGGAAATGAGATTCTTTTTAGCATGTTCTTCCTTGAATACAAATGGTTTAATCTTGGTGAGTGGCTACGAACCACTCTAGAGGATTAGGTTGGTGGGTTATCTAAATTAAATTTAATAATATATATTTATTTTGATTTTCCTATGAGAACATATCGGGATTGGACCAAATATTTATGTGGTGATGTCCACCTAGTGTGAGAATGATATGGTACATCAAGAAAGTATTTTCTAGAGGAATATGGGGTGATTTGATCACTAGTTTGGCCAATGTTCTCATCAGATTTAGATGAAAAATTCATTAGGGTATAGACATGTCTCTTATGACATATGATGGCATTGACCATCGGCACAATACACATGGTCATAGAAGAATGATATACCTAATGATGTGTCTTAGTTAAAATGTTGGTGATTTCAACTAACCAAGATTCGATGATGCATCTTTGGGGTCAAGTGCACACAAATAGACTTAGATGTTGAAGTGGTGTTGAACAATTGTGTCAGTAAAGACCTCCATTATTTGTGGATTTGGATGGTGTCGATCATCAGTGAGGATGGAGTTTCTTGCTGTAGAAACCCACATAGATGGTGATGAACCCTCAATTAATATTGATGATACCATCGGTTAGGGTATGAGGCTTTCTATATATTGAGACTAATGGGAAAGGATTATTTGGATGGATGTGAATAACAATTCCTCTAGTCATTGGCAGTTGATCTGATATGGTTTAATTTCTAAATGATAATCGATGTTATACCTCAGATGTTGGGATTTAAGCTAATGGGAATTCTTTTGAGCCATGATCTGGGGGTCCATGTAGTTTATTTGGCGTGCCTTCGGGGCATCATTTAATGATTATGACATGAGAGATGTTAGTTAGAACTAGGTGTCGATGATACATTTAAAGGATGTGGAAGAGGGATCTTAAGATTTATACTCATCAGGGTATTCTTTGGGCTTTATGGTAAGGATCGTACCCACAATGTTTAAATATATGTATTCATGTTGTTGTATTGCTTATATATATATATATATATATATATATATATATATGGTGAAGCATGGTGTACCTAATATGGTCAAAGTAAGTGAATTCTACCTGGGGGATATTGAGAATAATTGAATGATGTTAGGTATATGATGTGAATGTGTCGACTTTTTATATTGGATACACCAAATTATTCATGGATTTATGTTTGATACACATTGGTGGTGGCCTACTGAGATTTATTCTCGCACCCTATAGGGGACCTTCAAGACAAGTGTATATTTTATTCTTCTATGATCAAGTAAATGTTTATGCATAGGAGTTGGACCATAGTGGTAATGTTGGGATTTAATCATGGGATTGATGGATAGGGACCATAGAGGTTTATGCATCAGATGGAGTATAATTTTTTTTCTTTTATTTGAATCATCATGATTATAATATATATATATACTGGTGGTCAGCCATGAGGGACTATTACTATTTTTATTTTTGAATAAACTAACTTGTATTCATTCTCTAGAAATGGTATCATGTGGGGTTTTATTTTTCAAATGGTATGTTTGGGTTTTTTATTCCTTACTACCATTGTTTGTTTGTTTTTCCATGGGTGTAGGTTATGAGTCGAATCATTTATAGTCATTCTTCCACTATTATATATTATATATGGACCATACATATTATCATCACAGGAGGGAATAGAGTGCCCACCATCACCTCTTTACACCGTCACTACTTTGAGGTAGTCAATGGGGCATGGGGAGATGTGCATATAGCCTAGTGGTAGAACAGAACTAAGCAATGTTCGAGTGTAAAAAGGTTAGATCACTATAAATGGTAACAAAATCTCTTATTTTACCTTTTTCTAGGTCTTAATATATGAGTTATTTTAGGTCATACACTCAAATGTTGCCGAGACTATGAATAGAGACCGTGTTTGGGTGCCCGAAGCCCCATGCATGGGGGGTTGAACAAGTTACCAAGGGTGAGATGTTGATGTTATACACTGTTTTTTTTATATTTATCTAACTTCCATCTCATGTCATTCACATGGGTGTAACTATTATCCCTTATGATATGTGACCATTGTCTTGGTATGGAAATGGATGAGATATGGACCCTTGGATTTGTTGAGAAAGGGACAATTATTTATGATTTATGGACAGGGACATAGGTTTAATGATATATATATATATATATAACTTATTTAAATTATTTTTATTTTAATTGGGAATATGAATTATGATAAGATGGGTTGGGTTGTTTAAAGTGTCAAAAAAGGAAGTTAAATAGTGTTTTCTTACATAGACTTTCTTTAGTTACATTTTACATAGTCATAACAAGAATGCGGCTCCAGTGAAAACTATGTGTGATGTTATGTGATATATGATTTATGTATATCTTTTTTATCGACTCTATTAAGTGTAGGAATAGATTCTAACAGGGGGTGAGGGGATTAAAATGTTATCATAGAAAATGAATAGTGTTTTTTGTAATTAGTCGCATTAGATGAATTATACTCAGCATCCTCAGATATATATGAGATTCCACACTCTGTTTTGAGTAGTAAAGGGTATATGATGTAATATTTACATGTGATACTTATCTTTTTTATGTGAGGATAAGGGTTTACGAGGACAAAATACATGTTTCATGGTTTTGATAGGGGAGTGTATGGGTGGTGACATTTCACTACATCATGCATCTTTCCCTATCTATGTTATTTACATATTTACATATATATATATATATATATATTGTTATGGAATTACAACCATTATAACTGATTTTCAACATGATTCAACCTAGATGGATTCTTGTTGAGTGTTACGAGTGTAGTGTTATAGTGCCACATGATAATAAACATAATGAGGCCCATGATGGCTAGGATAGGACCTGTAGGGCTAGGCTGATCATTTGTTATAGGTATAGGAACATGTACATGCTCATGTATAGGCATGTTTTTATAGGATATGATAATTTTTTGGGCCACAGATTGAAGAGATGCTCATGGTGATTTTAGTTTGTGTCATCCATGCGATCAATTGGGGAAAACATAGATTTGATCTTTATATAGAGTTATTGATTCTGGAGTTATAATCACAACACCCAACCCTATTTCAAGGAGAGTCTACACCACATGGGGAAGATATTTCGATTGAGGTAGTGCAAACCATATGCGATAAGCATGATACACCTTCAAGGTGGAGGGTGAAACTGGGTTTGATATTTCATAGAGTACTGGAAAAAATTAGGAGGGATATATTGGGTGTGGTAGGAAGATACAAGAGTGTGTATTGGAAGAAAAATGAGTCCAGGTACATAAATACCTTCTTCTTTCAAACACTGGGGGTGGAGATTTCTTGGTAGTTCTTGAACATTCAGTTGGGAGAAATGTCTGTCAGGGACTAGGATATTACATTCACATATTGGTCTCATGTTGCTAATGGTATGGTTTGTGATGGAACCTCATGGTCTAGGCATTTGGAGGATGCTTTATAGGGTTCCATTGAGGAGTAGGTAAAAATATTCTGGTTGGAACTATTCTCAGAGTCTGTGAATCATGCATTGATAACTGAGGGAAATTTGATGGATCTGTCATACTAAATCTAGAAGGAGGTATCAGAAGAGGTCAGTGGTGGTGCATAAAATATCTGGAAGCAGGGTCATGAGGATTAATAGTAGGGAGTTTAGTCCAGTGACACATGATTACCACTGAGGAGTGGATCATCATTGGTGTGCATCCAGTATGGGTAGATAGGAAATGTAAAGATATCATGTGATTATGCATTGAATGAGTTTTAATCTTGTGTCCATAATTGGAATCATAATATCTATGGTAGGAAAAATTATTGGATGGTCAGAAGCTAGGTAATGTGGAGGACTCTAGGATATGAGGTCATGCATGGATTAATACAAGAATATGGTTTCCATGATTTAGCTGTACACATAGGTTTTGTTAGAGACATTGGGAACTTGTTGTGGGGTCAGTGGTTAGTTGATAGTGTATGACCCTAGGGATGTTATTCTCCAGGTAGTAATGCTTTAGGCCAAATGCATGCAGTGGAGCTGCTAGGTGTAAATCATACTAGTGATCTAGTTACTATTTTATATAAACAATGGGAATGACCATGTTCATTTTATTTTGGAATATCCATTTTCATAGGGAATGTCCTTCATTGGGTGAATGCAATATGTTATATTTATTTTTTCAATAATATGGTGTTTGTTAACAGGTTCGAATCAAATCATATGTGTTATATATATACATATCAGGTGTATGGAACAATGATTTATTATGAGAATAAATGAAATATTGGTTCTGTTGAGTTGTATAGGAATATAAGAGCCTATGTGATGTGGGTTTCCATGAGGTGCATTAGAATCTGATAAAAAAAATGCGATGTGGGTTTCCCTGGGATCTATATTAGGAATGTGACCATTTTTGTACCTATTGAGATGTAGGATTTTTGGGCATCTGTTGTGACACATGACATCATAGGTTCCATGTGCGACATGGTAGCAAGGAGGGAATCAGATGAGGTGATGGACATGATCGGTTTTAGATCTGAATCATACATTATTTGAGAATATAAGGATTTTTGGAGTCCTGATGTGTCATGTGAAGAACTTTGTGTCTAGGGATGGTTGGTGAACCACTAAAATTTATAGTTTTGGTTCAGGATATTTCTAGGGTAGGTTTCTTCTATGGTAGGGAGTGATTTGAGAGAGTTGACATATGAATTTATAACCAGGGTAGGCTGGGTTGTTTTTAATTGAATGGGTTTATCTGGAACCATATTTTGGTAAAAATTGATAGAGTAGGGATGAGATATATTTAGGTGGGGAGACTATAACATCCCGAGATTTTAAATAAGTTCAAAATCCACAACCTTTTTGATTTTTTGGAGTTTTCTGTTTAGTCTAAATGTTATATTAATGTTCTAAACTCAATTTTGAGGGTTTATTTAATATAAGTCCTTGTTTTTAGATGAATTTAAAATCTTATAACTTGGATTGTGTTTTAATGTGGGGATTAGGTTCACTAGAGTATGAACACACAAATTTTTAGGTTTCCTAGACCGAGGGGCATGGTTTTAAAAAAACATGAAACCTCTTAGTTGTAATTTTGCAACCCTCTATCTTCACTGTGCATGGTTTGAAAACCCATTCATGATAGGGTTTAAACCCATGGAAAACATATAAGGGTTTTAATAGAGTTTATTCACATATATTTCACATGGTTTGGAAAATCATAGGTCTATCCTATGCGTGGTGTGGTTACTAGATAGTGGGAGCAACACAGTTTTTAAATAGTTTTCCAAACTGTGCAGTGACCATAAAACATCTATAAAGGTCAATTATACCATTTTCCATTATTTTCTTTAGGTATTTCCCACTATTTGTTCCTACCTCATCAGGATCTCCTCTCAGGATGTTTTGGAGATCTTTTCTCCCCACTTATAAGATTTTAGCCAAATCCTAGGTTAGAGATCTATTTTTATTTTTGATGGTCACATTGGATATGTATCAATAAGGCCTATAATACTCTTATCTCTTTAATTCATTTCCTTAATTATAATTTTTTCTAAATCCATTTTATCATTTTTAACATATTTATATTATTTTGTCTAAAAGTCTGATTTCTTCCGAATCATCTTGAGTTATAGGATGATATTATATGATCAAACATATCATAGTTCAATGTAGGTGGTACTTTGTGTCCACATTTATTTTTATTGTGTTTTAGGTTTGTTATTATATAGGTTGATGGGTGGTCCGAGATAGACCATAATAAATTAATTATTACCTTTTTCATTAATTATTTTTTGACATGATATTCCTTTAGCCAAGCTCTGCCTTGACTATAAATAGATTAATCTTAGTGGGATGCTTTAGACTAGTTCAGTAGATTAGGATGTCTGGGTTATCTAAGATAAAAATAATTATATATATTAACTCTATTGATTACATTTTGATGTGTTAGGATGGGCCCAAGGATTGAGGTGGTTATGACACTAATATGACATGGTTCGCTAGGACAAGCATGGCTTGAGACATATCGGGTGATAATAATCACCAAGTTTTTCAACATAGTCATTGAATTGAGGTGATAAATTATTTAGGTTATGGGATCCAGATAAGATACATGGTCCCAAAGGAATGAGGTGCCAGATGATGCGTCCTTGGAAATATGTTGGTTACTACCACTCACTGTGATTGGATGAAGCGATGTTGGAGTCGATACCTATTCTTTAAAAAAAATTATGTAGGTTTTCACCATAATCCTTCATTTGTTTTATATAATATATAACAATGTGATATATTAGGTTTGGAGGAGATTATGGATGTGATTTGGGTGGGGTATTTCTAACACAAATAGATGTGAAGTATAATGTGGGGAAGAGAGGGTGTGAGGATCTATATGTTTGGGAATGGGAAGACATGGAATTCTTGAAATAAATCATATACACTAATGTTTCTATTCCAAAAATCTCAAAAAAAAAGTGTCATTATTGAAACATATAGGTTATAAGGTCACAATATAACTATATAATTTATTTTGAACAAGGTTTTATGTCATTTTAACCCCTTTAATCTTATTTTATCCTTTGAAATTTAGTTCTTACCTTATCCACCATATTATAATTTTACTTCTTTTACTTGTAATAATTCAATAAACTTATGTGGACCTTATTAGATAATATAGATTATTTTGATTCCAAATATGTAATACATTTTTTCAAATTTAATTCAAATAATTTTAAAAATCCATTTCAAAATGATACATTGATAGGAGATGAAAAGGTGGGATTGAAAAGTGTAAATTACATTATTATATAAGGATTCAATATCATATTCAATAGGAAATTTATTCAAATGCCATTTTACATGAAGGAACTAGAATAACATTCGATTGTGAATAACTGTAGAAGGTTTTAATTTTTAATTGATAACATAAAAAATTGGGATTATTCTTTCTAATAATTTTTTTATAAATATTAGAAGTTATTATTAAATTGTGTGTGAAAATAGTGATAAACAACTTTATAGAAAAATACATTTTTTTAGAAAACATTTCATTATCTGTCAAATTATTATTATATTATTTTTGATTATTAGATGAAAATTGAATTATTTTATTCATGTGCAAACCATATTATTTTCATAATTTAGTTAGTACAATTCATACCCACCAACAGAACGTATAGGTTATAATAGTCATGTATAAATAATAATATTTTAATAGAGTTTTGTATTTTGATTAAGCATAGTGCATTATGCATCAAAATATATATAAGATATTTAATTAATTACAAAATAAATATATTATATATTCTTAGTGTGTTATATTATCATCTAATCTTACTGTCACATGTCATATGCACTATTTATCCCAATGTTCCTCTTTTAAAATCATGGGGATTTACATACTACCCTTTAAATAAATTTTTCTCTCAATTTAATCTTGGCCATGGAAAATTTGGTTTCAAAATTGAAAACACCTTTGTTGTAAAAAAAGTCCACAAAATGTTAATTAAAATCCACATAGAATGATATAAAGGTATGTACAAAGGTTTTAAGGAAAGGGAATATAATAGGTTTCCAAATAGAAGAACATTTTTGGAATGTGAAGATTTGTACATTGAATAAAAGAATAAATAATTATAGAGAGTAAAATAGATCATTGATTGCATGAATGTGGATGATCAATGGAATGTTATAGACCTCAAAACCATAAATTTTTTATGATTTAAAAGACAAATAGGTTAATTTTACTTGATGGCACTAGGATTGAAGTTTCATTTCAATATCAATTTTTTCTAGAGTTGTTGAATTATTTTACACTCTAGACTATAAATAAAAGGAAATATACAAACTTGATATATTTCTATATCATAAGAATAATTTCATCATTTGGTTGGGATTTGATCAATTAATACATAATCTCTTACTCGAAGAAATGAATATCCAATAATATTTTTTATTCCTAAATAATAAATATTAATTACAAAACATAATACCCCTAAATGAGTGTAATTTCCTTCCTTCTATATCTAAATAGTTTCCAAACATGATTTTTATAACAATATTTTTCCTATATAATACATTAAAATATAAACCACAATAGTAACACCACTAGTTCAATATTAGTCTAGTTGAAGGAGAAGCACCATTCTCACACTTTGGTAATGGGTTCAAGCCTCATGGCCTAGACGAATATGATGTATTTTCACTTATCATACTGGTTTTCCTTTTAAAAAATCATATACATATAATTCTTATAATAGTGAAAATATTTATTTACCCATTATTACCATAGAATAAAATTTTAGATAAATCCTAAAGGCTTCCAATACCGTTAAACATATACCCAAAAAAGTAATGGAAATTTCAGGAAATAATAATTTAACTAAAACATATACTAATCCAATGGGTTATATTAGCATAATTTTCTCCCAAAATATTGTAAATCATAGTATACTCTCATAACATAAACCCTAAAATGGATGTTTAATAATCGTATCTTATTATCAATCATAAATTAAAAATCCCTTGAAGTTATCTATAATATTTGTAGTAATAATGAAATATATTCTTCTAAAATTTTACAAAATCCATTGATGTTTCATTATACTTATTAAAAAAATACCATTTATAAAGACATTCTGTAATATAATTATAGAATACCAATATATAAATACTTCAACCATTATATTTCAACATAGATCCTTCTTTTTTTTGCAATGTAACTATTATAAGAGGGAATTTAATTTGATAATTTCTAGGTTCCCCAAATTTAAGAAAACTAACTATAAATATATTACTAGGATAGAATTTATTTCCATCCACATACTCTAATTTTTTCTAAACAATTCCTTGATTTATTCCCTTGTTTTCAAAAAATAAATTTTTTAACATTCTATTAAGATACCATATTTTCATTCTATGACATTATGTGTATTCCATAGTTCATTCATAATCATCACATATTCAAATCCTTCATAATGACTTGTAATGAAAATTTGAATTATGTAAACCATAAACCATGAGACAATCAAAATAGGTTTGTATTGAGGTTTTTTTCATATACCGTGTAATACTTCCATCAAGACCATATTTTATTTTTGAATGTTATTTCCCCTTGGTACATATTTTCTAGAATCACACAACCCTTTGGCATACAGATAGAGATGCATTTCAAAAAAAATAGCAGTGTCCCTACCTTAACAATATTTTAGGATGTTATTATTTACTTATCCTCATATTCTATTATAAGGTTATTTTCCAAAATCTATGATTTCTAAAATCTATTATTTATTATTTCTACTAAACATACTACAATATCAACTATAAAAATCCTAACCCTAGTAAACAATTCCCATATATACTTCATTATATTGGCATAAGATAAACGGAATTCGATCCCAAAGTATCAAATAGATTAGTATTGTTGTTAATATGTACACATACCTGCTTATTAAATTACCATTGAATACATGTCACACCTGGGTTTTGAAATTCATGTTCATTTTGGTTTGGGTATGTTTCTCAGTTATTATATTAGGAACCGAGTGTGGCATGTTTCAATTTTTGTGGTATTGTTTCCATTTATCCTCAGTTATTCTTCTTCCCCCAGGTTCCCTTAAATTTATTGGAGAAAAAAGAAATATTTTAGGATGTACAAACTATTGTATACGATTGGTGCATAGTCAGTGGAAACTATGAAGTAGCATCAGGTTGAGGCAGTAGCTACATCATGGATAGGGCACTACTATGATCCTTGTCCTAGGAACCATGATGTAGGTCGGAGTCATGGACAGAAGTAAATTCATAGCTTCTGCATGGTAATTTAGATCGTTCGAATAAACCATTTAGTAGGTGTCCCCATGGGAGAGGCTGCCACATAGTTTCTGACCAGTTTTAAAAACCGTGTGGACTAACCATATTGTCTGAAAACTCATTTAAATTTGGGGGGTTTATTTTTCCCTCACCTATTTAATCCCCATTTCCCCCTTCTTTATTCCTCTATCAGTATCATCCACCCTAGGAAACTCCTCCCCCTTCTATAGAACCTTGGATCTCAACTTTCCTGGTGGTTTTGGCTCATATTTTTCAAGGAACCCTCATGTAACCCTCTCCTCTATAGATTTCTCCATCCAATTTCGGGTTTCTATCCAACCTTTTTTAGTTTTCACTTATCCAATGGGAGGGGAGTCGTTTTTAGGGTTAGATCATAATGTCCTATGTTTAATCATGATTTTTGTGGCCAGATAATTTTTTTCTAAGGATATATGTTGGTTCAGATGGTGGTTCACATCATTGTGTTAATTTTTCTTTATATGAGGTAGGTGTTTTCATTCCCAAACATTGTTAGATGAATTTAATATGCATGTTTGAAATTATAAATATGTTTGATGGATTAATTGTGGTGGGAAAGGTATTTTTAGTGGGTTTTCATCCTTATGTGATGGTAATGGATTTTGTAATAGAAATGGGCATTTTTGATGTGTCTAATTTATTGTGTTGTTTCATAGAAATTATTTTTAGATTGTTTAAAATAATCAAATGATTTTTTAAAAGGCACATAAGGTGAGAATAAGTTTGGATGTAGGTTTTATAAGAAATTGTAATACATTGGCATGTTTGGTTTTTTGTGAACAATAAAATATGAGTTGAATTTTTTTAATGATGAAAGGAATGTTTTTAAAGTTACATTGGTTCTAGAGTAGAATTTAAAAAGGGGCTTGGCCCAGGAAATTGGTTGAATAATTGTATGTTCTTCTGGTGTTTTGTAAAAAGGTATTTTATCAAGTGTGTTGGTAATGGAAAGATTATTTGAAAGATGTTATTGGTGGTAGTAAAAGATAAAATGGTTGTCTTCATGGAAAATGATGATTTCCTTGAATAGTATGACATTTATTTGTAAAAGTGGTGATATTTGTTACATGTGAACATAATCTTGAGTATAAGGGAATCCCAGGAATCTTGGAGGGATGAATAGTTTTAGTATGCTAAATGTTATTTTAGTGGTGCATCCTAAATTAATATTGCAGGATTGATGCTTGGAACACTAACTAAACTATTATGATTATTAGAGACAACTAGGACCATGGGGTGTCCCCTCATAGTGGCACATGCACAATAATGCCATTAAATATGGTTTCTACGACAAGATTCACTATGCTATGAGGTTCTAGTGTCCCACTCGAGCTAGATTGACCCTATGAATTTACCCAAGATGATCTAACATACATGATATAGTTCCATCTGTCGGAATATTGTTGATGTCATGTGCATGTGTCTCTTTATATATTCTCTCCTTCTTTTTAAGAAAGTTCTCTTGAATGGATTTACATAGAAGTGTTCCTTCATAAAATTAATAACCAATAAACGTTTTTCCTAGAACTGATTTAAATGATTTTATTAGAATGATCATGTCATGATATTTTTTAAATGTTCTGGAATGAAATCACTTTACTCGTGTGGTATCCTACAGGGATTTGGATCACACACTACATACAAACCTCTGTGTATATATATCATTCTTTATTTTTTTCTTAGGTAATAGTTCATTCTACTGGGATAATGGTATGGGGTTTCTAATGGTATCTCTTGTGGATCATGGTGGAGGTGTCTGGAAGATGTTTCTCCTCTCGTTACAAGGATAGATGGTTTGGATTTATAGTTCTTTTTTTCTGTAGCCTTTTAGATTTTTTATCATAGTTCCAAACATAAACTGGGTAAGTGTTTTACCCTATTTGGTTGTATATTTTTAGTTTTGGTTTATTTGTATTTGAGTTGATTATATTTATGATAATGGTTAAATTTATTTCAAAATCATGTTATCGATACCAAAGACTATTTTTCAGACCATGGGGATTGGGAAGACCCTTTAGGCCATTCCACAGACTAGGTCGAGTGCAGGGTCAAATGGCGACATGTCTTGGTTCATGACAAAATGGAATTAGAGGAGGTGTCACTCTTCTGGTTCTCGTTCCATAGGGATGAGTGTAGGTAAAATTGGGTTAGGATTGTCAGTACATGATGTTATGATGATGAGTAATTTACCTAGCCAGAACACCTCATGAAAAGATTCAAGTTATAAGTGGAATTTGGGTTTTGTTTGCGACATTTTTTGGGGTTTTTGTTTGATGTTAGGGAAATTGAAATATATTTGTTATAATGGAATCAATAAGAACTCAGGTCCTAGTAGGATAGGTAGAGTTAGAGAATGGTACTAGAATAATCTATGTGATGCTGGTGTGACTGGTATATAGTAGTTTATAATATTTCATATTCATTCATCAACACTAGTTTCCTTTTGATTTGTTTGTATCTCTTTCGGTTATGATAATTTATAAAAAATATTGTTTTTGAGTGATGTAAATAGGATATTAAAATAAAAATGGTTTTGATTTGAAAGGTGGAATATGATTATTCAAAATAATCCTAATGGAAGGAATAGTAAAATGGATTTTCATGAAATGGTCCTTGTGTAAAATTATAATGATTTTAATGAGGATTATTTTTCATAACCAAACTGAAGGTTTATCCAAATTTGAACATTTGGGAAATTGAATTTTATTCTATAAAGGGTTTTGGAATCTTTTTTGAAATGTGAATAGATGAGTATTTAATTAAATGTCTAATGACAAAATAGGGTTTTTGTTAAATTTATTTTTTTTAAATGGGAGGATGTGTTTGGAATCAATTTGTATAATTTAAAATGGGGATTTAATCGAACAGTTGTTTTTTATGAAAAATAATTGTATGATTAAAATTTGGATTTGGGTTTTGTAGCTAGTATAATTTGAAAGGATTTGAAAGGGATGTGTGGGTTAATGTTTTTTTTAAAGTGGAAAAACAATTTTTTTATCCTTGGTATTCTCTCTACCGACCCCATGCATGGGTTATGCGAGGAATGTGGATGAGTCCCCATTCTGGAAGGATAACATGAATGTGTGAGGCCTATGAAGTACCATTGAGGAATGTGCATCCAAACAATCCTGTTTTATATTTTTTTGAAAACTTATTTTGATTGTCAAATTTGGTGTTATAACAACAAATGGTTGTGTGGCTTGTCTTCCTGTAATATGGGAATATTTCATTCAAGATGACTTGAATTTAAAAAATCTTATTTGGCTAATTACTTTTCCGATTTAAAGTTCCTATTTGTACGTTTTCTTGAAAATGTAAGGTAGTGTATTCATTTGAGAAGTGCTTTATGAATCCTTGTGGTGGATCCATTTGATTGATTTGTGTTTATCTATTCTACATTAATTCTAAAAATACTAGTTTTTTGGGTCCATGGTATTTAATATGGGCTAGTGAACACACCAAAAATAAATTAATGAACATTCAATGTGTGATCATGGGTGATTCAACATTGAAAGACCCTCCAGTAGATCTGCATAAGAACATTATTCTCTGGTTTCAGGATTGAATCCACCTTTTCCTTTTCAGGTTACGAGGATCCTGTCATAGTGGGAGAGTAGATGTGAGAGGAGTTGAAAGTTGATTTGGCTTTATTGAGTTACCTGAGTTATAGAAGGTAATGTCTAGTTTATTTAAGCAGAATGGCCCGGTATGGAAGCGGTGAAGGGAATTCTAGTATGGAATGGTGGAAATGTGGTCATATGTTGTTGGTTCTAGCTGTTGTCTTAGTGGATCATTGGATTATTCTTCAGTTTCTTATATGAAAGGGATTATACTAGGCCACCAGTGTGGAAAATCATTTTGAAAGATGCCGTTATGGATGCATGTAGAAATCATGTACTATTTAGAACATAGTTTAAATTCCCTTTCCTTGTAAGGCCCTTGGGTTGCAATGTTCATGTTCTGTGATATCTTGCAGTTCCATGTTCTTGTTCGAATGAAAATGGGTCTGTTTTTTAACCATTATAGAGGCTCTATTTTAAAAGAAGCATATATTCTATTATAGTAATTTCAAAATTCATTATTCTAAATGATGAATTGTTCCACATGTAATTTCTTCAATTTTTTCTTAATCGATGTGGAAAGGAATGTTGTGTGTTCAACTTCTATGTCATAATTACAGTAATGTACCATGTTGCCGTTGAGTCTGTATTGGGGTGTGTTGTGTTCTTTTAGTTCTCTGTAGGATGTGGGGTAGTTTCTTGTGAAAAAATATAGAGAATTTCCATATGGGGGTTTCTAATTCCTACATGCATAGTAGGAGATGCTTCAATCATTATATCTCCAGCCTAGGTCCCGGAGTGAAGCTGACACCTAGTCAAGATTCCCCAAGGGTGAAAAGGAATTTATTCAAGTGTTTGTGTTCTATTTTTGAAATAGGGATAATTTAAACATCATTTATTTTTATTTCACTATGAATGGCCCATTTTTGTGGAAAGAGGCTTGGGAACCTATTTAATCATTGTGAACAGTGTGGGTGGAAGAGTTCCACCTTGGTTGTAAGGAGGCGTAGTTTTATCTTTTTCTTGAACCTCAATGATTATAACCTTGTGGATGTGAAATTTTGTGTGGATTAATATGTATGTTAAGCATTTTGAATCGACCTAGGTTTTGGTTTGAGTTCATATGAGGATGGTAATTCTCCATTGGATTATTGAATTGTGTGATGTTTTCTGTTTGGGTTATAGTCTTTTTTGTCGGACCCCTTGTGGTGGGGGTTGGTGTTGGACGAGTTTCTTATGTCAATCTACACTAGACAATTATGTTTGTTATTCCTTTCATTGGGGAGAAACATTGTGGGTCTCACTAAAATTACTCATGAATAAATTATATTTATCCTACTTTTTATGGTGGGGAGCATATTTGGGCCTCCATATGTTAGTATTCCAGTCTCATCTCAGGTGTGGGATTTTTTATAATGTTTGGTAGTCTATTTGGACATCACCATGTCTCTATTTGAATTTCATTCTTTTTGTTGTCTTGGAAGTAGGTAGTCTCTTTCAGAGATCTCTAACCCCAATATTATTCCTGGTGTAAACATTCATATTGGAGAATGACCAATGGGTTTGTTGAATCAAGGTTATGAATGTATTTATCATGGTGTGTCTTGATATTATTTTCTTATTACAAGAAAGTGGATTGGGTTTTATTTGTTAATGTATGAGGTGTTTCAATTTAAGAGGTTGGTTTAGAGATTGTGGGTGTTCCCTTCCATTGATAGATCGACTGGGGAGTGTTTTAACTTTTTGGGGTGGGAATCACATAGCATGGATTCCCTTTTGTTCTCCCATGATCAAATTGTAAACTTCATTTCCTACCAACAACATTCTTTCCTTCTCCTCATTGTCATTTGTCGTAATCTCCTTAAGCTGAGGAGGAATACTTGTTCTTGTTTTCAAATCAACCTTGGGAACACTTTTTAGGGTAAAAAATCTTTACAGTTGGGAGAATTTTCACACCTAGTTTTTGAGTTCATATTTATTCTAGTTTAGGTCAGGTTCTTGATTATTCTCTTTAGAACTAGGTGTGATAGTTTTAATTTTTTTGGGTATTTATTTCATTTATCCCTGTTCTAGATTCTTCCCAATAGTTCTATTTATGTTTTTGGAGAAAAATGAATATTTTGGGGTGGACATACCATGGAGCATTGTTAGTTGAAACTGTGTGCCCTACCCATGTAATTGTGTGGTTGTTTCATATCTTGGTATTAGTTATCGCAAGAACATGCGCCTCATCCTAGGAATTATGTCGAATTTTGGGGTCATGGATAGAGGTGAACACATGAGTTCTTCATGGTATGTTATACTGTGCTGTGAAACTGTGAGGTAGGATTCACCCTTCGTAGAGTCATTCGAATGGTCATTTCTTA
The DNA here is from genome assembly GCA_963277665.1 of Viscum album. Lineage (NCBI taxonomy): Eukaryota > Viridiplantae > Streptophyta > Magnoliopsida > Santalales > Viscaceae > Viscum > Viscum album. The sequence continues at coordinate 993,714,100 of OY728126.1, forward strand.
ATTTGAAAACCTGTGCGGACTAACTATGGGGCATTACAAATAATTTAAATGATGGGTTTCATTCTATCTCCCCTATTTTTACCATCATTATCCCCATTTTTTGTCCACTCTTTGTATCATCGTCTCTTGGTGCCTCCTTCCCCTTTCATTACCCCCTCATATTTCCCTTTTATAATTGGTTTTGGATTAGATTCTTAAATGAAACCTCATATATGTCTCTCATATATTAATTTAACCCAATATTCTAGGGTTTATCTCTTTCATCTTTGGGGTTTCACTTTTCCATCAGGTAGGGTGTAATTTTTAGGGTTAGATCTTAATGGTTTGGGTTTGATCTTGATGTTTTTTTTGATATAGCCTTACTAATCTATTATGTTGGTGTGGATGGGGTTTCAAATCATTTTTAGGATGATTATTTATATGAGTTTGGTGGTTCCATTCCATAACATTGTTATATTAATTTAATATTCTTTTTTCAATTATAAAAATGTTCAATGGTTTAATTATGTTGTATGATATGTATTTTTAGTGGTTTTTCATTATAATGAGATGGGAGTATATTTTATAAAGGAAAATAGATAGATTTATGTGAGTACATTAGTGTGGTTCTAGGTGGAAATGTTTATCAGATTGTTTGAAATGTGGAAAATACATTTTATAATGCATATAAGGAACAAATGATTTTGGATGTAGGCTTCCAAAAGTAAATTTTATACATTGTCATGTTGGTCTTATTGTGAACATTTAGATATGTGCTTTACATTGTTTTAATGATGGAAGGAATGTTTTTAATGTTGCATTGTTTAATCTGTGGATTTACAAAAGGGTCTTGGAGCATGATTTTTTTTTTGATTTATGGTATGTTCTACTTGTATTTTATGAAAAGAGAATGAAAGAAGTGTGTTAGTGGTGGAAAGTATATTTCAAATATTTTATTGGTGTGAGTGAAAAGCAAAATGGGTTTCTGTATTAAAAATGGTGATTTTATTGAATTGATTGATATTGATTTGTGAAGGTGATGATATGTGTGAAAGGTGAACATGAATATGAGCACAAGGGAGTCCCATGTGTATTAGTGGGTTGACTAATTCTAGTACACTATACATTATATATCATGATATCAGGAAACATGATACCTTTATTGTCAAGACCTTTCACATGTTATTTTAAAATAGATCAGTATTTATAGACCAGAAACCATTTTAACTATGGCTTGACAACTAATTCATATCATTTAAATTCCATTACATTGGATGTCTATATAATTCTAGGATCCAACCATCAGTGCATATCCAACTATTTCCACATATATCAAATATATGATTTAGTTCATGAATAATGTTCCCATTAATCAAATATTTGTATTGAGTAAATAATATATATTAATAAATATTTCACTATCCAATAAAATAACATTCAATGTAAACTACATATTTAGAATTGATATATATTTTATCAAATAATTATATCCATGATAATTAATATGGACATGTTTTTGTAATTTAATGTCCAATAATCACACAATTTTGAATATCTCAATGGATAGTTAATGACAACAAAAATGAATAAAAAATATGAATTATAATATATTACATTGTCAAAATGATCATAAACAATCCATAAAATAAATTAGGTTGGTATTAATACAATTTACATAATTTGATTAAAAATAATGGGATGTTTTCATTGATTAATAAAAATTACATAAAAGGATCTTTATAAACATTCTTGATATAAATAGTATTTTAACATTGAAAGTAGTTTTACAACTAAAAGATCATTAAATATTTTTAAAATAACTATATTTTAATATAACCGTTAAATAGTATAAATGTACATTTTAAATCATTGGGTGATCATGATGGATGGAAAATATATATATATATATATATATATATATTCCATAACAATAAAACAAATATTCCATTCACATATATAATAAAATACATCCTGGATTTGTTTGGAAAATTACATGAAGATTCCATTTAATTTTATTTTAATGTTAAAATGGGTAAAAATTAAATTAATAAATAATTTGGATAATTTTAAAAATAGATTTGAAAACATTTTTAGAAAATTGTATTTTTGAAAAAAAATTATTTTCTACCTAAGAGATAAATGTTTTAAGATTTTATTAAAAATATTTTCTCAATAATTTTACGTACCAAAGAGTATTAAATTTTTACTATTACATTAGTAATTCAAGAATTACCAGTGGAGAATAAAATCAAAAGCAACTATTATAATAATTTTAAATATTTTCACTCAATGTAAATTCAATCATAAATAATTTCGATTAAAATGATGCTATAAAGTAAAACTATACACAATCATATCATCTCTATGAGAATTATAAAATGAATATATTATGCATATAAAATGTAGTTAAATATTTTGAATTTTTATTTAATAAATAATATTTTCAAAATTCATTATGCTCATATGTTTAAGACATCAATGAAACAAATATATAAAATAATGAAAAGAAATCAATTTGTGAAATTCTATAATGCTTGGTATTATTTATATCAAATCCTTTTGAAACAATTATTCAAATTGAAATATAAGAATAATTTTTTTATCAAATCATGATATTAAATGTAAAAGAAGAATTATATAAATTATATAAAATTAATTTTGTGCATAACATTATAAAAAGTTTTAATTAATGGAATTTGAGATGATGTCTCTTACCTTACACTTTCATCTAGTAAAATATGCTTTAAACTTCTATATTTCATTAACTAAACAGATAGATCAATATTCAGTATAAAAAATATGTATTTTATTTTTATTTAAAAAAACTAAAAATTAAAATGTCTATAGTACGTCGTAGTATTTTATCAGTCATGGTTTTAGAGGATCATAAAAATACTATAGAAAATATCATAGTTTTTTTTAAAAATAATTATGTAAAATAATTTTTTATACTATTGTGCTAATAACATAAATGAATTCATCCTTCTCTTAACAAAAAAAATTAATGTTAAATATATATTAAAACATTGGGTGATTATAAAATTACACAGTGAGGGGTTTAGAAATTATGAATAAAATAATATAGAAATACTTTGATAATAATTTATATGAAATATAAAACATTTTACAAAATTTGTAATATTTTAAATAATTATACAACTACGGTTTTCGTAAAATTACATACATAAATAATATTCAAAACCAATATAATACTTAACATTTTGAAAAACCTATTTTAAATTAATCATTGGGAAACATGTCGATTTATCCTTATAAATATATTTAAAATAATAATACTTTTATGGATTAAAATGATACTCAGTATATCTTATGAAGACCATGTGGCCACTACTAGAAACAATTATACTAAAATTTCTATTTCGGGCTGCGGGATCATTCCCCATTCATCAACATATCATTTGATTTCCAAGTTACAAATTTTAAGAAAAAAATATTCTAAGATCTCCCTTTCTCATTCATAAAAAATCAAAGACATTTTAAAATATTACATAATCTTTTTTCATGGAAAAAATTAATTTTATAAATTATATGATTGGAATAATTTTTTTTTGAGAATTGTAAGGAGAAATGCATTTTTTTCCAAATATAATTTCATACATTTAAATGACATGAGAGTAAACACATTAAAATTAAAACAAATTATTATTGTAAAATTCATGAAAGGTTAAGAATAATTGTAAAATATGTCAATATCTTCAAACAATAATTTCATTCCTGAACATAAAAAAAATCATTTTACGAATAAAAAGATAAATCTTTGTTAAAATAATTTATTAGACTTTTTTTAATTTGAAGGATAAAATTAAAATTAATTGCATAAAATAAATGACCTTTATATGGGTTTTTGAATATTATCACATCAAGAAATCAATGAAAATATAATACCTAATTTTGATATATATGTCTTTTGAGAATAATATGTTCCTTCAAAAATATGATTTATGAAAAATAATGATTTGAATATAAACACTTCCCTTACCTATAGAATGAAATGTCAAATATATTCTATGTCATCTAAAATAATAAAATTAAATTAATTCGAAACATTCTTTAGAAAAATTTTGTGCTTCATTATTCCAATTATATCACATGTTACCATTTTATATACAGTTACACAATCATTTAATTTTACATCAGATGTTTTCAGGATATTTTGTTCCTCTGTCCAAAATGAATTAAAAAACTATACTATGGTAAAAATGCCATAATAAAATCATATCTAGAAAAATATTAAGGGAATTATTATCTCAATTATCAATTATTTATACCTTTAAATACAACCATGAATTATGATTATAAAAATGACATATGTTACAATCATGAAGATTGTATGTTATACATACAAATGAGTAACATTTCTAATTTTCAATGATCATTATAGCAAGAGAATAATAATTATTTTACTTTTACTTAATTACCATAATATAATATATATCATATTAATTCATTGTATATATTTTTAAATGTCATCTATGTGATGTGGTGATGGAAAATGAATCACATCGCTTCGTAGAAGTGGTAGTCTACACATATGCCCAAAATATGTGATTATAGTTCTATGAATTAAAAGGTAAGAATGTAAATGATATATTAACATTTAATAATCATAAATTTTCATTAATATCATATATAAAAATTAATTATATCTTTATATCCATTGTTGATAGATAGGGATGGAAAATGGATTACATCCATTCACCAGGTGGTATTAATATTTACACATTAATGATGAAATCATTTCCTATATAATGGTGTTAGATATGGATATGGTTCATTACCCTAGAATAAGAACACATCAGTATATTGATAATATCATATTTGATATTTTATCTAGTTTTAATTTTTCTTGAGGGATGTGTAAGAATAAATAGAATATAAATGAATGATTTAATGCAATACATCTTCAGACGATGTTTTTTTGTTAGAAAATTATGACAACTAAGGGTGGTTTTCTTCTTATCTTAAGACCTCTAGAATGAGAGTATAGATTATATGATGTTATTTTTATAGATGACGTCTTATTAAAATTGGTAATTATGTGTTTAAAATTTATAATATTAGGTTCCCTTTTATAAGAGAGGGGAGGGTCACTCTTGAAATTTCTCAAAATATTGAAATTTAATAATGTTATTTGAGAGCCACATGCTTTCAAATATCTCATAAATCCACATGGGATTAAATTTAAGACCAAAAATATTCCCGATGTTCTTATATAATGTATTTATGATTTTAAAATAACATTATACCTTATTAATCCCATAAAATATCATTATTGTAAAATTTTGTTCCTTTTATTATATTGGCATTAAAAACATGAAGACAACAAGAAAAAGTCTGAAGATTTATTTTATTATATCATAAATATTTCAAGGAATTCTGGAATATTTTGGTATTTCATTAGTTATATTAAATTATTTATATATATTTATATTTTTAATATCATTTATTTGATTTTTACAATAATCGATTGATTTGTGCATCAACATTTTGAAAGCATTTACAGTAAATATTTCATCTTTAAAAATGCAAAAAAATTACCAAGATGAAGATAAATAATTTAGATATAAAAATAACTTTGATAGTAAAATATATAATATTCATAACATAATATTAACAATATTACACTTATTAAAATTAAAATTCTGACATGTCTTAATTTTAATTAAATAAAATACTATAAAGGAAATAATCTCATCCAAGAGGATCAAAATAGTCATATAACAAAATCATGAATTATTATGGATGAAAATTACACATAAAATTAAATATCATAATTAATTCGGGTTATTTTATAGTATTATAATTTTAGTTTTATCATTAAATATCTAATTTAACATTTATTGTGGTAATAAAAAAAATATGAGGTTTACTATTCATATTGAAAAAAAATAAAAAGGGCTTATTTACAAAATTTTAAGGTATTAGTTATAAATATGGAAATAATTTTTAGAAATTCATAATAATGAAGTTTCCTTTTTTTGTTTAAAATTGAATAGAAAATATGCAATGAAAAAACTTTTTTTCCAAAAAAATTTTGTTTTTAATTATAAAATAATTTTATACTAATTTACGCTCCATATTTTTTTTTTTTTTTTTTTTTAAAAACATGATACGATTAATTTAGAAAAATATAAAGAACCAAAAAACCTAAAATTACACATGATTATCCACAAAATGATTTAAAAATTAAAAAATCAAATTTCTAAATATAAATAAATTGAAATAAAATACAATTTACATTAAAAATATGCATATTTCAATATTCATTGAAATATATTAATTTTAATAAAAATCCAATAATCATTTAAATATTATATTTACATGTTGAATTCAAAAATAAAATATATATTTGGAATTAAAATTTTATGGTTTTTAAATTTATATTTAAAATAAAATAATACAAGAAATAAATTATTTTCCATTTTTATTTTTAGAATTATTTATTATATTTACAACTAATATATATATATTATTCAGGAATTATAATTAATGTTTAAATGATTTATTATATCATTACTTGTGTTGTTACATTCTCACCCACACATAAATAAATTGGTCCCTCACAATTCATTCATCATACATAAGAAAATTCTAAATTTCAATATTCAGAATTAGTGAAAAACTAGTATAAATGAACTTTTAAATTATTACGTCTAATTAATTACCTAAAATTTAAAAATAAAATTACAAGTCCCATCTATTTCCTCAAAAATAAAATTCCTAATCTTCAAATTTATCCAGAACATTCTTTTTATACCAATATCATAGCCCAAACTCTCACTTTTTCATTCGGTAAAAAATAAATCTTGTAAATTTTCATTATTATAAAGTAATTGAAAAATAAATAGTCTATTATATGTTAAAAAAATTAATTACATAGTTTTTGGAGGGTTTCGAAAATAGTTTACCTAATATCATGGTTAAAAATAATAGCTGTAAAATAACTAATATTCTCTTCTTATGAGAATACATTAAATGAATACATTCATCTTATAACATAATAAATCCTTATGAAAAGTATTTTAAAAAAATGGGGTAAGAATAAAATTTTCATTTAATAGGTTTTAAAAATTGGTATAAAATAATTTTTAAATATATTTAAAAAACATTTAAAAAAACCATTTATATAAAATATAAAATTGGTGATATAATTGATTATTTTATCAAAAATAAAACCACATGTGTTTTTAGAAAATTACATAGATAATTAATACTCAAAACATTATAATACTTATGTAACACCCCGAGCTTCCACGATACGCTTCTCATTCAATAATGCAATAGCTTGCATTGTATGCAACTTCGAGTTCTAAAACACCGCGACTAATCAAAGTTGCTTTTATGAATAGTAATAACCAATTTTTAAAATTATAGAAATTCTATATTTCAAAATGGACTTCATTTTTGTATTCGTAATATCGAAATTATCCAAAGTTGATTTTTTTGTAATTTTTTGAGAACTTCCAATTTTTTATGAATAATGAAAATTACTTAAAAACAACTTTTTTAATCAAAATAATTTATAGTGTTAAATTAGACTATTTAGTGGTTTTAATGTATAATTAGAATATATATTTACCATTTTATCCAATGGTGGTCATTAGAATTAATTTAACAATGAAATTGGACATAAACAATTGCCAATCTTTTGATATAAATTGTTTCGTAAAAACACACTATTGTTGTGACAGCGGGAATTAATTACAAAATTAATTAATGCAACTTATATGTTTCTAATTTTCTAAAATAGACAACATTTTTGAATTCGGAATATCAATTATATCTTAGGGTGAAATTTTGGCATTGTTCTGAAGAACTTCAATTTTGATGAATAGTGAAACCACTAAGTGGTAGTTAAATAACTGATTTTTTGTTTAAATGAAATATTAAAACTTCTGTGATTTGATTTTCAAAAATACAATATTCATGGTTTTCATTAAGAAGTAAAATGTGGTTCAATGAGATTAAAATAATGTTTTGGTGAATAGTAACTTTTAAGTTCTTAATCGCGATTAGAGGTAATTTGTGTAGTTTAAGGTAAAAATAATGTTTTAATAATATGAGATGAGCTTGAAACTTGTCCTACTCCTACTGGATGAGTCATGGCCTACCAAGACAACCCATGGGTCAACTTGGGGACCCCATGGAGCCACTTTGGTTGGAAAATGACATTAATATATATTTATTTAATGTTAAAGTAAAAAATGACACAAACATGAAATGTTTTACTAAAATAATTTTTACATGGGGTTATACAAGTCATAGTTTTGACTATAAATATTCATTGGAAAGCTAAAAAGATTTCCTACATTATATTAGTTTTTTTATAATTTTTAGACATTAAAAAAATTAAATTATTTACGACATCATTATGATGCAGCAATGACCTCATTATTTAACGATTTTAATAAAATGAAAAGATAATGTACAATCCAAGGCATACACTTGTCCAAAGACTATTGTATGGGTATAGTTCGAACCCTTATCACCTTAGCCACGAATTATATAAGTGTGGGACTTTTAGAATCCGAAAATCATTGTTTAATAATGTAAAATTACCTTACTTTCCAAGAGTGCCCCTCCTCTCCTCTTATAAAAGGGCCCCACCTCTACCACCTCATTCACACTTTATAGCCCTTTGGATCGGCCAACCTCTGCCCAAATACTCTCCCAACTTCCCCCTATTACTCCTAGAAGCCTTAATTTGGGCAGAACTCTTCCCAAGTAAGCCTTTGGCTCAAATCAAAAAGAGTTACCCGATTTTGAGGTAATGTCTTCTCTAATGTTGTTTTGTTTTATTTTTCTTCTCAAACCCCCTAAACACTTTTTATTCATTTCTTTTGTAACAAAACCAGTATCCTCAATATACTAGGATGTTTTTATAAGAATTATTCTAGCTACAATTACACACACCTACATCTAATGGTTAAAGAACATACGGTTTCTATGGATGGAGAATTTCTGCCTCACGAAATGATGATTGTTCAACACTCATATAACACCTTAAAAGGTGGCCATTAAAATGTAACTATATTTATATATGATATATAATATGTTTATGTTTTACTTATTCTTCTATATTTCTCATTTATGGCATACTTTATGATTTCCATTATGGGTAAACGCGATAATTTCATTTTAGGAAGTGCGGACTACCACCCCCTCAAAGTGATTTGAATCGTTAATGCCATATGTGGGATGTATAAAGGATGGATTAAATGGTATTATACACTATATTATACTGGAATTATATTATACATTTATATAATTATGATTTCATTCCATTAAATACGAAATAGAAATGAAAGTAGCGTTCATGCGTACGTACGGCTTACCGTCTCTATGAACGGTGCATTTCATTTCTTACCTCTAAATGTTACGTAATATTATAAATGAATGTAAATACTGGATATATATGATATATATGACATCTAAATCATGAATATAATTCTGGAGATAATGGATATTCTACCACATAAACAGCTTGTAATTATAAGAAGTTTATTGTTTACTCAAGTACCAAAGATCGACAAAACGACCGTTATTAACTTAAATAATTACATAATGTTCATATCATTGTAATAAGTGATATAAAAAGGATAATAAAATTGAAAATGGTTCTTAATAAGGTATATATTAACTCTAGTTTATTATTCAGGAGGTTAAAGAACGGTTGAGTCAAGTCAGACACGAGGTAAGGGAATTTCATAACCCAACTTGCATTCTTTGGGTTAATCTCCTACTTTCAAATTATGTCATGATATTATTATGTATTATATTGTATTTATACATTCTCTATGTGTACATATAGTGAATACACATAATAGATATATTTTATTTAAAAATGATCTTTTTAAGGGACTTAGTCTCAATCTCCATTCATTGAGGCATATTTTGTTTTATACACAAATTTATTTTGTACAGTGTATAAACCCCTTTGACTTTTACGTTTATTCAAAAGGAATCTTTTTATATGAAGCATTTTACTAAACGAAAACAGGGAATGTTTTTCTTTCCGTACTTATGCGGCGACAACGACTTCTCCACCGCTGTGACCATTATTTGAGTTTCGGCTTCCTCTACAAGCCATCATTTTTTTAATGAAAAATAAATACAATGTTTTAACTTTCTTTTATTTTGGTATTGAAAATGGTTTTGAAAGCGTTTTTATTATATCAATGTGTTGTATTGATATCTTGTGATTGAAATGTGGAAATTTTATGTTTCCTTTATGCATGTTTTATGTGATACGATTATGTTATGGTTTATGATATGTTTAAACCTATTCATATGAGGAATGTATTGGACTTAATAAGTGACGGGTGGAGCCCTCTATAGCTCCTCGATGCATCGGTAGGTCTCATGAGACAAATAGACGTGGAATTGGCCGAGACCCTTTCCCAATTGGATTTATGGTTTTGGCTGAGGCCTTAATCATTTTAGACGTCTTGGCCGAGGCCTTGACAAAATGTTTCATAATGTCTGGCATTATACATTCCCTCATTATGAAAGTGGTTACTGATATTGCATGTGATTATTCGACCAGTAGAATATCGATGTGAAGAAGTGAATGGCATTATCTCATTTTACTTTTGCCATATTATTTTGATGTTCAAGTTTAAAAGGCTTTTGTTTTAGTTATACATTGCCTTAAATTTTTATGTTTATTTATGAAAGCTTCTGCAATATTGTTATCCTTACTGAGCATCTGAGCTCACCCCTTTCAATGTTTTAATATTTTCCAGGATGTGAAGAAGTATTTTATGAATGACCTGCAGGAATTGTCAGAAGAGGATATGAGGGTGGACTATGGAGACTTTGTTATTGTAGTTTTTCACTTTATGATGTAATGTAACGTTTACGAATGTATCTAGTGTTTCCAAGGTTACTAAACTAATCGGTATTTCGAGACTTTATCTTTTGTGATCATGCCAATGTTACGAAGTAATGCACCGACTCTGGGTAGCTGGGGTCGGGGCGTTAAAGTTGGTAATAGAGGAAGTTTAGTACTAACCTCGGAAGCAAGATTTAGATAAAATATGATTAGAGCACATAGCCCAAAGATAGACTTTGAGGATTAGTATAGGAGAACTTCCTAGAATTTTGTTATTGTAGAGATTTTGTGAGTTTTCCGAGCAATACATCCATGTCTGGATACGAGCAGGTACAGGCGGCTCTAGCACAGATGTACCTAGGGGTAAAACCTGAAAACACTACTTTGAGCTATACTCGAACGGGAAATGGTGCACGACAATGGGCCTCGCTGCACTCTTTGTTACGACACTCTCGGGGGATATGCTTAGGATAATTCTCATTTTCGTTACAAACCACTATGAACGTTTATGAGTATATAATTCCTCAAATAAAACCTTTTTATGATTATGGATTATATCCATAAATAGTTCAATTTATGTTAAGTATTTTACAAGTATGGAATTATGTATTTTGATTCATAAACTAATATAGTTTATGCCATTGTTTATAAATGGCGCCTAGTGGAAGGAATGGAAACCGTATCAATGCATGCACTCCGTGCAGGGATTTCCCTCCTGCTCAAGATAATTATTGTGGATCTGGAGATAAAACTTGTGCTGATCAACTTATTACCATACTGGGACAACTCACTCAGGTTATGAATAATAACCTTACTCATATAGATCACCCTGATCCGCAATGTGGGGGATCAATGTTAGACCGCTTCATGAGGAAACAACCGCCAACATTTAATGGGGGTACAAATCCGTTAGTAGCTGATCAATTGATAAACTCCTTAGAGAAAATATTCCATGCTTTGGGGAGTAGCGAAAGGGAGAAGGTTGTCATGGAAGTTTACCACCTCACTGGAGATGCCGATTAGTGGTGGTCGCTGATTCAAAACACAAAGGAAGATGATGACGTATTGAATATGTAGTGGAGGGAGTTCAAAGATATTTTCATAGAAAAATACTTTCCTCGTGACCATCGAGAAGATATGGAAAGGCAATTTCTAAGTCTGAGGCAGAAGGAGGATGAGAATTTCGCAAAGTATGAGGCTAACATTTCAAGGTTAGCGAGGCATGCTGTCGATTATATACGTAACCTGAGGAGTAAGATTGATCGTTTCTTTGATGGGTTAAAACCATTTCTCCGTCGAGATTTAGTATCACAATCCTTCTCATCATATGAAGATATTGTCTCGTGTGCTATCAAGACAGAAAAGGAATTCTCTAAGTCTTATGACATCAAAGTAAAGCAAGAGAATAAAAGAACGGTGGAACAAGAGACAGATAAAGGGAAAAAGGGAAAGAAGGATTTTCCATTATTTGATAATTGTGGGAAGAATCACCCTGGTACTTGCCTAAAAGGAATGGGAGTTTGTTATAAATGTGGAGAAAAGGGTCACCAGGCACGTGATTTCAAGGGAAAGAAAGAGGCTATCAAAGTTGAATGCTACAATTGTAGAGAAATGGGTCATTATGAAAATGAATGTCCTAAGCGTCAGGGAAACTTACCTCAGAAAAGGCCAAGGGATCAAGGACAATCTTATGCTGTTACTACAGTTGAAGTAGAATAACTAATGTATTGGTGCTTTTGGACTCATGGATTATATTCTGGTTATTAGAATAATGTGATATATATATAAGGATTGAACTGCAGTACTTGTTGATTTCAGTAAGGTTTTAATATGATGAAGGTAATTATATTTTTAGTAAGTGACAATAAGATAAACTTTACTTTGTTTGGGGAATTTGATAAATTGATTTTGGAATTAAGATACCTTTTAAAGAAAGTCTGGACAGAGGTATTTTGGATAACTATAAAGGTTGGAGTGGATTAAGTTGATCTTTGGATAGTATTGTTTATGGTTAAAAAATTTAGGAAGATTATTTTTGGAATATTATGATACTATAGTTTTAGGAAAAGGACAACCTGTAGGGTGGGGCATAACCCGTCGCGTCGCACAAAGCTGTAGGAATCGAACCCACAATCATAGTACGACAGGCCCTTATTTCCTACCACTAGCCTACAGGAAGTCCTTGGTTATTACAAAATAATTTACTAATCTAAATGGTATGTGTTAACATTTGGAACCTTATACAATTAGGATAAGTATAATATTTTTTATTTCTATTATGTTTTTGATTGAAAGATGAGTTGAAGGTTGAATCTCTAATTGTCAAGCATAAATATATATATACCTATCTCTTATTCAATGAATAAATTAATTCTTAAACTTTAGTAAAGGGATATTAAAACAAAAAAATGTGTTATCCTAATACCTTATGTCTTGTTGAACTGATGATATTTTTAATCAACATAGATTGAAGGCTCTGAGGCCCTCAATTTGACAGTTGATTGTGATTGATGACCTCAATCACTTCCTACAAATATTTACGTTTTCCTCCAATTACATGTCTCTAATTTCCACCAATGTTCTCCTAATCGAGATCATAATTGGGTGGTGACTTTTTCATTTCCCTTTCCCTCTTATTGAGTCTAAATTTTATTAATCTTATTTCCGATGTGGGTTTTCCTCAAAGGTATTTTCTCTTTTCAACCTTTTATTTTCAAAGAAAAATTTCAAATTTTGAGGACACAATTTATTGAAGGAGGGGAGAATGTAAGACCTCAAGCTTCCACGATACGCTTCTCATTCAATAATGCAATAGCTTGCATTGTACGCAACTTCGAGTTCTAAAACACTGCGACTAATCAAAGTAGCCGTTATGAATAGTAATAACCAATTTTTAAAATTATAGAAATTCTATATTTCAAAATGGACTTCATTTTTGTATTCTTAGTATCGAAATTATACAAAGTTGAATTTTTTGTAATTTTCTGAGAACTTCCAATTTTTTATGAATAGTGAAAATTACTTAAAGACAAATTTTTTAATCAAAATAATTTATAGTGATAAATTATAGTATTTAGTGGTTTTAAAGTACAATTAGAATATATTTTTACCATTTTATCCAATGGTGGTCATTAGAATTAATTTAACATTGAAATTGGACATAAACAATTGCCAATCTTTTGATATAAATTGTCTCTTAAAAACACGCTATTGTTGTGACAGCGGGAATTAATTATAAAATTAATTAATGCAACTTATATGTTTGAAATTTTTTAAAATAGACATCATTTTTGAATTCGGAATATCAATTATAGCTTAGGGTGAAATTTTGGCGTTGTTCTGAAAAACTTCCATTTTTTATGAATAGTGAAACCACTAAGTGGTAGTTAAATAACTGATTTTTCGTTTAAATGAAATATTACCACCTCTGTGATTTGATTTTCAAAAATCCGACATACATGGTTTTCATTAAGAAGTAAAATGTGATTCAATGAGATTAAAATAATTTTTTGGTGAATAGTAACTTTTCAGTTCTTAATCGCGATTAGAGGTAATTAGTGTAGTTTAATGTAAAAATAATGTTTTAATAATATGAGATGAGCATGACAGTTGTCCTAATCCTATTGGATGAGTCATGGCCGACCAAGACAACCCATGGGTCAACTTGGGGACCCCATGGAGCCACTTTGGTTGGAAAATGACATTAATATATATTTATTTATTGTTAAAGTAAAAAATGACACAAACATGAAATGTTTTACTAAAACAATTTTTACATGGGGTTATACAAGTCATTGTTTTGACTATTAATAGTCATTATAAAGCTAAAAATATTTTCTACGTCATAGTATTTTTTGTATAATTTTTAGACATTAAATAAATTAAATTATTTACGACGTCATTATGATGCAGCGATGACCTCATTAATTAACGATTTTAATAAAATGAAAAGATAATGTACAATCCAAGGCTTACACTTGTCCAAAGAATATTGGATGGGTAGATTTCGAACCCTTATCACCTTATACACGAATTATATAAGTATGGGTCCTTTAGAATCCGAAAAGCATTGTATAATAATGTAAAATTTCCTTACTTTCCAAGAGTGCCCCTCCTCTCCTCTTATAAAAGGCCCCCACCCCTACCACCTCATTCACACATTCTTGCCCTTTGGCTCGGCCAAACTCTGCCCAAATACTCTCCCAACTTCACCCTCTTACTCCTAGAAGCCTCATATTGGGCAGAACTCTTCCCAAGGAAGCGATTGGATCAAATCAAAAAGAGTTACCCGATTTTGAGGTAATGTTTTCTCTAATGTTGTTTTGTTTTATTTTTCTTCTCCAACCCCCAAAAATATTTTTATTCATTTCTTTTGTAACAACAAAAGTATCCTCAATATACTAGGATGTTGTTATAAGAAGGATTCGAGCCACACTTACACACACCTACATCTAATGGTTAAAGAACATACGGTTTCTGTGGATGGAGAATTTCTGCCTCACGAAACGATGATTGTTCAACACTCATATAACACCTTCAAAAGTGGCCATTAAGATGTCACTATATCTATATATGATATATAATATGTTTATGTTTTACTTATGCTTCTGTATTTCTCATTTATGGCATACTTTATGATTTCCATTATGGGTAAACGCCCTAATTTCATTTTAGGAAGTGCGGACTACCGCCCCCTCAAAGTGATTTGAATCGTTAATGCCATATGTGGGATGTATAAATGATGGAGTAAATAGTATTATACACTCTATTATACTGGATTTATATTATAAATTTATATCATTATGATTTCATTCCATTAAATACTAAATAGAAATGAAAGTAGCTTTATGCGTACGTACGGCTTACCGTCTCCATGAACGGTGCATTTCATTTCTTTCCTTAAATGTTACGTAATATAAAAAATAAATGTATACACTAGATATATATGAAATCAAAATCATGAATATAATTCTGGAGATAATGGATATTCTACCACATTAACAACTTGTAATTATAAGAAGTTTATTGTTGACTTAAGTACCAAAGATCGACAAAACGACCGTTATTAACTTAAATAATTACATAATGTTCATATCATTATAATAAGTGATATAAAATGGATAATGAAATTGAAAATGGTTCTTAATAAGGTATATATTAACTTTAGTTTATTATTCAGGAGGTTAAAGAACGGTTGAGTCAAGTCAGATACGAGGTAATGGAATTTCATAACCCAACTTCTATTGTTTGGGTTAATCTCCTACTTTCAAATTATGTCATGATATTATTATGTCTTATATTGTATTTATACATTCTTTATGTGTAAATATAGTTAATACACATAATAGATATATTTTATTTAAAAATGATCTTTTTAAGGGACTTCGTCTCAATCTCCATTCATTGAGGAATATTTTGTTTTATACACAAATTTCTTTTGTACAGTGTAAAAACCCCCTTTGACATTTACGTTTATTTAAAAGGAATATTTTTATACGAAGCCTTTTACTAAACGACAAAATGGGAATGTTTTTCTTTCCGTACTTATGTGGCGACAACGACTTCTCTGCCGCTGTGACCATTATATGAGTTTCGGCTTCCTCTACAAGCCATCATTTTTTTAATGAAAAATAAATACGAAGTTTTAACTTTCTTTTATTTTGGTTTTGAAAATGGTTTTGAAAGCGTTTTTATTATATCAATGTGTTTTATTGATATCTTGTGATTGAAATGTGGAAATGTTATGTTTCCTTTATGCATATTTTATGTGATATGATTATGTTATGGTTTATGATATGTTTAAACCTATTCATATGAGGAATGTATTGGACTTAATAAGTGACGGGTGGAGCTCGCTATAGCTCCTCGATGCATCGGTAGGTCTCATGAGACAACTAGACATGGAATTGGATGAGGCCCTTTCCCAATTTGATTTATGGTTTTGGCCGAGGCCTTGAAAAAACTGTTTCATAATGTCTGGAATTATACATTCCCTCATTATGAAAGTGGTTACTGATATTGCATGTGATTATTCGACCAGTAGAATATCCATGTGAAGAAGTGAATGACATTATCTCATTTTACTTTTTCCATATTATGTTGATGTTCAAGTTTAAAAGGCTTTTGTTTTAGTTATACATTGCCTTAAATTTTTATGTTTATTTATGAAAGCATCCGCAATATTGTTATCCTTACTGAGCATCTGAACTCACCCCTTTCAATGTTTTAATATTTTCCAAGATGTGAAGAAGTATTTTATGAATGACCTACAGGAATTGTCAGAAGAGGATATGAGTGTGGACTATAGAGACTTTGTTATTGTAGTTTTTCACTTTATGATGTAATGTAACGTTTACGAATGTATCTAGTGTTTCCAAAGCTACTATACTAATCGGTCTTTCAAGACTTGATCTTTTGTGATCATGCCAATGTTACGAAGTAATGCACCGACTCTGGGTAGCTGGGGTCGGGGCGTTACAACTTATCAGTTTTAAACCCCATTTTAAAATAATCATCGAAAAAAATTCGGACATCCCCACTAAAATTATTTAAAAACAAGAATTCTTTTTTGTATTAAAGTGATACATGATAGTTCTTTTGAAGGCCTTATGGCCACTAAATGTATCAATTACAAGAAAAATTCGCATTGAGGTAGATGGTTTACCTACCAGTCCTCGCTGTCTTATTTGATACCCAAGTGATTACTTTTAAAAAAAATAGGAGATCTTTGTTTCTATTTCATAACCCATTAATGATATTTCAAAATATTTCTTAAATTATATTCATTAATGAAATTGATTTAAAAATTACTTATCCTATAAAATCATCATTATATTAAATTATTTTAGGTGAAATCTATTTTTTTAGAAAATAATAACATAAATATAAATGACATGAAGATAAATGAATTAAAATTAATAAATATTCTTATATTAAAATTAATGAAATAACAAGAACAATTATGGGAATATGAAAATATATATAAAAATTTACTCCATTAATGGACATAAAAAATTATTTTATAAATAAAATTATAACTTTTAACATTTAATTATATTATTTGAAACTTCATGAATTTGAAATATAGAATTAATTTTTTTAAAAATAAAAATCATTCATATTTGATTCAAAAAATTATCAAAAAAAGGATCTATTAAAATAAAATAAATTTTTTTGATATTATATTATTCAAATAATAATATTATTTCATTAAAAAATAAAATTTTAAAAATATAAACATTTTAAAATAAGTACTTCCCTTACCTCTAGTTTTATATTTCACTTATATTCTTTGTCTTCCTGAATAATAAAATTATATTGTTTTTATCCTTGATTTAGATCCTTTTAAGGTTTATAATTCCATTTAAATCACTCTATAGAATGTTATTTATAGTTTCTTAATCATTTTTGTTTTTATTTTTTGTTTGGATGATATTTGGTTCATAAGTCCAAGATGAATTTAGTAATTTGTATTTGGTAAAATATGTCATAATTTTATTATAAGTATAATAATATTAATGAAATATACATTTATTTTATACATTAAATATACTATTAAAAACATCCCTAAATTATTGTTATAAAAAAATTAAATATGTTATAATCATAGAGATATAAGGATATAATTATGAATGATTAACAATTTAATTTTCAAATGATTATTACAAAAAGATTTTATGAAATATTTTATTATTATAGAATGATAATAATAAAATTTATAACATAATAATTATAAAAATCCTCTTAGATATATTATCTATGAGATTTGGTGATGAAAAATGAATCAAATCACATTGGGGAGGTTGTTGTCCACACATACGCATGAACGATGTTATCATTTTTCCGTGCATGGAAATGTAAGAACGTAAATTGAATATTAAATGTACATACTAATTAAAATTTAATTAATATCATATATAATTTTCTTCAATAATTATAATAAGTCCTAAGATATGGTGATGGAAAACGTATTACAGTGATTTGTGGGTTGGTTTTCTATCATACACACTAATGATGAATTATTTTCCCATATGAAGAAAATGGAGATGAATATATCTGTATACAATTGTATAATAAAATATATGTTTATAGAGTATAATAAATTTTTTATTTTAGCATGGTTGAATAAGGTTTTAGGTATTTGGAATAATAAACAATATATGAACTATCGATTAAAAAAGACACATATTCATCAGACAATATCCCTTGTTTAACACCTTTAGATCACTAAGGGTGGTGTTATAACTAAAAAAAATCTTCTTTAATTAGAGTAATTATTATAGAAAATTATTTGGGTACATCATAACCTAACCAGTTTTTTTGAATTCTTTGTTACTAATTAGAAGATGTTTCTCTTTTATATGAGATGGGAGGGTCACTCTTGGATTTTCCCAAAATAATAAACCATTATAAGGCTATTTGAGAAGGAAAATAAAAAAAATAGAATATAAATTCACATGGGATAAAAAATTAGATAATATATTATCCCAATACTCTTATGTAATATTATAATTTTTTAAAATAATTTAATACAATATTAATCCCATTAAATATAAATATTCTTAATTTTTATACAATTTATTACATTGAAATTAAAAACAGCAAGAGAAAACGTAATAATATTAAAAACTATTTTATTATAATATAAACATTCCAAGGTAATTTTAAAATTAGTGGGTCACATTAATTATATAAAAATATATTTATTTTATTATTGTTAATTTCATCTATTTTATTTTTATAATAATTGAATAAATATTGAATCCATGTTGTGAAAGAATTAAAATATTTTTTTCATACATATAATTTAAAATAAAATTACCATGATGAAGATAAATATTTTATATTTCAAAATATTACTTATGTTTTAATATTTCTTCTTTATTTCACCAATTTAAAAAATATTTCACTTATTAAAAACTATGGTGTGATTTGTTTGTCTTTTCTTTAAATAATACACTGTAAAAGTCAAAATCTCATCTAAGTGTCTCTATAATGCTATATAACTGAAATTGTAATTATTATGGATGAACTTTAATCATATAATTATAATATTGATTATTTTAATACTATTTTATAGTCCATATCATTTTATTTTGACCCTTAATTACCAGATTTAACATTTACCATCGAAAAAATTACCAAGATTTCTATAAATATTGAAAAAAAACTAAAAGGGACCAATTTACTAAATTTTGACCTACTTATTCCAAATATAGAATTAATTTTTAATAATTTTAATCCTATAATTGTAGAATTTTATTTAAAATTAAACCATAAAATTGTAATAAAAAATAGTATTTCAGAATAATGTACTTATAAATATAAAATCGTTTTAAAATAATTTAAAGTATAAAATCATTTATAAAATAATAAATATATTAAATTAACCCAAATTGAACTTATTAAAAACTTAAAACTAATAAAAATATTATTTCACCTTGTAAATAATGAAAAATAAAATCAATGTTTCAATAAATATTAGTATTTTTCAATATTCATTGGAAAAATTAAAATTTTCAGAAAATTCTCAAAAAATCATTCTAATATTATTTTAAAACGATGAATTCAAAAATGAAATTTATAATTCAGATTGAAATTATATAATATAAAAATATGACTTTTAATTAAAATATTATAATAAATAAAACCATTTCCGTATTGATTTTAATAATTAAATAATATATATATACATATTGATTATAAATATTTAATTCAATTATACTAATAAATATTAAATTGATTTATTCAACCTTTACCTAGTTTGTTACATGTATAGTGGTTTTAAAAATACTATTAACTTATAAATAGACCATATTAATATTTATACTATCATATATTATCCATTTATAGAATCTTCTAATATATTCATTAACAATCATTTTTATTACTACTACATCTAGTGATAACTATATTTTCTACTCATGCTAGTTTTAACATGAAATTTTTGATTCATGATAATATTATTAAGTACCAAAATCCTCAAAATAATATTAATGTTACAAATAACATTTTGGGTTGTTAGAAATAATATTAGAATCCTTATTGAAATTTTATCTTGGAGAATAGATCACATCGTTTCATGGAGTTGAATGGTCCCACATATTCATGAGTGACATTTTAATTTATTTAATCAGTGAATGGGAATGTAAGAAGGTGATATATTAATTTAACATAATTAGTATAATATCATATATATCACATATATAAATTATATTTATTCTGATTATAATTCATTTAAGGAGTATGTGAAAAATGAATCACATCAAAATGTAAGGAGGTAGTCGACTATACAGACGAGTGATGTTGTTGTATATTAAATAGAATAAAATGTAAAAAGGAATTTGTGATATTAAAATTATATAAGAATAATAATTTTTTAAATATTGTATATATACATTGAATATGTATTAATATAAAATTATGAGATACATTTATGGAAAATGAGTGAAATCTATTTGAGAGGTGATAATAAGTTGTATACACATTCAATAGATTTAGTTCCCATTAAATGGAAGTGGAGACAGATAGAAGTCATTAAATTAATTTATGAAAATATCATTATATTTAAGGCATTTATTATTTGGCATCAGTTTTTTATATTGAGGTAATTCATTCGATTATTTTGGTATTATATTCATCTGATAGTCTTTACTTTTGTTTTTTGTCAAATAATTATTAATTTTTGCCTGACAACAGCTTGAACGTTGTTAGTCCATGATTATGTGAAACCGTGTTCGTTTTCCTAGAAAACCATGAGGTAATATTTCATTTCAGACAATGGTGAATGCATAGTTGGCACAAAGTTTGTTGACCCATGTTGGAAAAACATTTAATCTATTCCCCTTTGATAGCGAGAAATGCAAAATTGCCACACAACATGGAAAGTTGTGCTACAAAACTAGGTGGCAAATCCATGTCATTGAAAATTGGGAAATTAACTTTTTCAAACTATTTAATATTAACCATAATTATCCTCTCATCCTTACCATTTAGTATTTTCATCCATGGAGCATCCTTCGTTAATTTTTTAAGCCTCAGAACCTCAGTACGTGGGTATTTTTGACCCAGATTCATCAACGAAACATCACACAATTCTATCTTCTCTTGATTCCTCTATTTTTTAGGGTTCTTCTCCCACCATTCATTAGTTTACATTTTTTTAGAAGGGTGTATGACCTAAAGAGTTTGTCTTGTGTTTTTAGGACAATATTGATTCTTTTTTCAATATTTTCTTATTAGGTTCATCTGGTGGTGCAGTTTTGGATTCACACTATTTTTTATAAGTTCCCAAGTGTTAGGTATGTGATTCAATAAATTTACATTATTATATGATTTTGATATTGTTTCTTGAGTTCTTAAATATGTTATATGGTTCATTTATGAGGTGCAAAGTATTTTTTTGAAAGATTTTTCATGAATATGTGATTGATGTTTTTAAAGATAAATGGGTTATATTTTTTTACTTCATTGCTGTGTATCATTAGTATATCATATCCCATGTTTGGGTGGTGAGAAATTTGTTTCCAATAAGATTTAATGGTTAAAATATGTTGAATGTGGATTGTCCATATAAAATGAGTTTTATCACTTATTTTATTCTTTTATATGCAACATAAATGGGTCTTTAATTTGAGAAGTATATAAGAAAAATGGGTTTGATGTGAGCATATTTTTGGAAATTGGATTCTCCTATGTAAAATCGTTGGATTCCAAATGTGTTCTTATTATTATGATTCTAAATGGATTTCATTAACTACAAAAGTGATGAAAAATGTATTTCTAAATTGTTTTTGTTTTTTTATTAAATGGAATAGGTTTTTTATGAAATTTGGTGATTTCCTTATGTTATCAAAATTGTTTTAATTTCTATGTGAAATTATTTATTTATGTGATATGTGAAAAATGATTTGAGCACAAATAGAATCCCATATATTTAGGTGGGTGAAATATAACTCGTACATTTTCTTTATTCGGAAGTGGTCAAGGCACATATTCATCTGGATATATTGTTGATTGAAACACTAACTAAACATGTGATATGATAGGATACTACTAAAACATTGACTGGGATATTATCTAGTGGCTCATTCATTATAATTGTTTTGGACTTCTAGAACATTGGATGTGATCCCCTCTATTGGATCATTCATGATGATATTGTTTGAAGTTTAGTTGGATGATTTTAATCACCAAGTTATAATATTCATAGAATTACACTAGTGTTAGTTACCTTTTTGGTTTTACCATGGTGATATTTTGTGAAATAATGCTTATTTTATGTGGTTCTGTCTTTTGTTATATGGTTGAAATGGTGTACCTTTTTTATTCAATGAAAGACTATTTGAGGAATGATTTTAATTGAATGTGTCCTTTGATAAATTGTTTCTATAAAATGTTTTGTTAAAATAAATATTGTTTTTTTTATAAAAATGTAAATATTTAGTTGCCTTCAAATATTATGACTTGAAATATTTTCATTTTCGTGGAACCCAACTATGAATTTCATTAAACCCTACATACAACCTTGGGTGTATGTAAATGTTTTTATGTATAACCCATGTTATGTTAAGATGTGTCTTGGTGAAGGTGGATCGTATTGTTATAGTTTCACTTATTTAAAATGATAATGGTGGAGGATTTATGGTGATGTCCCTCTTGTTTTATAGAGGTTTTTGTGATTCTTTGTTATTCCCTTATCATTGTTGTACTCATGGGATTTTTTAATGTTGAAAACATGAATTTGAAAATTGTTGTACCTATTTTGGTTATGGTAATCCATTATTGTGATTTTTGTTATTGTGGATATTTTATGATAATATAAATGGTCAAAAATAATTCCCATATTATAATTTTGATACCAAGGAACTTGTTTTTAGACCATGGGGATCAGGAACACCCTATAAGCCATTCAGCATACCGAGACAAGTGTCGGGTTGGATGCGATCCTGACTGGGATAATGAAAACATGTTATCAGATATGGTCACAATATTTTTGGGTTATGTTATTTGGGATGAGTCTAGACAGATCAAATCTAGGATTTTCTGGACATGAGGTTCCAGTTATGAGATGCCTAGATAACACACCTCATGAAAGGACACGAGTAAAAATGGGATGTTAGGAAATTTGAATTTTTTTGTTCTCCTCTAGCAGAGACATATATGATGAGAACTGTATATGGACACTTGGTGGGGGTGGAGTGGTTTGGTTGAATTTTTATTATCATTAATTTGGTTATGTTTGAATGATAGAATATTGGTATTTGTAATTTTTCTTGAAAATTTAAAAATGGTTTATTTATGGGGGTTTCCATTATTGTTTTACTTGTGTAAAAAGATACCTTCATGTAGAATTAATTTGAGATCATAGTATAATTCTGGAGAGAGTGGTCCCACAGAAATTGATCAGAGGTTAGCAGAATCTATGCTTCATGCTGCCCAATATTTAGGAAAAGGAGAAAGCCATGACCCTACTCAGGTTAGATAAACTAAAATAGGACCTAAAAAGGACAACACTATAGAGTTCATAAAGATCAAGGATCCTTCGTTCCAAGGTAACAATGATTCGTACGATGTAGAGGATTTTATTGAGAATATAGAGAGACTGTTTGAGTTTCATTACACACCTAATTAGTATGGGTGAAATATGATTCATTTATGTTGTAAGGTCCCAGTTCAAAGTTTTGGGAATAACTGGAACGTGCTATAACAAAATATTAGATGGGTTGGATAGACTTCACGTTAGATTTCAACAAGAAGTATTGTTCTTAAATATTGGTCTTCGCCAGATCCTTAGAGTGTATAAGGCTTATCTAGGGAGACCGGTCCATGACCGAATGTGCTAACCACTTTGTAGATTTGTTTATTTATGTGCCTGAGATTGTTTCTAATGAGCATATTAAGGTTTTGATTGTAAAGACCCGTAAAATTCAAGGAAAATTTTTTCTTAATTTTCTTTAGAATTTTACAAGAGCGCGGTTTCAGACGGCACCTGATTCCGAGGCCCGGAGTGCCCGGAATTAATTTCTGAAGTTTAGGCTCGGGTACATTCAGTGAACGAACGAGCGGGTATTTCTAACTTTTGATACGGTGCTCGGAATTGAAATCCGAGGGCACCGATGAGCTCGCAGCGCCGATATTCGCTTAAAGAGACCTTTTCGGGAGTTGCGTTTGTTGCGGGTTGAAAGTTAGTTTTTGGGTTTTTAGTTTAAGTAAAATAAAATTTGTGAGGAACAAATTTTATTTTTAACTAGTTAAGTCCTACCAAAGGGAGTTGGGAGTGGGACCCACATCCACTTAACCTCCCTTGGGAGGATTAAGTGAGGTGGGGTCCACACGAACCCCAACTCCTCAAATTCTCTCAAAACCTCCCCTTTAACTCATTTCATTAAATGTTGTCAACTTGAGTTACTTATTTAATTAAGGGAGTTAAACCCTTTTTGAATTTCAAACCTTTGAAATTCTTGTGGTTAAGTTATGTAATAATATAAGTTAAAGCTTATATTATTCTAGGAGTTTCTTTTACCCTTGGGAGGATTTCTTGAGAGCTTTGGAAGATTTTCTTTTCTTCTTCAAACTCAACGAAGAACGCGAAGAACGTCGTTCTTCAACGAAGAACTTCTCCGCCGAAGAACACGATCCATCCGCGACGCCGTATCCGCGACGCGACGTACTTCTTCTGCGTCATCTCTTCCGCGACGGTTTTCCACGACGAACGCCATCGACAACGACTCTTCCTCCGACGTCAAAGGAATCGACACCGATATTCCACGACTCCGTCAACGTGCGACTATCGAGGTAGGGGTTCTTGAGTTCGTTGTTTCCTTTTTTATTTGACTTTCCTCAAGACTTGACGTAGAACGCTCAAGTTTCCGACGAAGAACGCCGCTCCGCTCTTCTTCGTCTTCGGTGTCAACGAGAGAGAACACCGCAACTTCCTCGGACAACCTTCGTCGGCGTACAAGGATTCTCCAACGACGTGCCTCTTCGGACGCGTCTCTTCGTCGTTGAATTTGACGAACGACGACCGCGTCGCCCGACTTCCGCGACGTCGTCTTCCGCGGAACGTAGAACGATCTTCGAACCTTATACCAAGGTAGTGGATGTTGTTTAATATTTAATTATCTCATTCTTGCTCGTGGTTCGTATGACTAACGTGAGGATGTTGATTATTTAAAGTTGCGTTATTAATTTAACGTGAGGGGGCCGGACCGTACGAACACGGCCGAACCCCCTCCAACGTTCTTGTTTGTTCTTGCGGGTGGAAGCAAGTGGCGTGGTGCCGTCGCACCACGCGGTTGATCGTGCATTTATTTTACGCAACGTCGTCGCGCGCACACCATGGAAGAAACATCAAGAACGCGACGCCGTCGCGCCGCGTTGAAAGAAATTAAAGTGCGGCGGAGGGGCGCGGTGTCGTCGCACCGCGCCGGACGACGAACGCCGCGGCCGGTTCCGGGCCGCGGCGGGATGAGGAGACCGCGGCCAGTTCCGGGCCGCGGCGGTAGAGAAGACCGGCGGCCGGGCCGCCGGCGTTGGAAGCCGAAGAGGGGACCGGATTTTTCCGGTCCCGATGGAGAAAACCGGCCGGCCAGCTGGCCGGCCGGATGCCAATAAACCGGGGGAATTAATCCCCCGGCCACCTCATGAAACCCCCTCTTAAAGAGGGGGCGGTTTTCTTGTGGGGGGCAAAGCCCCCCGTTTCTGCCAATCAAGCCCCCCCACATGGTGGGGGCGGTTCTTTGAAGAGAGGGAGGGGGGGCAGCCGGCCCCCGGTTCGTTCCAGAAAGCCCCCCACGAGCGGGGGGGGGGGGGGGGCGTTTTTAAATAAAACGGCGCGGCATAGCCGCGCCGCCAGAAGAAAACGCGGGGCTTAGCCCCCGCGTGCCGCCGCCTCGCGGCAACTGGCCGCCGCGGCCCCCGCGGCCTCCGCGCCGCCCAGGGGGGGGGGGGTCGGGCCGGGTCGGCCCGGACCCGGACCCCCCCGTTTCGAACCAGATTTGGTTTTTGGCTCATAACTTGAGCCTCGGACCTCCGAATGACGAACCGTCTGCGGCAACACGATCCTTGGATCGAGACGGTCGTTTCGGTATATCGCACTCAAGGTTTCGGGTTACTTTGAGTTCGGCCGGGTTGGTTCGTTCACGAAACCAACCGGGCCTTCGGAGCGGAAACGCTCATATCTTGAGCCACGAACGTCCGATTGACGCGCCGTCAGTCGCGTTGCATTCCTCTTAGTGAGACGGATCTTTTGGCATACTCCGCCCGAGGTTTGGACGCAGGTGGAGTACGGTCGGGTTGGTTTTGCCTTAAAAACCAACCGGGCCCCGGAGACGAAAATGCCAATAACTCACAGACCGGGCGTCCGATTGACGCGCCGTCTGTTTCGTTGACTCCCTCTTGATGAGACGAAACTTTTGACATACTCCGCCCGAGTTTTGGATGCAGTCGGAGTATGGCCGGGTTGGATCGCTCCCGAAATCCAACCGGGCCCCTGGAACGGGAAAGCTGATATCTTACAGACAGGACGTCCGCTTGACGAGCCGTCAGCGGCGTTGGTGGTTACATTGAGTAACGGTCCCTTTGAGTTTACCCTATGGGAGTTCGGGGTACAGTTGAGATACGGCCGGGATTGGTTTCGCTCTCGAAACCAACCGGGCCCCTGGGACGAAAAGGCTAATAACTCACAGACCGGGCGTCCGATTGACGCGCCGTCTGTTGCGTTGAGACCCCTGTGACGAGACGGACCTTTGAGACACTTCTTCGTGGGACTTTGAGATACTTGGAGTATCGACCTGTAGCTCGTGGAGCGGACCCTCCCAGTGACGAGCGTGCGAAGTACGGAGACCGTGTAGCTGGCTGAGACCTGACGACTGCTTGACCGACTCGACTTGGAGTGAGTCGACTAGCTCAGTGGACGGAGCACTACTTTCTGAGGTGCAGACCCATGGAGGACGGAGCACTACCTGTGTGACAGTGCAGACCCGCGGTGCTCGTCCGGAGAGTACCTCAGCAGGCTACTAGGGGGTGTGCACTACGGTGTTTGGGTGACATACCTCGGCGGGAAGCACTACTGTGTTTGGGTGGCTGGCCCGCAGTACTCGACAGGAGGAGTACTTCAGCAGTCTTAGGTTAGTGAGCAGTACCTCGGAGTCGTGACAGGACCACTGTACACTCTAGAGACGGAGCTCTTCAGCAGTTATGGTTTCGATAATGAAAATCCTGGTTTGAGCTGAGACTTTTGACCTTTGTGTTTCCTCATGATTGAAATGGGTTACTTGATAACTTAGGTATATGTATGGGCATATACCTGGGTAGTGGTTATCCGTTGATCTCATGATCCTTGTGTTTCCTCATGACTGAGATGGGTTACTTGATAACTTAGGTATATGTATGGGCATATACCTAAGTAGAGTTTATCTGTTGTGATCTTCTTGTGGTTATCCTTGTTGGTTTTAGTGAGACCTTGAGGGTCTCGGGGTCCCTACTGAGTATTGTTATACTCACCCCTGCACGGGCTATGCCTGCACCTCGTTGTGTTGGTTGCAGACGACGGCCAGTGCTGGCAGAGGCCGAGTGTTCGAGGACTGGACGGTACCTGGAGGTGGACTATACGACGAGGCGGTACCCAGAGGCAGACCACTGGGCGGGACATACTTGGAGCAGACGGCGGGACCCGAGGAGCAGAGGAGCTATCTGTACCCACCCTTCAGGTGGGATTTCCAGTGGACAGCTCGGCGTAGCTGCTTTACTTTTCAGTTGCTGTTTTTCCCTTTCGAGTTGTACTTTACAGTTGGGCTTGTATTTCCGGCCCCTTTTTACTTTCCGCACTTTTAGTTGTACTCTGTTTTTGCTTAGTGTTACTTTCCGCTTGCTTACTCTGTGGTGTTTGTTTACTTTACAAAGGCAATGCCTTCCCTTTTTACCAGCATTTACGCCTTGGTGCTAGTCGCCAGCCCCTGGCCTATGGAAGGCGGGCTTGGGGTAGTCACGGCACGGACCCCGAGGGCGGGTCGTGACAAATTGGTATCAGAGGTGGTTGGTTCTACCGCAGACTCTGATCTTTCTTTCTGTGAAGCAATAGTGATAAGGGTACCGAGTGTGGTTTTCAGTTCAGGGAGTCCAGTGTTAGTGCGGGCGGTCGACGTATCCATACACCAGGACCCTGACAACTGATTTTCTACTTTGTGCACGAAAACACTGATTGTGTGTGTGTTTTCAAAGGTTTTTCCCCTTAAAACAGCTCAAACCAGGTCAGCTCACCAGGTATAATCGTTTGATCGTGTTACGTTGTTTCTTTCAGGATGTCTTTTCTCAGACGACCAGCTAGAGCCCGGAGGGATGAGCGTGCTGACAGTCTGTCGAGCGACGAGGCTTCGGTACAGGGCCCTCTTGCAGTTGAGGCACCAGCGGAGGCACCAGCGGTACTACCATACGTTGGGCCACCGATGCCACCAGCCCCAGCAGTAGGCGATGCACGACGCTTGAGCGCGCTGCACGAGTTCCAGCGCCAGAGGCCACCCAGGTTCCGGGGAGAGACGGACCCGCAGGCGGCTGAGGTTTGGCTGGAGGCTGTGGTGAGAGTCTTCAGGCTAGTGGGGACGCCGGCAGACTTCATGGTGATCTTTGCTACCAGCCTCCTTCAGGCAGCAGCAGGTAGGTGGTGGAGCCACTTGTTTCAGTTTTGCGATGAGATGAACTTCGCATGGGAAGACTTCGAGACCTTCTTCAGGGTGGAGTTTGTGCCAGTATCTCTACACCCCGAGCATGTACAGGAGATTCTGCCTTTACCGCGTGTTTTTCGATCAGAAGCAGAGTCATCTGTGGGGACTAGACATATGATGCAGAGGTCCGGGAGGACCAGACCAGCAGTTGGGCGATCTCGGGTTTTAGGACCAGTGGTGCAGGGCAACCGGAGTGGGAACAGAGCTAGCCGTGCAAGGAGCAGGTTGTGTTACTCATGCCGCGGAAAGGGTCACCCTGCACGTGACTGTCCGACTCCTCGATCCGCAGGCTTGGAGGGAGCCACCGAGGTTGAGGCAGCGACAAATGCTTGAGCAACAGTAAAGCAGGTAGACAGGAGCGGAACTAGTGGATACGTCTCTTGTACTTCTAGTTCCATGTTGATGTTGCTTTTGTGTAGCGTCTTGTATTATGAGCTGCAATAATAAAAGACGCATCCTTTGTGATGTTTTCATTCCTTTCCTCTTTTGTGATGTTACTAAGAGGTTCCAGTTGACTGTTGACTTGACCCTCACTTGTGAGACATCTACTGGAGGAGACCAGTTACCACACACTGATGCCGACAGTGTGACTCAACCCTTGGAGGCGAGAGTAACGGTTGGATCTCTTAGTAGTAGCGTCGAGGCCTTACGACGTCATCCTTGGTATGGATTAGTATCATCCATGTTAGGATTGACTGTTTTAGGGAAAGAATGTGGTTCATCCAGGGGATGAGACCAGGTTTCTCTTATCGGCAAAGAAGAAATCTTGCAGCTCATGTGGGACCAGAGATGGTCCGGGCCACGTCAGAGGAGGTCCATGTCATCCAGGAGCGGATGAGGACAGCACAGAGCCGGCAGAAGTCATACGCTGACAGGAGGCGGAGGCCACTAGAGTTCGAGGATGGTGACCACGTCTTCTTGCGGGTCTCACCTCGACGTGGTATTCGGAGATTTGGCCGAGGAGGCAAGTTATCTCCGCGCTTCATCGGACCCTTCCAGGTCCTCAGCAGGGTTGGTGAGGTGGCTTATCGCCTGGCTCTACTACCTCAGTTGCACCGGGTGCACGACGTCTTCCACGTATCTCAGCTGAGGAGATACGTGCACGACCTGACGCACATCTTTGACCATGGGGAGCTTGACGTTGACGATGGGGCGACTTTTACGGAGGTCCCGGTGGAGATAGAGGATCGACAGGAGTGGGTCCTACATGGGCGATCGATTCCTCTTGTTGCGCAACAGATGGCGGCACGGGAATCTCTAGGAGAGCACATGGGAGCGGGAGGCTCAGATGCGTGCTCAGTACCCTCTTCTGTTTCCCTAGTTTTTGATGTAGCTTTACGGGGACGTAAAGCCCTGAGGTGGGAGTAATGTAAAGACCCGTAAAATTCAAGGAAAATTTTTTCTTAATTTTCTTTAGAATTTTACAAGAGCGCGGTTTCAGACGGCACCTGATTCCGAGGCCCGGAGTGCCCGGAATTAATTTCTGAAGTTTAGGCTCGGGTACATTCAGTGAACGAACGAGCGGGTATTTCTAACTTTTGATACGGTGCTCAGAATTGAAATCCGAGGGCACCGATGAGCTCGCAGCGCCGATATTCGCTTAAAGAGACCTTTTCGGGAGTTGCGTTTGTTGCGGGTTGAAAGTTAGTTTTTGGGTTTTTAGTTTAAGTTAAATAAAATTTGTGAGGAACAAATTTTATTTTTAACTAGTTAAGTCCTACCAAAGGGAGTTGGGAGTGGGACCCACATCCACTTAACCTCCCTTGGGAGGATTAAGTGAGGTGGGGTCCACACGAACCCCAACTCCTCAAATTCTCTCAAAACCTCCCCTTTAACTCATTTCATTAAATGTTGTCAACTTGAGTTACTTAATTAATTAAGGGAGTTAAACCCTTTTTGAATTTCAAACCTTTGAAATTCTTGTGGTTAAGTTATGTAATAATATAAGTTAAAGCTTATATTATTCTAGGAGTTTCTTTTACCCTTGGGAGGATTTCTTGAGAGCTTTGGAAGCTTTTATCTTCTTATTCAAACTCAACGAAGAACGCGAAGAACGTCGTTCTTCAACGAAGAACTTCTCCGCCGAAGAACACGATCCATCCGCGACGCCGTATCCGCGACGCGACGTACTTCTTCTGCGTCATCTCTTCCGCGACGGTTTTCCGCGACGAACGCCATCGACAACGACTCTTCCTCCGACGTCAAAGGAATCGACACCGATATTCCACGACTCCGTCAACGTGCGACTATCGAGGTAGGGGTTCTTGAGTTCGTTGTTTCCTTTTTATTTGACTTTCCTCAAGACTTGACGTAGAACGCTCAAGTTTCCGACGAAGAACGCCGCTCCGCTCTTCTTCGTCTTCGGTGTCAACGAGAGAGAACACCGCACCTTCCTCGGACAACCTTCGTCGGCGTACAAGGATTCGCCAACGACGTGCCTCTTCGGACGCGCCTCTTCGTCGTTGAATTTGACGAACGGCGACCGCGTCGCCCGACTTCCGCGACGTCGTCTTCCGCCGAACGTAGAACGATCTTCGAACCTTATACCAAGGTAGGGGATGTTGTTTAATATTTAATTATCTCATTCTTGCTCGTGGTTCGTATGACTAACGTGAGGATGTTGATTATTTAAAGTTGCGTTATTAATTTAACGTGAGGGGGCCGGACCGTACGAACACGGCCGAACCCCCTCCAACGTTCTTGTTTGTTCTTGCGGGTGGAAGCAAGTGGCGTGGTGTCGTCGCACCACGCGGTTGATCGTGCATTTATTTTACGCAACGCCGTCGCGCGCACACCATGGAAGAAACATCAAGAACGCGACGCCGTCGCGCCGCGTTGAAAGAAATTAAAGTGCGGCGGAGGGGCGCGGTGTCGTCGCACCGCGCCGGACGACGAACGCCGCGGCCGGTTCCGGGCCGCGGCGGGATGAGGAGACCGCGGCCGGTTCCGGGCCGCGGCGGTAGAGAAGACCGGCGGCCGGGCCGCCGGCGTTGGAAGCCGAAGAGGGGACCGGATTTTTCCGGTCCCGATGGAGAAAACCGGCCGGCCAGCTGGCCGGCCGGATGCCAATAAACCGGGGGAATTAATCCCCCGGCCACCTCATGAAACCCCCTCTTAAAGAGGGGGCGGTTTACTTGTGGGGGGCAAAGCCCCCCGTTTCTGCCAATCAAGCCCCCCCACATGGTGGGGGCGGTTCTTTGAAGAGAGGGAGGGGGGGCAGCCGGCCCCCGGTTCGTTCCAGCAAGCCCCCCACGAGCGGGGGGGGGGGGGGGGCGTTTTTAAATAAAACGGCGCGGCATAGCCGCGCCGCCAGAAGAAAACGCGGGGCTTAGCCCCCGCGTGCCGCCGCCTCGCGGCAACTGGCCGCCGCGGCCTCCGCGCCGCCGCGCCGCCCAGGGGGGGTCGGGCCGGGTCGGCCCGGACCCGGACCCCCCCGTTTCGAACCAGATTTGGTTTTTGGCTCATTACTTGAGCCTCGGACCTCCGAATGACGAACCGTCTGCGGAAACGCGATCCTTGGATCGAGACGGTCGTTTCGGTATATCGCACTCAAGGTTTCGGGTTACTTTGAGTTCGGCCGGGTTGGTTCGTTCACGAAACCAACCGGGCCTTCGGAGCGGAAACGCTCATATCTTGAGCCACGAACGTCCGATTGACGCGCCGTCAGTCGCGTTGCGTTCCTCTTAGTGAGACGGATCTTTTGGCATACTCCGCCCGAGGTTTGGACGCAGGTGGAGTACGGTCGGGTTGGTTTTGCCTTAAAAACCAACCGGGCCCCGGAGACGAAAATGCCAATAACTCACAGACCGGGCGTCTGATTGACGCGCCGTCTGTTTCGTTGACTCCCTCTTGATGAGACGAAACTTTTGACATACTCCGCCCGAGTTTTGGATGCAGTCGGAGTATGGCCGGGTTGGATCGCTCCCGAAATCCAACCGGGCCCCTGGAACGGGAAAGCTGATATCTTACAGACAGGACGTCCGCTTGACGAGCCGTCAGTGGCGTTGGTGGTTACATTGAGTAACGGTCCCTTTGAGTTTACCCTATGGGAGTTCGGGGTACAGTTGAGATACGGCCGGGATTGGTTTCGCTCTCGAAACCAACCGGGCCCCTGGGACGAAAAGGCTAATAACTCACAGACCGGGCGTCCGATTGACGCGCCGTCTGTTGCGTTGAGACCCCTGTGACGAGACGGACCTTTGAGACACTTCTTCGTGGGACTTTGAGATACTTGGAGTATCGACCTGTAGCTCGTGGTGCGGACCCTCCCAGTGATGAGCGTGCGAAGTACGGAGACCGTGAAGCTGGCTGAGACCTGACGACTGCTTGACCGACTCGACTTGGAGTGAGTCGACTAGCCCAGTGGACGGAGCACTACTTTCTGAGGTGCAGACCCATGGCGGACGGAGCACTACCTGTGTGACAGTGCAGACCCGCGGTGCTCATCCGGAGAGTACCTCAGCAGGCTACTAGGGGGTGTGCACTACGGTGTTTGGGTGACATACCTCGGCAGGAAGCACTACTGTGTTTGGGTGGCTGGCCCACAGTACTCGACATGAGGAGTACTTCAGCAGTCTTAGGTTAGTGAGCAGTACCTCGGAGTCGTGACAGGACCACTGTACACTCTAGAGACGGAGCTCTTCAGCAGTTACGGTTTCGATAATGAAAATCCTGGTTTGAGCTGAGACTTTTGACCTTTGTGTTTCCTCATGATTGAAATGGGTTACTTGATAACTTAGGTATATGTATGGGCATATACCTGGGTAGTGGTTATCCGTTGATCTCATGATCCTTGTGTTTCCTCATGACTGAGATGGGTTACTTGATAACTTAGGTATATGTATGGGCATATACCTAAGTAGAGTTTATCTGTTGTGATCTTCTTGTGGTTATCCTTGTTGGTTTTAGTGAGACCTTGAGGGTCTCGGGGTCCCTACTGAGTATTGTTATACTCACCCCTGCACGGGCTATGCCCGCACCTCGTTGTGTTGGTTGCAGACGACGACCAGTGCTGGCAGAGGCCGAGTGTTCGAGGACTGGACGGTACCTGGAGGTGGACTATACGACGAGGCGGTACCCAGAGGCAGACCACTAGGCGGGACATACTTGGAGCAGACGGCGGGACCCGAGGAGCAGAGGAGCTATCTGTACCCACCCTTCAGGTGGGATTTCCAGTGGACAGCTCGGCGTAGCTGCTTTACTTTTCAGTTGCTGTTTTTCCCTTTCGAGTTGTACTTTACAGTTGGGCTTGTATTTCCGGCCCCTTTTTACTTTCCGCACTTTTAGTTGTACTCTGTTTTTGCTTAGTGTTACTTTCCGCTTGCTTACTCTGTGGTGTTTTTTTACTTTACAAAGGCAATGCCTTCCCTTTTTACCGGGATTTACGCCTTGGTGCTAGTCGCCAGCCCCTGGCCTATGGAAGGCGGGCTTGGGGTAGTCACGGCACGGACCCCGAGGGCGGGTCGTGACATTGATGTTCGAGGTGTGGTTTTGACTAGAAATAGTATCTCTTTTTTTAACTGAAATCTTACGATATGGTGGTTGATCATTCTATGATGGTGGAAATTGATCATGTATGTAAAAATGGTTTGTGTATTGTAGATACATTTGTGGGAAGTGGAAGATATTATAAATGGTAGAAGAAGTTGGACGAGCAGTGGATGAAGGGAGTAGGTAGTTCAAGCCATCATTAACTATAGTATTCATATTTCGATTCAAATACTAGGTAATTTGCATGACATCCGTGTGAGAATATAGGGAATACATGAACTTCATGTTCATCTCAACTGATATATTTGTACTAGTTTAAAGATATTGGGAACCTACAATGATTTTTATGAATGGTGAAACTAAACCAGAGTAGTGAAAAATTCATAGATTCCAATGGGATGCTAGTCTGGTCAGAACTATCCAAGGTTACAGGCTATTGGTTTGGATGTCATGGTGAAGGTTTTGTATCATCATCTTGAAAATATTAGTTGAGGGCAGAGCTACGTGATAGTGGTCTTTCTCAGGTATAGGTTGAGATGATGAAACTCTATATGGTGGATTGAGAAGTAGTGGAATCATACGCAGGGACTACAATAGATCATTGTACCATTCTTATTACATTGTATTTTGTTGTTTTTATGTTTGATACTAGTTCCTTGATTTAATTCATTTCATCCCAGATTTTGGATGTATTTATGTTACCAAATGATCTTATTACGTATGTGATTAATTTGGTAACACCTCTTGGTAAGAAGAGGGATCATGGGTTTTTGTGTTCTTCTTATGTAGTCATTCAGTCAAGGGTCAAGTTGTAATGGGATTTTATAGTTTCAGAGATGGACCTATTTGATTTGATCATTGCTATGGATTAGATGGTGTGTTTTTATCCATACAATAGTGGAAAATGATAGAGAATATGTTCTGTGGAAGGTGAGGGAAGGGCCTTGGTTTTTCAAGATGAATGGGATCCTTGGTCGGATCACACTGGAGACAGACTTATAGAATTGGGAAAAAAATTCAGATATCATCACTCGTTTGGAAGGATTATGATGATACTACTTAGAGTAGATTACCTCATGTGGTGGATGATTTCCTAGAAGGGTTTCTAGATGGTTTCTCATACATTTTTCCAAAATGGTATGTGGAGTTCACCATTGATTTTGAACTGAGAACATAGATGATATTTCTTCCCTCATGCCAAATTTCACCCACTATGTTGAAGTAATTAATTGAATAACAACAATATTTGGAATCCAAAGGATTGATTCTCTTAAGAATCACACCTTCAGTTGCACCATTTTAGTTTTCAAGAAAGTATGATTGATATCTGTAGTTATGAATTTATTAATAGAAGATGAATAAGGTAATAGTTACAAACAACTATGCATTGACCTGTATTGAGGACCTTTTTTATCATCTTAAGGGGAAATGTGATTTTCCTTGATTTATTTTTATTCTATGTATCAGCAAGACAATTTTAGGTAGGTGTATGTTCCCAAAACAACCTTTTAAATCATGTAGGACCATTTTGATTACTTGTTCGTGCCTTTTTGGTAAAAAAAATCTATAGTGGTCTTCATAGAACTTATGAAAATTCTTTTCCGTTAGTATCATGACTATTATTTTAGTATTTTTAGATGAAATATTTTTCTATTTAGGGGCTAAGGAGGATCATGAGAATCATTTGAAGATCGTATTGGTCACCCGTTAGGATCATCATATATATTATCTGTTTTAAAATTCACTATCTCGAATAAAGAGAAGAGGTTCCTAGGTCATGTGATATCTGAACGAGGGGTTTTGGTTCACCTTGAAAAAATTAGTGCATGGAGTTATAGGAGAAGCCAAAAAAAGGGTTTGAAATCAAGAGATTTTCAGTCCTGGATGTGTATTATAAGTGATTCATTAGTGGGTTTTTCAGAATTCATTTACCATGAAGGTTTTCACCTAGAATTGGGTGACTTTGAATGGATCTGAATGTGCCATACTTCCTTTAAGATCTTAATTGGTGATTGACCCAATCCCATATATTGATCATACTGTACCCTAGAAAAGGATATTTATTCTATTTTAATGCATTGGGCATGAGTCTTGGATGTGTGATCATGTAGGATGATCATTTGGTGCCTTATGGTTTTCACCATGTTTGACCACATAAAATGAATAACCTAGTCCATGAAATATAATTATTAGTGGAGATGCATTCCCTAAATACATGGTTAAATTATATTTTTGGGGAGATGTGTATTGTTTTCTCAGATCATAAGATCTCAACATACATCTTCTCCCAAAATGATTTGAGCCTTCGGAAGCACCATTGGGACAAGTACCTTTAGGGGTTTATTTTTGATATAGAATATACCCCTGACATAGGAAATGAAGTAGAAGATTCCTTGAGTATGAAGGTGTCAGTGCATGCATTGAAATTGTTTTGTTATGGGTGGAGTTTGAGGGGGAAATTTTCTCAGATTAACGTAGAGGCCAACGAGTACATTGGAGGTGTGTTCTTGTCCAATGTACATTTGAAATATTCTCATATGGGATTGATTCCGAAAGAGAAACTAAGTGATGATTTGTGCTATTTTTCTATGTAGTTTCTAAATGGTGGGGAGACAACTTGTGATTGGTCGTTGTTTCCTAAGAGATTAGTTTTCACAAGGGTTGCTTTGTAGTGTTGTTATCATCAAGAAAGGTGGTGATGTAGGATATCCACAAGTATTAGTGGGGCATTCATCATCGTGCTACCAATATGTACAATTAAATGTGTCATCAGATATGGTTTCTATGTAAGAGGCGGGATGTCGCTGATTTTGTAGGGTGGTGTTACATATTTCATAGTGTTAAATCATAGCCCCAAAGGCCCTTTGGTTTTTTTCAACCACTAAAAAATCCAATGTGGATATTGGATGAGATATCCATGGACATTATTGTCACATATCCTCATAAACCCCATGGAAAAATAACAATTGGGTAATGATTGGACATCTAACTAAATCAACACATTTCATTCCAATCAGTGATTATTACAAAGTGGATGAGTTGGGTCAGTTGTATTCTTAAGAGGTTATGAGGATACATGGGGTGCCATAAATAATTGTATTTGATAGGGACACCATTTAACCTATAGGTTTTTGGAATGACATCAGAAGGTGATGGGGTTATAGTTCATGTTGATCATGACATTACCTTCTCAAACAGATGGTCAGAAAGAGCAGGAGAATCAAGTTTTAGAAGACATGCTCCAAGCCTGTGTCTTGGATTTCTAAGTCTTATGGGATATTTATCTTGGATTATTTGAGTATTTATATAACAATATATAATAATACTCAATTTTAATGGATATTTTTGTGGAAATGTATTGTTAGCCATGTAAATCACCATTGTGTTTGGATAAGCTGGGAGTGACCTCATTGTTGAGGTCGGGCCTTGTACAGAAGGTGTATGATATTTCCAAGTAGATTAAGCATTAGATTTTGATATATCAAAGGATTCATAAGTATTATTACAATCATTTACATCATTCATTGTACTTTTATAGGGTTGATGGGGTGTTCCCAAAAGTGTCACCTCACTTGGGTCATTGTCGTTTAGGTAAGGAATGAAATCTAACACCATGGTATATCAATCCTTTTTAGATTACCAAGGGTATTGGTAATGTCGAATACATGTTGGAATTACCTTATTGGATAACATAAGTTCATGAAATGTCCCATGATTCTCAGATGAAAAATATAACCTTGATCCATCCCATGTGCTGAATTGCAAAGAGATGGAGTTGGAGACAAATTTTTTAGAATTTGAATAGTCAGTACAAATTGTGGATTCTCAAGAAAAATTGATTCATGTAATGTATATTATGTTAGAATGAGTTCATTGGATTCATGTAAATTATGTGCATGAGTATTTAGAGAGAAGGACTTAGGTTGAGGTGAATTATCCATTTTTGATCGATGATAAAGTATTAAGATGACTTTCATGTGACAAAACGTTTTCATAGTGGGAAGAATTGTAACATCCCTGTTTTTTATTTTGCGGTAATTATTTTTTTTCATTTTGAACTTATATTAATCGCATTATTTCCACTTATGTTTTTGGTGCAAATGGTGAAAGTTGGATTAACAATAGGTGGAGCACAGTGGGTACATGCTTAGGGGAAACCGTACGCATTTACAAAAAAATATAGTGCCTATATGTCATTTTGGAAAGAAGAAAACAATTGGCTAGAAAAAAATTTATCAAAATATGTGTCATGATCCTCATGGAAAGTGAGTAATAAAAGTTTCCTCATAGTTTGTAAAATCATGTGGCCAAACCTTGTGGCTTGTCCAGGTCCTCAAAAATTGATAAATTACTATTGATTCCTCTTCAATTTTAACCTGAATTCTTACCCCATCCATCCTATTCAGGATTTTAAGCCATTTGATCCTCCTAAAAGAATTATATGAGACTTGTAACCTCATTACTTTGGTGTTTTTGACACTGATTATTCAAGAATACATCATATAAGTCTATTTACTCTTGATTCCTACCTCTTTTTTAAGAATATTTCCTCCCTCTTTCTTGAGATTCAATTTTCATGTGTGGTGTATGACCTAAAGAGGGATTGAACAATTGTTTTTGGGAAAAATATTGATGTTTTTAGTTTAATATTTATCTATTAGGGTATTTTGTGGTGCAGATGTGGTTTCACACTGATTTTTAGAATTTTCCCAGTGAGAGGTAGTTGATTTAATAATTTTATATTATTAGATGATTTTGATATCCTTTAATGAGTGTTTAAATATGTTATATGGATTATTTGTTAAGGGATAAGTATTTTTTAAAGGGTTATGATGCATATGTTATGGTAGTGGCTTTTTGAAAAGAAATTGGTTATATTTCTTATTTCCTTCACTATGGTCTTTCATGACATCATTCAGATCCATGTGTGGAAGGTGTGAAATGCTTTTTCAAAGATAATTAAAGGTACATATATGTTGAAAGTGGATTTTACATGTGAAATGAGCTTTATCCCATGTCAAACTCTATGAAATTCACATAAATTGCATCATTGGTTTGTGAAGAATGTATTAAAAATATATTTTATGTGATCCGGTTTAGGAAACGAGCTTCACCCATGGAAAAGAGATGGATTTAATATGTTTTTTACTATTGTGCTTCCAAATGGATTTAATAAACTATAAAAGTGATTCTAGATTTATTTACAAATGTTTTTCTACGTGTCTTTAAAATGGACATGGCTTTTTCTGTGGAAATTGGTGTTTTCATGGTGTGCTCCGGAATCTTGGTATGTATATATAAATTTGTTTATATATGTGATATATGAAAAATGATTTTAGGAAAAAGGCAATCCTAGGTATCTAGTTGGGGAAATTATAACTATTCCACAAGATGATTCATATGTGTCTATGTCTTGGATTATTCTAATAGGACTGATGATTGTAACAGTAACTAAATATGTGACATGATCGTATATCACTAGAACATTGAATGAGATGCTATGTAGTGGCTCGTTCATGTGATTGTTATCGAAGAACTAGATCTTTGTAGGGGATTCTCTCTAGTGTCTCAAGAAATATATCACAATTTTATGTTGATTTAGCTTATTTTGATCATCGAGTGATGATGTCCTTATAGTACCACTAGTACAAGTAACCTTTTTGGATTTTACCACAGTTCTATTTTTTGACATGATGCTTATGTGATGGGGTGGTTGCCATCAGTATACTGCAGGTTGTGTGTACATTTTTATTTCAATAATGTTTATTTGAGAAATGGTTTCATATGAATGTTTCCGTTTAGAAATGGATTTACATAAAATGTTTTCATAAAAAAAATCATGTATTTTTATTAAAATTATCATGTTTATTTATCACATAATGTTATAGAAGGGAATATTTTCTATTGGGTGGAATAAAAAAGGTTTGTGACTCACACCCTATATACACCCTTGGGAGTATGTATACATTTTTATGTGTGACCTAGGTAAATTAAAGATTTGTTTTGGTGATTATGTATACTGCTGCAAGAGTTCAACTTCTTACTGGTGTTGGTGGGGGTAGATTGAGGGTGACATCTATCTTCATTCATAGTGGGTTTGGATAGTTTTTTGTTCCCATTCTCCTTTTATACACACAAATTTTGTTTAATGGTGTAAACATGAATTTACAAATTGGTGTACCTTATTTGTTTATTTCTATCATTTATTGTAATGTTTATTATTGTGGGTTGTTTATGCTAAAGTTAATGGGTGAATTTGTTCATGAAGTATATTGTTAATACCCATTCACTATTTGGTAGCATTTGTGGATCAGGAACACACTTCTAGCAATATCGTGGACCAAGATGGGTATTAGGATGGATGAATTCCATGATTTTTTCATAATGAAATTTATTATATAATAATTCTTTAATAATATTTTAAGGAGGTGGAAGAAAAAAAATGATCCTTTTAGAAATTTATATATTCTTTGGATATATTCTTTAGGCTTGCACTAAAATCCTTTTTATGATTGATTTTATATCAAAAAACAAGATCTGGGATATTGGGATTGGATGAAGGAAGTTATTTTCATAACAATTGTCTATTAAAAATTGATTTTAATTATTATGAGGGGTGGAGAGGTGTGGCATTTATTTGTGAAGAATAGGGTATTCATGAAATTGTTGAAAAGATTCAATTTCAATAAAATTTTTATCATTTAAAATAATACAAACTGGTTAATTATAGACTGTTGGAGGTGATAAGGTATAAGTATTTCTTGAGACTATTATATGGAGATATTTATAAGTCAGTTTAATCCTTTTCTTCTTAGTTTAACCAATGATTAATTAGTTTTTACATTTACTGCAATAATTAATTTTTACTACTTTTGATATTCATAATGGTCAAACAATAAGTATAAATTATTATATAATATAAATTAATATTATTTCAATATTTTAATCCATTTCTACAGATTCAACTCAGATAAATAGATAAATAAAATTTATTATTATAACTGCAGACACGACAAAAATGTGGATTTTCAAAAAGGAAATACCATAATTATAGTTTGTTTTAATATCAAAATTTATGTTTAAATTGATTAAAATTTCCTAAATTATTTAAATATTAATTTAATTGATTTCATTTTCTCTAAAAAATTAAATATATAATTGAACCATGTGAATTATTTAAATGAAAAATATGTTTTCATTAAAAGTAGAATTTTTCACTATTCAGCAAAAAAATAATATTTTCAAAAAACTACAAAAAAATCACTATAAGATAATTTTGATATCCTTATTTAAAAATATAATTTTATTTATTCAGATAAATTATATAAATTTGTATGTTCTATATTCAATTTTTTTATACAAAGCATGAATAAACTACCTTATAGAAAATTCAGTTTTTCTCGAAAACATTTCATTTTTTTCAAATTTTTATCATTTTATCTTTAATTGATAGATAAGATAAGAAATTGATTATAAATGGGTAAAAAAATAATTTTCACAAAAATATTTTTACTATTACCACCCTTCAACTTAATAGTTATGTTATAATAATCATGTATAATGAATATATTTTTAAAGAATATTGTGCTTCATTTAAAGCCATTGTAGGATGTATCAAAAGAAATAAAAAATATTGAATTTATTTAAAATAATCATATTCTATAGACATTGGGTGTTACATTCTTCTATAATATTAGTGTTGTATTTAATATATACTGTTGAACCAAATTTTCATCCTTTAAAAATTCTGGTGTTAAATTGAATAACCTTAAATAAAAGTTCCCACATAAT
This sequence comes from Viscum album, assembly GCA_963277665.1. Taxonomy (NCBI): domain Eukaryota; kingdom Viridiplantae; phylum Streptophyta; class Magnoliopsida; order Santalales; family Viscaceae; genus Viscum; species Viscum album. The sequence goes on from OY728126.1 coordinate 993,756,937, forward strand.
GTAATCTTGATCACATAAATTAGGGTTTTGACATTTGAAAACACCTTTTATGTAATGATATGCCGTCAAAAGGGTAAATAATTCAATCTACTTAATAAGGGACAAATAGAAGTAAAAATTATAACTAGAATAACACATAGCAGGTTTCCAAATAAGCGACCTTTGGTGCCATTCCAAGATATGTACATATAAAAAAATGTCAATAATTATAGAGAGAGATAGTTATTATCGATAAATGAATGTAAACAATAAATTAAAATTTAATGACCTCAAAATCATAAATCTATGATGATTTAATATACCAGTTCAGAAATTGGGTATCATGGTATAAGAATTTTTTTGAGGATCCTATAATTATAGTTGAAGATTTATATTACTATATAAACTATGAACATAATAAAATATACTTACATGATATATTTCTATTTCAAAATAATAAATTCATACTTTATTTGTTAATTGATCTATATAAATGTAATTCCCTGACCCTAGAATCCCAGATTCTATGTATTATTTTAATACATTGGCATGATTACACAGAATCATGTCCTGAAATACTGATAAGATTAGCAGTCTTGGAAAATAGATTACATACATGAATGTTACATTACACATTAGAAAATAAAACACAACATAAATGATCCTTTGAAAATGACTCTAACACCCTATCTTTACCCTCCTTATCAATCATAAAAAGATTCTTGGAATTCTGGGAAAATAAAATATAAGGGGTGTGCTCAGATGCTCATTAAGAATAAAAATATATGAGAAAACATTTATAAATATGTATAAATATTTAAGGTAGTGTATAAGACTAAAACAAAATCATTTTATACTTAAACTTCAGCATTATATTTAGAAGATAAATCAAATAATGCCATTTATTTGCTCACATGTATATTATACTAGTCGAATAATCACATGTAATATCAATACCCAATTTCATGATGATGGAATGCATAATAAAATAATTCATAACCACATAGTCAAGGACTTATTCCAAGACTAAAAATAATATTTTGTCAAGGCCTTGTGCCAAGATAGTAGTTTCTCTCGTGATACCTACCGATTCATTGAAGTGATATAGTGGGCACCACCCATCACTTACTAAGTCCAATGCATTCCACATGTGAAATGGTTTAAACATAACATAAAAATACGTATTAAAAATCGAATAGTAAATGTCAATACTTTTTCTGTAAAACATGAATGGTATAAAAATAACACATCCCAAGTAAAAAATATCAAAAAAACCTCAATACAATATAGAAGATTTATATCATAATAAATAAACCTCGATCAAGAATAATATCCCATAAAGGATGTTAACATAGATGAAAATGATCAGTAGAAATATTTGAGTGAAATAACCCTTTTTCATGAAATCATTTAAAATTAATATAAAGTAAGTAATTTAAAATATTCTATTGAATAAAAGTGTCCAATAAAACATTGAAACTTTAAAAAGGAATAAAAATTTTAAAACAGTTATGACCATATAAATAAATTCTTAAAACCATTTTGAAGACATGGACATTAATGATAAAGGTTTAGAAGAATAAAAATTTAAAACATTTAAAATGATGTTTTATTAAAATGTACCTTAAAATTAATCCCTTTGAAAACTCTTCTATGAAACATGCACATGGATAATAAATATTTCCCAGTAGTTACTTACGTAAAAACAACCTCGGATAATAAAGAGATTGGGAAATTAACCATTACCTTGAAATTTTCTTTGGCTGAGGGTATGTTTGACCTCATGTATAATGACCAAAATATGTTATTAAATTATACCAGAACCATATATATATTTATTATGTCATACATGATTCATTTATGACTTTATACTATGAATTTAATAATGATGTCCATGTTAAATTTACATTTTGGGTAATAATCACTTTCTTTATCGTACATGTTTTAACGTGTTATTCTTGATCGTATCATTTAGATCATGATTAAAATACTCACATAATATAATCATTTATTTATATATCATATATATTTACAATATAAATATTCATAATATATAGATATAAGAAATGGAAGGCACCGTTTACGGAGACAGTATGTCGTACTTATGCATAAACATTGTTTCTGTTTCCATATCATATTGAAGAGAAGTAAATTAATAATAATATATGTAAGTACATACCTATAAATATATATCCAGTAGAATTGTTATGTCATATAACAAATACTTATTAATAATATATATTTTTATAATCATCGTTGAGTGGTGAACGTGGGAATGAATCTCATCGCGTCGTGGAGATGGTAATCCGTACGTAGGGACGAGCGACAATATCATTATATTGATGGTGAAATAATATGTAATTAAATGGTATATCATATATACAGAATCATTAAAATGTTATATTAATTATTTAAATCAGTTATACTCATTATTATACCCATCCAAATAATTAAGTGTTTGAATAACAAACGACACCACGACATGGAGACGATATGCCGTATGTACGTATGTATAGAGACTTTGAAATTTATAGGACGGATAGAATAATGAATATGGTTTTACCATATTTATAATAACATCACAGTATGTATTAGGTACTAGTGTTATTATTTTGGTATCGAAATAACAAATAAATAAGAAGTGGAAGAAGAAAAGAACTTGAGAGAGGGTGGTGAAATTATTACCTCTTGATCAGGTGTTTCCTTCTGAGTTGATCAAAATGAATCATTAGGTTGGATTTATGATCAATGTAATGAATCTAGGTTTATGTGAGGAATGTTGGGAGGATATTTGGGTAGGGTTTGGCCGAGACAAATGGCTTTGGTGGTGTGATTTTGAGAGAATGGGAAGTGCCCTTTTATAAGAGGGGTGAGGGTCACTTGAGGAAAAGAATAAAATTTTAATTTATTATACAACAATATTCGGTTTATAATGGCTCCATGTAAATTTATTTCGGGCCTTAGGTGTATATGGTTCTACATCCTCCCAACCAATAGGTTTTAGACAAGTTTAGGTTACCATTTTAACCTTATCATTGAGATTTACTCTTAGTTAAAACACTTAACTTTTACCGTGACTTCATGTATTCTTACACTATATGATTAATAAACATACTCTAAATTCCAAGAGAATATAAAGTGGTTAATTAATGTCATATATAATATTATTTATGTTCATTGGCCAAACCTTATATTTTTAGGAATATTATATCAACCAATAATATAGTATTTGTTTTAAAAATTAATTTATGTCAATTTTGACACTATTTTGTATTTTGTTTTTGTGAAAGTCATAATAACATTATCACATCTAAAAAAATTTATATAATAAACCCTAATATGTTATATTAACTTATAAAATTACAGGAAATCATTAAAAGTCTCAAATTAAATTTATTTGGATATTTATAATATCAATTCATTCAATATTTTATTAATAAGGTAATTACTGCATCATCATTGTGTCATAAAAAAATTAAATTATTTTATGTCTAAAAATTATAAATAAAATACCATTATTTATGAAATATTTTTATCGTTATAATTAATATTCATAGTCGAATTTACCTTATGTATAACCCTATATTAAAAAGGATTAGTTAATAAACATAAAATTTAACTCTTTTAACTCTTTTATAAATAAACTAATTATAAATGTCCTAATCTAATCCAAGTGGACATAAATGATAATATATTATTACAAAGGCTGTTTTTGGTCTAATTACACATATCCAATAGAATTGGGATATGTGTTAGGGAAGTGCCCTTTTATAAGAGGGGTGAAGGTCACTTTAGGAAAAGATTAAAATATTAAATTATTATACAATCATATTCAGTTTATAATATCTTCAAATGATTTTATTTTGAGTGTGTGGTGGTTATGGATCTAAATACTATCAACCTATAAGTTTTAACCAAGTTTAAGTTACCATTTTAACCTTATATTTTAGATTTAACTCTTATTTAAATAGTTTAACTTTTACTGTGTCTTCTTGTATTCCTACACTATATGGTTAATAAACATACACTAAACTTCCATGTGAACCTGAAGTTGTTCATTAATGACATGTATAATATTATTTAATCCCTTTGGTCAAATTTATATTTTTAAGAATATTATATCAACCAATAATATAGTATTTGTTTTAAAATTTAATTTATTTCAATTTTGAAACTATTTGGTATTTTTTTTGTTAGAGTCAAAAAAACCTTATCACTTCGAAAAAATTTATATAATCAACCCTAAAATTTTATATTAGCCTATAAAATTAGTATAATTCATCATAAGTATCAATTTACATTTATTTGGATATTTATAAAATCAATTAATTTAATACTTAATTAATAAGGTAATTACTAAATCATCCTTGTGCCATAAATAAATTAAATTATTTAATGTATAAAAATTATAAATAAAATAACATTATGTAAAAAATATTTTTATATTTATAGTGAATACTCATAGTCCCATTCATCTTATGTATAAACCTATATTAAAAATGGATCAATTAATAAACTTTGAATTTAACACATTTAACTCTTCTTTAAATAAAATAATAATAAATGTCCTAATCTAATTGAAGTGGATATAAAGGATCATATTTTTTTTACTAAGGTTTTTTAGGTATAATTACACATATCCCATTGAATTAAAACATGTGTTAAGGAAATTATAATATTTTTTAACCTTTAATTACCCTATTTACTTTTAACTGTGGAAAATAAGAGTCAAAAGTTACTATCCACAAAAAATTATTTTCATCATATCATATAAAATTTTACTTGATATAAACTATGTCTCTCATATTTATAAAATTAAACTCACAAAAGCGGTAAAATTACATTTTATGCAAATTTGTAAACGTGCCGAGAAGGTGGGTAAAAGAGATTAAAAAGTTCAATAAAATTTTATACATCAAATATTATAATAAAATGACTCAAATTAACTAAACTGAACTTATAAAGGTATTATATATATATTTATACTTAAAATAATTTTAAATATAATAAATAATTATATAAATAAAAAATCGGTTTTAAATAACAACGCATTTTTGTACAATTCATCAAAAATTAACAATTTTCAGAAAAATACAAAAAAATTATCCTAAGATAATTTTGTTATATAGAATTAAAAAATGAAGTATATTTTACCAAATTAAAAACATATAAGTTGTATTTATTAATTTTTAATTAATTCCCATTGTCAAAACCGAAAAGCGTGGTTTTAAAAAGTAAAAACTATCAAAATATTGACATGTGTTTATGTCAAATTTAAACGTGAAATTACATATAATGACCTAAGTTGTATTAAATGATAAAAACAAAATCTAATTATACTTCAAAACCATTCAAATTCATAATTTAACACTATAAATTATTTCAATTAAAAAAGTTATTTTCAATTAAAACATAGTATTTTTCACTATTCGTCACAATATGAAAGTTTTCAGAAAAGTACCAAAAATTTATCCAAACTAGAGGTTTTATGTCCCACTATTAATGAAGAATTTAATATCATTAAATTTAATATATTAAAGTTTCAAATATTGGTTTTAAAATGGGTTCGCCATTAAAAGGCGGTAAAATTGAATTTTTTGAAAAATACTACTTTTTATCTGATAAAATGAATTTTTTCTTTAGTTATGTCTAAGAATCACATAATATGGATGTTAAAATTATGTAGAGTATATACAATTTAAAATGAAATTAATACTATTCATAACCACTTTTTTAATGGCTGGTTTGGTAAGTTGTGGTGCACTCGAACTCCTTGTTGCGTGTAACAGAAGATATTGAATTACTTTAATGAGATAACGTACTATGACATATTAGGGTGTTACAATAAACATTATCTTTAATTAAATGAAATGAAAATGAAGGAACTAATTTTTTATTCCCAAAGATCCTAAATTAAATATTAATGGATCAAAACATCCAAAAAAGTGAAAATTCCTCTGGTCTTATGAAAATATTAACAAAAAATAATATGGTTAAGAAAGGTTATCAAATATAAAACATTACTATCTAAAACACTATAACAAAACAATAAGTTCATAATTTATATTTCTTTATGAATGACTTAAAGTAAAAACAATGACATATTTACCAAAAAAATTCATAGGACTATGGAATGTGATACACCCTTATCACACATTGATAATGGGTTCAATACCCACAGTCTTTCTAGATACAAGGGGTTTTCACCTAGAAGGCCAATTATCCATTTCTAAAACCATTTGAAAATAATTTATATTACACTCATAAATAATAATAACCCACAATTACCTGAACATATAAGATAATAAAACCATAATGTTTTTAAATACCTTTAAAATTATTCCATATAATGTAAAGTAAATTTCATTAAATTACTTTTTCACTAAAGAAATAATAATCTAATGGTATTCTTACCCTAAATGTCACCCAAAATATCGTTAATATTATTATAATCCCATTATATGGAACATAAAATGGGTTTTTAAGACAATGAACTTATGATCATTCTTAAACTCAAAATCCATGATGTTATCTATACGTCTTATGATAATGATGAGATACATTCTTCTAAAATATAACATAATTCTTATATGTTTCATGATTATTATAACCTAAATAACTTTGGTAAAAATACATCTACAGTATAATTCTATAATAAAAATTCATAAATACTTCAAAAAATATATTTCAACAAACATACATCCATTGTCTAGGGTTTAACCATTAGAAGAGGGATTAACACTGATAAATATATGGTTAATCAAATTTAAGATAATAAACTATCCATGTATCCATAGGAATAAATTTATTTCATTCTATAATAATATAAATTTTTCATAATAATTCAATAGTTTATACCCTAATTTTCAAAACATAAAACATTTCTCCATTCCTACATGACATCTTCTTTTCATTCCACGCCACCTTATGTGTAACCAATGTCATCCATTATCATTATAAATTAAAATAATTTATATTGCATTTTAAATAAAATGTGAGTTATCCATAGAATATACCATAAGAGTTTCAAAACAAGTATACTATTTGGCTTGTTGTCGTATACCAAGTAATTCTCAAATGAAGCTTAATTCATATTTTATTGAGTTATTACACCTAGTTTTATCTTTTTATGACTCCCACTTTTAGTATCTAGAAATCAATGTATTTTAATGAAAAAATAATAATTTAATCACAACCATTCCAATACCTTTTAATTTTATTTGGTACATTTCTTTTAGTTATATCATAATTTTGTGTTCCCCAGTCAATGGTTTTTCAAAATATACTTCCCAAGGTATCCAATAAAATTTCATTGATACAAAAAATAATGTTCAATAACACAGTAACCCAAAGAGATGATCTAATTTATTAAAATGTCATAAGGTACATAGAATCATATCTTGAAGAAACAAATATTCTAGTTGTCTTTGTAAACTAGATACATATTGTAGTATTACTTTAAATTCCAATAGTCTAATTGAAACATTTTTTTCTCAAGAATATCATTATTTTATTTAGCACATCCATGAACATCATTCTTAACACACTTCTTAGATTCCTAAAAGTGGGAAAAAATAAGGGTGATCTCAGATGCTCAGTAAGAGTTTTGTAAATAAGAATATATCATAAATCAAAAATCATAATCATCATTCCATGGTAAAAATAAAAAAAACTCCATTTAATCAATAAAATGGATACCACGGTTAAAAAACATTAAAAATATAGAAATTTAAATATATGAATAAAAGTTCCATTTAATCAATAACATGATAAGTATGTTTATATAAGGAATAATCAATATGAGAATGTATGTATCTCAACACACATTCCATTAAATAAATAAACATATAATGAAATAAATCTAGAAAGAATATCATTGAAAAAATATTATGGATAATAATAAAAAAAAATTCCCAATGGAGGAAATGATTAATTATTAGGCATTATGATTTCAAGAAATATGATCCCTCTACTATCAAGACCATTCACAATACAATTTATAAATGACGTGTAGGTATAACCAGAAACCATTATATAAAAAAATCAAATAAATTCATCTCAAGAGACTATTGATGAATCAACAGGAAATATAATTCTAGCCACAACCCTTTATTGCATGTACAAATCAATCATTATATATCAAATATTTGTATTAATTCATGAAAAATGTTCCTTATCATAAAAAATCATATTGAGGAAAGAATATAGATTTATCAATATTTCATCTTATAAAATATTAAATATAAAAGTAATCGTGATATGTATAAATGTTATATGGTTTCATAAATAAGAATATCAACATTAAATTATTGGAATATTAAGTGTAAATATAATGTGCAACGATCATATGAAAGTTAATATTTTTGGGGAATGTTAATGGCTTAAAAAATAAACAATGAAAGAAAATTTCAATTCATCCCGTGGTAAAAATATCCACTAACCATTCATAGAATAAATTAGGATCGTATCAATACAACATAACCCAATTTATGTATAAATAAATGGTTTTTTTATTGATTAATATAAATAGAAAAAAATATCATTAAAAATATTCTTGCGGAAAATGTACTTTTAACATTGAAAGTATTTTTAAAAATAAACATAAAATTTTTTAAAGTATTTTTCATTATATTTAATCATATAATATTATAAAGGATTCATTGAAACATTAAGAGGTCCTGATAAAGGGAAAATATTTACATATTGTGCACAATTAAACAAAGATTCATTTCACATGTTCAGTGAAAGAAAAAACTAATTTGTTTGTAAATGAAATGAAAATTCCTTTTAATATTTTTTAAAAGTACAATGGTTATAAATTTATTCAACAAGTAATTTGAATAAATCCTAAATCATTTTCGAATAAATTTTTAGGAAACATGGATTTGGAAGAGAAATTTGTTTTGGCTGAAGGGAGAAATGAAGTCAAATTTTAAAAAACATGTTTTTTCAATAATTATTGGTACCAAAGAGTGAAAAAAATTATACTATTTTATGAAAAGATCCTGAATAAATATATTTGAGTAAAATTTAATGGTGTTATTATCCAGTCATCAGATAGTTTCCTTGAATATAAATTGAACCATAAAAAATCCAGATTAAAATGATATTTTGAAGAAAAACCATTTCATTATCATAATGTTGAAGAGATAATTAATCAATGAATTGATTATGTGTATCAAATCTATATACACATAAATTAGGATATAATAAATGAAAATATATTCAAAATTAATTTCACAAGTTATCTTATAATATAAATGAGGAAATAATATAACCCAATGAAAAGAAATTGAGTTATAAAAATCATTACCACTTGTTAACTTTTAAGTCAAATTCCATTTAATGAAATACATAAAATTTAGACTTAAAATTTCAGGACTGTTTTTATTTATTATATTACATGTAAATGGGTATGTCTATAAAATATATAAAAGAATTTATGTCATAATATTACAATATTCCACAATAAAGGGAAATTAACAAAACAATCCTTTAACTCACACTTCCTCTTAGATTAATGAAATTTAACATTATGTAATGTGGTTCTAGACATGTTATTAATTTATTTAAAAACAATATAAATAATTTTTATATCATATATGATCCTTTTATCACATCTCATCACCCATTCGTTAATGATCACTCATTATTACTATAGATTATTTAATTAACAACATTTTTTTATCAGTTGTCTTCATAACACATTCCCAAAAACCATATTTTAATCATAAATGAACAAATAATTCATTATTATCATTATAAATATTAAAATAATATTTTTACCCAAAATAAAAAAATATGAATATAAAAAATTCTATTCAATTTATAATCTAATTTAAATTACCCAAGAGAAAGGGAATGATGGTTTTTATTTGAATAATGATTGAAATATTATATAAGAATACGTCAATAAAATAATGGTTCTATAAAAGAGAATTTTTTTGATACTATATAAATAGAAATAAAACATTCATTAATAATTTTTTAGTGAAGTTGAAAAAATTGAATATAATATAAATTAAATATTACTTCTCAAATAATTTTTAATAATTTAAAAATATACATAAAATATTCTTTATAAATCATATATAATATTATAAGTACATCTATAAAATAATTTAATGAATTTCTACAGGAAAAAAATGAATATTCAAAAAATTTAAAATGATATTTCTTTGGTAAAGTGTCCCTTACATCAATTATGACACACCACATACATTATTTTTATTCACCAATAATAAAAAAAGTATTTATTTAATTTATCAAGAACATTTTTCATATTTATTATTCTATTTATTCAATTTATTATCATTTAATTTATAAATACATAATAAATTAATTTATATTTGCATGTTTTGGATATATTCATCTCATATTTTTAAAATAAGGTTGGAAGGCTGACTATAGTAAATTATTTTATTATGAAATATTCTCTATAATAATAACTATGATAAAAAGATTGTAATTATTATTTTATCCTTCAATAATTACTATTATATCTTAAATTTCATAAATTTCATAAATAACATATTACTTCATTAAATATACTTATATATTGAATACATGTTATAAGGCCCCAGCCATATACCTTACTTAATCTTGAGTTATTACAAGATTACACATTGAGGATCTTTTCAGGTTTGGAGTTTTATGGAATTAGATCATAAAACTTCCATTACATACCACATTTAAACAATGTGGTTAAATAAATTATAGTATTCATTTTTCCCCTCAACGGAAACATATTTAAAATAAAACTTGGATTATTTATTGACACTTCCTTGACACTATCATCATTTAATGTACCTTTCCCTTGACCTGTGAAAAACATTTCAAGAAAAACATGGGATGAGCATAAAAATCTCAGTAAGGGTTATAAAAAAATTATGGAATGGAAACATGAGTTCATATATACATAAGAATGAAATCATACTTTACCCATAAAACATAGGCACATTAACATACCTCACCAAATCATGAATAAATCATAGAAATCATAAGACATAAAAGGTAACATGAGGCATTCATAAAATTCATACATAGAGAGTAACCCTCTTGGTTACGTTTGAAATACCCACCACAGTATATTCCCTAAATCTCTTCGGAGAAACCTTTACGTTTCACTCCTTCACGTTAACCAATGCATTGGAGAGCTATAACGGGCTCACCCGCCCTTAGTTTATCACGGAACCACCCATTTTTATAAAAATTCCCAAGAACCATAACATAAATGTATCACATAAAACATGCATATAAGAAACATAACATTTCCACATTTCAGTGAAAATATAACATTTTAGTATATTGAAATAATGAATCCATTCAAAAAGAAACCATTTCCAAAACCATTTAAAACATTTAATAAAGAGATTTTTGAATCAAAGTGTACCATACCACCTTGATGCTTTTAAAATTTTAAACCATTAATATCCATATAAATAAATCCTTAAAACCATTTTGAAAGCATGGATATTAATAAGAAAAAATAATTAAATCATTTAAAGCGATATTTTGGTTGAAGGGGTTCTACCAAAATTAGAGACACTTGAATACAATAATTGAGGCATAAAATTTAGTTAGAACTTTATAATATCATGAGAATAAATGGATTCATGATATAATATTCCAAAGGACAGTATATACACCATATAAGAGCGAATTGGTGTATAACAACAATGAAGTCTCAATAGAAATGTCAAATGTGATGAATTCCCTTATAAAGAAGGTATCCTTAAATTAAGGATAATTCAATCTAAAAATTATGTGTGACAAATATAAATACACCCAATATAAGTGGATATTAAGTGTAAAATAATAAAATCTCATTCACACATATTCAAAAGAAGACATATTCAATAACTACATGTTGAACCCAAAGAAATAAAAATTGGGTTGAAAAGTTTCCCTGGTAAAATTCGACAGCCTAACAACATCACTTCAAAATTCAGAAAATGAGTTGACGAGAGATAAAAAGATAATATCATCACTTGGTCATAAAATTTACATCAATAAGGATATATAAGAACATATCCCAACATAATAGTATGTGAATTAAAAGACATAACAAAAGAAGTCTTTTAAAAAGAGGAGGGTAAAAGATCCCCTTACCGAGTTGGGTAACTTTCGAAACGTACAACCCATGGAAGATGGGTTAAACAATGAATATTTTAATACCCATAAATGAAATTATACTACAAAAAGTGTATAATAATGGGCAGTACATACACAACTCGAAGGAAATTGTGGAAAATTTAGCATAAATCTTACGGGAATAAAAGTGAGATGAAAAACCCCTTACGAAAACTTGGCAGCCTAACAGCGCCACTTAAAACATCCAAAATGGATTGATGAGAGGAAATAGGGTCTCTCATCATATGAAAATAAAAATTAATGTACGAGTAATATAAAATAACATCCCAATCACAAGAAATATGAGCTTAAAAGGAATGACATAAAAGGGTGTACTTCAAAAGAAAGAGAGGAGTAGGATCCCTTACCTCAAGTCCGACTTATCTTGTTCGTTTCATTATATTTATGAATAATAAACATTGGCCAATTTATAATTTCTTAAATACCTCCTATAATTATTATTATTCAGTTCATATAACATATTTTAATGTTATAATAATTGGTTAATAATATGAGTTCATATCAGACGTTTTTGTCGATGTTTGGTACATGAGTCAAAAATTGAACTTGTTGGAAAATAATTTTCCATGCAGTTATAGGTACATCATATCCAGAATAGTATTGATGTTTTAAATATCATATATATCCATTATATATTCATTTTATACTATTCCATAGCATTTGGAGATAAAAATTAAAAGCACCGTTCATGGAGAAGGTAGGCCGTACGTACGGATGAACGCTACTTTAATTTTTTGTCATATTAATGGAATTAAAAAAATGAGATATATATATATGTTATAATTCCTGAATGATATATATAATTTAGATGTAATATATTACATATATATCCATTATATATATATACTTATAATAGTACAAAACATTTTGAGACAAGAAATGGAATGTACCGTTCATGGAGACGGTAAGCCGTACGTACGCATGAATGCTACTTTCATTTATATTTCATATTTAATGGAATTAAAACATAATGATACGTAATAGTATTCTAGTATGGTCTCATATATAATATAATTAAATATATCCTTTATACGTACTACATATGGTAATAACGAATCAAATCACATTGAGGGGGCGGTAGTCCGCATTTACTTAAATGAAGATATTGCGTTTACCCATAATGGAAATCATAAAGGTATGCCACAAATGGAAAATAAATAAGCTTAAGTAAAACATAAACATATTATATATCATATATAAATATAGTGTCATCATAATGGCCACCATTGAAGGTGATTGAAGAATGTTGAACAATCATCATTTTGTGAGGCAGAAAATCGCCAACCACAGAAACAATATTATCTTTAACCATTAGACGAAGGTGTGTGTAAGTGTAGCTCGAATCCTTCTTATAACAACATCATAGTATATTTAAGATACTTAATTATTTACAAAAGAAAAGAATTAAAAGATTTTAGGGGGTTGGAGAAGCAAAATAAAACAAAAGGACACAAGTGAAGACATTACCTTAAAATCAGGTAACTCCCTTTGGTTTGAGCTCAATGGATTCCTTGGGAAGAATTATGCCCAAATTGAGGCTTAAAGGAGTTATAGATCGATTTGGAGAGACAAAATTGGCAGGGGTTGACTGATCCAAAGGCTTTGGAAGTGTGGGTAAGGAGGTAGAGGTGAGGGCCTTTTATAAGAGGAGAGGAGGGGAACTCTTGGAATGTAAGGAAATGTTACTTTATTTTAGAATGAGTTTCGGATTTTAATGGTCCTACATTGATTTGTTTCGAGGATAAGGTGATAAGGGTTCGAATTGCACTCATCCAATAGGTTTTGGACATGTGTAGGTCTTATATATTACATTATCTTTCCATTTTATTTAAATCGGTAAATAATGAGGTCATCGCTGCATCATCAGGATGTCATAAATAATTTAATTTATTTATTGTATCAAAATTATATAATAAAAATAATATGATGTAGGAAATCTTTTTAGATTTCCAATTACTATTTATAGTCAAAAATATGACCTTTATAAGCCCATGTAAAAATTGTTTAATAAAAATATCATGTTTGTGTCATTTTTACTTTAACATTAAATAAAAGGTATTTATGTCATTTTCCAACCAAAGTGGATCCATGGGGTCCCCAAGTTGACCCATGGATTGTATTGGTCGGCCATGACACATCCAATGAGGGTAGGACATGTGTCTAGGTCATTTCATTTTATTAAAACATTATTTTTACCTTAAACTGCACTAATTACCTATAATCGCGATTAAAAACATAATAAGTTACTATTTACCAAAAAATTATTCTAATCCCATTGAACCACATTTTACTTCTTAATTAAAACCATGTATGTCAGATTTTTGAAATTCAAAACACAAAGATGGAAAATTTTCATTTAAATAGAAAATCAGTTTTTATAAGTACCACTTAGTGGTTTCTCTATTCATCAAAAATTGATGTTTTTCAAAAAATTTCCAAAAGTTCACCCTAATCTATATATGATATTCAGAATTCAAAAATTATGTCTATTTTAAAAAATTAAAAACATAAAATTTTAATTAATTAATTTAATAATTAATTCCTGCTGTCAAAACATATAGCGTGTTTTTACGAAACAAAATGTATCAAAAGATTGACACTAGTTTAAGTCCGATTTAAAAGTGAATTTAATTCCAACGAACACTATTGGATTAAATGGTAAAAATATATTCTAATTTAACTTTAAAAACAATTAAGAATAAAATCTAATCATATAAATAAATTATAATAAAATATCTTTTGAATTAAAATACATCATTTTTCACTATTCATTAAAAATTGAACTTTTTTGGAAAAATACCAAAAATTTACCCAAAGTAAATTTGGATGTCCAGATTCTAAAGAAGGAATTTATTTTGTCAAATATAACACATATAATTTTCAAAAAGTGGATTTAAAAGAGGATCACCATCAAAAGGCGGTTAATCGACCTTTTAAATAATATTAGAATGTTTACGCTTAAGATTGGATTCATTCGCATTTTTAATCCTCAAAAATTTATTATAAAAAGTAAAAATATTTTACAAACATATATAATCATTTTTTAGTTAGTTCTGTTCATTCCTGCCATTACAATAGCTAGGCGTTAATTAATATTTAAAATAATATTATTTTATTATTAGAGTGCAACGTAAGATTCCCAAGAAACTCGTTGTTGCGTGTTGGGTACGCCATCGAGCATAGTGTTCCCTTTAAATTCATATTAATATTTTATTCACAAATATGGATAAATATGAAAATTTCATATTCTTTATTTACCTGGGGTGTTTCATCCTTCCCCCCTTTTGGGAATTGTGTCCTCGCAATTTTAAAATTGAGCATGGAAACATCCTTGAAAGTCCCATATCGAAACAAGAGTCGGTAAAACAATCACTTTAAAATAAAGAAAGATAAGTACAGAGGTCACCCGAGTTAACCCATAATAGGATTCCGTGTAGGAAAACATGGACATGGAAGAAAAAGCAAAGGGTCATGTTCTTGAGGGAGAGTGATAGTAAACATGTATAGGAGAAAGTTAACCATAAGAAAATCACAAAATTGTGATGGGTTAAACGGTATTCGATTCCCCAGTAGGAAAAGTTAAAAGACAACATTTTTGTTTTAAGTTACTCTTCATTGAGGAATTTATTTTTTATCTTAAGGAAACATACTTACTTGTCATGTTGACTTTCCACTTTTACTAGATTCCTTAATCAAACTCATATTTTCTCCAAAATACGAGTATTTAGGAAGACTTGTTCGCATTAGGAGTACTATAATAAACTTCTAGATAATCACCTAATCCAAAAAAGAGAACTATATACTTCCCATGTCTTTATACTCTAACCAAAACCAAATCCCAAAAGGTTAGTACAAGATCAAATAATCCATAAAAGGATAACCCTTTATAAAAAGAAAATCTATTCTTAATCTCCAAAATTTTTCCAAAAAAACCCAGAGTTCAACAAGGACCATTCGATAAACAATTTGTCCATAAATTTCATCAATCTAAACCAAAAAAATATTGAAACCCAAATATTTGAAGGATTTAGTCACATAGTCTTCCATGGTACAAATTAACTTTTATCTCCAAATAACATCAGTTGCTCTTAAATTCTCATATTGAAAAGTAATTAACCTAATCACATATCCTCGATGATAGGTTAATCATTTCCATAGATAACCCAAAATAAACATACTCTTGATTCCTAAAATCATATAACTAAATAGAATTAGTCAAACTAACTAGGGACTCCACGTAGTCCAGTGGTAGGAGATAATTACCAGTCGCACTTTGGTTGTGGGTTCGATTCCCACAACTTTGTCTGACGCGATGGGTTGTCACACCGTCTGCGGGTTGTCCTTTTTCCAAAACTATATAATTCTTAAAACATTCCACAAAACGAGATAAAATCATAAAAAATGATCATAACATATTTTAACCTCAAGTTTATCTCATTCCTTTCATTTTCCGTCGTAACATATAATAACCCATAATTACCTCAAAAGTAAGGATCATATAAACTCAAATGGTTACCTTTATAATTATTACATGAACTTCCATATCGATTGGTCATCTCGTACATGATGCATTACAGATCATATCAAGGTTCAAGTGGTTGATCATGACTCCTTGATAGTTGGTTTAGAACAACCACAAGTTTCCTCATTAAATCCTCTATTTTATCTAGTATCTTAATCAGAGAACCACCACAATTTCCTTCAAACCTATTGTCTCTTTGGTGCCTGCTAGATCCATCCATTCACTAAAAACAGAAATGTTAGTGTGAGTATATCAAGAAAACCATCATGTAGTAATGGGGAAGATAACCACTAAGATATACTTACTTATTCACTTTATCTAAAACTAGGACTCTTTCTGAAATCCTAACCATTATGGTAATGTCACTTATGCTTAAAGAATACCCTAACCTCTAATGTTATCTAAACCGACCTTCGATACAAACTATAAGGCCCCAGCCATAAACCTTACTTAATATTGAGTTATTACATGATTACACATTGAGGATATTTTCAGGATTAGAGTTTTAGAGAATTAGATCATAAACCTTGGATTACATACCACATTTAAACAAAGTGGTTACATAAAATATAGTATTAATTTTCCCCCTCAACGGAAACATATTTAAAATAAAACATGGATTCTTTCTTGATACTTCCTTGACACTATCATAATTTCATGTACCTTTCCCTTGACCTGTGAAAAACATTTCAAAAAAACTTGGGATGAGCCTAAAAATCTCAGTAAGCGTTATAAAAAAAATATGGAACAGAAACATGAGTTCTTATATACATAAGAATGAAATCATACTTTACCCATAAAACATAGGCACTTTAACATACCTCAATCAATCATGAATAAATCATAGAAATCATAAGACATAAAAGGTAACATGAGGAATTCATAACATTATTACGTTGGGAGTAACCCTCTTAGTTTCGTTTGGAATACCCACCACAGTATATTCCATAAATCTATTCGGAGAAACCTTAACGTTTCACTCCTTCGCGTTACCCAATGCATTGGAGAGCTATATCGGGCTCACCCGCCCTTAGTTTATCATGGAACCACCCATTTTCATAACAATGACCATGAACCATAACATAAACGTATCACATAAAACATGCATATAGGAAACATAAAATTTCCACATTTCAATCACAATATAACATTTTAGTATATTTAAATAATGAATCCATTAAAAAAGAAACCATTTCCAAACCCATTTAAAACATTTAATAAAGATATTTTTGAATCAAAGTGTCCCACAGCACCTTGAATCTTTTAAAATTTTAAACCATTAATATACATATAAATAAATCCTTAAAACCATTTTGAAAATATGGATATTAATAAGAACAAATAATTAAAACATTTAAAGCAATATTTTGGTTAAAGGGGTTCTACCAAAATTAGAGACACTTACATACAGTAATTGAGGAATAACATTTAGTCAAAACTTTATTATATCATGAGAATAAATGGATTCAGGATATAATATTCTAAAGGACAACATATACACCATATAAGAGTAAATTGGTGCATAACAACAATGAAGTCTCAATAGAAATGTCAAATGTGATGAATTCCCTTATAAAGAAGGTATCCTTAAATTAAGGATAATTCAATCTCAATATTACGTGTGAAAAATATAAATACACCCAATATAAGTGGATACTAAGTGTAAAATAATAAAAGGTCATTCACACATATTCAAAAGATGACATATTCAATAACTACATGTTGAACCCAAAGAAATCGAAATTGGGTTAAAAAGTTCCCTTGGTAAAATTCTACATCCTAACGACATCACTTCAAATTTCAGAAAATGAGTTGATGAGAGATAAAAAGGGAATCTCATCACTTGGTCATAAAATTTTCATCAATAAGGATATATAAAAACATATCCCAACATAATAGTATGTGAATTAAAAGACATAACAAAAGAAGTCTGTTAAAAAGAGGAGGGTGAAAGGTCCCCTTAACGAGTTTGGTAACTTTCGAAACGTACACACCATGGAAGAAGGGTCATACAATGAAGATGTGAATACCCATAAATGAAATTATACTACAAAAAGTGTATAATAATGGGAAGTACATACACCACTCAAAGGAAATTGTGGAAAATGTAGCATAAATCTCACGGGAATAAAAGTGAGATGAAAAACCCATTACGAAAACTCGGCAGCCTAATGGCGCCACATAAAACATAAAAATGGATTGATGAGAGGAAACAGGGTCTCTCATCAAATGAACATAAAAATTAAAGTAAGATTAATATAGAAGAACATCCCAATCACAGTAAATATGAGCTTAAAAGGAATGACATAAAAGGGTGTACTTTAAAAGAAAGAGAGGAGTAAGATCCCCTACCTCAAGTCCAAATTGTCTTGTTTGTTTCATTATATTCCTGAATAATAAACTTTGGTCAATTTATAAATGCTTAAGTACCTCCTATAATTATTATTATTCAGATCATATCACATATTTTAATTTTATAATAATTGGTTAATAATATGAGTACATATCAGACGTTTTTGTCAATGTTTGGTACATGAGTCAAAAATTGAACTTGTTGGAAAATAATATTCCATGTAGTTATAGGTAAAACATATCCAGAATATTATTGATGTTTTAAATATCATATATATTCAGTATATATTCATTTTATACTATTCCATAGCATTTGGAGATAAAAAACAAAAGAACCATTCATGGAGACGGTAGGTCGTATGTACGCATGAACGCTACTTTAATTTTTTGTCATATTAATGGAATTAAAAAAAATGATAGATATATATATGTTATAATTACATAATGATATAAATAATTTAGATGTAATATATTACATATATATCCATTATATATATGTACTTATAATAGTACATAACATTTTGACATAAGAAATTGAATCTACCATTCATGGAGACGGTAAGCCGTACGTACGCATGAACGATACTTCCATTTCTATTTCATATTTAATGGAATTAAAACATAATGATACAATATTGTATTCCAGTATGGTATCATATATAATATAATTGAATATATCCTTTATACGTACCACATATGGTATTAACAAACAAATCACTTTGAGGGGGCGGTAGTCCGCACTTCCTTAAATGAAGATATCATGATTACCCATAATGGAAACCATAAAGGTATGCCATAAATTAAAAATACAGAATCTTAAGTAAAACATTAACATATTATATATCATATATAAATATAGTTTCATCTTAATGGCCACCTTTTAAGGTGTTAGAAGAATGTTGAACAATCATCGTTTCGTGAGGCAGAAAATCGCCAACCACAGAAACAGTATGTTCTTTAACAATTAGACAAAGGTGTGTGTAAGTGAAGCTCAAATCATTATTATAAAAACATTATAGTATATTTAAAATAATTTATTTGTTACAAAAGAAAGGAATAAAAAGAGTTTAGGGGTTTGGAGAAGCAAAATAAACCAAAAGGACACAAGTGAAGACATTACCTTAAAATCGGGTAACTCCCTTTGGTTTGAGCTCAAAGGATTACTTGGAAAGACATCTACCCATTGTGAGGATTCAAGGAGTTAGAGAGGGATTTGTAGAGACAAAATGGGCAGGGTTTGTCCGAGCCAAAGGCTTTGGAAGTGTGGGTATGGAGGTAGAGGTGGGGGCCTTTTATAAGAGGAGAGGAGGGGCACTCTTGGAATGTAAGGAAATGTTACATTATTTTAGAATGAGTTTCGGATTTTAATGGTCCCACATTGATTTTTTTCGTGGATAAGATTCTAAGGGTCCGAAATTCACTCATCCAATAGGTTTTGGACATGTTTAGGTCTTACATATTACATTATCTTTCCATTTTATTTAAATCGTTAAATAATGAGGTCATCGCTACATCATCAGGATGTCATAAATAATTTAATATATTTAATGTATAAAAATTATATAAAAAAAATACAATGATGTAGGAATTATTTTTATCTTTCCAATGACTATTTATAGTCAAAAATCTAACTTGTATAACCCCATGTAAAAAAAATTTTAGAAAAATATTTCATGTTTGTGTCATTTTTACTTTAACATTAAATAAAAGGTATTTATGTCATTTTCCAACCAAAGTGGCTCCATGGGGTCCCCAAGTTGACCCATGGATTTTCTTGGTCGGACATGACACATAAAATGAGGGTAGTACATGTGTCTAGGTCATTTCATTTTATTAAAACATTATTTTTACCTGAAACTACACTAATTACCTCTAATCGCGATTAAAAACTTAATAAGTTACTATTCACCAAAAAATTATTCTAATCCCATTGAACCACATATTACTTCTTAATGACAACCATGTATGTCAGATTTTTGTAATTCAAAACACAAAGATGGAAATATTTCATTTAAACGGAAAATCAGTTTTTATAAGTACCACTTAGTGGTTTCACTATTCCTAAAAAATTGAAGTATTTCAGAAAATTACCAAAACTTCACCCTAAGCTATATTTGATATTCCAAATTCAAAAATTATGTCTATTTTAAAAAAATCAAAACATATATGTTTCATTAATTAATTTAATAATTAATTCCCGATGTCAAAACAAATAGCATGTTTTTTTGAAACAAAATGTATCAAAAGATTGACACTAGTTTAAGTACGATTTCAATGTGAATTTAATTCCAATGACCACTATTGGATTAAATGGTAAAAATATATACTAATTTCACTTTATAACAAATTCAATAGATAATCTAATCATATAAATAAATTAGATTAAATGTGTTTTTGAATTAAAATACAACATTTTTCACTATTCATTAAAAATTGAACTTTTTCGGAAAAATACCAAAAATTTACACAATGTAAATTTTGATGCCCCGATTCTAATGAAGGATTTTATTTTGTCAAATATAACACATAGAATTGTAAAAAAATGGATTTAAAAGAGATTCGCCATCAAAAGGCGGTTAATCGGGCTTTTAAAGAATATTAGAATGTTTACGCTTAAAATTGGATTCATTCACATTTTTAATCCTCTAACATTTATTGTAAAAAGTAAAAATATTTTACAAACATATATAATCATTTTGTAGTTAGTTATGTTCATTCACGCTATTATAATGGCTAGGCGTTAACTACTATTTAAAATAATATTATTTTATTATTAGAATGCAACGTAAGATTCCCAAGAAACTCGTTGTTGCGTGTTGGGTATGCCATCGAGCATAGCGTCCCCTTTAAAGTCATATTAAAATTTTATTCACAAATATTGATAAATATTAAAATGTCATATTCTTTATTTACCTGGGGTGTTACACATGTGATTTGGTTATGGAAAATTCACATCAGTTCGTGGTGGTGGTGATACACACATACAGAAAAACATAGTAATCATTTTTCAAGGGATCGAAATGTATAATAGTAAGTGATAACTCATTTATCAAAAATAATAATTATTCCATGAATAATACAAACAATCAAACAAACAAAAAAACAAAAAACACACACACACACATATACATATATATAATTAATCAAACAATATAACCATCCATGAGAGGTAGCGATGGAAATAAATTTAAATTAGGTACAATGGTAGTAGTCCATCGTACAGATGAATGATAGTTTCATTTTTCCATTTTATGGAAAAGGGATTTGGAATTATGTTTTCCAATTTTAATATTAAATGTTAATAATATTGAATAATATGTTTTGATTAAATCATCATGGTTGAATAATATTTTCAGGATAAATAAAATGAAATAATTAAGAACACTTGGTGATGAAATATACTTATTCATCTAAAAAATACTTTACAATTATACCTAAATCCTCGATCGAATGGGTTTTGGTCAGACTAGTTTCTCTATGATGTAGAGAGTGATGTAAGGAATGGATTTGGTTGTGTAATAGACAAAAACAATTTATGTGTTAAAAACAGATAGTAGGAATTCTTTTAAAATAGTGGGAGAGGAGTCACACGATTAATTTTAAACATTAAAATATATTATTTTGTTAAACATAAAAAATTGGTCCAAAATGGAATGTTTAATTTTTTTTATCATATAGGATTCATATATGGCTAGAAAATAGAATTTAAACATTTTTTAGTTAATTTTGTGCCTTATTTATTTAGTTTAACCCATTAATAGACTTCTTTTAACATTAATCATGGTAAAATATTTTTACAGTTTTTAAAATTCATTGTGAAAAAAATTCATATAAACTTATTAAATAATTATTATTATTATTAATTCCTATATTTAATTCATTTTATCAAATTAAATTCTTATAATTTTTATAATATTATTTTTTACTAAATCCACCAAATGTGACGAAAATAATTATCTAGAAAAATCTATTTGAAGAATGAAAATGATTCTATTCCAAAATAATTCACAAAATTTATAAAATGAGAAATAATTTCAGTATTAATAATATTAGTTAACTTATTTAACTTTTATGTCATTTTAAAATAAAATCTAACTGTGTATATTTTAGGAAAAAAGACATTTTTTATAAAAAACAATATTTTTCAATATTAAATGAAAAAGATGAAATTTCAAAAAATTTATTATAAATGAACCTATGATGATTTTTTCCATGTTTAACTAAAATGATAATTTTTTGTTTTTAAGTTAATTTTCTATAATTTTGGAAATAATTATTTTAAATAAAACTATTTAAATAATGAAAACCTAATTTAGACAGAAATAAATCTTTTATTCCTTTCAACTGAACATTTTTCTAATATACAGAAAATTAATATATATATATAAAATATAATTAATGAATATTATTATGTCATGAATATTATTTATCTTAATATTACATTGTATTTTTAATTCCTCCTTCTTTTGGAAATTTTTCCCAGGATATTTTATTTATTAGATAATTTAGTGGAGATATTTTTATTTTATTATATTATTTTCTTACAATGTTTCTTCGTTAATGATATGGGTTTTATATAAAACCTTGACATGGTAAATAATATTACACAATAAAACCTTATCTATAAAATCAATAATATGAACTTGGTTATCCTCATATGATTGTTTTTTCTAAATAAATAACATCCGGGGTCAATACCTGAGATGCATCTGACACATATTTTCATAATAATGAAACATGAAATACATCATGTACATGAGACAAACATGGAGGAATAAAAAATTGACAGGAAAAAAATCCACATTCTCCAATATTTCATGAATTCTAATGAAACATGGAATTAACCTTCCATTTTCTCCATAATGTATAAGAATTATCAATGGAATTGATTTAAGAAAATATTAATCACCTTCCATGAAAGAATATTTTTTTCTATGGTTATCTATATAACTTTTCTACCTCATCTAAGTAGATATAATGTTATTAGAAATCATCATCACCTTCTCAACCATTTTTTCTACCACTTACTTTCCAAAAAAATCATTTTCAAAATCCATACAAATAAGCTAGAGACTAAAAAATATTTCCATAGTGTTCTTTAAAATATTCCATGAGTAAAATAGAATTAAAACTATTATTAAATGAAAAATTACCAAAAGTAATATATTGATCACAAATTACCTAATAATCCACTGAATAAGCTCAAATAACGTCCATAATTGTATGGATTTCCCTTTTTGACTGTCTATGAAATTATCGAAAAAAATTTGAACTATAATTTAATTCAATACCTAAAGAATACTAATCACTTTTAAAAGAAATTAAAGGTAAAACTAGGATAACATTCAAATTCGATGAATATATAGACTCTAAGAATTATATTTATTTATTTATTATACAGTCAAGTGATTTTATAAAGATACATATTATCTAAAATGATATCTAAATTAATAGTTTTTTCTAATCCATCAAGAATTACAAAAATAAAATTATTTCCTCCATATGTGATCTGTAATATAACAATAAATCCATAGATATGTTTTTTAATTTGCAATCCAAAAATGGAAATGGTTGACGCCCCCAATTATGTAATTTTTCTCTTATTTGACCTATAAATATTTTAATCATTTCGTGGTAGAATTTTATATAAATTTCTTTATTTATTGCAAAAAAATATTACCAATGATCTCTATACATTTTTGTCCAGGTAGAATGAATAGAAAAAATATAAAATAAGACTCACTCATCAATTATATCTTTCCCTGGGGATGAAATAATGACATAAAATATTTTATAATAAAAACACATATTTTTCAATATTAAATTTACCCAACATACTTCTCTTGTCTATTTCAAACTTTTCTTATAATCCATGCTATTCCTAAAGGACTTTCATATTTTGGTATGAAAAAGATTATTGTAATGAAACTTCATACAAAATATAGGTAGTTCTGTCATGTATAATTTATAAGACAAAATTTATTAAATAATTAAGTAAAGGATCATATTTTAGATGTGTTATGGTTAATATTGAAATATCATTCGAACTCAAAGAATCTGGTACAATATTTACTTTTACATTATGTTAATAAATTTTCATGTTTTAATCCTTTATCAATTATAAAAATATCATATATTTAATATTTAACTCTATATGGGATAATCTTTAAAATATTTTTTTTTATCATATATTTCACTCTTTAATCTAAATAAATGTTGTCTCTATATTTTTAAAGAAAATTCTACAACCACCATTTCAAGTTATTTTGTAGGACAATTTTCATAATATAGTTTTCATTAAAATTAATCATAATCAATTATCTAATAAATCTACATTAAAATAAATCCTATCCAATTTATTGAAGAATCAATGTAGATAACAAAGTCAACATTTCTATATGGAATGTCCAAAACTGGATTATTAACTAATCATTTTTCAATTCCTTGAAACATTTATAAAATTTATTTATCAAGATGGGAAGAACTATTTTTGATGTGAAATTGGTTAGTGGGATAGATAAATATTTATGGTTTTCAATAAACCACTAATAATATACTAATAATCCAAAAAAACTAAATATATTCATAACATTTTTTGGTCTTAGGAATTCATCGGCCACTTTTGTTTTAATATGATGAATAATTATAACATACATATTTATGCTATGTGAATGGATTGAAATTAGTTGTTACAAAAAATTGATAATTTTTCAATATAATTTATCTTAATATAGGTTTTATAATATAAAACATATATGTTTTTCATGGTCCTAGATCATTTATTAACAATATAAATTATCATCAATCAACACAACATAATATGTGTCCAAATATTCATTGAAAACTATATTCATTAGATCCATGAAAAAATATATATAATTCAACTAACCGAAGAGAATAACAATAGTCTCATATTTCACATGCTATGTACGAAAATATATTTTCGATATTTCATCCTCATTAACATTTAGGTGTTGGTACATAGATCTAATATCATCCTTCAAAAAATACCAATATCTCTAGAGTTTATTAGACAAGTAATCGATATGTGAAAATAGATTATTATTCATTAATGTGGGGTTATTGAATGATACATAATTATATGAATTCCCCATGAATGAATATTTCATTTAAACAAACAAAAAAGTATAATCCCATGGCGATGTCATAGGATGAATGAATCCTTTATTAAGAAACTCCTACAACTAATTTTGGAATTCTAGTTGTTTTAATTGATCCATTGGATATGGGGGTTTTGATGACGGATTAACATCATACACTAAGTCAATAGAAATATAAACTACCGAATTAAGTATAATACTATGTATCTCACCATAAAAAGCATCTGGATATTATATTTATATTAGACCTGTAGTAATATAAATACATCATTTTTTCAAAAATATAATATATATACCATTAATTTCCATCATTTTGAAACCTCTTCGTTTCATGATATGTTATCAAATTTATGAATTCAATCTTATATAAAAATTGAAAGTCATTTTAGAAAATAAAACTTCTACATAAACAATTTATATTATAAAGATAAACTAAAATCCAATCCAAACTAAAAATAAAATCAAATTATACAATTGGAATACAAATAATGTTTTCATGGGAAATTCATTAAATATTTATAATAGGATTAACATTTTAAATTAATTTGTCCTTTATACTATATACGTATCTTTTGAAAAAAACTTATAATTCATTTCATGAGGTAAAATTTTCATTTTATAAGTAAAATTATCTGATATGAAAAAATGTGTAGCCACAAACCAAATAACAAATATTCATAATCTGAATAACATTTTTTGGAAATAACCAAATAATCAATTTATTTTCATCAAATGTATTTCACCATAACCATTTAGTGATCAAAATCATATTTTCTCTCAGTTTTTTTATTCCTTTAATATTAATCGATATATTTTCTCATCTCATAATATTTAAAACAATATACTACCAACATATCAAAATTGATCTCACCACATGTAAGACAAATTTCATTGAATTTGGGACCCATATTCCTTAACATTCTATATAAAAATCACCTCCAATATTCCATAATACAATCTTTTTAGTTCATTTCAAAATAACTATCATTAATTAAAAATTGACTTTTAGATCATTATATTTCATAAATTTATTTTTCCAATTTTCATTCCACTTGGATCTATTTTTATCCTTTTTCATGGAATAAGATGTCAAAAAAATATCAACCTGATCATTTTTATCATAGAGAACATGTTTCTCATAAAATTTTATAATATGAGATGCAAATTATATTTAATATCATGGATTTAATAATAATTAAATCAAATTAATTTTACTATCATGATCTGGAATATAGTCTATTGTATACCATGACCATCGGGTGAAATTTTCATCATATATGAAAACTGAATCTTCTTCCTTCAACTTCAATTCAATGAATTTACTTTCTAGAATATTTCAAGAAAACATAGGAAACTAATTCTCAATGAGAATATTATTATGTGTATCCCATTCAAAATATTCAGTATCTTCTCCTCCTCTATTACTCAAAACCATTTACCACCATTGATTAGCATGACCTTTAAAACAGAAAATAACAATATTTAAATTTT
The DNA here is from genome assembly GCA_963277665.1 of Viscum album. Taxonomy (NCBI): domain Eukaryota; kingdom Viridiplantae; phylum Streptophyta; class Magnoliopsida; order Santalales; family Viscaceae; genus Viscum; species Viscum album. The sequence continues at coordinate 993,784,555 of OY728126.1, forward strand.
ACTATTCAGAAAATGAGATGAATTCAAATATATATTAAATTTATTAAATCCATTCATGTTTTATCCTCAATTCATAATATCCACATAATTATATAGGGTGTTTTCTAATAATATTATCCATTATATACAGGTTATTCTATAGTAGATATGTTTTCTCTCAAACATTGTTACCTCCAAAATTTATATCCCATTTCATCTAACCCATCCTAGGAAAACATTTACTAGTTTGAAAATTAACTATTACATGTTATAATTTCGAATGATATTTTCCACTTGGTTCCTTCCTAAATCAGCTCACATCTTTCCTCTATAAAAAATCATTTTGAACTAACATAGCATAGATAAAGAAAAATAGTAATATTAAAATGTATTTGAGTGTAAAAATAAATTATAATCTATTATGGAAATTTACATACATTATCATATCCCCTAAAATAATATAAACCTTTCTATACTACCAAATATAAGGACCAAACCTAAAATATTACAGAATCATGAGTTTAAAGTCATGAATTCACACTCTTATTTTTTTAGGATCACTATGGTATAAGGTTTTAGATAATTATTCAATAAAACTTAATTAAAATATACCAAATCAGAATATTTATGCTTCCACTCATGATCCATTTTCCCATAATATAAAATTTTTATTATTTAAAAAGTTCTATTTTTTAGAAAATTTATTAATAATTTTCATCTTGTACTCTTCCTTACCACTAATCTCCTAAAATCCCTATGAATTTTTTTTAAAATGTGGCATAATAATAAAAATATAATTATTAGACATTTAAAAAGAAATAAAGAGTACTATTATTCCCTAAATACATATAAATGTTTATTTTTTCAAAATAAACTATAGTCTCAAAATAAACATGTTCATGCTCCAGAAATATACTACTCTGTCCAATGATTATCATAGTTAATTTCATCAGAATTAGATATGAAAAATTAAAATCATAATGGTCTATTAACAATAATGAATAAATCATGGTATCATATTCCCAATAATATTCAATTTACCCTTTTGAATTAGTATAATCTTCTCTTTAGACATATTCTTATTAGCTAACCCTTTCAAATGATAATATTTCCAGGAATAACCATATGAATCATAGATAAATCATGTAAGTGACATGGAAAATAATCTTTATATCAAACTTATAATCATTATTACAAATAGAATATACCACTCATAATATTCGAACAATATCATCAGAGAAACCTAATAGGTTAACTCCATCCTGTTAACAAATTCATTGTAGTGTTATATCAACTTAATAATCAATAGAAATATCAAACTCACTAATCAACATGAGCTATATCAAGGCCAATCAAAATAATTAATAATTATTAAAAACCACAAGACTATAATAAAAGATGAAATATTTCTTTTTAACCAATACTGTCAAAAAGAATGATATTCATCATGAAGAAAAGATTTTTGGGTATCAAAATATCCATTCCTTTTAAAAACTAATTTTTTAAACACCCATAAAATAGGGATTAGGGATTTTCTATTTAGAGAACACAAAATATTATAATGTAATCCAAATATCAAATAATGGTTATGGTGGTGGGAAAAAATATCGATTCCTTGAAATTTAATTTTACTTATTTTCCTATTTGTAATGAAATTAAAAAACTCCATATATAATACATAAAAATAATTATTTGCAAATAATTATAATGAAATTTGAAAGGGAACTAAAATTATATTTATAATCTATTCAGTTTCATATAAATACTTCGCTAATTGAATTTAAATGATATTTAATTTGAATAAAAATAATTAGAAAACAAATATTGAAAATATTTAAATTAAGGATGTTAAAGACATAGTGTCCCTTAAATCGATTCTGAATTATCATGTAAATTATTTATATTATATAATAATAATAATAAAATATTTATTTAATTTAATCAGAATATTTTATATATTAAATATTCTATTTATGTTATTTATTACCATGTTATATAAAATTAACTAATAAATTATGTTCACATAAAATGTTTTTATGATATTCTGATTATATGGCCAAAAATAACTTATGTTGGTTGATTACGATAAATGATATTCATATTAAATCATATAAAGCATAATAAAAATGAACTAATTATAATTTATAAATATTAAATTCATTTTAAGAATTAACATTGAAGGATTATTATGAAAAATTAATTACTTTATAATCATTGAGATGGTAGTGCATACATACGCATGAGTAACTTTTCCATTTTCATGAAACACGATGGAAGAATGGTAATAGTTACTTTATATTTATTTAATGATCTTTATATAGAAAATATCTTATTAATTATCAAGATATACTTATATATAGAATCAAGGTGATGTGTTAATGAACAAAGAATCACAATTCTTCATGGAAATATTAATCCACACGTACACATAAAAGACATTATAAATTTTCAATGAATTAAAAAGTATGAAGGTAGGTGATATATTATATTAAAAAAGTGATAAATATTCCATTAATATCACACACACACACACACACACACATATATATATATATGTATATATTCCATCTTTATAACAAATCATGTGAGGCAGTGATAGAAAATGAAATACATCTATTCGTGAGGCGATTGTCCTATATATATATATGAATGGTTGTTTCATTTATCATTCGATAGATGAAGTTGATAGAAATAGGTTTTTACTTTAAAATAAAAAAAATTAATATATTTTTGATACTGGTGTGATTATGTTAGCCTGATTGAATAATATTTGATGGAGGTAAAAAGATGAATAAAACATAATTGATCTGTTCATAACAACACATCTTCTTTTGATAACCTCTAGAGGTTTATACATAACCTTACATAGGATTGTTTTTTGATAAAAAATGGAATGAATGACATTGAAATAGAAGTGAAGAATGGATTTTAGGGGTAATGACTAAACAAAAAATTCATGTTTTTTGTTTATAGGAGAGTATAAGAGGTTTCAATTTATAAATAAAGAATTGGACACACTGGTAATTGTTAAGAAGACTAATATATATTAATTTATAACTCAAATAAAATAATAAAATAGAATGATTTTAATATTATAATATATATTGTATAACTATGGGTTGAAAATATAATTTATACAAGTATTAGGTCATTTTATCCCTTATATTTTTAGTTTATCCTTCTAATAAACCTATTTTAATAATAACTATAGAAACATATTTTCATTATTTTTAAAATTTATTATGATTAAATATTATTTTGAAAATATGACCTAATTTTAATTATGATGGATCTAATTATGGAATCAATTTTACAATGTTCCATTCATTTATGTGGATAAATTTAATTTAACATTAATCTCCAAAAATGCAATGAAAAATTATTTTTCATAAAAATGGAATTTAATTTTCTAATATTTGTTATACCAAATACTTTATTAAATTACATTAAAAGAAAATAATTATATTTTTAAAAATATAATAGATCTAATTTTACATTTGAACCATTTTTTAAAAAAATTAACAATATAAATTCATTAAATAAAAAGAAATGTTTAAATAAAAACAGTATTTTCACGATTCTTAAGAAAATCAAACTTTTCATAATTTTATCTAGTAATTAATATTAGATAATTTTTAAATGATGAATTTAAAAATGATTTTAATTTTTTCAAATTAAAATTTTATTATTTATAAATAAATCTTTATATAATTCTATATAATGATAGAAAATTCAAATTTTTAGTAATGATGTTTTTTATATTTGACTTCAAGATGACACAATATTCTTATAATGAAAATGTCTCTATAAAATAAAATCAATAAATACATATATGATGTGAAATTTAACTATCTTAATATTAACTGGGTTTGTACGATAATAATATATTTTTTTCATTATATTAATTTTAGAAAATGTTTTATAAGAGAAATTTAATGAAGAAAAAATATTATAATGTGGTAAGTACTTATGTATAGTGTTTGAACCGTATTTTAGGTTTCCTACAAAAAATTCGGGATATATGGAATTTTGTAGAATAAAGAGGATAAAAACCTGTTATTGGGTTCTAGAAGCAAAAAAATATCATCGGTTCAAGGGGAATTAGAATTTTAGAGTGTATGTAATAGGGTGGTTGATGTCCCTCATTAAAAGTGAGGAGAGTGATATTTTTTTAATAATATAAATATATAAGTTACTATTCAAGAAATGTGGATCAAAAAGTTACAGAAATATAGAATACATAAGTATGGATCCATCCACATCCCAAGAAAACACTTTAATATATAAATATAGTGATTTTAGGCTTTTTCATTTTATTATTATCTTTTTCCTCAAATTAAATTTTACCATGATAAAACTTTTTTACCACCTATAACATATTCTTTAACCAGAAATAAATATTAATTTCATAAATAAAATTATATTATGATTAATATTATGATTATATTTTTATATTAAATATCTAACAATGATTAAAAATAAATTATAAATAATTAATTTATAATATAAAAGTTTTTTTAGATAAAATATAATGTATCATTTAAAATATAAAATATAGGGTTGTGAAATAGAATCATTATCTTAAAATAGATTTTTTTCCTTGTAAAATAAATATAATATCAATAAAGAATCGTTTGTTACTATTATTTATTATATGAAAAATTATTAACTAAATTCAAGTCGTATAATTTATAAATATTTTATTTTCCACCATTCAACTAAAAATTATCTTCTTACGACAAATATCAAAAACTCATAGTAATATAATATTGACAATATAAATATAAACATTGAGCTAATTTTTTCTTGTTAAAATTATAGATTTTAAGAATATCACTTTTTAAATAGAAATATAAATAATAATGAAACCCCAATATTATTGGAAAAAGATATGTAAATAAGAATAATAAGGAACTGATCCTAAAAGTTATAAAATATCTGTTTTTTAAAATTCACTCTCCTAAATTTTTAGGATCATGATGGTTGTGGTTTTTAGAGTATTATTTCACCAAAATCTCATAAATAAATATTACATCAAATGTTAGACAATTTTAAACATTATCTATTTTCTCACAAAATACAAAACCTTTAAGACATATTTTTTTTCTTGAAATATCCCAAAAATTTTCATCTTTCCCTATATCATGACCCCCTCACAGAAAAGTCTACAACTATTGGATGGAAATGGGAGAAGGGAGATAGTGACACGTGAGCCCCACCTTTAGTATGCCATGGGATAGTGGGAAATAGTAAGGGTATAGTAAACACATAGATTAAAGCCATTACCATCTAAAAGAAAACTGCAAGTACTAAAAGAAATGTAAAAATGACAGTCATCATGAATCCCAAACATCTCCTCCAAAACCTCAAGCTAATAGTATATAGCCTGTGGACCTTTGTGAAGATCTGATCCCAAACATCCCAAACAAGAAGTATTTATGGATCCTCATGAATGGAGGTGTTCCACAAAGATAGATCTTGAAAACACACTAGAGTTTGTGGACCTTTGCGAATATTTGATCTTACAAATATGAGGATACCCCCTTCAGAAAAATTGATGATAAAAAACAGAGACTCCATGATAATTCTTTGTCTCTGAGTTCGAAAAATACTTTGTGAAATTGATATGTGAAGTCATTCACGAAGGCTATAACCCAACCAATTATTCTGATAATCGCGAAAGCAAGCCCTTCATGAAGGCCCTAAAAATCCTACTGAAATGTTTGATCTTTATGAATGAAAGTTTGAGATTTATTAATGAAGTGTACATTGCGAAGGCTCAGTGATCTTTGTGAATAGGAAAGGGATTCTTGAATATGAGTTTGAGTTTCATGAAAGAAGGTTCTACAGAAAGGCCTATTTGTGCTATGTGAAAGAGAGACTTCATGAAGGTAGTGAAATTGAATTAAATATGTATAAAGGTATTGCCCATAGTTCAGTGGTAAAGAGGTATTCATCTATGTATGAAAGTGGGAAATCAATAGAGAATCTACATAAAATGGAGGATTCATTCCATAGAGATAATTAAGGGACCTAAAAGTCTTTAAACTGTGAGTGGATCTTCTGAATATATAGTGAGAACACTTCAGTTGAAATATAAATGAGATTTCAAATTGTGTTTGATTGTAAACCATGAGGAAAAGTTAGTCCCCTTTGAACTTGTAAACAACAGTGTGGTTATACTGTATTTGGTACATTGGCACATCGCAGGTGTATGACCCTTGGACGTAGCCCAGTGAGGGGGAACCTAGTAAAATTGATGTCTCATATGCATGCTTTAATATTTGTTCAATCTCTGCAATGGGAAGGACATAGAGAATATTATTTTTTCAAATAACGAAACAAGATCAAAAGGGGAAGTTGTTTAATTCTATCATTCCATGATTCAACCCCCAAATCTAACCTAGTGGACCTAACAATTTGTATCAGAGCCAGGTTGATATAAGTGTGTCACTCTCAAATAGATGTGACCAATCGTAAATGTATTCCTATTTTTGATGGGAATAATTTTAATCAATAGAGGAATTGGATGAAACACTATTTTCGATATTTGGGAAAATATGTGTTTACAGTACCAATGCATGGTATCTCAGTCGACATAAATTGTGGAGCTTTAGCAGAAGTAGAAATAAGGGAGTTAGATGTTGATGCGAACGGAATTAATCACTTAAGGGAAGCCCTATACAATTCTATCTATATGATTGTGATGTCATGAAAGACATCACATGATATGTGGGAAAGCTATTGAATTTATATGAAGAAGATACAATGGTTAGAGAATAAAAGATGAAAGTTTTGTGGAACAAGTATGAATATCTAAGAATTAACTCAAATGAGTCTTTTGATTCATTATTTTATATGGAAAATATTGTTGTTGATGAAATGTGAGGTCTTAGATAATTAATTGAAGACATGAAGATTGTAATGTGCATCTTGAGGAAACATCTACCTCAGTTTAATCTAAAAGTTTCAGTACTAGAAGATAAAGATCCCAAAGAACTGACACATGGAAATTTGCATAATACCATGGTTGCATATGAAATTAAGAACAATGATAACCTAGTTGGTGGTAAAGGGGAATTCTAAGTAGGTGTAATTCAAAACCACGAAGAAACTCACAATTAAACATTCTAAGGAAGATGAAGAGGTAGATGAGGTGATGTCATTTCTATCATCAAATATACAAAGAGGAAAATGAAGGATAAAGGGGAAACTTCCACTGGATTGTTTTCAATGTGGAAAAGTTTTAAATCTCATGGAAAGGTGCCCCCATGAAGTTCCAAGAAGATGATGTGGATAAAGCTTAATTTCCTAAGAATTCATTAGCCTATGTTAATGGAAACGAACATTTCAAGAGAAATTTATTTAAGAAAAAGAATCATTTTTCACAAGAACGTGACAGATTTTATGAGTCTGAGGTAAAAGATAATAAAGAGATAGTGAACTAAAAAGATTGTGGAGAGAATGATATGGTGGCAGTTGTTAGTAGTTCTTAGAACAAGGAAGAAACAAATGCTGATAAAGAAGAAGATGATAATGGAAGAGTCGACATGAAAGCTAAATTAGAAGCAGTTCTTGAAGGGATAGTTTTTTGGAGAGAAAATACAAATAAATCCAATAGAAAGATACATGATTCCAAACTGTACTTGAAAAAATTAAGAAGAATAGAAGTCTAAGCTAGTAAAAGAAAATGAAAAATGAAAATCTTTCAGGCTAGAGAGATTAGAAGAGGCTGATGGAAATAAGCTCAAGGTTGAAGAACAGACAAGGGAGATTGATGGTTTGAACAACAATGTGAAAGATCAAATCAAGAGTTTCGAATAACATGAAGAAAAATTCATCAGCCTGTGATGAAAAGATAAAGATCAAGGAAAAATGTAGACTCCCAATATGAAATCAGAATATAAGACAACTCAAAAGATGGAAAAATTGGATGTGAATAATAGCGGTCTAGCAAAAATGAAGCGACGATCATGTTCAGATGTTAAGACTAATGTAGGGATTTACCAAAATCAAAATGCTATGAAAGTTGAAGTCATACCGCAAGAACCCATCTGAGGACTGAAAGTTGATTAGGGCACAAATTAGAATAATAATATTCAGATATACCAAGGGGAAACTAACAGTGTAGATGTGACATGCAGTAATGCACCCTATATCTGGTGTTATTATTGTGGAATGACGGGACATTCCTAGTATGTGAGTTCCATAGTAAAGAGATACAAAAGGGAACAAGAACAACAGTGGAATCCAAACATATCACGATATTATAGAACACCCTTTGAGGGATATTGTTTTTGGTATAGAGAATTTGTGCATAGGGCTAGATATTGTACATGAATCGTGCAGATAAATGTGCCAAATCAGAATTAATGTAATCATAAGTAGAAAATCAACAATCCATTAGGTGAGTTGAAAATGAAAAATCAATTTGTGGCTCTACAAGATGATGCTGGGACATCACACTCTGAGGAAGTAAAAGAAGTTCAAAATACACAGAGTGTGAGGTCAATGACATGGATCCTAAAGAAAAGCGATGAGAAAGTAGTGGTGGCCAAAATTTCCTTTAATGCATTAGACCATTCTTGTTTATGGATCATTGATAGTGGTTTCACATCTCACATGAATGATAATAAGGATATTGTCGTAGTTAAGAAGTATGACAATTTATGATTTTTAATGTTTGTAAATGATGATGATCTGAATATTATTGGCTCATAAAAGGCTAGGTTTTTGTCAAAAGAGATGATACATGCTGATGTCTTAATAGTTGAAGGTCCCAGTCACAATTTTCTTAACATCAGCTATCTATGTGACTGAAGGCATTACATAAGGATTACTAAGGAGACATGTATCATCAAATAAAGAGATGGTGAAATGATTCTATGGGGAAAATAAAAAATAGAAATATATACCGTGTAAGTGGAGAAGAAGTTATGTGATTTATTCCTAGAGAGGAAAAAACAAGATATGGAATATATGAATGGTCATCTATGCTAACCATCCCTAGAAGATATGGTGATGTGTGATGCTTCTAGAGACCTCCATATGATATCATGTGATCATACATATACATGAAATGCCTATCAAAAAGTAATATACTTAGAAATATGTACAAAACAATGGAAAAGAAGTCAATAACAGTGCACAAATAGGTGCATGCTGATGTATATAGACCTATCTCACCAAGACACATTAATGAGAAGTGGTATTACATTATTTTAGTTGATGAATATAGTAGAATAACATGGGTATTTTTCATTTACCATAAGTCTGATGTGTTCAGTTGTTTAAAACAGTATCGAAGGGAATCAGAAAGGATCCATGGGGAGAAAATTTTGATGTTTCATACTTATAATAGTATATAATTCAGAAATAGTCAAGTGGAGGACTATATCGACAAACATGGGATAAGGAATCATGTTTCTTCAGTAAGAACTCATAGACATAATTGAGTGGTTGAAAGGAGAAGTATTATCATTAATGACATGGCCATAACAATTCTTATTGAAAATGTCCTTCTATTGAAATTTTTCAAGGAAGTAGCATAGACATCGCTATTCATTTTTAACAGGGATCTACTCTGTCTGAATGAAGTAAAGACTCCTTATGAGATGTGGTATGGAATGAATTTAATAGTGAAGTACTTTAAAATATTTGGAAGTAAGTGTTTTATAATCAACAAAAAAAGGAAATTTGTGTCAAACAGAGATGAAAGAATATTCTTTGGCTACTCAGGAAAAAAATAAGATAAATGTATTAATAAAAGTGAGGGAAAATTAGTTTAGAGAAATAATGTCACTATTGTAGAAAATGGAGTGAATATTCAACAACATAGTGAAAAATTTCATGATGAATGTGATGAGGAAGAAATAAATATAGGGGGACCAGAAGTGGTAGATGATGATTCGATAGACGATACATATGATGAAAAAGAGGAAATCAAGTCTATATCTATAAAAGAGACATGTAGTCGAGCTAAAATTGACAAGCTAAATATCAATGGTGATAATTCATATCTAGTTCAGTCAAGAAGAATGAAATCACTATAGTAGACATATTTCCTATATCAGTAAGAAAATAAATATTTTGCTGATGTTGCTGAAGATAAAAATTGGGTTTAGAATATGAACAAAGAGGTAGATCAGATTGAGAAAATTCATACCTGGGGGATTGTTTTGAGGCCAAGATATAAGAATGTCATCAAGACAAAATAGGTTTTCAACAACAAGATAAATGAAGATGGAATAATCTTTATAAATAAAGAATGATTATTATGCAATGGCTACTCCCAGATAGATGGTGTTGATGTCGATGATACATTTTCACCTGTTGCAAGGCTAGAATGAACCAAATTATTCATGGCCATTTCAGTGAAACAGAAGTTCATGGATTTTTAGATGGACTTAGAATCTGCATTTTTTAATAGGGTTCTAAAAGAAAAATTTTATATTGAGTATCCAGATGGTTTTCTCATTCATGAAGATGAAAATAATGATTTCTGTCTAAAGGGAGTTCTATATGCGCTAAACAAGCACCAAGAACATGGTACTTGAGGCTTGATCAAAATTTTAATAATCTTGGCATTCAGCATGGTGAAGCTTATTACAATCTCTTCTTCAACAATGAAAGTAATCCAAGGATTATGGTTCTGGTTTATGTTGATTAAATAATATTTTGAGGATTATATGAATCAAAGTGCATATACTTTTACAAATTCATGAAAATTGAGTTTTAAATGTAAATGATTTGTGAGCTGATGTTTTTTCATAGTTTTTAAGTGACACAAAGATAAAATTTTAGTTTTATTTATCTGTAAAAACACGATAAGGTGGTTTTGAGAAGATTTGGAATGAAAAAATTCAAGGCGACGAAGACTCCAGTTGCTACCCAGATGAAATTATCAAAAGATTATAATTGAAAGGAAGTTAATATCAAAAAATTCATGCATATTATTGGATTTTTTACTATACCTAACAACAACAAGACAAGATATTTATTTTGAAACATTCTTAGCAAAGAGATACCCATGAAAACCTAAGGAATGCCACATTATTTCAGTGAAAATAATACATCAATATATTAAGGGAACTATGAATTTCAGTTTGATGTATAATGATGAATCTCAGCCAGATCATTTCGGATATACAGATGCATATTGGGATGGATGAATAGGTGATGTGAAATCTATGTCAGGAGGTGCTTTCAATCTTGGTGGATTGTGTATTTATTCGATCTCAAATAAGAAAAAATGTATTTCATTGATCATCACCGAAGCTATGTATATGTTTTCCACTCATGAATGCCAAATTTATATTGGATGAAGCACTATCTTCATGATATGGGCATTGTAGTGAAGTCCCTGATTATAATCCAGAGTGACAATTCAAGTTCTATTAATTTTAGAAAAAATATTGTCCGTCACTCAAGGAAAAATTGCATTGAGGTCAAATATCATTTTATCAAGGAGAATGTGGAGTAAGTGCTACTGATGTTGAAGTATGTTCCTACAGAGCTACAGGTTACAAACATTCTGAGAAAACCTTTACCCAAGGAACATTTTTAGAGACATCAACAGGATATAAGAGTTTAGTCGACACCCCGCACTTGAAATTGTGTTTATGTGGACCACCCTCTCCTCGAGGTATGGTGTGTTTTCCCTAATGTACCGATCTATGATCTATACTCTATTGAAGACCATAAAAGAGTGACCTTTGGGTTCGTTTAAAATGGGGGAGAAAGAGTGACTCCTAAATAGGGAGAAACTAAGGATAAATAAGAGAAAAATTTATTAATACAAGACACAATGAGAAGCTAGAAAATTGAGCAGTGAGATAGGGGGAGAGAAACAATATATTGGGACTAGGATCTTTAAATATAATTTTGTTATAATTGATCAATCAATGAAGTTATATCATGAAATACGAGGTTCATGATGAAATTAGTTTATTGGTATTTGTATGGTATCTATAATTGGAGTCATAAATGAAGTGATTCATTGATTAACATTTCATACTACTCTTATTAATCATGTCGAGCATTGCTCATGTGGGCTTAGATTATATGGAAATTGAATCTTTGGTGGCTATCTGAATCACAAGTGGCTAATGATGTAAAGAGATTTCGTGAGGTATCAATGTGCAGAGAATCGTATTGGGAAGTGTTGTCAACAAACCCAAAGGGGGAGATTGTTAGAAAAAACCCCTCAAGGTAACATTGTATAATTTTTGTGTTGTTTGTGTTTGTTCACAAATATGGTCTTCAAGATTATTTTATGAGTTCTAGATACATTGTTGGATATCCATGTTAACATGAAACAATGACAAAGGAATGGAAGATATGGAGGTGGTACAAAATATCAGACAGAAGGTGGATATGTATTCTATTGTTTTCCAAATTTTTGGCGTCCAATTATTTGATTTTGGTCAGAATTGAGAAATGTGTATTTTGATGATGATTTTATCAAAATATGGAAAATGCATGACTTTTGCGAAGATGAACTTTTTGAGTTGTGTTTCGTAGAGAAGAAAATAATTATAGAATAAGTCTTCACGAATGCGATGAGATTTTCAATTTAAAGAAAATAGAACATCTTGATTGGTGATAGATGATGTCCTATAGGTTTTTGATAGAAAGGATTCATGATTTTGATGGGTGTTGTGAAGATGGAGTGCTCTACGATCACAACGGGCTTCGCAGATGAAAAATTTCAGTGGATGTTTGGGAATAGAGGTGTGCCACAAAGACGGATCTTGAAAATGTGTTGGATCCAGTAGAGCTTCATGAAGAGCCGGGCCTATAAATATGAGGCTACCCCCTTCATACAATGTGATGATAAAAAAGAGAGACTAAAAAAAATTGAAGTCTCCAAGTTCTCAAAAGAGTTCGTTAAGGTGGTATGTGAATTCATTCACGTAGGATATAAGCCAACCGAATTTTCTAAGAATCACGAAAGCAAGGATTTTGTGAAGTCCGTAAAAATCCAAGTGAAACATGTGATCTTAAAAAAAATAGTTTGAGATTTGTGAATGTGGTGTACTTCATGAATGCTCAGTAAGATTTTTGAATGGGCAAGAACTTCACCAAGGAAAATTTTAGCTTCATGAATGTAGGTTCATCGCGAAGGCCTATTTGTGGTTTTTGAAAGAGAGGCTTTGCGAAGGCAATGAGATATTCAAAAAGTGGTTGAAAGATATTTCCCAGAGATCAGTGGAAAATATGTATTCATCTATGTATTAAAGTGGGAAATCAATAGAGAATCTACATATAGTGGAGGATGCATTCATTAATTATATTGAATAGAACTACAAGTCTTAAACTATGAGTGGATCTTCTAAAGAAGTAGGGAGAAAACATTAGTTGTGAAAGAAGCGAGCATTAAAATTGTGTTTTATTGTAGAACATGTGGGACATTGAGTCTACTTAGAACCAATAAACAACAGTGCGCTTATAGTGGATTTGGTACCTCAACACATCACCGATGTATTCTCCTTGGACGTAGCCCAGTGAGGGTAAACCAAGTAAAATTGATGTGTCCTATTCATTTTTTAAGATTTTTTCATACTCTGAAATTGGAAGAAGAGAGGATATAGTTTTTTCTAAAAATGAAACAAGATCAAAAGGGGGAGTCTTTTTAATCTTTCATACCACAATTCACCCCCTCAAGGTATCTATCATAGTTGAACTAACAATTGGTATCCAAGCCAGGTGGATATAAGTGTTTCTCTATGAAATGGAGGTAACCAATCATAAAGAGATTATTGTAATGACCTGAAATTTCCACATAATTTTATTTAAATAAATGGAAATTTTACGGATCTTCTAAAATTGACGGCGCGTGATTCCATGTCTTGGAGTGACCAGAATGAATTTCTAAACATTTATTCAGGTACGTTTAGTAAACGTATGAGCGGGTTTTTATATCTTTTGAACCAGTGCTCAGAATTGAAATCTGAGGGCACCATTGACCTCATAGTGACGATATTTGGTTAATGAGACTTTCACCACAATGATAGTTGGTCGATGGTGAATGTTAGTTTTTGGGTTTTTTCGTGAAAGAATAAAATAAAAATAAAATTTTGTAACAATTTATTTTTATTGGAAACACACATGTGGATATTGGGAGGTGGGGACATCCATAATTATACCACCCTTTGAATGTGATGAGGTGGGGTCCACCGGAAATAAACCTACCTTGTGAGGTTATGGGGGTGGGGACCACCCGTGCCTAAACCCCCAATTTGAAATTTAGAGGTGGGGACCACCCGACCCCTCCTAATGGGGAGAAACCTCCCAACACCCCAATATTCCACCCCTCCCATTAAATTGAGCAATTAAATTGGGCCAATTAATTTAGCTAATTAATTGTTCCAACGCGGTACATTAATTATGCCAACCTGTTTGTGCCAACATAATTAATCCTCTAAGTTAATAATTTTGGATCCTCTTTTTTTGGGTGGGATTTTGAGTGGAGAACCCTTGGAGGATTACACTTCTTTAATTTAGAATGTGTTCTTCCATGAAGAACTCTCCTCCAATGAAGAACACCAACTTCAACATCTACATCGAGAAACCCACCAACAAGAAACGTCTTCTACTATGAAGAATCGGCGCACGAGCCCGAGATTGGAGGTGTGCGACGAATGAGACAAACATCGACAACACATACTTCCTTATCATGCCAACATCAACAAACAATAAAAGGTCAGGTTTTACTACAATATGATTATTACATTCCATGTTCTTCCCTTCTAATTCTTTTGCGGGATTGGGAATAGTGATTGACAAGGATTGTAGGGAGGGATTTTGATTTTTTTTCATTACCCGTTCTGGTCACTCTTGTTCTTGTTGAGCCACTTTCTACCTCTCTAATGCAGAGAGTGTTGGAAAAACTAACATGGAACATCCTCTCCATAATTGATGTGATGAATATTGGTGTTCTTCGTGATGGATGAGGATGAAGAACAACCATGATGGGGAAAGAGAATGGTGACCGGCACCACTGCTGACCGTGAGGAAGAAGAAAACGCAACGATGCCGCTCTGTGACCATCGCTGCCGCGACATCGCCATGCCGCCCTGGCTGAACCACCATCTTGGCCTTGCCATGCCACCCCAGCCAAACCGCTACAGCAACCTCGTCGCGCCATTGTGGCCGAACTGCTACCTAAGTCGTCAAGCCGAACTGACGCCGCCGGGCCGAGATGAGCTACCGCCTGATCCGATTCTACCACCCCAGCTGCCGCCGCTGCTCGACATGCCGTTGTAGCCCGAGCCGCCGCCCCCACTCGACCTACCGTCGCCGCCCGAGCTGTTGTTGTTTCCCGAGCCCCCGCCATAATCCGAGCGAAGCCATCGTCCGAGAACCGTCCGAGCTGCCATAGCCATCCGGGTCGAGCAGTCGCCGCCCTTCCGGCCGAACTGCCCCGACCGAGCTGCCCTGAAATGTCACACCCTTTGTGGCCCTCCACAG
The DNA here is from genome assembly GCA_963277665.1 of Viscum album. NCBI lineage: Eukaryota > Viridiplantae > Streptophyta > Magnoliopsida > Santalales > Viscaceae > Viscum > Viscum album. The sequence continues at coordinate 993,800,005 of OY728126.1, forward strand.
CCTTGCTGCCACTCACATCCCTCCATAGCCCCTCACGACTAGTCAGGCCAAACCCAGGGGGATGGGCCGGGTCTGTCCGACCAGGTCAAACCGGACCCGGGCCCACTACGACCGATTTACGCTCTTTCGTCCATAACATTAGTAATGGACGTCCGTTTGACGAACTGTCAATGGTGCAGGAAATATCGGAGCAAGATGGTCCCTTTGAGTTTACACCACTAGTGTTTTGGGTATAGTTGAGTTACGGTCGGGTGGATCAAGCAGGAAACCAACTGGGCCCCGAGACTAAAAGGCTAATAACACACAGACTGGGCGTTTGATTAACGCGCCGTCTATTGCATTGAGACCTCTATGACATGGCAGACCGTTGTGATAATTTTAGCGGGACATCATGGTAGTTGGAGAATCGACCAGTGGATTGGGGAACAGACTCTCCTGGAGACGAGTAAGCCTAGTGTGGAAACCCAGTTGTTGCATGTGATGAGAATAGTGATCCTCGTGAACCTGTGTGGGTCAGCTCCAACGATCCTTTTTGGGTCAGCTCCTAGCGATCTTGTGTGGGTCCTCTCCTAGTGATCATTTGTCGGTTAACACTGAGGGATCCTATGAGGGTCAGCTCCAGTGATCCTGTGTGGTTCATCTCCTAACGATCCTGTGTGGGTCAACTCGTAGCAATCTTGTGTGGGTTAGCTTTGAGCGATACTGTGTGGGTCAGATCCTAGCGATCATGACAGGGCCAGCTACAACGATTCTGCATGGGTCAGCTCCTTGCGATTCTATGCAAGTTAGCAATAGAGCCTCTTACCAGAGTTTGATGATTTAGTTGTTACATCTAATCATCTCTATTACAGTACCTAAAGATATACTTGGTGTGAGATAAGTCAATACCTCTTTGTTTCCTCTTTATTGATATGGATTACCTGATAACATAGGTATATGTATGGGTATATACCTGGTATGGTTATCCGTTGGTTTCATACTTGGTGGTTTATCTATTTTGGATTTTGAGAGACCTTGAGGGTCTCAGGGTCCCTACATAGTATCATTATACTCACCCCTGCATGGGATATTCCCGCACCTTGTCATGTAGGATGCAGACGACAGACATCGGTGACTGAGGACAAGGGTACCAAGACTGGACGGTGCTCAAAGGTGGACCATACAGTGTGTCAGTTCTCAGAAGAGTCAGGTGGACATAGAGTGCCGAGGAGGCAATCTGTACCTACCCTTCAGGTAGGAACCTTAGAGGATGATCCAGTAGATGTATTTTCCCTTTCTTCAGTAGTATTTTATTTCAGTTGTACTTGTACCTTTACTGTTGGGATTTTATTCTGTCCCCTTTTACTTTTAGCCCTCTTCTGTTTATATTGTTTTCTTGTGTTTGTATCTTGTTGTGTGTTTGGTTACGTGAGTTTATAGGTTATAAAGTCAATGCCTTCCTATTTCTAGGGAATACGCTATTCAGTGCTACTCGCCAACCCCTGGCCTATGAATGGCGGGCTTGGGGTAGTCATGTCATGGGCCCCATGGGACATGTCATGACAAATTGATATTAGATGAGTCCATTCTAATGTAGAACATAAGACTCTAATATTTATTTTTAACGGTAATAGTGTTAAGTGTAGTGAGTGTTGTTCTTAGTTAAGGGAATTTAATGTTGGTTCGGTGGCCGACGTATCCCAACACCAGGACCCTGACTTCTGATTTCCAACTCGGTGCCCAAAAACACTAATTGTGTGTGTGTTTTGAAGAGTTTTCATTGTGATCATTTGAGTCAGCTCACCAGGTATAACTTATTGACCATGACGCACCTATTTCTTTTCGGAATGCCTCCACACAGACAGTCATCTAAGGTTTCGAGAGTAGTACACATAGATAGCCTATCGAGCGATGATGCCTCGATGCAGGGCCCTCTTATAGCAGAGGCACCAGCGGTACCATTACCTGTTGGGCCACTGATGCCACCACCCCTAGCAGCAGAGGGTGCACGCTGATTGAGCACGTTGCACAAGTTCCAGCGCCAGAGGCCTCCCAGATTCTGGGGAGAGATAGAACCACAGGCGGTTGATGATTGGCTGGAGGCTGTTGTGAGAGTTTTTCGACTGGTAGGGACACCTACTGATCTCATGTTAATACTTGACACCAGCCTTCTATAGGAAGCAACAGGAAGATGGTGGAGCTTTATGTTCTATGTTCACGATGAGGTGACACTTCTCCGAGCAGATATCGAGAGCCTTTTTCGTGTAGCGTTTGTCCCAACGACTCTTTGTGCAGGGTGCATACATGAGATCCTTCATCTACATCAGGGTAGCATGACTGTGGTTCAGTACTCAATGAGGATCAATAACCTCTCACACTACTCCTAAAATATGGTGTGAGAACCTTTACTCAAGTCTCTAACCTTAGAGCAAGGATTCAGGCAAGAGATCCGGGCTTCGATGATCTCACTCATCATCCCGACATAGACAAGGGTGTTAGAGAGAGCCCTCTTAGTGGATAGTTACCTTGCTAAGTAGTCAGAAGGAGTGAGACCCACCAACATTCATCACATAGTAGAGTCTTCTGCAGTTGGCAGCAGATAGACAACACAGAGGTCCAAGATGACCAGACCGATAGGTGGACAACCGCAATATTTAGGAGCGGTTGTGCAGGGCACCTGAGGCAGAAACAGTCATGCTAGGAGCGGGCAGTGTTACACATGCGACAAGAAGGGTCACATGGCTCAGGACTACCCAACCCAACGTTCGGATGATCAGTAGAGGGTCGAGGGACTACCCATGTAGAGACAAAGGTTCGACCGAGGTGGTCCGTAGGGAGTAGGAAGACGTGGAAGAGGAGTTGGCCGTGCAACTTGTGGTGGGAAACGATTCGAGATGTTACCGCCACCACCACTAGGAGGTCCACCCCGACCCCAAAGAGCAGGTGGCCAGGGGATAGCTCATCTACAGGTAGCTGAGGGTTATGATCATGGCACACCTAAGATGATAATAGTTACTATTTTTGTCTACTCTACCTTAGTTTCAGTTCTTATAGACACATGTTTCAGTCATTATTTTATTTCCATTACCCTCATTCAAAGCTCGGAGATTCTTATGGGGCATTTGGATGGATCTTTATGGCTAGAGACTCCTACGGGAGTGAATTCGATGATTACTCACTAGTTCTAGAAGTGCGAGATTATTCTAGGAGGCGAGAGATTCGGCTAGGATATCCTATCAGTGGCCTCAAGGCCATATGACATCATTTTGGGTATGGACACATTATCTACATTTCATGCTCAGATTTACTGTATTAGGCAAAAAGTCTGGTGTGTCCATATGGATGGGACTATGTTAAACATCACCGGTGAGAAGGGAGCCTTTTCAGCACATGATGCACTTACCTGGTGTACCATTACATAAATGTCTTCCCTGATGAAGTCTCGGGTCCACCTCATCGCAGAGAGGTGGAATTTTACATTTAATTATACCTTGAGAAGGCACCAATATCTACAACAATGTATCGGATGACACCCGCGGAGATTCGTGAGCTGTGGGTATAGTTGGAGGACTTACAGGGGAAAGTGTTCATTCGGACCAGTGTTTCTCATTGGGTAGCCCCGATATAGTTTGTCAAGAAGGTGGATGGGAGCTTGGGGCTGTGTGTTGACTATCAGCACCTGAACCTGGTTACTGTGAAAAACAAGTACCCACTTCTGAGGATTTAAGATCTCATTGATCAGCTAAAGGGGGCACAATATTTCTCAAAGATAGACCTCATATCAGGCTATCACTAGGTTAGAGTACGAGATGAGGATGTACAGAAGATGACTTTCAGATGTCGGTACGACCACTATGAGTTCTTGGTTTTTCCATTCGGTGTAACCAACTCTCCAGCAGTGTTCATTGGACTCATGAACATGATCTTTCATCCATACCTTGATTGCTTTGTATTAGTCTACACTGATGATAGTCTAATGTACTCAGCTACTGAGAAGAAGCATGCCTATTATTTGTGGGTAGTACACAACACACTCTGAGAGCTCCAGCATTATGGTAAGATCTCGAAGCGCTAGTTCTAGATCTGAGAGGTTCACTTTCTGGGACATATCATTTCGGTGGATGGAGTTGCAGTAGATCTAGTGATGATTGAGGTGGTACATTCTTTGGATCCACCTAGGAGTGTGACAGAGATACAGAGTTTCTTGGGTTTGGATGGATACTACCATAGGTTTAACTAGATTTCCCTAGAGTTGCAGCACCACTTTCGGCATTGACGAAGAAGGGAAAACCCTTTGCATGGTCGGAGAGATTCCATAAGAGTTTTCAAGAACTGAGGCAGAGGCTGAATAGTTCCCCCGTCTTGAGGCTACCGGAGAAGGGCGTAGGATATGTAGTTTACTACGACACATTAGGGACTAGGATTGGATGTGTTCTGATGTAGGAGTGAGAAATGATCACTTATGGTTCTCGATAGCTGAAATAGAATGAGAAGAAATACGCTACCAATGACCTAGAGATAGTAGTTGTGGTCTTCTCCAGGAAGATGTGGCAGTACTATCTGATGGGAACACATTTTACAGTCTACTTTGATCACAAGAGTCTCATGTATATCTTCTCTCAGAAAGATCAAAACCTGAGAAAATGACATTGGATTGAGTTCCTCCAGGACTTTGACTTCGAGATAGTATGTACTCTTGGAAAGGGGAACATTGTTGTAGATGCACTCAGAAGGTGGTCTTGTATATAGCTTCAAGACAAGGTGAAAGAGCAGCTGACTGCTTTGCAAATACCCATTATAGAACATGATGGAGAAGCATTCCTTCAGTATCTTATATTCACTCACCCAATTCTTCAGTGAGTCAGGGAGGCGTAATGTGGGGACGCTTAATGAGAGGCATGTCATGCTCAGATTTCCACTGGGTAGGCACCTGATGGATTTTTTGAAGGTGGGGAGCATGTCATCCTCTTCAGAGGACGAACCATGGTACTAGTGTCACTTCAGGAGGAAGTGCTGAGGGAGTTACACACATCCCCTCTAGCGGTACATCCCAGAGTGGTGAAGATGTACTAAGATATCTGACAACAACACTAGTGGACATGAATAAAGAAATCAGTTGTAGATTTTGTCTCTTGGTGACTCACTTGTCAGTAAGTGACGGCAGGAAATTATGTACCAGTAGGCTTGGTTCAGTCTTTGGAGGTCTCAGAGTAGAAGTGGGATGGGATATCCATGGAATTCGTGATAAGACATCCACGTACATCCAGGGCTCATTACTTGATTTGTGTGATCTTCAACCGACTCAAAAAGTTGGCCCACTTCATACCAATCATAGAGCAGGGTTCAGTAGAGGGCTTGGGAAGCCTCTATGTGTGGGAGATTGTATAGATACATGAAGTACCCTCGACAATTGTATCTGATCATGATGCACGTTTTACTTCCCGGCTATAGAAGGGGTTGCATGAGGCATTCGGGATGCAGCTTCGTTTGAGCACCGCCTTCCATCCTCAGACGGATGGTTAGACTGAGTGGACCATTCTAACCCTCGAGGACATGATGAATTCTTTTTTTCTTGACTTCGGTCATAGCTAGGAGGATCACTTGACTTTGGAGGTGTTCTCATAAAACATCACCTATCACTCCACCATTGGGATGGAACATTTTGAGGCATTGTACGGGTGACCTTACAGGTCACCTTTGTGCTGGACATACCCAGGGGAGTCATCACTAGTGGGACCAGAGATAGTATAGGCTACCATAGAGAAGGTTTAGATCATCTAGGAGCAGATGGAGACTGTACAGAGACGGAAGAAGTCGTATGCCGACAAGAGATGGAGACCTCTTTAGTTTGAGGTTGGTGACCACGTCTTTCTACAAGTCTCACCCCGATTAGGTTTACAGAGATTTGGACAAGGTGGAATGTTATCTCCAATATTCATTAGACCCTTCCAGGTCCATAGTAGAGTTGGAAAGGTGGCTTACCGCTTTTCTCTTCTACATCAGTTGCACCGGGTGTGTGACGTCTTCCACGTATCCCAGCTGAGGTGTTACGTGCACGACCCTTATCATATCATTGACCATGGAGAGTTGGACGTCGACGATGGGGAAATTTTTACGGAGGTTCAAGTGGAGATTGAGGATCGATAGGAGTGGGTTATTCGTGGACATTCAATGCCTCTAGTGTGCGTTCAATGGAAGCATAAAAACCTTTAGGAGAGCACATGGGAGCAGGAGGATCATATGCATTCTCAGTACCCCCACATATTTACCTAGTTATGAGTTGTGGCTTAAAGAGACTTAAATCCATGAGGTGGGGAGAATGTAAATACCCAAAATTTCAATGTAATTTTTTTTCAATAAATGAGAATTTTAAAAATCTGCGAAAATTGACGGCGTGTGATTCCGAGGCACATAGTGCCCGGAATGAATTTCTGAACTTTTCTTTGTGTATGTTCAGTAAAAAAACGAGTGGGTTTTTATAACTTTTTAATCGGTGCTCTGAATTGGAATCTGAGGGATCCTTTGAACTCACAGTGCTGATATTCTATTAAAGAGACTTTCACCACGACGACAGTTGGTCGAGGGTGAACGTTAGTATTTGGGTTTTTTCGTGAACGAATAAATAAAATTGTGTAACAATATATTTTTATTTGAAACACCCATGTGGATACTGGGAGGCGAGGACCACTAGAACTAAACCACCCATTTAAATTTAAGAGGTGTGGTCCACCAAAACTAAATCTCCCTTGTGAGGTTACGGTGGTGGGGACCACCCATGCTGAAACCCCAAATTTGAATTTTTGAGGCGGGGACCACTTGAGACCTCTTAATTGGGAGAAACCTCCCAAAATCCCAATATTCCACCACTCCCATTAAATTGAACCATTAATTGGGCCAATTAATTCAAGGCAGGGATTTACTGCAATATGATTATCACATTTCAGGTTCTTCACTTCTAATTTTTTTAGGGATTGGGAATATTGATTGATGAGGATTGTAGGGAGGGTGATTGATTATTTTTTTCTTTACCCATTCTTGATACTGTTATTATTTTTGAGCCACTTGGTACTGATATAATGGAGAGAGTGTGTTCAAAACTAACATGGACTATCCTCTATGTAATTCTTGTGAAGAGTTGGGGTGTTTATCACGATAGAGGAGGACGCCAACCAACTTTGAAGGGGAATGAGAATGGCAGCCAGCACCACCGCCGACTGTGAAGAAGGCAACGATGCAACAGTGCAGTTATGTGGCCACCGCCACCCGAGCCACCAAGCCGAACCATTTCCGCTGTGCCAAGTTGAGCCGCCACCCGAGCCACCGCTACTGTGCCGAGCCGAGCTGCAGTCCGAGCCTCCGCCGCGGTCCGATTCGACTCGTCACCGCCCTTCCGGTCGAACCACCCCGGCCTAGCTGCCCTGCAGCCTCGCAGCCACCTGTGGCCCTCCGCGGCCACTTGCGGCCTACCGGGCCGGGTCGGTCCGACCGGGCCGGTCCGGACCCAGGTCCACTATGAACCATTTACGCTATTTTGGCCAAAACTTTGGCACCGAATGTCTGTTTGACGAACCGTCAGCAAAATTGTAAATATCGAAGAGAGACTGTCCTTTTGAGTATAACTCACTTGAGTTTTGGTTAAATTTGAGGTATCGTTGGATTGGATGAAGCATGAAACCAACCGGGCCCCCGGGACTAAAAGGATAATCACTCACTGACCGAGTGTCTGATTGACGCATCGTGTATTGCATTGATACCCCTATGACATTGTAGACCTTTTTCATACTTCTTCCTAGGAAATCATGCTAGTTGAATAATCAACCAGTGTCTTGGAGAATAGACTTTCCCAGAGATGAGCAAGCCTAGTGTGGAAACCCAGTAGTTGGTTGTGATGAGAAGAGTGCCCCAACGATCTTGTGTGGGTAAGCTCTAGCGATCGTGAGTGGGTAAGCTCATAGCGATCCTATGTGGGTTAGCTTTTAGCGATACTGTGTGGGTCAGCTCATAGTGATCCTTTGTGGGTCAACTCCAGGGATCATGTGTGGGTCAGCTCCGAGCGATCATGTGTGGGTCAGCTCCGAGCGATCCTGTGTGGGTCAGATCCAGTGATCCCGTGTGGGTCATCTACTAGATATCCTCTGTGGGTCAGCTCCTAGCGATCCTACATGGGTCTACACCCAACGATCTAGTGTGGGTCCGCTCCGTCGATCCTGTGTGGGTCATCTCTTAGCGATTCTGTGCAGGTTAGTAGTAGAGCCTCTTAACAGAGTAAGATGATTTAGTAGTTTTATCTAATAATATCCTCTACTATACCAAATGATATACCTAGTGTGAGTTGATTCAGTACCTCTGTGTTTCCTAAAGATTGATATGGATTACTAGATAACTTAGGTATATGTATGGGTATATACATAAGTAGGGTTATATGTTTATTTCATTCTTTTTGGTTTATCCTTGGTGTATTTTGAGAGACCATGATGGTCTCGTGGTCCCTAATGAGTATCATTATACTCACCCTTGCATGGGCTATACCAACACCTTGTTGTGTTGGATGCAGACGATGGACAGTGTTGACTGAGGATGAGGGTACCAGAACAGGATGATGCTCAGAGGTGGACCATAGGGCGTGTTGGTTTGTAGAGGAGACGGGTGGACATGGAGTGTTGAGGAGGTGATCTATACTCACCCTTCATGTAAGGAGCTAGGAGGATGATCCAGTGGCTGCCTTTTCCCTTTATTCAGTTGTATTGTATTTCAGTTGTACTTGTAACATTACTATTGGGCATGTATTTCGGCCCCTTTTACATTCACCAAAATTTTGGTTATACAATTTTCTTGTGTTCGTATCTTGCTGTGTGCTTCGTTATGTGAGTTTACAGGCTATAAAAGCATTGACTTCCATGTTCTAGAGAATATTCCTTTCGGTGCTACTCTCCAGCCTCAAGACTATGGTAAGCGGGCTTAGGGTAGTCACGACACGTGCCCCAGGGGATGGGTCGTTACATTCTGATCTTCAACGAGAATAATTTTAATCCATAGAAGATTCAAATGAAAACTAATTCTTATCATTAGGAAAAGATTCGTTAATAGTAACAATTAATGGTATCTTAGTTGACATGAAAAGTTGTGCTTTTTCAAAAGTAGTATGAAAGGAGTTGGATACTAACGCCAAAGGAATCAAGGACATAATGGGAGCCCTATCCAATTCTATCTATACAAGAGTAAAGTCATGATAAATATCACATCCTATGTTGGAAAATCTATTGAGTATATATGAAAGATATACAACGTTTATAGAGGAAAATATACAAGTTCTCTGGAAAAAGTAAAACGATCTAAAAATGAACCCGAACAAGTTTATTGATGCATTATTTGACAGGTTATATATTGTTGTGGAAGACATTGAATGTATTGGATAATTCATTAAAGACATAACTATTATAAAGTGCATCATGAGGAATCTTCTACTTCGGTTCAATCTAAATATTTTAGTACTCGTAGATAACGATATGAAAGAACTTACATTGGAAAATTTTCATAGTACATTGGATTCATATGAAATGAGGAACGATGATAACAAGGCTATTCAAATAGGGAAATATAGAAAGAGACAGATAAGGTGATGTCTCCATTGAATATTCACGGGATAATGAAGAGACAAATAAGGTGATGTCCTTTCATTCTTCAAATATAGAAAGAGGAAAAGGTAAGTACAAGGGGAAACATCCACTAAATTGTTTTCGATGTGGAATGGTTGAATATAATATAGAATGGTACCCCAATAATTTCCATGAAGATTATGTGAATGAATCCAAAATTCCTAAGATGATGTCTTTAACCAATGTGAATGGCAAGAAATAGTTCAAGAGAAATTTCATTAAGAAATTGAATCTTCTTTCACAAGAACGTGGCAGTTCAGATGAGTCGGAGGTTACCCAGTTTGAAGAGATTAATAAAAACAAATACCATGGAAAGAATTCTATGGTGGAAATTGTCAGTAGTTCTTAGAATTAAATGAATAAACTGATGCTCATCACGAAGACGAAGTGGAAGGAAAAGTCGATATGGAAGAAAAATTATAATAATCTATTAAATAGAAAGATGCTTTGAGAGAAAAAAATGAAGAAATCCAATAAGGTTATACATGACGCCAAACTCTACATGTAACAATAGGAAGAAGGGAAGTCTGAGCTAGAAAAAAAATTGAAAAGATTATGTCTTCTAGGCCAGAGACCTCAATACAGATTGATGGACATATGATCAAGGTTGAAAAACAGAAAAGGTAGATCGATGTCTTGAATAACAAAGTGAATGATCAAATCAAGAATATCTAATAATGTGAAGAAGACGAAGTCATCAACGAATAATGAAAAGCTAAAGATCAAGGAAATATATTGACTCCCAATATGACATCGGCCAAGTAGTTCACCCAAAATATAGAAAAATTAGAAGGGAAAAATAGTGGTCATGTAGAAAAGAAGAAACAATCATGTTTAGATGTTAAGAATGATGTGAGTTTTTACTGAAAGACAATTTTGTGAATGTTGATGTCAGACCACAAGAACCCATTCCAAGACTAAAATTTGATTTTGGCACAAATCAAAATCATAATATTTAGAGACCCTTAAGAGAATCTAGTAGTGCAAAAGTGAAATGAAAGAATATACCCAATATCATGTGTTATTATTGTGGAATGATAGGACATTCACAGTATGTGTCTTCCATATCCAAGAGATACTTAATGGAATAAGAACAATAGAGGAATAAAAATAGATCTTGATATTATAAAAAATTCATTTAGGGATATTGTGTTTGTAGTAGAGAATTTGGGAACATGGATAGATATTTGACATTAACCAGGAAGTGGAATATTCCAAAGTAGAATCCAAGTAATCAAAAGTAGCAAATCAACAAACCAACAGGTGATTTGAAAATTAAAAATTTATTTTTATCTCTACAGGATGAAGCTAGACAATCACACTCTGAGGAGTATCAATATGTTCAAACAACATGGTGTGTGAGTTCAAATAATTGGATAAAAAATAAAAAGGATGAGAAGGCAGTGATGGAAGAAATTTCCCCTAAAGCATCAAACTATTATGATGTATGGATCCTTGATATCGATTTCACACCTGACATGACTAGTAATAAGGATCTTGTCATAGGCATAATGTATGACAAAGAAGGACTTGTAAAGATTGGAAATGATGAAGGCCTAATGATTATTGGATCAGGAAATGCCATGTTTGGGGGAAAAGAGATGAGACATGTTGATGTCTTACTAGTCGAAGGTCTCAGTCAAAATTTTCTTAGCATCAGTCAACTATGTGACTCAAGGCATTCTATAAGGTTTACTAAGAAGACGTGTATCATTAAAGGAATAGATGATGCAACCGTTTTATAGGGAAAATGTTTAAAATTAAATATATACCTTGTATGTGGAGAAAAAGATATATTCTTTTTGTCTAGAGAGTTAGAAAACAAGCTATGGCGTAAATGATTGTGTCATCTATGCCAACTATCCCTAGAAGATCTATTGAAGTGGGATCCAGCCAAAGAGCTCTCTATGCTATCACATGATTGTACAAATCAGTGTGATTACTGTCAGCAAAAGAATATCATCATAACGATGTACAAAGAATAGGAAAAAAGTCAACAAGAGTGCTTGAATTAGTGGATGATGATGTCTGTGGACCTATCAAGAACCAACCTGGGTACCCTAGAATCCTAACAACTAATCCAACCCTGACATAGTGGGAAGGGCATTCCCAATCCCCAATGGTCATTAACTAGCACCTAACACCCCTCAACAATCATGTGGGAATAATTTTTCCACCAACAATGCGGAAGAAAAGTAATGAGACAGTATGAATAACAAATGAAACTCCACTGGGAGTAATGTACCATATGATAACAAGGAATAAACCAGCCCAAATAACAACAAAAAACGTACTAAAATGGGAAAACATTTTCATGTTCTATAAGGACATAATTCACTATGACCAAAGCTCAATAGTTGGATCCACCACCCATAGATCCATTCTATTTTTTCAACCCTAAAATAAAAATGTTTACGAACACCCAATGTTAAAAGTAATGTGCGAGCCTAAGGCCAGTATGATACCACCAATAATTACATAATAGATTCCAAATATATATTATCCAAATTAATGCTTTCAATTTTGAAAGATAAGCATGTCTGGAAATTCAAAATAATTTTTTAAACAAAACATGCTCTACATTTTCAAACTGATGGAAAATACATTCAATGAGGAGGATTTACATTTCAAGATATGGAATATTTTAAAACAATGGATTATGTAAAACTATTACATTAAACAGTTTATATAAATTAAACTACCATTTAAAGTAGTTCCAATATATATTGGCATACGTTTATATCTCAAATATAAATAAACAAGCGAGAAACATGGTCATATTCCAAAAGGTATGATATTATTAACCAGTTATAGTATTTACTGCTCTCTATGTGAAATCATAAAATGTGAATACACACATTCCTATGACACTAGCCAAAGGAGACTCATCACCATCCCATCGAGGATGTGACATGATGCATGTATGTTTTCAAACGTTGTTGTAGCGTTGAGTGTATACAAATAACTCACTAACTACCTAAGGCTTGCATGTTCTATTACATGATGGGTGAAATATTTTAATACTACTTAAAAATATGATCAATCTCATTCTTATATTTAAAATGTTCAAATCTCATAAAATTTAAAACCAAAACATGTTTTATTCAAAAAAATAATTTTTTAGAAGATAAAACCATGGTGTATCTATCAAATCATTTCATGAAAAATTTTCAGTTTGAAATACATTCAAACCAATTACAAAGTTATACACATCATTTCAATAATTAAATTCAAAATACTAATTGAAAAATATCCCATCAAAACACCAATTTAAATTCCAAAACTTAAATCCTCTAATTTACATAAACACACACCTCAATTAAATGGAATTGGGGCTATCTAGATTCTCATTCCAAAACCAATTCAAACCTCCCAATTCAAAGGAATTTTATTTTATTACATCAATTGAAGGAATGTTATGTAATTGAATTTAAATCAGCAGTTGAAATAAATCATGTAATACAAGGATATTCAATTTGTATAATCATAACAGAACCACCTACCTCAAGGTCATCGATGACAATGGTAAGGATAAACCACCCAATGTTTTTTAATATTCCTCCTCATGATCTTATTATCATATGTTTCGAAAGAGAAATGCTCGAGCTTTATCAAGTATTCCTAGAACCAAAACATCGATTTTATTTCACAAGGAAGTAAAATATTACATGCGGTTATATTTTCCCTCTCGTGGATAATCTAGGGATTAATGTTTTATGTTAACACATGTGACCAGAATGAATATCCATAATAATAATTGTAATAATCATTTGATAATTGTATCTCTCTATTTGATTTATCAAGGAAATAATATATTACATGGGATTATATTTTATCTCCCTTGGATAATCTCTAGATTATCATTTCAAATTATCACATGAGATAATAATTTATCTCATCAGGATAGATTTCAAAAACATATATATTATCACATGCAATAAGGTTTATCTTTCATGGAAAATATTAGGTTTATCATTAGTTCAATGCATGCACTTGTGATTATCCATCAGAATAATCTTCTTTGATAAACTCACAATTATCGTTTTATTAATATTAATAATTTACCTTCGATAATCACAAAATTATCATTTGATAATTAGATTAATTACCCTTTTATAATATATTTAAAAACATTATTTGATATTTTGATGCAATTGATCATTGACAATTCGTTGCAATTATCATTCGATAATTATAAAAAAAAATTATTTTGATATATTCAAAATATTTATCTTTTAAAATATTACATAAGATAATATGATAAAAAACATTTGATAAAGTTATTTAAAATTTTCATTTTATAATCAGGTGGAATTATCATTGATAATATTATGATTTTATCTTTTAAAAATTATTAAAATCATCCTTTAATAAAACACATAATTATCATATAATAACTTTGAAAATATTTATCATGTAACAATTACCTCATAACTATTCTTTAACAAATTGAATAAAATTATCCTGATAATTTCATGTAATTTTATTTATTAATTTTAATCAATTTTTCAATGGAAACCAAATGGAATTTATCCATTCGTAAATCATGTTTTATTATTTCATTCAAAATTAACCATTCTTTTTAATTTGAGAAGAAAAGAATAAAAATGAATAAAATAAAACAAAAGAAAATTATTAAAAATAAATAAATAAAACAAATAGAAACTGGAAGATCCCTTATAGAAGCCGCATGAAGAAGAGGGAAGCCTATAGCTCAATCATGTTTGGATTAATCAGGGTTTACAGGTCAATATAAAAGGTGATCTTGGTAGATCAAACTCGACCCACTCAACCAACAACTATGTTAAAAAGGCTCAATCATTTGATAAACCCAAAAAAAATTCAACAATAAAACCCCCAATTAAAATGTTAATTTTAATCAATGTTTCACACGAAATTTTTTGGAGGAGGGTTTAAATCTTACTTATTAATTATTTTCATGTTTAAACATTTTTAAAAATGGGGAAAAAATGTTTTGAAACTTAGGGGGAATTTCAAATTGTGGTGTCGCGTGTTGTTGGGGGAGAAGGTGAACAATGCCTTTTTTATAACCAATATTTTATTTATTTTATATAAAATTTAAATGACATCAAACATCGATTTAGAATTAATATCATACACCATTTTCAGGTAGACACCTCGTTCCAGATCCATTAGTGGTCTCAAATTTCTCATAGGACAAACCATTTGAGAGATATTATTGATTTATTAATTAAAAATCAGAAAAATAAATTAATTAAAAATAAAAAAGTGTTATTTTTGTGGGTGATATGTCCAAATGCCGGACAAATACAAATGTTATACCCCGTCTAGGGTAAAATCCTCATTCCATACCCATCATTGGTCTTATATTTCCCATACGATGCATTGTTTGAGAGATATTTAATTATTTTAAATAAATAATATATTAAATATTATTTAATAACCTTATATCACTATCAAGACATAAAAATATATGGCACTTTCAAATGAAAAACCCCTTCTAGTGTAAAAACAATATTTTGGACATAAAAGTTGTCTCATATTTCTGAAAGAATACATAATTTTAGAGTTATTTAAATATTTTTAATAAAAATTACACAAATAAAATATTCTATTTAACAATTTTATTCCATCATCACCGATATTTTACGAGTCTTAGAAACTCACAATTACTGTGTTTTTAACTCAGAAAATATTTAACTAAATATTATGGACTTTTAATTAATAATTTTACCATTCCACGATGTGTTAAAAAACAGAACATTTCCCTGATAAACCATTTTTTTCTTATTTAACAAAATATATTAATAATTTAATAGAAAAGGATTTATCAATACCTAAAATAGTGACTGATTGTTACATGGCCTATCTCACCAAGAACCATTGATGGGAAGAGGTATTACGTTCTTTTAGTCGATGAATATAGATGAATGGTATGGATATGTTTCATTTACATTATGTATGATGTGTTCATTGGTTTAAAATAGTATCGAATGGAATTATAAAGGATTCTTGGTTAAAATATTCTGACGTTTCTTACTGATACTGGAAAAAAATCAGAAATAATCAAGTGGAAGACTATCTCAAGAAACATGAGATAAGGAATCATGTTTCTTCAGTAATAACAAGTCAATAGAATGGGTTGTTTGAAAAGATAAATTGAATCATCAACAACATTTCCAAAACAATTATTATTTAAAAATCCATACTAGAGAAATTTTTGATGGAATTAGTATTGAAATCGGTCTACATTTCTAAAAGGGATCTATTATGTTTGAAATAAGGAAAGACTCATTATGAGATGTGGTACAGAAAGAATATAATAGTTATGTAATTTCGAATCATTGGAATTAAGTATTTTATAATCAAAAAAGAAAAACATTGAACATTTGAGTCACGTGGAGATAAGAGAATATTCCATGGCCACTCAGGAAAAGGAAAAACATATAAATTCATTAATAAAATTATGGTAATGTAGTTGAGAGAAATGGTGTCACTATTTTGGAAAATGAACAGAATATTCAACATCACAATGAACATATTTCATATGAATGTTATGAGGAAGAAATAAATATAGGGGTACCAGAAGTGTCAGATGATGATTCAGAAGATGATAAAAATGATGAACAAGAGCGAATCATGTCTATATATGTGAAAAAGTTAGGGAGTTGAGCAGACATTGAAAATAAGAATATCACGGGTCATCAGTTAGCTTCTATTCAGAGAAGAATAATGAAATCACTACTGTAGACACATTTCCTTTCTCCGGTAGAGCCTAAATTTTTTGATGATTTAGTTGAATATGAAAACTAGGTTCATACAATTAATGAAGAGCTAGATTTGATTGAGAAAAATCCAAAGTGGGAGGTTGTTTAGAGGCCAAGAGATAATAATGTCATTAGGACTAAATGGGATTTCTTGAAAAAGATGAATTAAGATGGAACAATTAATCAAAATAAACCATGATTAGTATGTAATGTCTACTCCTAGATAGAGGGTATTGTTATCTATGAGACATTTTCACCTATTTAAAGGTTAGAAATAATCAGATTATTCTTGGACACTATAGTGCAACAGAAGTTCATGGTTTTCCTAATGGATGTAATATCAAGATTTTTTGACCAGGTTCTGGAAGAAGAAGTTTATAGTGAGTGTCTAAATGGTTTTCTCATTCATGAAGATGAGAATAAAGTTTCTTAGTAAAAGAAAGCACTATATAGGATAAACAAAGAACCAAGAGTATGGTACTTGAGGCTTGATCAATATTTGAAGAAACATGGATTTCAACATAGTGGAGTTGATTAAACTCTCTAATTAAACATCGTAAGTAATAAAGGTACGATGGTATGGTTTTATGTTAATGAAATAATATTTGGTGGATTAGAAGAAGCACTGTACAAACAGTTTTCCAAATTCATGAAAAGTGACTTTGAAATGTCAATGATAAGTTAGATGACATTTATCCATGGTATATAGGTGACACAAAGAAATATGATAAGAAGGTTGTGAGAAGATTTGGAATAGAAATTTTTAAATATATGAATACTATATTTGGTAGCTAGATGAAATTATCAAAATATTATAATGGAAAGGCAGTTAATATCATTGTATACATGCAGATTGTTGGATGTTTACTATACATAACAACAACAAGACCTGATACTGTTTTCTCCACATGCAAGTAGTGAGATACCAATAAAATCTCAATTAATTCCATAATATTGTAGTGAAAATAATACTTTGATATATTAATGAAACTATAGATTTGGGATTGATGTATAATGATAAATCTCAGCCAGATATTTTGGGATATAATGATATAGATTGGGTCGGATTAGTAGATGGTATGAAATCTATGTTGGGAGGTGCTTTCTATATAGGTGAATTTTATATTTCTTGGATAATCAAGAAGAAAGTGTGAATTTAATTTATCACCTCAGAAGATTAGTATATTGTCGCCACTCAAGAATGCACACAGTTATTGGGGATGGAGAAGTTGCTTAATGATATGGGCATTGAAGGGAAGTCCCTGATCAGAATCTAGTGTGATAATTCGAGTGCTATAAATCATAGAAAAAAATCCACTCTATATCTCATGGAAAAATAACATTGAGATCAAATATCATGTTATCAAGGAGAAGGTGGATCAAGGGCTTGTGAATTTTGACTACATTCTAGCAGAGCTAGAGGTGTCATACATTCTGAAAAAGGCCTTACCCGAGTAAACATTTGAGAGACATCAACTAGCTTTGGGAGTTCATTCGACACCCCAAACATCAGAACATTTGGATATGGACCCTTCCGTCTCCCATGTTATGGTGTTTTTTCCCTAATGTAATGATATTTATTATTTACATTGTTGCATACCATAAGAAAGTGACCTTTGGGTTCTTTGACCAATAGGGAGAAAGAGTTACTCCTAAAGGGGTAGAAACTATGGCCAAAGAAGAAAAAATATCTCAGTCCAAGACATGTAGAGAAATGACATGTTGAGAATCGAGATTGGAGGAGAGAGACAAGATGAGGGGAGTAAGAGTTAAAAATAAGATGATTCTAGATGTGAATGATCAAAGAAGATATATCATGATATCTGAGGTTTGTGATGAAAGATGTTTATTGGTATCTATAGAGTATCAAAAATATGTGTCAGAAATGAAGGGATTCATTGATTAAAATTTTCATTCTACTCTTATTTCTCATGTATATCATTACTTATGTGGGATTAATGTATGTGGAAAGTGAATCTTTGGTTTCAATTTGAATTGAAAGAAGAAAATGACGCAATGATCTTTAGTGAGGTATCAAAGTGTTGAGAATCATTTTGAGAAGAGTTGTCAATAATCCCAAAGTGGGAGATTTTTGGGAAAAAATCCATCAAGGTAATATTGAATAATTTTGGGTTGGTTGTGTTTGTTGAAAAAGTTGGTTTTCAAGATGATTTTTCATGTTCTAGAGACATTTTTGGGAATCCATGTAGAAAAAGAATCATGACAATGGAATTGATGATCTGGAGGCGGTATAAAATTTCTGATACAAGTTGGTGTCATTTTCAAGTGTTTGAAAAAAATTTGGGGACCACACATTGGTGTTTAGTGGGCATTATGAAAATTGTATTTCCATGAAGATATATTCATAATTTGGAAAACACATGAATTCCATGGAAATGGGATTTGCAAGATATGTTTTGCAGAGAAGAAATTAAATTTGGTGAAAGTCTTCATGAAATTGATGAGCTTTGAAATTCTGAGAAAATGGATCTTTTTTATTATTGATGCGGGTATTCAAAGTCATTGATAGAAATGAATATCGATATTTTTGGTTTTCGTGAATATGAATTTCATTTTAATCATGACGGGATTCATAGATGAGAAATTTCAGTGGATCTTCACGAATGGTGGCGAACTGTGAAGATAGATCTGGAAAGCGTACTGGTAGTGGTGGAGCTTCATGAAGGGTCGAGCCTATAAATATGAGGCTTCCCACATTAGAAAAAAGTGGTGAGAAAAAAAGATAAACTCAATGAGAATTAGATTTTTTCTAAGTTTGAAAAATAGTTCACAAAGGAGGTATGTGAAGTCATTCGCGAAGGATATAAGCCAACCAAATGTTCGGAGTATCACGAACGTAAGAATTTCCTGACAGCCCTAAAAATCCAACTAAAAAATGTGTGCTTCACAAAATAAATTTTGTGATTTGCGAAAGAGGTGTACTTCACGAAGGGTCAATGAGCTTTGAGAAAGGGAAAGATCTTCGGGAAGGCTAGTTTGACCTTCATGAAATAGGGTTCTTTGTGAAGGCCTATTTCTACTTCCTAAAATAAGGTGCTTTGCGATGGTCTATTTGGTATATAGGCACATCACTGGTGTATGCTCCTTGGACATAGCCTTGTGAGGGTGAACCAAGTAAAATTGATCTATCTTTTGATTGCTTTATAATTTGTTTCATAATTTACAATGGGAAGGACAGAGTGAATAAGGTTTTTTCTATCAAAAAAAGATCAAAAGGGGAATTTTTTTTAAATCCATCATACCCTAATTCACCCCTCCCTATCAGGGTATCTAACCCAGTGGACCTAACATATGGTTATATTAGGAAAATATCATATTTTTAAATTGATTGTGAACTTGAGTACCACGATGATGTTTTATAACACCCACAATGATTCTAGTGTCTATGAATGATATGTGACATTGTCGATTTTGTTTCTCTCTACAATATGTGCAAACAGGACAATGTCAAGCACAAAAAAACTACTGGCTTTCTCCTACCCTATCCAGTGCTAACTATGAAGTCGTATTTTATTTCTATGGTATTTTTAGTATGCTTTATTCATACCCATTAGAAGAAGAATTTGATATGGTTTTTTTATTTATTAGAAGACTAAATTGGCCCACATTATATCCATCCGTGATACAAAAATATTTTAGAACATAGGATGGTTGTATATATAGGAGGTAAAATTGTGTCATGGTGTTACATAAATTATATTCTCCTATAGGGATCACCAGTTCACTTATTATTTTTTTGAAGTGGAATCCAAAGGCAATTGGATCTCAAGTGAGGCTGAGAATTACATATCAGCCACTAAATGATAACCAAATAGAACAAGCTATATTGATTTTGGAATATATTTTTTATTCTGGTGTTCTTGATTTGGGGGAGCTTTGTATATCCACTTGGGACAAGTTGAGTTTTCCAATAACAACATTTAACATTTATCCATTGGTATTTCCTACTATTTGACCTTGTATATCTAACCATGTATATCTCTCTTGTGTTGATCAGATATTGGCCAATCATCCTTGGTTAGATTATGTTTGGTCTAAGGGTGGTAATAGAAATTCAACTGATTCATTAGATAAAAGTGATGGAAGAAAGGCAATTAAAATATTTTTTTGACCAACATTAATGATCACCACATTTTTTCGGTTACGATTAGGTATTCATGAGTGTTTCACCCTAGTTAGGTCATGGAAGAATTAGGAAATAGGGTAAACTAGCACCTCGAGTTGTGGGTCTTTTTTTTTGGTCCATGAGAAGGTTGGGGAAGTGGATTACCGTTTTGATGTTGTACCATAGATGACTTTTCTACCTCATGTGATTCATGTATCTTATCTATAGAAGTATCATTTTGACCCACATCATTTAATGAGTTTGGATTATCATAATATTGGGCGTTAATTATCAATGATTGACCATCCATTCACGATTTATGATTCTGAGAATTTTTTTCAAGGGAGGTTGATACCTTTTGTCTATGTGATATGGTATCATTGTTATTATTGTCATGATACATGTGATTTTAGGGACCTAATGAGAGAGAAGTTTCCTTATCTCTTTGATATGGAACTTTCATGAAAGGATTATTTGGGATAGAAATATTTTATAGTGGGGATATTGAAACATTATATTACCTTCATTAAGGAATTCATTTACCCTAGTTTTGATCTCCTTTACATTAGGTTTTGTTTTGTGGTGTTTCATGCGAAATTGAAATAAAATTGTGCGCCTTAAGGAATATGGATTGTTAGTGCATGATTGGAAAAAACTAGATCACCTTTTTTATAAAATGTTCACCCTCAGACAGTGAGGGTTTTAATTTTCTTTGTAATTTTAATCTAACAATGATTCTAAAACCATGGTTCCCATCCATAAGTCTTTTAGAGGTGAACAAATAGGGATCAATGTTTTTCTAACTATAAAAACATCTTAAGAAAATCATGTTTTTGGTTTTTAATTCCTCCAAAATTTATTTTAAAATTTATGAATATTCAGTTTAAGAGACAAATCAACCACATTCATCTTTAACATGATTTTTTTGGTCCTTGGAGGCTCTCATGATTTGATTTTGGATCCTCAAAAAACATATATTTGGAAATCAAAGTGTTGTTGATCTTTTTAAATATCCTCTTAATAGTTTGATAACCTTTAATGTGTTTTCAATAGCTATCACATTCTCTCATCCTTAGAGTTCAATAAATTATCAGGAAATTAAATGATATAGAATCTGTCTCTTTAGATCATTATACAAGGATTTGATCATATATCTTCCAAACCATAATTCCTAATTAGTGAACCTTATTGAAGGTGTTGATTTTTTGTACCTTTGATTTTAAGGTTGGTGGAACCAATTGATATTATACATGAAATTAAAATCATTATTTGCATATTTTTTTTAAATATCATTCATTTTTTTATAAATCCTCAATTTAGAATTTATTTATTATTAAATTTAAAAATAAAGGCTTATTTGGAACACCCCAAATTCAAATAGATTTGGAATTGTTATGTGATTTTTGAAAATTACATAATTGATGAAATAATTTGATATATTTTTTCTTAAAAGGTAATAAATTTACAAAATGAAATTACATGGTTTGACATTGATTTTAAAGGGTATGAAATGATGGAAACAACAACATTTTGGTTTTGAAATTGAATTGGAATATTGAAGCGGAAAATTGGGTAAAAAACTCTAAATGGTTAATGAAATAAGATGAGATGATTTTTCCATTATTTATTGATTGATTGAGCACATTATATCATAGTTATTTAGTTAGTTAATTAGGAAAATAACACTACAGATTTTATCCCCAAGTAAATTATTGACTATGAGAACTCCAAACAGCCCAGTCTATCATGATTATACCTAAAGGGATTCTTATGAGTCTAATTTATCTTGATCCTAAGGGACATGTACACACATGATTTTCCATGATCACGGATCTAAGAAGTGTGAGCATCATGTTGCCTAATTATATTGTTGTTTAGGGAGGATGACTGTGGTTCTTATTGTGTATGGTATGATTATAGATTTCATTGTTTATAAAACCATTTTACACATTCTTGAATAATTTATATAACTTATTTTATATAAAATGTTAATTTATTCCATGTTTTTATTTTTTTCCATCTATAGAAATGAAATCATAATTTATTTTAAATTTGAAAATTATACATTATTTCATGCCCTGTGTTATTTGAATTAAATTTTTGATTTGTCTATTATAATGAAATATAATATGGAACACCTAGAGGGACCCTATTGGAATTAATATCCCACACCCAACCTTTTCATTCATGAATTTTTTGATTAAATAATTCCAGTTTCGAGTAATGGAAACGATGAAATTGGAGGTGGTATATGTTTTTAATCCTTTGAACCATTGAGTGATTATGCTGACTAATGGAGCTGAGTCCTAATTGTTTTCACATGGTTTGTTAATTTTTTTTATTTATGGTAGTTTCTGTGGATGTTCCATTTGGTGGTTTTTCAAACATCTTGGATAGTGTTTTACCAATTTTTCTTCTAGTACATTCATCATCATGAGTGTTGATATACCAAATTGTATGTAGTTTATTTTATTGAGTTTTGTGGAAAATATTTCCCCTATTTAATAATGTATGATTCTATTTGTTAGTCATTGAACCACAAGTATTGGTAAATTTCTTAGGACTATTTAAATTATGCCTCTGGTTTCAAATTACTAGGTTATTTAGGATGGTTTGTGAAAACGTTGTATCAGAGGTGTAGTTTAAGAATCTTTTCTAGAAGATAGTATGTGGTCTTGGTTGTATTTCCAGATATGAGGTAAGATTGATGGGAATTGGGAGGTAGTTATGAAAAATTTATTTTCCATGTCTCATAATAATGATATTTATTCCCCCATGGGTTGTGGAGAAGAGTTTTTTATGAGTCTTTCATCCTTTCTAGTCAATTACCTTATTTTTTAGAGTGTTGTAAAAATCATAGTCTTTGGAATCCTATTTGAAATATTGTTTTGACTGTAATTTTATTGCATTAATTTGTGTCTACTGATGGTGTGTTGTATCATGACTTTCAGAAATAGTTTTAACTAACTTGAGGAGGTTTATACCAATGAATCATGGAAATAAAATCCTTTATTTGAGAAGAATCTCATTGAGATACTGGAGGGTGATGTCCGGAAATTATGATAGAAATGTAGTCTCGTTCGGGTTTAGGATCCAGTCAATGAACCTTGAGGGGACCACTATAAGATCATTAAAAATAGGATCTTATCCAAAATACATGATCATTAAAAAGATATAATTATCCTCAATAGATCGAGTATTAGGTGAAAAGAATTTATCATATTTTTTAGTTCTTAGAAATGCACGGTTCAATTAATGTGAAGAGTTCTACCTTTAATCTTGAGGTCCCTAGAAGAAGGTGGTGGGGTTTGATGGTGAGGGTTAATATGAATTAAGTAATATATTAGAAAGGAATTAGGGTAAATTTTAGGGATCAAATTTATCTATATTCTATTGTTTTAAGAAATTCCATTGAGTTTGTCATTCTCCATCAATGTGATAAGACATTAACTTGGTATTGCAACCACCTAGCAGATCTGGTATTATTTTTTCCAGATATTTCATCTAATGAAAAAATGATGGTATATAGATTGGAGATGAAACTTATAAGTGATAGCTAATCCATGTTTTTTAGTATAAGGATGAATTATTATTCTATTGTACTAGATATAATGTTGATGGTGGAGTTATACTAGTCTAGTATGTCTGGATTAATGGAGGTTCTTTTTCCTCATAGTGGAAATTATATAAGTTCATTTAGAGAAATTAGGTTTCTTGTGGATTCTCATCATGGATATTTATAGAATGATTATTCCATACATCATGTTGTTATTAATATAGGAACTTTGACTTACTTCCAATATGGAATGGTTAGACATTACATGCATATTTTCACTAATGAAACCAATATATATAATTTCTGTGGATGATTAGGTTAGATGCAAAAATTATATTATATCATTTCCTTACCATGTTGTGCAATGATCTCATCGTCACCTAACAATACTATAGAGCAGTCAACTACTTTAATATCACATACATTCTTCCAAAATATTCTATAATGAAGATTAATTACAATGTGGAAGAGTCTCTAGATGAAGATGATATGATTCAGATGAAAATGATAGACACCATCACTATATATTAATCTTTAGTTAGTTCATTATTTTATAGTGGTGAATCTCACTTATTTATATTGAATAGTGTTGTTGATTTTCAAACCATTACTATGAAAATTTTATGTTGTGCGATGGATATTAATATTCCCATTAGAGTGAAAAAAGAGCAGGGTCTTCAATGCCCTGCTTTCTTTTGTCATCATTAGTGACTGAGATTACCTAGAATTTAATGGAACTATATATGAAATTTTTTAATCTCATTCTCAGGATGGATTTTCTGATCACTCATCAGGTCTTGATTGAATGTTATCTTTTGCTGGTGTCCTTTACTTGGCCAAATGGGGTGCATTTTGTCTTTTAAGGGAGAATGGGACATAAATTGAGGATATAAAAACCATATTTTATTTTATTATATAGGTTAATATCAATTTATTATTTATTACATGGACCAAGAATCATAGGGTGATGATCTCCCTCTAGTTGTTGTCAATTTTTCTTATTCATTTCCTACTAATTTCTCTATATTACCATTGGTAAGAGAGAGATTTTTTCAATAAATTTATTATCTGGAACTCATCCAGTGTTGGTTCCATGTTATTTAATTGTTCAAGAATATTTTAATGTGATAAAGACTTATTTAGATGAATTTCTAGTCAATGGATGGATATGCCTGAGTGTGTCACCTTAGGTGAAACCTATTCACTATGGAAAGAAATATGATGGTGTGAATCACTTATGTGTTGATTATGATAATCTCAAACATGTTATGGTAATGAATAATAATTCATTTACTCATATTTATTATTCATTTGACCAGCTAAAAGGGGTGAAGTGGTTTGGATGATTGATCTTCAGTCTGGGTAGTACCAATTGCGAATTAAATAATCTGACATCACAACATTCAGCTTTAAGAGTAGGTATGTCTACTATGGGAATCATTTTATACCTTTTTATGTAACGAATGCTACTATAGTATTAATGGTATTTATGAATAATATATTACATGAGTATCTTTACATGTGTGTTTTATTCTTGGTTTTGATATAACTGAAGAGGTTTATGTGCATCATCTGAGGACTATGAAGGAAGATTTACCAGATTAATGAATATATAAAAAGATATCAAAATGCTATCTCCAGATTTATGATGTAATGATCTTGGGACATGTGGTCTCAGAACATGGTATCCTTATTGATCCTACAAAGGTGAAATATTTTATGACATGGGAGCAAACACATACAGTTTTCAAGATTCGGAGCATCATGTGTATACCATGGTATTACCATTGATTCTTCATGGGTTTCTTAAATGTTTCTACACCAATGGCCTCCATCACTCATAATAGGGTAATATTCTTATGGGATAAGAAATATTTGATTTCATTTATTATGATAAAACATATTTAGCCTTCTGCACCAATGTGAATCATTCAGTGGTTGGGAAGGGAAATGTGGTCTTCTTTGATGCATAAGGTTCAAGTTTGTGATATGTTTTTATACTGTGTGATGACATTATTTCCCATTGATCTAGACTGCTTAGGCCATATTACAATAATTATACAACCCATGGTCCTTAACTCACAATCATGATGCATGCTTTTAATGGCTGGGAGAATTACCTTTATAGAGAATGTTTTATCACATATTATGATAAGAAGCCTATCTTATATATTAACCCAAACATATTTCAATATATATCAGTTTAATTTGCGGAGTAACCATTGTAATTATATTTATATATTTATTATACACTAGGAATGGGGGTTGTTTCTACAGATGCATTGAGCATGAAATTTCCAACCCATGCCTTGAACGAATCATCTGAGTAGTTGAACATGATGGTTCTCTTTTCATAGATTCATTTAAGAGTTAAGGATATTGATTCTATGATTTTTTTGATCAGTTTTTAGTTTAAATTATATGTTCTAAAAATTATTATTTCGGATCAACAACATGTTGATGAATTCCAAGGTCCTAGGGTGTTTCTTCATAGTGGGTCACCATCACGGAGTGGCCGTATTTCCATGGAGAGTATTCCATGTCTATGGAACTAGTATGTTGTGCCTTTTTTTGTAACGAATGAGTTTATATTATAATTTCATATTTGATGTTGGTAAAATAACCTATATACAATAAATATGTTCATTGATATGGTGTAGGGATTCAGGTGGACATGTATAATATAAGACATTGCTGACTTCTTTATCATAGTTATACTTACCAAGAGTTGAAGGTAAACCACCAAAACATTTAGATTTTCTCCACCCCTTCGAGTAAAAACATGGAAGTGGGAAGATAATCCTATAATATTTATGGTTGGTTTTTCTCATACCCCTTGGAATAAGACAATGATATGGTTTTTGATTGGTAGACAGATTAAATCAACACACTTTATATCAGTATGTGATAAAAAAAAGTTTAGGACATGTGATGCATATATGTATAAGAGGTTGTCATGTTACAAAGTGTCCCTCCATTAAAGCATATGATATTAATTCCAGATTAAATTAATTTTTTTTGAGAGGTCACTAGGAGGAGATGTGATCTTAGGTGTACTTGAGAATGCCACATCATTCCTAGATGGATGGATAAACAGAACGAGTTCTACAGATTTGGGAAGGCATGATCTATGATTTCATCTTAATCTCTGGTGGAGATTGGGATAACAATATGGGATTGGTAAAGTTTTCCTATACTAATTTTAACTAGTTTTACATTTTTTTTGGATTGATTTAAAGACTTTTATGGATACTTGTGTAAATATTCATGGGCTGGTCATAGATTGGTCAAGATTCATTGGTTGGACCATGTTTTGTCCAAGAGACGAAGGAAATGATTCTGTTTATTCATCATAGAATTTTTATAAAATATAGATGATATAAATTTTATGAATATCTTCATTGATTCCCATTATATATTTGTTTGGTGATAGTGTTCTTAATATCTTTTCCTTGGTTGGGTCATCGATGACTCGAAAAACTACGAAATCATGCACAACAATTTTTGGAACTTTTGGGGTTGTTGGGTTCGTAAATAAAGTGTATTATTTTTTATCGCATCATCCATAGTTGAAATTGATAGATAATTTGTTCCATGTATCACATATTCAAATTAAACTTTCTAACCAACCTCAAGTCTTGAAATTGGTGGATCGTGGTGTTGATCCTTATTTGACCAACACTAATTATCCAGTAAGGATTGTTGATTATGATTCATAGTTTCTTCATGAGAGGATGATATATTTTGTCATTGAGATATGTAATCATGGTTTTGTGTATAATAAGACATGGTAGGATGTTGAAACATGGGAGAGAAGCTGACTTATCTGTTATATATGGATTGTTCTTGATAGGATTTCTGGAGGAAGAATTTTTTTCTGATGGGGAGGATGTTACATAACAGTACCTTATTTAATGTATCTGCATACCCTTTTTTTATCTTCACTGTGTTGGGTCTTATTTTAGGTAATTTTATTTGAAATTTGGAAAATTTTGGATGCATGTAGGACTATTAAGTACTCACACACTATTTCATAAAACCAAGTTGTTAGCCTATAAAACTATGCAACCAAGGTTGTTCGATTAGTGGGGTGGCTCATGGTTTTTCAATACCATGTGGTTAGCCCCTCTAAACTGTGAACCATTGAAATTTGAGTGTTTTTATAGTTGGGACATTGATAATTACATTATGTGACTAAACCATGCACCCCATAAAAATGTCAAGCAGGGGTACACAGTTTGGGTGTAGGATTTATCTACCCATGATTCTGTCTCCAATAAATTGTGTAAATGAGTTTTAATTACAATGAATTTTAATTTAAAATTTATGAACACCTATTCTAAGAGGTTAGTCATCCCCATTCAATATAAAAAATATTTTTTTCACCATAGAGTCTCTCACGATGCGATTCTTACTCTTCTAACCACTTTCCATGGAGGATCGAAGAGGCGCTGACCTCTAAACATTACGTACGAGTAAGTGGACCTCCCCTCATGTGTTTAATTCTTGTATCTATTTCAATAATCATTAAATTTTGATATATCTTAATGTAATTTAATGAAAAAAATTAGTTCCATTAGATATTTATTCTATTTTGTGTTCCTTGATCATCTGCACCATCACAGATTATTGGTGATCCCCATTAGGGGTATTGATTTTATAGACCATTGATTTATAGGTTGGTGGTTCCATTAGATATTATATATGAAATTGAAACAATTATTTCACATATTTTTTATATATATTTCAATAAATATGTAAAACCTTGATTTGGATTATTTTGAGTAAAAAAATCGAAATGGAATAAATTTTGGGAAAACTCCAATTCTATTATAATTTGAATTGTTTGATAAATTTTAAAAATTAAATAATATATTAAATTATTGAATGATTTTTTGAGAAATTCAAAAAAATTAAATTTATTAATACACATGGTTGGTTTTGAATTCAAAATTGAATGAAATGATAAAAATCCTTGATTTTGTTATGAAAAATAATTGGCATATTGAAACTGAAAATTTTATAATTGAATAGTAATTGATTATTTATTTGAAATGATATTAATTTATTATAATTTTAATATATATATATAGAACATGTGATATAGGTTCATTAGTGGGTAGTGAGATAAACCACACTATAATCGAAATCACTTAGAAATAGATTGATGAGGAAATCTCTAAAAAAATTATTCTGGATGATAATGCAAGATGCGATGATGATGATATATATTCAACCTAATCTTAAGGGTCTTTTTTAAATTTATTTATTCATTATCAATTATTATTTTAAGTGTGAGGATCATATCCAAAAACTAATTCATTTTAATGAAGATGATCATGGTTCGTTTTTGTATTATTTTCTTATATATTCCACTATTTATACAATTTTTTGTCCCATTACAAATGACATGTATATATTATTTTTTACAAAAAGTATATTTTATTCTATGACTTAAATATCTACTATATATTGAAAAGAATGAAATTTATGATTTAAATATCAAATGGATATATTATTACATTAAATGTTTTACTAAAATTGAACGAATGATTTATTATTGATATGGAATCTACTATGGAAGAGTTGGTGAGACCAAACTAGGATTTATAGAACACACACTAACTTTACAAATTTGTGTTTGTATATATTCTTCTTCTAGTATTAAGTGAAGGAAAATCAATTATTTGATGTGGTGGAGGTCCATGATATTTTGGGCCATAGAGTGATGATGGTGACTTTTTGATATGAGGTTCACCTGTTGCACAAGGTTTTTAGACTTTTGTTTATTTTTGATAGATGATTGGGTTGATGTTGTTTTTATTTTTCTATCTATAATCTCATGTAGAGGTTTACCTA
The DNA here is from genome assembly GCA_963277665.1 of Viscum album. Lineage (NCBI taxonomy): Eukaryota > Viridiplantae > Streptophyta > Magnoliopsida > Santalales > Viscaceae > Viscum > Viscum album. Next base: position 993,829,930 of record OY728126.1, read on the forward strand.
TTTTACATTTGGTACATTCTCCTTGAATATTACTGATATAATGAAATTTATCTTGTTCATATTCAGAATTTTTTTTTAAAAAAAAATTCCATCAATATTATTGTATGATTCCAAGGGTTAGTCATAAACCTATGGGGGTCAGGAATTCCGTTCAGGCTATGTTATTGTTAGCACAGTTATTGGGGTACCACTATATGTGGGTGGGTTAGTGACAAAGTTTAGGGTCCAAAGCGAAGAGATTCCCATTATATACATTCATTTGAGGTATAAAAACTATGAATTTATAGTGGATTCATTTTGTTTATCTAGTACCACTAAAATCATAAATAATTTAGTGACTAATGTATATATATATATATTACCCAGATCTATTTTTGGTAGTATTTATGGATGATTCTTCTATATAATTGATAAAAAATAATCTTGAAGATCACTTTAGTATTGTACTAAAAACCATAAGGAAGTATAATATGTATTAAAATCATACAAATAGTGAAATTTAAAAGTGGAAAGTCTCATTTTCATGTCATTCAACTCATACAAGGGTATATCAGTAGATCTATAAAAGAAGGAGGTTATTGAAAATTGGCACAGACCAACAATGATGACTAATATTCATATTTTTTGGGATTTTATGGATATTATTGACCCAGCATGAAGGATTTATCATGTCTATCTAATCTATTAACCATGTTAACTTATAAGAGAGTCACGTTCCTTAGGGAATATATATGAGATGAAAATTTGATGGAAATAAAGAGAAATTTGGCCAAAATATATTTAATCACCCTTCCCTATAGTTTATAATGGTTTTGGATTTATAGTGATGAATCAATGATTCATATCATATGTGTTATTATGAATAATGATATGGTGATATCTTATTCCTCATCAAAATTGATGGTTGATATGAGAAATTACCTGGATCAAGATTTATAAGTTTCTGTTGTAATAATTACATAAAAAACATATAGGAATTATTTTTTATGGAGAATGGTGTGACATATATACTTATTATAAATGTTTAACTTACATACTCACCTTGTAATATTTTAATATGTAGGTGAGATGATTGATGAATTTGATTAAATATTGTTGTTTTGCAATACATTTACACCATATGAAAGGGAAAAAGGTATTTGAATCCATAAGTATAAAGGATGGTGACCACTTATCTAATATGAGGATAAAAAAATATCTATTATTTATAGATTTTCAATATATGGGGTTTTAATTCTTTAATGAAGGGGAGATATCTAATATTTATCATTTTAGTGTTTAAGAATCTATCCAATTGAATTTTAAACAAGCATAAAAGGAGGATTCATAATAATAAATGAATGTGATAAATGGTCTCAAATCAATTTTGATTGATATGGACTGATAATGTAATTGAATCAAGAAGTTGGTTTCCAATTCTAGAAATGAAAAGGGAGATATTAAAAAAGATCATGAATGATTATATATTATGTGACAATATAAAGATATATATTTTGGATTACCTATCTCAATACATGGAAATTCATCAAATTTGGTATAAGATAAACAATTCTAATGGGATGTCAAAACCATTACCCATAATAGAATGGAAATGGGAAAATATCACCATGGATTTTATCATCAATCCCCCAAAAATGTCTGAAGTCGATAATACATTACCAGTTTTAGTAAATTCCTTAATATGTGAGTAAAATTAATTTATATTTGATAATATTTCTATATTTATCATCTTTATATGAAATAAATTAATGACATGGTATGGCTTCATATAGTAGCACTTTCTATTGTATTTGATCAAGATATGTTGTTTAAATCAATGTTTTGGAGAACACTTCTACAAGATTTTGATTCAAAGTTATGTTTAATTAGTTAATATAATACTCAAATTTATCATTATTATGAGAGGTATATTAAAAACAAGGAGGATATATTTTGAATATTTTCTCCATTTTTCAATGGCAGTTGGAATAACTCCCTTCATATGATAGGAATTCAAACAAAAATAGCTTTTACTCAAGAATTTATATGGATGCTTATGAACACCTAAAATGATGAAGGTGATAAATTAAACAATTATAGAAATAATTTTGAGAAATAAATATATTAAGGCCTATGTTAGCTTAAAAACATATATAACATTATATTCAGTCAGCAATAAATAGAAGAAAATCAGAGTCTATAGAAGAGGTTAGATGAAAAATATTGGTGATATATGGAATTCAATGTAAATGATATTTAAATACAATGAATATGTTTAATTAATAATTTTATTATATTGAAGAATAAGGTAAATATGATACATATATTTATATAACCTTCTAACATTTTTCATTGGATCAGGATAATTTATAACCACTTAGTACTTCCTCTAGACCTCTCTCATGTCCATGATGCGTTTCATGTATCACTTTTGAGAAAATAAATCATTTTTATTAACATGCACTAAACTGATAGGTTATTCAAAAGGATAGTTATATTTCATAATAATAATAATAATTATTATTATAAATATTTGATCATTTAAAAAATGTTCTAAGAAAAAAGGTTGCCCACAAGGTTAATGTTATTTGGATGAATACAAAATTAAAGGAAGTTATATGGAATCTTCACGTTGTGGTAATGAATAAATATTCTAATTATTTATGCGTGCTATGAAATTTTGAGGTAAAATTCACTTTAAGGGGGATATAATGAAACACCAAAATAATTTATATATATATCCTTTGAAATATATTTTGGGTAATTGATATTTTTTACATAAACACCAAGTCTAAATGAATCGTGATATAGTAAACCATTATAACAGAGCTATTAAATTATAATATTTGAAAATATATAACCAAATTATGAAAAATATGTATAATATTTTCAAATAAATAAAATTTATTGATTAATTTACAATAAATATATACTCAATTTTTAGTATAGTCGTGATATGCTTCAAAAATATATTTTCTTCAAAAATATTTTTTTGCAACAATGAAAATATAAATTAAAGTTGAGTTATACCTCTAAAAAAATTTGTTTTAGGTATAGAGTATAATTTTTCAAATCATATTGTAAATATTATTTAGGGTGTTTTTTTGTATTTTTATAAATGGATTTATTTTTAGTTAATAGTGATAACTACCTACTTTTATTAAACATTCATTTCTTTTAGTTAGTTCATGCAAATTAAAATTCATATTATATTTTGAAATTAATATTAATGTAATATATGTATCCAATAATTATAAATTAAAAAATTATTTAAATTGGAAACCAGATTACACTTCATTTTGTAGTAAATTTATTTTTTAGCAAACACATTGTTATAAAAACTATTTTATTCATGTAATGGGATATCATATTAAAAAACTAAATAAATCCATATTTTTAAATTTATTTGAAGTAGTATATTGAATATATATTTAATCAAATATTTTAATATTAAGCTTATTATTTTTACAATATGAGGAATGGAAGAATATTTGGTTTGCTTCTTAAAATCAGAATTTTAAAAAATAAACAGTTTTTCATTGTGTTTTATGTGATTATTTAAACCTAAATTATACCACATAGAGAAAAAAATTGGATAAATGAGTTAAAAATTTATTAATATAATTAATATAACCAAATAGGTATTAGTTATATTTTTATAATGAATGTTAAAAACTCTATTTTTTTAAAAAAACATGTAAAAATAAAATTACTTTACCCAAGGGTTATACAATGAGATAAAGAAAATAACTCCCCAAAACATGTATAATTTTTATAGAATGAGGATATTAATGTAACATATTCCTTGATAATCAATTATATTTTTGTATTTTGAGCTACTTTAAAATTAAATTGATGATATAATTTTGAAAACATTTAATTAATTGCAAGTGTATCCCTCCCCTCACATATAAAAGGATACCTCTACTCATCCATTATTAAAAAAATATTAGAATTTTATCTTGACAAATACATGAAAAAAATAATAAATATATTTATTCCTGTAATCATAAATCTTTTTTCCTTCCCATAAAACCAATATTTCAAAGAATCATTTGTATTCCAAAGGAGGCCACTCAAAGAGGAGGTCTAAATCTTAACCAAGATCGTTAGAAAAAAAATTATTATTACACCATCTCTAAACCATTTATATACATAATATATTATTTATATTGTATAATAAATATAATTATATGTTATTGTGAGAAATTTACAAAATATTTTCCATAAAAATGGAAATGGATGTTTATGTTGACCGTAAGTGTGGATTACTACCTCTACATAGCGATGTGATTCATTTTCCCTCACCATATTTTATGGTTGGTAATTATGATTTATTTAATATATATATATATATTATTTATGATATAATAATTAATATGAAATGGGTAATTGTAAATTACATTTATTTCCTTCCATCAATCTAAACGTGAAACACAACACTCAAGTGTACACATGGAGAACCGTCTCCACACATTGATGTAATTCAATTTTCATCAGTGCTTAATATGAATGTTAAAGAAATGTATATAATAATTAAATTCAATAAAAAGGAAATTATTTTGAATTGTGAGATTATGGATCCACGATCCATGTTCACGGACAATTACTATCAAACTAAAACATACATATAAAAATGAGACAATTAATACCAAAAAACGATGATTTAAATAATGAATTATTGCTAAATATGTGTTTAAATGTTATAAGTAACCCATATATGGTATTATACATATAAATATTGTTCTTTCAAATATTTTTATTAAATTAAAAAATAATAACCATTATTTTAAAGAAAAGTTTATGAATGGTAGACCTGTGTTAAGGGTTCCCTATCTCAATATTGTTTCATTGAGACATAAATGATTTAATGTACATACTTATGTTTATGAGGTGAATATAAAAACCTTATGACATTTTAAGTCACTAATAATTATTTATTCATTGTATTTAATGTTGAAATTAATATTATTTTGTCTGTTGGGATTTAATTTAAATATTTCCATTTTGGTAAGGGCATACCATATTGAATTGTCTTCTTTGGGACATATGTTATGTTGTTGACCTATATTATTTTATGAGGTGTATATAAATACAATTGGGTATACTTTATAATAATTATTATTATTTTAATTGTTTCAAATATAATTTTTTATTTTAAATTTTAAGGGTCTTATGACTCAATATATACTAATATAGTAAGGGTTTTTCATTACAATCTTAATTTTTGATAGGATTGTTTATAATTAATTTATGATGATGAAATTATATGATCTATTGCAAAATAGTGTGATTTTTTATTATTCTATTGATATTTAATTATATTCAATTTTATATCTTTCATTTCACACTCTTTAATTACCCATCGTAATGAATGATTATTTTTATGGAAAAAACACATTTACTTCTCCCTTTTGAGGGGAATCTTTTTCTTCCATAACCATATATTATTTAATTTTTTTAAATAATGTTTTTATCATTATCCAATGATTTTTAAAGGAATTTTTAACCATTTTTTAGTTTATATAAATATATATTGCATTGAATCTATTTTTCTATTATTTGAAGATGGTATTATTGTATTTTTACCAAAATTTGAAAAGAATATTTATTTTAACACACACATCATAAATAGATTGTCACACTATCAAGAAATATCCTTTCATTGATTCTTACATTATATATTTGTATGTTTTTATTCATATATTTTTTTATTATTTTGGATGTTTTTATATATTAATATGGGATTTCATAATTAAAATGGTATTTTACTAACGAAGGATTATTGTGATCTAATAAATATATTATCATCTATACAAAAATAATTTTATATTTCTTATGTTTCATTATGAATATGATCCAATTATAAAAAATTTATTATATTCTTAATGGTAAATGACTATGTTGGTGAAATATTAATGGAACTCATTTTCACAAGAATATGTTTTGATTTGATGTAATAATAACTGGTTTAATGATCAAGGCATATAAATATAAATACATTATGATTATGTGATAGGTGGCCTCTCAAATATCTCAATATTCATTGGGAAACTGATTAACATTTTTTGAGATAATAAGGTGCATGTGAGGTTATTCATAGCCTAAAATGGGTAAATTAGAGGTTAGTAAAAGATCGAAAGAGGTTATAATAGAAGATACACTATGACCAATGCATGTTCATGTATAGTTATCCCAAGCCCAATAAGGTATGGATGTGTCATTGTTTAGCCTTGAATTATAACATTTACTATTATGACTATTCAATTATTTAATGTCAGGATTTTATGAAATTATTATGGTCTCATGGATCATATTTAGTGACTCCGTTTTTATTCAGGTATTAAAGACATCCAATATTTATTCCATGACTCCTGATTATGGTCAATGTTTTTTATGTTGATTTTATAATGCTAAGATAATTTTATCATACATTTATCAACAAGAAATATTTACTTATTATCATTGATTGATATCTCCCAAATTTAACCATACTGAGAATCTAAAATCACCCATTGTTATATTTTATTTTTCCTAGGATATGAACAAAGGTATTGTGTATTATTTATCTATGATGGGTTCTTGTTTTTGTGAAAAATAGAAAAGGATAACTAACAAGATAAGATTAATTTTAGGTCACCTAAGGAATCCCAATTGGGAAATAACTAACAAGACAAATGATCATTATCATGAATGTTTTTACTTTGAATGAAATCCAACACATATTGTTTAATTCCGGAATTAATCTCAATATATAATATAATTTTATTCCCATCATGTATGCTTGATTTTAGTGATACATCATAAAATCCTATTCCTTACACTAAATAAATATGTTTAAATTATATTAATGTTTACCTATTTAAAAAAATAACAAATTGTGTAACAATCCTAAATTATATTCCAATTATATTCACAGATATGAAAATTTATCAAATTCATAGGGCACATGAATATTTTTCTTGTAAATCTGCCATTATATGAGTATACTATGGAAACAGGTGTGAATTGTAGCTTAAAAATCATTAAACTACTTAAAAAACAAACCAATTATTATTGTAATTAGTCATAAATTGTGTCTGATGATCAGAGTAATGTGTATCAGAATTAGAGTGTGTCTGGTAAATTAGAGTATACAATGTTTCCTAAAATAATCTCTCTAAACAAATTGTAAAATAAAAAATAATAATTTAAAAATAAGTAAATGAATAACATAAAGTAATAGTATAAATATCTTACTAATGCTTCATAAAAATATTTTTCTCTTTAACAATTTGATTTAAATAATTTAATAAAAAAATACTTTCGATATAGAAAATTTACAAAAAAAACTGTTAGGTCTATATTTTTTCAGCAGAAATCCTTCGATCACTAGGATCAAAACTGACTCTTCCTTTTTTATCTTTGTAATCCCATGATAAGACTAATCAAATCCATATCTATCTTCTTATCCCTGTAATCCCATATTAATAACCTTGATCAATCATAGAATAAAAATTAATAAAAATCAAAGGATTTTATAATTCCCCAAATGAAATCCTAAGAAAAAAAACTATCAAAAAACAACAAAGAGATATAATGAGTAGTAACAATAGAGAAAGAAATCATATGGTTTGAATTCATAAAATAATAGTAACTATATTCTCTAATGAAAACCTAATTTTGGGCATCCCTCTAACTATCATATTTCAATGAATTTAAATGTTAGTTTTAACTACCTCCGATGATCTTCACATGATAGATCAGAAAATACATCATCATTTGACATTGTTTTGGTTTCACTATTACAATAATATAAAAAATTATATCATTTGATATAAATAATTCTAAAAATATGATTATAAACATTTCTATTCTGAATGATTAGATAGTTAGTTCAATAGACGATATTCAGTCACACCGATAGTCTATATATTATCCCACTAATAGAATAATATTAGAATCATTAATAGACTATATATCCATCACAATGATAAAAAAAATATTTTCACAACAATAGACTAATATTAGCCACAATTATAGAATAAATATCCATCACAATGATAAACTAAATATTGTCACACCAATGGGCTGGTGGTGGTCATACTGATTAACTGAATATTTTCAAGATCATACATGAAAATATTATCAATATAATGGATTATAATATCATTAATTCGATAAACTGGCCCTTAATCAATATAATCGATTAGATACAATTATTTATTGTTAATATTTTTTTAGTTATTATATATTTAATTGTCTGAATGAAGAATTGTGTTTTGGGAAAAATTACTACAAGATTTTTGAAATAAAAATGTATTAAAATATGGCCTTAAAAGATTTTTTGTTATTTAAAAATTTAATAAAAGGAAATTTAGAGCGTATAAACATTCAACCCAACAATATCAAACATTTTGACGAGAATTATATTGAAAAATTATGATGATAAACTACAAACATTTAAAAATTATTAAACCTTTGTTCCTTTAATAATTTCAAATAAATATTTTTCAAAAAAACATATACCCTTTGTTTCTTATCTCCCCTATCATTATAATTTCTTTTAGTTCTACATTACCTATCTGAAAGATCATCCCCTTAGTATAATTATCTCTTTTTGAAATATTATCCCCCAAAATCATTCAACCCCTTAATATATTCTCGCATGTAGTTGTTTTCAAAAGTAATAGGGGTAGTAATTATGTATCCCTAAAATCAAATCGAATTTAACTATAGAATAACGGTGATTGAATAAACATTAATCTAATTTACCAAGAAAGATCATTCAACCAAGAGAAATTGTAGGAATATTTAAAACAATCTTATGAGATAAAAAATAATTTGAATGTAAAATAATCATTAATTTTATTGTTTTAAGTACATCCAGAGTTCAAAATAAAAATATTCATTATTTCATATGTGAATTCTTGACTATATATTTCATCATCCAAAAATAATTTTTCTTTTTATATGTCTGTACTAATTTAGAATCATGTTTTGTTATATTTTCCTCCACAATAGTGAAATTTTAATTTTATTATATCAAGCTAACTACCTCATATTCATGAAGCCTAAAATATTTATTTTCTTCTTTCCATCTTTGAAAAGCCTCAATATACAATTATATTTTGGATTTATATTGTTTTATATTTTTTAATTTCTTCTTTCCATTCAGTGTTATCTTGATTATGTGATTGAAATTTTTTTTCATTATTAATAAATATTTATTTGTCATAAAAATATGACAATAATTTCTCAAAGGAGTGGTAAATTTCAAAAAAAACATATATTAAATAATCAAACTAATCATCATTGAATTTTAGATATCCATCAACTTTTTTTACCATATAACAATTTTAGTAAATCACATTCTATATCCATTTTATTTTTCGTTGAAACAGTTTATATTTTAATAATTTTTTAAAACATTTCATTTATAATTTTTAAACATTCTTATTTTTAATTCAAACTATTTTTTTATCAAAAATAAATATTCAGAAAATATGGAATTGAATATAAAATTTGATTCCAAGAAATAAAAATTAATAATCTACTATTATCTCAACCATGAGGTCTCCAAAATGAAATTACTCCAATGAAGGATTAGAAATATGATTCCTTAACGGACTAAAAAATATCATTCTTTTTTAATTCACTTATTCATCATGATATATTTTCATAAGATCAATATCATTGTCAGTCTATACTATGTCAGATATATTTTTATGGGATTTTATTCCTTCTAACCTTTTTTTTGAAAATGTTTCATTATGAGAGACATTTAAAGTTTGATATTTTTCTGAATGGGTTGATAAATGGAAAGAGAAAGATAATAACTACAGAGAACATTCTTCTTTTTTTCTTTCTATTGATTCTTCATTATTCATACTTTTTTTTAAATTCCATTTATTCATAAAATGTCCATTATAAACTTTGGTTTAGATTTTGTGATATTTTTTGAATTGATTATTGAATGTTTTTTTAAATTTATTTTTGAAATTATTTTTTAACATGGATTTCAAAATCCACTTCTTTATCCTTTTACTTCTAAACTGTATAAGGTACCAAAAATGTTGCAAAATTCTATTTCATTTGGTATTGATTAATCTGGAAATGTATGATCAGTAATAGAATGGGTATGAGAACTCATAATTAGTTACACTGTTGATGGAGGTAAAAAATTTAATATAATACTGTAAGATTATTTGTTAACTCCTTGGATCATTTTTTCAATAACTCTATCTGGATAAATTTGTTTCTTTTGATAATTTTTTTCATCCCCTTTCACTATTTCCTGATTCCGTTACATTAAATCTAAAATTACTACATTTCCAAGATCGAAATCTGGATCACTAGAATTTTTCTAATCCTTATGCACCAACAAAATTTCAAGGACTTCATTTATAATTGTTTTTTATTTATTATTTTTCATTGTTAGATATGAATTAATGGTAATTTTTTCCCTCTATATTTTTTTATATTGTTTAATGTGTTTCTTTGATAGTAGATGCAACATTGTTCAATTAAAATAAACATTTAAATTTTTTAGTTTGATTACTAGCTTCATCATGGACATTGTTCCTTCTTTGATAAATGATACTTTTTCAGAAACCTCTATAGTATGATTTTAAATTTTTACAACTCCAAGAAAATTAGAAAATATTATGTTCATAAAGTAGGTATCATAAAATTGTTGACCTCATTGAGGTTATCTTTATTGATTAACTATATAGAAATAAGAAAAATTCAATTTTTGATTTCTCATATTAGACAAAATATACAAGATGATGATATCAATAACTTTCAATGAGTCATTGTATCATTTTCATGGTATTAAAAATATATACATTCATAAAGTCAAAAATAATTGATATGGTGAAAAATGTTATACATTTCAATATATTTTAGAAGTTTATAATAATTAATATTTGGATTTGGATTTGGATTTTTAAAAAGATCATAGCTTCTCTAGAGGATTTTGATATGGGATATAATAATCTCCTTAATAAGTAACATCAGTCAAATATTATACATAATGAATTTATACCATACAATATTCAAAAAAATGATTAAAGATAATCACATTCATACCAATATTGATATATAATTATGCTGAATAATATAATTTCATCACAAATTCTGGATGATGATTAACAAATTCCACATTCTGAATAAAATCTTTTCCTTACCCTATAACATTAAAAATTCCACCAACAAAGATTGAGTTATCTTATAACATAATTTATCAATTTCCATTTCACTCAAAAATTCGCACATAAAAAGATATATAACAGAAGTCATAATTATGAATCATATGCAATAAAGAACTTCTAAAATGAATAACTATATTGGATTGATGAAAAAATATCACTTTGGGAAGAATAATTTGGGTTAAGAGTGGATAATGAATTATGTGAAAAGAAATTTGGAATGTGGTGACCCACTTTTATATATATAGTCATGGGGTAACCCATCAAATTATATATTTTTTTTGATTTGTTAAAGAAAATATATTATATACGATGATTTAGAAATATTTCTAATGTTTAAATATATATTATGAACTCATAATTATTTTGCATGAAAAGAATATTTTCATATTAAATAATTTTTCAACTATGAAAACATCAAAAATTTGAAAAAATAAAAAGTTTTTATTAGTTATAAATATATAAAAAACATAAGTTATGAATTATAAAGAAAATAAAATATTTTAAAAAATTTCCTCATGGTGTTGAATTGTAACATTAAGAATAAAATATTGTTTTAGTAAAAAGTTCTTCTTGTTTTTCTAAATTTTTTTCTGCAAATAGTTTTAATACAAATATTGTCTAATGATATTTTCGTTTTCTTTTTTAGTCTGGAATATTTTTTATTAGATATTTTATTTCTGAAATATTTTAAAAGAATAAAAAATTTTAATTTTTATTTAGTTTAGAATCTCTAAAAAATTTAGAAAAGTTTTTTATAAATTTAAAATTAAATAAAAACTAATGATTTTAAATAACTAAGATCATATGTATTCCATGTTTCCAAAAGAGATCATTAATATAAAAAGATATATAAATAAAAGGTACATATAAATAACCCTTTTGTACCAGTCAGTCGTAACATTAGATTATTTTATTCATAACTATCACAATTTAGGGGTTTTCTATAAATATTAGTATGTTTTTCTTATATTATGATAAATTAATAAATTATTTTTTCTTTTTTGTGTGTGATATATAGGGTAATTTTTAGTAATATCAATTTTATTTTATCACGAGTGTTGTGATAGGTTATTACATATGGTAATTGAACTTTTTTTATCAATAAAAATATGAATTTTACGAAAACTCATTCAATAATCTATGTGTATGTGTTGCATCAAAAACAATTAATCAAACCCACTTCTATCTGCACATATTAGGCTTTAAAAATTAAATTCTCCTCAGAGTATTGGTTTTAAAATACGATGATACTAAACATTCCCCTATGAAATTATATTTTCCAGAAATACATTTCATATCCATTCTACATTCACTATGGTTTCACTAGAAAAACTATTTAATTCAAAACCATTTATTGAAGTGTAAAAAAACATAAATCCATTTTTCCATTAAGATATAAAAAACAATATTATATCATTAAGAGGGAAATTATTGGATTTTTCTTTCAACCTGTCACACAATAATATAGAAAACATGAAATCAAGATGAATTGTTTTTTAGTACAGTAAACTTTCAATAATTCCTATAAAGATATTTTGATCAAATAGTTTCCCGAAATCATTAATATAGGATTACATGTAGTATAAAAATTTTATATATGAATTACATAAGAATATATTTTACATACATATTTTGAATCATAAAACTTCCTTCTATTTTTTGTGAAATTTAAAAACCTAGATATTATGTAAGTTCACCCATAATGCTCATTTCAAACTCAATGTTCATATAATCCATAAAGTAATCTATTAAGTATTATTCATTAGACCAAAATATAAGGTCATCGAAAAAAATTCTAATAATGATTATGTCATTTAAAACATATTTTATAAAAACTGATGTCTCTTCACCTCCTTTAATGTTGTTGTTTTGTATCACAAATCTAGTTAATTTATCATACTTGTTTATAGGGTCTTGTTTATGTTTTTATAGTTCTATGGTTTGTATAGAAACATGTAATTCAAATTGGTTTTTGAAACCAGGCATGTTTTCTATATAAACTACTTTATATATATATATAATAAAAACACACCTCTCATCCATTTGAAGTAGTTTTAAATTTAGAATGTCATCGTATGATAGAAGTGGATTAATAGATTCAATTATTCCTACGTGATCCAAAGTGTCAATTTAGATCTTCCATCTTATTGACTATATCAATTAGAAACAATCATAGATTTATTTATAACTATTATTATTTTTTCATAACATTTATTCTAGAAGACCGATTTTACTTCATTTATAGAAATATCATTATATCATTAAACAAAATTTGAAACCTGATTCATCTTGAATTTATTGATTTTTTATTACAATTATTTTATCCAATATTCAACACATAATTATTTATCAGAATATTTAGCTTCATATTTTGTGAAAATGAAAAATGTTCAATTTAATTTTGTAAAAAACTTCTTGTTCTAATGAGTTAATTTACATCACTAGTGACATAATAACTAGGATATTTAATAAGGATTTACTGATTTCATTAAATTTTCAATACTCTATTATTCAATAACATTTTAATATTCTTCTTTTGGTATAATTTTAAATATAATATATTTAGATATTCTCTCATGAGAATAACAGTATAATATTTTTTGAAAAATAGTTCTTGAAATAACATTCAATGATGTAGATTGCAGTTATTTGAAAATAGATGGATAAGTTTCAACAAACAAAACATGTACTATTGATTCAAGAGTACATTAATTTTTATTAAAGACTCTATATGGATTAAGATTTTTTGAATAACCAAAAAATATTCCATTATCTAATTTTAGACTAAACATATGTAAAATATCATTATCATTCAAAATAAATACTTGATATCCAAAAATGTTTATGTAAGAATGTTTTAGTCTCCTTCCTGTACAAAACTCATAATAAGTTTTATTGATAAAAAGTCATATTAAAACTTAATTTATTTTATTAGAGTAAGTACTAATTACTTTTACCAAGATATGTTTATCAACTGGGTATTATTTCACTTTTTTTCCTAGAGAAATACCAATGTTTCTTATCATACAATTCTTATTTTATAGTATTTTATCAAATATAAAAAATATCTTCAAAACATGGTAATGTGATATTTTATTCTAGTAAAGAAGATTATTCATCAAAAGATATAGAATTATTATCAATCTCACTATCTAGAACATGTTCATTTACAATGTCATTGGTCAATTATTCAGATATTACCTTTTTCATAAAATAATTATAAATAACTAGAATCTCAAAAAAGAATCAGATATAACCTGAACATATATTATCTGATTAATTCATATATGAACTATCTCAACCACTAGCACTCCATGTTTTTAATGAATTCATAATCTTGTTGTATTTGTGCATATATATCTTATTATAATTTATTTAATAATTTTTTTGTTAACTTTTAATGTCAACTTCATAAAGCATAGACTAATACGTCCAAACATACAACATTTATATCATATAACTTTTAAATAATCCTTTTATATATTCTTTTTATAGAGATTTAACTTATATCTATAGTGTAATTCCATCTACCCATCTATCTTATTAATCATTTTTACAATATTTTCAAATTCATGTTGATATTATTCAGATGAACAACTATTAGATTCTACTATATATTTCATCTACCTCAATGAATTTGAATCATTCTCAGTAGATTAAAAATAATTCAAAATATTATAGGTTGAAGAAAAATGAAATAATTAATTATTTTTCTTTATTTGTTTATAATATATTTTCAATATTCCATCATATAATACGATAATACCAATTAAATCATCAATATTTAGATATATGATTATCATTGTATAATCTAAAATATTTCTTTTGAATTAAAATTACAAAGGCATGATTTCTATGATAGATTTTTTCAATAGTGTCACCAGATAAGAATCTCTGACGGATCTTTGCAATAGTGTCACCAAATAGGAAATATAATTATTGAAAATCAATATCATGTATATCTCTTCTTGTTCTAATATTATTTGGTGTTCCAAAATTTTCTACATCTAATTTCATTTAGAAAATAATTGAGGCATTAGAAGATGATATCTGAAAATATATATTCATAGTCATTACAATGTGAATAGCATTCTATACTCTATAATACAACTAATATTCTATCTTCTATGTATTTTAAAAAGTAGTAACATACTATATGAGAAATGTTAAAAATATAGTTAATATCAAAAATTGTAACAATAGTACTAATATTAAAATTCATCATTTTATCTCTCTAATACTCATAATCAGAACCACCCAATATTGGTCATTTACTATGATTTATATTCACAAGAGTAACATCATTTATGTATTTTATCTTATAGAATCATAACTCCTTAGATTATTTATTAGTTAGTGTAACAAAAATTTACATAAAAAAATTGTATATAATCATTATTAACATACATCATGTAAAAAAAGTAAAAAAAAACCACTATAGTATTAGAACATTCAATGATACCAATTATTGGATCATAAGAGCAGTGAAGGATGCAAGAGGGGAGGTGAATTATTATTTTAAAATTTCTAATGAAAATAATACCTAAAAATATTATCCTATTTTTCATACTCAGAATGAGTATGATAATTATATTAATTTGTATCATACTTATAGTGTCTCTAGTGAACTAGAGAATAAAATTGTACTAAATTAATTTTATAATCCAATTGAATAGTGAAAAACATATATTGTAGAAACAAGTAAAACTAATGACTAATATAAAAATAAGAAATAATTACTAATACTTTATAAAAATATTTATACTTATTAATCTCAAATGTTAATGAATTAAATAAACCTTGAATTTTAGTATCCATATTCTATATAAAACCTATAGGGTTTTCATTCATCAGAAGAAACACCTTGATCACTAAGATAGGAATTATAACTATCTTTATAACCTTGAATTCCCTCAACCATCCAACTCAAATATAGCTCTATCTACCTATACTAGGAATCCTTCAATCATAATAACAACATGACTAAGAATAAAAATGTTGAAATTGTTAAAATATTTTACAATTCCACAAATAGAATCTATAGAACAAGAACTCCTTGAAAATATTAAAATAGAATGTAATGAGTAGTTATAGAAATGAAAAATATTAGATTGGTTCAGTTCACAGAAGCATCATCTCCCAACTTCTTGAATGTACCCCTATTTTAGAGCGTCACTCCAATGGTCATATATCCATGCATCTCGGAGTTGGTTTCAATTACCCTGAATGGATATCACATGATTTCTCAACAAAGTGATCTTTATTCATTGTCATTTCAATATATCTATTAAAAATTTATAATAAAAATATTTCATCTGATATAATGAATTAAAATATTTTATCAATTTTAATTATTATTTCAATGGAATAAATATTTATTCAGATAGATGAAATTTTGTCACACTGATAGTCTAAATTTGAACACATCTACAAACTAATATTAGTCACACCAATAGACAAAATATAAATCACATTGATAAGGTAAATAGCTTCACATGGATAAAATAATATTAGTCACACGGATAAACTAAATTTCCATCACAAAAATAGACTAAATATCATCACACCGAAAGACTGGATATAGACATATAGATATACCAAATATTTTAAATCGAATATAAGATTATACCATAAATATGATGGATTACAATATAACTTATTTTATGAACTACACCTTTGTATATGCGAATAATAGGACTTATGTGTTTAATTGTTTGTATGTATTTAGTTAATAACTATTTCTACATCTTATTGATAAATATGTTCTCTAAAAATCCTTCTAAAATAAATGGGATTTAAAATGTTAGTAAAATTATGTTTTCATAAAATTCTTGTGATTTTAAAAATAAAGGAATGGAAATCTATAATTTATAATCATTTGAATCAAATGTAAAGGCTTAAAATTATATGAAATTAATAATCTCTATATTAGTAATCCTAATGTTGTATATTCCCTGTCCCCAATTCTGTAGAATATGTCATAAACCTCTAGGAAAATTTGATATATCACCCAATGTACCTCTACTAGAGGATACATTACTAAAGGGACATCTTAATTATAACACCCTAGAAGTATAAATTATGCTTCTATATTCGATAATGTTTATGAACCACTTCATCATTAATATAAGGGATTATAATATCTTGAGACTCTACTATATATTTAATATTTTTAATAAATTAATTACATGAAATATCTTTTAATGCATGAAACAATGAGTAATCTTGTGTTACAAGAAATAGATATCATCCATGATATCTTGTGTTACACGCAATAGAGACCAACCTCGATAGCTTGCATTATATGCATTATCCGATTTCATCAAAAAATGATATATTATTAAAATATCATTATTTATTATAATATGAAATAACTTAGTCATTTTTTACAGTTATGAATAATATTAACTTAATTATAAAAGTTTATGTTTTATATAAATATAAAATGAACTCATTTGTTACCAATAAATGATAAATGAAAATAAGAATGAATTGGATACAAAAAGAAATATATTTATATTTATGCTTCCAAATAAGTTATTTCATTGTAAACAAAATTAATTATAATTATTTAATTTTCATAATGAAATATATATGATATATATTCGATAAAATATTTTTTATATTCATCCATTTTTTGTAGACATAATATAAGAACAAACAATATTTTACACATAAAACCCATATTTTTATAAATGCAATTTTAATGATTTTTAATGGAGAACCCATTTTAAATCATAATTTGAAAACATTAATGGATTTAATATGTCAAAATAATCATTATATTTTAAATAGTAAAAAATGAATTTTGTTAGGGTGAATTTATGATATTTTTCTGAAATTTTTCATTTCAAAATGATTAGTTATAAATACTAAATATTAGTCCAAAATTAATTTTTTCATCTAATTTATTTATAAGGTACTATTATAATTTTAATTTATGTTAAATTTTAATAAGATAAAATTTTAATAAATTAATACAAATTTTGTCATTGAAATCAATTTCCCTTTGAAATTGACTTAAAAACCATAGAGAACATTCAAATGTTTTTACATTAAAAACCTGTTATGTCGCCCCACATATGGGATGGAATTAAAATTATATATTTCCATATATGTTATTAAAATTTGGAATAATGGATACCATATTTAAAATGAGAATAATTTATAATTTCTAATAATATCAAAAAAAATTACAGAAAATATTAGTACAAGTAATTAAAATTAATTATAATTATTAAGGCATAATTAAGCTTAATAAATGACAAAACGATATCTTAAGGGACCAAATGACCTATACACTTTTCCAAACCCAATTTTATGGCCATAATTTGGCCATGAAACTTCTAATAATGAGTTTTTTTTCCAGTTTTTGTTACTTTTTTAAGGTAATAACATTTTTACACATAACTTGTTTCCAAAAATTCTAAGTGATCCCTTTTACATCCCAATAAAAGTCCACCACCTCTCCTAATTCCTCACACATCTTAAACCTCTTAGGTTTAGAAAATAACATATCATATATCTTCCCAAAATTCCAATCCTATACATTTAATCCTATCTTTGAGTAGAAATCCTTTCAAAAAATCGTTTTGGTTCAAACCAAAAGTAGTTACCCGATTAGGAGGTAACATCTTCTCTCGAGTTTTTTAATATTATTTTCATTATACACCCCATAAAATATATTATTACATTATTACGTAACAATAGAAATATACTCCATATAATTGGATGGTATTATGTTAAGGTTTATACCTTCTACATATACACACATCAATCAAATGGGAAATGAACATTTTTGTTCAATGTACGACGAACTATTTTCTCAC
This sequence comes from Viscum album, assembly GCA_963277665.1. Classification (NCBI taxonomy): domain Eukaryota; kingdom Viridiplantae; phylum Streptophyta; class Magnoliopsida; order Santalales; family Viscaceae; genus Viscum; species Viscum album. The sequence goes on from OY728126.1 coordinate 993,848,933, forward strand.
GAAACAATGATTGTTCATTATTTCTGTACATCCTATCATGGTAGAAAATTATAATGGAAAATATGTATATATATATTATATATATAATATTTATTGTCTCATTATACTTCTATAATCATTTTATTACACATATCTTTAATACCTTCCATTTTATGTTAATACGATAACATTGTTTGAGTAAGTGTTGACAACTTCCTCATCGACGCGTTGTGATTCATTCACACTAAACATAAAACATATAAAGGATGGTTTTAATAGATAAAATGTGACCTAAAACATTTTTATTATATTCATAAAATAAAAAACTTCCTATAAATATACTATATATATATATATATCCTTTTTTTATTACCCTGTCACACAATTAATAAGTTATAACATCGTTCGTGGACGTGTTGGCTACCACCTTCTTGACCTGATGTAATTAATTTTTCATATAAATAAATAAATATATATAAGTATATATTATTAAATAATATGTTATTTATTAAATAATTATCATTCTAGAAATATATTGTTTTAGTTACCTTCTTTTCATAACGATTATTGAAAAATAAGAATGTTACTAATGCGTATGCATGGCCTTCCCTCTTTATGATTATAACGTCGATTCAATTATCCAAACCATATTTAATTATTGATCTAAAAAGTATAATTTTTTTATAAAATATAATTATTATTTAGTTATTATTATTCTGGATATTGCATTTAATGAACCCTTTGACAATAGTTGATATAGCAATATTTTTTCACACATAAACCAGATTTTTTCAAAACACCCGACGTATGAATAATTGTTTAAGTAGTTGTATAAAATATAGTAAAAAGTGAAATAAAATAAATTATAAACCAGAAATATTTTATTAGGAAAGTATAAAATTAATATACGTTTATTATATAATATGTTAAAGGATGTTCACCTAAAATGAAACTCATTGAAGGGAATTTCATCTCATTTTACATTCTATTGAGACTTATTGTTGTTATGAACCTACTTGCTTTTATATATTTTATATACTACCCATTTACAAGATATATCAGGAACATACATACTCTCATGATATTATAACTTACATTTAATTTTATTCTTTTATTGGTATTATGATTTAAAATGTTTCAATGGGCTATGGGACACTTTGGAATGTTTTCACATTATTTTCCCCAACAATAACTTTAGTGGTCTTTCAATGTAATTTTCAGTAGTGGAAATTATATGTTAATTGTTTAATAAATCCTTAAATTTTATATCATATGGGTTTTCATGACTATTTTAATGTATTAGTATCAGTTTTTCACACTTTGGTACTCAAAATGTTTTACAAAACATTCTTCAGAAAACCTGACATTGTATCTCTATTTAGCCGAAGAACATGATTCCTTATAAAATCATGTTTTATTAAAATGATTTCAATTTTTTAAAAATTATTTGGTATTTATTTAAATTTTTTTATTTACCAATGATTTTAAACGAATCTTGTTGTCACTTTTAAAACAAGGCATTTTTTTAATTTTAACCATGTAAAAGGAATGTTCTTTTTTCCTTATATGACTTGTAAGGATTTAACCTATGTCATTAATTTAATGATTCCTTCGAATTTTTAAAAGATTAATTATTTAGGAAAATATTTCTAGAATTAATTTTCAATGAATTGTTTTTGGATATGTTTTTCATAATAAAAGTTGATTTTCCTCAATTTTTTAGAATTTGTTCTTATAATGTTTTCATTCATCAACGACAACAACCCTTTATTTTACTCCATTTTGGTTATGTGGAATTAATAAAATCCTTAATCCTCATATGTATGGATTGTGACTTCTTTTTTCAAGGATAGTACTCACAATCTGTAACACCCCAAGCTTCCACAGTACGCTTCTCTTTGAATAATACAATAGCTTGCGTTGTAAACAACTTCGAGTTCTAACACACCATGACCAATCATACTAGCCATTTTGGATAGTAATACCTACTATTTAAAATTTTATGAATTTTATTTTTCAAAATAGTCTTCATTTTTAGATTATTAATATCAAAATTAGCTTAGGGTGAATTATTGGTATTTTTTTAAAAACATTAATTTTTTATGAATAGTGAAAAAAAATGTGTTATTGTTTAAAGTCGACTTTTTTTTAAATAATTAGTTATTTTATTTATATTTATTCTAAGTGAAAATAGATACATAATAGTTATATATGTTCTATATAATTCATTGGAATATTTATACAATAATATTAGATATATAAAATTTTATTGTACTTTTTACCGTCTTTTACCCTCCTTCTATGCACATTAGAAAATTTGTATAAAATGTAATTTTACCACTTCTGTGAATTGAATTTTAAAAATTAGAGAGAAAAAGTTGATATTAGTTTGTAAATTTTTTTTCAAGAAGATGAATGAAATTTTTTTGAATATTCACTTTTTTATTTTATTTACCATAGTTAAAAGTAAATAGTGTAATTAAAGGTAAAAATGGTATTATTATTACCCTAAAACATGTCCTAATTATATTGGATAATATTATTTAGACCAAAATAATCCTTAGAAATAAAATATGATCATTTTTTCCACTTGTATTAGATTAGGACATTTATTATATTTTATTTAAAGAAGAGTTAAAAGTGTAAAATTCAATGTTTAATAACTAAACCAATTTTAATATAGAGTTACACATAAGATAAATTCTACTATAAATATTAATTAAAAGAATAAAGATATTTCCTACATAATGTTATTTAATTTATAATTTTTTAGAGATTAAATAATTTAAATTATTTATGACACAATGATGAAGTAGTATTTATATTATTAATGAATGATTAGAATATTTGATATTATAAATATCCAAATAAATGTAAATTGAAGCTTTTGATGAATTTACACAAATTTTATTGGAAAATATGACATGTTAGGGTTGATTATATGAATTTGTTTTTCAAAATGATAATTGTTTAGGAGTTTAATAAAAGTCAATTAATAAATAGTGTCAAAATTGACACAAATGTGTTTTTAAATAAAACAATATATCATTAACTGATATTATATTCCTAAAAATCTAAGGATTTTCCAAAGGACTTAAATATGTTTATATATATTAAAAATTAACCACTTGGGGTTTTATTGTATTTTTATATTATATTTAATAACTATATATTATAAAAATACATTGAGGCATGGTAAATGTTAAACTATTTAACCAAGAGTTAAATCCAAAAGATATGGTAAATATGGTGACTGAAATCTATCTAAAAACTATTCTTTGAGCGTATTTAGACCCAACCCCACCTTATTCATGAAATAAATTCATTTTGATCCATTATAAACTGAATATGATTGTATAATAAAATAATATATCACGGTTTTCCTAAAGGGACCCTCACCTCACTTGTAAATGTGTACATCCACTTCTCTCATAATAACACCTTCAAAGCCATTTGGATGAGCCAAAACAATCTAAAATATCCTTACAACTACCCTAAATTAAATCTAGAGTCCTTACTTTTATCATAATGCCAACCTAAAGATACATTTAGATCAAATTAAAAGAAATCACTCGAAGGAGAGATAATTATTCAATCACATATTTCAGGTTATTTTCTTCGTCCACTTCATCTTTCTTTGTAGTTTCCATACCAAAATAATAACTGTAGTACCATATACATACTGTTATTTTATTATAAATATATTAAAACCATATTAATTATTCTATCCATCTTAGGAATGAAAAGTCAGCATACGTGCGTATGTACAGCTTATCGTCTCCACGTCATGGTGTAGTTTGTTATTCAAACACTTCATTATTTGGATGTGTATAACAATGAGTATAAATGAGGTAATTAATAAATATAAAATTTTAAGTATTCTTTATGTATGATATACCATCCAATTACACACTATTTCACCATCAATATAATGATATTGTTGCTCGTGCATAGGCATGGATTACCGTCTCCATGAACGCGATGAAAATTCATTCCCCATCGTAACCATTCAGGAATAATTTTCATTTTATGATTAAAAATAATGTTTAATAACTTAATATCATTTTGGATATGAATCAAATACATCCTATCCATTTCATACATGACCTACATAACAAAACATATAAAAGAAAATGAATTAGTTAATAGATGAAATAATGATACTATGAAAATATTATTAACAACGCAATATTAGAAGATCATATATGATATCATATTTTTGTATGTGGTTCTTGTATAATCTGATAACAATTATTTAATTATTATACAAGTGTTTAACATACCCTAGACAAAAGGGAAGTGCATAGTAAGGGTTTATTTTACAATCTCTTTACCTATTTGAGGTTGTTTATATATAAGTAATCTACTGGGACCTCTTTATCATCCACATCCATGTTACGTAAAAAATGCATTTCAAACAATTTTTACTACTTCCTAGAGTATGGGTTAAAGTCATTTATAACCTTTTTTGGCTTTTTAAAAAATGTTCATAAAGGAATCTTACCGTCGTATTCCAAACAAGGTCCTTTACAACAATTTTGACATAATGAAGGAAGGAATGTTTTTTAAAACTTAAATGGTGGGTGTAGATATTTTATACTGTTATAAAACCTTTGAAAATTCCATTATAATCTTATAAGAATATTTTAAAAGTATATATTTTCTTTTATAATTACATGACCTGTAAATGATTTTATAATTGAAAGAGATATTTCTCTCAAATAGTTTTTGATTTCTTCTATGTCAACATCAATTGAAGGATTTTACAATTGTTTGAAGTTGATATATTATGATACAATTTTCCATATTTTATTGATGGTTATGTGATGTGTTTGAATATGTATGTGTAATTTTTATACCATTCATGGTTTATAGTTAAAGTATTAACATTTACTATGCTAGTTTTAATATTAACGTTTATGTTATGTTTCAACATTTTTATATGAGGAATGCATTAGATTTAGTAAGTGATAGAAAGAGTAAACTATAGCTCCTCAATACATCGGCAGGTCTCATGAGGCAGTCTAGTGTCATGGAAGACGGTCTTGAAAAAATATTATTAGTAGACTTGGCACGAGGCCCGAACTATGTTGTTATGATGTCCATCATTTTTCATTCCATCATTATGAAATTTTCTATTGATATTTCATGTGATTATTCAACTAGTAGAATATCCATGTGAATAATTAAATGGAATTATTTGATTTACATATTCCATATTATGCTGAAGTTTATTTTTAAAAGGATTGTGTTTTAGTTTAATACATTCCTTTAAATTTTCATGCTTATCTATGAATGTTTCAACTATATTGTTATCCTTACTGAGCATCTCATATCACCCCTTTATATGTTTTATTTTTCCTAAGATGTGAAGAAGTATTTTATGGTTGAACTATATGGATATCCTAAGGAATATAAGTGTGTTCAAAGGGGAAAAATATTGTTGTTGTTTTTATTTAATGATGTACTGTAAAACTTGTGTATGTATCTAGTACTACCAAGGCTACTAAACTGATCGGTCTTTCAGGACATGATTCCTTGTATCATTACAATGTTATCTAACAATGAACCAACTCTGGATAACTAGCGTTAGGGCATTACAGTTGGTATTATAATAATTTTAGTAAAAAATGTGGAAACTAGATTTAGAAAAACACAGATTATTCAACATTACCCTAAGACAAACTTTCAGGATTAGTATAGAAGAACATCCTATAATTTTGGTGATATATATATTTTTTGTATATTATAAGAAATACATCCCTATCTAAATATGAGCAGGTAGAGGCTGCTCTGGCACAGATGTACCTAGGAGTTAAAACTCTGACAAGTAGTTTTGGGCATGACTTGGGGTTTCCTTGTACATGGCAACCAGCTTTTCTACATTGTTGGTTACGAAACTCTTAGGGATATTCTTAGTATAATTCACATTTTCATTAAAAACCATTATAACAAATTTATGAGTAAATACTTACTTGAATAATTTTTTTATGATTATAGATTATATGCATAATTTGTTCAATTTATGTTAGGTATTTTACTATTATAGAATTATGTGTTTCTATTCATAATCTAATCTAGTGTATGCCAATTTTTTGAAACGGTTATTAGTTAATGTAATGGAAATTATATCAACACATGTATTCCATGTAAGGATATCCCTCCTAATAAACATAATTATAGTGGAGCTGGTGATGCAACTGGTGTTAATTATATTATCACCATACTAGGACAACTCACTCAAGTTATGAATAATAACCTTAGCTGTATGGAGCACCCTGATCCACAACTTTTAGGATCAATGTTAGACTGTTTCATGAGGCAACGAACTCCAACATTAAATAGGAAAAAATGTCCATTTGTAGTTGAGTAATGGATAAGTTCCGTAGAGAAAATATTTCATGCTTTGGGGAGTATAGAAAGGGAAAAACTTGTCATGGTAGTTTATCACCTAACAGGAGATGAAAATCAATGGTGGTCATTAATTCAAAACACAGTGGATGAATAAGTATCAAATATGGAATAGAGGGTGTTTAAAGACCTTTTATTAGAAAAATACTTTCCTCATGACCATTGAGAATATATGGAAAAACAATTTTTGAGTCTGAGAAAAAAGGAGGATGAGAATGTCACAAAGTATGAGGCTAACATTACAAGGATATCAAGGCATGCTTCAAATTATATACACAAACCAATGAGTAATATTGATCGATTTTTGATGGGTTAAAACCATCTCTCCATCGATCATTAGTCTCAAAATTCTTCTGGACATACAAAGATATAGTCTCATGTGCTATCAAAAGAGAAAAATAATTCTCTATGTATTATGAATTTATAGAAAATAAAGAGAAGAAGAGATCTACTGAACACTCTGGAAATTTCAATAAAGGGAAGAAGGGAAAAGTTGAATTTCCATCCTAAAGTAAATGTGGGAAGAAACATCCTGGTTCATTCAAGAATTGAATGTGAGTCTCTTACATGTGTGGTGAAAAAGGTCCCCAAACTCTTGATTGCAAGGGAAATAAAGAGTATGTCAATATTGAATGATACAATTATTGAGAAATTTTGCATTATGAAAATGAATGTCCAAAGATCCAAGGAAACTTACCTTATAAAAGGCCAAAGGAACAAGGCCAATCTTATGTGATCACTACTGCTGAGGATGAATCTCTAAATGACATGGTCGCATGTAATTTAATGGTTTCCTCAAATTTATCCATTACATTATTTGATTCTGGATCATAAAATGGTTTATATCTTCCCAGTTTGCAAAGAAAATTATATATTTCAAATTTGATTTAATAAGGGAGTTGTCAACCAAGAATCTTAAGGGAAGCATCATTGAAACAATTTTTTTTGAATCAGTTCCCAATAGGTCATATAAACGTTCTTTATCTACTGATCTCATCATCATACCCATGATTGAATTTGATATAATCCTCAGTATGGATTGGATTTCAGACTATGATGTTACAATTTATTATAAGAATAAAGAGGTTACAATTTTCGAGGATGATAAAAAGTACCTTATCATTAGAGAAGAAACTTCACCGTCTAATTCTTATCTACATCCACCCCCATTATCTCTACTAAATTCAATTATTGGTGAGGAAGGGAGTAAAATAACTATGGGTGAGAAAAAAATGTTCAAATAGAGTATGCACCTATTGTGAAATAATATGTTGATGTGTTTCTAAATGATTTACCTGTACATCCTCCAGAACAAGAAATTGTGTTTTTTATCGACTTAATTTTTGGTTCATGGCCTATATCGAAGACCCCTTATAGAATAGACAATGTGGAATAAGTGGAAGTAAAGAAACAACTAGAGTAATGAAGTAATAATGGATTTATTCACCCTATTGTTTCTCCATGGGGATCCTCTAGTCTTTCTGTTAATAAGAAAAATGGATATATGAGGTTGTGCATTAAATATATGTATATCAATGAAATAACATAAATGAACAAGTATACCCAACCTTGCATTGATGATATATTCGATAAAATTTTTGGTGCTCAATATTTTTCGAAGATTGACCTTTGATCTGGATATCATCAGTTGTGTGTGAAGAAGGAAGACATTCTAAAGACAACATTTTGTACTAGGTATGGGCATTATGAGTTTACAATAATGCATTTTGGACTAACTAATTCACCCTCTATCTTCATCGATCTAATGAATTGATATTTTAAATAAATATCTTGATGACTTTGTGTTGGTATTTATTGATGATATCTTGGTTCACTACAAAATATATGTAGATAATGAAAACAACTTGAGCGCTATTCTAAATACTCTTAGAACAAATGAATTATATGGGAAGTTTTGAATGTGTGAATTCTGGCTTCAAGAGATTTATTTTCATGGCCATATTGTCTCTAAGGATGGAATATTTTTTGATCCTTCTAATACCATGGAAATCCATGAGTGTCCATCACTGATGAGTATAACTGAGGTATGCATTTTTATTGGTTTGGTAGGTTATTATCGGTGCTTCGTCTAGAATATTAACAAATTGGATTACCCATTAACCATGCTCACACATAAAGGGGTCAATTTTTTTGGACAAAAGCGTGTAAAGAATTATTTGAAGAACTAGAGATAAGATTAATCAATGCTCTTATATTGACTATACTATCAGGTAATGATGGGTTTGTTGTTTATAGAGATGATTCATAGAAAAACTTGGTTGTTTCCTTATGCAGAATGATAGAGTTATTTCCTATGCCTCACGATAGCTAAAAATTGATGAAAAAAACGATCCCAGTCATGATCTTGATTTAGAAGGTGTAATATTTTCTTTGAAGAAATGGAGACACTATATCTATGGTTAAAAATGTGATATAAATACCGATAACAAGAGTTTGAAGTATAATTTCTCATAGAAAGAACTCAACATGAGGAAAAAATGATGGCTTGAACTACTCAAGGATTATGATTCCACTATATACTACCACCTGGGGAAGGAAAATAAGGTGGCAGATGCTGAGAAAATAAAAAATCATGGAGTTTTGACCAAGATGAGAGTTGATAGGGATCATATGTTCTTGGATCTAGTAAATATGGATATGGGAATAATCATTCAAGGTGAAAAATAAATAATTTTTCAAATGGTTTCCAAACCATCTTTACTATGAAGGATAAAAGTTCTTAGGCTGATGATGAGGAGTTTCAAAAGGGAATTAAAGTTGTGAATGATGGGGGATTTATTGACTTCGTATATGAAGATTGAATTTTGACATTTTGGAAGAGACATTGTGTTCCAGACATTCATGATCTAAAAAATGGACTTGTTGTATGATGATCATAACTCAAATTTCTCTATCCACCCTAGTAGCACTATGATGTATAAATATCTGAGCAACCATTTTTGGTGGGATAACATGAAGAGGGAGATTTCTGATTATGTGTCAAGAAGTATGGTTTATCAACAGGTTGAGGATAGAAGAAAAAATCCTAGAGGAGTCATGCAACATCTTCCCATACCTTAGTGTAAATGGGATGATATTATGATGGACATTGTCAGGAGACTACCAAAGAATCCTAGAATAAATGATGCAATATGGGTCATTGTTGATCATCGTAGCAATTAAGCACATTTTCTTGAAGTAAGATAATAATTACCACTTGATTATTTAGCAAGACTATATATTATTGAAGTTGTAAGACATCATTTAGTACCCCTATTTATTGTTTCTGATCGTGATCTCCATTTACATCAAGATTCTGGAAAAGTCATTAGAAGGACTTCGATACTGAACATCGTTTGAGCACTACCTACCACTCTCAAACTGAAGAACAACCTGAATGGACTATTCAAACCTTATAAGATATATTGAGATCATTCTCACTTGACTTTCATGGTATGTGGGATATGTATTTACCTCTAGTTGAATTTTATTATAATAATATCTTTCATTCAAGTATTTAGATATAACCATATGAAGTGTTATATGGAAAGAGATATCTCACACCAACATGTTGGGATGATGTTGGTGAAAAAAAATTTGTAGGCCCAGAACATGATTAGGAAACAATGGAAAAGGTTAAGATTATCACATTCGAAATCAATGCAGCTCAAAGTAGGAAAAAGAGATATGTCAATAACCATTAGAAGGATTTGGAATTTCAAGTAAGAGATCATGTTTTCATGAAGGAATATCCATGGAAGGGTGTTATACAATTCGGTAAGAAGGCTAAATTGAGTCCCAGGTACATCAATCCATTCGGAATTCTAAAATGAATTGGAGATGAATCTTATCATTTGGAAATGCCACCAAGTATTTCCATAGTTCAGGATGTGTTCCACATATCACTAATGAGAAAAGACATGCTAGACCCAATGCATGTACTGAAATATAAAAAAAATGAATGGGAACTCGATCTATCTTATGGAGATGTTCCTATCAGAATTCTTGATACTAGAGAACAAGTATTGAGAAACCAGATGACTCGTCTGGTGAGAGTTCTATGGAGAAAATATAAGATGGAAGATGCAAAGTGGGAACCCATGGAATTTATTATGAAGAACCACCCAAATCTTTTTATGTAGTAGTATTATAGAAATTTCAAGGATGAAATTATTTGAAGGAGGGAATAATTTAACACTGCATGATTCAACAATTTGCTTCTCTTTGAATAATACAATAGTTTACATTGTATGAAACTTTGAGTTCTAACATACCACAACCAATCAAACAAGCCGTTATGAATAGTAATACCCACTTTTTGAAATTTTATAAATTGTATTTTTCAAAATGGACTTTATTTTTGGATTTGGAATATCAAAATTAGCATACGGTGAATTTTTTGTATTTTTCTGAAAACATTCATTTTTTATGAATAGTGAAAAACGCTGCTCCTCCAATGGCCCGATGACCTTCATTTTTTATTGATTTTGATAATCCACCTTTCAATGAGTGAGGTAGAGAACATAAAAGGCCCATAGGCATAAGTATTACATGGATTATAGGCCTTAGAGGAATTAAATTCCCATAGGCTTCAAACATTACATACAACCGAGACTATCTACTTAGAACTTCACCTCCCCATCTTCTTCATTGTGAAATCAGCTCTCCAACTTCAGATGGCTGTTTGAGTAGGCATTCTTTTGCATTCAAAGGCTTATCCAGAGGGAAAGTTTCATAACCTCTCATTCTTGTTATCCATTTAGCTTCTGCTATGGTGAATGCTCCTTGCTCATCCTCTTTCTAGAACTTGTTCATTATAGGTTGTTAGGTTTTCATCTGCACTTAATGTAGAATTAAGGCCATAAGGTGGCCCTAAGGCCTTGAGGTGGCCTGAAGGCCTTACTGACCCAATGGTCTGGGTGGCCCGAGGGCCTTAACGGACTTGGGGACCAAATCAGTGGCATGAAGACCCAAATGAGAGAATATTTCTGGATGCTAGAGTTCCAAACAGTTCCTTCTATAGTACCTACTATAGTACTTCTACTGTTCCCAGTATGGTACCACCACAGTAACCCAAAAATTATTCCTCCTCTTGGATTTGATCTCGGGTCGCTTGGATGCAATTAATGAGTCCTCACCAACTGGGCTGAGGCACATGTGCAAAATGTGGGTTGGTAACACCGACTCCCAGTGGGGGGGGGGGGAAATATAATTCATTGGAGTCATTTTATAATAATATTATATATATTTTTTTTTATTTAACTTTTTACCATCTTTGACCCACCTTATAGGCATGTTAGAAAATTTTTATATAACGTAATTTTATCGCTTCTATGAATTGAATTTAAAAAATCCGAGAGACATGGTTGATATCAGTAAGTAAAATGTGTTTCAGTAAGTAAAATGAGTTTAAATAAGACAAAATTGAATTTTGTTGAATAGTAACTTTTTACTTTTACTTACCACAATTAAAACTAATAGGGTAATTATAGGTAAAAATGGTATTTTTATTACCCTAACACATGTCCTAATTCTATATGATAAGTTTATTTTGACCAAAATCAACCTTAGGAATAGAATATGTTCCCTTTGGATCTGTAAGATTAGATTTGGACATTTATTATATTTTTATTTAAATTAGAGTTAAAAGTATTAAATTAAACATTAAATAACTAAACCATTTTTAATATAGGGATACACATAAGGTAAATTCGACTATAAATATTCATTAAAAAGATAAAAATATTTCCTACAAATTGGTATTTTATTTATAATTTTTAGTCATTAAATAATTCAATTTATTTATGACTTAATGATGATACTGTAATTACCTTATTAATAATGATTAAAATAATTGATATTATAAATATAGAAATAAATGTAAATTGAACCTTTTTTTGAAATAAAATAATTTTATAGGTTTATATAACATGTTAGGGTTGATTAAATTAATTATTTTAAATTAATTAGGTTCTTATGGCTTTAACAAAAAACAATTAATAAATATTCTCAAAATTGACATAAATGAGTTTTTAATCAAATACTATATCGTTAATTGATATTATATAGTAAAAAATCTATGGCTTGGAAAAAAACATATATAAGATTATATATATAAATAATGAACCACATGGGGTTCTCTTGGCTTTTTATAAAAAGTTTATTAACCATATAATATAAAAATATAAGGAGACATGGTAAATGTTAAACTATTTAACCAAGAGTTAAATCTAAATGATAAGGTAAATATGGTGACCTAAATCTATCTAAAACCTATTGGTTGAGAGGATTTAGACCCATCTCTACCTTAACCTATAAATAATTCCATTTATATCCATTATAAACTGAATGTGATTGTATAAAAAAATAATATTTCAAGGATTTCTTAAAGTGACCCTCACCTCTCTTATAAAAGGGTATTTCTCCTTCTCTCAAAATCACACCTCCAGAGCCATATGGATTGGAAAAAACCTACTCAAATATCCTGAAAAATACCATCACATCATATTATAGGCCTTACATTGATTTGAAATCCAAACATAGGCTCCCTTTTTAACAAAAACAAACTCCAAGAAGTGGTGATTATTCCATCACCTCTTTCATGTTCTTTTCTTCTTCCACTTTCTCTTTATTTGTTGTTTCCATACCAAAATAATAAATATCGAACATTATAATTTATTTTATTTTTTTATAAATATGGTACAGCCATATTCATTATTCTATACATCCTATGAATAACAAGTCACCAAATGTGCGTGCATATGGATTAACGTCTCCACGTCGTGGTGTAGTTTGTTATTCAAAAACTTCATTCTTTGGATGGGTATAATAATGAGTATAACTGATGTAAATAATAAATATAACATTTTAAGGACTATATATGTATGATATATTATCCAATTACATACTATTTCATCATCAATAAAATGATATTGTCTCTCGTGCGTACGTAAGGATTACCATCTCCATGAACATGATGAAATTCATTCCCCATCGTAACCATTCAAGAATAATTATAATTTTATGATTAAAAATTATTTGTAATAACATAATATTATTCTAGATATTAATAAAATACATCCTATCCATATCAATAATGACTTACATATGAAAACAAATAAATGAAAACGAATTCGTTAACACCTGAAATAATGATACTACTGAAATATTATTAACAATGCAATATTAGAAGATCATATTTGATATCACATTTATGTACGTGGTTCATATATAATTTAATAAAAATAATTTAACTATTATATAATAGGTTAACATACCCTTATCTATAGAAAAGTACAAGGTAATGGTAAAATTTTCAATGTTTTTACTTATTCGAGGTTGTTTATAAATAAGTAATCTACTGGTCCCTATTTATCATCCACATCTGTGTTTCATAAAAATGTATTTCAACTTTTTTTACTATTTCCTAGAATATGGTTTAAAGTCATTTATAACCTATTTTGAATTTTTATAAAATTTTCATAATGTAATCTTTCCGTCATTTTCCAAACAATGACATTTACAAAATTTTTACCAAAATTATAGAAAGAATGTTTTTTAACTTATATAGAGGGTGTGGATATTTTAAGTCATTATAAAACCTTTGAATATTCCCTTAAAATAATAAAAGAATATTTTAAAAATAAATTTTTTATTTTATAATAACATGACTTTTTAAATGATTTCAAAATAGAAATAGACATTTCTCTCAAATTGTTCTAATTTCATCTATGTCAACATCTTTTGATGGATTTTACACTTGTTTGAAGTTGATTTATTGTGTTACAATCTTCCATATTGTATTGAAGGTTTTGTTATATGTTTTATTGTGGATGTTATATTTTTATACCATTCATGGTTTATGGTTAATGTATTAACATTTCGTATGCTAGTTTTAATGCAATTGTTAATGTCATGTTTCAACCATTTCGTATAAGGAATGCATTGGACGTAGTAAAAAATGGGTGGATCCCTCTATAGCTCCTAGATGCATCGGTAGGTCTCATGAGTCAAACTACTATCTTGGAATATGTCCTTGACAAAATCATATTTTTAGTCTTGGAATGAGTCCTTGACTTTGTGGTTACGATGTTTGGAATTAGGCATTCCATAATTATTAAATTGGCTATTGATATTTCATGTGATAATTATAATAGTAGAATATCCATGTGAATAAGTAAATGATATTATTTGATTTATATTTTCCATATTATTCTGAACTTTATGTTTAAAAGGCTTATGCTTTACTCTTATACATTTCCTTAAATGTTTGTGCTTATTTATGAAGGTTTCCGCTATATTGTTATCCTTACTGAGCATATTATCTCAACCCTTTTTATGTTTTATTTTTTCCAAGATGTAAAGAAGTATTTTATGGTTGACCTAAAAGGATATTTTAAGGAATATAACTATGTTCAAATGGGGAAAATGTAGTTATTGTTTTTATTTCATGATGTATTGTAAAACTTATGTTTGTACCTAGTACTTCCACGACTACCAAAATGATCTGTCTTTCAGGATATGATTCATTGTAGCATCCCAATGTTATGTAATAATTCACAGACTCTAGGTAACTTGTGTCTAGGAATTACACAATCACATCCATGACACCTTTTGGCCCCTTGAAATATTAAATTTCCTATGATAATTTGAAATTGAATTTCCCCAAAATATCCATATCATTTTTCATGGATATGATTATTTCCTAAACAATACATTATTTTTCATATGGTGTTTACGTTGAATTTTATTTGAATGTTTGGGAAAATAATTATAAATATGTATACTCTATTCAATATGAATTTTTGATAACGTATATTGTTTATTAGATATGAGTAATTTCATGGACAAGAAATAAAAAGGTTGGGAACCTCTTATGAATAACCCCACGGGGTGAGTACCTGTTAATGAATTACCCTTGATAAATTAATATTCTCATGGGATTAATTAGATGCACAAATTTGAGACATTTAAACTATCTCTTGATGGTAATGGTATTATTTTCTTGGGAAACATGACACCTAATAATTAATCATTTCCTTCATTTAGTTTTGGATATTATTTATCCATGATATTTTTTATTGAAATTTCTATGGATACATTACATTTTTAGATATTTATATGGAATTTTTTTAGTTTCTTACCCGAACATATTTAGTTTGACTTATATAGTTATCTAAATGACATGTGTTTCGAGTTATTACCATGTCATATGTTTTACATGCTTCCATTCAGTTTATTGATTGTATGGAATGTGTGTTAAATTATTTAACTATCTATATTTATTTTTCTCATTGAATAATTATTTATTACACTATATTTTTTCATTAATAATAATTTGAGATCTTTGTTATTATGTTTCATTCTGTAGGAATTCAAGATGTGTAATCTGAATGAAATATAGGGATTTACTAGATGAAATAAACTTATCCTAAATAATTATTTAGATGAAAACATTTATGTGGTTATTAGTGTGTTCATTTGTAATACATGACACATTTTTGTATTCAGTTTACCAAAACATATAAAATGTTCATTATTTTAGGTCATGATTCATTTTAATCATTATAATGTAATTTATTGGAGACACCAGCTCTAGGATTTCTAGGACCATGTCGCTACAATTTGTATGAGTGGAAGTTTTACAGATACCATGGAAACTAGATTTAAGAAAACAGATGTTAGAGAAAATAAAACTATAGAATAAATTGAGGATAATAATATAAGAACATACTATATGTTTTTAATGTCGAGATTATGTGGGTTTTTCTATAAATACATTCATGTCTGAATACTACAACTGGATTTGGTTCTGACATATATGTACTTTGGAGTAATAACTCTAACAAGGTGTTCTGATCATGACTTGGTTTAACCTGGAATAATACAACGAGCCTTACTATGCACCTAGTTTGAAAATCTCGATAGATTTTTTTAGGATAATGAATTTTTTATTTACAAACCACTATGATGAATTTCAATGGATAATAATAATGAATAACCTATGTTAAACCTAATGTGTTTTAGATTGAAGATAAAGTTTTAGGATTTATAAATCCTTGAAATAATATTATAGATAATCCCTATACTATGGAAGTACCTATGTTAAGAAAAAATGGATGAATTATTTATGTATTGAGGTTGTATTGAAAATCGTAGTTAAAAGGATATTCCATGATTAAACTAATATCAAGTATGTCCATCATATAAAATTTTGAAATTATATCAATTTGGTTTTATAAAAGGAAAACCTATATTCTTGGTGAAAACTAATTAATTCCAACAACTAATTGGGTCTTGAACCCATAACCTAATTTAGATAAGGGTTTCATGTGAAACACAGACATACGAAATATCCTGGTTAGTTTTTTTAGTTAAATAATTTGGTGAATGAATGTTATCCAAGAACTAGTAGTATCAATTTTGTGGATTAGAGAATAATATATTAACCGTATTATTTTTGGATAATATTTTGGGATAAATAGTTAGACATATCTCTCTTTTATAGGCCTCAACATCATTTAAATGTATATTTTAGTGATTTTGGCATAAAAAATATTTATTGGAAATTAATTTCTAAGATTAAAGGTATGAATTAAAATGTGATATAAGCACAACCAAACGTTACGATTTTTCATATTAAATTGAAACCTACCAAGTAAAAATATATTATTATATTATTATGTAGTAAACGAATTACCCAAAATTAGGAGAATGAATTTGAAATAAAATTTATCTTAATAACATAGTTTTTTTAACCGATGGTCTTATAAATCATTGTAGATTATAGATTTTTGACCCACAAAATTCTATTTATCATTCACTTGGTTTTGATTTATGACCTAATTGAATCCATATAAATATTTAATCGTTTCCTCTATATACATATTTTCACATTCCATAAATGTTCTCCTACTATGAGACCTACTTACAAGGTAGTCTATGTGAAATTAGTACCTTCCATTATCTCTTTTATTGAAGATAAATTTGGAGAAATTTTCACAATGTGGGATTTAAAACATAGGAAGTATCAAATAAATATTACCAAGTTTGAGTTTAAATTGTGAGGACACAATTTAATATAGGTGTGGATAACTTAACACCCCGAAATTATAAATTACATCTTTGTATTCAATAACATGTATGACACACATCACCAAGTGCATAAGGGAATATAATATCTCAATAATCTACTATATATTTAATATTTTAAATAAATTCAATAAATTAAATAGATTTTAATGCACACAACACCAATTTATCTTCTGTTAGACACAAGAGCGACCTTCCTCGATGGATTCAGTTACACGCAAGAAAGACCTTCCTTGATAGATTGTGTTATCCGCAATAACATGTGTCCTTGAACAACGATACATTATTAAAATATTATTATTTAAAATAATAACCTATAACCTTGTCGTTATGTTAGAGTTTATGAATAGTATTAAATATATTATGAAAACAAATAATTTATATAAATATAATATGAATTTCTTGGTTACCAATTAATGAAAAATAAAAATAAGAAACAATTGGATATGAAAAGAAATTTATTTTTTTTACTTCCAAAGGAATTTTTTCTTAATTAACATAATTAATTAAAATTGGATAATGATTTTTAAGAAAAAAATTCAATATATTAAATAAAATATTTTTTAGGTTCATCCATTAGTTTTGATAGAGATAATATAATAATAAACTCTATTTTACACATAAAACCAAATATTTTTAAATAGGAAATTTTACCACCATTCAATGCCGAACTAGTTAAAATATTAATTTTGAAACCTTAATTTATTAAATATTTCAAAATAAACATTATATTTTAAATTTAAACTATCAAAATTTGTTAACGCGAATTTGGGATATTTTTATGAAACATATGATTTAGAAATTAATAGTTAAAAGAACTAAATTTTAGTTCAAAACTTCTTTTTCAACTAAATAATTTATAATGATAAATTATAATTAGAATTGACTTTATAGTTTAATAGTATAAAATTATTATCAATTAGTAAAAAAATTCATTGGAATAAATTTCCCTTTTAAATTTCTTATAAAAACATAGAAAAATTTCAGATGTTTTTACTTTAAAAAACTACAATTTTATCCCTCTTAAAGGATGAATTTTTAATTAATTATATAATTTTTTGTGATTTGAAATTGGAAAATGGATAAAATATTTTCAGTAATCAGAATTTATAATTTATTTTATGAAAAACTATAATTTGAGAAAAACTATTTTTCAATGTAATTATAATAAATTACAATAATTAAGGCATACTTAAGCATAATATAAGACCCAAACATTATCTTAAGGGACACAATGACCTAGGAACATTTTAAAAACATATTTTATGAAACTAAATTTTCCATTAAACGTCCATTCATAATTTGTTTAGTTTGTTATGACTATATTTTGGTAATAACATGTGTAAATCTACCTTGATTCCGAAAATTCCAAGTAAGTTTTTTCCCTTCCCTATAAAAGGCCACCACATCTTTCCATTCCTTACACCACTCAAACCAATTAGGTTGGAAAAATATCTACCCATATAGATTCCAAATATCACTTCCCTATACCATATATACTTGTATATGAAATAAATACTTCAATGGATGAATTTTGGTTTAAAACAAATGTGGTTACCTAATTAAGAGGTAACTCAGTCTATCACGTTTTTAATTTTATTTCAATTATCTAGACAAAATTCATATCTATTACATTATTTTTTAAAACATTTTTACCCTAAATATAATATCATTTTTTATGTAATTGTTTAAATATAAACTTATAAAAAATTTTATATAATGGGTAACAAACAAACTGTTTTGTGTACGATGAACTACTACCTCACGAAACGATGATTGTTCATTTTTTCCTTACCACCTATCTTGGATTCCATTATGATGAATATTTTGTGTATATATGATATATATGATATTTAATATTTATTTAGACTTATTTAATCATTTTTATTACACATTCCTTTATTACTTTCCATTTACCTTTATATGATAACATCGTTTGAGGATGTGAGGACTATCACCCCCTCGAAGCATTGTAATTCGTTCACACTAAACATGGAACATTTAAAGGATGGTTTTAATTAAACTAATGAAAAATAATATAGAGATATTAAATTCATGAAATAATTACCTTTCCAAAAATATAATATATATATATATATATATTTCTTTTTTACTCTTTCACATACCAGAAATGTGATAACGTCGTTCATTGATGTGTGGGATACCACCTCCTCAATATGATGTTATTATATTTTCAACACAATAATTCAATATATAAATATATATGATTAAATAATATTTTATTTATGATATAATTTTATCATTCGATATTTTATTTATGATATAATTATTTTTTTGGAGATTTCATGAGAAGAACCCTTTGACCATAGTTGACCTACCAATATTATTATTGACACATAAACTGAATTTGTTCAAAACTCATAACATAAAAATAATTTTTAAGTAGTTTTATAAAAAAGTGTAAAATGTGATGTAAAATTAATGAAACACATATAAAATTGTACGAAAAAAATTTAAAATTAATATATGTTTATTATATAGTATGTTAATGTACATTTGTCCAAAAGTATACTCAACGGAAGGGGTTTTTTCTCAATTTACATTCTATAGAGACTTATTTTTTATTATGAACCTAGGTTCCTTTATACTATGTATACATAAACATTTTATATGGTATATCGTGGACCTAATTAATTTAATTACAATATATATTTCATTTACTTTTATTCCATCAAGATGATTATTATTTAAAATTTTTGAATGTTTTATGGGACACTATGGAATGTTTAATGATTATTTTACACAAAAATAGAATTAATGATATTTCAATATTATGTCAATTTAAGGAAATTATATGTTCATTTCTCAATATTACATTTCATTTTATCTCCCCTTGTTATTAATTATCATTTTCATGTATTGGTCCTATTTTCCCACTCTTTAGTAATCAAAATGTTTTAAGTTTATTTTTGAAACCCCGACTTCGTATATCTCTTTAGTAAAAAAATCTTTTTTATTATAAAAATAACGTTCAATAAAAATGATTTCAATTTTTTAAAAACTATTTAGTAATGAATTTTTTACACATATATTATCTTAGGAATTTTTTCAAATGAATCTTTTAGTTGTTTTCTGAACAAGAATTTTTCAAACCTTTAACCATCCAAAATGAATGTTATTATTTACCTCATATAAATAGTATGTAACTACAACTATAATATCATTAAATATTCCTTTTCATGTTTAATAGGATACTTTTGGAAGAAAATATTTTCAAAAATATTTTTTGATGAATTTTTTTTTCAAACGTTTTTTCAAAACAAAAGCTATTTTTTCTCAAAATTTTTTAAAAGATATTTTTATAATGTTTCATTTCATTGATGAAAAAACACATTATTTTTTGTTTTTTAAATGTTTTGGGAAATACCCTTTTTATTTTAAACATCATGGGTTATGTTGTATTGATATCATCTATAATATTCTTATAGATAGATTATGATTTATTATTTCAATGATAATACTCACATTTAAATCATATTTTCTTCTTGGACCCCTTGAAATATTAAATTTCATATGATCATTTGACATAAAATTTAACCTAAATATCCATATTATTTTTCAGGGAGATTATTATTTCTAAACCTGTATACAATTTTTTATGGTTTTTTACTTGAATGTTATTTGATTATTTGTCGAAATATTAATAAATATATATAATTTATTCAATAAAAATATTTGATAAGGAATATTTTATATTAAATATGATTAATGTTTCAGATATTCAATACAAGGGTTGGGGACCAATTAAGAAAATTCCTACAGGTTGTGGGCCAATTATTAAAATCCCTTCGATGCATCTTTAGTCTTAATAGATGAATTAATTTCACAACATGGAAAAGTTTAAACTGACTCCAAACTATAAAGGTATCATGTTCCTCGGAATCAGGATGTCCAATAATTAATCATTTCCCTCATATACTTTTTGTTATTATTTATCCATTATATTTTTCATAGAAATATCTATGGATGTATTTCATTTTCTATTATTTAGATGTAATGTGTTTCAGTTTCTTACCATAACATATTTATTTTATGGAAACTAGTTATTTTAATGGCATGTGTTTCCAGTTATTATCTTGATATATTTTTTATGAACATTGATTTAGTTTATTGATTACATGGAATGTATGTTGAGTTATTTACATTGAAATATTAATTATTATCATTGATTAATTAATAGTTCTGCTCTATTTTTTCTATACTGAGAATTTTATCTCACCATTATTATGTTTGATTCCTCAGTAATCCAAGAAGTGTACCATGAATTAAATAGATGGATTTACCTGATAGAATAATTTTATCTGGAAATATTATTTAGAAGAAAGAAAATTATGTCGTAATTAGCCAATTCATTTGTAATACCATACAATTTATTTATCTTGTTTAACAAGACTACTAAACTAATCAGTTCTTTGGGGATTGATTACTTATAATCATTCCAATGTAATTGATAAAAGACACAATCTCTAGGAATTTTGGGGTTGGGTCACTACATCAATTCCATCATAATTAAAATATAATATCTGTATAAATAATATTTAACTACTTAATTCAGTCTCATTACTCAATACATGATGTTGTTATGGTAAAACAATTACTCCATTGTAATATAATAATGTAACCATTTAGATGGATGTTTGATAACATATAGAATATTGGTAATGATTTAAATTAATGAATACAACCTTTTATAAAATAGAAATTATACTTATGGATAAAAATAAGGGATTAATTTTTAAATTAATGAATTAGACACATGTTTAAAAAAATAGATAAAATATTATTAATGATTCACAAATTTAATATTATTAAACATAACATAAAAATTTATCTAATCTGTATAGAAAATATAAAATCTAGAATATAAAAAATATAGATTTATTTAGTAATATATACCTTTTTATTAGAAATAATGTGAAATTTCATATAAAGAGAGGATATTTTTGGAATTATAAATATTTTATAATCCAATTTCAAATATATAAACTATTTACATAGTATATATATCAATACATAATATTATTTAATTTTTGGTCAAATCATTCATCAATGACCCATAAGATGTCATTATAATAATTTCTATATATGTTCCAAATTAAATTGAATAATTTAAAAGAAATATTGTGAGTAAATTTATAATTTTATATATAAACACATTATATTTAGCAATTTTTTATAAATCCATTTCAAATTATACATATAATTTCCATATAAACCAATTATACATAAATTATAATTCATGCAATATAATTTGGAATATATTTTAATATTAACACTTAATATTATTGAGTATTTCTTAATAAATGTATAATAAAAAATTTAAATAATTTATTATGAACAGTTTATAATTACTTTATTAATATATTTATTTCTAAGCTAACAAATACAAAAATGAACTATTTATTATAATTTATAAAAAAAATAAATTATAAAATTCAATTCATAATTTAATATTAATGAAAACTGTTATCTTAGTAATAGTTTTTAAATATGTAGGTATATTCATGGAATATGATCGATAGTATATAGAACATAAAATTTTTAGTACAATAGATCATGTATTAAAAAAATAATTCTATCATGGAGTATTATTTACATCAAGTGTCACGTTTTTAAATTTTTAGAGAAAATAAAAAGACACTTACATATGGGTAACCCCATATATAAATGTAAAAACAATGAAATGAGAAATATTTCACACATTTTTGTAAACCATAGAAATTAAAAATATTATCATTATATATCATATCATATTTTATGATTCACATTGATATCACTAAGGAAATATGATTCTCTATTATTGAAATTTGACACAACATTATCGTAAAATGAAGTATCTCAATGTGATGTGATATTAAAAGCATAAAACAATGGTATTTGTACTGATATGATAGTTATGATATGAAATAACAAAATCCATGAATAAATTTTGATGAAAATTCATCCATTCATATTATCTGATAGATTATATGACATGTAATTGTGATATGGTCTAGTAGAAAAGAAACCACGTAATCCCATATGAAGCCTAGGATCAATTCCTGGGAGCCCCAAATATTTGCGATTTCTTCGTAGATTGTTTAGTGTCAACTCAGGTGGGAAATCTTGGATGACCAACATTTATTGACCACGATTGAATATTCAGCGATGTTAATAGTTTTCATAGGAAAGGCTACGTGAAAAAAATACTTTATCCATTGTAGGTGTGCCGATGTATTCATAGCCTATGATGGTGGGTGAGATGGTGTAAGGAAGTGGTCTCAAATAAGGGATGGTGATGTTGGTATTAATGTGGTTCCCAAACATGGAGGTGGATTTTCTCAGTGCCAGTGATGACAAGATGGAATAAAATGTCCATGATTGGGTGACTTCGATCAAATGTGGAAAAAATATTCTGAGTGGTAGACGATGGTAGTGGTGGGGCCTCCACAGATCAGGCCACATCATAAGCATATTAATAGTGGAGTTCATAACTATAGTGTCATCTCAGAAGAGGTTTTAGATTATACAGAACCCTACACTGGTAAATGAAATAAGAATGATTGAAGGGTATGAATTTTTCTATCAATATCAGGCACCATGAAGTTCTTCATGGGTATATGATATCTGATCAAGAAAGAAAGTTGGTAGGTAGGAATCTGGGTTTAATAAAGATATGGGGTAGAATATCTCACTGTATGTTTTGTAATTTTTATTCTAGTTCATTTATGGTCCTTATTCATTGGGACTACAGGTCATTTAAGTATCTCCTTCACCCCAATTTGAAAATGGAATTATCCAAATTAATAAAAATCTAAAATACCATCATGATTTGGAGTTAGAGAATATGATAAGAAATATTACCTTAAAACACCATTTTATGCACAATTTAATGAATCTAAGCACACGATAAGGAATATGATAAAACTAATATTATGATCCAATATCTCATATGAATTTTACCTTGATGACATCCATATAATCCTATCAAGGCCACCCATTTACACAATTTATTGAGTTATCAATATCTTTGTATTGAAAATTTATCTTCTAACCAGAGATATGTACATTATCATTGTTCGTGTGAGATAGATACCAATTTTTATACACATTAACCATTATACAGATAACATTTACAGTATTAAATATACCATAAAACTATATGTAAAAAATAAGAAGAAATATAGAAACTCATATCCTAAATTGGCCATGCTAAATAAATGAAATCAGGAAAAATATGAACAATGAAAATTATAAAAGGGTAGCTTACACCGTAGTATTGTTATACAAATATTCATGCATTCTTAAAGAATATTAATTTTGAGATGGCTATAATATGCCCCTCCAAGTGAGTTACCTTTTTTAAATCATTTATCATAATATTGGGATCTATATGTCATGTTCATGTGATCCGCTTGTCATAGGAGTGTGATTCACTCATAATAAATGATATACAAGTTCCTCGTGATGAAAAAAAGAAAATATATTGAGTTATATTAGATTGAACGAGTTTTTATTATGAATTCATGATAGAGTATATTATAAACAAGTGAAAATATTCTCTATAATAAAAACACTCATGGACTATCCTTGAGTAAAGAGGATTTTAATCATTTTTTATAAAAAAATTATTAACTTCCACTCCATTTATTCATGAATGTGTTTTTGGAATACATCTAAATCACCTAAATTTAAACTCATGATAGAATAAATTTATTGTGTCCTATATATAATTGATTTTAGAGTTATCTCTGTAAGACTATAATGACATAGATGAATCATAACAACCCCACACAAACCTTACCATATGTATAAAGGTATAGAATATTCTATCTACATTCTTTTTTATGTAAGGGTGTCTAGTATATCAAGAAATATTTCATAAATTTTGATGTTTTTTAAATTATTTTGAAAATTATTAAGTGGTTCTAAAATGGTTTCTTGAAATTATTTAATTAATTTAAATTTCTAAAATCTTTATTTAGACAAAGTTATTTTCAATGATATTCTATTTTTTAGAGAAGGTTTTTTATCTTGAGAGTGAAAATAAATCGTTTCATATATTATTATTATTATTTATTTATGTGGAAATAAAATTTTTAGATTTTTATTTAACCCTTATGAATATCCATATGTTTTCATATGGGAAAACCACTTTTCCAAAATGTTTTTTCAGGGTAACTAGTGGACTAGTTATGTTTCATAAGGGTATTCCATGATTTAAACATTCTACATAAGGGTACCTAACTCCCTATAAAAAGGTTATCTGACCTCTCTCGGTCTTAAAATTGTAGGTTCTTACATAGGTAATGGAAAGTAACTCTATCCTTATTTTTATAAGGGAATCTTCTATGTTGTGTATTGGAAAATTTATAAATTTATGTGATGTTTTATGTTCCCAAAAAGCTCAAATAATGGTAGCAAGTTTTTTTCAATACCTATGTATAGGTACAACCAACAAGAATGATGGTAAAGCATTACCTTTGAAATGTTACTAGTGAATTTCCAATAACTATATAATTCTAGTAATCTCCAAAAGGTTAAAACAATGTTACCTATATGTATTAGGTATATCACATGCAATATTAAACTAATTTTTTCCAATCATTTCATCCGTTTAACTAATTACGTAACAGTAAAATTACATTACCCATATGCATCACATGATTCATGGTTAAGGGTAATATTTTGTGCACATAAAAAACATATACAATGATATTTAGACATGTAACACATTTCCAATTTAAATAAAGGGAGTTAAAGATAGAATTCAATTGTTTCTAATTAGTTGGAGTTTAAAGGGAAATGATTAGATTACAATAAATTTATGTGTACATAAATGATGGTGTGATCAAAATTAAATGATTTTTTTATATTAATTAAAATGGAATTAAATATGGTTGATTTTATAGATTTTCGTATGTATTCATGGATAAATATATGTAAATCGAAAAAATTAGGTTCCTTCCATATAATGAGTCTCTCATTATTTCTCCTAAGATTAGGTTATCTAAACCACACCTCTTAATATTTGAAATCCTTCTGTAAATTCAGCCATGACCAATCCAAAATTTTATGATCAAGGGAAATCCTTCTCACTCTATTAGCCACTATTTATAGTGTATGTCCAATACCATCACTAGGTAGGGGGACCTAATTTATCATTTTTTAATTTTTGTTATTATAATAATTTGACTCCATTTATATTGATGTTAAGAGCAATACCAATGATGATAAATATTCATAATAAATGGAGATGATGGGAATGGGATATTTATAATATATTCTATATGATTTCCTCATGTTAATGATGATTAGTTTTCTTCAAAATATTATCACATTCAACAATATTTTTTATTATTTTTTTCACATCCTTTGTTAACTTCAACAATTGAATGATTATCCTTGATATATAATGTTATTATTACATAAATGAAATTAAGAGTGTTTTTCATAAAAAGGGAGATGTTGTATTTTTTACATATTTCATGATATTTTATAGTATACTATACCTGGTAAATTAATTTATTGAAGATAAAAACTATTGGGAGACATGATTGAGTTATAATTGATATGAATGTGGATTAATTACTCTGTGATTTTTTGATATAAACATGTTTAAAATTGGATTATAATGTACATCTATCAAATTATTTCATTAACCATATAAAATAATGATTTTATTAAGAATAAAACTATATGTATAGAATAAAATGTGATAAAATCCTCATTCTGTAAAATTGAAATGAAATATATGGATTTTGGTTGTGATATGAAAGATTAGGTGTTTATGGGTGAGATGTGATGTGATTAACCATGCTTATTTAGATGAGGAGAGTTGTGATTTCCATGGTTTATTTTGGAATGATTCTATGGATAATTTCACGTAATGTTTATGGCCTGATATAGTTTACCATGTTTTTTTGAGAAGGATACTATACAGATGATATTGAAGATCCATAACATACAAATATGGGGTGAGAGAGTTTAAATTCAATGGGAAAGAGGTGAGTGTTGCTTCTATTATCAATATAATTATTTTTTTGGAACTATACATGGAATCTATATTTGTTGAGTGGGCCTTATTGAGGAAGAGAACTGATTGGAAATATAGAATCATGTTTATTCTACTATTTTTTCACAGCAGTATCTGAATTCCCTTCTCAAATTTTCATGAGATTCCTTGTGTATAAACCTAAAATATATATATATGATATGCTCACACTGTGTTTATATAAAATATTTTTAGGATTCCAATTGGACATTATGGATTGAGTTGGACATTACTAGCATGGATTTTCATTCTTTTGTTGAGTTTCTTTGGTAGGATATTTCATGGATATTTTTTTGTGTTCTTATGAAATTACATGAACTAGGACATGTTGTGGATTTTACATTTCATATATTATGAAGTAGGTTGGTGTTTAATATTTATCTCATGACCTTATTTTTTTCTAATATGGGTGATATATACTATATGTGGGAAATTATTTATACATTTAGTGAGAGATGTCAACATAGTGATTACTAGAGGCTAGACATAGTGGTCATTATCTCCCTTTCCCCTAACTAGCCACAATGGGATAACAATGTAAGGAGAGGGTCATGGAAATTTTTTATCAATGGATCAGTTTGTGAGATAGAACATAGTTTAGAGTAATGAAATTTCGGTATTTCATGGTTTATTAGGGGAAAATTTCTAGTTGATCAGGGTATGTGACATAGTCCATAGACAGCTGGATGGACACAATATTTTAGGGGACCCATGATCTGATTCGAGGACTTTTTATCGTACATAATGACAATGTGATGTTGTGTTACTTTTAAGGTAGATTCTTTGGAGATGTACCTTTATAATAAATGATAACACTCTTTATTAATCATGCAATATTTTAGGTAATATATAATTTAATGAAATATATCTTCAACATTTATACATGTTTATTTAATTGTGCTCACAATCTTCTTTTTAGTGAATATTTATATTTTAAAGAATTGTTATTTTACCCTAAAATAAAAAGTAAAATAGTGATTATTTCGCCTGATCAATTTTTTAAAACCATGTTAAAACATAAATGTGTTTTTTATATACCTATTATCGAATGATCCTTCATGAATTTAATATGTTTCTATTATTTTATTAAATATTATGATAAATTGTTTTCCTAATGATTAAAATTGTTTCTAAAGAAAGCACAGTGTATTTTTTTTTGAATAGCTATAAAATTTTTAAGATCCATATGAAGACTGTTACCTTGAGTAGACTTCATATTTCCATACTGAAATATTTTTTTAAAGTGATACCTAGGTTTATTCTGGATTCCATGTGAGTTAATATGTCATGAATTTTATTTAATTCAAAATTTATCAAAAGCATATGTTATGGAAATAATGTAAAACATGGTTTTAGATTATTAAAATTTGAAATTCGTAAAAAAATAACGACCAATATTATTGATAATTCGAATGATGATTGTGAATCATTAAAAATAATAACTTTCTCTATATTTTTTATAATTATTACAATTCTATAGTGATGATATAATAATATGTATTTACCGTGTGTTTTTCATGAAATACATGTGATTTTTTTAATTAACATAATGTGGTAATCATGGATTTTGAGGTCCTGTTAAGATGAAAAAATATTAATAATATTACTATTATTCACATCAAAACAGATTAAAAAAAGTACTATTAATATAATACAACATTTCATTTTTATTCCCAAGTAGTTTGTTGTTGGACGATGTGTAATGTTGATAAAATTTAATTAGTAACAATTAATATTCAAGTATGTGAAATTAGGTGATCTAGAATGTCTAATATATCATATTATGTAGATGAAATAATTTCATTTAATGATTAAATTATATTTAAATATAGTAGTAAAAGCATGTTACCCTTGTTATGGTGTACAATCAAGTCTTCATAAGCAATTAAGTTATTAAAGAATGTTTTTTTCAAGAATGATAATCATAACACTTCGTTATTTAACACGAGTAGTTTTAATGTTGTAATATATGATTATATTTTATTTCAGGAACTCTAAATGAATATTGTAGTTGTAATGTGGTATTTCAATTAAGGAAATAAAAAAGAATATTAAAATTTTCAAATAAAGTTGGAATTGTATTTCTACGGTATCAATATGAACCTAGAATGCCCTATTGAATAATGTTAAGGGCGATGCCTATGATAAAATATGAACAGTTTTTATTTACCTTTGACAAACATTAGATCTATATAAATTAAATTCTTGATGTTTCACTATAAATGACTTGTAATTGATAACTATTGATGTGGTTTCATTATCAATAGATTGATTCATTGGTGTTTTATTATTCCTTTTAAAAAATTGTGTTCTTGAACTATTAGATGGTGGTCCAATGGTGTTTAGGAAGATGATTGGTAATGAATTTTATGACATACCCAATTATGTCTCTTGATATGGAATGCTATGTGATATATGGAATGATGACTCGTCTCGTATATATTATGCACCCTACTAGAAATGCTTTTTATGTTGTTATTAAATGTCCCACCTACCATAAACTGGTTATTCATCTAAATTCAGTAGTAAATAAAAACGTGTTGTTTTAAAAATAATGAAATTAATAATTGTGATATTTCATTCCAATCCTGAATTATAATGTTTGAAATAATAGATATTTTTGGCTATTATCTTGTTGGTTTAGTTATTGTGGTTAATATTCTTCATGTGGAATGTGTTATGACTGAGTAATATAAAAAAACTAATTCCAAAATCATGATGTGTTATATAATGACATATTTTAAAAAAAATTGGTTGAGTAATTTCCACAGAAATAGGTCAATATCATGGCATGGTAGATGGATTACTCTAATTTTTATTCTTATGGTAGCACTTTCCATATTCAATTATGTTATTTCATTGGTTGGGAAATATTATGTGACACACATGTATGTAATGATATTTACTTGTGTAGAATTGAAATTGGAATGTTAAATCCTTTTTAATATTTTTCAGAGGGTGCCCCTAGTGAATAAATATATGTTAATAGATATCGAAGAAAATTAACACTTGATAAAGGGGATTGTGTAAAACTTATTCTTTGTCTATATTGAATTCCCAATGTCAAATCATAATAATTTTTTTATTATTAATTTTAATTTTATAATGATCATGATATAACTGTATTAGTTTAATAAATATAATTTGATGAAGGCTTGCAACATGCCTATATATATTGGTTATTATAGAAAGAATTTTTAATATAGAATATAATATATCATGCAAGAAATGTTTTAATTATCAATCAATTTTACATGAAAAATATTTATTTAATAAAATAGAATTTTCGGTTGATAAATTATATCCTATGATTGATTGTGAATTATAGAATTCATTATTCTAGTCAACATAGATGTTAAAATTGTAATGTAATTTTTATGGAAAATAAATAAATTTATATTGAGTATATCATCATTATGAGTTCCCTTTATACAATGTGACTCAGTTTATGGAATTCCACTTTAAAATATGATTGTGTGGTAATATTTTTTAACTTATAAACGAAAAAAATAATTTTATAAATTCATTGTATAAACGGTTGTTTTTCAAAATGTTCTGAATATAGTTTAGCAAATTTACACGAAGACATGATTTTATCAGTGTGATTTTGAACATAAGATGTTTCAAAATGAGATTTTATGATGCATTTATTTCAATTAAATAATCTATTTGAAATAATTTTTAGGTTTTAATATTATTAACTATCCTGATATAATGAAATTTTATAACTAGAATATATATGTTGGTAAATTGAAATGTACTCATACTAATCAATTTTTTAAGTCATGTTTATCATGATACGTTTTAATCTTACAAATTTTAATTTTATTTGTTGATGAATGAGGATAATGGTGTTAAATATCTTCATTTGATAACATATCCAAGTAATGTCTTTTTATTGAAATGTTTAAATTGTTTTACCAATATCATGTTTTATGATTTCTTTTTAAATAAAAGTGATGTAGATGTTTTTAAGGTGTACATTATATTTTGTTAATTTTTTGAAATTATATTACTATTATACATTATTTAACAGGTTCATTAAAGAATGATCTATGGATATGATCTTATTTTAGTGGTGTTTCCACCAATAGTTAATTTTTAGTGTTTATTATTGTGTTATATATATAGAGGGATCCTTGAGAGGCATCTCATGAGGTGAAAAAACAATCACCCCATCCTTTTCTCACCCTATCATTTTTTATTTTTTCGAAAGGATGAGAATTATTTTATGGGTATCCAATGTAAAAGTATAGAACATTCAAAATACTTCCTTTAACATTTTGTAATGTATTGCGGTTTATAAGGGGTTTCCAAAAATATATCTATTGTTTAAAATTATTTTCTATATAAAATATCCAATTTTAAAAGGATTTTTATTTTTTATGTAATTTATATGTTTTAAAATATTATTTAGGAATTAACAAAAATGTATCCAAACATATTAAGAAAATTTAGAAATGTGTCTGAGATTTAGTGAGTGATAATTAATATATTTTTTAAATATTCCTATGTTCATTAAAGTGGAAATAAAATATTTTTGTTGATATTTTTACCCATAAAAATAGAGATACATTTATATGACGGAAATCCAATTTTTCTACTTTTTTTATATGAGTAATTAGTTATTGTGTTGTTTTTTATGTGTTAATCCATTATTTAAACTTGCTATGTAATCGTATCTCTCAAATTATATTAAGATAATTTGAGCTCCCCCTATTAGTGTAAAGGAAGGTTCATACCTGCTTAAAGGTAAGAGCCTACATCTATATGTTCCACACTGAGTAAGGCAAAGTGGATGATTATTTGTGATGCATAAAGGTCTTACATAGCTTACATAAGGGTAGGTTCTGTTTTTTAATTCTTGTTTAAGGGTACCCCTAGCATGTGGAATAGTCAAACTTATCTAGGTACATGAACTATTGAGATTCCTATACCTTTTTATGGGAAGTAAGTTTTGTAAGGGTAAAATAATGTAACCCTTTTATGGAAGGTATATCTCAAGTAAGGGTGAGACACTTTTTATAATATTTTCTTAGGGAATGTCATATGTTTGAGGGTAAAAGTACATTTCCCTCACTCAACACATTTTTCTCGGTCCAGAGTAAAATTTAATGTATATAATCCCCTATTTTCATATTCTTTATACTTATAACATATATAAAATTTAAAAAAAGATAAATAATGTTGAAAATCAGTGGTTTTGAATCTATTATGGGTTTTAATAGAAATAATTGACATAATATTATATTATGTGTCCTAAAATGATGGGGTGATACAAGGAAAATTAAATCCAAAGTAATATGAATGAAAATAAAAATAAATCTAGAATGATTGGTGGATTTTATAAAGTATCCATGGAGGTATATATATATATAATAATAATAATAATCAATGTTCCCCTCAAATAAATATATCTTCATTTCTATTGAGATTCGGTCATCCAATACTCACCTGATATGATTTGAAATACTTTTACAAATTCTTCTAAGGATTCCTCTCTATTTTATAGGAATGTAAAATAATTCTCTCTCCTATATCCCTTGTGTGTAGTAAAATTCCAGTACCATCAAAAAGTAGTGGATTAGAGTTTTATATTATTTTTATGAATATATGATATTAGCATGATTTTTATTCATTTTGGGTGTATGGTAATGGGCAGCATAATGAAACTAATTAATTTGAATCAATATAATTGATGGTTATGTGTAGTTTCTGTATATTTTATATGATTTACTCATGTTAAATATTATTTTTTCCAAGAAAATGTTATCACATGTGTAAATAATAATAATAATTATTTTTTCATGTTGTGTTAATTTAGAGAACATAAATATTATCCTAGATGGAGGAAGTCATTACCACATGAAGAGAAATAATATTGTTTGAATGAAAACATATTCTAATATTATTTTACTTGTTTTGTGATATAATTTATTAGATTATACATTATTGATTATATTTCTAAAAATTCAGGTTACTGGGATCCTTTTCTATGTTTTAATTGATATGTTTTTATAACCCTTTTAGTTTGATAGTTTGATATTAACTTGATAAAATTTGGAAATGAATGAATATACAACCAATGAAATGGTTCCCTTGGTAAAATCATTGATATTTTGTGAATTACATTTGAAGTAGATAATTAAATGTTATGACATCCCCTTTTTTAGCTTAAGTGAATGATGATAATGTTGTTGTGTTATGTGGTTGTGATATAACTAGATAAGTGTATTCAAGGGAGATTCTATGTGATGGATGAGGTATTTTCATGCATGATGTGATGAGATGTCCCATGTTTTTTTGGGCTAGATATAATTACCAATTTCACATGGGGGTTTGGTATGATAAATCTTCCCAAGTATCATCAAGAATGATACTATATATACAGGATGAGAGCTCCATGAAATACAATATTGGGCCATGAAAATAATAAATACATGGGGAATAGGTGAGGGGAAACCTTTTTCAATATGAATCTTATTATGTGACTATATTTTGATGAGTTATATAGAGAGTGAGCCTTCCTGAGGTCGATAACGTGTTATCCTAATTGGTGCTTGTTGATTCTTCTGTTAGTTCACAGAGGCATTATTATTCCCTTTTCACATTTTCATGAGATTTCGTGATTATGATCCTACTATGTATACATGTTATGATCAAACTATGTATATAGAAATAGTTTCTCTGGTTTCCTAGAGGACATTGGGAACCAAGATGGAAATTACAATCTTGGCTATTGGTGTAGATATTGAATTTCTACCATAGTATATTTCATAGAGACTTTAATTTAATTTATGTGAAATTACAATCATGATAAAATATTGTATATTTATATTATATATTTTATAGAGTATTTTGGTGGTTGATATCCAATCTCCCAACCATAATTTTCTCTTGGTTGAGGGTAATACCTTCAATATTTGTTGTCATCATTATACCCTTGGTACAAGTCCCATCTTTGGGCCAACCATAGTCATGTCTCAAGGGCTATTATTTATTTTTCTCGTTTTTTGACTTATTTGGGGTAATTTTTGAGGGAGGAGGTTGATAAAATACGATTCATTATATATATTATTCCTCTTTACAAAATTTATTACTAAATCTAGAGGACTATATATGAAATTCCAATCTTTTAATAGATTTTACAACCAAAATAATTTCATATCTTATAATATTTGTTTATACATGTCCGTCCATACTAGATATTTATTTCACAAACTATGGTATCTTAAAAAACACATAATATGTGAAATTATTTTGGATATATATCTTTTATTAATGCCCAACATTCAACGAATAATTATAATATGACAAAAAATAAGATGGGTGGACAAATAGGGTAAAATGAAAAAATAACATCTAAAAAATTACATGAAAATGTAAATGGGAAAATTACAAATGGTTCTAAAAAAATTAAAATAATAGAGGTTCCATATATAACTTCCTTCCTTATATCACATCACTATTTATTTATAGATATATTTAGTAGGCTACTGATATTGAACTTATTATTATATCCCATATATCATAGGTCATCACAAGGGGGTGAATCACACTATATGATTTTATATTTGTAAAAATACTCCTTGATTCCTCATATAGAACCTCAAATACAACAACATAAATGTCACCAAGTATTTGTTAGACAATATCATACCATGGTATAGAAAAAATAATGAAAAATGTTCTCAAAAGAAGGCATTTTATTGTTAACAAAATGTTCATAATTCTCTCTAACAAAATAATCCATCATACAATTATTTCAACCATAAAAAAGAGAATATCACAACTTGGGAGGAACTAAAATAAACTAGTTTAATCATAATTTATGAATATTACCTCATAATGAAAGCCAATAATGATCCATTAATGCAGAGGAACTATCCTTATGGTCATCCAAAACATCACCTATATATCAATGTTTCATCAACGTAAGAAAATATTATATAAGGTTATGTGCCCAGTCACATATCTATTTGAACATTAGATCACGAAATTTTAGAAAAGATAAATCAAATACTAGGGTCTTTTAAAAAACACAATTTTTCTAGTGATATTGAAATGATAAAATATAAGGCCCCAGCCTTAAACAATACTTATTCTTGAGATATTCAATGAATACACCTTGAGAATATTTTCAGGTTTAGATTTTTAGAGAATTAGATCATAAAACATGCATTATATCCAACATTTAAACAAAGTGGTTACAATAGAATATATTATTCATTTTTTCCATCAACGGAAACATATTTAAAATATAACATGGATTCTTTCTTGACACTTCTTTGACACTATCATCATATCATGTACCATTCCCTTGACCTGTGAAAATCATTTAAAACATGGGATGATCATAAAAAGCTCAGTAAGGGATATATATATGTGGAAAGGAAACATGAGTACATGTATACATAAGAATAAATGAAATCATACTTTACTCAAAAAACATAAGCACTTTATCATACCTCATCAAATAATGAATAAATCATAGAAATCATAATACATAACGGTATCTTGATGCATTCTTAACATTCTTACGTAGGGAGTAACACTCTTGGTTATGTTTGGAATACCCATCACAGTATATTACCTAAATCTCATTAGAGAAACCTTAACGTTTAACTCCTTCGTGTTACCCAATGCATTGGAGAGCTATATCGGGCTCACCTGCCGTTAGTTTATCACGAAACCACCCGTCTTCATAACAATGCCCCTGAACCATAACATAATCATATCACATAAAACATTCATAAAGGAAACATAACATTTCCACATTTCAATCACAAGATATCAATACATCACATTGATATAAAAACATTATGAAAACCATTTTCAATACCAAAATAAAATAAAATTAAAACATGGTATTTATTTTTTTCATTTTAAAAAAAGGTATGGCTTGTAGAGGAAGCCGAAACTCAAATAATGGTCACGGCGACAGAGAAGTCGTTGTCGCCGCATACGTATGACAAAAAAAATTCCACTTTTTCATTTAGTAAAATGCTTTGTATAAAAAGATTCCTTTTGGAAAAACGTAAAATCAAAGGGGCTTATACACCGTATAAAAAAGGATGTGTATAAAACTAAATATGCCTCAAGGAAAAGAGATTGAGACGAAGTCCCGTACCTCGGGTCTGAATTGACTCGATCTTTCTTTAACGTCCTGAATAATAAATTTGAGTTAATTTCTACTTATCTTAAGATCCTTTTTCAAGTTCATTATTCATTTTATACCACTTATTATCATGTCATGAACACTATGTAATTATTTAGGTTAATAACGGTCATTTTATCGATCATTGGTACTTGAGTCAAAAATAAACACTTTATAATTACAAGTTGTTCATGTATCCATTATATCTAGATTTATAATCATGATTTACATATCATATATATCATATATATCCAGTATATA
Organism: Viscum album; assembly: GCA_963277665.1. NCBI lineage: Eukaryota > Viridiplantae > Streptophyta > Magnoliopsida > Santalales > Viscaceae > Viscum > Viscum album. The sequence goes on from OY728126.1 coordinate 993,885,886, forward strand.
CATGCATTTATAATATTACATAACGTTTAGAGGTAAGAAATGAAATGCACCGTTCATGGAGACGGTAAGTCGTACGTACGCATGAACGCTACTTTCATTTCTATTTTGTATTTTATGGAATGGAATAATAATGATATAAAGGTATATTATAATTCCATTATAATATAATATATAATATCATTAATTACATCCTTTATACGTCCCACATATGGCATTAACGAATCAAATCACTTTGAGTGGGCGATAGTCCGCACTTCCTAAAATGAAGATATCGTGTTTACCCATAATGGAAACCATAAAGGTATGCCATAAATGAAAAATAAAGAATCTTAAGTAAAACATAGAAATTTTATATATCATATATAAATATAGTGTCATCTTAATGGTCACCTATTATGGTGTAAAAGAATATTGAACAATCATCATTTTGTGAGGCAGAAATTCTCCATCCACAGAAACAATATGTTCTTTAACCATTAGATATAGGCGTGTGTAAGTGTAGCTAGAATACCTCTTATAACAACATCCTAGTATATGGGAGATACTGGTTTTGTTACAAAAGAAATTAATATAAAGAGTTTAGGGGGTTGGATAAGAAAAATAAAACATAAGAACACAAGAGACGATAATACCTTTAATTCAGGTAACTCTTTTTGATTTGAGCTCAAAGTTTTTCTTGGGAAGACTTATGCCCAAAGTGAGGCTTCAAGGAGTAATACAGGGATGTGTAGAGACAAAATGGGCAGGGTTTTTTTGAGCCGAAGGCTAGAGGTGGGGGACTTTTATAAGAGAAGAGGACGGGCACTCTTGGAAAGTTAAGAAAAGAAAATTTGCTATAAAATGATTTTCAGATAAAAAAGGTCCCACAATTATAAATTTCGAGGATAAGGTGATAAGGGTTCTAAATACACCAATACAATAAAATTTTGACAAATGTTGGTCTTAGATTTTACATTATTTTTTCATTTTATTTAAATTGTTAAATAATGATGTAATCACTACATCATCATGGTGTCATAAATAATTTAATTTATTTAATGTCTAAAAATTATAAAAAAATATCCTGACGTATTAAATCTATTTATCTTTCTAATTAATATTTATAGTCAAAAATACGATTTTTATAATCCCATTTAAATTTTTTTTAGTTAAACAACTCATGTTTGTGTCATTTTTACTTTTACTTTAAATAAAAGGCATTAATGTCTTTATCCTACCCATGTGGCTCAATGGGGTCCCTAAAATAGACCCATGGGTTGTCTTGGTCTGCCATGACTCATCCACTAAGAGTAGGACATGTTTCTAGGTCATTTCATATTATTGAAACATTATTTTTACTTTAAATTACACTAATTACCTCTAATCGCAATTAAAAACATAAAAGTTACTATTCACCAAAAAAATATTTTAATCCCATTGAACCACATTTTAATTCTTAATGAAAACCATGTATGTCGGAGTTTTGAAATTCTAAACACAGAGGTGGTAACATTTTATTTAAACGAAAAAAATTAGTTTTTTAAGTACCACATAGTGGTTTCACTATTCATCAAAAATTGATGTTTTTTCAGAAAAATACCAAAACTTCACCCTAAGCTATATTTGATACTCCGAATTCAAAAATGGTCTCTATTTTACAAAATTCAAATCATATAAGTTACATTAATTAAATTAATAATTAATTCTTGCTGTCATGACAAATAGCGTGTTTTTATGAAACAATAAGTATCAAAAAGATTGACACTAGATTAAGTCCAATTTCAAAGTGAAATTAATTCCAACGACCACTATTGGATTAAATGGTAAAGATATATTCATATTACTCTTTAAGTCCAATTAAAAAGATAATCTAACCATATAATTTAATTAGATGAAAAAGTAGTTTTCATTTAAAATGTAGTATTTTTCACTCTTCATTAAAAAATAAACATTGTCAGAAAAATACCTAAAATTTATCCAATGTAAATATAAATGTCCCAATCATAAAGAATATCTTTATTTTAAAAAATATAGATTATAAAATTGTCAAAAGTTTTATTTAAAAATTGTTTTCCATCAAAAGGCAGTAAAACAATCTTTTAAAAATATTAGTGTATTAGAAGCTTAAGATTAGATTTATTCTCATTTTATGCCTCTAAAACACTATCTAATTCATTAATAGAAATAGATAAAAATATATATTTTTCATTACATACTTGGGATGTTACATCAATCCCCCCTTTAGAAAATTGTGTCCCCATAATTTATTTACTTATCGAATAAGTTGGGGTATTTAGCCCTCATTGCATTTTCAGATTCCCATGTTGCCTCTTCAATCATGTTGTTTTTCCACAAAAACATTACATGATGAATCACCTTATTCCGTAACACTTGATCCCTATGGTCAAGATTCTGTACCGGTTGTTACTCATAAGATAGGTTCTCTTCCAGCTGAACTACCTCTGGACTCAAAACATGAGATGGATCTGGAATATACTTTCTCAACATCGAAAAATGAAAAACATTGTGTACCTGAGATAAACTCAGAGGTAAAGACACTCAGTACGCAACTGATCCAACTCTCTCCAGAATGTCATATGGTCCAATGAACCTCGTACTCCGCTTTCCTTTCTTACCAAATCACATCACACTTTTCAATGGTGAGACTTTGATAAAAACATGATCACCTACCCTAAAAGATAGATCCTTACTCTGATTATCCGCATAACTCTTCTGCATGCTCTGAGCTGTTCTCATGTGTTTCTGTATCATCTGAACTTTTTCTGACAACACTTCTACCAATTATAGTCCCATCAGCTTCCTTTCACCCACTTCATCCCAGAATGATTGAGTTCGACACCGCTTCCCATATAACGCCTCAAATGGTGTCATCTGTATACTAGAATAAAAACTACTATTATAAGAATTCTCAACCAAATAATATGTTGGTCCCAACTTCCCCGATAATCTATCGAACAAGCACGTAGCATATCTTCCAAAGTCTGAATTGTTAGTTCTGTTTTCCCATCTGATTGAAGATGAAAAGCTGTACTAAAATTTCATTCAGTACCCAATGACATCTGAAGGCCTTTCCAAAGGTTGGAGGTGAAATTAGGATCACGATCAGATACAATGGAGAGAGGAACTCCATGTAACCTGACTATCTCTTTAAAATAAAATCGAGAAAGTTGATCTAGGTAAAAAGTATCTCGTATAACAAGGAAATGAGCAGATTTAGTCAAGAGATCAATAATAACCTAGATTTCATTATTACCTAGAGATGTCTTCGACAATCCCACAACGAAGTCCATGGATATATTTTCCCTTTTTCCCTCTAACACTGGTAAAGGATGAAGCATCCATTTCGGTAACTATCACTCTTCTTTAACCTGTTGAAATGTTAAACACTACACAGTAAAATCAACAATATCTCTTTTCATTCCGTCCCCTCAGTAATACTCCCGAAGATCTCTATACATCTTAGTACTGCCAGGATGAACTAAAAACGGAGATCTATGAGCATCACATAAAAACTCTCTCTTCAACTGTGAATCACAAGGCACACAATATCTATTCCCAAATCTCAAAACACAATAATTATCAATGTTGAATTCAGGAAACATACCCTTCTAAACCAGCTCTACCTTTTTCTGCAACTCGTTGTCTTGCTTATGTGCTTGCTTAATTCTGTCTGATAGAGAACATTTCACTGATACCCGAAACAAAACAGAAGAACATCATGCACCAACAACATCTATTACAAATTTCATCAAATCCTTAACCAAAGGATCATGTTCCAAATGCAAAATTGTTAATGATGAATTAAATTTTCGACTCAAATCATCAGCTACTTTATTTGCTTTTCTCGGATCGTAATGAATTGTACAATAATAATCCTTGATTAATTCTAGCCATCTCCTCTGTCTCATGTTCAATTCTTTCAGAGTGAATATATATTTTAAACTTTTGTAATCATTATATATTTTACACTTTACTCCATACAAATGATGCCTCCAAATTTTTAGAGCAAAAACAACATCAGCTAATTCAAAAACTTTTGTAGGGTAATTTACCTCATGAGTTTTCAACTGTCGTGAAGCATATGCAATTACCTGATCATTCTGCATAAGGACATAACCAAGTCCATTCAATAAAGCATCATTGTAGATAAAAAACTCACCATTCCTGGAAGGTAGTGTCAAAACTGGAGCATTCACCAATCTTTTTTTCAATTCCTGAAAACAATCATCACATTATTTTGCCCAGATAAACTTAACTCTCTTCCAAGATAGCTTAGTCATTGGACTAGATAACCATGAAAAATTTATAACAAACCTTCGGTAATAGCCTTCCAAACCGATGAACCTACGAATCTATGTTACATTTGTTGGTCTTGTCCATTCTTCAACAACATTTGTTTTTGTAGGATCAAGAGTTATCCCATCTTTAGAAACAATATGACCATGGGAAGGAATTTGTTGCAACCAAAACTCACACTTTCTGAATTTCCCATACAATTTATTTCCTTTTAAGGATTGCAAAATAACCCTTACATTTCTTTCATGATCCTATTTACTTTTAGAAAACACAAAAATATCATCAATAAACACAACCACCATCTATTGCCTTAATCAACTGAGCCATCACTGCAACAAAATGTTCACTTTTAACTCTGACCATCTAGGGTTTTTGATTTGTAAGGTCATTTCCCTCAGTATGCCTTCCCAGAAAATCTTCTATGATTCCTCTACGAAAAACCATTCTGAACAAACATGTCTTAGATGATGAAACATGGTAATCTTCAAATTCTATATCATTTCAATTTGACCATAAAATAATATTTTTGGATAAAAATTTAATAGAATTATATCTCCTAAAGTTATATAAACAGACATCTGATACCAAATATAAGGCCCCAGCCTTAATCAATACTTAATCTTGAGATATTCCAAGAATACACCTTGAGGAACATTTCAGGTTTAGAGTTTTAGAGAATTAGATCACAAAACATGCATTACATCCCACATTTAAACAATATTGTTATAATAAAATATAGTATTCATTTTTTCCCATCAACAGAAACATATTTAAAATAAAACATGGATTATTTCTTGACACTTCCTTGACTATATCATCATATCATGTACCATTCCCTTGACCTGTGAAAAACAATTCATAAACTTGGGATGAGCATAAAAATATCAGTGAATGATATAAAAATATGGAAAGGAAACATGATTACATGTATACATAAGAATCAATGAAATCATAATTTACTCATAAAACATAAGCACTTTAACATAACTCATCAAATCAGGAATAAATCAAAGAAATCATAATACATAAAGGTGACTTGGGGAATTCATAACATTCTTACGTAGGGAGTAACACTCTTGGTTACGTTTGGAATAACCATCACAGTATATTCCCTAAATCACTTCGGATAAACCTTAACATTTAACTCCTTCGCGTTACCCAATGCATTGGAGAGCTATATTGGGCTCAACCACCCTTAGTTTATCACGGAACCACCCATCTTCATAACAATTCCCAAGAACCATAACATAATCGTATCACATAAAACATGCATAAAGGAAACATAACATTTCCACATTTCAATCACAATATATCAATACAACACATTGATATAAAAACATTATTAAAACTATTTTCAATACCAAAATAAAATAAAAGTAAAACATGATATTTATTTTTTTCATTTTAAAAAAAGGTATGGCTTGTAGAGGAAGTTGAAACTCCAATAATGGTCACGGCGGCGGAGAAGTCGTTGTCGTCGCATACATATGACAAAAACATTACCTTTTGTCATTTAGTAAAACGCTTCGTATAAAAAGATTCATTTGGATAAATGTAAAAGTCAAAGTTGTTTATACACCGTATAAATGAAGGATGTGTATAAAACAAAATATGCCTCAATGAAAGGAGATTGAGACGAAGTCCAATACCTCGGGTCCGATTTGACTCGATCGGTCATTAACATCATGAATAATAAACTTGAGTTAATTTCTACTTAGATAAAGAACCTTTTTCAAGTTCAATATTCATTTTATATCACTTCTTACAATGTCATGAACACTATGTAATTATTTAATTTAATAACGGTCATTTTATCTATCATTGGTACTTGAGTCAAAAATAAACTCTTTATAATTACAAGTTGTTCATGTATCCATTATATCTAGAGTTATACTTATGATGTATATATCATATATATCATATATATCCAGTATATACATCCATTTATAATATTATATAACGTTTAGAGGTAAGAAATGAAATGCACCGTTCATGGAGACGATAAGTCGTACGTACACATGAACGCAACTTTCATTTCTATTTCGTATTTTATGGAATGGAATAATAATGATATAAAGGTATATTATAATTACATTATAATATAATATATAATATCATTAATTACATCCTTTATATGTCCCACATATGGCATTAAAGAATCCAATCACTTTGAGGGGGCGGTAGTCCACACTTTCTAAAATGAAGACACCGCGTTTACACATAGTGGAAACCATAAAGGTATGCCATAAATGAAAAATATCAAAGAATAAGTAAAAAATAAACATATTATATATCATATATAAATATAGTGTCATATTAATGGCCACCTTGGAAGGCGTTAAAAAAATATTGAACAATCATCGTTTCCTGAGGCAGAAATTCGCCATCCACGGAAACAGTATGTTCTTTAACCATTAGATATAGGTGTGTGTAAGTGTAGATCTAATACTTCTTATAAAAACATCCTAATATAATTAAGGTACTGTTGTTGTTACAAAATAAATGAATAAAAAGATTTTAGGGGGTTGGAGAAGCAAAATAAAACATAAGAACACAAGATAAGACACTACCTTTAAATCAGGTAACTCTTTTTGATTTGAGCTCAAAGGCTTCCTTGGGAAGACTTATGCCCAAAGTGAGACTTCATGGAGTAAGAAATAGATTTGGAGAGAAAACATTGGTAGGGGTTGTCCATGCCAAGGGCTTTGGAAGTGTGGGTAATGTGGTAGATGTGGGGGGCCTTTTATAAGAGGAGAGGAGCGGCACTCTTGGAAAGTTAAGAAATGATACTTTGCTATAAAATTATTTTCGAATAAAAAATGTCCCACAATTATAAATTTCAAGGATAAGGTAATAAGGGTTCGAAATCAACCCATCAAATAAATTTTTGACAAGTGTAGGTCTTATATTTTACATTATATTTTCATTTTATTTAAATTGTTAAATAATGATGCAATCACTGCATCATCATGGTATCATAACTAATTATATTTATTTAATGTCCAAAAATTGTAAAAAAAATATCATGATGTATTAAATCTTCTTATATTTCTAATGAATAATTATAGTCAAAAATATGACCTGTATAACACAATTTAAAAATTGGTTTAGTAAAACAACTCATGTTTGTGTCATTTTTACTTTTACTTTAAATAAAAGGCATTAATGTCTTTATCCTACCTAAGTGGCTCCATGGGGTCCCAAAAATCTACCCATGGGTTGTCTTGGTCGGCCATTACTCATCCAATAAGGGTAGGACATGTGTCTAGGTCATTTCATATTATTAAAACATTATTCTTACCTTAAATTACACTAATTACCTCTAATCGGGATTAAAAACTTAAAAGTTACTATTCACCCAAAAATTATTTTAATCCCATTGAACAACATTTTACATCTTAATGACTACCATTTTTGTCAGATTTATGAAATTCAAAACACAGAGCTGGTAAAATTTCATTTAAACGAAAAAACAGTTTTTTAAGTACCACTTAGAGGTTTCACTATTTATCAAAAATTGAAGTTTTTCAGAAAACTACCAAAACATCACCCTAAGCTATATTTGATATTCCAAATTCAGAAATGATTAATATTTTAAAAAATTCAAATCATATAAGTTACATTAATTAATTTAATAATTAATTCCCGCTGTCATGACAAATAATGTGTTTTTATGAAATAATAAGTATCAAAAGATTGACACTAGATTAAGTCCAATTTCAAAGTGAAATTAATTCCAACGACAACTATTGGATTAAATCGTAAAAATATATTCAAATTACTCTTTAAGACCAATTAAAAAGATAATCTAACCATATAATTAAATTAGATGAAAAACAGTTTTGATGTAAAATGTAGTCTTTTTCACTATTCATTAAAAAATGAACATTGTCAGAAAAATACCAAAAATTTATCCAATGTAAATTTAAATGTCCCAATCATAAATAATATCATTATTTTGAAAAATATAGATTATAAAATTGTCAAAATATTTATTTAAAAATGGTTTTCTGTCAAAAGGCAGTAAAACAATCTTTTAAAAATATTAGTGTATTCCATGCTTAAGATGTGATTTATTCTCATTTTAAGCCTCTAAAACACTATCTAATTCATTAATAGACATAGATAAAAATATCAATAATTCATTATTTACTTGGGATGTTACATAAAATGTATTTTAACATAGTATCATGGGCCATAATAAGGACTAAAATTACTTAAGGGTTTCTATGTAATTGTTTTATAATAGAAATTGTTTTTTTTAATTTAGATTAATATTTATTTAGTGAACTAGTGTTTATATTCGGAACCAAAACTTTTGGATGATTTTTTATGTTATATGGTTTCTTTAGGGGTTCAAGAGAGAATCATAATAAGTATGAAATGATAAGGCTATTGTAAATAAGGATAATAGAGGGGTAAGATAATGAACTTATGGTTTACATTAAGTTATAATTGGACAAAGGTTTTAGGGGTCCCCTAATTGAATGTTTAATTAGTTTAAATATCATTTTATTCTCTAAAGGATATTTGGAAATTATTATTTAAATTAAATGTGCGATCAGACCCCTTTCTTTTTTCAGATAGAAGGTGCTTGAGAGGGACAAATCATTTTTCCCTCACATATTTTTCTTCACTCATAATGTGGGATAGATAATGGTGCGTTATTCTATTGATTCAAATTAATATCATTATTTAACTTCTATTTAACTTAATTTAACACTAGTTTGGCGAATTTCATTTTGTTCTCCAAGGCAGATTCTGCTAGAGTATAGTGGAATCAACCTAAATAAATGGAAATTTCATGGGCATTGGATATCGGGCACACCGAATTGAAGGTTGTACACCATTAATTGTGTGTTTAGTTGAGGATGTATTCATACCAATATTCATTAGCGGGTTCTATAAAATTAAATGATATTTATTATTGGATAGTTTTCAAATGATATTGTTTTTTTGGGGGCTCTAAGGGTGCAGTTCGTCGAGATTTTTTTGTGATGGAATATCTTTATGAGTTGTTACACCATTATTTCACTATGGTTTAAATTAAGTGATTAATGATTATATTTTATAATTATTCATGTATGTCATACAATGTGAGACAATAGGTATGGGTGTGTTATAGGATCAGACAAAGTGTGTACGGTCTTGGATGATGTTAAGCATAACCTGGATTGGGTTGTAACACATTAGTTGCGGTTGGTGGTCCATATAAAACTGGATCATATCATTGTTATATAGGAGTTTCCTGTAACATGAATTTTCATGTTATTTTGTTTGGGTTTTTGGGATTATAAGAGGCTGATAGATGGAGATAAGATGGTTTTCAACATCCAATGATCAAGATAGGTTCTTATTAGCACTTTTGGTGTTAGAATATCTCACAAAATATGTCCCTAATGGGAAATAGCGATGATTAGACTTATAAGGGAACCTTTGTTGTATTAAAAAAATTAGATGATATGTTTTTAGGATAGGATAATTCTAATGTGGTGATCTTGGTGATTATGAGATTCCTATTTCATGTGAGGAAGAGTGAGATGATAATTCGTCTCATAATTATGTGAGACACCCTATTGAGGGTGGTTTTTTGGATATCTATTTGTTGTAAGGATGAATATTATATTAGTAATGGACTTGTTTCAAGTATTATGATTTCATCTAGGATATAATATGATACATATCACGTGATATATGTGAGATAGGAATCAGGTGTGAGTAATGGGAATGATTCAGGGATTTGATTCATGATTCCAAACATTCTCGAGCGCCATAGCTTGGGATAGACCCTGGGTATTGGGATTCAGAGTGTGAGTGATTTCAACGAGGATGGAATATCCAATGTGGTGTGGCATTGCATAAGCCTGTGTGTTTTGAAGCCGCCAATGGGCTATGGGTGAGAGTTGACATCACGGGGTAGAGACTGGGATTGGTTTGGAGGACCTTGTGGATGGTCTAATGTATGAGATTAGATATGATTTTATTAAGGGATGTATCTTGAGAGAATATCACCAGGATATTAGTTGTAGAATTTTTTGTTGGTATATAAGAACTTTCTTTTTTCATGTTTTTGATAGACTATTTCATTGTCCTAGAGGGTGGATCATTGGGATTTTATTATCTCTAATGTCTTTGAGAAATGGTTTTTGTTCTTGGGATCCCCAAAAAGTATAGAAGAAGTGGTTTTTGTGATTTTTAAAACCCCAAATCCATTAGAGATAGATTAATATAAATATGACTCTTTAGATTTTATAAGGATAGGTTTTTATTATGACCACTTCCTAATGTTCAGGTATTACTTTGAGGACCTTTTCATGCATGTATTGGGTATGTTTTTTATAGATAAGATCTTTCGATGAGTTGGCTTGTGCCAATGAATACAATGTGTTTTAATCATGAGATGATAAAGGATTGATAATCGCTATACCCACATACATTAAAGGGTGGGGTTTAGCATTATAGAAATATGGTTGTACCTTGTTTCTATGGGTAATTGACCAAAGTTTGGATGTCACCATACCCTGAGATTTTTTGTATTCTATGAACATAAATATGATGGAATGAGATGATGAAATTTATTTCAATATGTAATTGTAATAGTTATGATCAGGTGTCGTATTGTCCTGGTTAAAACAAGGTTTCATGATTCCCACAGAGTTTTGGTGGCCTAATTAGCAGACGATATCCCTTGACCTTGTGTGACATATTGATTTTACATCTTGCACAAAAATTTATATGATATCCTATGGTAGGAAAATATTTTTCGATATAATTATGATTTATTTAAATCACGATGAATGGTTAATTTAGTGCACTTTCAGGCAGTTCTGTCAACATTTTGGTTCAAAACAAGATGTGAATCAGATAAGGCTAGTCTTACTCAATGTGCTTTTGAGATGATATACGTGAGTCCTTGGTAAGGAAATTATTATAGTTTATGTGTGTGTGTATTAAATTATTATTTATTTTTTATGTATTTAGTGATTGTGATTGGCCCTGTAGGACATTAGTGTATTTTCTATTATATTTTGTTAAATATACATTTTATATCACATCATATTTAATTCAATTATGTTTACTCTATATTGGTTTTGCAGATTTTGGTTATTTTATTCTCTTGGAGGGTCTTTGATTTGGGGTAATAATATTCTAATTATATGTATTAGCCCCTCAAATCTAGTCTCAAGCCTCTATAATATGGATATTCACACATGATTTTATGTAGTTCCCCCATGCCATAGAACTAGGGAGTTTCCCTTGGCTAATTCATCATAAAGTTATAATATAGACTTATTTTGATTTATAATTCATTGAAATAATAGTCTTGCAATCATGGAATGTGTTGGAACATATGATTAACCTCATACTAGTGAGTGATAAAGACCATTTTAGTAGGTTATCCTTATTACCAAGGGTACAAGATTTATATTATTGGGTTGATCTGTATTTATGAAGGTGTTTACTAAATATGGGTTATTTACAAGATATATTATTTAGGGGTTTTGGCTATGAGATCATTTGAAATGGGAATGTGTTCATTCATTGTGAGTAGTAATTCAAGAATTAGATGATATTTTCCAGGTTTTATGAGATTTTATTTTGTTAAGAGAGGATAAAAAAATAAATTTTCAACAATAACATAAACTAAGATTTCCCATATAATATATTTGTGGAATTTTACACATTTGAAGCCTGTTTTATTCTCTAATAGTTTTCTATGAGGATTATATGGATCTTTTTATATAATTATGGAAATGTGACTTCATCATGGGATTCTTGAATAACCATAGTGTTCTATCATTATCATTTAATTCCTAAGTGATGGAACACTTATTGGTTCAGTGTGTGTATATGGTTCATGAATAATGATCTTAGAATGTGCATGAGTATCTGTAAAGGATGTAGAGTCAATCATGTAATGTTTTATTAACAACCTATTTTGAATTTTACCTCATAGATTGTTTATGTAATTCTTCATATCTAATCCATAACATTGAGAAAAAATCATAGAAGATTTCATTGGCCTTTGGAATGCGAAGTGCATTAGGTATTTCTGGTATTGTGGTTACGGTTTGAGGGGAATATGAGTTTGATGCATTTTACATTGGTTATTGAAATATATTTTCATGTATAATAGTGGAATAATTAATAGAAACTCTTGTTTTTGGAATGAAATATAGATTTAGGGTTGTATTATGATTGATCATGGGATGAGTGAGAGCCCTATATTTTAAAGATGAGTGGTAGGGAATCATTGATTGGAATAGATTTAAATATATTGAGGAATTGTCAATGGGTTTGGTGTGTGATCATAGATTGTATTGAACAAGAAAAATGGGATAATGAGTCTAGTTTCAGGATCATCTTATATATGACCATAGATTAACTAGTTTTAAGAGTTCTTAAGTGTAATCATGAACCAGTTCATGGGATAGGGTTCTAAGTTTCCCCCCTGACTTAGGAACGATAGTGGGTTTTGGTGAGTGTTCTTTTTTGGAAAAAAATCTCAATGTGTGAGTGTTGGTGTGTATTTGTTTTATATAGTGTTCGTTCCATTTGAGTTTTGAATTTTTGAATGATCCATGTGTGGGTACCTTGATAGTCTATTTTGGTTATTGAGGAACTGAAATGGTATAACAATAATAGTGTTCTGGTGGTTCTAGTTGGGGGGGGGGGATTTTGTTCTGAGGTGACCAAGATGTTTTGTAAGATATTTACAGGTGTAGATACCTAGATTCTGATGCATGGGAGATATCACTCAGCTTCCGGATGTGACATAAAAAATTTATTGAGGTACATCGGGATAGTTAATCCAGGGTTATCATTAATGACAATGTTGAGTGATTGTTGACATAGATGAGCGACACATGGGTTGTCTGACCATTTTTGGGAATTTATTTGGGATTCATATAAGGTAATCCATATGATGGAGTGTTCTAAAATTTCTATTTGTTAATAAAGTCACATTTCATGTAAGACTTATATGTTTAGTGTTTTATTTGAGAACAATTATGAGCGGGAAAACTAAATCCATTCATTTTTGCAGTGATGTATAGAATGGGGGCCATGGAGAATGGACATTAAGTTCCTGAGAGTGGTGATAATAATATTTACACAGTTTAGAGGATCATATAAATAACTGAAAAATATGCCTCAATTTGGAAGGGTTGTAGTGGTGGTGAGACCCATCAAAGAGACAGATAATGTTATATTATGACGTCAATCTGAGCTAAGATCAAATCATATCTAGTTTCATGGATAATATGAAATTTTCAATTTATATATGGTGTTTTTTGGAGTCTATGCATTGAAGTCATGCTCAAGGTGGTCTCAGTATGATAAATGTGTTATTAGTTATTTCAACCATGATTTGGGATGTGATATTTGAGCCAAATCATGGTTCATCGTCTGAATCAATGGATGAAATAAATTTTGGGACATGGTTCAAGGGGTTACCATCTATCATCACCGTGTTTATGGGTGACAACCTCATTAATGACATGGTTCATGGGTGAAACCATTTTTTTCACAAGGTTCGTGGGTGAATTTATTTCATCACATGGTCTAGGGGCTAACCCATTTCATCATTTGATTCATTGGTTGAATCATTTTTCAACCATAGTGAAGATGTTTGTTTGAAGAATATTTATGGGAATTAAGAAATTTTTGGTACATGAATTGAGATAATGAGTCAGATCATAATTTGGGTGGTCATTGGTGTAATTTATGAGTTGAGTATAGGGGTTTTATTTAAGGAAATGTCAGTTGGTGCGACCAAGAGTTTTATGAAGATGTTGGAATGAGTTGGTCCAACTAGTTCATTTTTATATAGTTAGATGTGGTGGTGTGAAAACAATATTTGTATCGAGTTATAAAATCTAGTATGTAGTTTTTTATACTCATAGTGGTGTGTTTTAAATTGGAAATTACTATGATGGGGTGAACATGGCTTCAAATCAGACATTTCAAGTGTATTCTATGTATTATTATGTTGGGGTGAACCATAATATTTGTGAAGGGTTGGGTGAATATATTATTTTTTTTGTGAGATATATGTTCAATGGTCATCATAATAGCATTGATATTGGTTGTAAAACCTCATTATATTATGAATATTTCACATTAAATAAATTTAACTTCGTTGATAGTTTATAAGACACACAATCCTGAGACAAGAATTATTCTTGTATAGTATACCATTATAACACAAATATTAAAATTTAAATTTCAATAGGAATATAAATATTTTTTAAAAAAATATCTATAATTTTATTATAAATAGAAAGTATATTTTCATGTACTCAAATTTAATGTAAAGTTAATATCTCTTATCGAAATATCTTTTTCATTAAAAGAGAATTTAATAATTTCTTTGAGAAATAAAATGAATAATTTATTCGAATTTTATAATTATTTTTTCAAAAAATGAACATCAATTTTGAAATCATCATGTTGAAATTTTATTTGAGTTACGTTTATTATTTTTTCGGAAAAGAATTGTTTTTCAATGGATAGTCAAAATATAAATTTTTTATTGAAAGCAATTTTTTTAGGAATTAATAAATTTTTATTTATTTCTAAATTTTATATGAAAAGTAAAATTTGATCATTTATATTGATAAAAATTCAATGATGGTCATTCTAATTCATTTTATGATTTATTTTGGTATAAAAATATATTTTATGCCTATGAATATTTTTATTTCCTGTAAACTGGCTTCATCACATTTTATTGGTTAATTAGAAAAATGAATTTTATTAATCATTTAAATTTAATTTGATAAAATGGATTCCATATTTTTAATCTAAATAATTTAAATAATTTAATAGGGTAACTTAATTTTTTTCACTCTGAATAGTAACGCTACTAAATATATTTCACCATGGTAAAAGGAGCAAAATTATCTTAAACCCATGCTATAAATGTTGAAAACATTTCTAACAGATCCATTTATCTAAATTTTTTGTTGTTTTTTTGACCAAATATATTTTTGAGGAGTCAAACAATTTATTTTAAAGCATTATTTTGAATTTGGGAACATTATGTTGAGTTTTGTAAAGAAAAGTTGTATTTATTTTAAATATCTATTTTTTTGTGTTAAGAATTAAATAAAAATATGGAATAATTCATTTTCTTTGGATTTCACTAAAAGGCCATAAATATTGAGTTAATTATTTTTTAATCAATAACATTTTTTGAACCATTTTATTTCTTTATTTTATGGTAAAAAATTCTCTTAAACAAGGGATTTTCATAATTTTTTTTCATGTGTTCATTTATTTTAAATGTAATACCTAACAAGTTTAGAAAATATATATGATAAAATGGACTAAAAATCTTAAATTTGAATTCCTAAATTTTGTTATAATGACCCATTTATTATGGGGTATATATTTAAGATATCATGGTAAAGTTTGAAATTACAATGGCTAAGGATAAAATGGATTTAGCATTATTTAACTAGAACATAAGGTTTAAAATATTCCCAATAAATTCCCAAATGTGATTAGTTTTTTTATTTAGACTATAAAATATTATATTTTAATATTTCATTCCATGGTACCAATTTATATATGTATTATAATTATATTATTTATTATTTTTGAAGTACTAAATGTGTCCTCTCCCCCACCTATAAAAGGACACCCCCCTTTTCTCTTATTTACACAACATTGATTCATCCATCACTTCCAAACCATTCCAAAATCCCCAATAATCATCCTATAAACTATGTATATGTTCTTTCATTTATGAAATTATAATCCATTTTCCGTAAGATGGGATATAAAGGGAGACTTCTGAAGAAGATCTAATAATCGTACGAGACCTCTTCTAGCTTATTTCTTCATCCACCTCCTCAAATTCTATGGTATACATCCTAAAATAATATATTTAGTATCCATAATATTATGTATTATTATTATGAATATGTAACCTTCATTATTAGCTATCATTCCCTTTAAATGGTAAGTGAAATTATTACTCTTGTGTATATCTGGATTACCGCCTCCACAAAATGATACAATTAATTATCCATAACCATCCTTCATGTACGGTTATTATAATAGATTTAATGTTTGTATATTTTACTGCTGAAAAAATTATTTTGTATAGAACTATAATATAAAATGATCATCCCTACCATCTAATCCGTTGGAAAATGATAACTTTGCGGGTGTGTACGTGTTGATGGACACCTCCAAAAAGAGACTTGATTTGTTTTCATATATATTTAACATGGATGGTATAGAATATATATTTGATATATATATATATATGTTGGGATGTATGATATTTATGATGTAATTATTATTATTTAATGATAATATAATATCTAAAAAATTTCGTCTTTTCTTTGGAAAATGAAAACAACGTTTGTTCCTACATAAAACATACTATATCCATGAACGGTTTAGCTAATTTTTATATATAAATCGTTTATGGATGAATATATATATATATAATAGATATATATAATATTTATATAATGATTAATTTTTTTTAAATTATTTAATTATGATTAATTTATATGTATTATGACTTCAAAACTGAAACTTCCCTAAAAATTGAAATAGTTAATAACTGTAAATGATGATTTTAATAAGTAATTATTAATAAATTGCTATTGAAACTTTATAATTTATACATATATCATATTATAATTATGTATCATTTTCATTTATTGAATTATATTATATCAAAATTTAATTTTAAATATGTTATATATATTTTGATGCCAATCGAACATCATTTGAGAGTATTATTTTATAATATCATTTTGTACTAGTATTATTTATTATTAAATATATGAAGATAAAATTTCATGTTATAATTCATATTAATATCCTGAAATTCTATTACCCATTTTTTTAATGTATTTACTAATTAATAGTTCCATTTTCGACTCATTGGTACTTAAATTTATTGGAAAAAATATTTTGAAAAAATAGACATTATTTTCAATTTCATCAATAATATATTTCTCCCATGTAAATGTTTTATATAAAATGTTTTCAATGATTGTTTTTATATTCTATTGTAATTATTTTAAATCAAATTTACCCATGTTTTGCATTCAATAATTTATATTGAATGGAATGTTTTTTTCATTCTCAGAAAGGTTTAATATTAACTATTTTCTAAAAAAGAATCAATGAATCATTATTTTAACATAGAAGACATGAATATAATTTATTTAAATCATAGATAATAAATGATTTTTTTCAATATTTAATTGTTTCGAAAGAAATGTTCAGTAAAAATTAATTCCATAAAATTTTGTAATTTATTTTTTTTAATAAGTTATTCAAAAATGAAAAGGACGTTTTCCTCATGAAATATTTCTGGTGAACTTTTAATTGGATTTTTATTTATTATATCATCCATTGATTGTATCTAATAAATAAAAGCGATATTATCCAATTATATAATCAAGTTTTTTTTTCTAGATGATTTATAATTATGATGATGATATGTTTGAGAAACTAGTTTATTTTCAATGATTTATGGAATAATAAAATGATTAAATGACTATGAAACCTATTAACTTTCCACAAGATGTGCAATATGATTAATGATTAATGATCTTGTGGAACACATATGAATGGATTATGATTATGTGATGGGTGGTAGAAGAATTTTATATACATCTAATTAATTAATTAATGATGGTTACCTCATGAGAAAATATGGAATAGAATGGAGGTCAACCCTATTTAGTAAGAAAACTTTTACACTGTAATAGTATTGGAAATGCACCATGAATAATGACATGATGAAATGGGGACTAAACCCAATCTATAATGATATAATTGTTATTGAGCCTTTATTATGGAAAGTATATTATATGATTATATTTACGATAAAAACTTATATCTTATTCCAATTTTGTTCTCTGATTACTCATATACATTCACTTTATTAGGATTCATTCCATATGAACATGAATGATTTATGACACAATTCATCATTTTGTTATATGATATACAAGGTTTTGTTTTCAAATATAATTTTTAGCTTCTCATAACTTTATGTTGATGTTATGATAAAATAACAATTGATGTGCACTTGTTAAATCTTATTGAGAATCTAATCTCACAATTTCTTTTTATTTATTTATTTATGTTATGGATAGTGGTTCTATGTAGGGTATATCTAATAAGAGTACTATATAAGAAGA
Organism: Viscum album; assembly: GCA_963277665.1. Lineage (NCBI taxonomy): Eukaryota > Viridiplantae > Streptophyta > Magnoliopsida > Santalales > Viscaceae > Viscum > Viscum album. Next base: position 993,904,362 of record OY728126.1, read on the forward strand.
TCATTATGGGGGGTGAAGATATTTTTTAGAAGTAAGATGATTGTATATATGTACTATAAAAAGTAATCATTGATAGTCCATGTACATATATATGTAAAATATATTTATTATTCATCTATTAAGATTTAATAACAATTTACTAAGGGACATAGTAAGTATAGTTCCTAACATATGTATGTTTAGTAAATATTAGGAGGTTATTATTAGAGAAATATGGTATGAACCACGAGGATAAGTCTCCAAATAGAATAACATTATAATGTTTCTATAAGTTAGATTTTAATTTATAAAAAATATATCCCAATCAAGATACTAAATGTAGATGTGGTTTTGGGATAGATTCATACAGGTTTAATAACCTAAAAAATAGTTGGTTGAGTATATCTTGGACTCCATTTTGCGGCATTTGGACAAACAAAAATAGAGTTAAAGTGGGAGGCTTATCAAAATCATGCTTAGCAATGAAAATCTAGTTCATGAGCTTCGATGTTGATCTAGGTTCTCTCTGAAATTATTGGAACAATGCTCATTCTAGGAGGATGATCATGACTTAAAATTGAACTACTCATGTTTTGTAACAGGAGTTTTTCCTCATTAGATGGGTTCGTTATAGACCTCTAGTAATGGTTTCTAACTAAAAATTTATGAATCAAGTAATTGTAATATCATGATAGGGGATGGTGTTATTCACAACTACATTAGTTATGTTGTCATATTAATTAAATCCATATATTCAACAAGTGTTATGAATCAATGATGATAGATGAAAATTCTTTTCCCAAAGGGTCAGTCATTTTCCATTCATTTAATATCACCATTGATAAAATTTAAAATGGCACCTCTTTTTTAAATGATTATCTCCATGGAAGTTATTATCCCCCCTTATTCATTGTTTATATTATTCACTGGTGGAAGAATCTCATTGGGTTTTCAACAATTAAGCATACATTGTGAGAATGTGATTTTTTAATAGATTGTATAACCTCAAGGGTAATAAAAGCGACCCTTATGTTATTTTTTCAAATATAGAATATTTTTATTATGAGTGTATTAACATTTTTAGAGTATATGCACATGGATATCATTAATAAAATCCTCCATAACTATAGTGGTCATATTTTTCTATGATAAATAAAATAACATCCACTATTATGATGGTGCATGGTGAGTGTTCCCTTACTATAAACCTGGTTTAACACAATTGAAGGATATTTTTGTGTTAATTATCATTTCATTTATAATACATTATAAAGGATTTGAATATATGTTGAAAATTAATGACCTATTTCAAACTTAAGGAGTTATAGATTAAAAATATATTGTCTGCATTATGAATCCTATTATTTATTTGTCAAGATTATGTGGTTTTCGACCATGATTATTATTTCTCACAGTATGATTTTTTTAGTCAATGGTTTTAACTCAAAAAAAACATGATAATACTAAATGTTATTGGAAATGAAAAGATTTAGTAAAAAAATAACAACATTTTACATGAGTTGGACTAAAAAAATAGTGTTTCTATGACAACATTAATTTATGAAGCTATGAATCATCCTTAGCTTCCAAATAATCAAATGGGAGAAAACTTTTATTTTTATTCCATCATAATGTAAAAAATACATTATTTTAGTGGCACTGTTGATCCATTAGTTTTTGAGAAATATATTTATACCATCATATAAATATTTTCCATTCCCTACTGTTTGGAACATTAATGAGTTTTTTTTGTTAACCCTTTGAATGTAGAAGCATATAAATAGTGGAATGTTATCAATAAACTATGGAATTGGTAAAAATTCAACTCCATGTATTGGGATATGTTTAGGGGATTATTTTTTAATAAGTACATTCATCATATTTATCATATGAAAATAGAGAAGGAATTATATAAACAATATCAGTAGGATGAAGAATCAGTTACAACATTAGATGATAATTTTACAAGACATGTCAGGTAACATTCTCGTATTATAATTTAACATGAATATAATATAAATCAATTATTTATTTGATGAAAACCACATATACTATGGGAGTAATAAATATTAAATTTTAGTAGTTATGCGGACATTTTATGATGTTCTAGAAATGTTGAAATGGTGATTGGAGTTATCTATCAGTATCATAATTTATATGATGAAAAAACATGGAATTCAATGAAAATTGAAAATATAATTACCTTCAATAGGGGAAGATGTTCATACAATTATTCTCACTATTTGGATGAAGCCATTGTGAAAGTAAACATATGGATATTATTATATGTTTTAATAGTGGAATAGAATTTCATCCAATATTCAATATTTGAAGTGATAATAATATGATGTTGTCTGGTGGTGGATAAAAAAGAACCAAGAAATACATAGTCTACACTGTAGTGTTTCAAAATAAAGGAGAATTAAAATTATTCTATGTTCTACTCAAATAACAAGGTTAGTTAATATGAACAACATCAACATCCTCTTAAGGCCAACAACAAATTAAAATCTCTTGTGATAACTATTGATGATGTGGGAAAAATAAATCTCTATTAAAAGACTCAATTACCATCCAATATAAAACTCAAAATGTAATATTTGATTCTAGAACTACCAAATATTTTATATCATATGAATTTTATATCGGTATCACAATAAATCCATAATAATTAGATGTTTAATTAGAAATTAAAACTCATAATGGTGTGATGATGACCTATTAAGTCTATGCTTCTTACCTGATTAATGTTTGTTGCAATTTTATTCCTTAAAATACGGTTACGGACCCTCTAGTGCAATTTTATGCTATTCTGAGAATGGAGTGGGTATCGTTGTATAAACTGAATAACAATTCCCAAGTAAGGTAATTAACATTTGATATTCCAAACCATCTAATTAAAAAAATTTAGTGGGACAGTAAACATAAAAATTCTATGAGAAATAAATCGTTTTTATTGGTCTTTATTAATTTTCAATATGGTTGATTATCTCATATGGTTGGGGTGAGAATAAATCTCTATGATATTTATATATTATGGGAACATTTTTAGGTTTCCATGGGTGAGAAATCAATTCATCCTCTACATTTTGATGTTGATTTTTCCACAGGAAATTCTCTTTGTGCTACATCAATTACAAATAATTCATAAGGAATATCCTTGATTACATCAAAAGAATTAATGAAGAAACCTTAGGATAATCTTGATAAGTGATTAATTCATCCATGTACATCACCCTGTGGTGCACTTATTCCAATTTTTAAAACTCTTGATTGATCAATGTGACTCTATAATTTTTTTTCTAGAAATGAACAAGATCACAACAAATAATAAGTGTCTTATTTATTGTATCAATTTTTTTTGAAATAATTTAAAATAATATCAATATTTTATAAGGATTATCTTCAATATGATTACTATCAATTGAGCATAAAAAATGAGTCCATGAAATCATTCTATACAAGCTATGGAAACTAAGTAATTTTTTTGATGCCATTTTCTCTTAATAATTACCTCGCTATCTTCATGGAATTAATTAATAGACCATAGATAATTACCTTGAATATTTTATGGTAGTCTTTATAAATGAAATTATTATAAATTTGAAGAAAAAATAATAAAATTAATATCAGATAAGCATTGTACTGAAGAACCTTGGAAAGGATAAGAATCATGAATAAGTACCTATGTTTTAAATTTTACAAAAAAAAGAATCATTTTTGGGTCATATAATCTCAATAGAGGGAATATAGATGAATCCATCAAAGATGTAAGTTATATGATTTTTCCCAAGACCATCCATTACAAATGAGATCCATGATTTTCATAGTTTTTTTGGATAATATTTATTATTTATAGATCATATCTAATGGTCATATAATATTCTGACCATGTTAACATAGATGGGACTACATAGATTTTATATATATTATTATGAGGTAAATTTCAGGGAAATGAAGCAAAGGATTATTAGTTCAGATATTCTTACACTACCCATCAGTATAGACATTTTTTATATATTAATGAATTAAATATAAGAATTGTATATATCATCATTCATAATGATATATTAATATATTATACCTCAATAAAATTAATGGGTTTTAGAAAAAGTACCAACTCTTGATTTATAGTTATCTGTGGCAATATTTTGTGGTAATGATATCAATACATTATCTTTATAAATAAAGGTGATTTATATATACCAATCATAAAATATTATTGTATATATTCACTCCTAAAAGTATAATATATAGTAGAGAATATTGTTCAAGTTGATTAAATATTGTGACTTGTCAATAAATTTCCACCACTTGAAAGTGAACCAAGCTGAAGATGCTCTATGACATTAAGATCATGGTAGTTTATTTATGATGAGGATCCCAATAGATCTTATATTTTTGGAATTTTAAAGGTTATAAATTTAAATATTTAATGAATATATGAAATATTATCTTATGTAAATGATTTTTCATATATCTATACATGTGATTATTAAAGAGTGTAGAAGGGGAACATGGAGTTGAAAATAAGGTGAAAAATAATCCTATGTTCAAACATGATTTTGATTGAGAGAAAAGGGTCATGAACCATGTATGTGTTCCGTCCATATGAGATTTGAAAATTGTACTGTTATATAAATCTAATATTCATCCTTCTGTATTCCTAGAAGAATAATAAATATTTTATAGATCTAAAATAGTATTTCTAGTGGGATAATATGATATAATACGTCTCTATGGATATATCTGGATTGTTTATATGGTAGCAATTTTGTGATGAGAGACATATTTTTATGGGGTTGTTATAACCATTACTCATACCATAATATAAATTGGAAAACACCTTCTGGGATTTTTTTTCATCATACATCCCAAAACATCTAAATTCCGAAATCTAATTTTTATTTTAATTGGTCTCTTTATAATGACTAAAAATAATTTCTATTAGAGAATATTTATCTCCTGATCATGATTTAAGAATATAAACATACGTAGTTGTAGTGTATTCATGGAGTAACAAATTCTATTGTCTCTAATTGGGATTCATGTTTTACCCCATTGTTCTAGATAAGTTTTCAATATGATACAAATTCAGATATTTATTTTAGTACTTCTAATCATCTATTGATATGTGGTTATTATGAAAACACATTCAAACCCTAGAGGATATGAATGGACATTTATATGGATTAAAAAAGTTGTAGGGATCAAAACAATGATTTAGTAAATTTATTATACAATTTTTAATTTCACTCATGCATTAAATGGATTCTTATGAGGTAAAAAATTATAGGAATTGTATTACTCTAATATATTGAGATGATGTTTGAGAGAGTAATATATTAGTACCTGAACTAGATAAGGATATGTTATATAATGATATACCAATTCAAAAATATATAATTTAATCTTATATTACATATAAAGGTTACATAGGTATTCATTTATGATATCTAGAGTTCAATGTTGATGACTAGGTATTCTTAAGAATATATCCTTAAAATAACGTTATGATATTTGGAAATCCAGTCAAGAAAATCATAGATATATGAGTCCCTTTATAATAATTGGACATATCATACTGATGTAATATAGTTTTTAACTCCAACCGAAACATATCTCTATCGAGGGAAAAAATATTTTGATTCTAGATAGTAGAAAATAGGGATACAAAACAATACCACTCACAGAGCCATAATTTTGTCATGATACTAGAAATTAGAAGAAGAAATATGGGAATATAAGGATGTAATGCGATAGTAGCAACATCAATTGACTGTAATAGAGTGAATAAATTTCAAGGGATGCATTTTAATTGGAGGGGGATATAATGTAACAACCAATTATGTTTTTGATATATTTCTCTTCAAATAAATTCAATTTCTTCGATAGCTTTTGATACAAACATCCACACATCTAAATGAACAATGGTTGTGAAATCACAGGTAAATAAAGAATTATATAGTTTCATATTTATTAATATTTGTGAATTTAATATCAATTTTACTTTAAAGGGGTTGTTATGTTTGATAGCGTACCCGATACGCAACAACGATTTTCTTTGAAATCTTATGTTGCACACTAATAATATAATATTATTGTTTTAAATAGTAGTTATCTCCTAGAAATTGTATTGGAGGGAATGAACAAATCTAACCAAAATATGATTGTACATGATTTTAAAATGTATTTACATTTATCCAATAAAAGTTAGAGGCATAAAATGTGAATAAATCTAATTTGAAGCATAATTTACTTTAAAAGGCTGATTTATCAACTTTTAATGGAAAAAACTCTTTAAATATGGTTTTGGTCACATTAATACATTATATTTGACCAGATAAAATCTTTCCTCATAATGGGTATATCAAAAGTTACATTGTGTAAATTTTTGGAATTTTTCTGATAAATGTAATTTTTTTTGAATAGTGAAAATATTGTATTTTAATTCAAAACAATGTTTTAATGAAATTTATTTATATGGAAACATTATCTATTTAATTGATTTTAAAGTTCAATTAGAATATTTTTTTACCATTTAATCTAATTTTGGTCATTGGATGCAATCTCACTTTGAAATTGGACTTAATCAACTATCCATCTTTTGATACTTATTAATGCTTAAAAACAGGCTTTTTGTTTTGACAACAAGAAATAATTTTAAATTAATTTATTACACTTATGTGTTTCGAATTTAGAAAAATGGATTCCATATTTGTAATCAGGATTTCCAAAGTGTGTAAATAGGTATCTTTTATTTTTAGGCATTTTAAATATTTACTTCAGTAAATATTATATTTACCATAGTTAAAGGGTAAATCAGTTAAATAAGGGTAGAAAAATAATATTATAATTATATAAAATTACCATTAAATGTGTCTTAATCCTATTTTTTGAGTCATTTACTACCATGGGCATATTTGGGTAGATTTTGGGACCCCATTGAGCCACTTGGTTGTGATAATGAAAATTTAGATTAATTAATTTAGAGTAAAGACAAAAATGACATAAAAAATATATCTTTGTAAAATAATTTTTACATGGTGTTATATAAGTTATTGTTTCAACTATAATTATTTATTAGAATTATAAATATATTTCCTACGTCATGTTATTTTTTTATAATTTTCAGACAAAATTAAATTAAAATATTAATGACATAATAATGATGCAGTGTTTACCTCATTAATAAATCATTTAAATATATAAGATTATAATGATTAAAATAATAACCAATACTCGTTAAATTCTGATTGGATTATTTTATTTAGACCATTTTTCATCTTATATTCATCTTTAATTATTTATGGACCTTTTGAAACCGAATATATGTTTATAATAAAATAATGTTTTCACACTTTCCTAAAGAGCCCCTCATCCCCCTTATAAAAGAAGACCACTTCTAACCAATACCTCACACCTATAAAGCCTTTTGGCTCATCCAACCTCTACCCAGTTAGGATCCCTACATCCCTAACCTTCTCCTAGAAGCCTTACCTTAGGCATAAGACACTTTATGAATTTATTTTGGTTCAAACCAAAGGGAGTTACCCAAATTAAAGGTAACAATTTCTATTAAATTGTTTTTTTGTATTTTACTTCTCAAACCCATAAAATCTTTTTATCTATTTATTTTGTAACAAAAAAAGTATCCTAAATATACTAGTATGTTGTTTTTATAATTATTATAACTAAACATACACACATATCCATCTAATGGATGAAAAAACATAATGTTTCTGTGGTTGACAAACTAACACCTCACGAAACGATGATTGTTAAATTAACTCTTACCACCTCTCATGGTGGCCATTATGATGGAGATGTAATTATATATGATATATATTATGTTTATGTTTTCTTTATGATTCTATATTTTATATTTATAGCACACCTTTATGGTTTCTATAGTGGTTGAATACGATAATCTCTTTTGAGGAAGTGCGGACTACCGCCCCCTCAAAGTGATGTCACTTGTTAATGCCGTATGTGGGATGTATAAAGGATTTAGTTATTGAGATTATATATGATATAATAATATAATTATAATATAACTATGTTTCATTATGTTATACTTCCATTAAAATAAGAATGTAAATGAAAGTAGTGTTTATGCGTACGTACGACTTACCATCTCCACGAATGGTGCATTTCATTTCTAACCTCTAAATGTTATGTACTCTTATAAATACATGTATATACATCATATATATGATATATATGATATATAAATTATGAATAGCATTCTATATATAATAGACTATTGACCACATGGACAAATTGTAAATATAAGGTGTTCATTTTTGACTCAAGTACCAAATATCGACAAAATTAACGTTATTAACTTAAATGATTACATAATGTTTATAACATGGTAATAATTGATATAAAAGAACTAATTAACTTGAAAAATGTTCTTAAGCATGAAGAAATTAACTTAAGTATATTCTTCAGGAGATTAAAGAACGAACGGGTCAGGTCAAACATGAGGTAAGAGACTTCATCTCAATCTCCTTTCATTGAGGCATTTTTTGTTTTAATAATTGATTTTATTTTATACAATGTATAAACACCTTTTAATTTTCATTTCATTCAAAGGGAATATATTTATATGAATAGTTTTACTAAACAACAAAAATGAATGTTTTTTTAACGTAAGCGGTGACAATGACCTTTCCTCCGTCGAGAGTATTATTTGATATTTGGATTCCTTAAGAAGCTGTAATGATTTTAAAAGAATAAATAAATACCATATACTCTTTTTTATGCATTTTGGTATTGAAAATTATTTTGAGAATGGATTTATTATTTCAATATATTGAAATGATATTTTTTTATTGCAATGTGGAAATGTTATCTCTGCTTTATGCTTATGTTAAGTTTTATGATAATGTTAGGGTTCATGGGAATTATTTATATATATATGTGGTCCCATGATAGACCTATGGTGGGTGAGCCCGAGATAGATCTCTAATGGATTGGGTAATGTGACAGAGGTAAACTTGAATGTTTCTCCTAAGAGATTTAGGGAATATACTGTGATGGGTATTCCAAAGTAACTCCCTATGTAGTTGTGATAGATACAATGTAAGAATGTTATAGATGCCAAAATTTACCTTTATGATTTATTATATCTATGTTTTATTCATAAAATCTAATTATTTTATGTGGTAAGTAAAAGAGTTCATGTTTTTTATGTATTTACGATCAAATGTTTTCTTTCTTTTTTTATAACCCTTTCTGAGCTTTTTATGCTCATCCCATGTTTTGAAATGTATTCATATGACATAATGATCAATAGGTTAAATGATGGGATAAAGTAAAATTCATGCTATCTAAAACCTGGAATAAGACATGACTCTTTTTTTCAAGGGTTTTCCTTTAATGAAAAAAATGGATACCATTTATAATTGTCTAAATGTAATATTTATGTTGTCATGTAAATGTAATGTCCTAATTCTCTAAAACTCTAAACCTAAAAATATCCTCCATGTGAATTATTCATTTAATTCAATATTATGTAATGTCTAAGGATGAGTCCTAATAGTTGGTATCAAAGGTCAGTTTAGATAACTTTAGTTGTTAGGGTATTTTTAAATTAATATCCATAATGTAATTTATGTTATTACAGAAATCATATTGGTTTTCCAAATTACCATGTTGCTTCACCTATGAAATTTCTATTTTCAGAATGGTTTTCCATAGAGGAAATAGGGCATATTTTTTGGGACAACATCATAAGGAAGACAACCTTCCGAATCAGCAACCTTAGATGGTCCGAATCAGAACTGAATAGTTTGTTGTAGTGATGGAATAGTTTACACAACCTATAAATGGTGTTGTTATCCATGTATGAGATCATCCAGATCAACCACAAATGAACATGTTAGTAGTGGATCATATCATGAGGTAACGTCCCCTATCTTTCAGAGGATCATATGACCCTGTGCCAGCTGAAGGGTGGATTAAAGCACTGGAAATAATGTTTGATGTCATGGCTTGTTCAGAACATGAAAAGGTTAGTCTCCATGTTTATCGTTTTGAAGGTGAAGCTGATCAGTGGAGGTCGATGGTGAAAATATCAAGGATAATTAGGGTATTGATGCTCTTGAATGGTATGAGTTCAAAGGTATGTTTCTTGAGAAATATTTTCCTATGCTGGTTTGTCTTAGGATGGAAAAACAGTTCCTGGAATTGAGGTAGGGGGAAGACTCAGTGGCTGTTATGAAGAAAAATTCACTCAACTGGCAAGGTATTCTCCAGATTTCATATGAGTTCTTAATAGTAAAATCATCCATTTTTACTCAGGACTAAAGCCAAATTATTGAGAGGCATTAGCTTCACATGAGTTCAAAAGTTTTGAAAAACTTGTTCATTATGCGGAGAAGGTGGAAATGGAGTTTTTCGATGATCATGTATTCTTTGAAAAAAAGAATAATACTTCTAGGTGGCAGGCGAAAGGTAATAACTCTTAAAAAAAGCTTGATGGTAAGATTCTTATGTTTACGGTTTGTGAAAATTGTGGTAAACATCATGTCGGGGAATGCCTATTGAAATCGAGTAAGTGCTATCGATGTGGTAAAATGGGACATAAGGCTCGTAATTTCACTGAAAATGATCAGGGTAATGGTAAGAAAAAATCTGATTTACAGTCAGTAAAATGTTTATGTTCAATGAAGTGGGTCATTATGAAAATGAGTGTCCAACAAAGAACTCAACCGAAGGAAATCAGCCAAACTACAAGCAGAAAGGGATGGTGAAATCCATTGCAACTACTTTAGTAGATGTTGGGAAATCAAATGATGTTTTAGCAGGTACGCTATTGGATTTTTCATATTATTGCAATATGTTGATTGATTCAGGGTCTACAAACTCTTTCATTTATGAGAATTTTTCTAGTATATTGGGAATTCCATCTCAATATATGAATATAGAACTTACGGTAAAAATACCTGGAGGAAATATTGAGACAAAAAGAAAACATAAGAACATTCATGTCCTTGTGTGTGGAAAGAATCTACCTACTAACATTAATGTTTTGCCTCTAGTAATGTTTGATGTTATTTTTGGCATGGATTGGCTTTTTGTTTATCATGCTATAATTGACTGTAGAGCTACAAAGGTTTATTTTCAGAATGATTTTCAGTTTGTGTACAAGAATGAACCCTTGATTTTGATAACATATCAGGAAGCTGAGAAAAAAGTAAAAGATGGAAATGAATGTTACCTTGCACATATTGTTGAAAATAAAGGAACTATTCAGATTAATGATGTACCAGGGGCAAATGAGTATCTTGATGCTTTTCTTGATGAGTTTCCTAGTATTATACCAAATCGGGATGTTGAATTTATTGTTGACTTATTCCTGATGCTAAGACAATTTCAAAATCCCCTTATCGAATGGATCAAATTGAACTTTTAGAGTTAAAGAATAAATTGATTGAGTTATTAGATAAAGATTTCATTCAACCTAGAACATCACCATGAAGTGATCCTATCTTGATTGTTAAAAAAGGATAGTTCAATGAGACTTTTCATTGATTATAAAGCATTGAATAACATCACTGTTAAGAATAAAGAATCCTTTGCCTTATATCGAGGATTTGTTTGATCAGATCCAGGGAGCTCAGTATTTTTCGAAGATTTATTTGAGATCGGGGTATCATCAGTTGAATATATAGGAATTAGACATTCCAAAGACCACATTTCGCACTAGATATGGCCATTATAAATTTGTTGTTATGCCATTTGGGTTAACCAATGCACCTGATGTATTTGTAGATCTTATGAATAGAATTTTCTGTGAGTTCTTCGATAAGATTGTAGTTGTGTTCATTGATGATATTTTGATTTATTCTAAAAGTAAAGAGGAGCATGAAAGTCATTTATCGGTCATCTTACAAACCTTAAAATAAAAGAAACATTATTGGAAATTCAGAAAGTGTGAGTTTTGGTTACAAATTTTTTCCCTTGGTCACATTGTTTCAAAAAAATTGCATAAATGTTGATCCTGCTAAAAAAAGTTGTTGAAGAATGGACAAGTCTCACAAATATAACAAAGATTCGTACTTTTCTTGGTTTGGTTGGTTATTACCGGAGGTTTTTTGAATATTTTGAATAGTTTTCTATTCCAATGACTATGATAACTCAAAAAGGTGTTAATTTTATCGGGACAAAAGAACTTGTTGATTATTTTCAGGAATTGAAAAAGAGATTGGTGAATGCTCCAGTTATAGAGCTGCCATCTAGAAATGGTGAGTTTTTTATCTACAGTGATGCTTCTTTGAAAGTAATTGGTTGTGTCCTAATTCAAAATGATCAGGTAATTACTTATGCTTCACGTCAGTTGAAACATCATGAGATAAATTACCCTACACATGATTTGGAATTATCTACTGTTGTGTTTGCTTTAAAAATTTGGAGGCATCATTTGTATGGAGTGAATTGTGAAATATATACTGATCACAATTGTTTGAAGTATATATTCACTCAAAGAGAATTGAACAAGAGATAGAAGAGATGGTTAGAATTAATCATGTATTATTATTGCATGATCCATTACCATCCGGGAAAAGCATATAAAGCGGCTAATGATTTGAGTTGAAAATGTAATGATTCATCAACCATGATACGTTTGGAACATGATCCCTTGGTTTTTGATTTGATAAAATTTGGCATCGATGTTTTTAGTGCAAAAAATTCTTCTATTTTGTTTCAGGTGTCAGTGAGATCATCTCTATCAAACTAAATAAAGAAAGCAGAGAAAGGAGATAGTGATTTTCAGAAAAAGGTAGAGTTGGTTCAGAAGGGTAACTTTCCTGAATTTAACAGAGATAATCATTATGTTTTGAGATTTGGAAAGAGATTATGGGTACCTTGTGATTCACAGTTGAAGAATGAGTTGTATGAGAAGCTTATAGTTCTCTATTTCCAGTTCATCCTGGTAGTACTAAGATGTACATAGATCTTCAGGAGTATAGCTTGTGGGATGGAATGAAAAATGATATTGATGATTTTACTGTGAAGTGTTTGACTTGTCAGTAGGTTAAAGCCGAGTAGTAGTTACTGAAAGGGATGCTTCAGCCTCTACCAGTTCCAGAGTAGAAATGGGAAAATATATCCATGAACTTTGTTTTGGGATTACAAAAGACATTTCAAGGTAATAATGCAATCTGTGTTTTTATTGATCGATTGACTAAATCTGCTCAATTCTTTCCTATTTGAGATACTTTGTCTCTAAATCAACTTGCTCGATTGTATGTTAAAGATATAGTCAGGTTGCATGGAGTTCCTTTCTCCATTTTATCTGATCTTGATACCAGGATTACTACTAACTTTTGGAAAGGCCTTTAGAATTCGTTGGGTTCTGAATTATATTTTATTACATCTATTCACCCTCAATCAGATGGACAGTCAGAACGAACAATTAAGACCTTGGAGGATATGCTATGTGCTTGTTCGATGGATTATCAGGGAAGCTGGGAGAAAGATCTTTCATTGGTTGAATTCTCATATAATAAAAGTTTTCATTCCAGTATACAAATGGATTAATTTGCGGCATTATATGGAAAGCGTTGTCAAACTCCATATTTTTGGGATGAAGTAGGTGAAAGGAAGCTAATGGAACCAGAATTGGTAGAATAGATGGTAGAGAAAGTTCACTTGATTCATAGGCATATGATAATAGCTCAGAGGAGGTAGAAAAGTTATGTAGATAACCGGAGGATCTTTTTTGAGGTAGGTGATCATGTCTTTTTCAATGTTTCTCCATGGAAAAGTGTGATGCATTTTGGTAAGAAGGGAATGTTGAGTCCGAGGTTCATTGGAACATATGATATTCTAGAGAATGTTGGATCAGTTGCATACAGAGTGGATTTACATCCATGTTTATCCCAGGTACACAATTTTTTTCATGTTTTGATGTTGAGAAAGTATATACCAGATCCATCTCATGTTTTGAGCCCAGAAGTAGTTCAGTTGGAATAGAATCTCTCTTATGAAGAACAAACAGTCCTGATTCTTGACCGTCGAGAGAATGTGTTTCGGAATAATGTAATTCACCAGGTAAAGGTTTTGTAAAAAAATCGTATGATTGAAGAGGCAACGTGGGAATCTGAAAATACTATGAGGGATAAATACCCACAATTATTTTGATAAGTGAATAAAAATTGTGAGGACGCATTTTCCAAAATGGGGGAAGGATTTAACATCCCAGGTAAATAAATAAAATGATATTTTCATATTTATTAATATTTGTGAATTAAATATCAATTTTAGTTTAAAGGGGTTTCTATGTTAGATAGGGTACCCGATACACAACAAAAGGTTTCTTTGAAATCTTATGTTGCACAAAAAAAATATAATATTATTATTTTAAATAGTAGTTAACTCCTAGACATTATATTGGTGGGATTGAAAAAATATAACAAAAATATTATTATATATGGTTGTTAAATATATTTACATTTATCCAATAAAATTCATAGGATTAAAATGTGAATGAATCCAATTTAAAGCATAATTTACATTAAAAGGCCGATTTATCACATTTTAATGAAAATCCATATTTAAATCTAGTTTTGGTCACTTTAATACATTCTATTTGACAAAATAAAATCCTTCTTCAGAATGAGGACATCCAAATTTACATTGTGTAATTTTATGGAATTTTTCTGATAAATTCATTTTTTATTGAATATTGAAAATATTGTTTTTTAATTTAAAACTATGTTTTAATATAATTTATTTATATGGGTAGATTATCTTTTTAATTGTATTTAAAGTGTAATTAGAATTTATTTTTTTTATTTAATACAATGATGATCATTGGAATAAATTTTACGTTGCAATTGGACTTAATCAACAGTCCATCTTTTGATAGTTATTAATTCTTAAAAACACAATTTTTCTTTGGACAACATGAATTAATTTTAAATTAATTTATTCCAATTCTATATTTTGAATTTGGATAAATGGACTCCATATTTTGAATCAAGATTTCCAAATTGAGTAAATATGTATCATTTATTTTTAGACATTTTAAATATTTACTTCAGTAAATATTTTATTTACCGCAGTTAAAAGGTAAATCAGGTAAATAAGGGTAAAGAAATAATATTATAATAATACAAAATTACACTTAAACGTTTCCTAATTCTATTGGATGAGACATTTATGACCATGGTCTTCTTTGGGTCAATTTGAGGTCCCCATTGAGCCACATGGGAGTGATAATGACAATATAGATTAATTAATTTAGAGTAAAGACAAAAATGAAATAAACAAATATCTCTTGGTAAATTAATTTTTACATTGTGTTATATAAGTTATTTTTTAGACTATAAATATTCATTGGAAAGCTAAAAATATTTCATACATCCTGGTATATGTTTTATAATTTTTAGACAAAAAATAAATTAAATTATTTATGACATAATAATGATGAGGTGTTTACCTCATTAATAAATCATTTAATTAAATAAGATTGTAATGATTACAATATTATCCAAAAGGTGTCTAATTCTGATTGGATGATTTATTTCAACCATGAGTCATCTTATCTCATCTTTAATGATTTTTGGAACTTTTGAAACCGAATATGTGTTCATAATAAAATAATGTTTTCACACTTTCTTAAAGAGCCCCTCCTCCCCCTTATAAATGGAGACCAATTCTAACCAATTTATCACACCTATCAATGCTTTTGGAACGTCCAACCTCTTCCCAATTAAGCTCCCTAAATCCCTCTCCTCCTCCTATAATCCTTAAACAAGGAAAAATGCACTTCAAAAAGTCCTTTTGGTTTAAACCAAAGGAAGTTACCCAAATTAATGGTAACAATTTCTCTTAAATTATTTTCTTTTATTTTACTTCTCCAACCTCTAAACTCATTTTATTTATTTCTTTTGTAACAAAAACATTATCCTAAATATACTAGGATGTTGTTATGATATGTATTCAAACTACAATTACACACACCTCTATCTAATGGATGAAGAACATAATGTTTATGTGGATGGAAAACTAACACCTCACGAAACGATGATTGTTCAATTACCTCTTACCACCTCTCATGGTGGCCATTATGAAGGAACTGTATTTATATTTGAAATATATTTTGTATATTTTTTTATGGTTCTGTATTTTCCATTTATATCATGACTTTATGGTTTCCATTGTGGGTAAATATGATAATCTCATTTGAGGAAGTGCGGACTACCGCCCCCTCAAAGTAATGTGACTCGTTAATGCCTTATGTGGGATGTATAAAGGATAGAGATAACAATATTACATATATGATATTATAAAATAATTATAATATAACTATGTATCATTATGTTATAATTCCATTAAAATATGAAATATAAATGATAGTATAGTTCATGCGTACGTACGGCTTATCGTCTCCATGAACGGTGCATTTTATTTCTTACATCTAAATTTTATGTACTATTAAAAATACATGTATATAATGGATATATATGATATATATGATATATAAATAATGAATATCATTCTGGATATAATGGACTATTGACCACATGGACAACTTGAAAATATAAGGTGTTCATTTTTGACTCAAGTACCAAATATCGACAAAATGAACGTTATTAATTTAAATAATTACATAATGTTTATAACATGGTAATAATTGATATAATAGAACTATTAAACTTGAAAAATGTTCTTAACCAAGTATAAATTAACGTAAGTTTATTATTCAAGAGATTAAAGAATGAACAGGTCAGGTCAGACATGAGGTAAGGGACTTCGTCTCAATATCCTTTCATTGAGGCATTTTTTGTTTTAATACATGATTTTCATTTATATGTTGTATAAACAACTTTTACATTTCATGTTATTCAAAGGGAATCTTTTTATATGATGTGTTTTACTAAATGACAAAAACTAATGTTTTTTATAACGTAATCGGTGACAAAAACCTTTCCAACGCCGCGATTATTATTTCATCTTTGGATTCCTTAACAAGTCGTAATGTTTTTAAAATGAAAAATAAATACCATATACTCTTCTTATGTATTTTTGTATTGAAAATAATTTTTAGAATGGATTTATTATTTATATATCTTGAAATGATATTTGGTTATTACAATGTGGAAATGTTATCTCTCCTTTATGCTTATGGTATGTGTTATGATCATGTTATGGTTCATGGTAATTATTTATATATAACTGTGGTTCTATGATAAACCTAGGTCAGGTAAGCCCGAGATAGCTCTCCAATGAGTTTAGTAATGTGATGGAGGTAAAATTCAATGTTTCTCCTGGGATATTTAGGGAATATACTATGATGGGTATTCCAAAGTAACTCCATATGTACCTGTGATAACTACAATGTAAGTATGTTATGAATGACAAAAGTTACATTCATGATTTATGATTTCTTTGTGTTATTCATAAAATCTTATGATTTCATGAGGAAAGTAAAAGTGTTCATTTTTTTTATGTATTTATGAAAAAATGTTTTCTTTCTTTGTTTTATAACCCTTAATGAGATTTTTATGCTCATCCCATGTTTTGAAATGTTTTATAGGACTTAATGATGAATATGGTCAAGGATGGGATCAAGGAAAAGTCATGTTGTCTAAAACCTGGAACTAGACATGACTCTATTTTTTCAAGAGTTTTTATTTTATAAAAAACTGGATACTGGGTAGAATTTTCTACAAGTAATATTCATGTTGTTATTTAATTGTAATGTCCTAATTCTCTAAAACTCTAAACCTGAAAAGACACTCAATGTGAATTTTTCATTTAATTCAATATTATGTAATATTTAATGTCGGGTCCTTATAATAATACATAATAAAATTATATATTTTGAAATAAATTTATTTTATGAATATGAATCACCTAATTGTGGAATAATATATATAAAAGTTTAGGATAATGAAAATATATTGATAGGAAAAAATAGTAACTTAATTATACACATCAAAAATTAATTTTCCCAAAAAATGGTTTTTATTTCATTTTCTGATAAAATAAAATGAATAATTTCTCTCATATTTAGAAGGGTTATTTGAAAAAATGAACTTCATTTTTGAAATTTAAATGTGAAAATATTCTTAGATAATTTTTTAGTAAGTTTCTGATAACATTGATTTTTTTATTAACAGTAAAAACATATGTTTTTTTATGAAAATATAAATTTTTTACGCCAGCTACTTACAAGTTTTATTGTTATAAATATTTTTAAATTGAAATAATAGTTCAATTATATTATGAACAATACAATTATCTCATTTTAATCAATTATATGAATGATTTTATAATAAAAACATTTTATAACTAATAAGTCATTTTTCATTGAAAACAAATTTTAATCACATTTAATTAGTTTAATTAAATTTATAACACTTCATTACTTAAAATTAAATTATATAAAATGGATTAAATATTTGGAATGAACATAATTAATATAATTTAATCTATTTGACTTAATATTTTATCATTATTAATAAAAACGACATTAAATATTTATCGCCTCATTAAAAGGGTTGAAATTGGGTTAAAACCATGTCGTAAAGAATTAAAATATATTTTGTGCCTGAAATTTTGCTATTATATGGGTGGTTTCATAATGAATATATTTTTGACGATTAATATAATTTATTTAAAAAAAATATAATATTTTGGATCTCTATGATGACTTTTAGATAGAAAATATATTTTTTTTTCAAATTAAAACTTTTTTTCGGACATTACATTTTGGGGTAAGATTGGAAGATTCTACATTATTTTATGTTTATCAAAAAATCTAAAAACCATAGTTTTTTATTATTTATGAATGAATATTTTTAATCCTAGTTTATTACATTATTTCATGGTAAAATGACTTTTACTCTGATAATCCAGTATTTTTATAAAAATTGTATTCTTATGCATTACTATATTAAAGTAATTTCTACCATGTTTAGAAATTAAATATGAAAAAATGGATTCATAATTTTGAATCATAATTTTAATAATTTTTTAGATTGAAACTTTTATTTTTGGTAATATAAATATGTGATCATGTTAGAAAATTAATTTTTCACAGTTCAGGTAAAAATTGGTTTGAAGTGGTTTAAGTAGAATATAATGTGCAAATTGTACGTATATATATAAAAAATGTATTTTTTGAGTCTAATTAAATAATATCACATCATATCATTTAATTTTACATTTTTAGGTTCAACATGGAAAGATTATGATATATATATTATTTAATATTGTAAGAAATTCAATGTGCGCCCTCTCCCTCACATATAAAAAACACCCTTCATTTAACTTTTTTACACCATTGAGAGACTACTATCCCAAAATAATCATACCCAATTCTCATATAAACATCCCTATCCATGTTTTATAGGGGTTATTATTTTCAAATACTATTAAATGTGTCCTTAAAATGGGATCTAAAGGAGTTATGTAGAATAAGAGGTAATAATCTTACCCGACATCTTGTAATTTATTGCTTCTAATAACTCCTATATTTGTATGATATTCATCAAAATTTAATATTTTACATACCCTCAATATTCTAAAATTCTCTTTCGATTATGTAATGACCATTAATCACTATATTTTAAATCAAATGAGATGTAAAATATCACTCATATGTATGTATGGAGTACCACCTCCCATAGAGATATGATTCATTATCCATCACCATAATTCATGGATTATTATTATATTGGATTTTATGTTTACATTTGATATTTTTAAAATAATTATTCTTTCATAATTCTAATATTTTATCAGACTTATTTCCTTCTAATCCATTAGAAAATAGTAATGTATCTCATGCATATGTGTGGACTAACTCCTCCATGAAGCAAAGTAATTTTTGTTATATTTATTTTACAGGGACGGTAATAAGGAATGATTTACTATTTAGATTTGTTATTTATGATACAATCATGTGTTTAAGAGATAAAATAATATTTTTAATGGTTTACTTCTTTTCATTGGAATATGAAAAAGGTGTTATTATATACATATGACTTAATATTTCCATGAATATTGTAATTAATATCCCAATTTCAAGAATTTATTGATGAAAATTTCTATATATAAATAAATGTTGAGTATATATCATATTTATATCATTATTGACATTATGTGGATGATTTAACAATGAAAAATTAATAAAGATTATACCTAAATATTTGAAACATACATGAAAAACGGAACTGTTATAAACTAGAACAAATTATTATAAAAAAGAATTTTTAATAAATTGCTATTTTAAAATTATAAGTGAATCATTTATGATATTTTAAGTATTTGAAAATTTAATATACTTAATTATAATAAATTTAAATTAGTATTCTGGTGTTTAGAGTGCTTTCTAAGAAAAACAATATTCAGGTGAGGGTATTCTATTAAAACCTTGTTATTTGATAAGATTGTTTAAAATTAAATTTATAATGATGAAGTTTTATGATCTCAAAATCAATAATCTCAATAAATTTACTAATTTATTGTATTCATATGAAAATAATTTATAATTAACATTCTTTTCTACTTGGTTTTTAAATTGATCGGTAAAATATTTTTATGAAAAATGGACATTATTTCCCATTTGGTCAAGAATATTTTTTTTGGTATCCATGATTTGTTTTAAATTATTTCTAGAATTAATATTATATTTCAATATGATTATTTAGTATAATTTTAAAACATTTTCACTTTTAATAAAAAAAATCAATGGAATCTTCTTGTCTTTTTCTGAATTAAGAACTTTTTATTTTTTATTAAACATGTGAAAAAAATCATTGGTTTAACATAAATAAAATGGATAAAATATCACTATACCCTAAACAATGAATTCACTAAATATTATACAACAAGATTCTATTTTTATTTTAAATATATATATTTCCATAATATTTTGGATATTTATATATTTTAAAGAAGTGATTCGAAAATAAAAAGTATATTGTACTCATGAAATATTCTAAGTGACCTTTTAATGGAATTTTAATTTATGATAAAATCATTTTACTTCACAAAACTCTTAATAGGGATCTGGTCTAATGATACCCGCATTATTTGTTAGTTATATTATTTATGATTAAGATGATGATATTTTTTTGAAAAAAATTTATTTTCCATAGGTAATAATATGATAAAATTTTGAAATTTTATTAATCTCATTTCCATTCCATGTGATATGATATATGAAAAATGATTTGAGGTCATTTGGAACACATATTAATGTATTATAATTTTTGTGATTGTTGGGTTTAGAATTATATAACCCTTTAATGCATTGTGTAATGATCTATATCTCTAGAGATAATAAGTGCTACATTGGGGAGTAATCCCAGATTATTACTGTAATTTATCCAATTTGATAGTTTTGGTAGTTATACTCGTCTATAGATATAATTCAATGGGGAGTGAACCATGTCGAAAATAATTGACTACAAAATGAGTCTTGAGTAACGAAATGATTTTATATCAATATTTATATACCAAAAACTTATGTAATATGCAACTATTATGATCTTATTGTCACTATATATTGATTCACATATGATTGATATCATATAAATTTACCATAATTCTATCATGTTTCCTGATTATGATATATAATATGTTTGTTAGGGTTTTGAAATGAAAATATTATTTTTTATTCCCTTATTGTCATACAATACATTGGTGATCATTAATATATGCACATTTTATAAATATTGAAAATTATAAGAATAATTATATATAGGATATTTCTAAGAAGATCATTATATAGGAAGATCATTAGGGGGGATGTTGAAGATACGTCATGGAATAATAGGATTATGCATATAGTATCCAAACACTACAAATATTTATGTTCAATAAGTAGGGATTTTAAAATAAAATAAATTTTCATTATTTAATATATAATATCAATGTATTAAAATACTGGCTTACTATATTGGGTGTGGGGGGATGGCTTATATTTTATAAACACAGTGTTCTAGGATGTTTATACTTGCATAGTAGAAGCACTTGCGGTGTTACTATAGTTGAAAATGGTTGTTTGGTCCTACTTTGATGAATAAAATAGTTCAATAGACATGGTTCTAGGATTACCGTGGATTCTTTAGGATGATAATAATTATGACAGGGAGTTTTCAAGGGATAATATATTTTCAGGTAATTGATTTGATATTGAAATTGAATTTTTTAATTTACTGAATGATATTTTTGAAAACCAGGTTTCATATTAGAAACCCAAATGTTTAAAAAACTATAAATAGTTTATTTTGATTTCATATATTTGGTGAATTTATTTGGGGTTTGGAAGGGTCATATGAAGGACAATAGTCGAAGTTTTCTAGAAAAAACAACAGTAGAGGGTTCAAAGCCCAAATCTATTGTTCCCACTACGAATTATCATGATATAAGGATGATGGTCCCTCTTCCTATATGGTTCAACATGTGAATCTTTTGTTCATATTTTTATTGTATTCTAGTAATTTCTTTAAAAAAATAGTGTGGGCTTAATCAACCTTTTTTCTGATGAAGACCATGCTGGACGGGAAAAATCAGTCAGTCGTCCTATAACTTTCATACCCTTGATATCATGTGGATCATTGTAGGGTTTTTAGTATTTATAATTTTCTTCCTCCCTCTTCACTATTTTCACTTCTATAATCTCTAATTTATGAATTTTTAATGGTTTCTAGTGCTACTTAAACAGAGTATGATAGAATTGGCAGAAATATCAAAGAATTTAATGTATCATGGATAAAGCAAGTCCCATGGTGTTGTAGGAACATTTTTATCATTATTTCAGTGGAGATAAGATGCTTCCCGATTTTTTTAACAATTGGTAAAATTTGATGACTATAAATGTTTCTAATGGTATAGTTTTCTCTTTAGATGGTGTTCGAGATATGATATGACCCATATCCCATTGCATTTTTGATGTTTTTGTGAGTATGTTGTGCTAAAGATGTTTTTAATACGTTATAAAACTATTAGTATCAAAAAACTAAACATTTTATATTTTATATAATTATTTATTAGGTCATATGATTTTTTGAAATTATCTAGGGAGGTCATACAAGATTTGATGAGGCATGAGAACTCCTAGTTATGGTGAACCAAAGCATCCCAAGGGTGGTAACTCCATGAGGGAGCTAGGTAACCCATTAATATTTGGTAATGTTATAGTTATTTATAGTTTATTGATGGAAAATTGTTTAATAGGGTTTTCATTCACATTAGAGATTATAAGTGGTTGATATAAAGAGATATTATTTTGTTCAACCTCTTATATTAGAGACAATTTCTCATTAGAATATATATTTTTTGAATCATTTAGAGACTACGTCTATGAGGGGTGTAAATTATGGCGGGGTTGAAGGGAGACCTTATGTGGTCTCATCTCATAAAAAGTAATGAGATGTTTGTTGTTTGTGTTTGTTCTCCTATGGAAGTATGGGTACATGTCAGAGGGTTAGTAGTAATTACGATTATTAAAATATTAATTTATCTAATGTTTGTGAGAAAAAACCATATTAGGGAGGTCTGAGGGTCTATGATTGTTGTGAGATGGGTGATTCTTTTAGGGTTCAACAATTGTCACAAATTGGGGATTCTTGTAAGTAATGGGGGAAGAAATATCTAATATGAGATGTGATGTTGGACATGTGTTATGGTACTGGGAAACATTATGAACATAGAATTAAGATGAAATGTGGATTAGAACACAATAAGATGTGATGGTACCTAGGTATTTGGACTGGGAATGTGAGGGTTTGAATGAGGATAGACAATATAATGAGTTCTGGGTAGGGATAATCTGATAGGATGTGATGTGACCAATTGAAAATGAGTTTCCGAAAATATTGACAGGGATAGGCTAGGATGTGTCAATAAGACCTAGTGGATGACATAATGGGTGGGATGAGATTTGATGCCTCGAGGGGCTAATCCTTGATTAAATAAATCCATGATATTAGATGGAGATCTATCTAATGGGATGCATCCCAAATATACATATATTTAAATGATGAATCTCATCATTGATTTTTGGGATGTGGTAGTGCTCTTGAAACCTCTCTATGTTCATCAATTATGGATTACTATTATTGTTCCCTAACGAGAGTAATTATGGATGGTTAGGTGTGATTGTAACCTATATATTGTCTAGATTGATGGGTTTTTGTGATTATCATGCCCTGATGATTCAGTTATTTGGTTAAGGAATATTTCATATTTGGTTAGGTTAAATGTCCAAAATCATATACATTCAATTGGTTTTCTTAGTATAAGCACCACCCTAGGTATTATTTAATGGGATGATGTCGGACTGATATAACACCCTCAATTGTGAAGGCATCAATCAATATTTATTGATGTATGATGATTTTCAGTGTATATTTCTAGTGAAGCTATACTTAGATTCCACATAATGCTAATTCCTCATGTATGGGATGGGTACTGATAGAATGGAATGATACCAAATTTTGAAAACAGATGTGGCACCATATATGGTTTGATTTGGTACTAGGTTGACCATTTATATCATAGAAACCAGATTTATATGAATTTATAGTGGTCTTATTAGCACATGTCATCAATGGAGATTTTGTGAGAAGTCATTTTTATTCCTTGAAAAATAATGTATATAGTGAAGTATACATGGGGAAATAAATGAGATTGTAATGTGATTTATCTTTCACACCACTAATTAGAACCATAATATGACTGAACACATTATTATTTACCTTCATGTTCAATATATAATATTCATACAATAAAGATAGTTTAGTTCAATGGGTTTTGGAGACATGGCGTGCTATGCCCACAGATAGATGTTGTGACATTGTGAGTGTGTGTGTTTGTTTATTTATTCTCTATTTGGGGTCATCCATGTGGGATATCATTGTATGTATTCTTACATGATTTTTCATAGTAAATTGATATAACACTATATTTATTTTGATTATTATTTATCTAATTATGTGGTGGATATTCTAATAATTTTCCAATGTATTTATTGATTTTATTCAATGAAACATCTTCTAATTATATATATTATGACCTCACTACCTGGAAGATACATTTGGATTACTGAGAGGTGCCCTTGAGGTCATGTGGAAACCCATATCCCATGAAATGTATAGTGTAAATATAATTCATATTTTAGTATTGTAGTAATGTACTGAAATATATCACTACATTACATTATGAACTTATTTTAGTGATAATGTTTTATAAAATATTCTCACCCTCTAAAATTTTTCTATTTGAAATGGTGAAATTGAATCTTACTCATTATAGAAGTAATTATTATTCCCAATCTTTTTAATTTATCATGATATTTTTTAATGATTATTTGAATTAATGAAATTATTTATTATCTAACCTCTTATGTTATACAATATTATTTCTGACAAGTAAAAAACCCCTAATTATTGAGAAAATTTTATCCACTCATATCCCATTATAATATCATTAGTCAATTATTATAATAATAATATTAGGAAAATATATTAACCAAGCATTATCCATCAATTGATAAAACTCAGTCTCTAACCTTCATCATATACATAATGTTCCATGAGGTTGACAATGAACACTCTCACCCATCATTTAGTCAATATAAGGTTTCTTACATTTTACCTAGTGTAACACCATTCCATGATAACTACACCATTATGATTTTCTATCAAGATATATTATAATTTCATCACATAGATATTTGAGGTTAATGAGATAATAGTGTAATAGTCTCTATAAGACTTCCAAACAAATACATCCAAGAACTAAATTAATATCTGATAAAGAAACAATTCAATAAAAATCATATCCATAACTAACCCATACTCAAATAGAATTTTCATTTACAATAAAAAATATATGATTATACATTAATAGACAACATGGGAATCCAAAAAAGGAATCCACTAAATCTAGTGAGAACTCTATAATATCATAACATTATTATAAAGTTGGATTATTTTATTTTTGATTCAAATATTTTTATTTTTATAAATATAAATTCCAACAAGAGTCAAGGAGGAGTTAGGTCATTTAAGATTGGTTTGAGGCTCACATTCTATTTTTTATTGTAACAGACTGAGATTCCCATTTAGTACATCATTAGTACTAACTGAGAAAAAAAATCATGGTTTCTAATGGAGTATGGTTCATGTTAGGTTTAACCATGTTACAGGAGTCACATGGCCATGAAAAAATCAAAAAATATATATTAAGTGTATTTAGCATAGTTGGACCATGGTTACCTATAATTGTGTTTCCAACTATGTAAGGGGGTGTCACCATGGGTAGTATGTGTGCACAGTTGTTGCATGGTTTAGCCATCAAATCATCTAAACTATAATCCCCTTAAAAAGTAAAATTACCATTTTGAAAATAAATCCATATAACCCTTGAAACCTATTTTATTTCCAAAAAACAAAAAACATCTTCCACGTATTGAGATATCTCCTTCCACCTATCCTAGGTTATGATATTACTCCTCTGTCTATAATCTTATTCAATAATTCTTCATCTTGATGTATCCCCCATTTTATTTCATTATTCTGTGAGATTATTTTATATGTTTATCTCATAATCATGTATGTTAATTCTTGGAGAGATTGTATACTGAATTTTTGGGTTCCTGCATAGTTAATGATATATCTCTCATTGTATGTCAAATATATAATTTAAATCAGATGGTGAGTAATATTCATATATATGTTTTATATTCTACAATATTTACCAAAAAATATAAGGGTTCATATTATTCTCTATTATGTCATTCAATAAATCATCCATGAGTCACCTCTGAACTGTGGAATTAATTATGAAGACTATTTAGACCATGAATTGGACTGGAATTGTGAACCTAATTTTATATAAGAAGTTGTATTCAACAAATTAATCCACCCCATTTAGGTATGTTACAAATAGTATAATGAAGCCTATTGATATATGGCATAAAATTAAACCCCCCCTTATGGTGGGTTGACTTATGCCTTGGTAAAACGATTATTATATAGAATTAATGAAATCTATGTGGAATTGACCTACCCATAGACTGCATGATCACTTATAAATGAATTGAATAAAAGCTTAATAGTGACACCAAGTAACTTTACCCTTATTAAATTATGTAGTGAAAAGTACATTACACCTTTCCCCATTATATTATACTTCAGTTATATGACATAAATTGTAAATTGAATTTATTAAATGGTACTGATATGATTTCATCATTATTACATTCATCAATAGTTAAAATGTTCATATATTATTTATTTGTAATTAATGGACACTATATTCAACATTTTTATTATAATTTATAAAAATTATGATCTATACTATTTATTGGAATTTATGGACATGGAATTCCATATTATTTATTTGGAATTAATTTAAATGAAGATCCATTTTTTTAAATTTATGGACATGAATGTAAGGACACAACCCAAGTTTCCTAGAGCTAGTGCCTTATTTTAACACATCCCATTTATTACAATGAATCAAATTCCAATTGACTGAGAAGATTAGTAGTTTCATAAAAATAGATAAATACATCATTTAAACATTAAAACTTAAAAATAAATAAAACATATATGTTTTTTTGGGATCATCTACAACTCTAATATTATCCTTGCAAGTCATTCCTAATAAACCACTCTAAGTCATGAGAAAATGAAACATAAGAAAGGGGTGAGATAATATTATCAGTAAGGGTAAGAAAAACAGAAAAATATATCATAAATATAAACATTATGCATGATAAATAACTAAAAAACATTCCTTAAAAAATAAAATTTAACATAATATGAAAGGAATATGAGCTCAGTACATATTTTTATAATAAAACATGACTATGGGTATTATAATGGTCAAAAAACCAGATGTAATTTAATTTAATAGTTTCATAATGAGGGAATTCAAAATGAGGGACATCATAATCATATCCTAAATGCCTCATGCGATGAATTAAAACAACCATTTTGTCAAGGCCTCCTGGAAATACGATTATTTGTCTTGTGAGACCTTCCGATGCATTAAGTTGATATAGCAGGCCCCACCCAACACTTACTATGTACAATTCATTCGTTGTATGAATTCATATAAACATAAACAACATAAATAGTCACATTTAAACTAAAATATAAAATGTAAATAGATTTCCCTAATCATTAATCATAAACACTAACTATTCAGAGTAATGTGGTGAATGGTTTTAAGATAGAACATCCACAGACAAACTAATCATAAAACATTCAATAAAACATGGTAGTTAATATTATAGAAGATAAAAATAAATGATGTAATAGATTGATCAATGGACATTGACATAGATAAAGATACTTTTAAATGATACCATTGAAAAATCCTTGAAGAAATAATCCTTAATCATTCCAATGTTTCACATACCACCTAGAAACATTCAAATAATAATTCCATAGAATCTCATGAGAATAAGGATAATCTTGATAAGATTTACCATAAGTAATTACATACACTACATGTATGAAAGGTGTGGTGAATAAAGAATATATCTCATAAAATTTAAATAGATATGGGAAAAATACTATTTACTTTGGAAAGATGGGTCATTTTGGGAAATCAATTTTATTTTTCATGAAATCAAATATTACAAATTTATATAAAAAAAATAAAAGTGAAGGTCATTGAAATTATATTTGAGGCCTAAATAAAGTATTATAGAGGTGAAATCATTTAAAAAATATTTTTATTATGCTTTATAAATAAAACATTTTAGTGTGGTTTAAGGAAGGTATTAAAGGATTTTAATATGCAAAGGCATGTTTAATTTCATAAAAAAACCAAAATATAAATTTCATGTTAAATTTTTTTATTTTATAATGATAAATATGTCTTAAAATAGATAATAGAGTGAACATAAAAATATGTAAGAATTTGTGTTGATCCATGAATCAAGCTTGCATTTCGGAACAATTTTTGAAATATTCTTGTAAAACACATCACTCACCATAAAATAAAGAAGAATTATTATTTATAAAAATATATAGGAATTTAAGACCCAATATATGAGTATTACAGAGGAATAAATTATAATTTCATTGAGGAGAGTAGAGAATTAGAGCAACCTGAATTAAATGGAGGTTCAGGTAGATAATACTTAAAACATTGTAATCAATTGAATCATATTCCCAAAAATTCATTATCTTAAAATAATAAATTGATTATCATGAAAATAAATATATTCATTATATTAATCATCAATGGTCAGTATAAATACACCATACACATGATGTAGTAGTGATTACGAAATATCTCACAAAAATGGAAGTGAGATGTAGAATCCCCATACCTTATGTATGATGGTGTCCTTCACAAGATCTTAGTGTCCTGGATAATGAATTTAAATTAATTAATTATTATTTATAGACCATATTTTTTATGTAATTGATTTATCATGGACATATTAATTCCATTCATTTCCTTCTTTATGGGTTTAAGAGGTTCAATTTTATAGTTTGGAACTGTTTTCTTCCTTGGTATTCATTACTATTTTAATTATATATATGTAAGGATAAACATGTAATATGAAAATGGTTTTCAAAAATAGAAGTTTAATTTTATTTTTTATCATCATGAAGATTACATGGTTATAAAATTAATTTTGTTATTGGGAGTGAAGATGAATCATTATATAAATCATTAATGGTAATTATTTGGGTTAATTGGCAGTTTTTGATCAGAACAAACTGATTTTTGTTTAGAAATTAATATGATGTGTAAAATGTGATTAAAAACATTAAATAAGTTATAATAAATATATTATAGTCTGGATCATCCATAAGTATGGTTTCATGACCAAAATTGAATATATAAATAGAAATTTACAACACGTCATCCTTGAATGTGATCAATTTACACATTTCAGACATTGTTTTTATTTAATGTAAAAAATACTGGAAAGAAGAGATGATAATGAATTATTAAATTATAAAAATAAAATTCCAATACATGTTAGGTACTAAATTATTCATAACATTTGGATTAAAGGAGGTTAGGAATGAAAAATAAAAATGAAATGAAGCCCTAAACATCAAGGTGTTAGAACCTCTGTCTTCCTATCATTGGAAGACCTCGAATGTAATCACCAACATTCGGAGTCACACAAAGCAAGTCTGCACAATGGAATGTTTGAACAAGTTGTTCAAACATTCTGCAAAAATCATGAGAGTTAATAAGATCCTATCTCTCTAGAAATCACTTCAACAGTATGTAAGAATAAGTTGTCAAAGATCAATGTCGATGTTCTGTATCGAGCTCATTCAATTGAGCTCATATTTATAGGCTCATTTGTAATGGTCGGATCCCTCCTCCAACGGTCATATTTTCCTTAAATTTCGGAGGGAGCTGTATATGTGTCACTTTACCAACGGTTAGTTAGAAACAGAATGGATGACATCATTTTATAACAAAACATGTGTAACCGAAGGCATGATATCGTTTTGTAATGAAATAAGTGTAAGCATAAGCAAAACTGATGTTCGTAATGTAAGAAAATAATAATTTGGAGTGTAACCAAAATGGAATTCAGAGTCTATAATAAAGAGATATTCGGATTCTGTTTTATAGGAATTTAGAACCTGAATTCTGTAGAAATCCAGAGTTTGAATTTGTAAGTAAATTCAGAGTCTGATTTCACTATAATTCAAAATCTGAAGTTACAGAGCTCGGAGTCGATCTTCATATAAGTTCAGAGTCGAACTCGTAGAAGATGGGAGTTGAACTCATAGATGTTCGGAGTCGAACTCATATAAGTTCAGATTCAAACTATTAAAAGTTTGGAGTCGAACTAGTAAGAGTTTGGAATCGAACTAGTAAGAGTTCGGAGTCCGGAATTCAGAGTGGAACTATATGGGAGTTCGTATCCAGAATTCGGAGTCGAACTATATTAGAGTTCGTATCCATAATTCGGAATGGAACATCATTTGAGTTCGTATCCAGAATTCGGAATGGAAATTCATTAGAATTCATATCCAGAATTCGGATGCTTTAAACATGATACATTATATCTAAGCATTATATGATTATGAGGTTTTTTATATGAATCCATTTTTTATACTTAATAAAAATATTGATATGTATAAGTAAATCTAGGATAGGATAAATTCCCGTAAGGATGGAAATTTTCCTTAGAGTGGTAAAATATATATTTTCTTAAATATAAGGTTTTTGTGATTTTTAAAACAAGAAGGAATGGAAAAGTCATAAAGAAAACAATATTGACTCAACAATATCCCCTTTTTTTATAGCATAAACAACCTTACGGAAAAGAATATAAGGACTTTGAAAATTTTGTATTTGAGTTTGAAATTTACACTTATCTCCCTTTGTTCATGGATGACGATGAATACAACTAACCCCCCCTTAGGCATTGAATCTCTAAGTATTGTATTCTGAATTTCCGGAATAGAGATTTCATTATCATGGGATTGAAAAACTTCGTAATGATGAACTCCCCCTTACTTTATGAATATCTTCACTTAGAAATTTTTTGTTCTGCATTTTAAATTTTCCCTCTCCCCTTTTAAATAGTTTTTTTTCCTTCTCCCCCTTTGTGATTCTCAATAAGAATTTAATGGAATAGAAAAGAAATAATGTACCTAAAACATTAGTACACAATATCACAAGATGCAACCAACCAAAAATTTCATTAGATTTAAAAAAAATTACACAGAAAGACAAATGCAACAAAAGATCGGACTTGTCTATTTTTCCTCCATTTCCTTCGGAATTAGCTTCTTCAACAAGGTTTTTAGCTTCTTAAAATCTTTATGATCCTCTTAAGCTTGCCTCTCCAAAGCATTTATCCATTCATCAATAGATTTCAAGTCTTCTGCCCGATCCTTAATGGCCTCTTCTTGCATCTTCAGTTACTCATCTTGCTTTACAAGCTTTCCTTCGAGCTCTATCCAGAGATCTTGATCCCTTTTAAAATTGTTAGCAAGAGAATTAACCTTCCCTTTCAAATCCATCACTTGTTGATTCCAAGAACTTTTCACAATAATCAGCTCATCCTGATGATTCTTAATATTGGTATCCTCGGTATAGAATACATCTTTAACATCATTCTGAAAACAATCAAACCCATCCATGTCTTCTTCAACTTTCTTGGACCACAATGTGATTTTGCTGCAAGATTTACAATGTACCTCATAATTGATAAGGAAATTTCTATGATCGGACTCAATATTCACATACTTATGCCTCACCATAAATAAGGATTCTGACTTTTGATTCAAGCTATGTGGCAACATCTAGCATCTGGAATCTATAGTTGGAAAAATCTGAATGGCGTCCACCGACTTTTTCAAAGACTCGACAACAAATTCATGACTGTGTGCTGATGACTCCGAATTTGATAACTACATGGGGATTGTTCTTATTAAATTTTCACCAACTTCCTTTTTTAATAACCACGAAATTATTTCTTCCTGATGATATATTTTGTTGGTGTATCCATGATCACTTTCTTTCCTTTATATGTTTTTAGAATGGGTTCCTCATTAGGAAATTCTTCCTCAGATTCAGATACTTGAACAATCTGGTCTTCATCTGGTTTCTCCTTATCTATTATATCTTTAAGATAATGCTTCTCATAACTTACTTCCTCATCAGATAACTCATTTTCTTCCGCTTCTTCCACAACTTCATCTACCTAATCATCTTTCTCAACTCCCTTTCACAGAGTGACTAACATTGAAGATTCAACCTTTTCTTGATAATCTTCCACTTGTTTGATCATGTCATCCAGATCAGCACTTCCTACTTCTTTTTCTTCTTCCTCTACTACTTCTTAGTCTACTTTTTCAGTAGATCTTTTCTCTACTTCTTCAAAAATATCGTTTCCTTTGGATGTTTCCGGAGTGTATTATTTCTTCCTAGGAGTCTCTGGTATTGATTGGACATCAAAGGTTTCCAGAATGGGAATCTTCTCAGAGGATATTTCTGTATCTCTCAACAGAGATTGTACAAGCTCAGCTTCAGACATCTTTTTCTTCAACTTTTTCCCTTTTGCTTGTTTTCCTAACTCATCCGTAGCTTTTTCTCTTAAGGCGTTATCCTCGGCAGGGTCCAATCCGAACGGTGGAACCCCTTTTTCCTCTTCTCCTTGTCTTCTCTCCATTTTTCAGCTACCTCATCTGGATATGCTTTCTATTTTTTCATCTTGGGTGGTTCAGACTGG
Source organism: Viscum album (assembly GCA_963277665.1). Classification (NCBI taxonomy): domain Eukaryota; kingdom Viridiplantae; phylum Streptophyta; class Magnoliopsida; order Santalales; family Viscaceae; genus Viscum; species Viscum album. The sequence goes on from OY728126.1 coordinate 993,937,561, forward strand.
GTTTCCGTAGCTTTGGGGGGTTTGTCTTCAACAACCACATCCTTAAGCTTCCTATTCTTAGTAACTTTCTTCACTGGCTCAGCTTTCTCCACATTTTTCGGAATGATTTGAGCATCTTTCTCTAGAAAACTATAAAACTCTCATGTTTCCTTACAAAAATCAATATTCATTATTTTCATCATATCATCACTGAAAAGCATAAGCATGAAATTCCAATCTTTAGACTTACATGAAACCTTGAAAGAATCTAAGCACCGAACTATCAGCTTTGATAGTAAGGCGTGGTACATGATGATTTGAGCTCTCAAGTTTCCTTCCTTGATATTCTTGATCGTCATAAGGACATGCCTCATCAGATTTATTTTTCATAGATTCACCAACAAGTCTGTGAAATATATGTCAATTTTCTTCAGGGTATCTTTATCACCCTTTCTCGGAACCAATAAACCTTGTACCTAAAGATGACGAATCTGATTATTAGAATATAGATGAGAAATATTTGTTTCCTTGAGATCAGCAAGTCCAAGACATTGTAAGGCCTTATCCTTAACAAAACTACCTTGAGCATCTGGGAGTTTGTGTGAACAAAATTCAGCTTCTCCTTCATAGGCTAGCCTGACCAAGCTTGCTGCCTTGGTGTAAGTATGTTTGTAAGTATTTCCATAAGACTTGAAATAAAACTTTTATCTTCCATATTCCTCATAAAGCTTGATGATTCATGGAATTCTACATGTAACTCCAGATATACACTTTCTGGATCACCAGTCTTGAATAAACAAGCATTTCCCAACCATTCAGCTTGATGTTCTTGGAGATGATAGAATCGTACATATAAAAGTTTGGATGGACTAGTCTTTCTCTGTACACATGCCATTTTGAAAATGGATTTTAGGTAGACATATCTTGGGAAGTAACTTTAACAGACATTTAGAATGGAGGTTCTCTAAATGATTCAGAACGGGCATAACAAAGATCAAAACGGCCTTAAGAAGAGAGGTAGGGCTTCGAGGCACGAGAGCTTTTGAAAAAAATTATGTGGGACGACCCTCGAGGGTTCCCTTATTATAGGCGATGGAGTTGACCTTTGAACTTCTAAAAACCATCTAATGGTTTAAAAACCCTTTGATATGACCTGACAGTTGAAAACATACCCGCAAGAAAATCTTGAATCTGATCTTTTGAGGTTTTCAGAAAAACAATCATATTTAAAAAAACTAGAATATGAGAAATTTTAAAACTCATAGTAAAATATCAGCAAGTAAAATATGATTAAAAAAACTAAAGTAAGGAAGTCATACCATTCGGATTGTCCAAGAAGATTATTCGTAATAGTTTATATTCTTCTTGATGAAAATTTGACTACGAAAAAAATAACTACGAAAAACATATATCTGAAAAGACTATGAGTACCAAAACTTCTGTACGGAAAGTATGAGTACGAAAAATTCTAGTACGAAAATTATGAGTACGAAAAATTTCAATAAGAAATCTTTGAGTATGAAAATTCTCATTATGAAAGATCCAGTTTCAAAAATTTCAATACAAGAATTTTAGTTCCGAAAACTTCATTACGAAAATTTTGAGTACGAAAATTCTCTTTACGAAAGATCCAGTTCCAAAAAATTTTCATTATGAAAATTTCAGTTTCGAAAACTTCATTACAAAAATTTTGAGTACGAAAACTTCATTACGAAAAATTTCCAGTACGAAAACTTCATTACAAATGTTTTTTAAATACTATAAAAAAAATGTACTCACCCTATGAAAAAGAGTTTATTACTGTAAGGAGAATTGTTTAACAAGATGTTAATGAATAAAAATTACCTCATGGATATCATTCCTAACTTTCGTTTGATGTATTCAAATCTATCGGAGGGTAATGATTTTGTGAAAATGTCAGCATGTTGATCTTACATTCTGATAAAATGATGAATAATATCTCTTTTAAGTGTGTGACCCACAAAAAAGTGATGCCTAATATCTATGTGCTTTGCACGGGAGTGATTTGCAGGGTTTTTACTAAGGGAAATGAAAATTGGGTTATCACACAAAATTTTAGTCTTAGTTAATCTCAAGCCATAATCTGTGAGTGTTTTTTGCATCCACAACACCTGAGCACAAAAACTTCTAGCTGCAACATATTCTGCTTCAGTAGTGGATAGTGCTATTGAATATTGCTTCTTGTAGGGCCAAGAAGCTAATGAATCTCCTATGAAATTACATGTTCCAGATAAACATTTTCTATCCATTCTACATCCAACAATGTCAGCATCCGAATAACTATTTAAAACAAAATCATTTACAGAGGAATAAAATAGTCCTAAATCCATTGTTCCCATTAAGTAGCGAAAAATTCTTATCACTACCTTTAAATGAGATTCCTTAGGATTGGATTTATATTTGCCACATAAGCATACTGAGAACATCAAGTATGGTCGACTAGCTTTCATGTAAAGTATACTTCCTATAATACCTCTAAAAGATGTTTGATTTACTAGTTTCCCAGATTCCTCAAAATCAAGTGTGTTTGAGATACCAATAAGAGTACATATACTCTTAGGTTTGTCATGCCCATACATTTTAAGAAGATCTTTAATATACTTATGTTGAGATATATAGCCTCCTTCTGGTTTTTGAGAAATTTTTAACCAAGGAAGAATGTTAAATCACCCATCGTACTCATTTCAAACTTAGATTTCATTATATTCTCAAAATAATTTGTTAAAGATTGCTGAGTTGAACCAAATATAATGTCATCAACATAAATTTGAACAATCAAAACATTTTTCTTATCTTTCATTATAAAAAGGGTTAGATATTCATTTTCTTTAACATAGTTATATTGAAGAAAAAATCATGTAAGTCTATCATACCAAGCTCGTGGGGATTGTTTATGGCCATACAAAGATTTGGTAAGTCAAAAAACATGATCAGGATGTTTTGTATCTTCAAAGTCAGGGGTTTGTTCAACAAAAACTTCCTCTTGAACATAACCATTAAGAAAGGCACGTTTCACATCCATTTAGAAAAGTTTAAAATTGAAGAATTTTACAAAGGAAAGTAAGATACGAATAGATTCAAGTCTAGCTACTAGAGCATGGGTTTCTTCATAGTCTATTCCATCATGCTGATTATAGACTTTATCAATTAGTCTAGATTTATTTCTATAAATGACTCCATTTTCATGACACTTATTTCTGAAGACCCACATAACTATAATAATATATGTTTATTTATATCTTTCAACCAAGGTCCATACTTTATTACTTTCAAATTCCTTTAGTTCATTATGCATGGCATTAATACAATCATCATCACCTAAAGCTTCATTAGTGTTTTTTGGTTCCAATTTGGAAGGGAACTATATATGTTATAATTTATTCCTCAAGGAACTTATAGTCTTTACAAGTTGATTCACATCACCAATGATACTATCACTGGATGATTCTTTAGAAACACCTGACTTGGGTTTTGTAAAACATGTTCATCAACATAGGGTAGAATGTCTTCTGGGGTAAATGTTTCAGTAGTATCTTCTTGAACATTTTCCTTGTCAGAAGGATCTTCTATCAGAGTTTAATAATTAGTTTTTGAAAACACATTCAAGGATGTTGGTTGGGATGGCCTAAAAACAAAAGAATCAGTTTCATAAAATTTTACATGTACTGTTTCCTCAACAGCACAAGTGTTTTTATTGAAAAATCTATAAGCCTTAGAAGTTGTGGAGTAGCCTAAGAAAATTCCTTCATCACATTTTGGTGCAAATTTTTGTAGATTATCTTTATTATTCAGAATGAATACCTTGAAACCAAAAAGATTGAAGTGGGAATGTCTAGGTTTTCTACCATTCCTTAACTCATAAAGAGTTTTATTAAGAAAATGTCTAATCAAAACTCGATTTATAGTGTAAAAAGCAGTACTTACAGCTTCAACCCAAAAATGTCTAGCTATAGAATATTCACTCAAAATGGTTCTAGTTATCTCTTGAAGGATTCTATTTTTTCGTTCAACTACACCATTTTATTGAGGAGTTCTCGGTGCTGAAAAGTTTTCAGTAATAACTTTTCTACTACAAAAAGTTTCAATATTAGAATTTTGAAATTCTCCTCCATGATCACTGTGAATAGTTTTCAGTGGAAGGTTTTTCTCATTTTTAACTTGGTCTCTAAAACATTTGAAATAAGATAAAGCTTCAGACTTCTTTGCTAGAAAATAGAACCATGTAAATCTATTTTAATCATCAACTAGAACAAACACATATTATTTTCCACCAATGCTTCCAATTTTTTGTTGGACCAAAAAGATCCATGTGCTCCAACTGTAATGCATGAGTTGTTGAGACTTAACCGATTGATTTAATACTAGATTTAGGTTTCTTTCCATATTGACAAGGATCGCAAACTTTAGAAGAATCAAATATATGCTCTAGTAGATCATTAACTAGTTTCTTCTTAGAGATTTTACACAAGTTACTAGGATTATATTGACCTAGTATTATATTCCATAACCAAGTATGATCTTTCATTGCACTTAAGAAACGTATGTCTTGGTTCCTAAGGTATTTTAAGTTCAATGTTTAAGCATTGTCTTGCCTATGGGAAGAGAGAATAAAATCTTACTTGTAATTGTGTACTAATTACTTATCATTTCTAAAATTCATAAGGTATAGTTCATCACATAATTGAATTATTCTAATGAGGCTGTTCTTAAGACCCAAAACAAACAAAACATTTGTGAAGTGCCCAGATCAGTGTGAATCACTGAGAGGGGGAGGGGGTGAATCAGTGATCCCTTAAAACCTTTTACTAATTGATTCTTATCAATTAAACCTCTATGGCTGGTTAAAGCCTCGATCCACTCTTCTTGTATCTCTCAACCTTTCCCGGATAATGCAGTAATGAAAAGGCACAGGACACAAGGATTTACAAGGTTCGGCACCAAAGGCCTACATCCTTGCCATGCTCTCCAAGCATGGATTCTCCCATTATAACTTGTTAGAATTACAATGGTCGATACAGCTTCCCACCGTATCTCTCCTGAGTCCCACAGGAGGGTCTTTATACTGCGTCCCACAGTGTTACCAGAGTCCCACTGGCCTGCTCCATAATCCCACTGAAGACTTCTTCTCCCTGAGTCCCACAGGGTCTTCTCCTGGCTCCTCGAGTCGCATGAGTAGCTCTTCTTCTCTTTAAGTTCTTCAAGTATCCTCAGCAGTCTGGGATAAAGACTGCTGGCCTTGCTCTTCTTCTGATCACTTGTGGTGAACAGGTCTTCTCGTCTTGCTCGGGCTTTATCACCTTCTTCTAAGGATGCCCCAGCTTCTCTCCAATTACTGAATGCTCAGACAAATAATATCTTTATCTTCGGTCTGGTCCAGTCTCAGTTGCACACCACTGATTTAGCACTGTTCACGTGTGCACGTGCATGCATGCATGCATGCACTCTCCTTTTCTTCCTCTTGGTGCAGTAGACCCACAAAGGGTGTAATTCTTTTAAGCACACACCTTCACTGAACTTCACACACTTAATTCAATTTTCTTACACACTTGAATGTGTGTTATACAATAGTGTGAGTCAACTTCTTCTTCTAAGTGTGTCCACTCCTCTTATAGCACACACATAGGTTCGGCCTTCACTTGTTAAGCACACACAAGTTCTTCACTTTGCACACACACTTGAATGAGTTCTTCTTTGTTGTGGCCTACACTTCATTTCTTGCACACACCCAGGGCTACGGCCTCTTTGTTAATTTTGCACACACAAGCCGTAGGTATGTAATGGCCTTCCTCTTCTTGTACTCTTCCACTTTTCACACACACTTTGTTTTTCTCTTTTAAACTTCAAGTATGCACAACCACAAGGGCTACGGCCTCTTTGTTTTCTTTTTGCACGCACAAATGTTTAGGGCCTCCTCCTCTTTTTGCACACCCCAAAGGCTACGGCCTCTTCTTCAAATGCACACACAAGAGGTGGCCTTCTTAGCACATGGCACACACATAAGTGGTCTTCCACTTCACTTGGCACACACACAAGGCAAGGCCTCGGCCTTCCTTGGCACACACACAATGTGTGTGAAACACAACCCAAACTCTTACTGCCTTCAAAGGAGGCGCGCAAGGTGCAAGGGGGTGTGGCCCTCTTCCTGTCTTCAAATGCCGCGCAGGCTCAAGTGTGCAAGGGTGCAATACCCTCGGGCTCCTTCCTTCTTCAACAGCCGCACAAGGGTGCAGTGTCAAGGCGCGCAGGTTCCTCCTTCCGCGGGGTGCACAAGTGCAACACCCGCGGTATCTTCCTCCTGCCGCACAAGGGTGCGGGCAGAGAGGGAACAAGAGTCTCGAGCGCGCAAATATGTGGCTCGGCTCCTTCCTGTCGCGCAAGAGAGGCGCGCAGGGATCTCTTTCGGGCCTCGGGTGGCACCGAGAACAACAGCCGCGCAAATAACTTGCGCGGGGCTTCTACTTCGCGAGGCAGAGGCTTCGCGGGACTCGGTTTTTCATCAGAGTTTCAGCCAGCATCATCGAGGTCACGACCTCTCTTTATATAGGCGAGGAGAGCCTCGGTTCATCCGCATGGGAAATCTTGAAACACCGAGATCTTCGGATCTTTAAAATCTTTCCAAGTTTTTTGCGTTTTTCTCTTCGGTGCACGCGGGTTCTTTTATTATTTTCTTCCTCCTCGTGCATGCGATTTATAACGCATGCACGGCCTCTGTTTAGGTCTATCCATGCAAAACATGAACACCCGAGTGGCCTCGCACCTTCGGTTTGCTTCGGCCTTCATCGAATTCATCGTCTGGTAGCATGCATGCTCATCTTAAGGCATGGTTGTGTTCGGTATGCTCAGACGATTCCAATGGACACTTCGGTTTGATCGGAGGTGGCCGGATACTCAAATTCTGTCGTCGGGAGGCACTGGTTCAGCGGCGGCTTCGCGGGAGGCTTCGGCTCGAGCTCGAGGTGGAAGACAAGCCGGGAGCCGTCGGATCGTGATGCGCGACGGCCAGGATTTGATCATTGCCGCGGAGATGAATCGTGCGGCGTGGATCGAGCGCGCGATGAGACGGACGGCCAGGATTCGCTCCGGGTGAAAAATGCACGTCCCACATCGAAACCTTCCGCGGATTTTCCGCGGTTTATTACCCTGCCGCTGCCCGCAACTCCTCAGTTGCATCTTCTCCCTCCACGGTGCCGCCCCGCACCGTGTTCTCCCTGCGGGCGCGCTCCTGCGCCCACTCTCTGCTCCTGCGGGCGCGCTCCTAGCGCCCACTATGCACACACCGGGTGCGCGGGCTTCACCACCGCGTGCCCTGCGCTCCTCCGGGCGTGCCCCAGGCGCCCATGCGGTGTCTGCGGGTGCGCCCCTGCCGCCCTGAGCTCGCCCCACGGGTTCCCCCTTGGGCGTGGCGCCTTAGGCCCACATGAGCCTTGGGGTTGAACCCACAAGGTGCTCACGGGCAGGCCAATTTTTTGGCTAAGTCTTGAATAAGACTTTGTAAAAACAAAGTCCTCCATGTAAAATATGCCAAGTGCCACTTGCCCTTCAAGGCATTCTTTTCCTTCATCTTCTTCTTGAGAATTCACTAATCCTCCTCAACATATAATCATCACTTAGGATAAGGAATTCAAAAGGTTTCTTCATCTTCAACCGAGCTTCTGAATCAAATATTTCTTCAATAAACTTCATTGATCTAATCAGAGATCAATTGGAACATCTTCTGATTCACATGCACTAAGTGATAGTGCATGGACTTCATTAAACCACTTCATCCACTTACAACTTATGGATGGATCTCTTTCAACTCCAACTCCTCATGCATTGGCACTACAATGCATGGTCTTCTAATCATGTTTTGACTTTGTATCATCTTAATACAAGTTCTTGGAACTCTAAGAACAGCTCAACAATCGTCTGATTTAATGATGCTCCATCATCATTCATTCTTCAAGTGGTGTAACTTAGTATCATATTGATACAAGTATTGAAACATTAAGATCAGTTCTACAATCTTCTGATATTCTTAGAGAATGTTTCAACCATCATCTCCTATGTCACTTAGTGAATCTCCTTAGTGACATGCATCTTAGTACTATGGCCATTCTCTCTTCATCACCAACACCATCACAACCTTTGGCATTCACATCTTGACATTCTCTGACTTCCATTCATTCCAAGACAACTTCATGCCTCATTGACAACAAATGCAACACAATGCACTTCAATCTCCCCCTTTGTATTTGTTGTCAATACACTCCTTCAGCACATATGAATGGGTCAATATGTGTGCCCAATCTTTTCTCCCCCTTATTGGCAATCAAATGCAAAGGTGTGGTGTGGTTCTCTTTCAAAAATATCTCTTCCTCCCTTCGAATAGCATCTTCTTGAAAAGCACTAAGAGAGGGATGATGTCACATGTTCTCTTGAGCAATGAACCTTTAGTAAATCAGCTCTAAGTATACTTGGGCTAACCCGGTGTAGAAAACAAGAGTGATGTAACCAAGGTACTCAATGCTGTCCAACATTCACTATACATGTGAGATCATGCTTCAGGGGTTTGAAAATTTTTCAGATATAACAACGAATTGCTAAATCCTGCACATACTTCACAAAACTCATTAGAAAGTTCAGTGCAATGATAAAGCTCCCCCTTTCATCCATTTGTCTTCAATCCATACTCCCCCTTAATTGACAAGATAAACTCAATTAAGAAACAAGGGATGAAAGTATGATTGGAATACCTTCAGCTTTTCTCAAGATGGTATTAATCTTAGAATCCCATCTTCTTCAGATTAGCTCCCCCTCAAGGGGTGCACTCCATTCTGTCCAAACCACTCTCCAGATGAGAATGATCATCATCTTCAATTCCCTGCAATGTTAGCACATGTATATACCAAGAGTATAAGGGAATAAGATGGAACTTCCTTGGTTCATCAATGTGAACAACAAGGTTGAGAAGATTCTCTCAACCGAGATGCCCCATTTTCACCATTCTTCACACTTGCACATTTGATCTTCAATGATGTTGGTGCTGGTGTGGATCTCAATACATCTTCATGTGAAATCTTCTTTTTCCTTTTTGCCTTAGCAATTGCCAGAACTTCATCTTCAGCTCTCTGGAGATCTTTGGCAAGTTGCAACTGATGTGGCCATATGACTAGTAAGTCACTTGGAAGTGTGGCCTCAGTTCTGGATATTCCACATGGTTCTTTTGATGCTGTTAAGCTACCTTTCTTAGGCAACTTATTTTCAACCAATCCCTTCTGCTTCTTCTGGATTGATCGTCTGTTTGAGTCCAGTCTGCCTCTATTGAATTTCATGGCTTCTTTACAAAGATCCATGATATGTCCATTCTTTCCACAGTAGAAGCATGTTTTCTTGGTGGTCCTTCTGGATGCATCACCCTTCTTGGACTCAGACTCCAAGGACATCTCTTCATTTCTAAAACACTTCTTGGGAGCATTTTCTACTTTCTTCTTGCTTCCCAAGGAATCTCTCTTAGCCAGGTTCTGTGATCTTCTCTTCATTCCAGCTTCGGATACATTCGGAGATTGATATGTATCAATTCTTTGACCACTTTTGCAATCATCCCAGATGTTGTCAAGAAATCCGAATCTGTTAGCAGTAAACAGATGTCTCTGGACCTGTGGATGTTGCTTCCTTCCTTCTGGCTTGCTCCCCCTTGGCATGGGCTTCCTCTGTGCTTTGGCATTCAGTGGATTGTACCAACAATCCTTTGCACAATGCCCATACTTGTTACAACACCAGCATTGTCCCACGAATCTTGACCTCTTCAGTCCTTCTGATTGTAGGGTACTTTTCTTGACCTATTGTGCTGTTTCAGGAGAGCTCTGCTTCTTTACTGCCTTCATCCATACTTGTTTGGAATTATTTTTCCATCCTGCACTTTTTGTGGAAACACAATTAGAAGCATCAGTACAAGATGGTATGGATGGTACCTTCTTTCTAGAAGATGCTGCACTTTTATTAGAGGATGTCTTTCTCTTAGAATCATCCTGCTCAAAGCATACTTGAGTAGCAACATGTCTTCTTTCAGCTGACTGGGAGGCTTCAGCTTTGGGTGATTGCAGATTTTTCAATATCACCTCTAGTTCTAAGCATTTCATATTGAGGGAGTTCTTCTCATCCTCAACAGTTCTTAGCTTTCCTTCCCAATTCTCCACCAGTTGTTTCATCTGGTCTTCATGCACCTTCTTCAATTCTTGCAATGAATTGTCCAGCTCCTTCACCCTTTTGACTTTGTCTTCTAGTTGAGCATCTCTGACAACCATTGACACATTGTGCCTCTTTTCCAGTGCATGGAAAACTTCTTTGATCATTATCATAAAAAATTCTTTCTCAGAAAGGCTTCTTTGCAATTCTTCAGCGGTGTGTTCATATCTTTCATTGCAAAGAGATACTGTTTCATCTTTGGCATTTACCAGCTTTCTGAGAGTGTTGGTTATGCCAACCCTTTTAGCCAATTGATCTTCTATTGCATTGGCTTCTTCTTCTAACTGTGATTTTTCTTCTTGAAGATCATGGATGCCTGTAGCTATACACTTTGCCACTTCCATGGGAACTGTCTTCTGAAGATATTTGAGTGCACTCTGAAGATCATTCATTATTTCAACTTCATCACAGCTAGGACATGCTTTCTTCATCTTCTTGGCCTGTTTCTTCTTTCTATTTTTCTGAGTCTTGGCAGATATCTCCATTTGAGGCTGGTCACTCATTTCCTCAAATCTGCACTTCATAAAGACTCCCTTGGATCTTTTAGAGGTAACCTCCCTCTGATACCAATTGAAGTGCCCAGATCAGTGTGAATCACTGAGAGGGGGAGGGGGTGAATCAGTGATCCCTTAAAACTTTTTACTAATTGATTCTTATCAATTAAACCTCTATGGCTGGTTAAAGCCTCGATCCACTCTTCTTGTATCTCTCAACCTTTCCCGGATAATGCAGTAATGAAAAGGCACAGGACACAAGGATTTACAAGGTTCGGCACCAAAGGCCTACATCCTTGCCATGCTCTCCAAGCATGGATTCTCCCATTATAACTTGTTAGAATTACAATGGTCGATACAGCTTCCCACCGTATCTCTCCTGAGTCCCACAGGAGGGTCTTTATACTGCGTCCCACAGTGTTACCAGAGTCCCACTGGCCTGCTCCAGAATCCCACTGAAGACTTCTTCTCCCTGAGTCCCACAGGGTCTTCTCCTGGCTCCTCGAGTCGCACGAGTAGCTCTACTTCTCTTTAAGTTCTTCAAGTATCCTCAGCAGTCTGGGATAAAGACTGCTGGCCTTGCTCTTCTTCTGATCACTTGTGGTGAACAGGTCTTCTCGTCTTGCTCGGGCTTTATCACCTTCTTCTAAGGATGCCCCGGCTTCTCTCCAATTACTGAATGCTCAGACAAATAATATCTTTATCTTCGGTCTGGTCCAGTCTCAGTTGCACACCACTGATTTAGCACTGTTCACGTGTGCACGTGCATGCATGCATGCATGCACTCTCCTTTTCTTCCTCTTGGTGCAGTAGACCCACAAAGGGTGTAATTCTTTTAAGCACACACCTTCACTGAACTTCACACACTTAATTCAATTTGCTTACACACTTGAATGTGTGTTATACAATAGTGTGAGTCAACTTCTTCTTCTAAGTGTGTCCACTCCTCTTAGAGCACACACATAGGTTCGGCCTTCACTTGTTAAGCACACACAAGTTCTTCACTTTGCACACACACTTGAATGAGTTCTTCTTTGTTGTGGCCTACACTTCATTTCTTGCACACACCCAGGGCTACGGCCTCTTTGTTAATTTTGCACACACAAGCCGTAGGTATGTAATGGCCTTCCTCTTCTTGTACTCTTCCACTTTTCACACACACTTTGTTTTTCTCTTTTAAACTTCAAGTATGCACAACCACAAGGGCTACGGCCTCTTTGTTTTCTTTTTGCACGCACAAATGTTTAGGGCCTCCTCCTCTTTTTGCACACCCCAAAGGCTACGGCCTCTTCTTCAAATGCACACACAAGAGGTGGCCTTCTTAGCACATGGCACACACATAAGTGGTCTTCCACTTCACTTGGCACACACACAAGGCAAGGCCTCGGCCTTCCTTGGCACACACACAATGTGTGTGAAACACAACCCAAACTCTTACTGCCTTCAAAGGAGGCGCGGAAGGTGCAAGGGGGTGTGGCCCTCTTCCTGTCTTCAAATGCCGTGCAGGCTCAAGTGTGCAAGGGTGCAATACCCTCGGGCTCCTTCCTTCTTCAACAGCCGCACAACGGTGCAGTGGCAAGGCGCGCAAGTTTTTCCTTCCGCGGGGTGCACAAGTGCAACACCCGCGGGATCTTCCTCCTGCCGCGCAAGGGTGCGGGCAGAGAGGGAACAAGAGTCTCGAGCGTGCAAATATGCGGCTCGGCTCCTTCCTGTCGCGCAAGAGAGGCGCGCAGGGATCTCTTTCGGGCCTCGGGTGGCACCGAGAACAACAGCCGCGCAAATAACTTGCGCGGGGCTTCTACTTCGCGAGGCAGAGGCTTCGCGGGACTCGGTTTTTCATCAGAGTTTCAACCAGCATCATCGAGGTCACGACCTCTCTTTATATAGGCGAGGAGAGCCTCGGTTCATCCGCGTGGGAAATCATGAAACACCGAGATCTTCGGATCTTTAAAATCTTTCCAAGTTTTTTGCGTTTTTCTCTTCGGTGCACGCGGGTTCTTTTATTATTTTCTTCCTCCTCGTGCATGCGATTTATAACGCATGCACGGCCTCTGTTTAGGTCTATCCATGCAAAACATGAACACCCGAGTGGCCTCGCACCTTCGGTTTGCTTCGGCCTTCATCGAATTCATCATCTGGTAGCATGCATGCTCATCTTAAGGCATGGTTGTGTTCGGTATGCTCAGACGATTCCAATGGACACTTCGGTTTGATCGGAGGTGGCCGGATACTCAAATTCTGTCGTCGGGAGGCACTAGTTCAGCGGCGGCTTCGCGGGAGGCTTCGGCTCGAGCTCGAGGTGGAAGACAAGCCGGGAGCCGTCGGATCGTGATGCGCGACGGCCAGGATTTGATCATTGCCGCGGAGATGAATCGTGCGGCGTGGATCGAGCGCGCGATGAGACGGACGGCCAGGATTCGCTCCGGGTGAAAAATGTGCGTCCCACATCGAAACCTTCCGCGGATTTTCCACGGTTTATTACCCTGCCACTGCCCGCAACTCCTCAGTTGCATCTTCTCCCTCCACGGTGCCGCCCCGCACCGTGTTCTCCCTGCGGGCGCGCTCTTGCGCCCACTCTCTGCTCCTGCGGGCGCGCTCCTAGCGCCCACTATGCACACACCGGGTGTGCGGGCTTCACCACCGCGTGCCCTGCACTCCTCCGGGCGTGCCCCAGGCGCCCATGCGGTGTCTGCGGGTGCGCCCCTACCGCCCTGAGCTCGCCCCACGGGTTCCCCCTTGGGCGTGGCGCCATAGGCCCACATGAGCCTTGGGGTTGAACCCACAAGGTGCTCACGGGCAGGCCAATTTTTTGGCTAAGTCTTGAATAAGACTTTGTAAAAACAAAGTCCTCCATGTAAAATATGCCAAGTGCCACTTGCCCTTCAAGGCATTCTTTTCCTTCATCTTCTTCTTGAGAATTCACTAATCCTCCTCAACATATAATCATCACTTAGGATAAGGAATTCAAAAGGTTTCTTCATCTTCAACCGAGCTTCTGAATCAAATATTTATTCAATAAACTTCATTGATCTAATCAGAGATCAATTGGAACATCTTCGGATTCACATGCACTAAGTGATAGTGCATGGACTTCATTAAACCACTTCATCCACTTACAACTTATGGATGGATCTATTTCAACTCCAACTCCTCATGCATTGTCACTACAATGCATGGTCTTCTAATCATGTTTTGACTTTGTATCATCTTGATACAAGTTCTTGGAACTCTAAGAACAGCTCAACAATCGTCTGATTTAATGATGCTCCATCATCATTCATTCTTCAAGTGGTGTAACTTAGTATCATATTGATACAAGTATTGAAACATTAAGATCAGTTCTACAATCGTCTGATATTCTTAGAGAATGTTTCAACCATCATCTCCTATGTCACTTAGTGAATCTCCTAAGTGACATGCATCTTAGTACTATGGTCATTCTCTCTTCATCACCAACACCATCACAACCTTTGGCATTAACATCTTGACATTATCTGACTTCCATTCATTCCAAGACAACTTCATGCCTCATTGACAACAAATGCAACACAATGCACTTCAATTTGAAATCAAAGTTTTACCAAGACAAACAATATTTCCTATACCAATAATTTCTCCCTGAGCATTATCTCTCAAAGTTAATTTTCCTCATTTTTTCTTGATAATATTTTCAAAATAGTTTTTGTTACCAATCATGTGCCAGGAACATCCAGTATCCATGTACCAAATATTTTTGTTGGTACATGCCCTATTTTCCTGAAAATAGGAAATGAATTAGACTTTTGGAATCCAAACTTGTTTGGATCCGAGATTTTCAGATTACAAAATTTTGGGTATCTACATTTTTTAGAGAAATATTCTTTATGAAACCCAAGAGATTGAACTCTATTCAAAGAATAGTTTTTCTTCTAATGCCCACCACTTTGACACATTGTACAAAAAGGGGCTCTAGACGGAACAAAATAGTTGTTTTTGAAAACTGGTTTTTTGTGAGTATAACCTACTCCAGTTGTGTTTCTTTTAGGTTTAATTTGAGAATACATCTTGTCAAAATTTTCCTTCCCAGAAGTAAATTTTCCAAGATTTTTTGTAAGAAAAAAATTTCAGATTTTAGTCTAACGACTATATTCTTATCCTCAGGAATAATTTCCTTAGAGTTAGATTTTTCCTCAAAAACATTCATCTTTAAAATAGCTTTATTATGATCTTTAGAATGTTCTTCCTTATTAGAATTTTTTATCTCAGGGTCTTTAGAAATATTTTCTAAAAGATCTTCATTATCTTTAAGATCAGAAAAAAGATCTGAAATCTCTTTTGTAATAATTTATTCCCTAGTATTTTCCTTGTCTAATTTTTTAGAAATATTAAAATTTCTTTCTTCAAGTACATTGGAAAATCTAGATACTTCTTCATATGAAGGTTCTTCATTTTCTGAGGAATAAGTGTCTTCATTAGAAATACTATTTTCAGAATTTTAATACTTATCAAGAGATAAATTTGTTAAAGCCTCGGAAGAGCGTACCTTGGACATAAGATATGTATGTGGAAAAGAATAATTAGAAATGAATCCCAAATTCTTCTATGTTGATGAATCATATTATGAAGATTCACTTTCTAAAGTGTCTCCATAGCTAACACTCCAAGTATTATTAGCTTTCAGACTTTTGTTAGATTTATCTTTACAGATCTTTTTCCTATTACATTCAGAATGCCTCTCTTTTATTTCATTATTCTTAAGCATAGGGAAATCAGGTCATATGTGTCCACTTCTGTTGCATTCATATCATGTAACCTCTAAATCATTCTTTTCATTCTTTTCATTCTTCTTATACCTTGATTGGAAATTTCTTTGACCAACTATATTGTTAATCCTTCTTGCAAGATGAGCTAACTCATTTTCTGAGACTTCACTTTCACTATATTCATATTGGATTGTAACCTTCATAGACTTGGATCTAGTAACTCTCTCAGGAGTCTTAGCTTTCATGTGATTTTATGTTGATGTAAACTCAACAGTACCATTCCCATTCTTCGTTTTGATGTTTCCAACATCTGTCTTCATCCTTATTTTGTGTTGGAGAAGAGTTCTAAATAGCTCATCTAGGGAAATTTGAGTAACCTTTTTATTCTCATCAATAACTATTATCTTTGATTCCCACTCATTTGGATTAATATCTATAATATTTTCCACAAGAGCTTCATCATCTAGACCTTTCTCTCCCATATATTGTAAGCTATTCATGATAGTCATAACCCTCGGATGTACTTTTCTTATCGGTTCTCCATAAGGAAAATTAAAACCATGATACTCATCTCTCATCCTAGCTCTTCTAGTCATGATCACTTTAGATGTACCAAAATCAGTAACTTCAAGTTTCTTCAATATACAATTAGCTGTTTTACAAGAAGAAATTTTGTTATATATGTTCCTAGTCATTGAACATGGTAGAGTTTTTCAAACATTATAGTTTAATTGATAATCATGGTTCTCTTGGTTGGTGAAAGTACTAAAATTCTTATCTGTATTTTGATAACCTCTAGTAAGCATAAAAATTTTTTCTACTCTAGTATTTATAACAATAGTATTCATTCGATCTCTCTAATACTTATAATCATTTCCATAAAAAATTGGTGGTCTTGTAGGATTTAGGTTGTCGATGGAACAAACTTTTAAACCTGTCATCTTAAAAAATATTTCTACACAAAAACTTGTTAATAACAAATGTTCTGATTCAAGGAGAATATTCCTAAGCAAGGAAAATATATAACATTGAAAAAACTGATGAAAAAAACTTATATGTGAAAATAAGTATTTTAGAGACCCGCTCTGATACCAATTGTAGGATTGGTATAGAGTATGAGGTTTCCAACCTCTGATACCAATTGCAGGATCGAAATAATGATGTAGATGCTCCATATACAAGAGGGGGGGTGAATTGTTCACTTTAAAAATTTCCTTAAAAAATGAAATATCTAAGTTTAAAAATGTTAAACTAATAAAATTTACAACACCTCTAACACCAATGAAAGACTGGGACAACGTATGAAGTTACAAATTTCTAGTTCTATTCACTTGCTTAAAGATGGAAAGTGATTTTGAAAACTGTTTCCGGAAATATGGATCTGGAAATTGAAACTTCACCAAAGATTACAATATGAGATTATAACTTAAAGGGTATAGAATCTAAATTAATCAGTGTAAATGTGTAAGGAAATATAACAAGATCATACATTCCTTACAAATCACAATGTAGTGGAAAATCAAGTAGTAAAACTACAAGTAACAAATAACAAATAATTGAACCCAAAGTGAAGGGTATCCAACAACCTTGGATAAAGGGCCCGTGATATATACATTCAAGGAAGTTTCTATTATCCACACCATGGTAAGCCCTTGATACAATGATTGGAGTCTCTGTCTTGATATCCTCGTAAGCCCTCAACTTCAAGGTAGGTGGAACTAATATCTTCCTCAGAAAGGAAGCCCTCAACTTCAAGGTGTTGTACCCTCTGTCTTCATATCCTCGGATGCCCTAGAATGTAATCAAAAACATTCGGAGTTGCACAAATAAAATCTGCACAAAGCAATGTTTGAACAAGTTTTACAAGATTTCTGCACGAAGCCTGAGAGTTAATAAGAGCCTCCCTCTCTAGAAATCACTTCAACATCATGTAAGCAAAAGTTTCCCAAGATCAATGTCGAAGCTATGTATCGAACTCATTAAAATGAGCTCCTATTTATAGGCTAGGTTGGAACAGTCAGCTCCCTCCTCCAACGGTCATATTTTTCGTAAATTTCCTAGGGACCTATATACGTGTTACTTAACCAACTATTAGTTAGAAATAGAATGGACGACATCATTTTATAAAAAAACATGTGTAACTAAAAGCACGACATCATTTTGTAATGAAACAAGTGTAAGAATAAGTTAAACTGAAGTTCAGAATGTAAGCAAACAATAATTCTGAGTCTAACCAAAATGGAATTCGGAGTCTATAATAAATAGATATTCAGATTCTATTTTAAAAGAATTCGTAATCTTAATTCTGAAGAAATTCAGAGTTTGAATATCTAAGGAAATTCAGATTCTGATTTCACTAGAATTCATAATCTGAACATACAGAGTTCGGAGTCAATCTTTATAGAATTTCGGAGTCGAACTCATAGAAGTTGGGAGTATAACTCATAAAAGTTTGGAGTTTAACTCATAGATCTTTGGAGTCGAACTAGTAAAAGTTCAGAGTCAAACTAGTAAGAGTTCAGAGTCGAACTAGTAAGAGTTAAGAGTTTGGAATTCAGATTGGAACTATATGAGAGTTCGTATCCAGAATTCCGAGTCGAACTATATGAGAGTTTGTATCCAGAATTCATAATGGAACTTCATTAGAGTTCATATCCAGAATTCGGAATGGACCATCATTAGAGTTCATATCCATAATTCAGATCCTTAAAACAGAATGCTTCATATCTAAGCATTATATGATTCCAAGGTTTTCCATATGAATCTGATTTTTATACTTAAGAAAAATATTGATATGTATAAGGAAATCTAAGTTAAGATAAATTTCTTTAAGGAAGGAAATTTTCCTTAGAGGTGTAAAAAATAGATTTTCTTATGTATAAGCTGTTTGTGATTTTCAACACAAGAAGGAATAGAAAAATCAAAATGAAAACCTTATTGACTCAAAAAAGATGAATAATTATATAAATCATTAATGGTAATTGTTTGGGTTAATTGGCGGTTTTTGTTCACAACAAACAAATTTTTTTTAGAAATAAATATAATGTGTGAAATGTTATTATGGAACATTATGTAAGTTATAATACATATATTATAGTTTGTTTCATCCATAAATAATGCTTCCTAAACAGAATAGAATAAAGATATAGAAATTGAAAACATGTCGTCCTTGAATGTGATCAATTTACACATTTCGGACATTGTTTTTATTTGAAGTAAAAAATAAGGGAAAGAAGAGATGATAATGAATTATTAAATTTTAAAAATAAAATTCCAATACATGTAAGGTACTAAAGTATTCAAAACAATTGGATTAAAGTAGTCGATGAATGAAAAATATAAATGAAAGGAACTCATAATAAAATAAATGATGAGAAATCCCTTACAAAAGTTTTGTAGCCTAACAACGTCACTAAAAAATTCACAAAAAAATTTGATGAGAGAAAAAGGGATTACTAATACTCATAAATAATATGGATATTAAGGGGGATAGGTAATGAAATATCCCAACATAATCAAATTGAATTTTAAATGAATAACACAAAATTAAATCTTGAAAAAGAGAAGGGTGGTAGATTCCCTTACCTTGTAGAGTAACTCCTAAAACACGACGGGTGGGCCATTTTGGGTTTGATGGAACCATGAGAGGAATATTATGGAGGTAAAACTACCATATAATTTTTGGTGATGAGTTTTTAATGAATGAAAAAGAAGGAATGAGTCAGTATTTAAAGTAAATGAGAGGGAGTTATTTATTAATTTAAAAGAACGCCTCATTAGAACTTTTTGCAAAACCATGGGCTTTCCCAAGGTATATTCCCATGGTATTAGCCACATTGGACACCTCATGTCATATCATACTATACACAATTCGACGAGAAATTTATATTAATTATTACATCATTATGATGTCATTAATCATAAACAAACTCAAAACTATATTATTACTATTCACTGAAAAATCATGTATTTTAGAAAAAATACCATTCACCACTACCAATATTGAACTTATAGATTTAAAAAATGTAATCCAATTTTCAAAATAATTTTATAAATAATTTTTTTTTTATTTTTAAATAAATAATAATTTAATCCAAAAAAAATGTTAAAATTGTTACATATTTTATAACCCCTTGAGAAATTAATCAATGTCCCATCAAATTTTTTTATAACAATAAGATGATAAAGTAAAAATTTAATATTACATTTTTAAAAAATAGATTTCCATTTTAAATTACTAAATTAATCCTAAATTTTTAATAAAAATATTTATGACATTCCAAAATAGCAAGACTTATACTATGATCATTTTTTCACTTATAAGATGTCTAAATAGTATTCATACATTCATGGGTGATGATTATATTTATTCGGAAGATTTACTGTTTATTACTGTTAGTAAAGGTATGTTACTATTCATGAGGGTGTGTTAATATTCGTCAAAAATTATTTTTGTCTCATTAGACTCTAAATATCATAGTGAACTCAACCCACTATGAAAGGTTTTTGAAATTCAAATCATATAGGTTGAAATGTTATGTTTACTATCTAGGTTATAAAAAAGTGGTATTCTGTAGAGACTTGGTGCTTCATTGAATTTGTATTAAATCTATTTTTAAATTTTTGGGGAGTAACATTATTCCCCCTAAAAATTATTTCGTTCTAGAAATTCTAAACTTCACATCAAAAGTTAAAGGTTGATGCTTGGAAATTCCCTTGTGGGAAACCCACATCATAAATAGGGTTAATAAAATATCTTTCTAAAAGGTGCTAAGGTAAATGAGGTGGTCACCCAAAATTATTATTTTTTGAATGGGGTGACATTAGTTGGATGTTAAAAACAGTACATGGAAGAAAAATCTAACTATGATGTTTTGATGGAACATGAAAGAGATCATGTTTAGATGAAAGTTGATTTCTACAAAGCTATAAACTAATGTGAAAAAATCATCGATATAATTAAATATTACGATAATAGGTTTTTTTATATTTAGACCATTTTCATTAATTCGAGGAATTATTACACTATATAAGAGTATAAAAATAAATTTATATTTACAAACTCATCCTTTTATTGTACCTTGAACTATCTATACTTCATCACTTAGCACAGGTTACACCAAATGGTGAAGTAATACATTAACCTCTAAATTCTCATACAATGAGCAACTTAAAACATTTCATAAATGGTTAAACATTCCAAAATTTAATGATTCCACACTTTAGAATGATAGACATTGAATTTTTAAGATGAACATATCATTAACCCATAATCAACATGAAACAACTCTAAATTTTTACATTACAGATATGTGAATAACTTCGGAATGTGTCCTTTAGAAATATGGTAATAACTAGAATTACCATAAAAATCATATTGGAAACATGAATTCATCTACATTAAATAAGTAAGATACATGTTATTTGATATATTCCTTAAATATTTAAGTTTTGTAAACTCCATCAATGATAGCATAGACCACTTCTTGACAAGTAAATAATATGTTCCAAGGAAGTCAGTACATATTTGAAACAATAATTTCTTCATCATTACCTCAACATCAGATATATATTAAGGGTAGTATTTCCCTCAATCAGGTGTTATCTAAAATGTTTAACTTTCCACTAAATATATTTTCTTAGAACCACTCAACTTATGTTCTCATATCCTTAATTACAAATTATTACAATACAATACTCATATATTCTATAATTCTTATAACCAGTAAATTTATGGAAAAATATTCAAATTACATGATTCTTTACTAGAAATATTAATCATTATAATTCATCCGCGGTAGCATCATAAATTGATCTTTATCTATACTTTTCATTTTGGGTATATTCCATTGATAATTGGAACATTTATTTTCATAGTCTCAGATCTCCTTGTAGTTTAATAATTTTACATTAGAATATTTTTTCTTACCCTTGGAATCATGAACATGGTATCCTTTTTTTCACACTTATAACAAACACCAATTCCTTTCAATCACTTACTAGGGTGATTCTTTCCACAATCGTCACATGCGGGAAAACCTTTCTTTCCCTTCTTCCCTTTATCCATGTTTTTCTATATCGTCCTCTTCTACTTTTGTTTCCTATCAATGACATAGGACTCAAAGAATTATTTACATACCTTGTCAACACATGATATTATTTCCACGTATGATAAGGACACATTGGGGACTACATTCCAATGAAACAATGGTTTACAACCATGATAGATAGGACCATTCTTACTATTTTAATCACAAGTTTTGGTGATGATCTCATTCCTTATTCTAGGAGCCAATTGTAAACAACGACATAAACAAGATTATATAATGAATCATGATGTATAATCTCGACTCAAAAACTACTAATCACAAATTAATATCGTGTCCCTAATAAACATCATTATCATAAACATGGTTTCATTGATGAAAAAATTGCATTTAGTTCCTTAGTAATGGTTTATGAATTATCCTAAGAATATCCCCCAGCAGGGTCAAACTAGGTGCATTGTAAGGCATGTTTTTGTGTACTAGGATACCTCAAGTCAAAACCAAAACTCCTTATCAGAGTTGTTACTCTGAGGAACATTTGTGCCATATCCACATTGACTTTTATTATCTAAACATTGATGTATTTGATAGAAAGACTCACATAATATTTTTCTTATGAAAATTCAAGTACATTCTGGTATGATTATCCCCAAAGACTATCTAAGAGTTTTGTTCCCTATTATATTTTTTCTGAATTTGCGTTCCACGTTTTCTACTAAAGGTAATTTGATACAAACTGTAATGACCCAAACCCAATTTTTTGGGGATGGTTCCTTATTTTTACACATTGGCATGATTATAAGGAATCAAAATTGATTGAATAAGTAGTTTAGTAGATTCGGAATAACAGATACATACACAGGTTCATCATTACAACTTGAAAAGAAATACAACATATAATTTTTATTGGGAACATCCAAAACACTATGTTTATTCCTATATGTCATTCATAATAAACATCTTCATTTCCTAAGAAAATGAAACATAATAAATCGGTGAGATCAGATGCTTAGTAAGGGTAATAAAAATAGAGAAAGATATCATAAACATAAACATTAGTCATGGTTAATTACTAAAAACACCTGACTTTAAACAATAAACATGTACATAATATGGCAGGAATATGAGCTGAGTAAATATTTCCATAATAAAACATAACCATGAGAATTATACTAGCCAAAAAAACACATGATCATTCACTAAATATTTTCTTAATGAGGTTATGAATAATGTGGTACTTTATCACCATACCATCAAGGCCTCTTTATAATACCATAATCATCCATTTTTTCAAGGCCCCTTGCCAAGACCATAGTTTGTCTCATGAGACCAACTGATGCAGCAAGGTGCTATAGCGGGACCCACCATACACATATTTAGTCCAATAAATTCCACTTATGAACATGGATAACCATAAAAAAAACATTCATGTTGAAACTAACATATTAAATGTAAATACCATTCCCTAGTCATTAATCATAAACACTATCCATTCAAAGTAATATTGTGTACGGTTTCATGATAAAAACCCCACAATCAAGATAATCATAATCTATTCAATAAAACATTATAAAGGCCCAACCTTAACACATTACATAATCATGAACTAAATAAATAATTCAATTAAGTATCTTCTCATGTTTAGAGTTTTAGAGAACTAGGTCATAACTATTACATTTCAAAGATTACAAAGTAGACACATCTACTCAGTTTCCATTTTTTCATAAAATAAATACTCTAAAAAACATGACTAGTTCCATGTTTTAGGAAACATGTCTTTCCCCGATCCCATCCCTGACCCTATTCATTTTTATGTCATGTGGAAAAAATTTAAAAAACTTGGTATGAACATAAATATGTCAGTAAGGGATACACAAAGAAGGAAAATAGTTAGTTTTTCAAAACAACATGTAAATCACGAATACTTCATCATAAGTAATACTTTTCACCTTTATGAAGTAGTAAATAATATTCAATGAAAAAAAGATCATTGGTTACCATTTTGTAACCCAAAGATCACCATAAAACCTATATAAAGAACTCATAACATATAAAGGTAACTTCGGAGATAAACACACTTAAATGGAATAACCATACGATCGACTTCCATACATGTCACTAAATGGAATATCCATATGGCCGGTTTCCATACCCATTTCATTAGAGGTTATAACGTAACCACCCATACTAGTTTTCATGTAACCACAAATCATTTGGTTTATCACATAACCACTCTTAAAATGTCCATTTACCATTATAAAATCATAATATAGAAAACCAATATAAAGGAAAGAAAAATTTCCACATTTCAATCACAATATATTGAAATAAAAAATCCTTTATCAAAACCGTTTTCAATATCAAAATACATAAAAGATTATAAAGTATTTATTTCCCTTTTAAAAAAATTATGGCATGTTAAGGAAGCAAAAGATCAAATAATACTTGCTGAAGCGGAAAGGTAGTTGTCACCGTGTACGTTAAAAAAACCTATTTTTTGTCATTTAGTAAAATGATTCATAGAGAAAATATTCCTTTTCAATAAAAGTCAAAGTCAAAGGAATTTATACACCGTATAAAATAATGTTGTGTATAAATAAAAATAAGCCTCAATGAAAGGAGATTGAGATGATGACCCTTATAAAGATGGTATCCTTAGATTATGGATAAATCAATGACATAATTATGTGTGAAAAATATAAATACACCCAATATAAGTGGATATTAAGTGTAAAACAATCATAGGTCATTATAACATATTCATATAACTACATAATCATGAAGTATAGGGTTAACCCAATGAATTGAAATTGTGTAAAGAAGTTCCCTTACAGAAATTTGTTATCCTAACAACGTCACTTTAATATTCATAAAATGAGTTGATGAGAGATAAAAATGGTATCCCATCACTTGGAAATAATATTAATAGTAATATGGATATAGAAGAAAAAATCTCAACATAATAAGATGTAAATTAAAAGTCATAACAAAAAGAAGTCTTTTAAAAATAGGGTGGTGAAAGGTTCTCTTACCGATTTGGTATCTTACGAAACATACTACCCATGAAAGAAGGACCATAAAATGCTGATGTAAATAACCATAAATGAAATTATATTACCCAAATATTAGAATAATTGGTAGTACATACACCACTAAATAAAGATAGTGAAAAATATAGCATGAATCTCATGGGAATAAAAAGTGAGATAAAAACCCCTTACCTCGTTGTAATCAATCGAGTCATATGACCAAAAGATAATAAAATAAATGAATCACATAAGACCATGAATAAAAATATAATCTTGATAATATATGAAATGGTAGTACACAATACACCACATGCAACAAATAAGTGTCAAAAAATGGAAATCTCGTGGAATTAAAAGTGAGATAAGAAATCCCTTATGAAATTTCGGCACCCATATGGCAGCACATAAAACATCCGAAAATGGGTTCATGTGATCAAAATAGGGTCTATCATCATATGAAAATAAAAATTATAGTAATATGAATATAAAATAACATCCCCCAACATGATAAAGAGGATATTAACTGAAATGACATAAAAAGAGTACATAAAAAGAAAGAGAGAGGTAGGATCCCTTACCTCATGTCCAACATGTTTTGTTCGTTTCATTATATTCCTGAATAATAAACTTTAGGCAATTTATAATTTCTTAAGGAAATACTTTAATGTTTATTATTAAATTAATATCACATATTATAATGTTATTATAATTAGTTAAATATGTGAGTTCATATCAGACATTTTTGTCGATGTTCGGTACGTGAGTCAAAAATGAACTTGTTTGAAAAGAATTGTCCATGTATTTATAAGTAAATCATATCAAGAATATTATTAATGATTTAAATATCATATAAATTCATTATATATTCATTTTATAATATTCCATAACATTTGGAGATAAAAATGAAATGCATCGTTCATGGAGACAGTAGGCTGTACGTACGCATGAACGCTACTTTCATTTATTTATCATATTAATGGAATTAAAATAAATGAGATATTTATATATTATAATTAAAGTATAATATATATTTTATATAGGTCACATAAGTTAATAAATTTCATTTTTTATACATTCCATGTATTGCATGAACGGGTCACATCACTTGAGGGGGCGGTAGTCCACACTTCCTCATATGAAATTATCGCATTTGTACAACAAGAAAAGCATAAAGGTATGTTTCAAATATTAAATACAGATACATATAGAAAACATAAATACCATATATATCATATATAAAATACAGTGACATCATAATTTCCACCATGAGAGGCGGTGGGAGATAATTGAACAATCATCGTTTGGTAAGGCAGTAGTTCACTGTCCACATAAACAGTATGTTCTTCACCCATTATATGGAGGTGTGTGTAAGATTAGCTCTAATCATTCTTATAAAATCATCCTAGAATATTTGGGATACTATTTTTGTTAAAAAAATTAATAAAAAGAGTTTAGGGGGTTGTAGAAGAAAAATAAAACAAAAGAACATAAGAGAAGACATTACCTTTAAATCGGGAAAATCCTCTTGGTTTAAACTAAAAGGGTTTCTTGAAAAGCTTTATACCTAAGGTACGACATATAGGATGAAGAGAGTAATACTGGGAGATTATTTTAGTAGAGTTTAGACAAGCCAAAGGGCTTTAGGAGTGTGAAAAATGGGTAGGATGTGGGGTATTTTTATAAGGGAGAGGAGGGGCTCTTTTGGAAATCTTGAAACTATTATTTTAGTATATAATTAATTTCAGTTTCTAAAGGTCCAATAATCATTATATTAAATGATAAGGTGTCCCATGTTCGAAATAAAATCAATCAATAAGAATTGGTCAAGTTTTGGATATTGTTTTATACATTATCTTCTTATTTATTTAATTTATTCATTAATGATGTGAACACTTTATCATCATTGTGTCATATATAATTTTATTTATTTGATGTCTAAAAATTATAAAAAAATAACCATTATGTAGGAAATCATTTTTTCTTTATAATTAATATTTATAGTCTAAAATATAACTTTTATAACCTCTTGTAAAAATTTTTTTAGTAAAACAATACATGTTTGTAACATTTTTAATTTTACTTTAAATAAAAGTAATTAATAACATTATCTTACCCTAGTGGCTCCAAGGGGTCCCACAAATTGACACATGGATTTTTTTGGTCTTCCATGACTCATAAAATAATGTTAGGACATGTGTCAAGGTAATTTCATATTATTATAACCTTATTTTTACCTTAAATTACCCTAATTAACTCTAATCACGGTTAATAAAACTCAAAAGTTACTATTCACCAAAAAAAATTTTATCCCATTGAACAACATTTTACAAACCATTGATAACCATGTATATCATATTTTTGAAATTCAAATCACATAAGTGTTAAAATTTTATTTAAACGAAAAATCTATTTTTTAACTACCACTTAGTGGCTTCGCTATTCATCAAAAATTGATGTTTTTCAGAAAAATACAAAAAAATCATCCTAAGATATATTGGATATTCCAAATTCAAAAATGATGTAAATTTTACCAAATTGAAAACATATAAGTTTCATTAATTAATTTTATAATTAATTCCCGCTGTTAATACAAATAGCGAGTTTTTATGAAACAATATCTATCAAAAGATTGACACTTGGTTATGTCTAATTTCAAAGTGAAATTAATTCCAATGAACAACATTGAATTAAATGGTAAAAATATTTTATAGTTACACTTTAAAACCAATTAAAAAGATAATTTTACCACATAAATAAATTTAACTAAAATGAGGTTTTGAATTAAAATACAACATTTTCACTATTCATTAAAAATGAACTTTTTCCGAAAAATACCAAAAACACACAGAAAGTAAATTTTTATGTCTTGATTCTAAATAAGGATTTTATTTTTTCAAATATAACATATAAAAGTGACAATATGTATATTTAAAAAAGGTTCCCCATCAAAAGGATGTTAGTCGACCTTTTAACGAATATTATAATATTTAGGCTTAAAATTGGATTAAATCGCATTTTAAGCCTCAATCACTTATTGGATAAGTGTAAAAATATTTAACACACATATATAATAATTTTGTAGTTAATTATATTCATTCCCTCCAATACAACGACTTGACGTTAACTACCATTTAAAATAATATTATTATATTATTAGTGGGAATCATAATATTTCAATGACATTCGTGGTTGCGTATTGGGTATGTAATCAAACATAGCATTACCTTCAAATTAATATTAATATTTTATGCACAAATATTAATAAATATAAAAATATCATATTCATTATTTACCCAGGATGTAACATCCTTCACCCTTTTTGGGAATTGCGTCCTCACAATTTTAAAATTGGGATCGAAAACATCATTGAAAGTCCCACATCGGAAAAAGTTTCAGTAAAAATATCACTTTAAAAAAAGAAATAGATGTACAAAGGTCACCAGAGTTATCCCATACTAGGATTCCATATAGAAAAACATGGATATGGAAGAAAAACAAAGGCTCATGTTCCGATTGAGAGTGATATAAAACATGATTAGGATAAATTTAACCATTAGAAAATCACAAACTTGTGATGGGTTAAACGGTATTTGATTCCCCAGTAGGAAAAGTTAATAGAAAAAATTTCTGTTTTAAGTTACTTTTAATTGAGGAATTTATTTATGAGCTTAACTAAATCATATGGAAACATACTTACTTGTCATGTATACTTTCATCTCTTACTATATTTTTTTACACATAATCATATTTTCTCGAAAAGATGAGTATTTAGGATGACTTATTCACAATAAGAGCGCTATAATCAACTTCTTGAGAATCACATAATCCAAAAAAGATGAACTATATATTTACCATGTATTTAGACCTTAACCAAATCCAAAATTGTTAGTACGAGATCAGATAATACCCAAAAAGGATAATCTTTTACAAAAGAAAAGCTACTCTTAATCTCCATAATTTTTCCTACAAAACCCACTGTTCAAAAAAGACCATTCAATAAAATATTGTCCATAAAATTCATTAAAAGAAATAGAAACTAAGATTGAAACCCAAATCCTTGAAGGATTTAATCACATAGTCTTCCACGGTAAATCTTAACATTTATTTTCAAATAACATCAGTTACTCTTAAAGTCTCATACTGAAAAGTAACTAACCTAATCCAATATCCTTCATTATAGGTTAATAATTTCCATAGATAACCCAAAATCATCTTATTCCTAATTCATAAGATCATATAACTAAAAATAATTAGTCATACTAACCAGGGACTTCACATAATCCAGTGGTAGGAGATAAATCCCAGTCACACTTTGGATGTGGGTTCGATTCCCACAGCTTCGTTCGACGCGATGGATTGTCACACAGTCTGTGTGTTGTCATTTTCCCAAAACAATTTAAATATTAAAACATTCCCCGAAAGTGATAAAATTTTCAAAAATAACCATAACATATTTTAACTTCAAGTTTATCTCATGCCTTTAATTTTCCATCATAACATATAGTAACCCTTAATTATCTCAAAATTAAGGATCATATAAACCCTAATGGTTGCCCTTATAATTTTTACCTGAACATCCACATCGTGTTGGTTCTCTCGTACGTGATGCATTAGATAACTCACCAAGGTTAAAGTGGTTAATCATGACTCCTGATAGTTGGTTGAGAATAACCACAAGAGTTCTCATTACAACTCCCATGTCATTCAGTTTTTCTTTCAGAAAACCGTCATAGTTTTCTTCACATCCACTGTTACTGTGGTGCCTGCTAGATCCATCCATTTACTAAAACGAAAAATGTCAGTATGAGTATATCATTAGAATCATCATATGATATCTTATGAGGAGGTTAAATAATAATATATAATTATTCATGTTATCTTAAACTCATTCACATTATCTAAAACTATGAATCTTTCTAAAATCCTAACCATTATGGTAATGTTACTAATTCTTTAAGAATACCCTAACCTCTAAAGTTATCTAAACGGACCTTTGATACCAACTATAAAGACCCGACCTTAAAACATTACATAATCATGAATTAAATGGATTATTCAAATTGATGATCTTTTAAGGTTTAGAGATTTATAGAACTAGGACATAACGATTACATCTCAAATATTAGAAAGTTGACACTTCTACTCAGTTTCCATTTTTTTCATAAAATAAAAACTGAAAAAAAAAACATTACTAGTTCCATGATTTAGATATCATGCCTTTCCTTGATCACATCCTTGACCATATTCATCTTTATGTCATGTAGATAATATTTAAAAAACGTGGGATGAGCATAAAATGCTCAGTAAGGGATACACAAAGAAAGAAAACTATTAATTTTTCAAAACAACAAGTAAATTATGAATACTTCATCATAAGTAATACATTTCACCTTTATGAAGTAGTAAATACACTTCATTTAAAAAAATATCATTGATTACCCTTTTATAACCAAAATATCACTATAAAACCCATATAAAGAACTCATAACATATAATGGTAAATTGGGACATAAACATACTTAAATAGAATAACCATACGGTCGACTTCCACACATGTCACTAAATGGAATAGATATACGACCGACTTCCATACCCAATGCATTAGAGGTTATAATGTAACCA
The DNA here is from genome assembly GCA_963277665.1 of Viscum album. NCBI lineage: Eukaryota > Viridiplantae > Streptophyta > Magnoliopsida > Santalales > Viscaceae > Viscum > Viscum album. The sequence goes on from OY728126.1 coordinate 993,967,722, forward strand.
CCCATCCCGGTTTTCACGGCACCACCCATCATTTGGTTTATCACGTAACCACCCGTTAAATGTCCAAGTACCATTATAAAATCATTACACATTAAACCAATATAAAGAAATGAAAAATTTCCACTTTTAATCACAATATATTGACATAAAATATCCATTATCAAAACCGTTTTCAATAAAAAAAATACATAAAAGAGTATATGGTATTAATTTTCCTTTTATAAACATTACAACTTGTTAAGGAAGCCAAAGATCATAGAATACTCGTGGCGGTGAAATGGTCATTGTCACAACATACGTTAAAAAGAAACATACTTTTTGCCTTTTAGTAAAACACTTCGTAGAGAAAAGATTAAATTTTAATAAATTTAAAAGTCATAGTGGTTTATACACCGTATAAAACAATGTTTTTTATAAAACCAAATATGCCTCAGTGAAAGTGGATTGAGACGAAGTCCCTTACAAAGACGATATCCTTAGATTAAGGATAAATCAATGACATAATTATGTGTGAAAATATAAATAAACCCAATATAAGTGGATATTAAGTGTAAAACAATAATAGTTCATTCAAACATATTCATATCATGATATAATCTAGAAGTAGAGGTTTAACCCAAAGAATTGAAATTGGGTAAAGAAGTTCCCTTACAGAAATTCGACGACCTAATGACGTCACTTTAAAATTAAGAAATTGATTTGATGAGAGATAAAAAGTGTATTACATCGCGTGGAAAAGCAATTTACAGTAATAAGGATATAGAAGAACATATTCGAAAATAAAAAGATGTAAATTAAAAGACATAACAAAAATAAGCCTTTTAAAAAGAGGAGGGTGAAAGGATCTCTTACCGATTTGGTAAATTACGAAACATACTCTCTATGAAAGATGGACCATACAATGTTGATTTAAATACCCATAAATGAAATTATATTACACAAAAATTAGAATAATGGGTTGTACATACACCACTCAAAGGAGATAATGCCAAATATATCACAAATCACACAGGAATAAAAAGTGATATAAAAACCTCTTACCACGTTGTAGTCAATCGAGTCGTATGTCCAAAAGATAATAAACACCAAATTCATCACATAAAACCATGAATATAAATAAAATAATGATAATATATATGAAATGTAAGTACAAAATACACCACATGAATCAAATAAGTGGAAAACAATGGAAATATCATGGAATTAAAAGTGAGATAAAAAATCCCTTACGAACTTTCGGCAGCCTAACGACGCCACTTAAAACATATAGAAATGGATTGATGAGATCAAAATAGGGTCTATCATCATATTAACAAAAAAATTAATGTAATATTATTATAAAAAAACATCCCCCAACATAAGAAAGAGTATCTTAAAAGAAATGACATAAAAAAGAGTACATAAAAAGAAAGAGAGAGGTGGGATCCCTTACCTCAAGTCTGACTTGTTATGTTGGTTTCTTTATATTCCTGAATAATAAACATCGGTCAAATTATAATTACTTAAGGTACTACCTTAAATTTTATTATTCAATTCATATCACATATTATAATTTTATAATAATTAGTTAAATATGTGAGTTCATATCAGACATTTTTGTTGATGTTCGGTACATGAGTCAAAAAATGAACTTGATTGAAAATAATTTTCCATGTAGTTATATGTAAATAATCTCCAGAATAGTATTAATGATTTAAATATCATATAAATCCAGTATAAAATCATTTTATACTATTCCATAACATTTGGAGACAAAAATGAAATGCACCGTCCATGGAGACGGTAGGTCGTACGTACACATAAACACCACTTTCATTTCTTTGTCATATTAATGGAATGAAAACTAAATGAGAGATATATATAATATAATTCCAGTAAAAATATATATGGTATATAGGTATCATAATTTCAGTAATTTTATTTTTTATACATTCTATGTATTGCATGAACGAGTCACATCACTTGAGGGGGCGGTAGTCCACACTTCCTCATATGAAATTTTCATATTTCCACAAATGCAAAGCATAAAGGTATGTTTTAAATTTAAAATATAGAAGAATATAAAAAACATAAATACCATATATATAATATATAAAATACATTTACATCATATTGTCCACCATTAGAGGTAGTAGGAGATAATAGAACAATCGTCGTTTCGTGAGGCAGTAGTTCACCGTCCACAGAAATAGTATGTTCTTCACCCATTACATGGAGGTGTGTGTAATTTTATCTAGAATAATTCTTATAAAATAATCCTAGTATATTAAATATACTTGTTTTGTCAAAAAATAAAGGAATAAAAAGAGTTTATAGGGTTGGAGTAGTAAAATAAAACAAAAGAACATAAGAAGTGACATTACCTTTAAATCTGGTAACTCCTCTTGGTTTGAACCAAAAGAGGCTTCATGAAGAGATTTATGCCTAAGGTAAGGAATATATGATGAATAGAGGGTTATTGGAAGATTATTTGAGTATATATTGGTAGAGACAAAGGGATTTAGGAGTGTGAGAAATGGGTAGGAAGTGGGGTCTTTTTATAAGGGAGAGGAAGGGCTCTTTTGGAAATCATGAAACTATTATTTTTTTATATAATGAATTTGGGTTTCTAAAGGTCCAATAATCATTAAATTAGAATATGAGGTGTACCATGTTCGAAATAAAATCATCCAATAAGAATTAGAAAAGTGTTGGATATTTCCTTAAACTTTATCTTTGTATTTATTTAATTTATTCATTAATGACGTAAACACTGCAACATCATTGTGTCATAAATAATTTTATTTATCTAATGTATAAAAATTATAATAAAATTTCCATAATGTAGGAAATAATTTTAGCTTTATATTTAATATTTATAGTTGAAAATATAACTTCAATATCCCCTTTTAAAAATTGTTTTAGTAAAATAATACATGTTTGTGACTTTTTTATTTTTACTTTAAATAAAAGGTATTAGTAACATTATCTTATACAAGTGGCTCCATGGGGTCCCAAAAATTTAACCATGGATGTTATTGGTCGGACATGACTCATCCAAGAAGTTTAGGACATTTGTCAGGGTAATTTCATATTATTATAACATTATTTTTACCTTAAATTACCCTAATTACCTCTAATCGCAGTTAATAAAACTCAAAAGACACTATTCACAAAATATTATTTTCATCCCATTGAAACAAATTTTACTTACTAATGATAACCATGTATTTTCTGGTTTTTTAAATTCAAATCACAAAAGTGGTAAAATTTCATTTAAATGAAAAATCTGTTTTTTAACTACCACATAGTGGTTTCACTATTCATAAAAATTGATGTTTTTCAGAAAATACAAAAAATTCATCCTAAGATATATTTGATATTACAAATTAAAAAATGATGATCATTTTAAAAAATTAAAAACATATAATTTTCATTAATTAATATTATAATTTATTCTTGTTGTTAATACAAATAGCGCGTTTTATGAAACAATATCTATCAAATGATTGACACTTGTTTATGTCCAATTTCAAAGTGAAATTAATTCCAAAGAACATCATTGGATTTAATGGTAAAAATATATTATAGTCACACATTAAAGAAAATTATAAAGATAATATGACCATATATATAAATTAGACTAAAGTAAGGTTATAAATTAAAATACAACATTTTGCACTATTATTAAAAAAATGAACTATATCGGAAAAATACCAAAAAAATACACAAAGTAAATTTTGATTTCTTGATTATTAAGAAGGATTTTATTTTTTCAAATATAACATATAAAATTGACAATAATTATATTTAAAAAAATTTCACCATCAAAAGGTGGTGAATCGACCTTTTAATGAAAATTAGAATTTTTATGCTTAAAAATGGATTCATTCTCATTTTAAGCCTCTATCATTTATTGGATAAATGTTAAAAATATTTAACACACATACATAATCATTTTTTAGTTAATTCTGTTCATTCCTGCCATTTCAACAACTTGGCATTAACTACCTTCTAAAATATTATTATTATATTATTAGTGTGCAATGTAAGATTTCAAAGAAACTCGTTGCTGCGTATTGGAGACACAATCAAACATTGCATTCCCTTTAAAGTAATATTAATATTTTATTCACAAATATTAATAGATATGAAAATGTTATATTCTTTATTAACCCTGGATCCACAAACATGGTGGATGATATCATAGCAGATAAACCTCATTGATGTACAAGATTGAACAATGGATTTTGACATAGATAAAGATACTATTAAATGATACCATTGAAAAATCTTGGAAGAAATAATCTTAAAACATTCCAAAGTGTCTCATTCAACCTTGAAACATTCATATAATATTCTCTTAAAACATCATGAGAACATGAGATTCTTGATAAGATTTACTTAAGGTAAATACATACAATATATATATTAAATAAGTGGTGAGAAAGTTATATAACTCAATACAGTTAAAGTGATATGAGAAAAAACCATTTTACTTTGGAAAGAATTGTTCTTTTAGAAAATACATTGTATTAGTCATGAAATTAGTTTATAAACATGTATATACCAGAAAATAAATGGTATGGTGACTGAAATTATATTTTAGTCTTAAATAAATTATTATTTAGGTGAAATCATTGAAAAAATGTTTTTAATGAATCTATAGAAATAAAACATTTTTGTGAGGTTTAAGGAAGATATTAAAAGATTTTAAAGTGAAATGGAAAGTTTTCATTCATAAAACTAGAAATGAACCAAAATATATAATTCACGTTAAAATTTGTGATTTTAAAAAGAAAAATATGGCTTAAAATAGATTATAGAGTGAACTTATAACAGGTATGAATTCAATATGTTCCTTGAATCAAACCTGCATTTCGGAAGTATTTTAGAATGATTATTTTAAAACACTTAAATCCCCATAAAATTAAAAGTATTCATATTAGTAAAATATATTGAAAATTCAAACTGAGTTTTTTAGGAGTACATTGGAATAAATAAGAATTTCATTTTGGTGAGTAGAGAATAAGAGCAACTCGAATTAAAATAGAGGTTCAGGGAGAAAATATATAAAACATTGTAATAAATGGAATTGTACTCCCCAAAATTAAATATCATAAAATGATAAATTTAATGTTTTGAAAATTAATATATTAATTGTATAAAACATCAAATGGTAGTATATATACACCATACACAAGTAGTAGTAGTGAATATAGAATATCTCACAAAAATGGAAGTGAGATGAAGAAACCATTTACTTTAATTCTGATGGTGTTCTTCACTTGATATTAGTGTCCTATATAAACAGTTTAAATTAATTAATTAGTATTCATGGAACCTATTATTTATTTATTTGATTTATTATTTTATTATTTGGTGTATAAATATATTTCTTTATGGGTTTAAGTGGTTCCATTATTTTTGTTTGGGAGTGTTTTCTTCGTCGGTATTCATTACAGTTTTACTTATATTTATGTAAGGATAAACATGTATTTTGAGAATTGTTATCCAGAATATAATTTGAATTTTATTTTTTAACATCAAGAATATTAAATTCTTATAAATTTTGTTTCGATATTTGGAATGAAGATGATTCCTTATTTAAATCATTTATGATAATTGTTTGCGAGAATTGGTGGATTTTGATCACAAAAATTTCATTTTGATTTAGAAATTAATATCATTTGTATAAAAAGTTTATTGAACCTAAAATAAGTTGTAATACATATATTATAGTCTGGTTCAACCATCAAAATAGTTTCATGGCTAAAATTGAATATAGAAAAAGAAATTGAAAACCCGTCGTCCTTGAATATGATGAATTAACACATCTCGTTGGGTGTTTTCATTTCTATAAAAAAGACGGGAAATTATACATGATGATGAATTATTACATTATCAAAAAACATTAAATTACATTTAAGGTAATTTATTTATCATAAAATTTGTATAAAATATGGTTAGGAAAGAAACAGAGAAAATAAAGGAACTCAAAATAAAATAATATCTGAGAAATATTTTACAAAAATTCGGCAGCATAACGACATCACTTAAAAAAACACAAAACATTTTGATGAGTTAAAAAGGGATCTATCATAATTAAAACATTATATGGATTATAAGGAGGATTTTTAATGGAAAATGTCAACAGAATTCAAATGAAATTAAAAATAATAACAGAAAATGAATGCATGAAAAAGAGAAGGGTGGTAGATCCCCTAACCTTGTAGAGTTACTACTAAAACATGATGGATGGGACATTGGTGGCTTAAGGACACCTTGGTAGGACTCTTAATGAGGTAAAACAATTATATTTTCTAGTATGATGTGTTTGGAATTAAAGAAAATGAAGGAATGAGTGGGTATTATTAGTAAATGGGAGGGAGTTTTTTTATTAATGTCAAAGGACACATCATTGGTGATTATTACGAAACCATGGGCTTTCCCTTGGTATTTTCCCCTAGTATTTTCAACTTAAGACACATAATGTAGTATTTTACTCTACAAAAGTTGACCAAATTTTTATATTAATTATTAGATCATTATTATTTTATTAAACATACCAAAAACTCAAAACTGTATTTATACTATTAAAAAAAGACATGTATTTTAGAAAAACCCCAAAAAATCACCCCAACCATTTTTTGACATATATAATTAAAAAATAAAATCCATTTTTAAAAAAAAAATTATAATTATTTTTAGTATAATTTTTAATTAAAATCTGAATTTATAAAAAAAAAATATTTAAAACTATAAATAATATTAAAAGAGCTGAAAAATTAATGAAGGTCTTATAAAATTATCTTATAAACATAAGAAAATAAAGCAAAAAAGTATGATTAAATTTTATGAAAATAAATATCTATTTCAAATTATTAAATTAATCATAAAATGGTAATTAAAATACATTTGGCATGAAAAAATATAAAAATACTTATACTAAGATCATTTTTTTAATTATATTATGTCTAAATTATATTTATATATTCACGGGCGAAGTTTATATTTTTGTTTGAATATTTACTATTCATTTCATTTCATTACTAATCATAAAGTTATGTTACTATTCATAAGAATATATTTCTATTCATCAAAAATTACGTTGGTATCATTAGAATCTAAATATCTTATTGATTGCAACCATGAATGCCAATTTTTCAAAATTCAAATCACAGAGGCTGAAAATTATGTTTACTAGCTAGGTTATAAAAGAGTGTAGTTTTGTAGAGACTGGGTGTTCAATTGATTCTATATTAAATTTATTTGTAACTTTTTGGGAGTGTTACAATGATATTACCTATTGGTTATTTATAATTTATTATCATGAAATGATGTATAATTTATATTTAAATTATAGACATGACATTATTTCATTTTTATTTAGAATCAACAGGTACGATGTTGCATTTTGGTTATTCAGAAATAAGGGAAATGATGTTCCATATTTTTTATTTGTAAGTAACAGAAATGATTATATTTATTGGTTAAAATTTATTCTTTTCTCAATGACAGTCTGGATTAGTCTGATGTAGGTTTAATTAGAAAGGTACCAGTAAGGAATGTGCCTAAAATGGGTTCTATTTATTATATTTACTTATTTTATTATGTTACACAAACACTACTTCATGATAAATTGATAGAATATATATTATTATATATTATTTGTGTTTTCATACTAACATTATCTCAAATATTGTCCTGGTTGATGATTGGTACCTAGACTTAATTCATGGATGAATGTTGTGTTTTCTGGATGTGCCTAGATATGGATACTTGATTCTCTATAGTGAGAAAGAATAAATGAGTATAAAATTGAGGATGTTCTAATGATTTTATAAGAGTTTATCAATTTCTATTTTTTTATATTTTTATACAGCATTTGGTGTGTATTCCTAGTACCTATTATATTACTCTTTTTTTTGTATTGCATAATGAAATGATATTTTTTATATAATACTAATTAATATTAAGAATCTATGTCAAATAATTATTATCATTTAGATGATTTAATTTTATTGTTCCTTTTTTATACTTCTTTATCTAATTCGTATATTCATCACTATTTTTCTACTCTCTAAAAAGATGGTATAGTCTCCCCACCCGACCATCATAGACCTGCACTATTATTCAACAACCTCTATTTAAGCCATGTGGAAACTAGGTTAGGATACATGTTAATGGAATAGGCTCAGGATATATCAAAGTTGTATCAAAGCCTATATTATCTTGTGAATTACTTATTGGGATGGTAATATTGTGATTTTTAGTGTAAAAAATATGGAAATAACCCTATACTTAGATGTAATTATATTAAATACATGGAAGAATAAATTTTTCAAATGATGGGACAAGTGGTTATGGTTTTTTCTTATTGTACTTGTATTGATCTCACTTTTGGGTGATGCACCAGAATTTTTGAATTTATAATTATTTATTATTTTCTTATTGTCTTGGTCTTTTTTGGGAAGGTTGAATTGTTCATACATTATTATAGGAACCTATGGATTCATATTTCATATATATAAAATGTCAAGTTTATTTAGTATGTAAATTTAATTATTTATATTTTAGTTTCCATGGTAATTATATTTGATTTTGTACTAAATTTTTATTCCAGTAAAGGATAAATAATGGATTAAATTAAGTATCATTATTATCTTATATGGGATTTCACATCACAGAATGATGGTGGGGGTGAAATAACCAATTATCAAATGTTTTATCAATGATATTTTAATTACACGGGTTGAAATATTAGTTGATTCCAATTAAATGGATGCCAAATTTATTTATTAATAGTTTTCCTCAATAAATTATGATTGGTGATCTGTATAATCAAATCATAAAATTTTACTTACCATATAATAAAATCTTCAAATATACATTATTACATCATAATTCCATATTTGACTATCCTACTCACAGTTACATGAAGTGAAAATTCAAAATAAAAAAGTTACGAAATTCTAACATGGGGATGGTAACTCATCAAACTAGATAGTATTATAAATGATGAAGTTGATACATTCTAAATTTTAAATTAAATGGTTAGTATTATATGGATATTATAATTAAAACTTCAGGGTTTTTATCCTCTATAACAATAAATTGAATGACATAATAATGGATTCTCTATGACCAAATCCTTGTAACTCACCAATTATTTGGCCTCACTAACATGTTGTCTTTGTATTGTTGGGTAGTGAACACACACACACACATATATATTATCATTATTGAATCTATATAGTTTTTTTCATGTAAAAATGTTTTGTTCTGTAATATATAATATTAGTAATATTTTAGTTATTGAATTTCATTTGGGGGAATTTTGTTGGCATGGTTAATATATTCCGGTATAAATTCCGTGGGTCAATCACTATGAATGTAGTAATGCCCATGATCTTAAAGGGTTGGGACCTAACTTTCCAGTAGTACCACCAGTGTAACGTCTAGTTATAACTCTTATTATACCAAAACTAGGCATTTATGGTCAACATATAAAGGGTTTAATAATGGTAGTACATTCAATTCATTGAGTTCCACAGCCCATGCCAACTATGTTTGAGATAAGATTAGAATTTTAGAATAATAAAACACTAACATTTTCAAGATATGGTTCCCTCAAAATACCTTGTAATTTCAATAATAATTTATTTCAATCTTTGACCATATTGAGTCGCCCCCACCCCCAAGGGAAGGGATAATGTCAAAGAATAAATTATTAGTAGATCTACATAGTTTTGTTAGGTTATTATAAAACAGGTAGATTAGCATAAAAATATGTTTTTATGGAATTAAAATATAACATATATGATTAATTATACATATAAACATTGATATTTGAATTTTTCACATCTTGAGACATTAAAATGTGACACTATATTAGATTGCAGACCAGATATGCCACATCGACCATAAATGAACAACAAAATACTATTATTTAAATTTGATCATCATCAACCTGCCCTTTTATTTGCAGGTGTGAATTGGAATAACTAAAATTAATTTAAAAAATTTATAATTTTTTTATGCGAATAAGATAAGAATAAATCCATGTTTATGCTTAAAAGTAATATTTTTTCTAAAAAGTAGGTTTCTCTAAATTTAATGGAATACTCATGTTAAAAATAGAATTTTAAAATTTTATAAAATATATATTAAAAATTATATTTTTTAAGTAGTTTTATTAAAATTTAATTTTGTGATTTTTTTGATAAGATTCAATTTTTATGGATAGTAAAAAATACATAATTTAAGTTACGAATTAATTATTCATATAAATAGTGTATAATGTTAAATTATATTATAAATTGGTTCTAAAGTATACTTATATCCAATTTATATAATTTAATTTAATTTATGTCATTGGAATCAATTTCATATTGGAATTACATATACACACATTTTATACATTTAAGTATTTACATTTTGAGAACCCGTTTTCTCAACCAATCTATGTAATTAATTTAAAAATATTTTTATCCACTAATATGGTATAAATTTTTAAAAATATATTTCATATTTTAAATCGTAATTTTTAATTTTATTAAATTGTTACCTATTAATTTTGGAGACTATTAATAGTAATCTTACTAATTTTTATTACCACTGTTAATGTTAAATCAGGCAATGAAGTGTAAAAACAATATTATAAATTTTACACAATCACCCTAAAAATAATCCAATTTTTATTTTCTAATTAATTTTCATACCTAATTGTTAAATGATTAGTTATGAGTCCATTTACGTCCCTTTTAATTTTTCTATAAAATTTATAATTTTTTATTTTAAGATGAGTCCAACATGACATAATCTTGTTTTTAACAAGTAATATATTTTTAATATGTTGTTATATAATGGAATTTTGACTATAAATAATATTAATAAAGTTAAAATATTTCTCTTAGTCGTGGTAATTTATTTTAAATTTTTAGGATTGAAATATTGACTTTAAAGTATTTCACAAAAATTATGCAGTAAATGATTAATTAGTAGAAATATCAAATAAATGATAAAAAATATTACAATAATTATAATTTGAGATAATTAATATCATTAATGAATTTTCGAGAATACATTGATATTTTAGTAATGTATAAAAATATTTGGATCAATGATATCATTTTTTATGACATTGTTAAAATTACATGTAATGAATAGCGCAAAAATTAATATAAATGACATTTTAATATAAATAATATTTTATTAAACGAACTAAAATTCATAAAAATATAATGGTAATCAAAATGATTTTTATATAGTCTAAAATTTAATACATTATTTATTTATGGTTTATTTTCAATTTTATTTTAAATATATTAACATTTAAAAAGTAAAAAATCAAAGTTCGCATAATAAGAGTTAAAAGGGGTAAATAAAAGATAAATGAAAAAAGATAAGGATTAAAAAATAGAAAAAACATGACATATTCCTATTATATAAAATTTTTTCGACCCATTGTCATCCAATATTTTAAATAAATCATATTGGATCCAGTTTAATGGTAAAATTAATTTACAATAATTCAATATTTCGATAGATTTCAATAGTAACCTTCCCCTATCTTGTTAAAGGGAAGCCCTTATTATACATTTATTACCCATAAAACCTAATTAAGAGAGTTAAATATATTCGCAACTTCCTCCCTAGAATACCTACCCATATTATTGAGCTATTAGTTTAGGAAAAACATCATCCTCAGTGTTTTATGGTTATTGGAAATGAATTATTTCTTAGAAATAAGAATCTTTTTTAATCAAGTGTTTATGTTATCTTTTTTGTCATCATCTTAAAATCATATTAAACCATAATAAAAAATTCCTTATAGTATCATCAACATCCATTATTTTTTTTATGTTAATATAATTACCTAAATTCATCTACACTTCCATCAATTCGGTACACGATCATTCGTTATATATAAGGAAGACCAACGCCTCACGAACCCATGTCATTTTTATTCAATTATCACATTTAAATATTGGGAATGATGAAGAAACTATAGTTTATATATTATATTAATTAAATATTTATAATTATTAATAAATCAGATATAATTTTCATTCATACCATTTCATGTATATAAAAGTGATAATGACATTTGTATGTACATGTGGGATATCACCTTAATGAAGAGACATGATTCATTTTTCATAACCACATCACATAGATGATATATTTATATATATTTTTTGATTATTAATATGATATTAATTATATTGTTATCATTCTATATATATAATATGATATAACCTTTTTATAGTAATCATTGACAAATTAAAACGTTATTCATGAGTATGAATGAATTACTATCTCCCTGATTATAACATTCTTCATTTTTCATAACCATACATTATAGTTTGATTTAAAATAAAAATTAATTTATTAATATGATAGTTATTTCATGATTATAATTGTTGATATGATAAACTAATGACTACTTGGAAAATATAAATCAAACCAAATTCATTTCAGACTCAAGTATCGAATATCATCAAAACATCATATGTGAGGTTAATTTGATAAAATGTGATATCAAGTGATAAAAAGTGAATAATAAACCAATATAATGTTCTCAATAAATTAAATAATTATCCTATGGTTATTATTGATTAATATAAATATTGTATGTGATGAGTTAGAATCAATGTAAGGGACTTCGTCTCAATCTCCTTTCATATAAGCATATTTTGATGTTATACATCCACAATATTTAAGAAGGTGTATATAATTCCCCATTAATATATTATATCAATAATATATTTACTCTGGTTATTTAATATTTAGACAAAATATGTCTTATAATAATAATTTTTCTATGTGGTATGGGGATCATTGATTTAGAAATTTCTTTTAAAATGAGTAAAAACATCAATACAAAATTGATTCTTTCAATCTAGATATTATTTTAAATATTTTATATATGTATGTAAAATGATTATAAATAAAATTTTATGTCTATTATGATATTTATCTTTCTTTTCTTGACATTATGTTTAAAAGTAAATAGAAATTCTTCTTTTCCATTTTTTTTAAAATGGGTGTTTTGAATGGATTGATTCTTTTAATAAATTGAACTATATTATTATGAGTGAAAACGAAATTTTATGAGTGAAATGTTGAATTTTAAATGATTTTATATGTTATGATGATATAATGGTAAATATAAATTTGGTTTTAGGTTTTGTGATAAACCAATGAATGGTTGATCTGTTATAAACCAGGTATGGATGGTAACATTATAAACTGTAATGCATTGGAAATGGAAGTTAATAATATGCTTAGTCCATTTTTAAGAGTATAATTTATTTATATTGACTGTATGGTTATTCTATTTTTAATCCTGACATGTATGGATGTCAACCACATGGTAATATCAATTATGTATAGTTTTGTACCAAGTCACCTATTTATATATTATATGATTTATTTTGACTTTTTATGAAAATCATTTGATTTTCAAAAGGTAAAATAAAGAACTCTTTTAAAAGATGATTCCTTTCACTGGGAAAAAATGTATGTATGAAACAAAATTTCATTACAGGTTTTCATAACACTAACAACCTCTTTAATTTTATATACCTTACAATGATTTTGTTCTTATAACATGTTTTAAAATGATTTTTATAGGATTTATGTGGGAATATATACAAGGGTGAGATCAAGGGGATAACATTGATGATCTAACATAGACCGAAACCATGATTAATTTTAATGAATGTTTGTGTAATGGAAAAATTGATACATATTATATGTGTATACTTTTAATGTATTTTTTTTACCTTTTAATATATTTCCCTAATTATCTAGAACTATAAACTGAAAAGATCCTTGAATGATAATTCTTGTTCAAACACACTAGAATAGGTAATTTTTAAGGCTTAGTGTTTATAGTTGGTATCAATGGATGTGTTAGAAAACATTAAACGATAGGACAGTGTAAATATAAATCCCTTATAATAATTTACTTTATATTTAATTTTAAGTGATGTAGAATTTTTAGCTTACCTTATTTCTTTATCTGATTTATGTTTGTTCAAAATGGTTTTACGTAGTGAAATCATGGACGTATTAGTGGGATGGAACTCAGAGGAAAATATCCTTCTGAATAAACATCCATAGATTGTTGGAATTGGAATGGGTTAGTTTTTTGCAATGACAGATTCAATGAAACAAGTTATAAATGGTGGTAGAATACATTATAGTGAGGAAACTGATGCACCATGACGAAACATTTATATATTAGATAATTTCAAGAGGGAAAATCATCTATCATTCAAAGGAGAATATGACCCTCTTCAATATAAAAGATAGATTAATTCAACAGGAAAATATTTTATGTCATGTTTTGATATGAACATTAAAATATTACTATTGAAATTTATCACTTTGAATGTGAAGATGACCATTGAGGCTCAATGATTTAGAATATTAGAGGAAGTGGAAAGATTTATTTTTTGGAAATTTATGAAGTTAGGAATACTTTTCTTGAGAAATATTCTCCTAAGTCTGTTCAAATTATGATGAAAAGATCATCAATTTGAGGAAATAATAGGATTATATGGTGCCTTTATATGAAGAAAACTTCATATATTATTAATGGTACATCCCATATATTATTTAGGGAATTAATAAAAAGACAAATCATTTTTTCCTTTGGATTAAAGCCATGATATTGAAGGTATTTGGATTATCGTGAGTTTAAACATTTTTGGAAGCCTATTTAAGGTGTTGAGAGTGTAGAATTTGAGTTTTTTTGATGATCATATGTCCCATGATAACATGAATAAATATAGGTCCAGTTAGAATGAAATGATAAATAATTCTTAAAATATGTTTTTAGGTAAGAAGATTATATTTCTATCTTGTGAGAATTATGGCAAAAAATCCAAGGGAATGTATATTAATGTCTATAATGTGCATATGTTGTGGTAAAATTGGTCATATTTCTCATAAATGTATGGGAGATGATATGAAAATCAAGTAAAATAAGACGGTAAGATGTTTTAGTTTCAATGAATTGGTGAATTATGCAAATTTGTTTCCATGTTGGATTAACCTAGGTGGAAACTAGTAATATGGAAATCCAAAAGATGTGTAAAAATAATTTGTTTCTACATTAGTTGATGTTGTACCATCTTGTGAAGTGTTATAAGGGCCACGTAGTTCAATAGATTATCATGGAAATCCCTCTGTTCAATGATATATAATCTATTTATAATGATTTATTTGATGTTATCATGAAGTGATTAAGAACTTCTCAATATTTTTAGTTTCTTTTTTGTTTATATAATTCATTAGATTAATGATTTGTATTCCTTGAATTTGGTACATATGTTTTATGGTATTAATTTCATTAAGATATTATATAGTCTTAAATGATTATGTTTATTTTTAAGGATGTAAATAATAATTATGGGAATGTAATTATGTTGAAATTATGCTTATAAAATTTTAATATATCATGTAAGTATTTTTCTTTATATTCTAAGAAAATAAAGTAATTACTCAAATTTATAAAATGTATTTTCACTGAAAAATTTTATTCATTTACTTTTATTTCTAGGAGATCAGTGAACATTTAGACCATCATTGATTTTAATTTTTCGTGGTTCAATTTCTAATAACAATGATCTCTACCACTCTCCATAAGAACATGATAGTTTGATTTCTATTCCATGTCCATAATTTCTCATATGTAATCTTAGTCTATGTTATCTCATGTGACCGTCACACATACCATTATTTATTTTAAAGTTGATGTTTTGTTAATAATTTTTCTAATGTGGGATTTCTAAAAAATTATTTTTAAAATTAAACCCTCCAGTTCTTATACCATGTAAAAAATTAGAGGAAATATTTTATAAATGGGGTGTAGAATGAAACATCCTGATATTTTGAAATGAAAATCTCTCTTAGATACACTACATCATGCTTAAATGAATAACAAAATATTATTATTTAAATGTGATATTCATCATATAACCTATATATTGGAATGTGTGAATAGTAATAACTATATAATGTTTACACACATTTATAAAATATTTTTACAAATATTATATAACAATAAATTTAATTTTAATCTTAAATACTATATTTTTTAAAAAGTTCTTTTCAAAATAATTACGGAAGATTTGTTTCAAAAATATATTTTTAAACTATTCTAATTTTATCTGAAAAATAAACTATAAGGCCCCGACCTTAATACTTACTTAATATTGATATAAATGAATAATTCACATTGAAGATCTTTTCAGGTTTAGAGTTTTAGATAATTAGGACATAACTATTACATCTCAATAGATTACAAAGTAGAAACTTCTACTAAGTTTCCATAAAATAAAAACTCTTAAAAATAAACTTGTCTAGTTCCATGTTTTAGGTAGCATGACATTCCCTTGATCCCATCCTTGACCCTATTCCACGTTAAGTCTTGTGAAAAACATTTCAAAAACTTGGGGTGAGCATAATAAGCTCAGTAAGGGATACACAATGAATGAAAACTGTTAGATTTTCAAAAAAACAAGTAAACCATGTATACTTTATCAAAGTAATACTTTTCACCTTTATGAAGTAGTAAAAACTCTTCACTGAATAAAATTTCATTACGTTCCCTTTTGTAAACAAAATATTACCATAAAACCCATATAAAGAACACATAACATATAAAGGTAACTTGGGACATAAACATACATAAATGGAATAACCATATGGTTGACTTCCACACATACTTAATGGAATAGCCATACGTCCAACATCCATACCCAATGCATTGGAGGTTATAACGTAACCACCCGTGCTGGTATTCACGGCACCACCCGTCATAATGTCCATGTACCATTATAAAATCATAAGACATTAAAAAAATATAATGGAAAGAAAACATTTCAACATTTCGACCACAATATATCACTTAAATATATTGACATAACAAATCCTTTATAAAAACCATTTTCAATACCAACATACATAAAAGAGTATATGGTATTTTTTCATTTTAAATACATTACGGCTTGTTGAAGAAGCCAAAGACCATATTATACTCACGGCGGCGGAAAAGGTCATTGCCACCACGTACGTTAAAAGAAACATTCCTTTTTTTCGTTTTGTAAAATGCTTCGTAGAAAAAGATTCCTTTTAAAGAAGATTAAATTTCAAAGGGTTTTATACACTATATAAAAGAATGTTGTGTATAAAACAAAATATGCCTCAATGAAAGGAGATTGAGACGAAGTCCCTTACAAAGTTGGTATCCTTACATTAAGGATACATCAATTACATGATTATGTGTGACAAATATTAATACACAAAATATAAGTGGATATTAAGTGTAAAACAATCAGAGGTCATTCACACATAATCTTTGAAAAACAAAACCAATGACATAGATATTTAACTCAATTAAATGAGATTGAGTTTTGATTTCTGATACAAGTTCGTCTAAATGACATAAGAATTTATCAATGAGATGATTATGTGTATATATAGTATATCCAAAAAATGGTTTGTGGAAAATACAACATTGAGATTCCACACATAATATTGGAATTATAAAATCAAGAATTATAGTTTTAACCCAACAAATTGAATCTGGGTTAAGAAGTTCCCTTACAGAAATTCAACAGCCTAACGGCGTCACATAAAAATTTAGAAAAGGAGTTTATGAGAGATAAAAAGGGTATGTCATCACTTGGAAATAAAATTTACATCAATAAAGATATATAAAAACATATCCCAACATAATAGTATGTGAATTAAAATACATAACAAAACAAGTCTTTTAAAAAGAGCAGGGTGAAAGGTTCCCTTACCGACTTGGGTAACATTCGAAACGTACTCCCCATTAATGAAGGGTCATACAATAAATATGTAAATAAACATAAATTAAATTATATTACACAAATAGTATAATAATGGGATGTACAAACACCAATCAAAGGAAATGGTGGAAAATGTAGCATATATCTCACGGAACTAAAAGTGAGATGAACAATCCCTTACGAAAACTCGGCAGCCTAACAGCGCCACTTAAAACATCCAAAAATGGTTTGATGAGATAAAATAGAGTCTATAATAATATTACAATAAAATTTACAGAAATAGGAATATAAATTAACATCCCCCATCATATCAAAGAGTAGCTTAAAAAATTGACATAAAGGAGAGTACTTAAAAAGAAAGAGAGAGGTTAGATCTCTTATGAAAATTCGGCAGCCTAACGGCGCCACTCAAAACATAAAAAATGGATTGATGAGAGAAAATTGGGTCTCTAATCATGTAAACATAAAAATATCAGTAATAGTAATATAATATAACATCCCAATAATAAGAAATATGAGATAAAATGGAATTACATAAAAGAGTGTACTTAAAAAAGAGGAGTAGGATCCCTTACCTCAAGCCTAACTTGTCTTGTTCGTTTCTTCATATTAATGAATAATATAAAATTGGTCAATTTATAATTGCTTAAGGACCTCTTTTAAGTATTATTATTCAGTTTATATCACATATTTT
Source organism: Viscum album (assembly GCA_963277665.1). Lineage (NCBI taxonomy): Eukaryota > Viridiplantae > Streptophyta > Magnoliopsida > Santalales > Viscaceae > Viscum > Viscum album. The sequence continues at coordinate 993,986,229 of OY728126.1, forward strand.
AATGTTATAATAATTGGTTAATAATGTGAGTTCATATAAGACGTTTTTGTCGATGTTTGGTACATGAGTCAAAAATGATCTTGTTTGAAAATGATTGTCCATGTAGTTATAAGTAAATCATCAACATAATATTATTAACGATTTAAATATCATATATATCAGGTACATATTCATTTTATACTTCTCCATAACATTTGGAGATAAAAATAAATAAAATACACCGTTCATGGAGACTGTAGGCCGTACGTACGCATGAACGCTACTTTCATTTATTTGTCATATTAATTGAATTAAAAATAATTGAGAGATATATATATATATTATAATTCCAGTATAACATATATGTTATAGAGGTAACATATTTTCATTAATTTCATTGCTATACATTCCATGTATTGCATGAACGAGTCAAATCACTTGAGGGGATGTAGTCCACACTTCCTCGTATGAAATTATCGCATTTGCACAACATGAAATGCATAAATTCATGTTTTAAATATAAAATTCAGAAGGATATAGAAAACATAAATACGATATCTATCATATATATATTATATTCATGTCATAATGGCCACCATTAAAGGTGTTAAAAGAAGATTGAACAATCATCGTTTAGTGAGGCAGAAATTAGCCAACCATAGAAACAATATGTTTTTTAACCATTAGACGAAGCTGTGTTTAAGTGTAGCTCAAATAATTCACATAAAAACATACTTGTATATTTAAGATACTGTCTTTGTTACAAAATAAAGGAATAAAAAGTGTTTAGAGGGTTGGAGATGCAAAATAAAACAAAAGAACAGAAGTGAAGACATTACCTTAAAATCGGGTAACTCTTCTTGATTTGATCTCAAAGGCTTCCATGGAAAAGATTATTCCCAAAGGTGAGGCTTCAATGATGAATATAGGGGTTTGGAGAGATGATATGGTCAGGGGTTTGCCCATCAAATGGCTTGATAGGTGTGGGTAAGGTGGTAGAGGTGGGGGCCTTTTATAAGAGAAGAGGATGGGCACTCTTGGAAAGTTAAGAAACGATACTTTGTTATAAAATGCTTTTCGGATAAAAAAGATCCCACAATTATATATTTAGAGGATAAGGTGATAAGGGTTCTAAATCCACCCATCCTATAGGTTTTTTAAAAGTGTAGGTCTTAGATTTTATATTATATTTTTATTTTATTTAAATCGTTAGATAATGAGGTAATCGTTGCATCATCATGGTGTCATAAAGAATTTAATTTATTTATTGTCTAAAAATTATAAATAATAATATCATGATGTCTGAAATATTTTTATCTTTCTAATGAATATTTATAGTCAAATATCTGACTTGTATAACCCCATTTAAAAATTGTTTTAGTAAAACAACTCATGTTTGTGACATTTTTATTTTAACATTAAATAAAAAGTTATTAATGTCATTTTCCTACCAAAGTGGCTCCATGGGGTCCCCAAGTTGACCCATGGATTTTCTTGGTCGGCCATGTCACATCCAATAAGGTTAGGACATGTGTCAAGATCATTTCATAGTATTAAAACATTATTTTTACCTTAAACTACTCTAATTACCTTTAATCGCGATTAAAAACTTAAAAGATACAATTCACCAACAACTTATTTTAATCCCATTGAACCACATTTTACTTATTAATGACATCCATGTATGTTGGATTTTTGAAATTCAAAACACATAGGTGGTAAAATTTCATTTAAACGGAAAATCGGTTTTTATAAGTACCACTTAGTGGTTTCACTATTCATCAAAAATTGATGTTTTTAGAAAAATACAAAACATCACCCAAAGCTATATTTAATATTCTGAAATCAAAAATTATTTCTATTTTACAAAATTCAAAACATATAAGTTACATTAATTAATTTAATAATTAATTCCCATTGTCAGAGAAAATAGCGTGTTTTTATGAAATAATAAGTATCAAAAGATTGACACTAGTTTAAGTCCAATTTTAAAGTGAAATTAATTCCAATGACAAATATTGGATTAAATGGTAAAAATGTATTCTAATTTCACTTTAATTTCAATTAAAAAGATAATCTAATCATATAAATAAATTAGTTTTAAAAGAGGTTTTGAATTAAAATACAACATTTTTCACTATTCATTAAAAAATGAACTTTATCGGAAAAATACCAAAAATTTACACAAAGTAAATTTTGATGTACCGATTCTAAAAAAAATTATTTTGTCAAATATAACACATAAAATTAACAAAAAGTGGATTTAAAATAGGTTCACCATCAAAATGCGGTTAATCGACCTTTTAAAGAATATTAGAATGTTTACGCATAAAATTAGATTCATTCGCATTTTTAATCCTCTATCATTTATTGTAAAAAGTAAAAATATTTGACAAACATATATAATAATTTTTTAGTTAGTTTTGTTCATTCCCCTCATTACATCGGCTAGGTGTTAACTACCATTTAAAATAAAATTATTTTATTATTAGAGAGCAACATAAGATTTCAAAGGAACTGGTTGTTGCGTATTGGGTAAGCCATCGAGCATAGCGTTCCCTTTAAATTAATATTAACATTTTATTCACAAATAGGGATAAATAAAAAATTTTAATATTCTTTATTTACCTGGGGTGTTACATCCTTCCCCCATTTTGGGAATTGCGTCCTCGTTATTTTAAAATTGGGCTCGGAAACATCATTGAATGTCCCAAATCGGAACAAGAGTCGGTAAAACAATAACTTTAAAAGAAAGAAAGAGAAGTAAAAAAGGTCACCCGAGTTAACCCATACTATGATTCCATGTAGGAAAACATGGATATAGAAGAAAAATAAAATGGTCATATTCTGAGGGAGAGTGATAGAATACATGTTTAGGAGAAAGTTAACCACAAGAAAATCACAAACTTTTGGTGGGTTAAACGGTATTCGATTCCCCGGTAGGAAAAGTTAATAGAAAACATTTTTGTTTTAACTTAATTTTTATTGAGGAATTTATTTTCGATCTTAAGGAAACATATTTACTTGCCATGTTGACTTTCAACTTTTACTAGATTTCTTACACAAACTCATACTTTCCCCAAATGATGAGTATTTAGGAAGACTTGTTCACACTAAGAGTACTATAATAAACTTCTAGAGAATCACCTACTCCACAAAAGATGACTATATATTTCCCATGACTTTAGAATCTTACCAAAACCAAAATTATTAGAACAAGATCAGATAATCCAGAAAAGGATAACCCTTAATATATTCTTAATATCAAAAATTTGTCCAACAAAACCCAAAGTTCAACAAATACCATTCAATAAAAAAAATTTCCATAGAATTTTCAACGTAAACCAAATTAAGATTGAAACCCAAATATTTGAAGGATTTAATAACATAGTAATCCAAGGTAAAAATTAACTCTTATATCCAAATAACATTAGTTTCTCTTAAAGTATCATATTGAAAAGTAATTAACCTAATCACATATCCTCCATGATAGGTTAATAATTTCCATAGTTAACCCAAAATCAACTTACACATAATTCAAAAAATCATCTAACTAAAATGAATAATTCATACTAACCAGGGACTTCACATAGTCCAGTGATAGGTGATAAATACCAGTCGCTCTTTGGTTTTGGGTTCGATTCCCACATCTTTGTCCGACGCGACGGGTTGTCACACGGTCTACGTGTTGTACTTTTTATAAAACTCTAAAAATAACTCTAACATGTTTTAACCTCAATAGTTTCCTTATACCTCTCAGTTTCATCCAAATTCGTTACGATATCAACATCAGAATTCTTGAAGTCTTATTTCACCACCATAAGATAAAATAAAATTATTCCCAAAAAGAATAACAACATACCTTGATCATGGCATCCAATCGGTTTTATTATAATATTTCTCACGTAGGTAGAAGTCACATGCATTACAACAATGATTTAGATATCCTTCAAAATCATTTTCTTCCTCCATCCAAATACACCTTGTACAACATGGGTCATGTGAGTGTTCACAGAAAAACAGTTTTGGAAAATAATCATGTATGACAAATAATTCCAAAACATCTGATAAAACATGATTTCTATAAAATAGTCGGACAGAATTTGAGATGAAACTTTCTATTACTGGTCCTTTTAAAATACCATAAGTATGTGCTAAGAGACTATCTTTTAAAAGAAAATATAAGTAGGTTGCGCCAGGGTCTCCTTCCTCAGCACCAATTTTAAAATCATAATATGCTTCAAATTCTTGTGATAAGGTAAAATCTATGAAAATACATTGATAATATTTACCTTTCATGAAAATATGAGAATATTGTGAAAATACTATTTGTCTAAAAACAACCCATGATCCCCGATGATAACAAGGTATAGTGGAAGTGTTTGATATCTCAAACAACTGCTTGCAAGTGAGTTGTATGCTATAAAAAGTTTCACAGTCATCTGAACATGACTTTGAAATAATTATTGTAATAATGTTATCAGGAAGAGATAAGAATTTCGTTTGAGATCCTTCTCCTTCCATTCATAAATGACTTTACTTGACCTGAAAAAAGTAATAAAATAAGGATTTAACTGAAATAATAGATATATGGACTATCCATGTGTCTAACAAAAACTCCTAATCCCTAAATTTTTCTAAACCGACCTCTGATACCAACTATAAGGCCCCAGCCTTAAACCTTACTTAATATTGAATTAAATGAATAATTCACATTGAGGATCTTTTCCGGTTTAGAGTTTTAGAGAATTATAACATAACTATTACATTTAAAAAGATTATTAAGTAGAAACTTCTACTAAGTATCAATAAATTAAAAACTCTTAAAAAGAAACATGTATAGTTCCATGTTTTAGGTAGCATGACTTTCCCTTGATCCCATCCTTGACCATATTCAACGTTATGTCCTGTGAAAAACATTTCAAAATCTTGGGTTGAGCATAAAAAGCTCAGTAAGGGACACACAATGAATGAAAACTGTTAGTTTTTCAAAACCACAAGTACACCATGTATACTTTATCAAAGTAATTCTTTTGACCTTTATAAAGTAGTAAATACTCTTCACTGAATAAAAGATCAGTACTTACCCTTTTGTTACCAATATATTACCATAAAACCCATATAATGAACACATAACATATAAAGGTAACCTGGGACATAAACATACTTAAATGGAATAACCATACGGTCAACTTCCACACATTCTTAATGGAATAACCATTCGGCCGACATTCATACCAAATGCATCGGAGGTTATAACGTAACCACCCATCCCGGTATCCACGTCACCACCCATCATAATGTCCAAGTACCATTATAAAATCATAAGAAATTAAACAAATATGATGGAAAGAAAACATTTCCATATTTTGATCACAATATATCAGTTAAATATATTGACATAACAAATCATTTATAAAAAAAATTTCCAATACAAAAATACATAAAAGAGTATATGGTATTTATTTCATTTTAAAAACATTACGGCTTGTAGAGGAATCCAAAGACCAAATAATACCCGCGACTGTGGAAAAGGTTGTTGTCACCGCGTACGTTAATAGAAACATTCCTTTTTGTCGTTTTGTAAAATGATACGTAGAAAAAGATTCTTTATGAATAAAAGTAAAAGTAAAAGGGGTTTATACACCGTATAAATGAAATTTGTGTATAATACAAAAATATTCCTCAATGTAAGGAGATTGAGACGAAGTCCCTTACAAAGTCGGTATCCTTAGATTAAGGATAAATCAATTACATGATTATGTGTGACAAATATGAATACAGAAAATATAAGTGTATATTAAGTGTAAAACAATCAGAGGTCATTCACACATTATCTTGGAAAAACAAAACCAATGACATAGATATTTAACACAATGAAATGATATTGAGTTATGATTTCCGATACAAGTTCGTCTAAATGCCATAAGAATTTATCAATGAGATGATTATGTGTAGAAATAGAATATCGACATAAATGTTTGTGGAAACTACAACATTGATATTCCACACATAATATTGGAATTACAATATATATATGTAGAGGATTAACCTAAAGAATTGAAATTGGGCTAAGAAATTCCCTTACAGAAATTCGACAGCCTAACGACGTCACTTCAAAATTCAGAAAAGGAGTTGATTAGAGATAAAAATGGTATGTCATAACATGGACATAAAATTTACATCAATAAGGATATAGAAAAAAATATCCCAACATAATAGTATGCGAATTAAAAGACATATCAAAATAAGCCTTTTAAAAAGAGGAGGGTGAATGGTTCCCTTACCGACTTGGGTAACATTCGAAACGTACACCTCATTTAAGAAGGGTCATACAATGAAAATGTAAATACCCATAAATGAAATTATATTACAAAAAGATTATAATAATGGGATGTAAATACACCACTCAAAATAAATGGTGTCAAATGTAGCATAAATCTCACGGGACTAAAAGTGAGATGAACAATCCCTTACGAAAACTCGGTAGCCTAACGACGCCACTTAAAACTTACAAAAATGGATTTATGAGATCAAATAGAGTCTCTCATCATATTAAAATAAAATTTACAGCATGAGTAATATAAAAGAACATCCCCCATCATAACACATAGGAGCTTAAAATAAGTGACATAAAGGAGAGTACATAAAAAGAAAGAGAGGGGTTAGATCTCTTACGAAAATTCAGCACCCTAACGGCGCCACTCAAAACCTCCAAAATGAAATGATGAGAGAAAATAGGGTCTCTCATCATATGAACATAAAAATTACAGTAGGAGTAATATAAAAGTTCGACACAATCATAAGATATAGAGCTTAAAAGGGATGACATAAAAGAGTGTACTTAAAAAGAATGAGAGAAGTATGATCCCTTACGTCAAGTCTGACTTATCTTGTTCGTTTATTTATATTCCGGAATAATAATCTTTGGTAAATTTATAAATTCTTATGGAACTATTTTAAATATTAATATTCAGTTTATATCAAATATTATAATCTTATAATATTTGGTTAATATAGTGAGTTCATATCATACATTTTTGTCGATGTTTGGTACATGAGTAAAAAATGAACTTGTTTGAAAATGATTGTCCATGTAGTTATATGTAAATAATATCCAGAATAGTATTAATGATTTAAATATCATATATATCCCGTACATATTTATTTTATACTACTCCATAACATTTGGAGATAAAAAAAATGAAATTCACCATTCATGGAGACGGTAGGCCGTACGTACGCATGAACACTACTTTCATTTCTTTGTCAAATTAATTGAATTAAAAATAATTGAGATATATATATATATATATATTATAATTCCAGTATAATATATATGTTATATAGGTCACATATTTTCATTAATTTCATTCTATATACATTCCATGTATTTCATGAACGAGTCACATCACTTGAGGGGGCGGTAGTCCACACTTCCTCGTTTGAAATTATCGCATTTGCACAACATGAAAAGCATAAAGACATGTTTTAAATATAAAATTCAGAAGCATAGAGAAATAAATTAATACAATATATATCATATATAAAGTATATTGACATCATAATGGCCACCATTAATGGTGTTAAAAGAATATTGAACAATCGTCATTTCGTGTGGCAGAAAATCGCCAACCACAGAAAGAATATGTTTTTTAACCATTAGACGAAGATGTGTGTAAGTGTAGCTCGAATACTCCACATAAAAACATCCTAGTATATTGAAGATACTGGTTTTGTTACAAAGAAATGGAATAAAAATAGTTTAAAGGGTTGGAGAAGCAAAATAAACCAAAGGAACACAAGTGAAGACAATACCTTAAAATCAGGTAACTCTTCTTGATTTGAGCTCAAAGGCTTTCATGGAAAGTATTATGCCCAAAGTTGAGGCTTCAATTATGAAGATAGGTATGTGGATAGATGAGATGGTCAGGGGTTGGCCGAGCCAAAGGATTGAGAGGTGGGGGTAAGGTGGTAGAGGTGGGGCGCCTTTTAAAAGATGAGAGGAGGGGCACTCTTGGAATGTTACGAAAAGATACTTTGTTATAAAATGGATTACGTATAAAAAAGGTACCACATTTAAATATTTAGAGGATAAGGTGATAAGGGTTCGATATCCACCCATCCAATAGGTTTTTGACAAGTGTAGGTATTAGATTTTACATTATATTTTCATATTATTTAAATCGTTAAATAATGATGTAATCGCTGCATCATCATGGTGTCCTAAATAATTTAATATATTTATTTTCTAAAAATTATAAAAAAAATCATGATTTAGGAAATAGTTTTAGATTTCTAATGAATATTTATAGTCAAATATCTGAATTTTATAACCCCATTTAAAAATTGTTTTCGTAAAACAACTCATGTTTGTGACATATTTATTTTAACATTAAATAAAAAGATATTAATGTCATTTTCCTATCACTGTGGCTCCATGGGGTCCCTAAGTTGACCCATGAATTTTCTTGGTCGGCCATTACACACCCAATAAGGGTAGGACATGTTCCAAGATCATTTCATATTATTAACACATTATTTTTACCTTAAACTACGCTAATTACCTCTAATCGCGATTAAAAACTTAAAAGTTACTATTCACCAAAGAATTATTTTAATCCCATTGAACCACATTTTACTTATTAATGAAAACCATGTATGTTGTATTTTTGAAATTCAAAACACAGATGTGGTAAATTTTCATTTTAACGGAAAATCAGTTTTTAAAAGTACCACTTAGTGGTTTCACTATTCATCAAAAAATGAAGTTTTTCAGAAAAATACCAAAACATCACCCTAAGCTATATTTGATATTCCGAAATCAAAAATGATGTAAATTTTACAAAATTCAAAACATATAAGTTACATTAATTATTTTAATAATTAATTCTCGCTGTCAGAGAAAATAGTGTGTTTTTATGAAACAATAAGTATCAAAAGATTGACAGTAGTTTAATTCCAATTTCAATGTGAAATTAATTCCAATGACAACTATTAGATTAAATGGTAAATATATATTCTAATTTCACTTTAAAAGAATTTCAATAGAAAATCTAATCATATAAATAAATTATATTAAAAATAGGTTTTGAATAAAAATACAACATTTTCAATATTCATTAAAAGGATGAACTTTATCAGAAAAATACCAAAAATTTACACAATATAAATTTTGATGTCCCAATTCTAAGGAAGAATTTTATTTTGTCAAATATAACACATAAAATTTTCAAAAAGTGTATTTAAAAGAGCTTCTCCATCAAATGGCGGTTAATCGACCTTTTAAAGAATATTAGAATGTTTACGCTTAAAATTGGATTCATTCGCATTTTTAATCTTCTAAAATTTATTGTAAAAAGTAAAAATATTTGACAAACATATATAATCATTTTGTAATTAGTTCTGTTCATTCCCCTCATTACAACGACTAGGTGTTAACTACCATTTAAAATAAAATTATTTTATTATTAGAGTGCAACATAAGATTTCAAAGGAACTCGTTGTTGCGTATTGGGTAAGACACCGATCATATCGTTCCCTTTAAATTAATACTAACATTTTATTCACAAATGGGGGTAAATATAAAAATTTCATTTCTTTTTTTACATGGGGTGTTACAGAAACTTAATTTTTTGAAGTGGAATATCTATATTTACATCAGTTTTTTTATTATTTTAACAAGGTTCATTTATAATGTATTACCAGAAATGCTGAATTTTAATTTAAAATTGGATTTTTCAACTAAATAATTTATAATGATAAATTATATATTAAATTGGTTTTAAATTATAATTAGATCAATTTTATATCATTTAATCCAATGAATGTAATAGGAATATATTTCATATTACTATTGAAAATTAAACTGTATGAACTCTTCTGTGATTTCAATTTAAAACATCATTTTCTCACCCTTTTGTGTGATTAATTTTATATTTAATTTAGCCACTTTTATGATTGGAATTTTGAAATATGAATTCCATATTTTGAAGAATTATTTTATAATTTAATAAACTAGTTACCTTTATTTCTGGACAACATGAATAGTAATCTTAGTAATTTTAATTACCATAGCTAAGGGTAAATCATGAAATTGTGGGTAAAAATAATGTTAAAATATTAGAAAAATAACCCTAAAACATGATCCCTGTCTAGTGGTTGAGTATTTTTCATAAATAATAATTAATGGATCAGTTATTTTACCAATTATATGCTTCTGGATCGTATTAAAACCATTATAATATGTTATTTAACATAGAGTCAAACATGACATACTCTTTTTTTTAACAAGTGAAATATTTTTAATATAAGGTTATATAGTGTATATTTTCAACTAAAAAAATAATATTTATAAATCTAAAATACTTATCATGCTGAATTTTTATAATTTTTAGTGAGGAAATAAATCCCTTAAAGGCCATCATAGTGATGATGGTCCATTTATTTAATTAAATGAAATATCAAATAAATGATATTAAAAATACTAATATAAATTTTATTTCATATTATTAATGTAATATATATAAAATTTATAGGTTTATTTGATATTGTATTAATGCATTAATTTATTTTTTTAGATATGATGATTTTAGGATATTTTTAATAAATCATGTAATTAATTATGTCAAAATTAACAGTAATGATATTTGAAAATACATATTATTTTATTATATTATATAAAATAAATAAAAATATATAATTTGGAAATATGATTGGGATTCAATCTAAAATTTCATCCATCGATCATTTTTGGTTCAATTGACATATTATAGTAACTATGTTAACCCATAAATAATAAAATTCATTTTCTTCACCGTAAGAGTTAATGTTATTAAATAAGGGTTAAATAAAAAAAATACACAGATTAATAAATAGTAAAAACATTTATATTTATTATTGGATAAATATATAGATACATTTATTCCTCCTTCATTTGAAATAAATTATTGTCGATCCAATTAGAATAGAAATTTAATTTATATTAATTTAATATTTTCAGAAATTCCCAAAGTTCACCTCCCATCACTTATAAAAGAGAACTGATTCATCTATTTTATTAAAAGATGAAAAATTATTTGGTATATAAAATATATTCATCCCTAAAAACATTATAAATATCCTATTTTGTGAATAAAAAATTCCTTAGTGGTCTTAAAGTATTAGGAAATGATGGAATTATATTGAAGAGGTATCATTTTTAATTTTTTTTTATTTTAATTATTCTTCCACCTCCTTCATATATTCATCAACCTTGATGAAATAATATCTCAATAATAATTTATATCATAATATGATATTATGTTAATATCATCACCGAAATACTTATATACTTCTATTAAAGGGGATATACAATCATTGTGTGTGTGTGTGGTAAACTACCACCTCAAGAAATAATGTCATTTTTTATTCAATTATAACATTTAATATATTCAAATGATGGTGGATTTATTGTTTTAATATTATATTAAAGTAATATTTATCTTTATTAAAATATAATATATCATTCTATTTCATACCTTTACTTTAATAGAAAAATTATAATGTTTTTTTGGTACGTGTGAACTATCACTTCAACAAAGCGATGTGATTAGTTTTTAATCTCAAAAACAAATGGATGATATATATATATATGTAAATTTACAATATTAATATAATATTAGTTATATTATTATAATTATTAATTTTAAAATGAAACCTACCTCATTTACATAATGATCAATGAAAAATGGAAACACTACTAATGTGTATATATTCCATACCGTCTCCACTAAGATAACATATTTCATTTTTCATGACCAAAAAAATAGTTTAATTTAATACAGTAATTTATTTTTAAAATTTAAAAATATTTAATGATTAGTAATATAGAGATGATGTATAAATGACCACTTTGTCTATAGACAACATACCACTGTCATTTCAGACTCCTGTGCTGAATATCATCATAACATCCTATGTGAACATAAATTGTACAACCTGCTAATAATTGATATAAAATGAATAATACACATGATAATACAACTCAAGAATGTAAATATTCAACCTAATATTATTATTCAAGTATATAAATATTCTATATGATGGGATGGATTGGAGTTAAGGGACTTCGTCTCAATATCCTATCATTGAGGCATTTTTTGATGTTATACACCAACCTTATATAATTTAGTTTATATAAAAACACTTTTGAAATATGATATAATCAATATAAATATTTATATTTTATTTTAGGTTTCATCAAAATGTCCATTATGATTCAAATGTATCAATGTGGAATGAGAAAATTTGACTTAAAAATAAATATTAATATGTTTAAAGAATAAAATTTAAAATACTTTCCGTCATTCTCGATATTTCTTTACTTATTTATTGATATGGATATTTATAGATTACAATAGAAATTGTGTACTTATTTTGAAATTAGGATTCATTTAAAATATATCAAGTTCAAATATAAACAGAAACCTCTCTTTTCCTTTTTCATTTACTTTTTTATTGATAATGGCAATTTAAAATGGATAGATTATTTCTATAACATGAAATTTTTTTGTTATGAGTGAAAAATAAAATTTTAGGAGTTTCACTTTTAAAATTTTAGGATTTTATGTTTTATGATTATATAATGGTACTAGTACATTTTATTAGAGGTTATGTGAAAAACTAATTATTTTTGGTTTTGTTATAAACCAAGGATCGGTGGTTACATAATAACTTTTAATTCATTTGGTATAGAAGTAGATTGTATGGTTATTCCATTTCTAGGAGTGACATGTATGGAATTCGACTATCTCATTATTCAATCTCTAAGAGTGACATGTATGAAAGTATATTGAATGTATATTCCATTTGAGTATAATTATGTCCCAAGGTACATACTTATGTCTTATATTATTTCTTATGATTTTTTATGAAAATCACATTATTTTCCAAAAGTAATATATTAATCTTTTTGAAAATATGAATCCATTATTGGGGTAAGAAGGTATGTTTTAAAGAAAATTATGTTATTAGTTTTCAGTGGACTAACAATTTCCTTTCATATATTTCCCATATTGATATCTTATTGTCACCAAATTTTTAAAAAATTAACATGATTTATTAGTAAATATAGATAATGATGATATCAAAGTGATGATTTTGAATATTTCATATATAGATAAACCATGTTTTACATTAATAAATATTTTATGGTGGAAAAAATTAATACATAGTACAAGTGACCAATTTTAATTCATGTGATTAATTTTTAAGGGGTTTCCCTAATTCATTAAAAATCTAAACTGAAACTATACATGAATAAGAATTATATTAAAAAATACAATATTATTCTATTTTTATGGATAAGGTCCATATATATTTATCTTCAGAGTGTATGTAACTCAATTAGGTTTATATGTATTTTATGGAAAATTCATCTTGAATTAGTGATCTCAGAAATTGAATACAAATTATTTCTAGGGATGAATTGTACAAAGTACAGAATCTTGTGGTTGGGATTCTGAAGTCTATCAATTATCATGATAATTATTTTAAATTTAATGATATTCCCAAAAATATTGAACCATGTTCTCTTCTCTATGTGTAACATGGGGGAAGGTGAAGGTGTGGGGATGGTAGTTCAATTCGTAGAAATGGTGGTAGTTCATATGTTGGTAGAAATAATCATTTTGAGTTTTATCATAGGGGTAGATGCACCCCCCAGTATCCAACTCATATGCCATCAGTGTAGGAATCCATGTCACTCTAAACCACAGTATTACACAGAACAAGTTGATAACCCTTCCTATAGATGTTTAGGTCATCAATACTTATTTTTAGAACATTCCCACCTGTTTCTACTGGTTTATTATCGACACTAGACCTACTTTCCAATAAGGATCAATAACACTATGTCAGGTAGAGAGTTAAAGTACTACATGCCAATTAGGATGGTGTAGTGGTCATAGTCGAGGAATACTAAATTCCTATATAAAACACTAGTAGAGTTGACCTACTCATGGTAGTATGATTTTAGATATATCCCATGAATTTATCCATATATATATAAAGTATAATCTTTAGTTGTGTTACTATGTTTTGGTTTATATAAAATCCTAGGTATGGTTATTATGGTGTCAACTTTAGTATCTACATTATTTGGCATTAGTGCCACACATTAGTTCATATATTTTATTTAAGTGAGATGCATTAATTTTTAGACCTAATACTTATATGGAGGGATGAATCATGATACATAAATGGGATTTTGATTACAGAGTGTGCACCTATGTAAGGTGTTTCTTTCTGAGATATTTTATAATCATCTCCTTTAGAATCTTTTCATCCTTGTGCTAAAAGGATTTGAAATAAACATGGGGATAGACCGGTTAGAAAATTTTGGATACTATGTTGTTTATTATCATTGAAGGGAGTATTATTCCTTACTGTAGGGTAGTAACTATATTTATAATGGGGTATGGGATGAATAGGAATTTCTAGTGGGACTTGATTATTATTTTTAGGGTAGAGTGTCTTCCTAGATTGGTATCCTTTTCTATGTCATTAAAGAACACATTGTACAATATTTTCTCTAGTGGTAGATCATTTTTGGCATAACTTCCCAAATTAATTTTCTATGTGAACTCCCAAGAAAGTGGTAAAATTCAAAATTTCACTCTATCCGGGAGTATCACCAAAATCTATTCGCCTATATAAGATAACTCCTATGATTATTTGAGAACTTAAAAAAGTTAATGGTCCTGGAAACCAAAGGGTTTACATGGACCATTACCTAAACATGGGGTTAACCCTTTATTTCATCCAAGAAGGAAGATGGGAGACTCATTTATTGTTTACATTACCAGATTTTAATTATTGTTATGACTGAGAACTGGTTTCCATTACCTAATATAGATGATCTCATAGATTAGTTTATAGGATCTTATGTTTTCCCAATGATATACTTTAGAATAGGCTATCATATTTTATGAGTTAGGCCTTATTATAATCCAAATATAGCTTTCCAAAAATTATATTTCTTTTATGAGTACATGGTAATGTTATTTGGTCTCAAAAAGAAACTAGAATTTTTATGGCCTTTATGAATCAATTTTTAACCAGATCTTGGACTCAATTATGGCAGTATTTGTGGATTAAATTTCAGTGTATCCTCAAACCATATGTGATCATTATAAAAACTTTTAAATCATATTTTTTATAGTAAAATATATATAGTGTTATGATATAGTCACCAAATGATTCATTTAGATTAATAATGTTATATTATTGTGTCACATTATATTAGAATATTGGGTATCTGTGGATATAGAGATGTTGGGAGATGTAGTTTCATTGGTGTATCTCAATAAAGAAATTGACATAAAAATATTTTTAGGTATGGTTGTTAACTATCATATTTTTTTTTTGAATTTACCATACCTTGAAACACTTATTATATTCACAACCAAGAAGGGTGTTAAATTATTATGTTTTGAATCATGTGATAAATCCTTTAGAGAGTTTAAGGGAAAGGTTAACTCAGTTTCGTTCCTGATTCTACCTATTCCTTGAAGAGCATGAAAATTTATTATGACTCATCAAGCATTGGGTTATATGTTATTTGCATGAGAAATGATAATGTAGTGGATTATAGGTCATGCTAGTTGATTCCTCATTATAATAATTACCATAAACATGACCTAATGTTTGTAGCAATTTTTCATGTTTTATATTTTTGTAGTATTTTCTTACTGGTGGATCATTTATTAGTGTATGTAGACAATAATATTCTCAAATAAAATTAAATATTTTTGATTTTATCCTTAAACCATGAATTTTAAAAACATACATAAGTTATTTGAACATTTTTTACTTATATTCACGAGAAGAGAAATTTATTTGTTAATGCTTTGAGCATGAAGACTCGTACATAATAATTTCTCGAAAAAATAAACGATTAGATGATTATGTATTTTTTATAGGAATCTCATGTATTTTGAGTGCCATAGTAAAAAAATTTCTTATGTGTTTGGTAGTGAACTCATTAAATATGGATCAATGTATGTTCTGACATCTTTTTTATCCTGAAAGCTTATTCCAAAGGAAAAGACTATTAAGTGACAATCCATCACATGATTTGGTCATTGATGAGGATGTGATCTTACATATAAAAGGGAATGTATGGGTAAATTTAGACATGATAAAGGATTTAATGTGATAATATCATGCATTTGATATAGTATCACATTTCAAAAATTCCATGATGCACCATCCTTTACACTGCCTATATTGGTGGTTGAGGAAGAAAAGTGATAAAAAGGATTTGTTATGTTGTGTTCCACCTATCAGTTGGGGAAGGAAGGACACTGATTAATTTCTAGTATTTTATTTTAATTTACCCTTATAGATATGAAGTGGGATGATGTAACAGCGAATTATTTATCGGAAAATCGAAATCTCATTTTTCATTTAGAGTAAATGAATGTTATTTCATATATTCACCAGACATTTTTATATTTTAGAGATGGTTAGACTAGTACCTTTTTGGATAGATCTTCCTTAGAGGGATAAAGAAATTAATGAAATATTTCATTCCTCTTTGTTACTTACTTACTATTTAGACCAATCTCATTCCCTTTATCGTGATGAAGTTGAGTTATATGTGGATGCTTCTTTGGAAGAATTTCCTATTCATATTATAGATTATAAATGGAAGTCTCTAAGGTAGATAAATTATTATTATATAGGTTATAAGGAATAAATACCATCCACATAATGTGACCAAGGAGATATTTGTGGTTATATATTTTTAGTGCTCTGAATTATTCTCATATGATGCTTAACCACCCTCAGAAGGGAATATTGGGGTTGAGATTTTTTAAGGGGAATGGGTTTTAGAAAAAAGATTTAATACATGGTATATATCCCCCTAATTTACATATACCTATTTCATTATATTTAAATAGAAATTCATATATTGTTTTTGGGGGCATTGGGGTTGTTTCGAATTGGTCTGGGGCCTAATGTCTTTTTTTATGAGAAACATACCAAGGAACTAGGTTGGAACATGGTTAGTATGAAATGTGTGGAACAATTATGTTGACCAAGAATGGAAGTCTACAATTTTTTTAATCATGTGAGAGGAGGAACATGTTCATGAAAAATATATAATATGGTTGAGGTTTTTTTCTTTATTGGATCATGGTCTCATCTCACTATATTCCCAACTCTTTGAGGGGGTGTCACCTATAGTAGTACGTGCACATTATTGTCACATGGTTTATCCAATAACATGGCTGAACCATGAAACCCATTAAAAATTTATAATTAACCAGGTTAAATTTTATTCTTTTAACCATATAACCCCATTTACTACCCTCAAACACACACCACCTTCCATTCTTAGTGTGATCTCCCTTATCCTCCCCTCGAATTTGGGATTAATCTTTAATCAGATGCTTGATTTGAGCATCATTTTCCATGTTGTACCTATCTCAGTTGGTCTCTCATTCCACTTTCTTCTCTTCTTCATTTATCTCACCATCATGAATGTTATTTTCATGTGAGATAATATATCGAATTTTAGGCAGTTTTTATAGTTCATTACATTTCTCTCATCCAAGCTACAATCTGAGGATAATATTAGATGATGAGTCATCTACTGAAATAATGGTTTTTGTCTATAACTTTTCCCTAAAATTATAATTTTTTTATTATGTGTTGTTCTTCATCCTACCATACCCCTTGATAATAACCTCTAAAATATGAAACAAATCAAGTAGATTGTTCAGACCAAAAATGTTTTAGATTTTGAATACATATTCATCTTTTAGATGTTTTATATCTCTATTTTATGTATCCCATAATGGTTTTTATACTTATAGATCCATGACCCCTATAGATATATTGTATAAAATTAAACCACTATTCAGGTGGGTTGACCTTCACCATAATAACAGGTCAGTTAAAAGTAATTAATAAATTTTTTGTGAAATGGATATACCCATGGATCATCTAATCACATGTATATTTATTAATTAAAAGTTAAATAGTTAATCATGTCAGCTGTGATTAGGTAAATTAGGTAGTGGAATGAATAATACAATTTTACCACGTCATATTAAACATAATTTGTATTTTTTAATTGTTAAATTGAATTTATTAAATTATATCCATTTCATTAAATCATTCATAATTCTTGTAATGGAAATAAAATTTTATATTTTTTATTTAGAATTAATAGACACTATGATCAACATTCTTTATTGGATGTTTTGGACATCATATTCCACAATGTTTATTGTAATTTATTATCTAGATGTTCCATATTGTTTATTTATAATTCATGGAAATGACATTCCATGTTGTTTTTTGGATTTGGTTGACATTATATTTTATGTTGATCTTTAGAAACATATGGAAATGGAGTTCCTTATATATTATTTGTATTTTTTAGACATGACATTCCATATTTTTCAATAGGAAATAAAATACATGATATTATTTATTGGTTATTTAAAATTAAGGTAAATGAAGTTCTACAATGGTTTTGTGGAATTATCAAAAAATGTTGTTCATTGTTCATTATAAAATAATAATTATTTAGTGACATTTCAAATGAATTCAGAACAAGTACTATTGAATGGGTATTAGTGTGGAACCAAACCATATATGAGATATAATTAGTTTGTTTAATTCTTTTGTTATATTACTTGCAAACGTCATCATGATATGTTGTCAATTTGGATTATTATTGACACTATTTGTAGTGGCCTAAAGTGTTTTACTAACACCTAGTTTGAGATGATGATTGTTACCCATATAGACTATACAGATGTAGGTTTCTATAATTGGAAGCACCCATGTATAAGTAGGTGATCCTTTATTTTAGGATAGAGTATGTGATAATTGGACCAAGAAATGGGTCATGATGCTATTGGTTTTTATCTTTTTAATTTTTTTTATTATTTTTGTACAACATGTAATGTCTATACCAAATCCCTGATACCTTACTACACATTTTTTGTAAATCATCATGAAGAAATTATATATTATATGATACAAATTAGTGGTTTTTATTTATGTTTGGTCATTAATGTTGTCTATATGATTTAGTTATATTATTTCCTTTAATATACTACTTTAAATAATTAATATATTTTTCACCAATATTTTCCACTATGGAAATGTGGCTATATTCATCTCACCATACCATCATAAGTCTTCTCCACTAGTTGACATCATCTGGAATATGAGTTGGAATTGTTGAGGACATGTGGCCAAAGGCTCAGTTCACATATTAGTGTTCCAAGAACAAGAAATCACAAATTCTAAACACATTCTTATATAAAAAGGACATCACCCCCTTGATATTAACATTTCCAAAGAAATAATCAAAACATACAGTCATATATATTTTTATAATGAACCCATAAATTTCCCTTTCATATCCATTTTTAAAGTCCATATAAAAATTAATCTCAGGTCATATTTACATAAATAAGTTCCTTAGATAATAATAAATAAAAATAATCCATTTTAAACTATAAAATTTACAATCATTTTCTTTCCAAATCGTTGTGAAGTTATTTCCTTTAAATCCACTTTTAATTCTACTGAAATTACATTTCGAAATAGGTAATTTTCTTTTGTATTGTGTTTTCATAGTAAATTAATTTCATTCTATAAAAACTATCATATGAATTGACACGCATCTCTAATAAAATCCACTGGGTGGGATGCCAACAGTCAATCATCCAAGGTATCACCAAAAAAACTATTTAACTAAGTTATGTGTTCCTTAGGTGACTATTATATTGACCTATAGTTTTCTAATTTTATATATTTGTTCCATTATACACAATCATAGTATTAATAATAATAATCATCACATAGGAAAATTATAAAAATAATATAAACTCCATCACACAATGTAATAATGAATCTAAAAAATGAGTGATGGTCACCTACGACACATTATAATAAATTTATTTCACAATTCTTCTATAGACCATTCTAGACTCCAATGAATATATATCACCTCAAAATCCAGAAAAATTTATACAATATTGAATATATTATAAAATTCCCAAAATTAATATTGATGAATAAAATATCATATTGTTGTGTAACGATAATGAAAAATATACACAATGGGTGAAGGATATACACAATAGGATCATGTTACATATATAACATGATAACTAAATTTGATAGGTAGATAATTATTAAAAGCAACAAAATAAAATTGAATAAAATTGGGTAATTTTTATCAAAACAACAAACAATGACTGGTTTTATTCCATTCTAATCCTATTTTATAAATATAAAACAAAATTTGAATCATCATAAAAATATTTCTACATGATTTTGTGAAATTTGAAATAAAATCCTTAATAAAAACTGCCAAAATTAAATGATAAGGAAGATGAATATGAATGGTGAAAATGGGGAGAGATTACCCTCATTTAACCTAAAGAGCACTACCAGGTTGAAATCGAACTATGGATGAATAATTAAATTTAATAATTGATAAAATGATGGGGAATATAAAATAAATTCAATCTCATAGATTTATATAAAGCAAAAACATAATAGGAACCAAACATCTAAATATGGTTCTTCTCCTCTATGAAAAATACACAATGGAAACACTAATTACTAGGTTTCTCCCAATGGTCACTTAGTTGATCACTAGGTACCATGATAATTTCTACTATACATATAGCGTAAAATAATTATTCTAACAACATTTAATGTCCTCTATATAATTTTTTTATAATAAAAGATACTCAGTGATTATATACATCCACCTCCCTTTTTGTTTCCTCATTATAACTAAATATTTACCAATATTAATATTTGTTTTACATCTTACCATTTCCAAAACCATTTGTATATCTTATAGAAAAATAATTAAAAACATTATCTTTAATTTAATGAAAGAAGTAACACTCATATATATTTTACTCAACTAAAATACATATTATTCCGAATTCAACTAAAATTATATAATAAGGGGCTCTAAAAACTCCCCATGAGAATGTTTTCATTCATAAAAACCTATGCTAGTCTATCATTAACGAATTTTGAGCTATTTCATGTATCATATCATCACCAATATGAATTATACAATAAAAAATGACTATCCACCTTATTTTTTGAAACACTAAATACCCAAACCTATTGCTCAAAGTCTAACACACAATACAGAATTGGTACATTGATAAATCCATCATTAAAACAACATGGGAAAAGTTTTATTCCATGTCAAATGGTTCTCCCATACATAAGGATAAACTACAAAAAAATTTGATTTAAATAATGTCTCTCCATACATTAATATTAATCCATTAATAACTCAACACGTATAGTGAAAACAACATAATTATCCACCAACACTTGTATCATCTATAATCTCTCAAAACACCCTATCCATAGGAAATGATCATTTGAATAGTTAAAATATATCACTAAAAATATATCAATTAAGGGTAACTAATCCTATTGAAAATAAAAATTTCATAATACACCAAATAATTTTCTATTAATTCTTAAAAATATAACAACTCGATTAGAAGTATAATGCTTACATGCTTTAAAAAATTGTTAATTTTTTTACACACAAAATAATCACCCATGATATTCATAAAACCAAATACGACACTTGAATTTAATGATTATTTACTAAAATCACAAATTTCAAATAAAATCAATCAAAATAAATATAATCACCAAAAACCCATTTATTAGGGTTTCATGAATCATTTAATTTCCAAATCTCCATTTAAATTTAAAAATATGTATTTATAAACATTTTCAATAGAAATACACATATAAAAACAGTCACATGCATTATTCCGCAATATTGTACCTCTTATTGAAAATTATATTTTTTAACAAAATTAGAATAATTAAAAAAATTTCAAAAGGAGGAAACACACTCAAAGTAAAACAATAAGATATAATAAATCAAGAAACTCATAAAAAATAACTATACTTCCACTATTAACCTAAGAATGATAATTTTATTACAATATCATTAAAATTTATAAAAAATAAAATTGTAGTAATTTAAAAAAACAATAAATGTATAAATAAATCCATACACATTTCATAATCCCGATTTCTGGTCATTATAGAAATTGAATCCTTTTTATGTCATATAACTATTAAAAAGAACCATATTTTTCATTCTCGATATAAAAAATCCAGAAGTTAACAAATTATAATATTTCCAACTCTTGAAAAAGTATATCCCTAAGAATATTGGATTTTACCGATATCTATTTTTTAATGGAATTATCATAGCTTACCTCCCGTGTTCTTCATCATTTATAAACATATAATAGACTCTATCTCAATAAAAAAAATTCTCTCCTAGTATTTTTTTAGAAAATTCATTACCCAGTTTTCCCACCCAAAAGATGAGATGGTGTAGGAAGAAAACATATGACATTCCTTTTCATGAAATAGAGGTTTTTGACTTCATAAATGGAGATAATGAGAATATAGGGAGACTATTTTGTCATATAATGCATACATTACATGCTTAAATCAATCAAAAAAAATCAAGAACCATAAATAAATGAAATTTACAAAACAAATGGAAAATACGTAGATATAATAGATTCATAACATAGTCTAATATATTTAAATTGAATTGAATATACAATGTGTCACTATACACACACTATAGTAGTTATGTATAGAGTAAAAAAATTAATTAAAATAGTATATACCCATATAAAATAAAAAGATTTTTTAATATAATAACATAATAAAATAAAATGAACTATAGTCTAGAATTAACCCTCTCATTTTTCATATCACTTACCTCTATAACCATATTTATACAAACCCATCAATCATGTTTGAAGATATATTCCAATAATGATATGAATCATTTAGGTATGCCAACATACATCAAATCATTATTCATGTATAGTGAGTCTGGTGACTCATTAATATTCCTTCACTCACATAAACTAATTGAGTTCTTATGATCACATGGAATCATGTTCTTTTATATCCTTAATTCCTCTCATCCCATCGATATTGATACCATATAATCAATCTTATGTGAAATCATATCATAAAGGAAACAAATATCCGCAAGGAGTCATAAAAGTACTGGTGAACTATAAGATAAGTACAACCATATAAACACTAATGATGAAACAATCTGATATCAACATTGACATTCTATACATGCATATTTTTTAGTAATATTTGATATTATTTAGAGTCATCGCCATTAAACTATGAAATTTCTATCAATCATTTCATTATAGACCTACCTGACTCAGAATCCATCTCTCTACCTATCAACAGCCAATATCCAAAATATCACGGGTGAAATTCTCAAAGTTTGAAATACAACAATGGTAATTTATATAGGGTCCAAATAGATAAATAACATCTTAATAATGATATAATAAGTTGGAACAAATAATATATCACATAAATATCAAATAATAATAACCCAATATTAAAAAACATAACCTATCTCACATTTTTGGAAACAAATGGAGCTATCTTAACCATATCCATACGAAATTGATTCTATTATATTATATATCATGTGTTCTTATAGGGTATTCCTCCAACAACATGATTCTGTAGACCTAATGGTACACAATGATCTCATAGATTAAATAATAAAAAAATTATCATCAATTTCATTTCATATGATATGAATATGTTATTACAATGATATAACATTGTCTAATACGGATGTCCTAAAAGGTAGGTACTAAATTTTCTACCAATGGGAACACACATCACTCTTAAAACCTAATTATCCATCGGATAATGTATAAAAATTTATATGTAAGATCATTACTAGGGTAAAACATTCATAAACATAGTATCTCATCATATATCTGCAAGACCACATAAATAAAATAAATCACCCACCACTCAAGATCATATTAAATAAAAATGTTGATTAAGATGTTTTCTCTATGTCATTGGTCTGTTTTAATTACATCCCCTCATTTAAATCTATGATCCCAATGAATCTATTCTACAATAAAAACCATTTTTCGATAATAAGGATGGAATTTATTATATTCATATTCCAAGATAATGTCCCATTTTGATTATATGAAAAATATAACTTTTTCCTGAATGAACCATATTATTTAATCGAAAAATATGGGTATAAACCAAAACATTGAAATCACTTCTCATGTGGTTTATTATAAAAAATTTCACACATAAAACATTCAATAAAAGGTATCAAAAAAATTTAACTAGGTCATCACATACTCTAATTACAACTCCTACAAAGTCTCCCATCAATGTCGCAATAATGTTTAATTAATCATCACTACGATGTCATGTAAAAAATATTTCTAAACACTATCATCATCTCAAAGGACACCTAAAAATTTATTAAAAGACATATACGTATTAAGAGACAAAATATTCATCCAACCCTTGCATAACATTTCCACTATACTGGTTAAATTTCCACATTTAGTAAATAATAAAAAACTACACAATAATATAAAATAGGAGAATTTATAAAATAATTCATTGAAATAAAGAGAGAACTAATAAAGAAAAATTTTAAAAAATTATCCTCAAAACATATAATATTAATTGAACCAATATAACTCTCAAAAAACACAGTTTTGTTACTTTTCATTTTCTAAAATGTTAATTTTCCCTTGAATTCTTCATTTAAAAAAATTTAAAATACAATATTTATTTATGTTCACACTCCAATAGTCCTTGACCAAAATTTGATGAAAACACTTCTTGGAAACCATTTACATTGAACCTGTAATCATTTTAAATCTAAATGAAAACCTTTTATTTTCAATAGTTTTTATTAATTTCAAAACCCATTAAAAATCATTACTATATTTAAAATCTCATTTTAATATTCAGGTCATTTCATTCCACATAAAAAATACAATGAATCAACTCATAGTACTAATGCTGGATATAAAGAGGGCCATCAAGACTCATTCAAATATGGATGTAAAAAACTATTTATTCATGATATATGATAATTTAGTTACTTTTACATTTAATAACACCTTCATATATTATAGATTTATAATATGTCATGTAGTTGGTTTGATCAAAAGGATAATCACACAAAAACATAAAAAACTAGAAAGATTGAAATCAAAATCCATGATTATCAGTATACACAATTATTAAAGTAATCATATATCACATCATAAGATATTAATTTATGAATAATCCTAGAAACATCCTCAAGAAAATTTAGTTTCTATCTCATAACCATCGGTATATATAGTTATTTAAAATTATCCATAATAAAAACACCACAATCAATCTAAACACAAAACATCTCAAGATTTGGTATAATGATTCCAATAAAAAATACATAGGGAACATGTGATTTAAAATAGAATAAATGTATCTATATGAGATAAATTCTTAATAAAATAAGACTAATTAATATTATATATGATAAAACACTAAAAAATCCAAATTTTAACAAACTAGGACATTTTCCATTTCAAAAAATCATATAATGCCGATGGAATTTTTAAATTTTAGACATATTTTAGACACTATATTTAAAAAATCCAATATAATTGATGAATTTAACTATTATATATTTAAAATATACAGAACATATATATTTATGAAGATAAAAATTATAGGAAATGGGTCAAGAAGAGGGACGAAATAAGAAATAGGATAGTTTACATATATTTTATTAGAATAACACCTCTCTATTAACATACACATAAAGAGGGAAAATGAGGTGTTAAGGGAGAGGGATGAAGGGTAATTTTTTTCTAAAATCAACATTATAAGGATAAACTTATGAACAAAATTACTTGGGACTAACTATCTAAAGATAGTTCTTCTTCTCCTCTAAAAAATATTTGGGAAACCGACTTTTATATGGTGGAACCTAATGTTCACCGAATTTCTCATTGGGTACCTAGTAGAGGTTCACAAACATGTGATTGAAAATATAGTTCGGAAATACAACAATATATCTAGTGAATACCTGATAGCATTATATTTATTAAGTTGTTGTTTTATGTTTCCACCACACTTGTTTCCTTTATTTTATAAATCTCTGTAGTTACCACGACATATATCTCATTCAACTATCACATACAACCATCTCAAATTAAAATAAATTATTCAAAAAAACTTTGGAATTCACTATACTATATTTTTTATCATTTTAATATAAACTAATACTTTCTTGCATGTGTAATTATACAAACATTTAGGTTCATATATGAATGAATTTAAAATAATTCATATTATTAATCATTAAGTTATTTTATCCAATTAATTACATTAAAACAATAAATGATATATTTAGTATGGTTGTCAACCTAAATAGCTATGTGATAAGATAATAATATTGGATAACATAAATCATAGTGAAATGTAGATCTTGGACAACTAACATATATAACATAAAATAGGTATTTATTTTTAATAGAATATATTTAATGAATTTTCTTAGGGATTTTTGTGTAATAAATGATGTTAATTGGAAAAATCAATTTATTATATATGATATTGAAATTTATAAATCATCAATCCAATGTTTATGAAAAATTTTAAAGTAGTATAATTTAATGGATTTAATTTTTCTTATACAGAAATGAATATTTAGAAATAATAATTGAAAAAAAGAATGTTGTAATGTGTTGTAGAATCCTACTATATATGTATTAATTGATTAGACTACAATTGTATAAAAAAATTTATAGTAAGAATAAGAAATTTTCCCTTAAAATTACTCTTTTAATGATATTTTCTTTGGATTAAAAATTACAGAAGAAATATAAAAATATGAATTCTTTTTGGACGATTTCAAAAAATGTAATCTATCTTTCAAAAACAATATATTCTTGAGAGAGAAGAAATTTATAAAGCATTATATTACTATATATTATATGAATTTATAATAGTATCCACTAATGTACTCAAAATTATTGTGTATTATAAGGACTTTGAGCTATTGGGAAAGCTGATCACACTAGATATGAATTTATAAATTATACTATAATAGTTTTTAATAGATTTTATCAATTCATGGTTCATTATAGAATTAATTAGTTGAATAATGTTTCACCAGATCCCAATAACATAGTGTAATTAGTTTAATATGTCATGGGTAGCCCGAAATCATATAACATAATGATGGTAAAATACATAAATAGAATAAAATCATATAGAGGATGATAAATAACGGTTTTGGGGAGTAAAAAAACACACCTTTGAAACTACATTTGGGTTTCAGAATGGAATGAAATATTTTACATTTTGGGAAGGCTAGAAGTTGGAAGGATTAAATCTTGGATTATGTAATGAATTTTATGAAATAACATGGTTTTTAAAATATGTGTATCAAATTAATTGAAATCAATTATTCTTTTTATGGGTTTATAAATCCTATTGTATATTATATAATGTTTTTAAAAAATTATACAAAATTTCAAAATTAAAATATGAATTTGTGATGGATGTTTGGTGTAAATGTCAATGAAGTATTAAATGTTTTTAATATAATGGAAACGATATCAATCTTGTTGGAAAGTATTGATAAAAATGATTTATTTAACTCTCAATTATTTAAAAAGGAATCCATTACATATAACATAGATGTAATTTTATATGTTAAATGATGATTTATTAAATTCCTGAAGTTTATAAGCCTAAATAATGTCTTTAAAACTATATTAAATTTATAATTTTGATTAATTTAATATTTAAAATTAAATATAATTTTTTTTTATCTATATAGTAATACGTAAAAAAATTAATTTATATTATATACTTTTTCAAGATTTTTCACTAAATAAAATTTACATGCCTTATCAAAAACATTATATGATATATGATTTTATGTTTTCATTTAATACCACCAATGAAATCATCGGTGATATTATTTTTGGAAAAATATTCTTTTTATTATTTGTAGTAATATATTTGCTATAAATAAATACTATAGAAAGTTAATTTTGATTTTTGAGGATATATATTTCAAATAATAATTTCATTTTGACATAAAATTTGATTCCATTAATACTTCTTCTATCCAATTGAAAGTCACAAACAAAAATATCCAATGTATATATGAATAATTTTCTAAATATATTTTTAATTTATTTTATTAATATAAGTATCAAATTTCATCTTATTTCTAATTTTTTATAAAATGATTATATTTTTTGAAGATTGATAATATTATAAAATTGTAAACAATCATATTTTTATGATTAATCAAAATAGGAGACATTATATAATTATTTGGATATAAATTTTTAAAATTGAACTCAAGGATTAATAATATGTATATCACCATTTTACAAATGTTGTTCTTCACAGTTATTATCACACAAAATATTTTTATAGGAGAATTACCTTTTCTAATATATACATGTTGATATAAAAAGTGTTATTTGGAGATTTAACATGTTTGTAAGAAACCAATGAATGTAAAAACATAAGGTAATTTATGACATATAAATATTAATGTTCAATGGGGCTAATAGGTATGTATATGGTTTTGTATGTTTTTTCTATAAAAAAATTATGAATATAAAAATTTATCATGTTATATGAATGGATATCTATATTATAATTCATTCATGTATAATGTAAATATAATTTGAGTGAAATTATTATAAAAATATTAATGATTAATATTTATGTTGTCCCAAATCTATGATCGCCATTGAAAGGTAGGGGTAATGATGTTATGTTAAGATAAAAAATAGTAAGGGATCATATTGAGATGTAGAGGTCATAAATGAGAAAAAATTTCAAAATAATTTTGTTTGAATATAATTCCACATTAAGAATCTGGATTCAATTCATTGGACGATGTAGATTCTTTTCATAATGAGATTAATTTTTTTATGATACATGAATAGTTGGATGACTGATTGGGAGTATTTTATGATGGATTTTATGTTTTATTGAAATCAGAATAAATTTTAGGGTATGGTATTCATGATATGGTGATTGAACTTGATATCCATAAGTAGAAAATTTTATTTGAGGATTCAAGTAGGACACTACTCATTACTATTGAAATTGGATAGAGGGCAATAAACGTACATAGGTTTTTCAACTATGAGACAAATAAGAATCTGTTATACATATACATATGTGGAGACTACCTATTGCGGTGTAAGGACTGTGACATAATACACAATTACACACTTATGTGATCCACTTGGTATAATAGCCTCATAATTCTAATATTTATACTTATTGAAAAATAAAACAATTATATTTATATCTCTTCTATAGAGGATGAAAACCCAGATCATTCAAATGAATATGATATTTAGATAACATAATTCTTATTCTTATTTGTATAATTGTCTCTATGATTTATATAAATGTCTATTTGTGTTGACTTTTGGGACATCAAATGATTCATATGTTCTATATGTGTTATTTATTGTGGTATGGTCTATCATTCTGAATTATTTCAATTAGAGATAAACTTACAATGGAATCATCATTATAATTATTGTGTTTTATTTACAGTGAACATAGAATTTGTGTACGTATATTACAAATAATTCTCATTAGATATCGGTTCATAAATAATAAATATAATTAAGAGTATTCATTTCAAATTTTTTTACGATCAATTATTTTTTCAGTGGGAGTTACATTATTGTTATAATGTAATCAGAAGATATAAATATTATGGATGATAAGTTTTACAAATAGTACTACGGATTCTTGAAGGTTCATATGGAATATTATCTCAACCATAATTTCTAATATGTTCCATTAACAAGACTAATTATTGGTAAGGTGGGGTAATATAAATGTTATAAGAAAGAACAAATGGTGATTGAATTGAATAGGATTTTTTTTGGGAATGTCTGTTTCAATATCATGGAGAATTAAACAACAATATAGTGAATTGATTCCCTAACTCAAATTTATTAATATATTAAATCATTAAATTATTTTTTTATAATGTGTTGATTGTTCAGAATTATATTATTATTAAACTGGTTTTATTACATTTTACTGACTTTAACATGATTTACATTTATCTCAATTAATTTAATGATACATTTATGGATGATATCATTATATTAGTTCTAATATCTTTACTATTGGAGAACATGGAAGTGATTATCAATTATTTTCTCAACATTACTAGACAAATGAACATTGCCTTTGAAAATGTTAGGTAATTAATTGTTATTAAATACCATAAGAATATGGAAGTATATAATCCTACTATAAAAATATTAAATGTAGAAGGTAGAGGATGACCAACTTATAGTATGTTAGTCGATGGAAATACCATAATTCTAGAGATGATAATAGGGGAAAATGTACTAGAACCAGACCTACTAAGAGGAACTATGATAAGATATGGAATCATTAGAAATATTAAAAAAATCAAAGACTATGTTCTGAAATAATTACTTCTAGATTCCTTGTATTTAAGAATATAGTATAGAATAGTGGTAGTTTTCTATTAAGTGTTAATGATTCAATTGAATTATGGACTTTTGGATATGGTGTCTTATTTCATTCCACGTCAAAATAGTGGTTCATATAAAATTACATATCATCATGATTTTAAAGGTTCATTTGATTGATGAATATTCTAAGGTAGTTAAAATATATTTTTATGTAAATGTATTAAAATAGAATATGAACTTTTTTATGTTGGAAGAAGAAAATAATATTCTAGGTAATGTAGAAGAAACAATTTATATAGGATAAATGGATATTGAGGAATATTGGATGAATTTTTATAATTATTTGAGGAATATTAGTAGATGGCCAATGTTTGTGGTAATATAAGATAATGATGGGACCATGAATATGATATAAAATTTATATCGTTGTTTGATTATCTAAGCTATAAATATCAAAATATTAGAATTATGGAATAATCTGGTTAATATCTTCAATGAGAATAAAATGTTGGCATTAAAAGAAATGTTGATACTAAAGCCCAGTCACACTAATATCAAAACTTGTCAGATTGTTATATAGAGGAAACATAAGAATGTTTTATTAGTCTTTAACTGATTGAAATTTAAATGGTGGAATATTGAATATCTTCATTATAATATTTGGTGAAAACCCTTAGTTGGATATTATGGAAATTCTGTATTATCAAATTTATTAATGAAACTGCAAGAAAGGTATGGGTTCATTTCAAGAAGAACAAGTCTGATGTGTTAATAAATTTTACAAATGGATACATATGGTCAAGAGATATTGTGGAGGAGTTATCAAATATATCAAGAAATATAATTTTGGTGAATATACAATTACATTCTAAATGTAGTAAAAATAGAAAAAAAATAATCATGAATGAAAAATCATCCTAGTACTCAAAAACAATATGGTTTGGTTGAACGGGTGAATAAAACACTGACTGAGAAAGAAAATTTTATCAGGATTCATCAAATTATGTCAAAAGTATGTAAGGTAGATGGAATAATTTATATTTTTAAATAGTAATTCAAAATCAATTAGAACTAGGGGGAAGAAGACTCTATTTAAGTTATTGTCTAAAAAACTAATGTGAATTCTTCATATAAAATATATCATATGTCTAGAATATTATATCATTAATTCTATTGAGTGAGATAATCATGATTAAAATGATAATATTATTTTGTGGGTTATTGAAATGAAATCATTAGAAATTTACTCTGGGATGATAATTAGTAGAATATCCTTAGAGATGATAATGTTCCCTTTAACAGTAGTTAATTATATATAGAAATAATCAGAGAAGAGAATATTTTTTTCTCAAATATTCAACTATCTAGTGTATTTTTATCTATATGGTGGCATATTAAGTGTACTAATTCTATGTAATTTAGATGGTTATTGCGTTTTATTACAGATTATGATATGGGATGTCATATCTGAAATTTCAACGCCTATAGAGTCATAGAATAGTAATCCATATGTTTATAATATATATTATGTATCATTAGAATGAACATAAATAAATATTGATTTGTTAAGGTCTTATTGGGTAATATGATTGATATATATATATATATTATTATTAATTATTCTATTTACCTCTAACTGATGGAGGAGACCCTTAAATCCAAGAATTGGTTTCATCACTCAGTGATTCTACAAAGTGGATGTTATTTATGGAAGGGGAAATGATTTAATTATTTATAATGATGTTAGATAGAAATATAAATTTATATTCCCAATTATAATATGGGGTGAATTGTATGTTTAAAATTTTTCATTTCTAACCTTACGAAAATTTCTCTTTTTCAAAGTTAACCAAGATGAATTCCCAATCCATTTTTATTTCCTAACAAAGAAATAATTATTATTATTATCAGGAAATATAGATCCGAAAATGAGACATGAGAAAAGTATTGATAGGGATGGATTCTAACTTAAAGTGTATAGAATCTTATTTATCAAAGTATACAATTATAAGAAATTATATTAAATTTATACTTTATTTCTTCAAAAAAATTGCATCAGAAACAAAAAAAATGTAAAAATTTCATGTAAACATTTAGGAAATATTTTAACCCAAAGAGATGGGTATCCAACAACCTTAGTTAAATTTCAACTGATTTATACATTCATGAAATTTTTCATTACCCATACCAGGGTAAGCCCTCGATAAGAATATCATAATCTATCTTTCTATCCCTACCAGCCCTAAAAAATTAAGGTAGTCATCAACTCTTTCTTTATATCCCTAGAAGCCCTTACTTGATCATCAAATCAGAGTTGCACTAGACAGGATGAAAAAGTTGTTCAAAGCTTTAATGTTTTTTTCCCAACATTAACACAATGTAAGAGATTTCACTCTTTATAAATCACTTCGATACATCAAAACATGTAATGTCAATATATGTGTCAACATATCAAATATTTTCAATGCATATAGATCTATTAAAATGAATGGTGTATTTAGAGGCAATGATTCCAATGGTCATCTCCTCCACCAATGGTCATATTTTTCCTTGCATTTTAGAGGGACCAAGACACCTGTCACTAAGAATACGATTAGATAAAAATTATTTTAAATATCGTTTCGTGTAAGATAAACTGGGAAACACTACCATGTGTAAGAATTAATAAAATGTATGGAAAAAATATCATGTTTAAGAAAGATTATTATAATCGGATGTGATAAACTAAAACATTACATTAAAGAAATTATGTAAGTGTAAGAAAAATATTTAATCTGATTCTTAATGAATTGTGAATCCGAGTAAAAAAATATAAACAAACAAATTATGAAATAATAGATATTCAAAGTCTAAATTATAAGGAATCTAGAATATAATTTATAAGGATTTAGTAGTTAGAAAATATAAGAGTTCATAATCTAATTTAAAGAAAATTTGATGTCTTATAATCAATGAATTTTAGGTAAGGATATGATTATCTGGCATAAAATGGATAAACATGGTTTCAGAAGTAATTAAATAATACATTGAAAACTAATGGTTTGATTAAAACATTTTATAGACCACGAAAATATTCCTTAACAAAATAATTCATAGGGAATGATAATTTTCCATAAAAAATGTTTTCATTATTTTCAATACAAAAAAGGAATATAAAAGTCATAAAGAAACATATTGAATTAACAATCTCCCCCTTTTTGGAAAGCACAAGAATATTTTCAAAAAATAATATAAGGAATAAGGTTATCGCTTTTTGAACATTAAAAAAATACATATATCCCATTACTTATGACTCATAATGAATACAAATAACTCCCCTTTAGGTTTTTAAATCCCTAAGGATCATATTCATATCTTTTATAGAGAATTTAATTTTTCTTTCTTAAGAAAATATTCTTTGAGTAATATCATCCTTACCTAATCTCCCCCTTAATTAGGGCATTATCTTCTTTTAAAATTATATTATTTTGATTGTTCTTTTCTCCCCCATGGATATTTTGAAAAAGGAATGGAGGGAGAAAAAAAATTTAAGTGAAATGATAGGAATATACAAGAAAAAAATGGGAAGGTAACAAAATTTCATTATGATAGGAAAAAAATTTCAAGGAAAAGTATAATAAAAGATTGAATTTAAGAAATAAATCACCATTCTTTATTTCCTTTGGAATTAACTTTCTAAAGGCTGCCTTTAACTTCTTCAACTCATTGTGATCATCCTCAAACTTTTTGGGCACCTGACCCTTATCCAAATTTTTCTTTTAATGAATATTGATTCTTTCTTCTTATGACATAAGAATTTAGGCTTCATACTCTACCACCTCTTATTTTTGATTGAATTTTTATTCCATACATTCCCAGAGCTCTCCTTCCATTTTCAAATTTTGAGGAACTCAATTAAGCTTTCCATTTAGGTATTTATACTCTTCAATCCAGGAGACTTTCTCTTGATTCAGATTTTCTGAAATATTTTTAGAAAATTTATTATCATATGACTTATCAGAAGCATCTTTTAATAAATCATGGAAATCATCCATGATTTTAAAATAAACAATTATTGACTTATACCATTTGGTAATGTCCTTTTATGATCTCATATGTGCATCATGACCAATGTTAAATGTTTTTAATATAGCTTCATGTTTCAAAAATTTTCTCGTGAGAATTCATATTGAATTTTAATTTTGATTGATTGTTTTTTGAAGCATCTTACACCATGAATAAATACATGAAAATAAGGTAATTGTTTTCACTATATTCTTTAAAGACAAAACAACAATATCTTATCCCAAGGAATATTAATATTCTAAAATAATTTCCTTTTCTAAGGAGGGATTTTTATCTTAATTTTATGATTTCATCGTAGATGTTCCAATGGAATTTTCTTTTATTTTATCAACCACAAATTTTCTAGGAGAATCCACAACCACTTGCTTTCCACTTTCAACATTAGAAATTTTCTTCTCAGTATTTGGAGTCTGATACTCACTATCTAAAATTTGAATAATTCTATCATCATCATCAATTACTTTCACACTAATATTATCAGCAAATTCATTAACATCATCAGAAAGAATACAATCATGATTACTACTTTAATTATCATAAGGTTTATCAACCTCATCTTGAGTATCATCATCATTCCCTTATGGTATTATAATGGTTGATTCAAATTGAGATGTTTTGAAAGAAAAAATGTCCTAAGGACTTACCTTCTCATGATATTCTTCCACCATTTTGATTACATCAACACTTTCTTCTTCCTTTTTCTATTATTCTTAATCTTATTTTTTTAGTTCTTCTTCATCAATAATCAGTTCTGAAATTGTAACATTAATTCCTAGAGTTTCTATCATTACATAATATTTTATGACGGATTATGGTACATGGATTTGACCAGATTCATTCTTTGAATATTTAATAAAGTCTTAGACAATTTTTTCGTCTAACAACTTCTTCTTTAACATTTTCTCTTTTTTTTCATCTCATTCTCCTTAATTGATTTTATTTTTAAGGACTTATCTGCATTAGGTTATAAACCAAACATTGTATCTCCTTCCTTATTTTTCATCTTCTACTCTCTCCACATGTTTAATACTTCATCAGAAATGGTATTTTTCTTTTTTAGATTATGTGGCAGAGATATTTATTCTAGTACTGATGATTTCTCTTTCAGTTCCTTTTATTTTATTTTCATTGGGGTTTTCTTGGAGTTGTCACATACTTCTTATTTATTTATAGCAGATTTAATTTTATAATAAAGAAAGACCATATAACTCTCATATATTAATAATGAATATTCTCTTCAACCTTCTCAAATTATCATCACTAAAAAACATAATATTAAACACATTGTGTTTTTAACAACAAGTAATTTTAAAAAATTATAGGAAAAGAACAATATTCTTTAAAAAGATTACTATATATGTTATAATATGATAATTGAGGGTGCCATTTATTATATTTTTATTGGTCAAGAGAATGTACTAGATGAGATTAATATTCCTTAAATTCAATAGGTAATCCATTATGAATATATCACATTTCATAAGGGAATCTTGATCTCTCTTTTCGGAATGAGAAATCCTTGCATCCAAAGAACGAACAGATGAAAATTTGATAAAAGATTATTGATCTTATCTAACTTATGTCATTTATGTCCAAGGAACTCAATTTCATTAATCTTTTTAAAACTATATTATATTTCTAGAAACTTGTGGGAACAAATCATATAATCTCTTTCGTAAGTTATATACAAAATACTTTCATCCTTGTTGAATGATAATGAATAAGTCTCCCATAGATTTTGAAAGAAAAAATTTCCCTTCATCATTGTTCATAAAAACTAACTGAATTATAGAATTCTATATATAGTTTATGATAAACTGAATCCTGATTATTTGTTTTAGAAATGATATGACATTCCCAACTATTTTTTATGTCTTTTGAAATTATATAATCAAACTGGAAAAGTAAAATTGGGTCCACCAACCATTCTCGGTAAATTAACCAATCCTTGAGTTCCATTTAAGAGGCCATTAGGTTTTTCAAAGAAACATCAAGAGGCATTCGAAACATAACAAAAACAAGAAAACTGAATGGATTATTTGAATATCAGTAGATATTTAGAACAAAAATACTGAAATAATTGATG
The DNA here is from genome assembly GCA_963277665.1 of Viscum album. Taxonomy (NCBI): domain Eukaryota; kingdom Viridiplantae; phylum Streptophyta; class Magnoliopsida; order Santalales; family Viscaceae; genus Viscum; species Viscum album. The sequence continues at coordinate 994,022,769 of OY728126.1, forward strand.
TTGGACATGAATAGGAGGGTCCTTTATATAGGCTTCTCAGCAATAGTTCATATTCCCAATACAATCTAAGAGTTTTGATTAATACCATCTAATCTAACAGTTGATAAGAAATCCGAAGAATTATTTTGAATGTTCTGATATGTTGAGGTTTTAAAGAAAAAACTAACTTAAGGAAATTGAATCTGATAAATATTTCATAAAACAAGATGAAAATACAAATAAGTAAAAACATTTAAATTATGCTGATTTATGTGAAGAAACATACATTCTAGATTACATAGAAAGAATTGTTAGTATTGAAAAGGTTCTTCTTATAATCCATAGGTTCCAAAAAAAGTATTAAGCAATAAAAATTTTAGGTTCCAAAAAATATATTAAGGAATGCAAATTTTAGGTTCTGATAAATTTTATTAAGAATGTTTTATGTTTCTAAAAAAATGAATGAAAGAAAAAGTGTAAAAATATGTAATCCTCCCAAAAATGTATTATAATGTAATAATATATGTTTAAAAAAAAGGTTAATATGAAATTACCTTATAATTATCATTCCTAACATTTTTTTAATGTATTAAAATCTATCGAAGGGAAAGGATTATGTAAAAATGTCAGCAAGTTGGTCTAGAATTCCGATAAACTTAAAAATGATATATCTTTTAACTATGTGATCCCTTTGAATGTGATGCCTAATACATATGTTCTTTTCATGGGAGTGATGTGTAGGGTTTTGTCTTTGGTCAAGGGAACTAGTATTATCAACTATTATATGTGTTCGGTTATAACATATTCCATAGTCCGGGAGTCTGTGTTGAATCCAGAAGAATAGAAAGGTCTTAAATCAATGATTTCCTTTAAATAGTAAAAAATTCATTTCACTGATTTTAAAATGAAATTCCTTTAGATTATATGGATATATTTCCCATAAGCATGCCAGAAACAATATGTACAAGTGACTAGATTTTATGTATAATAAAATTCCTATCATACCTCTTAAACATGGTTGATCTACTAGTTTTTCTAACGTCAACAAGATCAAGAGATTTTGAGGTACCGATTAAAGAATATATAAATTTATTGTTGTTATATCAATATTTCTTTATAAGATCATTTATATAATTATGTTGATATTTATAAGTTTCTGATTGTTTTTGAGAAATTTTAAAAATAAGAAAAAATGTTAACTCACCCATCATACTCACTTCAAACTCATATTTCCTATGATTCGAAAATGAATCTATTAAAGATTTCTAAGTTGATCTGAATATAATTTCGTCAACATAAATTTGAACAATAAAATATATTTTCTTATATTTCATTATAATAATTATTTGATCAGTATTTCCCTTAACATAATTTATTTTGTATCAAAATACCTATAGGTCTATCATACCAAGCTCTAGGGGATTGTTTATGTACATATAAAGAATTGGTAAGTTTGAAAATATGTTCAGGATGTTTTTTGTCCTCAAATATAAGAGGTTTTTCATCTCAAACATTCTCTTGAACATATCCATTAATGAAATAACACTTCACATCCATTTGATAATGTTTCAAATAAATGAATATTGTAAAGAATAATAGAATATTAATAGATTCAAGTCTTGATACTAGTGAAAAGGTTTCTTTATAGTCTATACCTTCATGTTTATTATAACCCGTTACAAATAATATTTCCTTATTTCATACAATGATTCAATTTTTATCACATTTTTTCATGAAGTCCCATTTTACACCAATCATAAAAGTTTCATTATGTATTTCAACTAAGGTCTAGACTTTGTTCATTTCGAATTAATTATTGTCATCTTTCATAGCTTAAATCTAATCATCATCAACTAATGATTCATCAGTTCTTTGAGGTTCTAATTAATAATGAAATTATAGATGTTCTACATTATTTATTAATGAATTTATATACCTTATTGGTTGATTTACATCACCAATGATACTAAAACTGGGATAATTTTGAGGAAAAAACTAATATGGGTTATGTAAAACCCATTCATAAAAATAAGGTAAAAAATATTATCGGGTAAATATTTCAGAAATAATGTCATGGGTATTTTCCTTATTAGAATAATCTTTCATTAATGGTTGATAATGAGTTTTTGAAAACACATATGAAGATATAAGTTGGGGTTGTTTAAAAATAAAAGGATCAGTTTCATCAAATTTAACCTGCACGATATCATCTACAGTACAAGAAATTTCGCTAAAAACATTATAACACTTAGAAGTAGTGGAGTTGCCAAAGAAAATTCCTTCATTGGATTTGGGTGTGAACTTATTTATGTTATCTTTAGTATTGAAGATATATACTCTGGATCCTAAAACATTGAAGTGTGATACATTAGTTTTTTGACTAGTCCATATTCATAAGGTGTTTTATTATGAAAAGGTCTGCATAAAACCTTATTGATTGTATAAAAATTAGTAGTAACACCATCATCCCAAATTTGTTTAGAAATATAATATTTAATCAACATAGTTCTAGTTATCTCTTGAAAATTTATATTTATTCATTCAACAAATCAAATTTTTTTGAGAAGTTCTTGGAGCTAAAAATTTATGACTAATGTTGTTCTTATTATAAAAAGTTTCCAAATATGAATTTTCAAATTCTGACCCATGTTCCCTATGAATAGTTTCAATGCATGTTTTTTAACTTTTTTTAATATTAGCTGAAAAGGATTTAAAATAATAAATGGCTTTATATTTCTTTTCTAGAAAATTGAGCCATTTAAATCTAGTGTAAGCATCCACTAAAAAATGAAATGTATTGGCCTCCAATACATCCAGTTTTTGTTGGACCAAATAAATCCATATGAACAAGAATTAATGCATCAGAAGCTGAGACTTCCCTAATTGATTTAAATCATGACATATGTTTCCTATTATATTGAAAAGAATCAAAAACTTTTGAATAATCAAATCTAAGATGTGGTATATCCTTAACAAATATTTTCTATGATTGTTTTTATATGTTCTCAATGTTACAGTGTCCTAGTCTTCTATTCTATAACCATGATTGATCTTCTATTGCACTATAGAATGGTATGTCAGGGCTCCAATAGTCTTCTATGTTATGTGTATAAACATTCTCATGCCTATGGTAATAGATAATAAATTATTCTTTGGAATTGTGTACTGATCATTTATCATTCCTAAAAATCAATAGGTAACCTTCACCGCATAATTGCCTTATACTTATAATGATTTTCTTATGAACATTAAAAAATAAATAATCTGAAATTTAATATTTTCCAAAAAGAAAAATGTTACATATACCAACAATTTTCTATGAGAATTGTCATTGAATGTTACATTTCTTCCTTTCATCTTGATAAACTTTTCAGAGAAGATTTTGCTACTAGTCATATGTTGGGAACATCCATTATCCTGGTACCATGTCTTGTTGTTGACACTTCTTTTGTTTTCCTAAAAATAAAATAGTTAGAAATTCGGAATCAAAACATTCTTGGATCCTAAATTGTTATAATGTAAAATCAAAAGTATCCACATTTTCATAGAAAAATAGAATTCATGGATCCTATGGAGTGAGTTTAATTTAATGACCAAATTTTCTCCCAATGTACAACACATTAAAAATTTAGTGAAAAAATGATCACTTTGTGGAATAAAATATTTATGACTAAAATATGTTTTGAGTGAGTATTAACAAATCCAGAACTATGCATAAGAAGAAATATTTGTGAAAACATTTTATCAATCTCCTTACTTCAAGAAGTAAAATATGATAAATGTTTCTTTATGGAAAATATTTTATATTTTAGTATGATGACCATATTCTAATCCTCATAATAATTTGTATTAGAGTTTGAGTATCTCTCTAAATCGTCTTTCATAAAAATAACATTTTCAAGATCTATATAAATTTTATCATTCTCAAAATTAACTTCCATTTGGTTTTTGAAGATATTGTAAAAAACAATAGTTTTCTAATAAATATCATTGGAACGATATGACATTTCTTTTATTAAGTCATAAATTATATAATTTTCAATCTCTCTCTTATTTTTTATCGTATAATTCTTATTCAAAAGTATTTTAGAAAATCAATAAATTTATTCAAATGAATTTAATGTATTATCTTATGAATAAATAGATTCATTATCTAATGATTCATAATATTATTCATTATGAAAATTATCATTTAATTAAATATTGGTTAATGATTCATCATTTTGTATCATATCCATAAAAAATGATTTTCAAAAGGTAATATGGCTATAAGACCAATATTATGTTGAATTGAATATTCATATCCCGATGAATCATCTGAAGAATCACCACTACTAGAACTCTAGGTGTCAATAGCTATGAAGAATTTTTTAGAAATTGATTTTTGGTACCTTATTCTATTCTTTTCATAATACTTATCCTTTCTGTATTTTCTATTATCCAAAGGACAATCAATTCTAATATGTCCACCCCCTTTTCATTCATAACAAGTTACATGAGAATATTTCTTTTCCTTTCTATATTTATGCTTATTTCTATATTAAAAAATCATTTCATACAACCTTATTCATCTTTCGAATAATATTGGAATGTTCATTATCATATTTATCATTATCACTTGATTCAGATATTACAACAGCTTTCTTATCTTTAGGTCTAGTAACCCTTTCTAGAGTATTGGATTTAGATGTAGTAGTTAAAGAAACACTTCCATTACCATTATTATTCTTATTAGAGTATACATATCTCTTCATTTATATTTCATGCTGAAGAAGAATTCCAAATAACTCATCAAGAGTAATTTTAAAATCATTCTTATATTATTCAATTGCTATCCTTTTAGATTCCCACTCATTGGGCATGATATCAATTATTGTTTCCACAACAACTTCACCATAAAGACCTTTTTCTCCCATATCTTTAATACTATTTACAATAGGGATAAATCATTGATTCACTTTCCAAACAGGTTATCCATAAGTAAATAAAAATTCACCATATTCATCTCTTAACACCACACTTCTAGATTCAATAACTTTAGATGTTCCAAAGTCTATAACATCATGTTTCTTCCAAATACTATAGGGAGCATCAAAAAATGGTATTTTTCTGAAGATATTCCTAGTCATAGAATACAAAATAGTACTGCATACCTTGTAGATAAGGTGAAATTATTGTTTTTCTTTATTTGTGAATGTTTTTATTTATTTTTCAGGAATCCTATATTCATTAGTAACCATGATAAAATTATATAATATACTTTTAATAACAACGGTGTTCATCCTATCTCTCTTGTACTCATAGTCATTTCCATAAAATATTAGTGGTCGATTGGGATTTAGGTTTTCTATTGAACCAACATTCATTCCTTCCATTCATGGATATATTTTTCACAAAAAAGATTTGTAGAAAATGTTTATCAAGAAAATATATAATAAAAACATTCTTAAGAAAATAAAATAGGTAAGCATGTAAAAATTGAGCAAGGCAATTTTTAATCCTGAAAAATTAGAGGAAGAAAACTTATATGCAAGTGTATGTATTCCAGATACCTCCTTTGATACTAATGGTAGATGAAAAATATTAACATATATTCTCAATTACACGATTTGGGTGAATTGTAAGTTTAATAACATTCATTTTAACCATAATAAAATATTGTCTTAACAACATTAAACAAGCTAAATTCACAAACCCAATTTAGTTTTTAACAATGAAACAATCTTCCATAAGATCCAGGAATTTGTATCTAAAAAGAAAACTTAAGAAATTATTATATAGGGAATTATTATACATTAAAGAGTATAAAATATTATTTTTCAGAGTATACAATTATATGTAGGTATAGGAATATTATACTTTCTTTCTTTAACTAAACTACAATAGTAATGAAAACATGTAATAATAACAGGTAAATATGTATGAAATCATTTATCCCATTTACAAGGGTATCCAACAACATTGGATAAATGCCCCTTGGTTTATACATTAAATAAAACCTACCTTACCCACACCATGGTAATACCTTCATAAGAATATTGGAATCCATATTTCTATCCCTGCAAGCCATAAAAAATTAAGGTATTCAGAACCTCTTTCTTCCTATCCTTAGAATACTTTGATTAATCATCTAATAGAAGGTGCTCCATGCTAGATGAATAAGTTTTTAACATCTTCAACATGTTGTTTACAACATTCGTACAAAACAAGAGAGTCTCTCTCTCTATAGAAATTTATTCACAGCATAACAACATGTAATATCTAGACGATTGTCGATGTATCGAATATTTTCAACGCATTTAAAAATCATAAAATGGATGGGGTATTTATAGGAAAATATTTCATCATACATATCATCTTCTAACTGTCATATTTTTCATTTAATTTTGGAGGGACATCAACAAGTATCACTTATCCAATGATTAGTTAAAATAGATTTTATGACATAGTTTCATGTAAGAAAACTTGATAAACATTACCATGTGTAAGAAACAATAAAATGTAAGGAAAAAAATATCCTGATTAAGAAACATAAGTACACTATGATCCAATAAATTGAAATGTTACTTTATGTAAATGGGGAAATAGTAAGAAACAATTTTATTAAGATTCATAAGGAATTGAAAATCAGTTTCTAGAAATATTAACAAATCAGATTCTGAAATAATAGATATTTAAATAACGAATTCATAGGAATCCAGAATTTGGTCTATGAGGATATTAGAGTTTGAAAACATGAGTGTTCAAAATCTTATTTTCGGAAAATTTAGAGTCTGGTTTTTAGATAATTCAAAGTCTAATTTTCATAGAATTATGAGTCTATGAAACTACAAGATTCAAATTTCGGTAAGGATTGGATTTTTGAATTAATAAATGGTTAGAATTTGTTTGAGAATACATTAAATAAGACATCGAAAACCCAGGGTAAGGTTAAAAATTTTCTTAGAGAATGAAATTTTTTTATAAGAAAAAAATTCATAGAGAAGGATAAATTTCCTTAAGAAATGTGCTTGTAATTTTCAAAACATAATGGAATGGGAAAGTAAAAAAAGGATAATTATTGACATAACAAATGAATCGTAAGAGATAATCAAATGAAATTGTGGAATTAATTTCTAAAATAATAAATGGATTATCCAAATAAAAGAAGAGCTAGAAAATTGTAGATGTATAAATCTAGGATGGTGATGGAAGGCTTCAAATATAATTTTATAGTTTCTTTCAACAAAATAGTTTCACCACTAAAAAATCACACTACCATTAGGATTATTTTCAATTTGGTTACTACATATTATTGATGTTTATAAGAAATGGATGTAATGACAAGATTCAGTCATGGTTATTGTTATGATACATTTACATGAAATAATAAATTGGTTTGAATGTTCATAAGAATATAGATATATTATGATAACTTAAACATAGTGTCTATGGTTTGGAACAAGTACCACATCAATGTATGGAGATGTTAGATTTTTTATATTTTAAATATGTTTATTGTTTTTACCAAAGGTGATCACATATAATTTTTTTTATAATTTCACTTCCTTATATTTGTGATATTCTCTTTTTTTCATTCATGCATTTGATGAATCCAAGAATTAATTTTAATGTTTTATTGAACATTTTATATGAAGGATCTCAATGTAGAATGAAATATTATTGAAAAGGGAATTCAAAGAGATAACTTATTGATTGATTAGTTCTTTTATATAGAGAATACATTGTGATGTTCATTTTATTGTTTCAAATAATAAGATAAAATTTGGTTTCAATTCCTCTTGTTGGGGAAATTATATTGTAAAAGTGGTATAATCCATTAATTAATGGTTGATAAATACATGTAAAAATGTTTTTTTGTTCAATATAAATTTTTTTAACAAATATTATAGTATGATATATCCCTAAATATCCATTTTCAATGAAATATATTATCCAAATAAATGGTAAATCCAAAGAATTAATATTTCGATGATGAAAATGGATAATTGGATATATAAAATTAATGAAAGATAAATTCGTAAATTTTTTGATATTAGAATTATTTAAAAGGTACATTGATATTGATTATTGATATAATTATGATACATAAATAATACAATTGGATTTGTGTTTATATTTGTCGATATAATGTTTATCTTGATTACTATGTTAATGTTACCAATTACAGTCTCTATAGTGGAAGATGAATATGATTTCATAATTAAGAAATAAAATATCATTATTCTTGAAATATTTTAAATTGTAACTCTTGATGAATCAAGAATGAATTTTTCATTATAATGACAACCAAAGTGTAATTTAATTGGTGAACAATATAGTGTTTCATTCCATAAGTAAATATATTGACCTTATATACCATTTAGTTTAAATGTTATTTAAATATTTGATTTTAGTTTTTTATAAAAATATTTGGAATATAAAAAAAAATTATGTGCATTAATGTTCTAATATAACTAATCCTAACTTCCCACAATACCTCAGTGGGATTAGAGTGAATGGAAGGTGGTTAAGACCACCACATGAATTTGGATGGATGATTAGGAGATAAAATCATTTTATGTTATTAAAGTTTCCCCATGATACATTAATGAGTTCTCTAGTTTTATATTGTTAGGATTTTGAAGTATCTTAAGGTCTTCTTATTCCATTTACATGATGTTTTATATTCAACTCATCAAATGTTTTATTAGGTTATGTGGCTTTAAAAACTATAAAAATGCAGGGGATGAATTTCTTAGGGAATTATGACTTCAACATAAGATAGATAACACTATTAAGTTATATATTCATTATATTAAGATTCTATGAGTTTAGGGATGTTATCCCTTCAATTTGAGAATTGATATTTGAGATTTTCTGTTAATATTTCAAAAAATAATATGGCAAATAAAATTTAGAGGATAGTATAATAAGGTATCCTAATAGAGTAATAAACATATATGGGTGGAAAACCAAAATTGGTGTACTAGATATTGACTTGTATTTTGAATACCAGTGTGTGTGATCTATGTAGATGAAATGACACATTGTAATAATATTTTTACTTCTAGGTAATTAAAACTTTATTAGTGTTCTCTTGTGGATTTTGGATGAAAATCAGAAAAATATAAATCAAATGGTTATTTAAATTAAAACAATCCCATTATTTAATGTATATATGAGTGTATGTTTTAAGGTATATATTTATATAATGATTTATCATGTATCTAAATAATTCAAATTTATGGAACACTTAGTCAGGGAAGATTTTTTTTGCACAACGTTGATGTCTATTAGAGTTAATATTCTAATTGATTCATTTTCCTTCATCAATTGTTTCATGCCAAATGATATCAAGATTTTTTCTTATCTAATCCTAATATAATTCTTGATTTAATCGTAGTGTATACTATATGTATTTTCATATATAGTATTATTAGTATGCAAGGGAGAAATGATTCAAACCAATCCTAAGTACATTAGGTTAATAAGGTATACTTATTCAAAACCATAATACTTTGATTAATTTTTTACAATAACCATGTGGATAAAATAACCATAGTGTATTTATTTAATATATTTAACATGTTTTTTGTTATCCTCATCTATGTTTTTATTATGTAAGAACTTGGTTCTTCTCTTTGAGGTACGAGATTCTTCTTTTCTCTTTTCTTTAAGTATTTTTAATAAAATATGGAAAATGGGGAAAATCCAAAATTTTGGAACTACACGCTGTGTACTTTTTCCACACGACGTGTACTTCTGGCCGTGTTGGGATGAGTACACATGGAGTGTAGCCATGCAGGAAAAAAAGGGTGTAGGAACAGACTACATGACGTGTAGTGGTCTTTTACACGCCGTGTAGTCAGTCGGCAAGCCAAAATTATAAGGCGGTGGAGCAGACGCCAGCTGGGCGGCAGTACACGCCGTGTACTCAGGAGTACATGTTGTGTACTCTTGTCGACAGGTGAATAGTGTCGTGCTGGCGGGAAGCTGCCAGGGGAACAGTTAAATTAAGGGAGTACACGTCGTGTAATTGGAAGTACACACCATGTACTTTGTTTTTTTTGTCTTAAAACTAGAGTTGCCTCCTCATTTGGAAGAGGAGGAATTTGAGCCATTTTGGAGCCAAGGGAGGAGCATGGACCTTTGATGATCCACCGGGTGTTCATATGGAATCGGTTTCCACCTCGGACGATCTCGTTGGAACCGCACGTGTCTGCCCTCTCATCTCCTAGAGTTTTTCTTACCAATTCTTCTCCTAACGTAAGTTATTTATGTTTTAATGGGTTTTGTTCTTCATCAGATCTACGCCGTTCTTGGGAGTTTCTAGATTCGGCGTTCGGGTATATCATTCGTTGGCGTATAAGGTAGGAGGCTTGGTGTTTAGTTTTCCAACTTTCGTGTGTTTTGTGCATTTTTGTGCCACGAACCCATGTTGGGGTGTCGTGTTGCTGAGTTCGTGGCTATATTAACAACCAAGAACTATTATGGTAATTGAATAATTGGTAAACTTCTATTTGGGATCATTGCTTGGATCTGGAACTACCCCGGGGGTGTGTTCCACTGTTTATCCATTTGGCTAGGATACCCGAGGGTATGCCTTTAAAGTAGTAATTGTAGAATTTCCTTGAGAGTAATTTCTTGTTTACTGCTTGTTTACCTGTTGGGCATGGCCCGGTTACCTATTTGGACTGAGGGAGTTGTTATGATTAGCATGTGGGCACTGCACTGTTTTTCCTGAGGGCAGTAGTTACTTCGGTGTGAGGGAAACTTCTTCCATGCCTGAGGGCAATAGGCTATGTGCCTGAGGGAGACACTACATACGCCTGAGGGAAAACTTTGTTGTGCCTGAGGGAAGATTCTTGTGTTGGATACTCTTTACCTGGGGGTAGGAGTTTACGTGTCTGAGGACATTAGTTGGTTATTTAGAATATTCACTGTGGTGGTATTATAATATTTAATTTATTAAATAAATTATAAAATTTCTATATAACAGGTAATTAGTTACTTTTGACTACTACTTACCTTATTGCATTTTACTACTACACACTATTGTTGCATGCTAACACGCAGTAGGGAACAAGCCTTTGGTGGGTGCCTACTGAGATATATTTCTCACACCCTATTTGGGTCATGCTTTTCAGCCCAAACAGATTACGTTGCTGCAGGTGTGGATAGGGGCAAGAGTCCATATACAGGTACATGATTCCTCATGAAGAGTAGGAGGGCATGGGACCGAGCCTAGGCTCACGATGCTGCTGCCTGCTATTTTGCTTTGTTTTGATGTACTGTGCTTCTGGTTGTACTGTATTGATGTATAACATGTTCTGGTTGTTTCCTTAGAACATGAGGCTTATAGGATCATCATTTATATACTGTTGGTTATATCCACTGCTTTTGTTTATTTCAGTTGTGTATGATTTATTGTTTCCGCTGTTCTTAGTATGTTTTATTTATATTCCACTTTGCTGCACTTTGACAAATGAGATCATAGTTTCCCCACTATCTTTCCTGGGCCCTCGCTGCTAGTTGGCAGCCTCTGGAGTTTGGGTAAATGCGCTTGAGGTCCCATGGCAAACCAGATTCGGGGCACCCGTTTCGTGGCACCGAGGTCAGGGACGTTACATATTATGAGCCTTTATGATGTCTATGACCATTGAAATCTCTATTAGAATGATTTAAAAATGTGTGTGTCCTTACCTAGTTAATATTAATTTTATATATGATCCAATTTAAATTAATGACATGTGAAACAACCCAATTCTATATGATAAATTTACATTTAAATAAGTTCTATCTCTTTGATATCTTGTGATTCACACAACGTTACGTTTAAATGAAACAATACACTATATTAAAGTGCTATTACGTAATTGTGACCAATATAACATATTAATTAAGTTAGTGGATATGAATATGAAAAAATAAACTATGTATAATATATGGGTTTCACATTTTCATTGGTTATATATTGATTAAAAATAAAAATAAGAAACATTTCAAATTAAATAAAACTATTTCTGAAAAACTATTCTTTTTAAATAATATAGTTTCATCCCATTTTGTGAAGTTATGATAAAATTAAATTTTTTTCATTTGTTGAAAATTTACATTACATAGTAATCATCATTTTATAAATAATCATATAAATCATATCTTACGATGAATTTCGATGATTACTTTAATAATATTAATTATTTGATGAATAATGGGAAATATTGATTTTTATGAGAAACAAGTTTTTTCAATTAATAATGTTTCCAAATCATTTTATTTTTTAAAAATTAAATTAAATAATAGGCCAATTATATTTTTATAAATTCATCTTAGAAAACTATAGTCAATTATATTTTCTATTATCAAATGAAATATTTTTATAATTTTTGAACCTTTTCCTTTGAAAAATATTTTTTTCATCAAATGTGTGGGACTATTTGAAAAATAAATTCTACCACTTATATGATTTTAATTTTTTATAATTTATACAATATTTTTAATCAAAATTGTTTATAGTATCTAATATTTTCATTTTTTTACCATAGTCAATTATGATGATAGTTGAAATAAATTATCTTGGTCAAGGAGAAGATGGTTTTTTCAAGGGTTAAACAAATAATATAATGTTTAAAATTAACATTCTAATTTTTAAATTCAACTTTAAAATCCATATTTAGACTTTATATCAACTAATTATCAATAATTAACCATTTTTTGGACTTGTGACATGAGAGTATTGTTGTTTTAATTTAGCCTTTTTCAAAACTTACATGTATGTCCTTAACTCAAGATATAAAAGGCCACAAGAACTCTATTTTATTTGACAAGGACCCAAAAAAATAAAATAATTTATTCCCCACCCCAAAATTATATATATATGTGTTTTTATCCTAATTACAACATAGGACGGTTTTTCCTCTAATTCTAAGGAAGTCATTTGAAGAAGTTGAAATGTTCTTAAATGAGTGTATTTATTTTATTTCTTGTTCCACCTTCTTAAAATATTATTAAATGATAATATAATAAAAGTGTAATATAAAATATACTGATATATCATTTTCATAATGTGTAAAAACTAAATTTATCTCCCCTTCCATCAAATGGGAAATGAAATTTTCAATAATGTGTATGACGAAATACTGCCTTGCGAACAGATGCAAATCATTTTAAATAACTAATTCTCATGTTTGGATATAATGATGTATTTAATATATATATATGTAATATCTATGATATAATTATTGTTCTTGGAATAAAATATCATATATAACTTCATAGATTCTATTCTGTTTAATGTAAGTTAGCATCACTCGTTTGTACAGTGGACTACTGCCTCGTGAAGCGATGTAAATCCTTTTTCACATACACCATAGTAAAAGGATAATAAGAAAAAATAGAGTGATTATAAAGAAATATATTACATTATAGTGTTTATTAAAAAATTTCATATCACCCAATTGTTTATCATTTCTGCTATTACTAATTTTTATAATCATACATGTGTACATATGACTTACCGTCTCCACGAAATGATGTTACTCATTTTCTATGTTTAATTTTCAATAATGGTTCTAAAGTATTGTCTAATGAAAAAAATATTTATAATATTAATATCATTTTATCGATTATGTAACTATATACATTGTTCTTGATTCTAAAATTTCACGACCAAACATGCATGAGAAAAGAAGGATATTGACACATGAAATGATAATGAAAATGAATGATTATAAAGGAATTGGTGATAAAATGTCCAAAATGGATCATAAATGACATTATAAATAATAATAAGGTTTTATAACAAGATATTAACATTTTTTAAACAACTATATAAGAAGTTATTAGTCTCTCAACTAAAGGGTAGAGTGAGCAAATGGACTTTGATTCAATTTCCCTTCAATAAGTCATGTTTTATTATTATGGACCAAATTTATTTTACATGGTATACATAATAAAAATTATACACGTTATATCATGAAAAAATAATACTTCATCATATTTTATGTTTTAATTTTAATTATTTCATTCAAGGAGTTTTTATTTGAATGTTATAATTTTGAATGGAATTTGGACTCAATTTCCATTCTAATGGGGCTTATTTGAATTTATAAACATATTTATGTTTTATGTGATGTATATACTTCCGAATTGATTTAGTTTACATCTATATATAATTATTCATTATGTTATATAATTAATTTTAATATATTATTTCAATTGGAATGTTTGATAAATAAGTTTATCTTATTACTCCAAAGAGTAGTTATATTTTCATCCATTTTCCAAAACCCAGTATTTTACCAAAAACCCTATAATTGTGATGAATTAAATGTCATATAAATTTTATTTTCTTTTAATTATAATCCCTTGATGAATTAACTTCTTTATTATCATTGAATATTGAATTTACATTTAAGGTCAATTTATTATCATAAATATGGTTATTTCTAAATACATATATCATTCCTATGTATGGTGTTTACTTTCAAATATATTCTATTGACTATAAAAATATTGAAAAATAAATTTTATATAATCAATAAGGATGTTTGATGATAAGGAATATTATTCATGAATTAAATTAATTATTCAATATATGAGGATTTATTTCTACATGAAGTGACAGGTGGGGCCATAATTATATAGCACATACATTAATCAATAGGTTTTATAAAAAAAATCCATTGGCAAAATTGAATAAGGTTTTACACATATTTTTAAAATATCTTATGAAAGGTCTTGGAAGCAGTGGCATCATGATTTTTGATATAATGAAATCCAATAATTAAGCATTTTATTTATTGATATTTCAGTTATTATTTTTATGTATGATTTTTTTACATTTATATTATCTATGGATACTTTTTATTCTTATTTTAATTATTAAATTGTATTTTTTTATTTTTTAACTTGACCTATTCATTAGTCCTTATCAAATCATGATATTTGAGTAATTGATCAAATGAATTGTGTGTTTAGTTATATACTTGTCATATTGATTATTTATTTTTTGTTCATGGCATCTTATGTTTTACATTACACTTACTAAGCATTTGAGATCACCCTTATTTTTTTCCTTTCACCCAAATGTGATGTTTAATATAATGAATGAGTTCCATGGATTTCATGATTTTTTTTCTTATATTTAATTTTTTATACCCAAAATCGAATGGGAATTATATATGTATTTAGATCTCTGTAGATTCTAAAATGATCAGAAAATTGGAATTTGACTACTGGTATCTATTCTAATGTAATAAAGCACCGACTTCAATTAACATGAGTCGGGATCATTACAGTTTGTATTAGTAAGTGTTTTGTAGAGTCCTTGGAAACTAGTTTAAGAAAAAAAATATATGGGGAACATAATCCTATTGTAAAATATAATATAATTATCGATGAACATCAATTGATTTTGGTGAGGATGTGATTATATGGTTTTCCAAAGTATAATCCCCCTATCTAGATACTAGAAGTGGATTTTCATGATCTATATAACAATTTAAGAAAAATAACCATAAAAAGTGTTGGTTGAGAAAATTTTGACCATCAATATAGTAAATGGTGAGTGTGCCCTTAATACAGAATTGTTTTTCACTCTTGGGGGGATATTCATAAGAGAATTAAGAATTTCATTACAAACCAATTTGAAGTATTTCAAATAATTACATACCTAAAAATAATGTCTATGATTTCAATATCAAAAATAAATAATTTCTTTTCTCTGTAGTATTGCATGCGATTTACAATAATAAATTATGATTTTAAATTAATAATATTATGATCCAATCTAGTGTATTCCATTATATGGAAATGGAACCAGGAAGAATTTACAGTATAAATAATTTTCTTTTCAATTTTTATATTTCCCCGCTAAGAAATTTAATAAAGATGATATTTGACATAATAAGTTATTTATTATATTATGGTAGCGTAATCATGTTTTGACAATTAACATTTAACCAACTGGGAAACATAATGGTCCAAAACATGAATCTCCTATGTTTGGAAATTTCATTTGAAAGAATCCCCTAGAATTTAGTGGGTATTCTAATCGAATGGAAACTATGGAATAGATTAATTCTCTTCAGAAGATATTTCTGGACATAGGATGTTATGGAAAGATAAATATTACACTTTTAATGTATTATCTCAAAGGTGATGTTTCTCAATAGTGATCATTGATACAAAATGTTGGGTATGATGACGAAATTCAACACATGAAATAGAAATATGATATTGATATAGTTTGAAAAAAATATTTTCCTCATTATAAATGAACTGAAATAAAGTGAAATTTATGATAAATGATGAAAAAAGTGTTTCAAATTATGATGGTACAATTACAACACTATATATGTGCAATTCATATTACATATTCAATATAGAATGCATGATTGACAACCTCATTAATAAACATAATACAAGTATCAGAAGAATGATTGTCTCTATAATTATTTTGTCAGGTGATGAAATAGTTTTATATGAATAAAATAGAAACTGAATTTTCTAGATCATATATATTAAATGTAAATTTATAAATTAAGTGGTCTCTCGAGCACATAGAAAAATGGAATGTTTCAAAATTTAATAATTCAACCAATAAATTTACATCTAATGAAAACAATGGAAGGAATCATCTAATAAAATTATTGAAGGGAACTAGAGTTTGTTATTAGGGTGGAGATATGGTTTATCTTGAGAAAAAATGAAAAGGTAATAAATAAAAATAGGTTATTTAGTTCTTATTGGGAAATGAAATGAGAAATTATTCAATCAAATTTCTCAAGATTCAAGTGAATATACCATAGAAGTGTCCAGTGGGAAAATTCCAAAATTAGGTGATCATTATAGCTAAATTAGTCATTCCTCGTGTTGTAGTGGTAATTATTTTAATAATAACATCAAATTAAGATAATTCATTACTTGATTCTAGATCCATTTAATATTTTACACATTCCGAGCTTTCTATAGAAATTTGATACTTTCCTATAACCTTCAAAAGGTATTTTTCATTAAAAACGCCTTTGTGGAATTATCACTAAAATAAAGATGCATCAATAAGTCCCCATTATGAAAAAAATGTTGATTTATTTGAGGAAATAATTATCATATATATATTTTACTATTATAAAATCCTTTGAATGGACTAGCATTCAAAATGTGATTGAAAATATTATTGTAAGGAGAAATAAACGAGAATTATTTTTGAAGTTGTAGAATTCCATATTTTTAGATAAGGAACATCATTATCATAGTCAGGTCTAAATACACCCTCAATAGTTCTTTTGAATGAGAATCTTGGTTAATATGAGGAAAAAAATATTTAAATGGATAATGTAATCTTAAAATTGATTAATAACTTATTTTATAGTTATATATTTACTTGTTACCTAAAAAAATTCATATACATCTACTTGGGTGATAAGATATTTATTTTCCCTAGTGGTTCATCATGGGGACCCATGTTCCCATCATTATTAAACAAGATATATCCATTTGGATATGTGTTAATTATTGGACATCAATGTAATTATGAAAAATAAGAAATTTCATCTTCATCTCATTAATAAATTATTTGATAAAAATTATGATGATTACAATTTTTAAAATATTAAACATCATTTTTGGTATCATCACTTACGATTAATGAAGGAATAGATTCTGAAGACAAAATTATGGATAAGGTATGTACATTTCATGTGATATTAATTCCCTTTAGATTGACTAATTCACCTTTTAATTTTTTTACATAATGAATAGAGTATTCAATGAATGTCATTATGATTTTTATGGTACTCATTATTGATAACTTGGTGTACTAAAAATTCTATGTTTACCATGGGAATAATATTCATATAATTCTTGAGGCTCATTGAAGAAAAGAGTTATATGGTAAATTCAGTAAGTATGATTTATAGATTTATGATGATTCCTTTCATGGATATTTTGTGTCAATGGATAGAATCTCTATTGATACGTTGAATAAAAATGAAATGCGAGATTATCACACACCCAATAATATAATTTTGGTATATAGATTCATTGGTTTGGTATATAATATAGATAATTTTTTCTTAATATATTCATCACTATCAAACCAATCACCAAAGCATGCCTATATAAGAGATATTTTAATTTAGATAAATTAATGAAAAAATGCTCAGATGAATTAAACATGAGATTGTACAACGGTCTGATTCCGAATCCACCATCATGAAATGATGTGTTGTTAATATATTATTATACATAAAAAAGTAAAACTGTCTATCCTTATAAAATATGATATAATTATTTCAAATCCATTAATGTAGTTAATAACCCCTGAATTGAACTATCAATCCCATGGTTATGACTAAGGATCTATTATATTTACTTTTATGATATGGTGGAACTATGAATAAAGTGAATGGTGTACGAATACAAAGACCATGCGATTTTAAAATATAACTTTTCTGAAATAGAGCTCAACATGAGGAAAAATATATCACATGGGATACTCAATTATTTTAAAATATAAATTTAATACCTCTTAGGGAAGTCAAATTATTTAGTTGATTTTTAGAGATTAATGGATCATAGAGTTCTATAATAAATGAGGATTGACATTCAACCTACTTTTATCAATCTAGTAAATATTGATATTGGAATTATTAATTATGGGTAGATATAAATAATTTTTTAATTGACTATGAAACCATATTTATTAGAAAAGATAAAATATTATCAATCCAATGATGAGTAATTTCATAATAAAATTAAATCTCAAAATGATGGTAAATTAGTAATCTTTATTTGTAAAGATGGAATTATGAAAATTACATATAGTTGTTGTGATTATCCTTTAATAAAGTAAAAAATAGAATTTTTGGATGACTCTTATTGACGAAATTTCTCAAAAAATCCTTATTTCTATATGATGAATATGTATTTGAAGGTAATTTTTGTGTTGAAAAAACGATGTGTAAAATTGCAGATTTTGTGGCTAGATGTTTATTTTTTGAACAAGTTAAAGAAGAGAGATATTATCCTAGATGATTAATGTAACCCATTCATATTCCACTGTTGAAAAGGGATTACATTACTATCAAATTCTTTATTTTAATACCGAAGACTCTAATAGAGAATGATGTAAATTGGTTATTTTTTATTATATAACTAAATATGCACATTTTATTACTATAAAAAAAGATTTACCAGTTTATAAAATTATAAGGATCCTTAATTATGATTATGTAAGGCTTCATGGAAAAACCAATATCTAATTTTTTTTACGATCCCCATTTTACATCAAAATTCATGAAGATAAATCAGAAGGATCCTTATACTAATTTTTATTTGAGTTCTTCCTACCATACTCAAAGTAATGGGCAATAAAAATGGACTAGTCAAATAATGAAATCTAGTTGAGGTCTTGGTAAAAATAATTTAATGGTTTTTGTGATTAGAATTTACCATTAGTAGTTTTTTACTATAAGAATATTTGACATTAATGTATTCTAATGACAGAATATAAAGCATTATATAGAGAGAGATTACATTCTACGACTTGTTTGGATAATGTTAGTGATATGATAATGGTAGGTACATAACTTTTTCAAGAGATCAAAACAATGGTAAAGACTATTTACAGTCATTTTAATGATGATGAAACATCGGAAAACAGTTATACATACAATAAGAGGATTTATTTGTCAATTCAGGTAGGAGATTATGTTTTTATAATTTTATCTCCATCTAAGGGTGTCATATATCAATCATTTTCTTTTTTACATATTAATTCATTATTTATTACATAATAACACAAATAATACAACCCATAAGATTGATAATTCTAGTGTCTTTACTTAATTATTTACATTACATAACAACTTAAATAGGGCGTACATCATCATTATTCTAAACATCCACAACATTCTTGTAATTTTTCATAATTTTTAAAAATATATTAGATAACATGGGATATACATAAGAAATGGGTGATCTATAAATCCCAATCAGGGAATATATAAAGGATAACATGATTAAAGTATTAAATGTTAAACTACAAAAAAACTCAATGGGTATAAAATATAAGATAATATCAAATATGATCAGTGGTCAATGATAAATCATGATAACATAAAAAAACATGGGACTGTTAAAACAACATTAATACTGACTTTAAAAACATTGGTCAAGGATAAAAAATAAAAAATTATCACATGGTGGAAAATTTCAAATAATGGATTAGATTAACTCTCTAATCCCATACATTCCATCTCATTATACTAAAATATTACACAATGCATTGGATCCCTATTTAGGATTTCTCCTCATAATCATATTATGTATATTCATATGTGTGCCACATATATCATATCAAGTAAGAAAATATTTCACAACATTTAATCCCATTATTATGGATTATGTGTTAAAAATATAGAATCACTAAATAAATGAAGTATATTTACAACTAATTGATTACCCTAGAGTTTCACAAGGTATGGGTACTCACCTAAAAAATATCCGACATGCAAAATTGTAGTGAAATTTCAATTGAGTAACAACAGTTCATGAATATCTATGAAATGGTTCAATAACATTGAATGGGGTATCATATAAATTTTAATTAAAAATTATAGCCGGTGGGATATTTACGAAAATAATCAATCAATAAAATCATTTAATTAGTAGTAATAAGTCTATGAGGGTTCTTGAATAAAAACATGTCACAAAAAATCATAGGATAATTTCGGTAGAGTAATATTGATACATAATGAATCATAGATGGGATTAATGATAATGAAAGTAGACACTCATCACTTGGAAATCATATGGGTAGTAACATGGATGTGGATGATCAAATCCCATCTATAATAATTGGAGGAAAATATTTTATTGCATAAATAAGGATCTTGAATAAAGAGGAGAAAGAGAGGATCCCTAACTATATGTTGGCATAGTAAGAGCATATAAAATGATATAATGAGAGTTGATAAATGATATCTCATTTTTAGGAAATAAATCAAAAAATATAGCGGTCAATATATATTTTTGATACAAACATAATTTAGATTCCAACTGCTAATCAGAATAATGGTACTTGAATGGAAAATATGGAAAGAGGCCCCTTAATAAAATTTGGCATCATAATGAAACAGGAGAATACTATAATGATAAGATAGAAAATAAATATTATTATTATGAAATCAATTTTAATGAAATTGAATTTTAATAAATCTATGAAAACACAACAAATTGAGATTTTGAATGTTAATTCCAATAAAAGTTCTTGATTGTAAAAGAAGATAGGTAAATCCATTACGTTGAGAGGGTGATTCCAAAAGCATAAGAGAATATTCATAACATCTTGAGTTCACCTTGGAAGGAATATATATTTGGGAGGGAATATTAAATACGTTCTCAAAACTATGTAGTGAATATGAAGGTAGATTGGGTGGGTTTATATTCCAAAATAGTGGGGAGTTCTTTATTATATCACATACATGGGTTTTAGACTCTATATAATAATTTAATCCCAACCAAAAACAATATAATGGGTTTTCCATGTTTTATACTAAATAGTAGTTTTGTTTTGTTATTTTATAATTCAAAGGTAAGAATAGTAAAATACTAGATTTGGTTATGTGAAGGTGAGTCATGTCTATAAGAAATTTATTTCAAAACACTAAAAAAATATAAGTTTTTTCAGCTACATAATGGAATTAAAATTAAATAAAATTATATCCCAAACACATTATTTTAAGTAGTAAATATTTATTTTCTTTTTGATACCTTTAATATAATTCAGTACATAACTTATGGGTCGAAATAATGTCATAATACACACTGTATATTTATACGGTATATAATTTTTACCAAAAATTTTAATTTCTTATAAAATTTTAAATAACTCACTATTGGATAATTTTTTAATGATAATTCCAAAAAAATTATCTATTTTTACAAAATGATTTTATAATAATGTAAATTTTCACTTTTAAAATAATAATCTATATTTATGGGGAAATGATATGATTTTAACCAGAATAGTATTCAAACCATTATGAAAAGTTACATTTGACATTGTAAAAAAATTTATTATATTTTATATTTAATAATTTTTTCTAAATTTATTATTTTATTAAAATATCATTTATTGTTAAAATTCATGAATTCTTTAAAAAGATGTATCTTAAATAAAATTAAGTATTATATGAAAATACAATTTTTTTGTTATCATATAAAAATAAAATTCATTTACAAAGCAGTGAAAATAAATGGTTAATATATTAATTAATAAATAAAATATAAAAATACTTATTATTTTTCTCATGATAAATAGTACATTATTAAATAAGAAAAATAAATGATGATAAAGTGCATGATATTAATATTTTCATTGGGTGGTTCAGCAGAGATGGTTCGAGATATGTCCTCGATGAGCATGTGCATCTCATATACATTGTTTCTCTCACTATTTTGTTGTTGGATATCAGCCTACGCATGGTCAATGGAAAATACAAGTGATGAAATCTCATGTGGAAGCTTAGATAAATGGGTTCCACAGTGTATGATCCTACTGGAAAATATCATCATTTTCTATAGCTTTGAAAATTTTATTTTTCAAACCCCTGTATTTATAATAATAATATAATCACTATTAAATATATTTAAAAAAAAGGTTATATTACAGAACCACCTTTTAAATCTGATAGGACATAATACTAAAAAAAATTATATGACTAATTTTTTTGTAGCTATAGTACAGAATATGGACTTTGAATAAATCATAAATAAAATTTTATTTATAAATTTTTGGGTCATAACAATCTTCCCCCATTGAGAAATTTCACAGATGATTTTTTTAATACACTAAAATAGGAAAGGTTAATTCTATTTGACCAAATATTCGGTTTAGAAATTGTCTTCTTAGAACAAGTTGTTTCTCTCCATTCTACTTGACTATAAGAATTCTCATATTTCAAATAATTTTTCATCCATAATTTATGATCTTCACCAGATTATACTAATACAAAATATCATTATCTAGTGGAACAAAATATTGATTAAGAACATGTGAGGGATCTTGTATGTACTTCATCTAGATGGTTACATAGTACATATTTTTTACTAAAGATAAGTTATGTGGGTGTGGTTGTTGATAGGTCACTACTCTAATGTAATAAATCATATCATTGGTAATGATGTGTCTTTGAATAGAAATTCCCTTAATCCTAAATATAATAAATTTATTCAATGATTATATGGAGGGGATAACCTAATATACAACAAAAAACCCTTGGTATTGTTGAGAATTATCATATTATCTATTTTTTTAACAATCTGCATCAATAATGTTCCACAAAATATTTTTGACCTTTTTTCCATTTCCTAGACCATTTTAGGACACACGCATTTTCATTCACCAACTTCATCCAATCATAAAAGATTTATATATATCTTACCATAAAGGGATACATAGATATCCATTTGGATTATTGAGAAGAGATTATCTTTTTATGAGAAAGTGACTAGTTTAAGATGTTGATCCCATCCTCATTTGAACACCATCGAGCTTGCTTGATAAAAAATCCTTGATTTTCAAGATAGTCCACTCAAATTTTTCATCAGTGTTAGGGTGATAAGTCTATATGATGTTCAAATTAGTATTTATAGTAGTATTGAACTCTTCTAGAAAATGATTGTGAATCATTAGTATTAATCAGGTACAATCAATAGTGGTGTTCCATGCAACCTCACTACTTTTCTAATGTATATCATTGCATGTTGATTTAGTGATATGTATTATTGAATTGCAATGAAGTGATAAGATGTTGTAAGATAATCCACCACATCCTGTGTAGCATTATTTCCCCTTAATTTATTCATAATACCACTAACAATAACCACTATTATATTTTTACCATTTCCAAATTTGTATGGGTAATGGTTTCATCATACCCTTATATGTTTTCCTTTAATCCTTGACATCATGAAATTCAAGACACATTGAAGTATATTTTGTGTTCTACTTCATATTTTCCCACCAATAGTTCTATTGGAGATCTTTATACAACATAAAACTCTATAGATGGGTAGAGATGATTGATCTATGTGTATCATCCAATGAATCATTATTTGAAATCATATTTGATGGAACACATTTTCATGACTCAAATATTACACATCCTTCATAATTCATTACTAACGTCAAGGATTTCAATTTTCATATAGATTCCAAATTATTCTGAATTTACACACAGTATAATGGGTGATCATTTATCTACGTTATAAGGTATGGCCAAAGAAAAATGTTGAATTTATTGATGATGTTCTCCCCATTACAATTCCCATGTTAATGAATTTAAATTCAATCATGATCATATCCTTCTCAATTCTTATCAATTATGAAATTTCTATATTCTTTCAACCTAAGAAATATTCCAAATTATTATCTATCAAAATATTGTAGTTGATTGAGAATATGTAGTCCTTAATTATATCTATCCATATTTGTTGGCCCGTATTCATCTATTTTTATGTTTTTATATACTTGAGTTTCTTATTATCCATATATATTTCACACATATCTCAAAAGAAAAAATTCCTCTCGATTTTCATTATGATTATTATAGTAACCAACTCTATATCATGTGTTGGGTAGTGATAATTACGAACCTCAAATTTCCTTTACAAATAGGCAATCACATTTTCTGTTTTCATTATTACACAACCCTTTAACTTATATGAAGAATCGATGTATAACTCAAAATGTTCGACACTTGTGTGTAGTGTTCATAATGGTGTAATGAAAAGACTCATATTGAAATCGTTAAATAGTTATTCACAATTATTATTCAATATAATATAGACTGACTTTTGATTTATCATGGTTATAGGGTTTGAATGTGATCATAAATTTCATAAAAATCATTGATAATACCGATCCAGTCCAAGTAAAATTTATATATCATTAACTGATTTTGGACTTGGTCATCATTTGATTTGTTCAATATTTTAAGGGTTTATATGTAACCCTTTTGTGGTGATTAAATTCCCTATAAATGTTACATTTTCAATTCTTTTTCAATTGTGAACTCAATAACTGGTTTAGGATGGATACCGGGAAATTCTTCAGAAAACACATTAGCGTATTCCCTAAAAATGGTCATTCCTTTAAGGTTTATATTTTCCTTAGTGTTAATATGTTGATCATGATTTAATTTTTAAAAGGTAAATAATATATATTATTGATATGATGATTCCAAATATAATTCATCACTCTCTTTTATATTATATAGAATAGATGGTTGATTCATGATATAAAGGATGAATACCTTATCCCAGTAATTTATGATTATTTAATAATAGAAACGCCATTCTATAACTTGGATAACATAAAATTACAACAATGTTCTACCCATATTATTTTCAAGAAGAAAATTCCAACAATAAAAAAAATTAATAAACAATTTTTTATGTTTCTTTATTGATGATATCAAACCATTTATGGTGGGGACTAAATGTTCTTAGAAAACATTCAAGATACGATAATATGTATAAATTTTAATTAAACATGACATATAATAAATCAAATTATAGGTCACATGTACATCAAACATCGTGATTTATCTTTTCATATGACATTTCTTGTTCTATTAGTCTTGGTGATTATTGGTGCTCTTCATACTTGTAAGACCTTAGAATATATAATTGGATTGGATAATTACCAATATGTCTATATTTACGACAGTGGACTTTATATTGTACCATATATTGAAATTTATTCACCCCTACAAATTTATTTATTTTTCCATTGAAGTTGGATAATTTTTACTCTATCATTCAACACATAAAAAACCTCTTAGTTCAATTGTGACATTTCCCTTAGAACACCTTTTAACATTTTCTACAAAGAGGAAATATGATTTTATTTCTCTTTTCACCATCATTAGATGAACTACGTTGAGACATCGTATTATTTTTATTTTATTACATTAGACAATAAAGTATGTGAAAAATGTTGATCTTTTTTTATTGACAGCTTGTTTAGAATAATCAGATGATATATTACTTGAGCTACTGTAATTTTAGGCATATCATTTTGGATGTTGTCAAATTTCCCATTATATTGGTTGTTTACTCGGTTCCATCTGTTTTCCTAGATTAGGTAGAATAAATGATACAATGAGGAACTATTATTTTTATATATCTAAACACATAAAAGTTAAGAATAAAACATCAAATGGATGACATATATTTTCCATTTATTCCTTGACATATAAATATCTAGGTGTTAGTGTGACACCCCAAGTAAATAAAGAGTATGACATTTTCACATTTATCCATATTTTTGAATAAAATATTAGTATTACTTTAAAAGGGACGCTATGCACGATGGAATACCCAATACGCAACAATGAGATTCTTTTAAATCTTACGTTGCACTCTAATAATAAAATAATTTTATTTTAAATGGTAGTCAACGCCTAGCCGTTGTAATGGCGAGAATGAACAGAACTAACTAAAAATGATTATATGTGTTTGTCAAATATTTTTACTCCTTATAATAAATGTTATAGGATTAAAAATGCGAATGAATCCAATTTTAAGCCAATACATTCCATTATTCATTAAAATGTCGATTAACCGCCTTTTAATGGAAAACCTCTTTTAAATCATATTTTCACAATTTTATAAGCTCTATTTTTCAAAATAAACATATTATTTATGATTGGGACATTGAAATTTACCTTGGGTTAATTTTTGGTATTTTTCTGACAATGATCATTTTTCAATGAATAGTGAAAAATACTGCATTTTACATCAAAACTGATTTTTCATAAAATTTAATTATATGGATATATTATCTTTTTATATTATTTTAATGTGTAATTAGAAAATATTTTTACTATTTAATTCAATGATGGTAATTGGGATTAATTTCACTTTGGAATTAAGCATAAACAAGTGCAAAACTTTCCATAAATATTGTTTCTAAAAACCCCGCTATTTGTTTTGACAACGGGAAGTTTTTTTAAATTAATTATTGGAATTTATGTGTTTTTAATTTTGTAAAATGTATTACATATTGGGAATCATAAGGACCAAATTATTTAATTAAGAATCATTTGTTTTTTGACATTATGAATAGTAACGACGGTAATTATCTTTAATTATCTTGATTAATGAGTAATCGGGTAGTTAAAGATAATAAGATAATATCATAATAATACAAAATGACCACAAAATGTGTCCTAAGGCTACTGTTTGTCTCATGTCTGACCATGGGATGCCTTGTGACAAACATGGGGGCACCATGGAATCACTTTTGTGAGAAAGTGACTTTTTATCTTTTTATTTTTAAAGAATGTTAAATGTAACAGAAAATGTATCACCTAAGTAAAATATTTTTAATTTTGTATACATAAATGATCTTTTGTACTATAAATATTAATTGGAAGGCTAAAAATATTTCCTACATCATAGTATTTTTTTGTAATTTTTTTACATTAAACAAATTAAATTATTTATGACATCAAGATGATGCAGCGATGACCTCATTATTTAACAATTTAAATAAAATGGAAAGATAATGTAACATCTAAGACCTAAACATGTCCAAAAGATATTATATTGGCAGAATACTAACCCTTATCACCTTATCCTAGAAACTCATCAATGTGGGACCATTAAAATCCTAAACTCTTTTGAAAATAAGGTTACATTTTATACCTTTCCAAGAGTGCCCCTCCTCTCCTCTTATAAAAGGCCTCCACCCCTACCTCATTTACCACACTTCCAAATCCTTTGGCTTGGCCAAACCCTGACCATATGGTCTCTACACATACTTATCTAACTCCTTGATGCCTCACATTGGGCAGAAGTCTTCCCAAGGAAGCCTTTGAGCTCAAACCAAAGGGAGTTAACCGATTTTAAAGTAATGTCTTCAATTGTGTCCTATTGTTTTATTTTGCTTCTCCAACCCCCTAAACTCTTTTTATTCTTTTATTTTGTAAAAAATCAAGTATCTTAAATATACTAGGATGCTGTTATAATAATGATTCTAGATACACTTAAAAAGACCTTCATCAAATGGTTAATGAACATACTGTTTCTGTGGTTGGCGATTTTCTGCCTCACGAAACGATGATTGTTCACCATTCTTCTAACACCTTCAAAGCTGGCCATTGAGATGAAAGAATATTTTTGTATGATATATAATATGATTATGTTTTACTTAATTTTCTGTATTTTCATTTATGGCATACCTTTATGGTTTCCATTATGGGTAAACGCGATATCTTCATTTAAGAAAGTGCGGACTACCGCCCCCTCAAAGTGATTTGATTAGTTAATACCATATGTGGTGCGTATGAAGGATATATTTAATTATATTATATATGATACCATACTGGAATACTATTATGTATCATTATGTTTTAATTACATTAAATATGAAATAGAAATGGAAGTAGCGTTCATGTGTACGTACGGCTTACCGTCTCCGTGAACGGTACATTTCATTTCTTGTCTCAAAATGTTATGTACTATTATAAGTACATATATATAATGGATATATATGTAATATATTAAATCTAAATTATGTATATCATTCTGGAATTATAACATATATATATCTCTCTCATTTTGTTTTAATTCCATTAACATGACAAAAAATTAAAGTAGCGTTCAGGCGTACGTACGACCTACCGTCTCCATGAACGGTGCTTTTAATTTTTATCTCCAAATGCTATGGAATAGTATAAAATCAATATATAATGGATATATATGATATTTAAAACATCAATACTATTCGGGATGTGATGTACCTATAACTACATGGAAAATTATTTTCCAACAAGTTCAATTTTTGACTCATGTACCAAACATCGACAAAAACGTCTGATATGAACTCATATTATTAACCAATTATTATAACATTAAAATATGTGATATGAACTGAATAATAATCATTATACGATTTCCTTAAGAAATTATAAATTGACCAGAGTTTATTATTCAAGAATATAAATAAACGAGCAAGACAAGTCAGACTTGAGGTAAGGGATCCTACACCTATCTTTCTTTTTAAATACACCCTTTTATGGCATTCCTTTTAAGCTCATATTTCTTGTGATTGGGATTTTATTTTATATTACTCGTATTGTAATTTTTATTTTAATTTGATTATAGACCCTATTTCCTCTCATCAATCCATTTTGGAAGTTTTAAGTGGCGTCGTTAGGCTACCCAGTTTTCGTAAGGGATTTTTCATATCACTTTTATTCCCGTGAGATTTATGCTACATTTGCCACAATTTCCTTTGAGTGGTGTATGTACTGCCCATTATTATACACTTCGTGTAATATAATTTCATTTATGGGTATTGACATCTTCATTGTATGACCCTTCTTCCATGGGGTGTACGTTTCGAATGTTACCCAACTCGGTAAGGGGACCTTTCACCCTCCTCTTTTTAAAAGACTTCTTTTGTTATGTCTTTTAATTCAAATTATATTATGTTGGGATATGTTATTTTATATCCTTATTGATGTAAATTTTACTTCCAAGTCATGAGATTCCCTTTTTTATCTCTCATCAACTCATTTTCTGAATTTTGAAGTGATGGCGTTAGGCTGTCGAATTTTACCAAGGGAACTTTTTAACCCAATTTCAATTTCTTTGGGTTAAACATGTAGTTATTGAATATGTCAACTTTTGAATAGGTGTGAATGACCTTTTATTGTTTTACACTTAATATCCACTTATATTGGGTGTATTTATATTTTTCGCACATAATTTTGAGATGGAATTATTCTTCATTTAAGGATAACTTCTTTATAAGGGAATTCATCACATTTGACATTTCTATTGAGACTTAATTGTTATTATGCACCAATTCACTATTATATGGTGTATATACTATCCTTTGGAATATTATATCATGAATCCATTTATTCTCATGATGTTATAATGTTCTAACTAAATTTTATTCCTCAATTATTATATTCAAGCGTCTCTAATTTTGGTAGAACTCCTTTAACCAAAATATCGCTTTAAATGTTTTAATTATTTGTTCTTATTAATATCCATGTTTTCAAAATGGTTTTAATGATTTATTTATATGTATATTAATGGTTTAAAATTTTAAAAGCTTCAAGGTGGTATGGGACACTTTGATTCAGAAATCTATTTATTAAATGTTTTAAATGGATTTGGAAATGGTTTCTTTTTGAATGGATTCATTATTTCAATATACTATAATGTTATATTGTGATTGAAATGTGGAAATGTTATATTTCCTTTATGCATGTTTTATGTGATACATTTATGTTATGTTTCTTGGGAATTTTTATGAAAACGGGTGGTTCCGTGATAAACTAAGGGCGGGTGAGCCCGATATAGCTCTCCAATGCATTGGGTAATGTGAAGGAGTGAAACGTTAAGGTTTCTCCAAAGAGATTTAGGGAATATACTGTGGTGGGTATTCCAAACGTAACCAAGAGGGTTACTCCCTATGTAAGAATGTTATTAATTCCTCAAGTTACCTTTATGTCTTATGTTTTCTATGATTTATTCATGATTTGATGATGTATGATAAAGTGCTTATGTTTTATGAGTAAAGTATGATTTCATTGATTCTTATGTGTACATGTACTCATGTTTCCTTTCCATATATTTTTATATCCCTTACTGAGCTTTTTATTCTCATCCCAAGTTTTTGAAATGTTTTTCACAGGTCAAGGGAAAGGTACATGAAATGATGATAGTGTCAAGGAAGTGTCAAGAAATAATCCATGTTTTATTTTAAATATGTTTCCGTTGATGGGATAAATGAATACTATCTTTATGTAACCACTTTGTTTAAATGTGGAATGTAATGCAAGTTTACGATCTAATTATCTAAAACTCTAAACCTGAAAATACCCTCAATGTGTAATCTTGTAATAACTCAACATTAATTAAGGTTTTAGGCGGGGGACTTATAGTTGGTATCAAATGTCGGTTTAGATAACTTTAGAGGTTAGGGTTATCTTTAAGCATAAGTGACATTACCATAATGGTTAGGATGTTAGAAAGAGTCATAGATTTAGATAAAGTGAATGAGTAAGTATATCTTAGTGTTTATCTTCCTCATTAGTACATGATGGTTTTGTTGATATACTCACACTGACCTTTTTGGTTTTAGTAAATGGCTAGATCTAGCAGGCACCAAAGTAACAGTGGATGTGAAGGAAACTGTGACAGTTTTTTGAGAAAGCAACTGAATGATATGGGAGCTGCAATGAGAACTCTTGTGATTATCCTCAACCAACTATCTAGAGTCATTATTGACCACCTACACCTTGGTGATTTCTCTAAGGCATCATATATGCGAGAAATAAATCCCTACGGAACTACAGGTAATGATCATAAAGGTAAGTGTGTTCGAAAACTTATGTGTCAAAAATGTGAAAAGAAACACCTAGGAAAATGTTTCAAAGGGACATAAATATGCTATATATGTGGAAATGAAGGTCATAAAGCAAGAACCTTCCATGGAAAAAGGAAGCATCCAGTTGACTCGAGGAAAGGGAAAGAAGTTCTTTCTAAGGGATCAATTGAATGTTTTAAATGTGGTGTGCATGGTCATTATGCAAACACATGTCCTATAAAGATGTTCCGTGAATGGGATCACCAAGATCGTACAAATGTTCGTTTACCAATACCTAATGACATTCCGATTGAGGATGAAGAAACTGAAAATGACCAATCAATGGTATGGATTATTTCATGACTATTGTTTTCCTATTTTGGAATCTTATGATATGATTCATGATTTTGTTTATAGGAATTAAGAATTTCAGAATAAGTTGGAAAGTAATGGTTAATGGATCATGAAGAATGTTGAATGAGTAAGATGTAAACATATAAGGGCTTCAAGAGTTATGGTGAAATTATTAAGAGTATTAAGCCTCTTTTGATGATGGGGTTACATTAGAAGACTTTTTATATAATGTGTAACCCTGATGTTGAATATATGAAAATTTTATTCAAGGAATAGTTATCTATTATTTTGTGGACATAGTTATGAGGAACCATTTGGGTTTATATGATCCTTACATTTGAGGTAATTATGGGTAACTATATGTTATGATGGAAGTGAAAGGCATGAAATAAAATTGAGGTTAAAATATGTTATGGTTATTTTTGATGATTTTATCTCTTTTTGGGGAATTATTTGAGAATTACATAGTTTTGGAAAATGGACAACACACAGACCGTGTGACAACCCGTCGCGTCGGACAAAGCTGCGGGAATCGAACCCACAACCAAAGTGAAACTGGTATTTATCACCTACCACTAGACTATGTGAAGCCCCTGGTTAGTTTGAATGATTATTTTAAGTTAGATGATTTTATGAATTAAGATTAAGATGATTTTGGGTTATCTATGGAAATATATTAACCTATCATGGAGGATATGTGATTAGGTTAATTACTTTTCAATGCGACAATTTAAGGGAAACTGATGTTGTTTGGAGATAAATGTTATGATTTAACTTGGAAGACTATGTGACTAAACCCTTCAAATATTTGGGTTTCAATCTTAGTTTGGTTTACATCGAAGAATTTTATGGACAAATTGTTTATCGAATGGTCCTCGTTGAACTTTGGGTTTTCTTGGACAAATTTTCGAGATTAAGAATCAATTTTTTTATAAAGGGTTATCATTTTCTGTATTATCTGATCTTGTACAAACCTTTTTGGTTTTGGTTTTGGTTAAAGTCTAAAGACATGGGAACTATATAGTTCTCTTTTGTGGATTAGGTGATTCTATAGATGTTGATTATAGTACTCTTAATGTGAACAAGTCTTCTTAAATACTCGTCTTTTGGAGAAAATATGAGTTTGTTTAAGGAATCTAATAAAAGTTGAAATTCAACATGATAAGTGATTATGTTTCCTTATGAAAAAATTCCTCAATAAAAATTAACTTAAAACAAAAATGTTGTCTATTAAATTTTACTATGGAGGAATCAAATACCGTTTAACCCATCACAAGTTTGTGATTTTCTTGTGGGTAACTTTCTCCTAGACATGTTTACTATCACTATCCATCAGAACATGACCCTTTATTTTTTCCTCCATCTCCATATTTTCATACTTGTAATCCTTGTATGGGTTAACTCGAGTGACCTTTGTACTTATCTTTCTTTATTTTAAAGTGATTGTTTTACCAACTCTTGTTCCGATGTGGGACGTTCAAGGATGTTTCCAAGCTCAATTGTAAAATTGCGAGGACGCAATTCCCAAAAGGGGGGAAGGATGTAACACCCCTGGTAAAGAAACAGTATGAAATTTTCACATTTATCCATATTTGTGAATAAAATATTAATATTACTTTAAAGGGGACGCTATGCACGATGGCGTACCCAATACGCAACAATGAGTTTCTATGAAATCTTACGTTGCACTCTAATAATAAAATAATATTATTTTAAATGGTAGTTAATGTCTAGCCATTGTAATGGCGGAAATGAACAGAACTAACTAAAAAATGATTATATGTGTTTCTCAAATATTTTTACTCCTTACAATAAATGTTATAGTATTAAAAATGCGAATGAATCCAATTTTAAGCGTAAACATTCCAATATTCATTAAAAGGTCGATTAACCGCCTTTTAATGGAGAACCTCTTTTACATACACTTTTTGAAAATTTTATAATCTCTATTTTTCAAAATAAACATATTATTTATGATTGGGACATTAATATTTACCTTGCGTTATTTTTTGGTATTTTTCTGACAATGATCATTTTTCAATGAATAGTGAAAAATACTACATTTTACATCAAAACTGCTTTTTCATATAATTTAATTATATGGTTATATTATCTTTTTAATTTATTTTAAAGTGTAATTAGAATATATTTTTACCATTTAATTCAATGATGGTCATTGGAATTAATTTCACTTTGGAATTAGGCATAAACAAGTGCCAAGCTTTCCATAAATATTGTTTCTAAAAAACCCGCTATTTGTTTTGACAACGGGATGTTTTTTTAAATTAATTATTGCAACTTATGTGATTGGAATTTGGTAAAATGGATTAAATATTTGGAATCAGAAGGTCTTTATTATGTAATTAAGACTTTTTTTTGATATTATGAATAGTAATGACGGTAATTATCTTTAATTATCTTGATTAATGAGTAATCGGGTAGTTAAAGATAATAAGATAATATCATCATAATAATAAATTCCCACAAAATGTATCCTAAGTCTACTGTTTGTCTCATGGCCGACCATGGGATGCCTTGTGCCAAACTTGGGGGCCCCATGGAATCACTTTTGTGAGAAAGTGACTTTTTATCTTTTTATGTTTAAAGAATGTTAAATGTAACAGAGAATGTATCAACTAAGTAAAATATTTTTAATTTTGTCTACATAAATGATCATTTGGACTATAAGTATTCATTGGAAAGATAAAGATATTTCCTACATCATAGTATTTTTTTTGTATTTTATTGACATTAAATAAATTAAATTATTTATGACATCATGATGATGCATCGATGACCTCATTATTTAACGATTTAAATAAAATGGAAAGATAGTGTAACATATAAGACCTACACATGTCCAAAAGCAATTGTATTGGTGGATTTATAACCCTTATCACCTTATCCTATAAACTCATCAATGTGGGACCATTAAAATCTGAAACTCATTTGAAAATAAAGTTACATTTTCTACCTTACCAAGAGTGCCCCTCCTCTCCTCTTATAAAAGGCCCCCACCACTACCTCCTTACCCACAATTCCAAAGCCATTGCCTCGGCCAAACCCTGCCCATTTGGTCTCTCCACATCTCTATATAACTCCTTGAAGCCTCACATTGGGCAGAAGTCTTCCCAAGGAAGCCTTTGAGCTCAAACCAAAGGGAGTTACCCGATTTTAAGTTAATGCCTTCACTTGTGTCCTTCTGTATTATTTTGCTTCTCCAACCCCCTAAACTCTTTTTATTATTTTACTTTGTAATAAATCCAGTATCTTAAATATACTAGGATGTTTTTATAAGAAATATTCGAGCTACATTTAATCACACCTTCGTCTAATGGTTAAAGAATATACTGTTTTTGTGGTTGGCGATTTTCTACCTCACGGAACGATGATTGTTCAACATTCTTATAACATCTTCAATGGTGTCCATTAAGATGACACTATAATTATATATGATATATAATATTTTTATGTTTTACTTAAGCATCTGTATTTTTCATTTATGGCATACCTTTATGTTTTCCATTATTGGTAAACGCGATATCTTCATTTAAGGAAGTGCGGACTACCGCCCCCTCAAAGTGATTTGATTCGTTAATACCATATGTGGTACATATAAAGGATATATTTAATTATATTATATTTTATACCATACTGGAATAATATTATGTATCATTATTTTTTAATTCAATTAAATATGAAATAGAAATGGAAGTAGCGTTCATGCGTACGTACGGCTTACCGTCTCCATGAACGGTACATTTCATTTCTTGTCTCAAAATGTTATGTACTATTAAAAGTACATATATATAATAGATATATATGTAATATATTACATCTAAATGATGTATATAATTCTGTAATTATAACATATATATATATATATATCTCTCTCTCATTTTGTTTTAATTCCATTAATATGAAAAAAATTAAAGTAGCGTTCATGCGTACGTACGGCCTACCGTCTCCATGAATGGTGCTTTTAATTTTTATCTCCAAATGCTATGGAATAGTATAAAATGAATATATACTGGATATATATGATATTTATAACATCAATACTATTCTGGATATGACTTACCTATAACTACATTGAAAATTATTTTCCAACAAGTTCAATTTTTGAATCATGTACCAAACATCGACAAAAACGTCTGATATGAACTCATATTATTAACAAATTATTATAACATTAAAATATGTGATATGAACTGAATAATAATCATTATAGGAGGTCTTAAAGCAATTATAAA
The DNA here is from genome assembly GCA_963277665.1 of Viscum album. Taxonomy (NCBI): domain Eukaryota; kingdom Viridiplantae; phylum Streptophyta; class Magnoliopsida; order Santalales; family Viscaceae; genus Viscum; species Viscum album. The sequence continues at coordinate 994,058,739 of OY728126.1, forward strand.
TTTACCAATGTTTATTATTCAATAATATAAAGAAACGAACAAGACAAGTCGGACTTAAGGTAAGGGATCCTAATCCTCTTATTCTTTTTAAGTACACCCTTCTATGTCATTCCTTTTATGCTCATATTTCTTGTGATTGAGATGTTATATTATATTAATCTTACAATAATTTTTATTTTCATATTATGAGAGACCCAATTTCCTCTCATCAATCCATTTTGGAAGTTTTAAGTGGCGTCGTTAGGCTGCCGAGTTTCCGTAAGGGATTTTTCATCTCACTTTTATTCCCGTGATATTTATGCTACATTTGACACAATTTCCTTTGAGTGGTGTATGTACTGCCCATTATTATACACTTTTTGTAGTATAATTTCATTTATGGGTATTCACATCTTCATTGTATGACCCTTCTTCCATGGGGTGTACGTTTCAAAAGTTACCCAACTGGGTAAGGGGACCTTTCACCGTCCTCTTTTTAAAAGACTTCTTTTGTTATGTCTTTTAATTCACATACTATTATGTTAGGATATGTTATTTTATATCCTTATTGATGTATATTTTATATCCAAATGATTATATTCCCTTTTTTTATCTCTCCTCAAGTCATTTTCTGAATTTTGAAGTGATGTCGTTAGGCTGTCGAATTTTACCAAAGGAACTTTTCAACCCAATTTCGATTTCTTTGGGTTCAACATGTAGTAATTGAATATGTAATCTTTTGAATATGTGTGAATGACCATTTATTATTTTACACTTAATATACACTTATATTGTGTGTATTTATATTTTTCACACATAATTTTGAGATTGAATTATCCTTAATTTAAGGATACCTTCTTTATAAGGGAATTCATCACATTTGACATTTCTATTGAGACTTAATTGTTTTTATGCACCAATTCACTCTTATATGGTGTATATAATGTCCTTTGGAACATTATATCATGAATTCATTTATTCTCATGATATTATAAAGTTCTAACTAAATGTTATTCCTCAATTATTGTATTCAAGCGTCTCTAATTTTCGTAGAACCCCTTTAACAAAAATATCGCTTTAAATGTTTTATTTATTTGTTCTTATTAATATCCATGTTTTCAAAATGGTTTTCAGGATTTATTTATATGGATATTAATGGTTTAAAATTTTAAAATATTCAAGGTGGTATGGGACACTTTGATTAAAAAATCATTTTCTTAAATGTTTTAAATGGTTTTGGAAATGGTTTCTTTTTGAATGGATTCATTATTTCAATATACTAAAATGTTATATTGTGATTCAAATGTGGAAATGTTATGTTTCCTTTATGCATGTTTTATGTGATACGTTTATGTTATGGTTCTTGGGAATTGTTATGAAAACGGGTGGTTCCGTGATAAACTAAGGGCGGGTGAGCCCGATATAGCTCTCCAATGCATTGGGTAATGCGAAAGAGTGAAAAGATAAGGATTCTCCGAAGAGATTTAGGGAATATACTGTGGTGGGTATTCAAAATGTAACCAAGAGGGTTACTCCCTATGTAATAATGTTATGAATGCCTCAAGTTTCCTTTATGTATTATGTTTTCTATGATTTATTCCTGATTTAATGAGGTATATTGAAGTGCTTATTTTTTATGAGTAAAGTATGATTTCATTGATTCTTATGTGTACATGTACTAATGTTTCCTTTTCATATATTTTTATATCCCTTATTGAGATTTTTATGCTCATCCCAAGCTTTTGAAATGTTTTTCACATGTCAAGGGAACGGTACATGATATGATGATAGTGTCAAGGAAGTGTCAAGAAAGAATCCATGTTTTATTTTAAATATGATTCTGTTGATGGGATAAATGAATACTATCTTTATGTAACCACTTTGTTTAAATGTGGAATGTAATGCATGTTTATGATCTAAATCTCTAAAACTCTAAACCTGAAAATATCCTCATTGTGTAATCTGGTAATAACTCAAGATTAAGTAAGGTTTAAGGCTGGGGCATGTAGTTAGTCTATGTTGTCCATGCTATATTTTCTACCACTAACTATAATGGTCATTTTTTAACCATAATAGTAGCTCATAAGAAACGTATGAATTTACCATATCATATCTATGGGTAATAGAAAACAAGGTTTACTACGAGGCATGTTGTTAAGAACTAGTTAATGATTGTGGTCAGCTCATTGCATACTTTTTGGGATTGTTACCCTTCTATACATCTATGAAGAATCCATATCCACTTGTAGTATCTATTCATGGATATAATTTATTATAAACCACTAAATTTATAAATTACAAAATTATTTATAGGTTTATCTTTATCCCCATGTATTTTACTATTATTTCCAAACATTGATAAAAAAATAATTACACTTCTCTCTTCTACAAAATACAAAAATTCTTTTCTTTATTACACATTAATTGATCATTTATTACCTTTGAATAAACAAAAAAAAACCCAGATGATAAATAATACTAGTGTGTTTTTTTAATTAGGTACATTATATAAAATATTAAAAATTGGGGGTATATCAACAGTATTTAAAACTTCTATATCATTATCTTAAATTTAAATCATTATTTATACTATATGGGATAACTTGGAAACATATAAAATAATTGGGTGAGTCATAAATATCTTTAAGGGAATAAAGAAATAATAACATGAAGAAAGTATTATATGTTAAAAAAATGCATCTCAATGGGAAAAAAGTGTTGGGAATAAATAAATATGAGCAATGGTGAAGGATAAATAATGATAACATAGAGGTAACATGGGAATGTGAAAAAAAATTAAACATTACATAATAAAACTAAATGAAGGAAAAACTAGAAGACATAATAACATGGTAGAAAAATTTACATATTGTATTACATTCACTCATGGATCCCATAGAAGACATATCATGAGACTAAAATGTTACAAAATGCATTGGAACTCTCTCTAGTCTTAGCCATCTCAATCATGTCATGTACATGCAGTAGTGCACCACCGAGACTGTATAACATAACAAAAATATGGCATCACATTTAATTCAATGATTTAGTATTTTGGTTGACATAAATGTAAATCCATAATCAGTGAAGTATAGTTATATCTATTCAAATCCCCTTTAGTTGAAATGGGTATGGGTATAAACCCTAGAAATGTCCATGATGGGAAATCACAGTGGTATTTAGGTGCATAACGATAATATATAATGATCCATAAAATGATTCAATGGGATACAAATGGGTATCTAATAACCTATAATTAAAAATACAATAAAAGGTAAATTTATTAACATAATCCAATAAGAAAATTTAGGAATTAATAGGCATATGACAAAGTGGTTTTTGGAATAAAAATATGTCATGAAAAAATGGTCTGATAATTTTGGCAGCATATCAGGTGTACATAATGAATCATGGGTGGTATTAATGATAGTGAAAAGGTGAAATCATCAGTTTATTAGCATAAGTAATGTAAGAGGGGTGTATAAGAGTATATCCAATTTACAATTATTATAATTTATAGCGAATTACCTAAATAATGTGCATGAATAATGAGGAGAAAGAGAGGACCTGATATTAAATCTTTGTATTGTAAGAGCTTAGGAAATTAATCCAATGAGAGGATATAAAATTCCAATAATTACTTGTAAATAAATTATAAGATATAGGTACCCGTATAATGTCATTAAAACATAACAAATAGATATTAAAAAGAATAATTACAAATATTATTCTTGAATAGAAATTAAAATAGAGAGGTCCCTTACTAATTATTTTCATAGTAATGACATGGGTAAATTCTATAATGAGAGGAGATAAATGATATATAATTTTACGGAAATAAATTGAATAGTATAGAAATCTAATTAAATCTATTAAAATACAACCAATAGAGATTATAATGTATAATTAAAAATATGGAGACTAAATCAAAATGAATAGAGGGGAATCCCTTACAATGAGAGGTTGATTCCAAATGATTGGGAGGATATTATTGATATATTGGAGAAACAAGTGATGAAACTGGAGTTGTAAGAGATTAAGAACATTATCAAAGAGTTTTTAGTGATTATTAAGTGGTTCACAGTTTGTTATATTATAAAATAGAGTGTAATTATTTATTATTTTCCATAATTTTTTTTGGACTCCATATAAAAATGTAATAAAAAGCACAAACCTTACCCAATTTTCCAATTGATTTATCAAAATAGGGGTGTTGTTATTTATTTTATAAGGCCAAGGGTATAACATAATAAAATATTTCACTTGCTATTGTGTAGGTGAGTCATATTTATTTATAATTGATTTTAAAAACAAAAAATATAATATTTCTTTTGAAGGATTCTTATTGGATTTGTCAAATAAATAAAATAAATCAGAAACACATTATTTTATGGGGTAAATCTATATTTGGTTGTTTATACCTTTTATTGAATTTATTAAATCACTTTGGGTAATTATGATGTCATAATACACACTATATATTTACACCGTATTTGACTTTTTCTTTAAAATTTATTATTGTCAAAAAATAATGAACTATTAACTATTGGATAATATTGAAATGATGAATCCAAAAATTATATTTTCATATAAAAATAATTTTCTAAATATCTATATTTTTACATTCATAACATTGAAAAATATTTATTAATAAATTATGTGTTATTTAAAAATAATAGATTTAAATCCCATATAAAAAGTTACATTTACGAAGAATAACAACCCTTATTTTTTAAAAGAATATTCCCATTGAATTGTAAGGTTGAATTATTTATATGAGGTAAAACATTAACACTCTCATAATTTATGATATATTTTATAAAATATATTCAATATCTTTGATAGCTTGTGGTGCTCAAAATAATGGAAATAATGAATGAAAATACTCAAATAATATATTATTATTTAAACTCCTTCATTATAACCTAGATGTTATGTTGGTCGGTGTGGCTAAAACTAACTAAATTACAGAAAATATATTATTTACACATGTTCAATGATTATATATTGATTGCAAGTAATAATAACAATCATTTTATTAAAAAAATATTTTTTAAAACTGTATTTTTTTAACAAAATTGGTTTCATAACGTTTTTCCACATTTGTTAAAATTAATTTTTACCTCTTTTAGAAAAAATATTTTTTTGTATAATATTCCTTTTTTAAATCGTCATATAAAAAATTATCTTAGGGTTATTTTTTAATTATTCTAAAATGTTTTATTTGTTGATGATCTGGGAAAACAAAGATTATTATTAAAATGCCTTTTCATTTGATGAATTTACATTGTCCATTTTGATCCAAATTTTTAATAGTAATAAATTAGGTAATATATTTTTATAATTAATCAAATTTAGTTCATTTTAATCATTTATATGTTCAATTTACTTAAAAAAATTTTATGACTTTTGGAAATCTTTCCTTTTGAAAAATGTTTGTTCATCACGATTGCATGTTTAAATTTAAATTATATTCAACCAATCTTATGAGTTTAATTTGGTAAAATAGAGTAAATATTTTGAATCAAAAAAATTATATTATCCAATTAGTTAAACATAATTTTTTATAGAAATAAATAATGAAAAAATAAATTTAACTATCATGGTTATTGTTAAAATGTGTTTTTGGGTTCTTAAAATAATAAGATAAGGGTTAAAATGAATTAAAAATGATCAAATTATATTTTCTATACTTATTTAGACCATATGTAAAATCATAATTGTTAATGGTCCATTTTTTATATATTTTTATTATGAACAATATGTTTGTAAATCACACATCAAAAATTCAATGTATATCATCTCCCCCAATTAAAAATTTCCTCCCCCATTCCTCCCCTCTATACACAAGAAAAGAAATTAGGATTTACCATGAACATCAAAATTCACTACCTTTATTTCCACCCATCAGTAAAGATACTTGGTTTTATCATAAATCCAACTGAGAAATGATTTTAGTGAATATCTAATGAATTCGTGTGAAGAAAATGAAACATTATTAAATGAATTTTTTATTTATTCTTCCAGCTTCCTCAAATCACACTCAACAATTATAATACAATAAAAATAGTTTTTTTAATATATTTAGATTTTATTATGTTAATTTCATAACCAATTTCTATCTCTTCTAACATCTTACAAGATACAATATTGACAATTGTGTTTATGGTTGACTACTGCCTCGTAAACTAATGTTACTCTTTTTCATTGAACACTTATCATAGTTGGATATATATTTTTTTAAATGAGTATTTAAAATATTTATGATATTTTTATACTTATATAATTATATTATAACATATACCATCTTATGTTCCATTCCGTTTAAAATATGAGAAGGTCGATCATGTGAATGGTGTACTATCGCCTTATAAAGTGATGTGGTTCGATTTTTCATTTAAGGATTACTTTGATGGTAATAATAAAAAATTTAAGGAATATATGTGATATATATGACAAGATATTTAATATATAATTTTAATATATTACACCCTTCCTTACCATTTGACCAACTATAAAATGATATCATTGAAACTGTGTACGAATAGATTACCATCTCCAAAAAGTGATTCAATTCATTTTTAAGTCCAATTTTCAAGAATGGTAGTAAACATGTATCTAATGAAAAATAATAATATTTATAACACTAATATCATTATTAAGTTGATATAACTAAATACTAATTTCATGATCCAAAACATACATGAAATTACAAGGGAATTGACACCATTAACAATAGTTACAATGAATGATTGTTAAAAATAATGACATAAGATGTTATAAGTGGATAATAAATGATATTTTAAATAATAGTCCGGTTCTAGTAAAATTTAGTAACATTTTTTAAACCAATATAGAATTGTATAATCAGTGATAAGCTAAAATTAATCATCTAGTGAATAATTTCATCTCGATTTCCCTTCATTGAGGTAGATTATATTATTGTTCACCTAATTTCTTTTATATCGTATAAATAATTCATATTTTAAATGAAATACCATGAATCATTGATACATCATAGTATTATATAATTAAAATTGAATTATTTAATCCAAGGATATTTTATTATAATGTTTCAAGGTGGTTAGATATTTATTTCTAAATTTCTTGCATACTTTGACTTATTTAATATTATGCACTGGTTTATTTTTATGTGAAGTATATACAACCTCTTTTGGTATTTGTAACATCCTAGGTAATTTTGAATATAAAAATTTAATATATATTAGTATTTATAAATTATATATTAATTTTTTTTCAAATGGGACACTTTTGTGATAGTGTACCTAACACACAACAATGAGTTTCTTCAAAATCATACATTGCTCACAAGACAGAGTTATACTAAAAAGAAATTCAATATTATTATTATTATTATTTTAAATGATAGTTAATATCTATACACTTTATTGGTGGGAATAAACATATATAAATATATTATATTTACAAGTGTTTATAAAATATATTTACATTCATCCAACAAGTATTAGAGTCTTAAAATGAGAATACATTTAATTTTAAGCATAAAATACCCAAATATTTTTAAAAGTTTGTTTTTCCACATGTTGATGGATAAGCATTTATAAATATATTTTTGAAACATTTATATGTTATATTTTACAAAATAAACTTCTTCCATGGAATAGGGACCTTGAAATTTACATTGGTAAAATTTTAATATTTTTATGATAAAATTATTTTTTTATAAATAGTAAAAAATACATCATTTTAATTCTAAACTAAATTTTTGTATAAATTTTATATATAGTTAGATTGTATTTTTAATTATTTTATAGTTTAAATGAATTTTTTATATCATTTAATCTAAATATGTTCATTGGATGTAATTTCACATTGAAATTAGATATAAAAGCATGTCAATATTTAGATGGTTTTTAATTTAAAAAAACTCATTTTTCATGTTTTGAAAACATGAATTAGTTCTAAATTAATTACTGAAACAACTATGTTTCAAATTTATAAAAATGGATTCCATATTTTGAATATGAAGGTCTAAATGATTTAATTTGATCCATTTTATTTTTTGATATGATGAATAGTGACATTAGTAATTATTTGTATTTACAACACATAAATGATAAATTAAATGAATATGGGTAAAAATAATGTCATAATAATATAATACTAACCTAACATGTGTCGTAATATTATTGTATGAGAAATATCCGGTCAGGACAACCCTTGGGATGAAAATTTGGCCTTTCGAAACCACTTGGGTATGATAATGACACTTATAACTTTTAATTTAATGTATATGAAAACATATTATAAACATATATCTTCTTTCTAAAAGAACATTAATATTAGTTTACATAACTAATCTATTAGAATATAAATATTCATTATAAATATAAACAAATTCCTAAAATTATTGTATTTTATTTATAATTTTTAAACATTAAATAATTAAATTTAATTTTGAATCAATGATAATCAAGTGATTACATTATTAATGATGGAATCAAATAAATGATTTTATAAATATTAAAAAAATATTATTATATATAATTTATGCTGTACATGATTTTTAATGGTGAATTTGAAAGTTTAAAATAATATTAAATTCTCTTTTTGGATGTTATCTTTCTGATTAGATTTTATTAAATTCAATAAAATGAATAGTGTAATTGTTGACATAAAGGATATTTTACAAAAATGATAAACTATTTAAGTATTTAAAAATCCTCAATATAATTTATAATCAAAAGTTACTATTATATTTATTAAAAGTTCATTAATTTTTAATTATGGTATATTTACCCCATAAAAGTAAATTAATTGCCTATATATAATTAAAATATTGATACCACCATTAAGAATAAAAGAAAATAATTAAAGGTAAACCGAAAAATAAGTTTTAAAATAAAATTCAATATATGTCTCAAAATTATTTGATTATATGATTTAGACCTATATTCATATTATATTATAAATATCTCATGTTTGGGAAATTTAAATTAATAATTACTTTATATAAATATATTAATTAATTGTTTCCAAGTTTTTCTCTTCCCTCTCGTGTAAAAAGTTAACATATCTTCTATAATACTCACACTTCCAAAAGATTTTTTTTCATCCATGACTTACCCATAAATATTCCTATAATCTTTTACCACGTTCATGAGGCCTTATTTTAGATATAACAACCTCTTAGGATTTGTTAATAAGTTCATTAAAGGAGATCAACCAAAGAAGTGGTATCATTTTTAAAGAGATTGTATTTCATTTATTCTTCCACATCATTTTAAATTTTTTTCATACAATAAGAGATAATAAATCCAGTATCGTAAATATACTTATATGTTATTATGTTAATATAATCCCTTAAATCCTTCTATACTTCCATAAATTTGGATTGTAATTAATTACTCTTGCGTACGTGTGAATTATCACATATGTGAACTGATTTAATTCTTTTACCATTATCATCTATAAAGATTGGTTATAATGATAGAATTAATATTTTTATGTGTTATTGATGACTTATTAATCATTTAAAGTTAATAATTTTTCAATTATGTTATTACATTCCTTGCACATAAATACAATTACATCGTCCATGTGTACGTGTGAACTATCACTTCAACAAAGCGACGTGAATCGTTTTAATTCAACACATCACCTATATGATATAAATATATAAGTATACATTAATGATTATTATGGTGTAAATAATAAAATAATCATTATAGGAAGGTAAAATAATAATAACATTATTTTCAATAATGATAAATAAAAATGAAATTAGTACCCATTTGTGACTTATCGTTTCCATGATAATAATGTTGTTCATTTTTCATATCAATATATCATGAATGGATATAAAAATATAATTTTTATATAAATTGATTATTTGGTCATGAATATTATTTATTATATGATGTAATTATAACCACATGGATTATTTACATCAAAATAAGTTCATTTTTGACTCATGTTCTGAATATCGAGAAAACATATGACAATAACTTCAATAGTTATGTAACTTTTATAACAGGGTAATAATTGATGTAAAAGTAATAATAAACACTAAAAACTTTCTGAAGAATGTATAAATTAACATATTTTTTATATTTAGTAAAATGTAGAACATATGAGGCAAGTCAGACTCATGGTAAGGCAAATAGTAACTTAATTTCAAGTCATTGTATTAAATATCCATGTAATTGGTAATATATTTCCATGAAAATTAATGAATTTCCTATGATTGTTTTTTCACATAATAAGAAATTATATAGGGTGTATTTATATTTGATGAACATAATTATTTCATTGATTTAACCTTAATCTAATGAGACAGTCTTTGTTAGGGTCTGCGTCTAAATCTCTTCTCATTAAAGACATCCTAATGTTATGCTCCTTTATTATCCTATAAAGTGTATATAAAATATCTTTGACATGTCATATCTTGAATTAATATATTCTAATGATATTTTATGTTTTTAAATAATACTTTTTAATGGTTCTTATTAATGTTCTTCTCATGTGGTAAGGGACTATTTTTACTAAAAACATCTCTATAATGTTTTGATGACTTATTTTTATAAATAATTCTATTTTATGTACATGTTATCAAAATGGGTTTCATTAATTTATTTATATGGAAATTAATGTTTTGAAATTTTAATTCCATTAAAATGTTTAAAAGTAGAATGTGACACTTTTATTTAAAAATATTCTCGTTAGATGTTTTAAATGTGTTTTAAAACTGGATTGATTATTTCAATAACAAGGAAAAAATTTTAACATATATTTTATGATAAAAATTTATATATTTTTTTTCTCTTTAACGTTTTCATGTTTACATTACATGTTTACACTTTTTTTCAAAGATATTTTTTTCATTTATGAGAGCGAAGAATTATAAAAATAAAATATGATTTCAAAGTGGAATTGTTATTTTCCCATTTTTAATATTTTATATGATATGATTATGTTATAGTTATTGAAAATTGATTATGTACATGGTTGGTTCCATGATAAACTATTGGTGGTTAAGCCTATGATATCTCTTTAATCTGTTGGGTAATGAGACAGTGTTAATCAGTTATTTTTCTCATATATTATTTCGGGAATAAATTGTGATGGTTAATCCAAACATGACAATAAAGTTTACTCCCTATTTAGATGTGAAAGATGAAATGTAAGTATGATATGGATGCCAAATGTTACCTTTATTTTTTATTAATTGTATGTGTTTTTCAAAGAATTTATGATTTCATGTGTTATGTTATAGAGCTTATATTTTATGGGAGAAAAGAATGATTTCATGGGTTTTTAAGTATTCATGGACTAATGTTTGATTTTCTTATCTTATATCCAATAATGATATTTTTATTCTCATACCAGTGTTTTGAAATTTTTTCCACATGATATAAGGATTTTTAAGAGGAAGGAAAAAAACAAGATGAATGCTATGATGATTTTTTTCTGGAAAAAGAAATCATGTTTTATTTTAAAGAGTTTCATTTTTGTGGAAAAAATCGATAGCATGTAGAAGTGACTGAATTTTATTTTTTGAGATCTTATGTAATATTTGCGGGCTAATTCTCTTACACTATAAACCAGAAAACATCACCATTTTATTTTCAATTCAAACTATTGACTTATCTAAAGATTATATAATGTTTGAGTTTGGGGCCTTATAGTTTTTTATATTAACATTGACATATTTGGGATTATCTATTATTAAATTATTGATATTAATTCAATAGTAATTTTCAAAATAAAATAAAATAATTTTTTTCGTTTGATTGATTATATTTTACCCCATATTCAAAAATATATAATTTTACCACAAAATGAATAATTATAATGTTTTATATGTCATCTGTCATTGATTTGGGTATTATTAAATTTTTATTGATACATTAACAATCGTATGATAATTGAATATTAATAATCCCTTAAATATACATACTTTGTCATGGATATTTTTTTCGTTAAAACATAGAACATTCCTACATATTGTGTTAACATTGATTGATATTTTATTAATTAGAAAAAAATGGATAAATCCTTATTATTTAAAAAATTAGTATATTTTATGATAATTCATATTATTCTTTAATTAAATTAATTCGATGACATGTGGGGAATTATTTAGATATGAAGGGAGATGTGGTTCTCAATGCAACGTCATGGATCTGGGTTCCGCCCAAAGGTTCCCCGAACCAAGTTGGTCACGTGACCTCAAGCGAATTTCTCTAAAACAAGAGGCTGCTAACTATCAACAAGGGCCAATGTGTGATATTGGTGAAACTATTCCCCCATTGGTAGAGTATACATAATAGAAATGAAATAGTAAATAATAGCGAATGTAATAATACTAAACAAGAATAAGAGTGGAAGACTGAATGTCAAAGAAAAACTTGAGAATATACATATATATAAATGTTTTAGGTTATATGTGTCTAGGAAAGTAGCCAAAATTTGTCACAAATCTGAAAACAGAATACAATCCAATACAAAAGAAAAAAACTAAACTCTAATAGCATCACAAACCTCACCTTGGTCTCATTCTCTCCAACACCAAAAACTATCAAGTACCTAACGAAGAAGGATTATTTCTCATATATATACCTACTATCATATAATCTATTGTGGTTCAAAAGAAGTCCCCAAATAGAGTGTGAGACAAATTCCAGAATGCAACCACCAAAGGATCTGTGCTTAACTGTAATTTAATATATATAGCATGTAATACTCATGAATGAAGCAATCAACAAGGAGGTACACAAAAGTAAACAATACTATATTTTCTACTAACATTCATTTAACATTTATTATTCATCCAATAAATAATGTAACCCTGAGGTCTAGCCTAATATCTATATCCCCTGTGTAATGTAACAAAAAAATTTCTCTGAAGACCATCCAAACAATCAAGTAAAATTGAATCCAAGCTTATTCTTTGGCTTGGAATACTCATCACAATTATTTAATTATTCAAAAAAATCCTATATAAAATCTCTCATGATCTATCCCCCTTGGTCTAACATAACATCAATTAATTAAATAAGGGCCCTCTTGGAAATCTCTCATGGTCTAACCCCTTTAGTCCAACATAGAATAAAATATAAATGGAAACCTAAGAAAGCTCTCAAAATCTAATCTCCTCAGGTCAACTATCTACACCACGACTCTCACGGCCCTGTGCAAATAATCTGGAAGTATCCTCAGTATTTTTGGTCGAAGGTTCTCATGGTTCATTGGAAAAGTAAATAGCGTGCATATCACATCAAATCATATCATGTAATCTATAACTACTATATGGGTAAACATTTTTAATTCATATCAAGAGAAATTCACATAAACATTTTAACTCCATCCAAATCAAACAATGCATTGAAAACATGGTATGCCTCATCAAAAACCTAGAAAAAATGAGCATTAAAAAAATCAAGGTAAAGGCACCCAATTGGTGTCCCTTAGAAAAGGTATCCAACCTTACACAAAAGCAACAAACCTTTGTCAATCATCCAAACAATAACATGAAATAACAGGGTTTAATTCCAAGTCAAGCAATACACAAAACATGGGTTTGCGTCACTTTTCGCGTATATAATCCAAAGACAAACAATAGGAAAAACAAACCAACTACCTTGATGTCGTATGATCAATATAACTAAATGTCATCCCTGAAAGGCGTAGATATATAAAATGTGTAGAAACACTCAATAATTGATAACTCAATAGATATGAGGAATCATGAAGAACGGATTAAGGGGTTTTGAGAACTCACCGATGGGATTGCAATGAACATGATGATGTCTTGATTGGAGGTCAGATAGAGAATCAAGAGATCAAACATCGCCTGTCATTCCAGAGAACTCTTTTATATAACACGACTAGAAGACAGTGTTTTTAGACATTAGATGTGACCCCCTTAGGATATATCAAATAAAAAGAATAACTACATGGAGTATTATTTAAAACTACATGTTCTATAGTAGCCTTAATCAGCCCCTGAATTAAACGGGTCTTCCAGGTCACCACATAGCCATGTATTTGGACATTAAATGGTTAAAATGTGGCTGTATGTGGCATGATGGGGACACAATGTGTACACATAAGTAAACGGTGTGTACATAGAAAAGCCACATTTTTTCTTTTTTCTTCAAAAGAATGCAAAAAAAATCCATACCAGAAAAAGAGATTTGGGTTCTTAAAAACATCTCCCTGAAAGGAATTTGATCCTAAATTTACCTTCTAACGGTAGTGAAGAAAAATATGGTGACAACTCCTACCACAACGACTGCAGATCGACCTCTCTCTCCAAAGTCTCATCTTGTGCTCACCCGTGCTACCATAGAACCCATACTAGAGGAATAGACCAACCATGGATAACCATCATGATATGATCCACAATCATAATAGGTGTCTCCTCAAAGGATTCAACCACCTCCAACTCAACCTCCTATGGTTGAAAAACAAGATATGAGTCTGAAAAGTAATATCATAGCTACGAAACATGAAAGATGTTGTGCATAGACCAGTACCTATGAGATAACTAAAACTAATTGGCAACTATCCTGACTCTTTTCAAAACCTCAAACAACCCGATGTATCTCTGTGAAAGCTTCCCCTATCTCATAATACTTCTATGTACCATCCTCGGTGTGACATGTGGGAAAAATTGATCTTCGGCCTCGAACTCCATAAGTTGTCTCCGTCGATCATCATTAGATTTCTACAGAGACTATCAGTATCCATTATCTTTTTAATCTACTCCACATGCTTAGTGGTGTCTTGGAAAACATGGGGTCCCAATATAGATTCCACACCAATATCCATCCTACATAGGGGTGATCAGCATGACCTATTGTACAAAGACTCATACAGTGCCATTTGAATCATTACTTGAATACTATACTTTTAGGAAAACTCCACCCTGGGTATGTTTCTCTCCCTAGTGCCATCGAAATCCTGGATGCATGCCGAAATAATTTCCTAAAAAATTTGAATTGTGCCCTAGAACTAGTTAAATTTATATGTATGGTAAGCTATACTCAGAAGTACCTATTTACCAAAGCCCTATGTAGTCCCTTCTAGACTCGAGAATTAAACTGGGCATCCCTGTCTAAAAAGATGGAGTGCGGAACCCTATGAAAATGTACTATCTATTAGATGTACCAATTTCCATGATCAACAACACTAAATGATTAAATGATTGGAATGAAATGTGAATCCTTCATGTGTCTTTCAAAAACAACCGATACAACATCATTTACTCAAGGCGACCTTGGAAAAATGGTCACAAATACCATCATGACCTCCTTCCACATTCACTTATGAATGGGTAACTACTATAAAATCCATGTTGATAGATGATTCTCCACCTTCACTTACTGACAGGTGAAAAATATCATAACAAAACCAGCTACATCCCTTTCCATTCTAGGCCACAAATACTGATTATGTAGAACTCGATACATTTTGGTGACACCGGGATAAACTATACGCACTGAGACATAAAACTCTCACAACATCTAGTCGCTTATGTATGTTGACACCCATACACACCCATGAAAATGTAAAACCTTATCCTCTATTATCGTCCATCCAAGAGTAGGTTCCTCTCCTCATACAGTCTCCCATAGGACAAGGCCTTCAAAATCAGATAGCTTCCTCATTCACACTCAATCCAGAAGAGTATAAGTAACTGTTATAGAAGAAATAATAGTATACCATATCTCTTATGCACCTCCAAATGCATCTCAGAAAATAGACATATAATATTCCACTCACTGGTGGCCTCTTGAACTACTTATATCTGAGTCCTCCTACTCAAAGCATCAGTGACTGTGTTGTCTTACCCAGGCATGTAGGCAAGCTCAATGTCAAATGATATAAGGTACTCAAAAAGAATTCATTATCCCAAATTCAAATCACGATGAGTAAAGATATAATTTAGGATTTTGTGGGTAGTCTATACCACAACATTCTCTCCCAAAATATAATTTCTCCAATATCGCAATGCATGCACACCTACAGCCTACTTTTGATCTTGCATCGAGTAATTAATCTCATGTGGCCTCAACAACGAAGACATGTTCACAAAGACTCCTTCCCCTACATAAGAACTGCCCTCTACCTGATACTTGATGAATTATAGTAAATAGTGTAAACCTTTTCTGGATCTTGAAAAATCAGAATCGATGTTGAAGCCAATCTTTCTTTCATCTTTTGAAAGGCTAAATCGCAAGAAACTGTCAACAAGTACATGAAAACCTTCTTAGTCAGGCTCATTAATATCATTGATAAGCATGTAAAGTCTTAAATATATTTTATGTAGTAACCATCCATCCCCAAGAAACTCAATTCCCCAAAGTCGTTTTTTCTGCTCTGAGAAAAATACTGATATCACCTCTTTGTGTCTACAGATACTCCGTTCTCTAAGATGAAATGACCCTAGAAGTGAATATGGTAAATCAAAAAGTGGCACTTTGAGAGTTTAGAATATAATTGATTCTCTATTTGTATACCCAATATGATGTCAAGAGGGATGTCATGGTCGGGTCGAGTGTGATAGTACACCATGCAATCGTCCATGAAGACTACCACAAAAGAATCCAAGAAAAAATATAACACTAGGTTCATCAAATACCATGAAATTGATGAAGCGTTCATGAGAAATAGTGGAATAGCCAACCACTTGTATTGACTATACCTTCTTTGAAAGGTTATAAGAGGTATACTTGATGGTCTAATGTGATACTGATGATAATTGGATCTCAAGTAAATATTTGTGGACACTCGAATTTCTCCAAGCTGATCAAATAGATCATAAATCATTGTCAAGGAATATATGTTCATGGTAGTCAATTAGTTCAGATTCTGATAATCTATAGAAAATATTAGGGTACTATCTGCCTTCTTCCCAAAAATGATAAGAAAACCTCAAGGAGAGTTTTTGGGTTGGATGAAACTCTTTTCTTGAAACTCCTCTAACTTCTTCCTGAGCTCCTGAAACTATGGTGTAGCCATCCTATAAAGAGGAATAGAAATCAGTTATTCTATTGGAACCAGAACAATAGAGAAATCCACCTATAGCTCTAGAGGTAAACTTGAAATGTTGTTTTTGAAGACCTATCTGAAATAATCCACCATTGGAAAAAAGTCCATCTGTGAAGTCCCCTAGTCATCTAGATAAAAAATTACAATCTGGGTATTCATTCCTCTTATCCCATGATACTCGGCTCCCACTCTGCCCACATGAACATCCCACTTAACCTTGTATAGTAAATATCCTCCCTCTGATTATGTAAAACTCACCTTACAAAGATAGTAGTAAACAAAGGCCTGAAATGTGACCAACCAGTCCATTACGAGGATGACATCAATGATTATCATTTCTATGAAATAGAGGCCAAATAAGAAGTGACCCCCACCCATCTCATGATTGAACTCATTTCACAGATGTACAATAGTCGTCCTAATCCACAACAAATTATCTAGAATCATGACATCAGAAGATGTAAATATATATAGAAAAAGGATCTCCACAATATAAGTAGATATAAAATAATGGGAAGCCCCCATATCTAAAAGAGAAGAATCTAAAACTGAGGCAACAATAATCGTACCTCTAACCATAGAGGGTAATGAATCCTGCTCGTGTTGAGTCTACTCCATCACAAATATCTGACACGTACCGCAACCCTACGACCCAGCCTGGCTACCCGAAGCTGAACCACCATGTTTTCACTAAAAACTAATCATATGTATACCACTTCCATGACCACCTCCTCCTCCAAAATGGTTTTACGAACAACAATTCCCTGAATGATGATGAATTGGTTGCCTAGCTTCTATACATGGACTCATAATAGATCCCCTCTAAATAGCTTCTGGTGAGAACATCCTACAAAAATTATGATGATTATGCATCTTCCCGCATGATCGGTACTCAACTGGGTCTCTTGGGAATTACAGTCTCATATAACCACTCTTCCTGCCCTAGTAGCACCTCACCTAGATACCATAAGATACATACCTGCTACTAGAATCACTGCGCAAAGGATCCCTACGGCGCTTACTAATATCAAACGAATGGGAACCAACCATGAATGGTAAACCACTCTGTCTCGCTTATCCAAACTCCCTCATATTGAGTGTAGTAATCAATTCCTAGTTTATTATAGCAGGAACCAATATCATCCTGAAAAAATTCACCTCTGATCGATGTCGTATTTTAGACCATCCTCAAATCACCTATCCAGTGATAACTTTTCACCCCTGAGAATATGTTCAATGCACTGATTCTCTTTAATGATAAGAGAGTAATCCATCACTAAAAGGGCACCCTGTTCCAAATGCATGAAATAACTATCTCAGTTAGTCCTCAATATCTTTTGGTTTAAGTGATCATATAAGGTCCTTAGAAACTCTTCCCAAGTAGTATCCTAATGATATTATACGTGTGGAACAATATCCCACAATAACTTGGTTGAATCACAGAGTATGTAAGTCACAAGATTCATTATTTTCTCAGAAGGTGTCTCAAGATGCTTGATGATATAATGTATGGACCCAAACCATGAATCTATAGTCTATGGTCCTCTATCCCCAGAAAAAGTGGAAGGTTGATACTGCTAGATCACCCAAATCAACTCTTCCATAATTAGTGCTGGATATGGTGCTCCCTATAAATTATGCATCATCCTCATAAACCCTTCATGATATTATGCATCATAACCTATGTCTGATATAACAATTAGGGACAATATCATAATGATAGTAGGATCTTCTTATATTCCTTTATTTATCATTTCTGGTGTCTAACCATTGCCCTATTCCTGGCATAAAACTAGAGGATGTTTTAGTGGAATGACTCTGCAAAGTTAATTGCACACTTCAGTTCAAGATTAATGAAAATTGAAACTCATATGTTTAGGAACGGAATATGAAAAGTAAAGAATTAAACTTCTTCGAAAGAGTATTACATCGAATGTAAAACCACTACACGACGTGTTCCCTTAATCCTTAACAGGGGCGTGCACCTCTGCCAACCTCGTCGTGAAGCACCCAATACACACAGTGTGTTCCTCATAACACACGGTGTGTACCTGAATTTTCACTACTAACTAGGTATTTTTACATGGCTATAACTACACAATTCTACTAGTGTAACACTACACAGTGTTCAAACTCTAGACATAGTGTGTTCAACAAAAATTCCATCCACCGGTATCGTTAGTTGCATGGCCAGATATCGGGTCATCTGCATCATGACATGTACCCCTAATACATGGAATGTTCTACCAAAAGATTACTAAACCGATGTATCTACTCACAAAGTCAGTAACAAGGTCAACAACTACATGACATGTACATAATGTGCATGATTTATAATTAAGAAAATTCATTTCTTTCAGAATAGAAGAACACATGGCATGTGTTCCTAACATCACATAGTAGGTTTTATGGGTTTTCTGGATAATAATCATCTGAAACATCTTCAGATCTACAATATATTAAAATTTGGTCGAGGAATGATAGGTTTCTATCCATTAGATCCTATACTCTCCACGAATCAAATTTTGTTATCCTTATTCATATCAAAACAGAATTCAATTAATGTTCAATCATGATCCACCAAATTCTGATCCAACAGGGCCCATAACACAACATGGAAAAAACATTGGAATCTAACCAAAAAAACATTACATACACCATTAACCTATCAAAATGAAAGGTATTTGTTTCATGGAATATATCACAATAATATACATATCTATCACAAGATCAATCACAACAACATGTAATCAGTAATTCACCCTAAATGGCATGATAAGAATGCATGGCATGCAATTTCTAACAAGTGCCTATATGAAACATGAGTTGGAATAGCCTAATCTCATAGGGTTGCAAAAAAATAGAACCCAAATGATATCAATACTAATAGAACAAAACAAGTGTTTCACCCAATGGTGAAATCAAATCAACTGTAATAGATCAAAATACAATGTAATATAATTCCATTCGTGTTAATTTGTATTTTCCCTATACACAGGGTAGATAATCGAAAGAAAAACTAACTACCAAACTCCATTTCCTTTCTATACCTTTGTAATGTTTCCAAACAGTAAGAAAAATCAGAAAAGAACCACCTCTGATACAAGTGTTGGAACATCTCGGATCTGGATTCCTCCCAAACGTTCCCCTATCCCGGTTGGTCACATGAAATCAAGTGAATTTCTCCAAATGCCAGAGGACATCAACTAGAAGTGGGGGATAAGGTGTGTTATTTGGGAAACTACTCCTTCATGTGAAGAGTATACATAGTGGAAAACAAATAGTAAACAAAAGTAGAAGCAATAATACCAAACCAGAATAACAGCAGAAGTCTCAAAGTAAATGAACAACTGAAGCATATATATATATATATATATGTACTTAAAAATGATTCATGTCATATGTTTCTATTAAAGAAGAAAAAAATAGGTCACAAATCAGAAATTAAAATACAATCTAATATAAAAGAAAATAAAGTAAACACCAACATAATTGCATGCCTCAACATTGTCCCATGCTCCCCAGCACCAATAGATATCAAGTACCTGAGGAAGAATGGTGATTACCCTTATCAATATATGCAATCATATAACCAGTTTGGGTCTAAACGCATGACCCAAGCAGGGTGTGAGAAAAATCCCAATAGGAAACCACCAAAAGATCTGTGTGTAACATTTAATGAATATATATTGTTGGTAATATGCAATAATGAAGCAATAAACAAGGATGTACACAAAGGAAAACAATCCTACATTTTCCAATGACATTAATTTAACATTTATTATAAATCTATTGAATCATGCATCCCTTGGATGTAACCTATTATATATATATATCCCTTGTGTAATGTAACAAAATAGATGTCTTAGAATACCATCTAAACACTCATGTAAGATCGAATCCATGTTTTTTACTTTGGCTTGGCAGACTTGTCACAATCATTCAATTATTTACAAACGAACCGAGGGGAAATCTCTTATATTCTAACATATTTGCCCCAACATAGCATCAATTCATTATGAAACGTCCCTCTGGAAAATATATCACAGTCTGACCCATTTTGTCCAACATAGACTCATCTATAAATGACCACCGGGGATAGATCTCATAATCTAATCCCCTCGGGTCAAATATATACACCAAGGATCTCACAGCCCTGTGAAAAAAAATCGTGAATTCCCCTCAGTCTTCCAAGTCCAAGGCTCTCGGAGTCCACTAAAAAAATAAATAGCGTGCATATCATATCAAATTGGCTCATGTAATCTATAACTACTACATGCGTAAACAATTGCAATGAATATCATAGTCATTTCAAATAATCATTTAAACTCTATCCTAATCAAACAAGTCATGTAAAAAAGGTACGCCTCATAGGAAAGCAAGACCAAATAGTCATAAACAATTTGTCAAGGGAACCACACCCAATAGGTGTCCCTTAGACATGTTATATAACCTAACCATAAGAAACAACCCTTTATCAATCAACGAAAACATTATATGTAATAACTGGGACTAATTTTAAAATCAAGAAACTCCCAAAACATATGTATACTGAAATTTTATCATATATAATACAAATACAAATAAACAAAGTAAAAAAACTCCTACCGTGATGTCGTACGATCAATATACTTTAATATTTTCCCTTTAATCAACCTAAAATTAAATAGATAGAGAAAATAGTAAAAAATACTCAACCATTGGTAACAAAATAAAGATGAGGAATTGGGGAGATAGGCTCTTGGTGTTTTGAGAACTCACCTATGGGATCACAACACACATGACATTGTCTTGATCAATGTTCGGATAGATAATTGAGAGATAAAACGTCAGTAGTTGTTCTGATGCACTCCGATATGAAACATGAAAAAAAGAATGTGTTTTTTAGACTTGATACTCGACCCCCATCTGTTATATCAAATAAAAAATAAAAAATTCATGGAATGTTCATTAAAACTACAAAATGTGTTTTATCCTTAACAGGACCTAGACTTAAGTGGGTCTTCTAGGTCACCACATGAAGATGTATTTGGCTGTTACGCGGTGAAAATGAGGTTGTACGCAGCAAGCTTGGTATACCACATGTACTCATAAGTACGTGGCGTGTAATTTGAAAATCTACATTTCTTCCATTGTCCTAAAAAATTCCTAAAAACATTATCTGTACCCAAAAAAAGATCTGGGTTCTTACACTCCTAATTATATATCCCTTCAATGCATTGAAGAGTCTTAAAACAAAAATAATTTGGTTAAATTGTATTTTCAAACATAGTTTTGTAAATTATTTTGAGTGTTCTTGACAATAAATGTATCATGAAGCCAAGAATCATGATTTCAAATCATTAATTAATTACATCACTGAGGATTTAGTTTTTGTTATTATTATTCTTGATATTTTTTCACTGATATTATATATGGATTCATTGAGATCTATGTTAATTGAATAAATGGATATTTTTCCATTTTTTACCTTTAAATATTGATTATTTCTTATGTAATTTATATTGTGAAGTTTTTGATTAAATAGAATTTTTGTTTTGTTATTTTCTATACATATTGAGTATATATTGTTGATTCATGATATCTTTTTTTGTACATAACCCTTACTGAGAAATTGATTTAACTATTATTTTGTTTCCATTCCCTATGATATGAAGATGAATCTCTTGAATAAATTTCAATTATTCTAAGCTAATATTTTTTTAGGTTTTATTTGATATTCACAATATTAAGCTGGTTTTATGTATGTATCTAGTTTTGCAGAACTACTAAACTGTTTGATCCCTATGGATTTGACTCCTTGTTTCTATGACAATTTTAATAAATTATATGTCGACCCAAGGATAATATAGTTATAGTCATTAAAACATTATATTTACTCATCTAGATAAATGAAATATGATATAGTAACTAGAATTGATTATTGATTACCCAAAGAATAAATATATAATGAGTTGGAATATATGATATTGATATGTTTCATTTCAATATGGGCATACTTGATGCCTTAGAAAAATTAATAACAATATTATTTAACATATGTTGAATATGCGTATTATTCATTGTGATAATGTTGTATGTGGTTAATGGATATCATTTCATATCCCTTTATAACTTGATTTTTAATAATTTTTTTTTGGACGACTCATTTTGGATATGAATTTAAATTACAAATTACAAATCATTACAAATTCTATAAAGTATTATGGGGTTGCACAAAATGTTTTATAAATGAGGATTTCCTTATAATGATATTTTTTTAAAAAATAATAGGGTTAATTAATAATTTTACAATTTTTTTGGATATGGGTTCACAAGAGGTAACATATATCGTGACATAGGGTGACATACATATAGTTATATTGTCATTAGAGTAATTGGGGTTTCAAAAATACTATCATGCACTAAATCCATATTATTGACCTTGATATAGATATATAACTACCTATGATATATTTAATAATTATATGATATGATTTTGTTTCATGGAGTGATATTTATTTGGTGTGTCTAAAACTAGGAGTGATATAGAGATATTACATAGAGAAACATTATTATGATGTGTTTTTAATTGTGAGAGATATAGTTATATGTCATGGTTTGATATATAAGAAATATTTGATATCAAGTATTTATAAATTTATCATTCATACTAAATTATTTATAAAAACATGGATATAACATAATACGATATTTTAAGGATTTTTAAAATATCATAATTATTATTTAAATGTTAATTATTTATATTTTTCTAGATAAAGAGTAATGAAATTTTTTTTTTTGGAGTGTTGTAACACCTCTGATGTTTATGAAATGTTAAATTAATTTACTCCTTGTTGTATCCAATATATCTTATAAATAAGGGATCTATCCAAGACATCTTATACAATATTTTCATTTGATAATGAGACATATTAGGTCAAATTGCTCTTATTCATCCATCTCATTAAACAATATGGCTATATTAGGCCATGGGATGAGAGACATCCAATCCATTATTTTTCATAGAATCTAAAAAAAACTATTTTATAACATTTGTGGAAATAATTCATAGATTTTAAATATATTTTCTCACATAAATATTTTATGTGAAGATACAAATTTTTAAAATTGTATGTTATTTTTTTAATATCATCCTATAAACCACTCATGATAGATCCCATAGAACTGTGTTCTATAATTTCTATCCTATTTTATTTACAAAAGGTTGTATCCATTAAAATAATTCCAATTTTATAAAAACATGAATTTATACCATTTTTTTATTGACATCTATGTGGTTGTTTAGTTATGAAATTGAATTACATTAATGTAATTGAGTTGGGTTTGTAAATTTAAATTTTCTGGTTTTAGAAAGGGATTTCATTGAAAGTGTTTTTAAATGATTTTTTTGATCATATTTTAAATAAATTGGTAATTTTTTTATTTATTATAAAAATTTAATAGGGGAAAATAAATTATAATTTATGTATTATTCTTTGAAATATTGACGTAATTATAATAAATAATAATTTTGGAGTGTTTAAAGTGAATAATAATTTTTTTAATTTGGTACATATGTTTTTATTATAAGGAATACTTATAAGGGATTATATATATCTTCAATGTTATAATTTTTCATATTTAAATTAAAGAACATAAATATAAATTAAAATCAATTAGAACCCATCAAATTATTATATGGAAAATGTTAAATAATTAGTCATCTAATGATTTAATTTATTGGGATAACATTATTTGGGTTATATGTTATATTTAGATATCATTGTAGAACATTAATGTTGATTTTTTATAATTTCAATATAATATTATAAATTAAAACTTTGAGTGTACTAATTTCGGTGGAATTAAATTATAATGATATATGAATGATTAATGGGAATAAGAGTGATATATTTATATATATATATATATATTAAATATACATAAGAAATAAGTAATAGATTTTCCTTAATAAGGTATATAGAATGGGAAATGTTTTGCATATATTGTTTTTTAATGGTTATTATATCATAGATGAGATATCATTTTACTCTCAACATTATCTATGTTGTATTTGGTGACATAGAAGATATAATACTCATCCCACTTACCATTGAATGATATAGAATAACTGATATTTTAATAAATATTTTTTGGTTATTTCACTATGAATCTATTATCAATTGTATAGATCATTGCCCTCTAACTTGGAGCTGATGGTAATGTTACTTTATTGGCATATGATACAAGTGGTCTCATCAAAAAAACAAGTGGTTTAGTGGTCTTGGTAAACTAGATGTACAATTGATTCCCATAACACATTTGAATACAAAAATTAAGAAATATTTTTGTTTTATAAAATAATATTATTCCCAATATAATGTCTTTAAATCATTAATTACACACATCTTAGTTTCTATAGAAAAAAAACTAACGGTGACCCAAAATTCTCATTATGAGTTATATAAAATGGATGATATCAAGAGTAAATGATGTATAATAAATAAATAATAATATATAAAGTAATCTAAAAATCATAATACACGTTAAATTTTATCAATAACATGTCTATCATGATTAGATAATCAATTATCAATATAGAAAGGTAAATAACTAAGAAGATATATAGTGTAATCAATAAATGTATGATGAAATGAATCTATAGATAATATCATTGTGAAAATATAATTGATACTAATAAATAAATTATTATTGCTGGGAATTCTGAATAATTAGAAGTCATGATCTCAAGAATCATGAAACACATATTTTCAAGAACTATTAAAAAACAAATTTAAACCGTGGTGTAATTATACACTAGGAACCCATTTATTTAAGGCTAGCCAACTAATTCGTACCTTATTCTTACCAATGCATATAGGGGATGCCTAAAAATGGTCCCAACTCGTATATTTATGTCCAAAACCATTATATATTTAAAGTAAAATTTAATTCATGAAGAAAATTCCTTAGAAAAAAATTTCTATATCGTGTAAATAATGCGGATTAATAATAATTTCCAATGTCATTTATATAATTTCCAATGTAAATTAATATATTTGAAAATAATATATGTTTTACGTAATAAGTATATAAATGATATATGTATTGTATATTTAGGTTAATTATAATTGATAATGAAAAAATGAAATTGAATATTTCAAAGTAATGATAATGATTACAAAAAATTAATAACGAAATGGAATTCCAATACATTACCAAGTAATATTGAACAAAAAAAATCTAGAATAATAATTATAATGGTGTGAATTAATCATGTTTGTAGTGCATCGTAGTTATAATAAATTTTTGATGTATTTTATAAATAAAAAAAATATAAAGATTTCATTTATAAATTTATGAGGGAAAAAAATTTAAATTGAAAATACCATCAATACTAAAAGCTCAACAAATATTTTGAAAATAATTTTCATTTAAAATAAACATTGAAACATATAATATAATATTAAAAAATTATTGGATATGATTATGTGTATAAAATTAAAATCATGATAAAAAATGTTGAAATAAAACATAATGAATTCAAATGAACTCAAACATATTATCACAGAATATCAAATAAAATGAATTATTATTATCTAAGGAAATGAAATTGAGTTATGAAAATTATTTCCTCTTGGTAATTTTCATGTCAAATATACATAGATGAAATAATTAAAATTAAATATTAAAATCCCCTAAAATATGATTTATTCATGATATTACATAAATATGGGTACTGTATAGACTAATATAAATAAATTAGGTGCATAACATTAAATATGCCTCAATTATGGGAAATTGAGATGAAGTCCCTTACCTCACACCTCTTTTTAGTTGAATGCGATTTAATGTCCAATAAAAATATTTTATTAATGTTTAAAATTTATAAAATAACCATATTAATATTTAAAATATCATTTATGACCCACTTATAATATTTTACAACCTGTTTGATAGTAATATTTCTGTATTTTCATTATTTCATTGTCTATTCCCTTGTTTTATCATGTTTGTTTTGTAGTGAATGTTCTGGTTATAAGACATAGGATATTTATAAATCATATCTAGTATTATATAAATATTATAAATATTATATTTACTAATTTAAACTTATTTAGAATCATTCATTAAGGGTTAAAATAGAAAATGAATTGCATCTCTTCGTTGAGATAGTATGTTGTACATATGTATATGAGAATATATAAATCAATTAATGTTGTAATGGGTTTGAATATGGGTGATATATTATTTTTAAATAATAATTATCATGTCTATAAATATTACATTTATTCATTACATTTATCCATATTGAATTCCATGAAAAGTGTAAGTGAAAATCGAATCATACAACTTCGCGAAGAGGTAGAACATTGTACACAAGTGAAATGTTATCATATTTTAAACTGTGTGGAAATGAAGATAGTAAATGTGATATAATAATTTCTGAATTATAATAATATCATAAATTTCATATAAATTTGTTAAATATGTCATTATAACCGGCCATTAATGATGTTGATGGAAAGAATAATATATTGGCTCGTAAGGCGGTAGTTCAATGTACATTACAAATTATTTAATTTCCCATTTGATCTTAGATGATATTGATATTTTCCATTACAATATAATAATGACATATTATTATATTTAATAGATTTATGTTATTAAATAATCATTTTTTACTAAAATTTTAATGAGTTATAATAAGAAAAAAAAATAAAAATGCTTCTTTTAGAACATCGCCTCTTCATCGAACAACATCATTGGGATTGCAAAAAACACATCCACATAAGCATTTATTATAAAACTAGGGGCCATATGATGTTTTTAGGGGTGTAATTATTATTTTTGGTTAGGAATAATCTTTCCTAAATGGATTTGGATGTGTAAATGAAGAGTAGAGGGGGATGTTTTTCATTACATGGGGAGAATATGCACATTGGATTTGTTTAATTAATCAATTAAATTGATTTTTCATCAAGCCAAAATATTAAAAAATGGGTCATTATAGAAAATTATAGGAGATATGGTCTAAATATGTTGGTAAAATGGGTTTCTTGAACTTTTTAGTTCATTTTAACACTTATCATTTTAATTTAAACATATGAAATACGTTTTTACAATAACCACGATTATTAATTTTTAATTACTTTACTATTCATAAAGATTAAAAATTAAGATTAACGTATTATATAATATATCTTATATCGAATCAAAATTATTAATTGATATTTTGAAATGTAATTTATAGAAGTGGTAGAATCCAATTTAAAATTTAACCCACAGGTCTGATGGAAAACGATTTTTGAAAGGGAAAATTCTTATAATTTTGGATTATATTAATAGGAAAATTCAAAATGAAAGATATTAAAATTAACTAAATTAGTTAACTTTTAATATAATACTTCAAATTTCACTTTGGAAAAATATTAAAATATAATATAAATTTTTATATAATTGAAACAAAAAGGTAGTTTCCAAAAAAAATGTATTTTTACTATTCACTATAATGTTAAACATTTTGGAAAACATTTACTTATAAATATAAGATTATTAAGATATTTTTTTTGATGAAAATAAAATTTTTAGTATAAATTATCTTATAGTGGTAAAAATTATTTTTAAACTATATCTACAAGGCATCACTAAACCATTTGTTTAGAAAAAATAATCCTTTTCATAAAACATTCATTTTTTTATTTTAAATGGATATTATTTTATATGTAATCAATTGATTTACATAATTTTAATAAATAATATATTACTATAAATACCAACCATCATAATGGCCAGTTTATAATATTCACATTTTAAATAATAATATTTTAATAGCATATTTTGTTTCATATAAACCTGATGTAGTGTTCATCACAATCTATTAGAGAGATTGAGTTTATTTAAAAATAAATATATCTTAAATATCAATGTATTACATTATATTCAAATATTGGTGTCTTATATCATATATGTTATGATAAGTGATTTACTTATTTCAAAATATCATGAATATTCATTCTCTCCACCATCAATAAGTTATTCAGATTTATATCCAACTTACACTTGTAAATCATGGTTTTGGAATTTAAAAATCCATTCATTTAAAACCAAAATCATAAAATGGAAAATTAAAAATTCACTTAAAAGAGATAAAACAAAATAGGATGGCCATGTAGAATGACACATAACTAGGTCACGAATTATGATAACATAGGGAGAAAGTGTAGATATGTAGATATAAGATATAAATAATGCCCAATTAATGATGGAAGGTGATATAGGTTGCTTATTTGAAAAAATTTAATGATCAAGGGAATATGAACAACCCAAAAACAATAAATCTATGATGAGTCCAAATACCATCTATTCATCACATATTATTGTTAATGGAGAATATTTTAATTTCAATATACTTTTCTTAATGATGAGGAATTCATATATTGTCCTAGGATATAAGGAAATATGCATACTTGATATGTTTCTATTTCATAAGGACGAATTCATCATTTAGTTGAGATAAAATAATTTTCTACATAATTTTTACCCTAGGATATTGACATAAAAAATGATTATTTATGCCAAAATCAATAAAATTAAATTTTAATAGATTTTATGATCCATTAAATAGTGAAAATCTTTTTTTAATATTTTTTATTATTTTATAATAAAAATATTGTTGGAATAAGTTATTAATATAAGAACCTCGTCATTAACATCATTGGTTCATCATTAATATTAATTTATTAGATATTTTATATAAAATAAATGTAATATTAACAAGAAAATCACATATAATAGTTTTAGTCTCTGAACCCTTATCGTCCTTTGGTTGTGGGTTTAGGCCCCAAGTCCTAATTAGAAAAAAAATTGTTACCCAAGGTGTAGGTTGACATTTATCAAAAAATTAATTAAAATATAACAATATTAAATTTTGATGTCCCATGAAATATTACAATATTAATGATAAGTTAAATAGTATTGGTTTCCAATACCTTTAATATTATTTCCACATGAATCTAAAGTCATTCCCCATAAAACTACTCTTTCATATAATAAACCAATGGCTTATATTCCCATAATTTTTTTCCAGAAATATCATTAATCATGTCATATTCATACTGATTTTCTTTCATAATGACCATTTAATATTCGAAGTTATAATAAAATACAACCTCATAAATAGAGGATGTATCAAAAACTCAAAAGTTAATGAATATAAACACGCATGTAATGTTTTTCACAATCCTTAAATGATTCATGATTGTTATAACCAAAGTACCACAGGTAAAAAATACTTTTATAATATAATTATAGAACCCCAGTACATAAATAATTTTTCCATTTTATTTCAACATACTTAATTCTATAATATAGAGGTTAACATTCAAAAGAAGAAGCTGATGTAGATATTTCCAAGATTTCTCACATTTATGACAAAAATAAATCATTTTTAAATTACCTTAAGAAGCATTCCATTATTTATCTTTTTTCATTTATAAAGTGAATGGAATTGGTCATTCATTCCTCCTTGGTCTACACTACATGATCTCATATAAAAATCAATATCTCTCTTATTTTGTGAATTAGGGTATTGGTTAAGGTGTAGGTCATGAATCATATTTTTGGATAGATGATTAGGCATAATAATGATATATTTAACTCTTATAATCATCCCATTTGGTTTTTATTATTCCAAAAATTTTAATTAATGTTCGATGTTAACATGATTCATTTGGGTTCCATCCATTAACTAAAACTAAAATTCATAATGCGATCCACAATAGTCATAGTGGGAAAACAATAAAATCATATATTAGATGTCGAAATCAGGACACCTTATTTTCAATCTAAGAAAATAATATTCCCTTGGAGTATTAATCCTGATGTGTAGTAATCCTTGTTTTCGTGTACTATGTAAATTTTTACTCAATTCTGACATTATTTGTTCTACACTATTTCTCCCAAATACATATTTTATAAAACCAAATCCTCTTATAGTATCAATACAAGGATGTATTGATAGGAAGAACACATAATCTCTACACTACCAAAAAACTATTATGTTTTTCTACAGCAATAATCAATGTATATAATTGGGTTAAGATCCCTATTCTATTATTTCTAAAATATAGTTTCCATGATTTCCACTAATGTTCCTATAATACCAAATGTATTTTCTACACCATAGTAACCTATAGCTGATGGTAGCATTGCAACTATTGCATAAGATAAAAGTGAACACACCACTACGGTATGAATAGTTTATTACACTCATTAAACTAGATATATACATGATTCATATCATAAAGCCCTCCCTAAAAAGACAATAACATTAATGATGAGAGATAATGACCCCCAATACCTGTCTGTAGTAGGCATCAGGATTACGACTAGAATTGAGTTTATAAAAATCTTGTAAATGAGATGTATTACGTGCTATAATAAATAGGTTCAGTATAAATGATATCATTTATCAATAAAATCAATGACATACCTTAAAAGGGAAACCAAAATTATCCCATTATGCAAGTATAAATAAAATTAAAAAATATAATGTCTCAAAATGAATGTTGTAAAAAAATTTCAAAGGAAACAACACTATAATAGCTCTGAAGGTCTGAGATATTAATATCCAAAACAATCCCTGAATCATATTAGTATATTCCTTAGTAAATAAAAATTCTATCCTACACATGTGAAGCGAACATATTAATTTAGTTGTGAGAAAAAAATAGAACCAAAAAATCCTAAATTGGCCAACTAACCAATGACATCCATCACTAAGGCACAATCAGCAAATAAGACATTCATTTATAATAATATAATATGAATCATTCTGATGATAGGTACCCTGCACCATTTTACCAATGATTATCCACTCTTACACCCAAAAATACATACATTTGTACTCTCCCACCTCTTCTGTATAACATCAAATACCATCAAATAAAATACTAACCATAGAAACAACAATTATTACAGTTCATCGCATATCTCCTAAATTATATGGGAAAACACAATACATCACAACTCATAACCAGTGTAGAAATGTATTGTAGACATGGAATAAATCGACATTATTCCCTTCTACTATGAACAACCCCCACCACATTCCATCTCTTAAAATATCACCCAAAGACACTTAGTCTATAAAATATCATCAAATCATATCATGAGTGTGGAACTTTTGACTTCTACCCATCATAACATGTGCATTCCATCATCTCCTAGTGGAGGGATCTAGGAAGAGATGCTGTCCATCCATTCATCATCCCACCGAGATGTTGGGATAAACACCCCTAAATTTTTTGGTCATTAATACAAGGTTCCAGATTTTGGATTAGAGAATAAATAAATCATAAGGAAATAAAACTTATATATATTATGTATACATAATCCTAAGCTAGGTTTTCACAATATGGGTACCATCCGACTCACAATGTTATTCACTTACATTACTACCTAAAAATGCAGAACACCAAAGAACAAAAAAGGATCCCCAATTTACAAATCGTCTTATTTTCTATATAAAATATTTTATTTCATTTAAACAACCAATACTATTAGTTCATCCAATAAATTAACTAAACAACTATATAATTTATTAACCAACCTATTTATTAAAATTCATCAATATCAGTTAATTAAAACAATACATGGGAAACTTGCACAATTCCTCACATAAACATAACATTTTTTAGATTAAGCTAAAATGGATTTCATGATACTCTACATCACTATTTTATGGTATTATTAATAAATAAATAATCCTTTGGAATCCAGTTTAGTAAAGAAAATATAAGTGATTTTTCATTCCATTTAAAATAATGCCAAATAATCACACCAAAAAATATTCCAAAACATATATCAAATCATTACCATAAAAGGATACTGATAGACATGATTTTTCGTGAATCATCATACATGAAAAATAGCTCAAAAAATATTACAATAAAATCAAAAACATGTTAGAGATTGATTTATTTAAGAAATATAATAATGATTAATTTCATGTTATTATATCATTATATTTCTCTAGGATAATCAACCAATTATCTATATTAAATCAACATGGGATAATAAGGATAATAATTCTTTATGAATTAAATAATACATTATATTGAAAAAATATCTACAAAATGTAGAAATTATATAAAATATAAGACAAATTACCTCATTCATCGTCAAATTCTATTAACAAATTCTTTATAATTAATTTAGATTATATAACTATATTCCACAAGGATAACATGAGTATAAAACCCTCTGATTTTACACAGTGAATAATAATGAAGGATACCCTACCTAGATTTAGATTCCCAATAATGATTCTAAACATTGTTCCCTAGTCCTGACATAAAGAGATAATCACCATATTCACCATATTCAATAATTTAAACATAAAAAATTATTTAATTAAATATAGAATATATAATTAAACTATTGTTAAAAAAACTAGGTACATACCTAATAATCAGCGTGATGAATCCAAAATAACTAACCGTGCATCAATATGATTAATAATTAGGGTGATATGGCAGTGAAATGATGAGAAATTGAGGTATTTTATTTACCCTATTTTCAATTATCAAATGTGTTATTCATTTAATTCCCACATTTAATTCCCTAACTTTTTTCTATAATTTAATTAGGACTATTCAATAATTATCCTTTAATTTTTATGTTTCAATGTCTACAAATTTGATATTGATTTTTTATGATTTCAGGTTTACTCTTTTTTTATG
This sequence comes from Viscum album, assembly GCA_963277665.1. Taxonomy (NCBI): domain Eukaryota; kingdom Viridiplantae; phylum Streptophyta; class Magnoliopsida; order Santalales; family Viscaceae; genus Viscum; species Viscum album. The sequence continues at coordinate 994,092,485 of OY728126.1, forward strand.
GTGTCTTGCACCACAATAAGTGTGCCACATCATTTATTCTATAAATAATTCCTTATTATTATCCTTTTTAACATCACCTCCATATTAATCTTTATTTATAATATAAATTAATCATATATCTTTTACATTTATTACCCTATCACTATGTCTCCTTTTTTACAATTTTTTATTATTGTTATTATTATTTCAATTCATTTAACCCTATCCCTCTTTCCTGTATCCACTTATTTAATCTAATTACGTTTCTTCCATTTTATGCCTCAATCACTATATCTATAACTAAATATTCTTTATTTATTTTTTAAAAATACCACCCAAGAATCCTAATTATAAACATTTCATGTTTTTTATTTTCTAACACATATATTGCTAAAATATATATACTAATCATGCATTTTTTAAAATCAAAATCACGATATATATATATAATTAATATACAATAGACTATATTTCTATTTTTATATATTTAGTTGAAATAGATATATATATCTCAAAATATACATGTTCTCTAGTATATATATAACAATATAAAAACTTATATTTATATGATTTTAAAATATATACACACACATATATGTTAATATATATCTAATTTAAAACGTCTCAAGACACGAATGATTATTCATATAAAAATTTATTGTGTTTGTGTGTATATATATACATTGCATAAAAATAAATTTTTTTTAATTGTCTAATTACGATATTATGCTTGTAAATATACATATTCACACATGTATTTAATATGTTTTATAACATTGTACATATCCTTACTATTTTATATTTTTAAAAACTTAATTTAATTAAATAATATCAAATTCATCACAAATAATTAAATATTCCTGAATGAGTAAATTTTAAAAAAATTTAAATGTATTTATGAAAAATTGAAAAAAATTTATAACATCCATAGTTAGTTTGAAAATGTTAAACCCACTATAAAATTACAATTGAATATAAAAAAATCTAAATTTAGTGAAACCAATCTGGAACCATAATGCACCCAAGAATTACAATGGAGTGCTTAATAATATTCACGAACACTACATTATATACCTCTCAAACAATTACAATTTTCATGAATGAAGACAAAACCATAATGAAAAGAGAATGGTTGTTTAGAAAACCAACCGGTTATGTACCTCTTATGGTTCTCGATATATATGAAACACAACAACCACTAGGTAAAATATGTTTAAACCTACACAACATCTTAAATAGTCTCTCATGGGGATACCACTCAAACATGATTAATACCATTCCAAAAATTACATCATGTAATGAAATAAATATCAAATATCAACATGATATAAAATAATTCAACCCAGAAAAACTTTCATTAAGCATCCAAGAGGATATAGCAAAAACTCATGATTCTCATTACCAATCAAGGGTGAATTGATAATCAAACCTAAATCATAAAATAATATATGTCAGTAAATCATTGATAGAACATTATTTTTAACTCAATTAATCATTAGTTGTTTAAAAATTACATGAATTTCAAAATCACTATTCATTTATTGATTTTTTATCCTAAAAAACACATCATAAAATAACATTTCATTTTAATTTATTATTTTTTTCAAGAAGTATTTTAAAATAAATTAAGAGGATGTTTAATTTTAAATACCATGAATTTTGTTTCGAAATAAATCATTACATGATTTTTTCGAAGAACCCTGGCTCTTAATTTAAATAATCACAACTCAAATCCTTAAAAAATAGATAAAATTTTATTATCATCAAAACAATCAATAAAATTATTCGTTCAACTCATGTAAATCTTCCAGGAAATTAATAAATATACATATTATTACAAAATCACTATCAATGGGTTTCATCACACTAACCATGACATTTAAAATTAGTAATAAAGAGTCTCAAATTTGGAATATTTCATGAAACGTGAAAAACCAAATCCGAAGGTTGAAACGATCCATTTTATCATTATTTAAAACATTTTCCATGTATTTTAAGAATCTTATTAATTAAGGGAACACTCTTGAAAAAGGTATATTGAATATAAAATTCCCAATTTCTATTTACCATAGGTGTATTTTATTACAATAAATTGTTATATATCAATGATATATAACTTTAACAAAATATCACATGCACCATGGTAAACATAGACATTTCTTTATCAAGGATTAAAATCCAAGTAACTCATAAACTACACCATAGGTATTTTCCAATTCAAGTGTCACTGAATCACTTGAATGGTTTTAAAATGTGTTATAATATCACATGTCTTAATGTGAGAAAGAGTTTATCTATAATCATTTTTTGAGACATTACATGTGGAATCAACATAATATTAATCAAACAAAACCCAAAAAACAATATAATAGTCAAACAATTCCTTCACACTTGTTATACAAATATATATGGGTTTGAGAGAAAAAAATCATATATTTCTTGATTTTCAAAATAGTAATTTATTTTATTATTGGTTTTAATTGAAAACTATTTTATATAAGGTGATAGATTCCATAAATAAAATCCCATCATAATAGAACAAAATACATCTCACCAGAATGACCACATATTGCATCCACCACACATCATGACAACTACCAAACACAACCACATTCCACACTTATCAACAAAAAAAGCATCCACTACACATTTCACATGACCACATATCATTACAACTACCATCCATAAGACACCACCCATTTCACATAACAATGTACTACATCTCATCCTCCAAACCACCCCAACAAACGATAACAAATTACATCACACATCAATTCCCAAATAGCACATGTCTAGTAATTTCTTATCCAATGTTAAGATATTATATTCATTTGGTGGCACTAAATGACCTTCACTATTTTACTCGTGTAAAAGTATAATGAATCTTTATTAAAATCAGGTCCCCCTCTCTTAGTTGATTGAAATTTTTAATAAAATATTACTCACTCAAATACAAAAAAGAACATCCACACATAACAACAATGCATTAAGACATACAAAATTATTCATGTTCTCAAACAAATTAACGAAACTATGTTTCATGGTTATTCAAAATAAATCCAAATATTCAATGGTAAATTGAGTCATATCCACATATAAGTTATCATAAATTTATTTAATGGTTATATTAATTAATTATCTGCATAAAGGAATTCATAATCATAAATAATCATAATGCATTAATGGTTTCCAACACACATTAATTATTGTATGGCCTAAAAACACTTCAACCAAGGAGTAAAAATGAAACGAAAAATAACACTATAACTTTCATGAAATATATGGTCAAACACAATGTCTTTAATTTAAATAACTCTAAAATGATCCAATAAAAAGAAAAAAACCCATAAATATAATATCAGACATTATGTTTTACAAGACATTGTAAGTTAATTTTTCTATTGACGAATAAAACATCAAACATCATTTGAAAATGTATACATTATTGGTTTTTATGACCAATTAAAATAAATCATTACATATACATCATGGTTTAATATTTATTAACATAAAATGTGCTCTCTAATCAAAAAATTAAAATTGAATATGGTTTATTATAATATTTTATTCATTACATTTCACAAAGATAAAAATTTATAAATATTTCATCCCTCAAGAAAACATTGATATATAATAAAATAAGTGTAAAATTAATCTACATACGTATTTAAATCCAACATATTAAACATGTTAATTTTTAACGATCTATATATTATAAGTTCTATAGTTAACCCAAATTTTTTTCAATATTAAAAATGTTTCCTTAAAAAACTAATCACCAAATAATATGTGAGGCATGATTGTTAAAACAATTAATAATTATTACAATTCATCTAAAGAATATATTAATTCATTTTAATAGTTTCGAGTCCGAACAGGTTACCAGAAATCATTCTTATTAGTTGAAAATATTTAGAAATAAATGTCACTTGAATTTCCACCAAAACACATGTTTAAAAAATATGTTAATATCAATAATATAGAACCATAGTCATGTAAAAGTAAGGGGAAATTTATTATTATCATTGTATCCAATTTCAAAAGAATTAACAATAATTAATATTGACATTTGATTCAAAATCATTCAGAATCTAAATGTTGAATAAAAACATTTACAATTAGTTCAATACACATTCTATTGATAAATTATGAGTGGAATGAATATCATGAAATATTAACTCACATTGGTTTATTAATTCATCTATAAATGATTCAAAATAATTCATTTTATCATGATAGAATGAAATCTACTAGATTTGACATGTTTTTAAATGGTTTCCAAAATTTAATAGTTCATCACAAAAATTAATATATGATTTATTCTAGAACAAATTTCAATCATTTATAAATACAAATAGTATAATATACATTTTATTAAAGGAAATAAGATTAAATTAAATAATAATCATGATATAAAATGGAAGGAAAAATCATATTTAAGTCTCAATAGGGTTTTAAAAAATGACTTGGGCTGATTAATGACCATTTTACTCATTAATTTCATGTTATAAGTTTAATTAAGTAAACAATTATAATTAATTAGAAACAAAAACATTTGAAAAGTTATATAAAACCCATAAAATTCCATTATTTATTAATTTAATTTTATTAATTTCCCAAAAATAAACTCATTAAATAAAATGAATCATCAATCATGATACATGTACCTCTCCAAATCGTATAACCTACAAGTGATTCAACCTCATGTATTCATTATATTGGCTCAAATTTCTTGAATCTGTTTATAGGGGGGCCTATAATTCCATGACATAGTTGGTATTTCATTTCTTATGTCATGCACAAAGATCATCTAACATTGTTTCTCTGCCAACCCATGCAATACCCATTGTGCCAAACTCTACTTCTATGTCCTATCGTTCAACCATATCTTTGATACCACTCTATCATATCCACTTAGTTATGAAGATAATATCATGAATGAATATAGATAGTGAACCCCCCATGGCCCGCCTCGAGATGGAAACAAGCACCGAGGGTATAACAATATAAAAAATAAGAGGCATTAACCACTATAAAAATATGATTTGGGAGACATGATATCATCAATAAAATAATTATATGAAATAATATAAAAAGGAAACCAAAAAAACCCCATAATGTGTCCATAAATAAAATAAATAATGATAAATTTCTTCAAATAAAACTAAAAAAATAAATGCTAAATCAGAGACATTGAAACCATTCCAAATGACTAATCTAATAAATTCAATCACTATCTTCAAAGTACCCCTAGAAACCCAAAAATTAATTTATATATACATGGGGTTTGAATGGAGTTATAAAAAGTGGGAAATACCATATCACTCCTGCACATGTGAATAGATCTTAAAAATGAACCCATGTGGAAAATAATAACCAGCAACACCTAAACAAAAAAACTAACTATACCCCAATAATACAAAGGTTCACTAACATAATAATTCATCTATTTATAATAATATAATATGAAGCATATATATGATATCCCTACACACCATTTTTACACTAATAATCATGTCTCACACCCCAACCACAAACATCAGGGATCTACCTCCACTTTCAAATAATATCATCTCATATCAAATCACATCCCTCCCATAGACACTCAGGTTATCACATCATATCAAATCTCATCTGATGACACATGGGACATAACTTCACATCACATATATTATCTTGTGTATTATTGTATCATGAACATGAATTAAATCAACATTGATCCCACCACCTACCATGAATGACACCATAATAAAATATCACATCATATACCGCCTAAAGAATAATGTTTCATAACGTCTATAAGATCCCAACCTGAAAACATTACATAATCTTGAGTTAATTCAATAATTTTACATTCATTCACATTATGGTTCTTTTCATGTTTATGTATTTATATAATTATTCCTTAACTCCCAAATAACAAAACCACGATAATAGAATGTGTATACTACCAAACAATGTCCATTTTTGTAATAGTCTAAAACATTTAAAAAAATGATAACTTTAATGAAAACTCCTCAAAATATTTAATATGAATTATCCAAATACATTAATCATCCATATGTTTTATTTTAAAATTTAAAAACATAAGATTAGTATAAAAAATAAAAGAAAGGGTTATAAAAAGGATATAATCATTAGTCCATTCATAAAAATTAAAATTGATGACACATTTTTCATAAATTAACAATTTTCACAATTAATATATATAAAATAATTTAGTTTAAAAAAATCTAATTTGATAATTTTTTAGAAATCACAATATTACTATAAAACCCATAAAAATTATAGAAATTACAAAAAAGAATATTTGAGATAATTATTCTTTTCACTTTTATAAATGGAACAATGATGAGGTCAACATACAAACATGTCACTGTTACAAATAAAATATACATTCAAAAATAATTTATACCTAATTCATTAATGGTTTTAATGTCACCACCAATCCTTAGTTTTTCAGAGAACCACACATTATTAGTTTATCACGTAACCACCTGTCAATTTTTGAAGTTCCGTTATATAATACTAACATATAAAATATTGAAATTTTCATCATGTCATTATCAACAATTCCTTTTCAATGATAATAAAAAACATTATGTTATTGAAACAACTAATGAAATTTAAAACCCCATTTGAAAATTTTAAAAATACATTTTTAACTCATAGTTCCTACCACACATTGAAATAATTGAGAGAAATTTAAAAAAATAAAAATAAAACACTAATTTCCTTATAAATAGAATAATGAAAACTATTTTGAATACATGTAAATTAATGATAAGGATTTAAAAAAAATAATTTTTTAAAATAATTAAAATTATGTCTTAGATAAAGTGTTTCTTACGACTTGCGATTCTCTAGAATGATAATGATAATAAAAGAATAATAATATAATAATATTAATTATCAGTATGATATATTATTCTAGGTTACTAAATGTCAAAATGGATATATATACAACTCATTGTATAATAATGGTTCATAACATCATGATATGCCTCAATGAAAGTAGATTGAGATGAAATCCCTTACCGTGAGTCCAACTCGCCACGTACCTTTTAATTTTCATGAATAATAAACATAGTTTTATTATTTTCATTATATATAAACATTAAATTATTATTACTTCTTTAGTATAAAATAAAAAAAATTATAATAATTACTTTTTTATTTAAGTTAATGGTAGATGTTTTGATGATATTTGGTACATGAGTGAGAAATGACATCTGTAAGTCAAATACGGCCAAATAGGTCATTAGTAAATAATTTCTTGAAAACAAATTATAACATGGTTATCATGTTTATCAATAATTTCTAAATTTAAATCAATCCATTATTTATAGTTATGAAAAATGGTCTATCTTATAAGCATGAAGATGATATTTCGTACGTATGCATCAGTTACGTTTTATTTATTCAACGATCATTATGGAAAAAAGGTAATTATTATTTTATATTTATAGTATTATTATAATATTGATACTGTCATATTAATAATATAATTATACTTATATATATCATACATGTAATGTGGTGATGAAAAATTAATCACATCGCTTCATAGAGGTGATAGTTCACATATACACACGAACGATGTTATCATTTTTATGTGCATTGAAAGTTAAGGATATAAATGATATATTATTATTTAAAAATTATAAATATTTCATGAATATGTATAAAAATTAATTCTACCATTATAACAAGTTTTGAGAGATGGTGATGGAAATTTAATTATATCTGTTCCTGAGGTTCTAGTTTGTCGAACACATGAACAAATAATTAATTTCCCATTTGATAAAATTAGAAGTTCATTTAGATGATGAAATTAATATAATAATAACTCATAATATTGAGGATACTGTATTTATGATATCATCATATTAATAGAATATTTTATAGTAGTGGAATAATAAATAAAATAGAAATAATTGATTATAACTATACTACTTCTTCAGATGATCTTCTTTTCTGGACACATTAAGGAAACTAAGTGAGGTGTTCTCCCTAATATAAGAGCTCTATAATGTGGGGAGGTATTTTGAGAATTTTTTTTGGCATATCAAGGAGGTAATATGTTTTTAAATGTTAATTATAGAGAAGAATATATTCTTTTTTATATTTGAGGGGAGAGGTTCTCTTAGAATTCTTAAAAATATCAAGTTAATATAAACTATTTATCAATTAAAAATGGTTCTAATGTGATTTAATTCTACTATAGGAAGAGTATGGGTTAATATTAATGCATCAAAAAATTGATATTTAATTAATATTTTTTTAATTCTTATATTTTTAACCCCTATTTAAAATTATTAATTCTTACTGTGATATCATTTAATTTACAATTTGAGGGTCAATATAAATATTATAGTTTCAATAAAGGCCAATAAATGATTAATTTATGAAATTTATATATTTTTTACAATTATTTGGTTTTTTATATAATTTAAATGAATTTTATTTCATTGAATAAAATATTATTTATTTTAAAATATCATTTATTTCAATTTGAACATTATCCATGACTTGAGTTTTGAAAAATACTTTAACAACAACAAAAATTATAAAACAATTTATTTAAATAATTAGTAAAATGTAAATGGCTTCTAAAAATTTCATGGATGACCAAAATCATCTCAAATAAAATTTATTTTAGATTTTTTATTATCACTTTTTAGTATTTCTTTTAATAAACAATTAATGCATCATCATTATGTCACCATTAATGTAAAATATTTCTTCACTAAAAAATATAAATAAATTACCATGATGTATATAAAATTTTAATATTTAAAAATACTCATGATATATAAACATATATTTTATATTACCCCACATTAAAAATATTAAAATTGTTAAAATAATAATGAAAAAATTGAATTTTCTTTGAATATAATATTATAATGGTTATATGCTCATCAAAAAGTCAATAAATGGTATTATAAGTGATCCATTAATGGTTAAGGATATCTTATACTCATCTAATAAATTTTTTATAAGAGATAGGGTAATTTTTTGACATTTATAATATTATGTTTACAATTAATTACTTAATTTACCCTTAACCATTGTTATTTTAAAATTGCTAAAGTTAATATTCGTATTGAGCAAAATAAAAAAATAAATATATAATAAATATTAAAAATCTTATTACCAATATGAAGTAAATGTTTCAAAAATAAAATAAAATTATATTAATTAAAAATTAATCCTAGGGAATAATTTGAAAACAAGTTTTTAATGTAAACTCATCACAAGATTGGAATGATTATATATCATAATTAAATAGAAAATATATTCCAATGAACTAAAATATATTAAATAATAAGAAATTAATAGAATTATACTTTAAAACCATTAAAATATATAAATTAACACTATAAAATAGATTGATGAAAACATTGTTTTCAATTAAATGAAATTTTTTTAACTATTCATGAAAAAAATAAAATTTTCAAATAAAATAAAAAAAGTCAAAAAAGTTAAAATTTTATATTATTATTTAGAAGGAAATGTTTATTTTGTGAAGTATAATTTTTTAATGTGTCAAAAATGTGATTTCAAATGAATGTTCCCTCAAAAGGCGACAAAACTACCTTTTTAGAAAAAACATATCTTTTCTAGGTAAAACATGATTTTTTCTTATATCACTTATAGATAATATATAATATAAATTTTAATCAATAGATTGAATATATATATATATATATATATATTTCATTAATATAATCCATCTAGAGTGATTTTTTAATTATTTTTATAAAATACACTAGTGCACATTTAAATAGTTTTTCAAAAAAAGTTCCATATATTTTAGAAATTGTTTTACATTAATTTAAAATTAAATGGAAACCAAATTATTTATTTCATATAAATTTGTATATCATATTTTCATAATTTAGTTGATATTGTTCATTCCTAGTATTCTTACGGCTATTTGATAATTGACATATTAAATAATAATATTTAGTTGTTCATTTTAGCACGATGTGGCATATCATGTAAACTATCTAACATAGTATATCCTTTTAAAATATTGGGATGATAAATTATTCTCCATTTAAACAATTATGTCCTCATAATTTGATATCATGATTGAAAACTAGGGGACTAACTTTTAAAAATATCACTATTCAAATTCAACATTGGAAGAAGGTCAATAAAACTTCAACTTAATGTGAGGGAAAGGAAATTAGGAAGGTCACATGAGATAACTATTACTAGGGTTCAAAATGAACATGGATGAAAAAGTAACTTTCAAATTCTGATGTAGAGTTATATAAAACATAGTTATGATAATTTTAACAATAATAACCATTAATTTTGGATTGGTAAAAGGGTCATTGATTTCTTAGTAATAAATTAAATGTATATTGTATTTCATTCAAAATTCTTTTACCATAGTTCAAGAAAACTATTTCATTCTATGAACATAATGAAATATACATACATGAAAAGTTGTGTTTTACCCATTAATATAATTTTTTATCTTAAATTTTTGTCTTATACATCTATGTTGAGACCAAGTTGGTTGGATAAGGAAGTTTGAAGAGTTATCTTTTGCAGAGTGATGTCTTTCCAAAGGGTGTGATTGTTGGGACTAAGTTGGATGTAAGAGGAAGTTTGAAGAGTTATCTTTTGTGGATTATTTTCTTTTTTTATCAAAGAAGATAAATCAATTAAAGTTCTAAAGGAATTTAAACCAGACGATGCTTTGCTATTATGTATTTCACATAGGTCATAATTAATGGGAACTTGTGATGCAAGCCTTCTAAAGGAAAGGGGGAAAACTGATGATGCCAGTCACATACAGTTTTTTTTGGAAGAAATGATACTACTGGAAGATATGGATGTTTTAGTATTTCCTAGTGTAATTATGATGATACTAAATCTTTTCTATTAAATGATATATATCACGATAGTAGAGTTTGTTATAAAAGCTGATGAATGGTTATGAGAATCAGTGAAGAGAGAAATGACAAAGCAATGGACAATCTAGAGTTGGAAAAAAAAGAAAATTTTAAGGTGGCTCCATTTCCCAGAGCATTTCGTAATAAAAAATGTGGATGTTGCGTGAAAGATTTATGATGGTTTAGATTATTGCGTGCAAGGCATGATTTAAGGTCAGAACATCAAAAATTGACAATGGAAAGTAGTGCGCGGAAAAAATGGGCTGAGTGCGTGAAAAATGATGGTCGCACGAAATTTTTGCGGGATGCGCAAAATAGTAACGGTATGTGCGAAATATCAGCAGGATGTGTGAAATATTAGCAGGATGCAAAAAAAAGATATATGTGTGATAAATATCAACGTGTTGTACGAAAAATGAAGGCTGCGCGAAATATTGGCGTGGTGTGCGAAATAGGGGAATGAATTTTTTCACGCAAAAGGTTTTTTAAGATCAAAAGCTCGAAAATTGGAAAAGGAATGAGGTGCATTAAATACCAGATCATTGAATGAAATAGGAATTTATGTGAAAGTATTTTTATGCGCATAAAGAGGGTTTTATGTGTAGATTAGTGTTTTTCACACAGGGTCAAAAATTCCTATAAATATGAGGTGAACTCCTCCCAATGGTTTATGCTCAAAAATTTGAAGAAATCCCAATCTCTGGTGCACATAATATTATACGATATGTGAGTTTTTTAATAAGAAAGGAGTTTGCGCAATAAGAGGACAGCTGCACGAAAAGAGAAAAAGTTGCGCGAAAAGAGAAATGTTGCGTGAAAAAGGGTAGTTGTGCGAAAAAGTATTTCGCACGAAAACAGAATTTTTTTGCACAATGGATTTGGATTGAATGCAAGATATCCTAAAGTATGAGTGAAAAATTTGGAGTCCTCACACATATTCAGTTGTAAGTATGGGACTTCTTACTAGCTTCTAGTTAAGAAAGTGATGATTTGTACTTCAGAGAATTCAAATGTTCAATTGTAAATAAGAACGGAAATACTGTAATTCCTTATTTGTTCTATGTGGGTGGACATGCACTTGTAGACTTTTTTCCATGTGCTACACGATTGTAAGGGTATATCATACTCGTGTTATTCCACATCAATTGATTTTTTTTCTAGTGGATTGTGTGGTACTGGATTATTTCAATACCATACCAAGGATATAGCTACTCTTGTTGAGTAGTGAACCTTGTAATTCTTGTGTTCCTGTGTTTCTGTGTGTTCAGCAGGGAATAAACTCGTTAACAATATGTGATGTTTGTTTCAAAAAGAAGGAAACATAAAATGAAAAAGATATCACTGATTCCCCCCCCCCTCCTCCTCCCAGTGATACTTGGATCCTGACTGGGAGCTTCAATCTCATTTGTATCCCATTCCATAATTACATCAAATTATTTATTCATTTTGTATTTTATATATCATAATATTTCATTTTACCTCCCTATTATTTGATTAATCTATTCCAAGAATAATGAATTTTTAATCTTGATCATGGTGTTCACCTTATTTCCCCATAATTTTATTCAAAAAAAATTATGTTAAACACATTTCAAAAATGCTTTAGAGATTCTTAAAATTACTGTAAAAACATTATCTATATAAACCTTGTTCAACATGGGTTGTATTGGGGTTCATAAATAATGATTTTTGGAAAATTATTTTTTTAGAAATATACTTTCAAAACAGCTGATAAAACATGATTTTTATAAAACATTCAGATCGAGTTTCTTATGAAACATTTAATCAAGGGAGTTTTTAAAATACCATGAGTATATTATGAATTAATATATTCAAAACCCATATATAAAAATGTTGTTCAAGGGTCACCTTCTTAATAAGAATTTTTAAAATAATAATATGAATGAAAATATTTTGATATGGTTAAATATCTAAAACTTATTTATCAATATTTTCTTTTTTAAAAATATGACAATATTCGAAATATTTGATTTCATTAAATGTATCCAATGTAGAATTTTTACATCGAGGTATATAAGAGGTGTTTGATATTTCAAAAAACTATTTCCAAGAGAGTTTTATGTCAGAAAAAGTTAATGAATAATAATGCAATACCTATGCAATAATTATTGGGAGAAATTTGTCTATAAGGGATAGGAATGTTGTTTGAGATCATCATACTTCAGTTTTTAACAAAAATTATATAATCTTAAAAAGTTATATGACAAGGATTTTATAAAAATAATGTGAATAAAACCTTAAGAAATGTTTTAAAAAATTCTTATTTTTAAATAATGTCTAAAAAAATCCTTTGATACGAAATATAAACCACTAACATCAATGCATTAAAAAAACTTCAGTTAAGTCAGGAATATTACTTTCAATCACATTGGGTAAATTTTCAGGTTTCTAGGTTTATATAATTATGCCAAAACTCATAAATTACAAAACAATCACAATTCAAAGTGGGAACTTATTAACAATATAAAATTTTTTCATAAAAAAATAAATATTGAAAATAAATCATGATATATTTTATAAAAAAATCCTCATGAAATTTAAAATGACACATCCCAATCCCTAAATAATACTTACGTTTTGTTAAAAAAAATTAAAAAATTGTGGATGAGTATAAAAGGCTTAGTAAAGGATACAAAAAATATGGAAACCATTCATCCATTAATAAACATTAAAATCCATGAAAACATTATCATAACATAATAAATTTTACCCCTAATAATTATAAACAATTTCTTCTAAATGTAATCTCATTTTTTACATTTTTTTTGTATTAACAAGATTACTATTAAACCTATAGCGAGCATAGATAATAAATAATGGTATCACAAAACATAACTATACATATAAATATTATAAATGAAATAACCATGAAGTTGACTTCCACACATATCACTCTTACAAAAGGAATATCCATAAAATCGACATTCATACTCAATGCATTGGAGGTTATAATTTAACCACATGTTTTTGGTTTTGCACATAACCATCTTTCATTGGTTTATTACGTAACCACCCAACAATTGAAAAGTAGAACTATATAATCAAAAACCAGAAAAGAATTAAATTTTCTATATTTCATTCAAAAAATTTTAGTTTAACTCAGAACAAAACATTCTATGTTATTGAGATAACCAATCCAATTTCAAAACCCATTTAAAACATTTAAAATGTGTTTTTTAAATAAAAGTGACAAATAAAATTATTAAAACTTTCAAAGATATTTAAATAAGTATATATTTAAAATATTCATGTGCTTATAAATAAAATCATAAAAATAATTTTAAAATCTGGGACGTGAAATAGAATTATTTATAAGAAAAAATATTTAAAAGGCTTAAAATGATGTTATAGTTAAAGATTCACTTGACCCATGTGGTAGTCCACCGTACACAAGATCAAATAATTCATTTCCCATTTGATGAATTTGGAGAAGAATTTAGGTGATTATATTTACATAATAACATATATTTTTATATATTAAACTATAGTTATTATTTATCATGTTTTAAGAAGATTTGATGGAAGTGTCAAATGAAAAAAGGTAGAAATACATGATTAAAACTGCACCTATTTTTTCGAACGATCTCCATTTCATTAAACCTTAAGACCACTAATGGTGCTGAAATACATAAAATATAATCTAAAAAATGTGTGGGATGATTATATTAATGTACTTGGGTATATATTTATCAATCCAAATTTTTATTTAAGTTATAAAATAAATGGAAGAAAATTTATTATTTTATAACTGAGAAGAAAGGCATAATTGGAATTATTGAAAATATTAAATTAATATAAATTAATTTTCCACAAAATGGGTCAAATTTGACTTATTTCTTATATTTTATGATGATGAGTTGAAATAATTTCATTCAATAATTATTATAAAATATTTGATGTGTTTATTAATCCGTAACTTCTATTTTTAACCCTTAATTAACATCATTAAATTATAACATGATATCATGAAATTTACAGTTTTAGGGTCAATATAATTACTATAAATTTAAAAATAATGATTAAATGTGTGATTAATTAAATTAGGAGACATATTCTAATAATATTATTAAATTTTATATTTTTATGAATTTTCAATCCTTTAATTAAATATTGTTTTTTTAAATATCATTTATATCAATTGTATAACTATTCATTACATGACATTTTAAAAATATCATAACCACATGATAAATTCTCCCCAATAATTCTAAAACATCCCAAACATGTCAAATTAATCTTAAAAATTCGTGGATGACATTAATCATCTCAAATTATATTTATGCAAGTTTTCTAAATACCATTTAGTTGTTATTTCCTTTACTTATATAATTACACCATCACAATTATTTATTTCTTCAGGGTAATAATTTTATAACGGAAAAATATAAATAAATTACCATAATATGGATAAACACTTTACCTTTAAAAAAATACTTATATACAACCATAACTCTTATATAACATGAAATTAAAAATATTTTTCTTATTAAAATTAAAAGTGTGGAAGAATTTACATTCATTTGAATATAATATTATAAATGTTCTATTATCATTGAAAAGACCATAAATGGTCTCCTAACCAATCCATTAATTATTAGAGAGAAATATAACACAAATAATAAATTTTTTACATGATATAAGGTAATTGTTTAATATTTATAACATTATTTTTATCCTTAATAACCACATTTACTTTTAACCATGGTAAGGGAAAAATACTAAAAATACTATTCATATAGCCCAAAAATAAAAGGGAAATGTAAGATCCTTGATTTTCATGAGGTATGGATCATTTTGTGTCTATTTTAACAGTTCATTTCTTATTCATAGACCCTATGTTGGGTCATTTCTGATTGGGTTGTTCTTCGAAAGGTAGAGGCCAGAGGTTTATATTTTTCTTGAAGCCAATTCCATGATGTGCACATAGAATACACAACATGTATTTCAACTAATTGACATGTAGTGGTTTGGACATGACCATTCACGACATTTAAAATGATTTCTCAGTGATGTAATCCATGAGTTACATGACGTGTAAGGAATTTAAACATCTTGTAAATTCTTGAGCCTAGTTTTTAAAAATAGATTTACAGCCTCTAATTTTATATAGAGCCCTCGCTTCACCCTTCTCTCAAATATAGGATCCCACCAAGGTGCCTGAGGTAGTATTTCTCCCAATTTTATATCCAAACTCCATGTAATTTTCTTTTGGTCTCGTTAGATAAGGGTTGTTAAGATATTGATTCATTTTTAATTGTTCCCTGTTCCTCTGGATATTGGTTGCCATGTTTGGATTTAGGATCATATCCCTTTCTCTTATTTATTCATCTTTTAATTGATATCTATTAAAAAGTGTTGAATTAGGACTTGATAGTAGATAAGCACTCCACTATAGTGATAATGAAGGTGGTATATACTTTTTTTCCTTTCGGTTTATTATAGAGCTATTTTTCGTTATGATACAAACCATAATTTCTAACACAAGCCTGGAATTAAAATGTTAACTAAATTAGATAAAAGTGACACAATCAGAGTTTCCCATTAGTTCTTTGAGATTCATTAGGAGATGTTTTCCATAACCCAAGTCCACCCGTGGTGTGCCCCATTCCTTTTCATTGGTTTTGACCTTTGATGAACTACACGGGGGTGTTTTCATTTATTTTTATCAATTAAGGATGTTAAATTATGAATAAATGGAATTTTATTACATGATTAGAAGATGTAATACCTCCTTTATTTTTGGTAGAATAATATTCCAGGCCAGAATTAATTGAATGTATTAAATTTAATTGGTTAAATCAGTGTGTATACCTATTGGTGGTTTTTTGAAATTTCTTAAATGGATTTGATAGTAATTATGTTAAATGGTTGGGTAGACACATGTGATCTATTTAATGGGAATGTATATAAATGGGTGGTTATACCATTTAGACTTGATTAAATGCTAATAGAATACATGAGTTTCTTTAATCAAGGGATGTTATTGTTTATATGAGTGGGTAGACTCTTATGGAATTCAATTGATAAATGGTATGGAATGGATGAATGATGGTATAGATGCCATGGAGGTCTCTCCATGGATCTGTATTTTGGTATTGGAATGCTTGAGTATTGAAGATTCTTAGGTCATTATTCTATTCGATGCCTTGGGATATTCAACCCCTTGAAACATGATTTCTTGGACACACTAAGATGTGTCAGTATACACAGTCCTTGGCCTCCAACAAGTTCCTATACTATGTTTCTATGGATATGTGACTGCTAATAAATGGGGATTCCTTAGCCTTTGATAGCTTTGATCTATCCCTTCGTGGATTATACATTATTATATGGCACGACCAAGGGAAATATGACACTTTTTTTATTATGGTGGTTCCATTGAAACTTGATACACTTCATTATATGAAAAGGGTGCGGGATTTATTATGGATTTAATATATTGAACGATTCTATGGACAAGATATAGATGGATGTATGGAATGGCCATGTGTCTAGTTTATGTTGCTTTTGGATTCCTTATCAAGATATGAAAATCATTTCAAGAAGCTTTAAGAAGATTTTTGGAATTAATTTTTTTCACTGGTTATATTCCTAGGATAATCACACATATATTACTTCTTATTTACACCTTTTAGCATATTGCATTGTTCTAATTAGATTTATATAGACATGTGTATGGTTTACTACTTTTATGTTTATCCCGCATCCTGTTTAGTCTACCTTGTTGACCCAAACAAATTATATGGTGATAGGTACTATTAGGGGAAAGTTCCCTAACATATGTTGTTCATTTTTCACCAGGGATTATTTAAGCATATTCCCAAGATGAGGCTTGTGATGTAACTCGGATACCATTTTCGTTGTTTTGGTCTTTGGATACATGTACTATGCTGTATATCCTTTTACCTATTTTCGATACTTTCTATATACATGTATCATCATAATTATTATATATGAAACACTTAAGAATTTTTTTATATATTATTGTATTTATTATTTTGCAACTATGTTTTTTACTGCTTGCACAGGTCTGTGTAATTGGATTCATGTAAGTAGAGGATCTAAAATGGTGAATTCATCTATTTCAGTGCATCTAGGTCAGAGGGCAGTGTACATTGGTAAAGGTCTCTCTCTCATGGAACATGTATAGATTTCCATCATTTGGGTTTCCCTATATAATAAGGGCGGTGATAATTACTGACCTTCTTAGAGGTAAATAAATTCCATATTTCACAAATACATGAATAATTATAAGAAACAAATTTTCAAATTTGTTTGATGAAGGTCCAGATCAAGAGTGAACTCGGGAGGAGCCTCATGATGTTATGTGTATTGGATTATCTATTTCTATTGATAATCATAGAGGGAGTTAATAATAATCCGTGGATTATTATGAATTGGAAATAGTTATCTAAATACTAGTCGACATAATGGTAGGAACATATGGGAGAGCTATTTAAATCCATATAAAGAAAAAAAGGGAAAAGGGGGTGTTAGTGTGATAGTGGGTGTATGGTGGTATAAGGAAAAGGGTAAAAAGGCAAGAAAGGAAATTATTAGTTTCCAGAGCTGATGGAATCTAACACTGGATATAGATCTACGGATTAAAATTTTGGTTCATCAATTTTGGATCAAGTAATTAATGAATTCCGAGCCTTTCAAAATTTGAAAAAATGGAGTTTAAGGACATGATCAGGGTAATACAGAGGGTAACATAGAAAAGATCAAAAAAGGGGAAGAAAAGGAGGACGCAATACATATATTTATTATTTTAAATTCTAATGTACAAATGAATTCAGATCCAATATGGGTCAATGAATCATAGATAGAGATGGATAAAATCAAAAAAATAAAACAACATTTGAAAGTTAATGAAGAACAAGTGTATTGGATCAATAACCAAGATAAAATCATAGCATGACGCTTAGATGATTAAAAGATGAATGAAAAATATTACATTCAGACATGGTAGAAGTTGGATAACAACATTAAAGATATAATCCTAGATGATCTTGAAATGAAGGTCTATAATCATTACTGTATGCTATTCAAGGTAAGACACTCCAATAATTTCCAAAAAGTTTAATTATTTTTTCATAACTTACTATTTTTTACTAAATTTTTAGAACATATTTGATATATCACTTTTCCTCAAATTTGTTTTTGAAATACATAATTTTATTTAGTTATAAGGATATATATATCCTTCCTTGTCTATGGCTGAGATGACGTGAGTGTTCCAGCAGCAACAACCTCCCATGTTTTTTGGGGATGGCGGTCTAGAGGTAGCGGAGACGTGGATAGAAAATACATTATTTATATTCTACCTTCTTGAGATACATCTTTAGAGGTGGGTAATTGTCACAACATATATGTTGTGTGGAACAAAATTGTGTTGGTGGGATGTAAGGAATATGATGGTATGCCATGAAATATGGGTTGGAGTAATTTCCTGACCCGCATATTTGACTTATTTTACCTTGATACTCTATGTGTAAATTGGGCTAGTGAGTTAATTAATTGGGAGTAGGGCACAATGATAGTTATAAAGTATATGGAACACTTTGTAGAGCTGTATAGTTTTTTCTCCAACAAACCCTGTTGATGAGTTTTTAAGAGTGAGACACTTCGAGGAAGGTCTCACATATATATCAAATCCCATGATAATTCGTTTAGATTTACTTCAGTTACTTATTTTTTTAGGCGCTGATTACAATGTAGAGCTCGATGACAAATAGAAATATAGAGAAGGTGTGTGTGGTCTCTCGACCTAGTAGTTCATCACCATTTGGAATGAAGCGTCATTTTGATAATTCCAATGATATGAGTCGCATTTTGGTTATGATTAATGGTAGAATGGTGTTTTTTCATATGTGTGGATAAAGTGTCCACATGAAGAATCATTACGATTGCAAACTAATTGAGTATTCATATTACAATAGGATGGGCTATGTGCATCAGTTTTGGGGGATCTTATATACTACTGTGAGTGGTATGGGTCAGCTATAAAACTGAATTCAAGAGTAGGTTTCTAATCATCCCATTAGGTTGGAAGTCGGATCAGTGAAAGTCATTAAATCTGAACTAGTGGTGGTCATGGTCGAGGAATCCATACACCAGTTACACATAGACAACAATGTGGACCTACTCCGGGTAGGGATGTTGTGTCACATGGTTGTGGTATGGGACAAATCTATTTTTTACATCCTACCCCTATAGAAATGGGTTCTGGACCATCTACTTTGATAGGTATAATCATATTAGCCTCTACTATTCCATCTTCTCTTTTTGATACAATTGAAAAATATATTTTCATTGTTGTACCTTTGCTTAAATGCCTTGGGATTGTTGTTTTGTCTTATGTGATATTTATAATACCATATACATTGTTTGGGAGTAGAACATAGGGTGTACACTAGTGGAGGGAGTTCCCCCTTATGATTTGTATTTTTCACACCGTTTGCGATATTAATTATCTTTGAGATGATTTGGTTTGACATCATACTCAGGGTGGAATGAAATGTAGCTTATAAAGATTATTTTAATTTCTATCATGTGAGGGTGAGTTTCACATCACAACAGTGTTATGTTTCTACTAAAAAAGCATGAATGGAATGTCCATGAAAGGCAAGATGGAAAAAAATCATGGGATGGGTGGGATGATTACCCAGATCTCTATTTAGTATTTAGATGACTGGGGAGTGAGTCAGGTTGACTTCCCTCCATCAATTGATTTCTTCATGGATGTGTTCCGAGATAATTTTATAGAGTACCTCATGAGAGATAGGTATATTTCTCCATCAATATATTTCTAAGAGCTGCACAGATATCAATTCCACCTTACAAGATTTCTATGATGGGTTTGTATGTTCTCAAAAGGATGTTAGAAAATTTGTTGGCAAAGAGGTTTATTCAACCCAGTACTTCTCCTTGGGGTTCACCGATCCTTTTTGAGAAAAACAAATATGGTACTGTTAGGATTTTCATGGATCATTTGATGTTGAAGCAGCTGATAGTTAATAACGGGTATCCCTTACCATGGATAGATTATATGTTTTATCATCTTCTAGGAGCTTTAATGTTGTCATAATTTTATTTTGGGATCTGAATATCATTAGGTGCACATTATACCTTCCAACATAGCTCATAAAACTTTTCATATCAGGTATTGTCTATAGAAGTATGTGGTTATGTTGTTAGGTCTCAAGAACATGTAAAATGTTTTCATATTGCTGATGAACCAAGTGTTCCATTCTTACATGGACTCTTTTGTGGTAGTTTATGTGGATGCTATGTTAGTGTATTATCAAAATAGACATTACCATGCCAACCAAGTTGAGATTACTTTGAATACATTGAGAGAAAAACTATTATATTCTAATATCAAAAAGTTACACATATGGATATATCTGATTCATTTCATGTGATATATCATCTTAGAGATAAGAGTGATAGTGGATTCAGGGAATGTGGGAGCTGTAGTTTCCTGGGAACATTCTAAGAATGATTTTTTCATATTGAGTTTATTGGGGATTTATGGTTTCTAAAGATTTTTCATAAATTACTTATCATATTTATCAGAACCACTAACGTGATTTAGTATGATGGTTGTGAATTTGGTATGGTAATATTATTACGAGGAAGCCTTTTATAAGACAAAAGGAATATTAACCTCAACCCCAGTCCCGATACTGCTAGAGATGGGCGTGAGATTCACAATGTATTGTGAAACATTATTTATCAGGATGGGAGTGATGCTGGTGTAGGTGGATAGAGTCATGGCCTATAGGTTTCGGCAATTTATGCCACATGAGAGGAATTACTTGTTTTATGATCTCGAGTTACCTTCCATTGTTCATGATTTTCACTGTTGGAGACATTAATTATTGGGGGCTCATTTTGTGGTTTAGATGTTCTACATAAGCCTCAAGTATATATTTTAAAAAGGTGATATGAATTGAAGGTGGGTGTAGTACATATAATCTTTTGACTTTTGAGTTTTCCTATATGACATGTAAATGAAATGCAGTGGTTGATTCACTATGTTTGAGGAATTAGATAAAAACAGGGTAGTAGGCTAGTTTCTAGTGGTAGCTTACGAAATTGTTCTATGAGACACAAATGGAGGTTCATGATAGTTCGAGGTAGATTTATCAATTATCCTTAGTTCTGATTTCTACCATGATGGATAGAGTGAGGATGATGTAACAACCAAATTCGGATGTCATAGTTCTATGGGAGAATGTTGATGGTTAAGACCCCCCTCCTAGTTGGACCATACATGAGTACGAAGGATTGTGTATCCAGGGAAATATTTTTGTTCTAGTGGATAAATTCAGAATATGATGTAGGAGATTCATGCTTCATCCTAAGAAGTGTGTCCCGAAGTCACCGAGATTTATTGTTATTTGTTCCATTAGTACTGTTGGTTGGGTATGAAGTATGAGTTAGCTAGTTTTTTTACAATGTATTCCACATGTCAGTAAGTGAAGGCATAAAACCAGTGACCAACTGGAAGTTTACAATAGTTACCTTTTCATTAGTGGGAATGGGATGATGTCAAGATACATTTTTTGACTTGTTTTTCGAGTTCATCTTGAAGTAATAAATACATTATGGGTTGTTGTTGAGAGGATCATGAAGGATTACAATTTATTTCTAATAAAAGAGACCTAAAGTGTTGATGATATTGGGAGGATATATATTTTTTAAACACCATGACTTCATGGGGTCCTATCCACTATCATATTGGATAGGGATTCCAATTTTATGTACCATTTCTGGATGAGTATTCTAAGGGAACTGGGTACATAGGTGCTTCTGAGAAAAACATACCACCATAAAACTGATGAATATTCAGAGAGAATGTTACTAGTTCTAGGGAATTTATGTAATCATGCATCATTTATTTTGGGGGCTCTTAGGAGTGGCACATTCCCACTGATGAGTTCTATAACAGTAATAGTTATTAGTTGATGAAATAGATGGAAACCTATAATGAATTAAATAGTTGTCCATCCCGATCACCCTTGTACTAGTTTGAGGTAGGAGTGGAAGCTTTACTAGGACCGCATCTCATGAAGGAGACTTCATATAATTCCATTTGATTCAAAAGAATATTACTAATACATATTCTCAATTGAATTATTATGCCAATCTTTATAGATGGCATGTTGAGTTAGTGGTTGAGGATCATTACATTTTGTGTGTTTCACTAAGGTTGGGAAAATGATAGATCTAGATGTAGGGTAAGCTTTCACCATAATATGTCCAGCTATTTGAGATCTCAAGAGATTCATCTTGGTAGCCTTTCAATTGTAGTTACATTAGAGGTACCCGTCCATTCATGATGGCTACCATGTATCTCAACATTTCCTCTATCATTCAGACCTGTCTCTTTTTTTCTACCTGAGGAGGGTGAGCTACAAGTTGATAGGTTCTTTGAGGATAATATGATACGTATCATTAATTGGGGCATGATGATTCTCTACGACCAGTCATTTCCTTTAATACAGGTTCTATGGTAGCCCTGTCATTTGTAGGATAAGAATTTGGATTGGGAAGATGACAAACGTGCTCAGTAGCCAAAGTATTTCCCAGAAAAATCTTGACCTCCCATTAGAGGGAAGTTTTTGGATTAATTTTATTAAGTAGGAGGATTGTAAAATCCTGTGTTTTTCTAGATGTATAGATCCATTTATGTCTAGTGGAACTCTTATTTTTTGGCTTAGACCCTAAGTCGGGCCATGTGTTGGTTGTGTACTTCTTGGGAAAGAAGTGGCATGATGTCTTTATTTTAGCTTCATTCCAATTACAAGATGTGTAATTGGAATACATGTAGTTTATTTTTTCATTAAACGACATGTAATAGTCTATCCCGGAACATTCACTCTATGTAAGGTGATTTCCAAGGGAGGGAACCAATGAGTTACATGATGTGTAACGAATTTACATGTCCTGTAATTGCCCGAGTCCCATTTTAAAAATAGTGGAAGGGGTCACTAATTTTTAACATAGCCCTCACCTCACCCTTCTATCACACGTAGGAACACCCCTAAGGAGCCCAAGGTTTCCATTGCACTCGGTTGAAGATCTGGAATCTATTTTCTTTCACTTTCAGTCTCATTATATCCACCAAAGTGAAATATAGATTCTTTTTTAACTATTCCTCATTCTTTTGGATGTCAGATGCGATGTTTGGATTCATGATCATATGTCATATATTTCCATTCTTCATCTATCTATCATATTTGTACTATAAAGAGTCAAATGAAGACCACATATTGGATGAACACTCCACTATAGATCTAAGGTATGTGTTCCATACTTTATTTTCAGATTTTGGTGCTTTATAGAGTTATCATCCATTATTCAGCCCACCAAATTTTTTTATGGGTCCCTATAATTGAAATTTATAATTAAAATAGATGAAATATGATCTCTTAGGTATTCCCATCGGTTCCGTGAATTCTTGGTTTTTTCACCAACCTAAGGTATCCTAATAGGTGTTGTAGGACTTTTCGTTCGTTTTGACCTTTAATAAACTTCACAAGGGGTGTGTTATTATGTTTTCCTAGTTTAAGGAAGCTCAATATTTATTAAATGGAATTTAATTAAATGATTTGAATATGTACATCCTACTTTACTTATGTTATCATAACATTATATTCCTAACCTGATTAAATGGATTAAACAAAATTGGTTAATCAAGTGGATATACTCATTAGTTGTTTTAAAATGGCTTAATTGGATTTTTTTAGTAATTGTGTTATATGGTTAGGTATACCCATGTGATATGTTTCATAGAAAATGGTGATAAATGGGTGTGTATTGCATTTTGACTTGATTAAATGGGAACAAAATAAAGGAGTAGGTATACTCATGAGATGTAATTGATTATATAAGTTTGTAGACTCATATGGAATTGAATTTTCAAATGGTATAAAATGGATGAATGTTTTTATAGATGACGTAGATAATTATACATAGATCTGGAATATGGTAGTTGATTCCTTGATTAGTGATTATTCTTGGGTCTTGATTCTATTGGATTCCTTGGGCTTTTCTACGCCTTGGATTCAGGTTTCTTGGACTTCTGTTGAACATGTTGGTATACATGTTTCTAGAAATGCTACTAGTTCTTATTCAACATTTCCATAAAGATGATCCTGGGAATCATTAGGGACGCCTCAGTATTTCACACCTTGGATCCTTCTCTTAGTGGTCTACACATCATTTAACGACACATCCCTCAGATATATGACAGTTCGGATATTATGACGTGGTTGTGGAAATGTGACGCACTTCATTATATTGTAAGGCTTTAGAATTTTATTATGAATTCATTATATAGAGAGGTCGTGTAGAAATGATATGGATGGTTTTATGGTGAGACCATGTTTCTTGTTATAATTCTTGCATCTACCTTTTAGGGAGAAAAAACTTGTTATAGGGATCTTTGAGAGTATGTTTGGTGTTACTTTGTTTTTGTGGTTTAATGCCTTGGGAATTCACACCTACATTACCACTTCCTTGCACATGTTTTGAATAAAACATTGTGGTTCATAGAACTATATATATATATGGGTGGTTTCAAACATGGATTTTTTTCTCGCACCATGTTTTGGCCACCTTAGGGACCCAAACAGATTATACAGTTTTATGTATTGATAAGGGAATGCACAATAACAGAGGTGGTTGATTTTCTGCTTTGGAGCATTGGATCATTGGACCAAGATGAAGCATATGATGCTACTGGGATAACATTTTTTCTTTTTCATACATGTATAATTCTTTATATCTGTGTACCTATTTGTTCTTTTTTCTAGGTACATGTATCATCAACATCATTATATATGAGAAACTTATGGATTTGTTATATATTCATGTCCTTCTTGTGTTGAAACTATGATTTTTTACTATTTATTATAATTTTTTTATAATTATATTCCATTATGTATACTCTGGTTATGATGGAATAGTCTCCCCACTAACAAACATAGGCCCACACTACTGTTTAGCTGCATCTAGAATTTTGGGAGATGTGTTTGATTCTATGTGACCCAACCAGGCTTGGGGAACCCTTAAGTAAACGAGAAAACAGGTTTAGAAAATTGAAATTTCATAAATTATTTTAAAATTATTTGAGTTGGGTGAACGATAAAACCAGTTTTCAAAGTAAAAAACCTTCAAAAGATTGAAAAGTTTTTATATAAAAATACAATGTGAAATTCATTCCAATATACTATATTGGATTAAATGATATAAAATTGACCTAATTATAATTTAAAACCATTCAAATATATATTTTAACAATATAAATAAATTTTATGAAAATGATGTTTTCAATAGAAATACAATATTTTTTAACTATTCATGAAAACATGAAACTGAATAGAAAAATATAGATAATTCAACTAATGTAAATATTGATGTTACTATTCCAAATATAAATATTATTTTATAAAATATAAATTAAAAAAATTCAAAAACATTATTTCATAAATATTTTTAAACAAAATGATACAAAAATACCTTTTTAGAAAAATCCTTATTTTATGCATACAAATAGATTTTTTTCTTATATAATGTCTAGAAATCATATAAGAAGAATTCTAAATATTATATTAGATATATTATATATATATATATATTATTGTTATAATTATTCATGAATTATTTAATTATCTATTAGTATATCATAAACTTGTGCACATTTAAATAGTTTTTTAGAAATAGATAACTTTTATTTTAAAAATTGTATTACATTCATTTATAATTAATAGGTCACAATAGAATTAATTACTTAAAAAAATTTATATTATATTTTCATAATTTAGTTAATAATTTTGATCCCCACTATTCTAATTACGATGGGATAATTACCATATTAAAAAATAATATTTATTTGTTCGTCTAATATCGAAGTGTTGTATCATGTATGCTATCAAACATATTTATTCATTTTATAAAAATTGGATGTTACAATATATCACCACATAAAATCATGATAATATAAATTTATATTTATTAATATCATATCCTCGTCAATTTATTGTCTTTTAGAGGAGGGGTGGGGAAGATATTGTGTCCATCCATCCATCCTCCCACCAGGATGTTGAGAAACACCCCCAAAATTGGTTTTAGTTGGCACTATGTACTTGAAATTAGTGGAGTGTGTAAATAAATCATAATAAAATACAATGTATATATAATATCTACCTATGATCCCAACCAATGGGTTCATAGACAAGGTTCCAACCAACTTTAAATGTTATCCATGTTCACTAATGTCTCTAAATAGAGAACCCAACAAAAAAGCCACACACCACAATTCACATTTCATCTTCATTTCTAGATAATATTTTTTTTCGTATTTTCATCACTAAATGGTTCCATTATACCATCCCATTATTTCAATACCTAACTAATTAATTATTTAACAAACCCATTATTTCAAATTCAATAATATAAATTCATTCCAATACTACCCAAGAAACTACCACAACACATCACAAAATCATTACAATTTTCAGATTTAGGAAAATGGATTTAATCATATTCAACTTCATTATTTAAGGGAACTCTCACAAAATCCATAATCATTAGGGAAAATATTTTATTAATAAAACATATTTTATTAATAAAATTCATTTAATGTTAACACAAATAATCATACCATAAAATATCCCATAACACATAACAAATCATTAAAAAAAGTCTATCTATAGAATTGATTTTTAGTGAAAAATCAAACACTCCTAACTAATTAAACAATATTAAAATAAAATAAAAAACATGTGAGTGGTCATTTATTAAGTAAAACAGTAATGATTAATTTCATGTGATTATCACTTTCTTTCTCTCTCCTCTATAATCTGTCCATTATATAAATCAACACCGCATGTGATTATAAGGGTATTTAAAAAAATTCTATTAATAATACATTATTTGTACATAATTATCTACAATAATAATAAATCATAAAAAATAAAGTAAAAAATACTTTATTCATTATATTTATCAATTAATCAATTATTTATCTTTAATTAATTTGATGAAACTATATTACCAAAGGATAACATTAGTATACCACTCCAGCTTCATTCAAAAATAAGAAAGATGAAGGATCCTCTATATGGAGTTGAATACCAAAAAAATATTTTAAACAATGTTCACAAGGCCGAACATGAATCTATAATTACATGATTATACTTCTTAAAAAAGTTAAATGTAAAAAAATTATTATATTAAATCTGGAAAATATAGCTCGACACCTATAAAAAACTAGGCTCTATGTTTAGACGTGTGGAGATGAATTCAACAGAACTGACAGATCATCAATCCGGTTATAATTGAAGGAGATATGAAATAGACAAGTTGAGATGTTTTGGTATTTTATTTACATGATTTTTAATTATCAAATAAATTATTCGTTTAATTCTCACATATAATTCCTTAATTTAATTCTATCATTCAAATCAGATTCCATTGAACAATTAATATTCAATTTTTATGTTTAAGTTTCCAACATTTATTATGTAACAAACTAATCCAGAATACCGTCTAAAATGATATTTGAGCTGATTCACCACTAACCTGGTCAGTTTTCCCAATATCCATGGGCCGGTGGAAAGAACATTGACATCAAAAACTAATCGTTGCATATGATTTTTACCTAAAAATGTCTATAATAACCCAGTACAATGCAGATGTAATTAACATATATATAAATCAATACATACACGCCAATGTATAAGGATACAGTAAGGAAACTAAAAAGATAAAATATCAACAAAACTTTCCTCATAGTGGTCCACGACCACCCACCATGTCCCATGTCACCAACCCCTAGAAACCCTAACTTGAAGTCCATAAAGAAATGTGAGATCATGAATAGAATCCTAAAGATAATAAATTGATTGAAATACAAAAAAGTACAAGTATGGTGTGAGATAAAGAGCCTAGTAGGGTACCACTGAGGATTCCATAATAGATTCCAAAATTTAATTAACCATGAATAGAAAATTATATTTTAATTAAATTGGTATGTAATTTCACATCATATTTAATAAAACCATTATTTACATTTCAAATAATGGAATATTTTTAATCAAATGGCATAAATAAACATTTTATGTAAAATAAATAATATAAACTCACAAGGTATATAAAATAATTTATATGAATGGAATATATTCATTTCAAATACAAAAAAGTAAAAAACATGATCATATTCCTAAAAGGTATGGTAGTTCATCGATAAATGACTCCACACACTCTAGGTGACCTAGAAATATATGTATAAACACATCACATTGGTATAGCCAGAGGAGAATTCATCACCATTCCATCAGGGATGTGGTGTGAAAAATTTATGTTTTTTAATGTTGTAAATCATAGAGTATTTTCCAAATAACTCACTAAATTCCTAAGGATATCATGTGCTCAAATTTACAAATCAACGATGGTAAATTTACTTTAGGGATCCTTGAAATAAAATTCATCCCATTATTTGTTTCATTTTTGACATATTTTCGTATAAAAATCAAAAATATGATTTTAATCAAAACATGCATTTTTCCAAGATAAAACTCAATGTATTCTATCAAAACCATTTGAATACATTTTTACAAATATGAATTTTATATTAGGTCAATAATTAACTTTCACAATTTAAATTCAGAATTTTAAATTCCCAAAAAGTTCCATAAACATGAAAAAAATAAAATTCAAATATTAAAATTTCCCTAAATTAAAAAAAAAAATCAATTCAAAATATTTTATAAAATCCAATATTCAAAATATTAATAATACCCACATACTTTAACATTCTTCATTAAAATTACAACAGATCTTTTATCTATCAAAATTTAAATTTTTATTAAGCCATTTTGAGTTAAAATGGGAAACCATGGTTTGGAGACAATTCCACTACGTGCTAAAAGAGCTCACAAGATTATTAAACCAAAGACATAGATATCTTGAATCAGCTACCCTAGAAGGTTCACATTTCAGTGAACTAACCCGTAATAATAGGTTCTCTTTGATAATCTCTTCAAGGTGACTGAGAATCCTCTCCATTGTCTGGATGAATTCCTCTGAGTTGGTTATGCTATGATTGATGCGCTAGTCCAGTATTCGATCTTGTTTATCTATCCATATTTCTTGCACCTCACTGGTGTGAACTTGCAACCATATTTGGTAAATTCTTTTGATCTTCTATTCTTATACATTTGGTCAGACCACTTTTTCTAAAATTTATTCCTTGGAGTGCATGAGTTGTTTCAACCACTCCATAATTTATTCACTTTCCCCCTTCATTAGGACATTCCTCCCATTGTTCATGTCCTTCTTGGTCGACCTTGTCTCCATAAAACAATCCTTTAAAATAATAATTTATTTCATGTAAACCCCAAATCATTAAAATTAAGTATTACAATTTCCAAAAGATTGAATACATTTAAGAACAATGGTTTACAACCTATTTTCATGTTGATAAATCATTTATTTAAAATAACCAATGAATACCAATTTCAAAATAAGGATAAGATCATTCGAATAGTTTTCTTCATCATTTAATAAATTTAGGTCTTTACAACAGTTTATAAATTCTCAAACTGTTCAATTAATTTAATTCACATCAAGGACGATCATTTAAAAAGAAAAAAACATAGGGCAAATCCATTAATTTCTCCAAAACAACATTTAATAGGTCGTTAAAAATAAATTAAACCAAACTTATCATTAAAAAATTCGAAACAAGGTAAGAAATATAATGTTTATATTCATTAAATTAATTCCATGTTCAAATAAAATGAAAAATGGGGAAGGAATCCTTTATTTGGATTTAAATGTACCAATTTCTTACAAATATCAAATTTCCAAAACCAAATCCCTCAATTCAATGGAATTAGGATTTTGTGATTAACCAATTGAATGTAATTTAATTGAAATAAATTAATTACATTTAAATAAATCAATTTAAATTTAATAAATCAATTTATGGTTAATAAAAATTGGGCATCCTGATGGAACCGCTATAATTGAATATTTGGAAACGAACCCCAATGAATCCATATTTTGTCACCTTAAGTGGTGATCACCAGATTTATGAATTTATATATTAAAATAATATATATGATATCCTAGATCTATAATTCCACATAAATCAATCATGATCCAAAAAAAATCATCGAATTCACAGCATTTAGGAATAAAAAATCAAGAGAAGAATGGAGATCAATGATCAAGAAGAAAAGAACTCACCAAAAGAGTCTATCTAAAAATCAATTGGCACTTAGATCCTCCTATAAATGATGTTTGTAGAAAACATAATGCACTAATTGGATGCCACATGCTATAGAATTTCATTATGATTGAGTGGGATGAGTTTGGGGTAGAAGATGGGGGTTTTATGACAATAATAATAATTTTTGGGACATTAATTATAGGTCACATGATTTATTGGTCCATGTTGTACAGTTACTACCAACAATTAGAAAAATGTTCAAAAAGTTTCACACTTTATTTAAACCATTATTAAACCATTCAAAAACAGTGAAATTGTTTTCACACATTGTTTTACCATTTCCAAACCAAGCACAATCCATGCAATATTTTTTTCACATTGTTTAACTATGTGTAAACCATGCACAAAATGTGAAACTTGTTGCAAACATTGTTTAACCATGTGAAACCCATTAAAGACATTTCATATATTGTTTAACCATGCATAACCCATGCACAAACCAGGCATACCAGGTCTCAAAACTTTTTTAACCCTGAAAAAACCCTAATCAAACCATGAAAATGGCCTAGATTCCTTCAAAAAAGGTCTAGTAAAATTCTAATACAATATTTAATGAGATCCAATAATTGGGAACTCAATTCAATAGGTTAAAAAAACAAAAACATTTATTTTATAACTTCCAAACCATAGAACTATCTATCCCAAGAAGGCATCCGATCTGAAAGATAAAACATGATAACATTAAAAGAAATCTAGCACTCATCATGTGAGGTTGATGGTCTGCAGTATTGAATAGAGACTCAATCAAAGGTTAAAAACACACAAAAATCCATGATTAACACACCATGATCATCCCATTTCTCCATAAAATTGATATACTAGAGATAATCAATGATTTATGCAGACTGAGCCTGATAACATGATGATATCATCAAATCAAATACCAACACCACCAAGTGCATGGTCTATCAAATATACACATCATTATAGCTGTGTAATTACATTAGAAACTTCTATCAAAGTCGAACTATAAAGTTCTCAAACATCCACGTCAGTGCACAATGGGGCACTACACTCTCCAAATAGAGATCATAAAATATATCAAAATTGAGTTCTCACCATCACATAATAAATTAGTAACATGAAGGAATAATAAACATGATTTCAAGAAAATAATCCATTATTAGAACCATATTACAAAAATTACCACGAACAAGGTCCATAAGATATCATTCATAATAATCCCAAAACAAAAGTTTTCCATAAATTGAAAGGCCACAAGAAGGAAAATACAAACTGTTTCCAGCCTGATGTTGGAAATAACAAGCAGGAAACTCGTAACTCCCCCACCATGTGAAACGATTTACTCCATATCCTATGGTTGGAGCCCTATAATCATGAATCATATACTATCATGTTTCTAAGAGATAATTTTTCTGAAAAAATTTTCCTTATTGAGAGGCACAACAAACAAAACCTCTTATGGTGACCTTGAAGGCCACATCGTCCTCAGTCTTTGGGAGAACTTTTACACCACCTATTAGAATTACCAGGTTCTCCATGATAGAAGAACAAGAGAGGAATATTAATTTCTCAAGATGTATGTACATTATAAACCACCAGATATGGTTTCTCTGCATTCAGTTACTTAACTAGCTCTACATCCGCAAAGAAAGCCTTATTGAACATCCACTAATAAGAGATCAACCTGTCCATAGTCATGATGGTTAAGATTTTCTAATATAGATAGCCTTACTAAAATAATAATAATAAATCCCATGTCTAAAACCTACCAATTGTGATAAATTCACGGAATACTCCAAAACCAACTTTTCATCTTGACCAAAACCCAAGAACTCAAGAAAAAATATCATTCTTCACTTCCTTGGGATACTCTGAAAAAATGGATGACTTGAAGGATTCCCAGGATGTTAAGGTATAAAGACAAGGGGGAATCTCCACTTTCCACCACTTCTGAATAGGTCCCTAAAATACTGAGTCGATAGAAATATCATTCATAATATCAAAAAAATTAGAGACTATATCATCATATAAATTTTTTCAAGACACTTTAGTGCCTCAAGAGATCCTTATTCTCCATTATTTGAAGGTGGATGAAAATAAAATAATATAAGGATGCAGATCAATTTATTGAATGTCTCTATCTCCACCCCATAATATGGAATCTAGGATGAGTTGTTGACAAGTATTATAGTTCTGGAAAATCAAAATCATTACCCCGATGACTGGACTATTTGACCAACATTCATTCTATATTGAAGGAATTCTAGATATAAATTTTTGAACATCACATAACATAGGAATATCAACTCAAGAATCAAATAATACTCAAGAATATCATAATTGTTTAAAAAAATTAGAACCCACAATAATAAAAAATCATTGATTTAAAAACACACAAGATTTATCCATTAATAAAAAAATTATATTTACTTTAGAAATTATAAATTTTTCCATAAATCAATCAATGTTTCAAAAACTCTTATCCAACATATGTAAATTATTTCATGGTTTCAAAATCAACAATCCCACATTCCAATCATCATATTCATTTCCATTTAAATTTAATAAAAACTAATTTTTTCCCTAAAAAGGTTTTTTTTTCAGGTTACATAATAGTCATTGATAATTAGATTTCAAATCCTATCATTTCCTAAAGATCATTTTTTTTTCATTCAAAACATTTATCAATGAACTTGAAGAAACATGTTTTGTGAAATAAGTTTGTTTTCACATGGGATTTAATATTATTAACAAGGGATTAAATTTGTATCCTATGAACATGTGCATAGAAAAACCCATATCCATAACCCACATAGACAACCTCACATAAGTGAAATCACCTGTAAGAAAATTGATAAGAATTAAAGTGTAGAACAATGATATATCTATAAAATTATAGGCCTTATGGGCTGGTAAACCACACAAAAACCTCACAACTATTAATGGTTGGATTTCCAAACAAGCCACATGAATTACTCAAACTTTACCTGAACATTAAAACAAGGTTCCACTAACGTCATCCATCCATTAGGGTTCTAAAATTCATCATATATTTCGAGAAAAAAGATAATTTCATTGAGAATATAAATAATATTTATCACAAAAAACAAATAAATCAATATAAGAAATCAAGTACCAACATCCCGTGTAACTCATGTTTCATCATTAATGGTTGTTAATTAAGGACTTGCTTATAAAAAACATCTTTAGTCCAAACAAATTCCTAATCTCATATGTACCATTAATCACCCAAATAAACATAAAAATTTCAAATAAATAAATTTCACTTTAATGAAAGACCTCCTTTTAAAATATTTTTAATGAAGAAAACTAGAAGACCATCTAAACTGATATCTGAGCTGATTCACCGCTAACGCAATGTGTGTTCCCGGTCTGCACAGGTTGAAAATAAGAACCCGAGAATCAATACATAGATTTTGGGAATTATATTTCCCCAAAAAGATTTATTATAATAGATTATAATGCGGTAAAATTATTTTTTATAGAAATAAAAAAATACATACCAATGTACAAAGAGACACTAAGAAAAATTAAAGCAGAACATAACAACCAAACCTCACCTCCTAGTGGTTCGAAACCACCATCCATATCCCAATACACCCTAAATTTGTCACACTAACTCAAAAACCCAAAAGTATTGTGATATTATGAACACATGTTATATGATAATAAAGTGTTTCAAATACCAAAAGGTATAAACAAGGTGTGGCCTAATGATCTGGGTAGGGTCTCACCAAGGACGTCATATTAAATGTTAACATTTAATTAACAATGTAAATATATTTCTATTTTAAATATACATGTTTCTAAATTCAAAATAATATTTCAGGAAAATTATGATTTACATTCCTAGTGATGGAATATTTTAAAAAAATGGATTAGTAAAACTATTTATATTCAACAGTTTATATAAATTCACAATCCAAGTAAAAAAGTTTACAACAATGAAATATTGTCATTTAAAATACCGAAAAGTTAGAGACATGGTCATATTCCTTAAAGGTATGATATTTACAAGATAAAAGTCTCCGGAAATTGAAAGTGACACGAAAATACGTGTATGCACACATCCCTTTTGTATTGCCAAAGTCAACATGAACACAATACTAATTTGAATGTGACATGTTACATTTATGGTTTGGAATGTTGTAAATTGTATAGTGATGTCCAAATAACCCACTAACAATCTAAGGAACTCATGTTCCCTAATTTACAAATCACTGGTGGAAAATTAACTTTAAGCGTCCTCAAAATACAATTCATCCCAATCTCCATTTCAAATATTCTAATTTCCTATTAAAAAAAGTGGTTTTATTCAATCCATTCCCTTTCCATAATTAAACAAAATGGTTTCTACAAACTCATTTTGATCAATTTTTGAAAAATAATAATTTGAAATCAATTATTAATTCACTTCACAATTTCAAGTCAACAATTTATATTTCAAAATATTTACATACATTTTAGAAATTTTAATTGAATAATTTAAATTCCACCAAATTAATTCTATTTCAATTCCAATCATTTTATAAAACTCAATATTCAAAATGGTAATAATACATGCTTCCATTAAAAATTCATAATTAAATATCCAATTATTTTTTAAAACAATAATTTATTATAATGAACGCAAAATTCATTCATAGGCTATATTACAATTTCAAAAGTATTGAAATCATTTCAAACATGAGTTCACACCCCTTTTCTTGTGGATAAATAATTTATTTCAAATAAAAAACACCAATTTGAAAATAAGGATAACATAATTCAAATGACATTCTTGTCCTTTTAATAAATTCATTCATTTAATACTATTTAGAGAACATCAAACAGTTCAATTCAATTAATTCAAATCAAGGAAGTTCATTTAATAAATCAAAACTTGTGAAAAAAATCCCTCAACATCATCAAAAAATACATTAAAATATCTATAAAAAAAATAAACACAAACCTGGAATTAATCAATCCATAAAAGGTAATAAATATCAATATTATAGTCATAAAATTCATGCAATGTTCAATTCAATGTAAAATAGGTCAAAGAAGATTGTTTGAGGAATTTAATAAACCAATTTAAAAACAAAATCCAATTCCCAAAACCAAAAACCTAATTTATGTGGAATTAGGTTTTTAAATTAAACAAACTGAAAACAATTAAATTTATTCTAAAAATTTGAAATTAAATAAATCAACTTAGGGTTAATAAAAATTATGCATCATAACAGAAGACCTACTTGTAATATTTTGAATACAACCACATTGAATATAGAATGTTTCACCTTTGATGGTAATCACCAGAGCTATGAATAATGTTCTTGAATGAACATAGAGGATCCCTAAGTTTAAAATTTCTCATCAATCAATCAAGATCAACAAAATTCAAGGGGTTTAGAACCTTTAGTAAGAATAAATCAAGAGAAGAAGGAATATTAAATATTTAGAAGAAATAAACTCACCAAAGAAGAGATCTATGCTTTTACTGAAACCTTTATCTTCCAAGAGATGCTATTTGGGGAGAAACAAAGATCTAGATGGGTCCCAAAAGCTAGATATTTGGATTATGATTACATGGTAGGAGTTTGGTGTAAATTAGGGAGTTTCTATACATTATTTACAAAATTTATAACATTAATTATTGTTCTTATGATTTCTTGAGCCAAGTTTCATGGTTAGTACTAACCATGACTAAAACAGGGAATATGTTGTGCACTTTTATTAAACAATGCACAAATGATGTGAAAACAACGGAACAAGTTTCACACATTGTTTAAATATGTTCCAACCATTCACAAACCTTGCACCATGTTTCACATAGTATAATAACGCAAAAAACATGCAAAAACCATGAAACATGCTGCACACGTTGTTTAAACATGAACAAACTATGCAACAAGTTGCACAATATTCGTAACCATGCACAATCCATGAATCCTAGATTACACACTTTTTCTAAACAATGAACAAACCGAGAAAAGGCCCATAAATCGCCAAAAAGGTGCACTAAAATTCCAAAAACAACTCATAAAGAGGTCTAATCATAGGGTACTCAAATAAATGGATAAAAACACATAAACCTATTAATGTTATGTTATATATAATTATCATTATTATTATTAGCCAATTGTGCTTTTTTTTACATTGTGTCACACCGCACATGGTGTGCCACCTCCTTTATTATATCATTAATTACCCCTTTCTATTTTTTAATGCCACCTCTTAAATCTCCTTTATTTGTACACTACAATGTTCTTATATTATTTTAAATTACTAACCTCACTTCATGTATCATCTTTTACACTTAATTATTATAATCATTTCTTTTCTTTTCACCTATCAATCTCATATATATCCTCTATTTAAATATTATTCAATTTTTTTCATTCAACCCCTCTCTCTCTCTGAGTCTTTAATTTCTATTTATTTTATATTCTTGAACTCTAAAAATCACACCTAATTACCCACATTTCACATTTTTAATTTTTTTAAATTCATTTATATTTACAACAAATAAATATCACATGTTTTATTAATCAAAATCATTATATATATATATTCAATATAACAAAAACCATATAAATTGAGTGGTATATAAACACTAAATATTAGTATATATATGTGTGTATGTTTATATATATATATATATATATGAAAAGTCATATATATAACAATTTAAATTATATAACAGACATATATATAGATATATTCATAATATAAAACTAAAAAACTGATATATGATTATTCATATAAAAATTTAGTGTGTGTGTGAGTGTATATATATTTATATACATATATAATCTTTATATAATAGTTATTTTTAAAATTTTAATTACATTATTACATAAGTAAATATACATATTTACACATGTGTGATATCTATTATATAATGTTTAATATGTTTTATAACTAAATATATTTAAAAAAATATTTAAGTTAAATAGTATTGAATGTTGTAGAATTAAATAAATTTTACTAAGTTAAATATTTTTTTAAAAATAAAAATTAATTTCATAAATAAAAATTTACATCTTTTTAATTACATCCAAAATTGGAATAATAGTTTTAATCCCAAAATATAAATTACAAATTTAATTTAAAACAACTATTATATTAATATTAACTAACATATAACTACTAGGAACCCCATAATTCTAATGGAATGCTTGAAAATATTTATGAACTATACAATTACCATGTTACATTCAAATAGAAAATTTTAAACATAATTTTTTTCATGAATATCATTATTCCAACTAGGATATCCTTTCATCTCATTGATTAAAACATAATGATTTATTATGAATGATCAAAATATGAGTGAGATTGAATCCTCAGCAAGAGTTACATAAATATAAATATATAAATATAAAATGAATAATAATAAATAAAAGATAATTAATATGGAATGTTAAATATTTTAACACACATTCCTTTTATTCAATAACATTTCTATCATGATTAGATATGGAATAATTAATATGGAACTGTAAATGACTAAAAAAACATTACAAGGATTAAATAAATGTATAATGATATGAATCCATAGATAATACTCAAAATGCCCAGGGCCCAGACATGTTGGCCCTAAAATTTAACAAATAAAAGTAAAATTATAGAACATGAATTATAAAACGGTTTTACAAATGAAATAGTGAACAACTCACCTCATGAAATCCTAAAACCACTATGTATAGTGGTGAGGTATCCGGAAGGACCACATGGTAATCATCTCCATGAAAGTTTGTTTTGAGAAAGCATTATCAACCTGGTAGGCCTCTCTATAAACATGGTTCACCACAAGATTAATACACCTTATCTAGTTGATACAACCAGTCCAATGAGGCATAACCTTCAATGGTACATCACTTGATCTCGATTTTAGAGCATTAACATCACACTAAGAATTTTATTCAACCCACGTAAAATTCCAATTCTAGAAGATAGTATTATTCACTGCAACAATAATGGAACATAATTCAAATTCATAAGTATTCTGTTAAC
Source organism: Viscum album (assembly GCA_963277665.1). Taxonomy (NCBI): domain Eukaryota; kingdom Viridiplantae; phylum Streptophyta; class Magnoliopsida; order Santalales; family Viscaceae; genus Viscum; species Viscum album. The sequence continues at coordinate 994,131,695 of OY728126.1, forward strand.
CAATAATGTGATGAAAATACCCTTTGACAAACTAACAGTATGTGTGAACGATCCCACCACATCCTGATAATCATGGTGCTCTGAGTGTATCCCCATCCACATTGATTTTGACACATTCCCAATTTGGTGATATCCAGTGGATGCTTTTTATCATAAGTGTTTTATGTGGCCTACATAAGACTTTGAGAAGATGAAGGGAGGTGATATGAGCCACATTATTATCTATAGAACTATACTGGAGCACTGTAGGCGCATAGACATCCTGGTGAACCTACAAGGTTTCTATATTCTATGAGACCTATTGCCTATCTAGCATTCCATCATTTCTAGCAGTCCATATTGTGTAAAAAATAGCCGAGAATGTTTCTAATAATAGACTATGGAGTTGCACACTCTGATACCGACTAGAAATGTGCACCAATAGCTCTTCAACAGTCCTCTATACATTCATAATATAATTAAAAATCAATCCAAAATAACACCAAAGTTACCGTGCAAAGATGAAGTGAATGAAATCATTTTGGGAAGACTCAAAAGTGCCCAAGAAAAGGTAAAACGATAATATAATAACATGGCCAGAATTCATTTTGTTATCATGAGTAGGCTGAATATTCCTCTATATTTTCCATTGTAGCAAGAACCTTGAAGGAGGAATAAAGGACACCTTAAATTTTAGGATCCATTCAGGTGTCTATGTGTTGAAATCTAATTGAAATTTATAAAACACCCTCAGGTTGTACTGTCCATTTCTACTTCGATTCCATATCAGGGTATCATAATCTATGAAATGATAACATGGAATTTCATGACAAACCTGAGGCATGATAATTTCTATAATTATTTTATGTGAATTCATAAATTCTACTAGCTTCGTTTCAAACATGTTGGGAGGGAAATTTCATTTGCAAAGTGGTGAGTCCAACCATGGTGATGTCCAGTAGTTAAGATTAGATTGACTAGTAACTAACCATTTGTAATTACTCATAATTTCAATTATGGGGTACCTGATAGAAGGAAAGACAGATGAGGAATGGTAATGATAATACCCATTAATGAGCTTTATCCTGAACCGAAAAAATAGAAAATACAGATAAGAGTTATTACATGTGAGAAGGCTCCAAGGGATATTTCTAATGATTTCATCATTGAATGGCCTCATATTTTTCAAACCAAGCCCTCCATTCTCAATATTATTGATAAAGCCCTTCCAGGACATTGTGATCAGCTTATTTTCACTCACATATTTCGTCCATATGATATTTCTCATCATTTTATGGTTATCACTAAGAAGACCACTTAGCCATATATAAACTGATAAATAGTACACAACTGCTGATGGAATCTCCGAATTAATGATACAGACCCTCCAAGCTAGAGTCATTTCTTTCCCCTTCCATATTGTAAGTTTATTTGTAATCCCATAACATATATCCTCCAGATATTTCCCTCAATCCTTTCCATAGAATAAAGGAACACCAAGATTAACAAATGATAGAGAGCCCTTCTGAACACCTAGATCCCTAGTGATACTATTATTCTCTCCAATAGTTAACCCATTCCAAAGAGTAATAAAAGATTTATTCCGTCTAATTTCTTGACTAGCCAATACATCATAATGTTGAAAATAGGCTCTAAATGTATATATGGTTCCCATTGATTCTTGTACAAAAATAAAAATGTTTTTAGTGTATAAAAGGTGGTAAGGAACAAGGGTTTCCCTATAGGTATTAATCTATTTATAAATACCAACATGGAAAACCTCAAAAAATCATCTTCTTAGATACTCTTTATCAATTTCAAAGAGAAGCCTGGAAGGAGGATCCCCTATACAGACACCCCTAGTACATTGGATGTATCCCCAGGGAGATCCATTAATTAAAATGGATATCCTTGAAGATCCAAGGATGCAAGTCACATGCTTGAAAACCCCATTAGAAAATCCAGACAACCTCAGAACAATAAATAATAATCTTAACATTTATGTATCAAAAGCCTTGGGGTGTTAATTTTTATCGAAAAATTCCCATGCTTGGATTTTATCTTCATTAAATTGATACTCTCCGAAGTAGTCAATAGAAAATAATGAATGGATCATCCAAGTACAAAACCAAACTAATTCAAGGAGATGTGATCATTGATGAGGCCTCTCAATCTATTCATGATAATTTTTTTAATGATATTTGGAATGGTATTCCCAATATCCATCGGTCCAAAGTCAATGATATCGATAAAATTTTCTATCTTTGGAATCAGGGTAAGGAAATCTGAATTTATCGTAATGTTCATGTGAGCATGAGTAAAAAAATCTTTCACTGCATTGACCAAATCATCATATAAGATTTCCCAATAAATCATGATGATATTGTTGTAAAATCCATCAGGACCAGCAACACTTTAAATATTAAGAGAGAAGAGGGCCTTCTTAATTTCTTCCCTCAAAGGGGACTTTTTCAGGGCCTCATTCTCATACTAATCAATGAAAGGAGAGATATTATCAACTAGATCATCATTTTTGTTCATTCCACCACCAGAGTAGAGACTAGTAAAATAAAACACAACTACATTTGAAATTTCACTCTCAAAGGTATATAAATGTACTTAAATATTAGTGGAATTTATCCTAACAAGGAATTTTTTATCCTGATGAAACCATTGAAATAATTTGGTTGCCTTGTCTATTTTTCCATCCATTTAACATGAAGGTTATTTCTACCAAGTCTCTACCTAATTGTGAGGAGATCATCCAGCCTAGAAACAACTCAAATCTCTTCACTTGAGGGGTTGTTCAGGTACTGATTCCTTAATGGGCAGTATGAAAGATTCTCCTCAGCAGTCTTAATATCAAGATCAAGATAAAAAATGACATTTTCTCCACTCCTTCAGAATATTTCTTGCATTTTTCAATTTCATGGAAAATGAATATAGTGGGTTCCAATGTATATTATTCATCCAAGCCTCCTTAATGACATTCTTTCATCTAGGAATCTCAATCCATAAATTGGTAAAAAAAGTAAAAGGAGAAGACCTAGTAATGTGGATGCACAAATCCATCAAGATAGGGTTCTTATTTGAGTGATACTTTAGTACAGTGTACCCAGAGATTGAAAAGTTCAATCCACCTTTATAAATTTGAATAAAATAGCTATCATGTTCAATCCCTTCATGTTATACCTACTCCATGTAAAAGTGACAGTTGTAATCAGGACCTCATAGAGGTGACACTAATTAATAAAAGAGTTAAATTATGCAGCAGCCATGCAATTAAAGATCCCGCCCCCATTTTTCTCCTCAGGTTTGAGGATAGTAATAATGTCACACATTATCACACATGTGGTATTGGAATCAGTAGAAAATATTTTATTCTCCCTCAAAATCTCCTTCATTGCAATATAAGAGATAGAATCATAGTCAAATGAGACCTTAAAATTGTATCCCTGATCAAGACACAAGATAGATATCTAGTGTGATTTCTTTGTACAAGAGAGAATTTGAAAAATATTGTGGTTAAGAACCCATAGATGGTCAATATTTTTGCTACTCATGTTCTAAGACACAAAAATATACCCAAGATAATTCTAGTTAAAACCTCTCTATGTTCCAAATATAATTTTTTTTTCAATTCTAGTGAAAGAGGTTTTGTAGGCCATATGATAGTTTCTAAGGGCTTTGGTCATGTGATTATTACCAATTCCTCAACAATTACAGCAGAAAATCTTCATTGGGTATGGGTTTTCTTCCTTGTAAGGGGCCCTTCCTTGATCTCCATAATGACTTGACCTTTTCCATTACTTCTCTTTCCATTTTTCTTCTTTGATTTAGGAGAAGTATCCACATCCCCTGTATCTATAGTCAGTGCCAGTGCTGATGTAGAAATAATAAGTTCCCTTTACACATCCATTAGAGGGTTTTTCATGGGTGAGGCATGCTTAGGGGATTGTGAGTCATCAACTACATCATACCAGAAGATACCATTAAGAGGGTTGAATTTGTTCCCACCATGAAAATCATTAGGAATAGATGTTATATGGGAAATCAGCCGGGCAACCTTGTAGGGGTGGGTCCTTGAGAAATCACACTAAAAATCAGTAGGTATGGCTTGGTCACAGACCTCTACTGGTAAGCTCGACCCATCATAAATCCAAGAAGAACCAATCAAATTCTGCTCTAAAAAGGCATTCATCGATTCCTATAAGAGTATCATCACCCACTCTTTGGTCATTGTGTGCCTCATCACACATAAGAGTGGAACCCCCAGCTTGGTATTTGCATAATTCATCGCATAAAGGAGTATCAGACCTACCTATAGCCTCACTGATGACCATCTAAACTACACAAATAGTGAGTGTATCCTATGTGTCATAATTAACACCATATAGAACACCCCCTCATTAGAGTATATGAGATCATCATGTGACATAGAAGAGTCTTTCTACCCAGTGTGCACAAAAACAGTATGCTCAATTTCGATCAATCCCTCACAACCCTGTGATATTTCATCATGTTTTGGTGCCTGATTCCAAGAGACTGTAATTTTTTTTCAACTCTAAAATGCGATATCAACATTTCCCTTCACATTTCAGAAATTACATTCATTTCCCCTCCTATATTCCTCATCCAAATTACCAATGAACTTACAGTTATGTAAAAATTTGTGGTTCCACTCATATTGAATCTCAATCCACATATTGTAATCCCTTGTGGTAAGGATGACCTCTTCAAACAATTTATTGGGCATTTTTACCACCACAATAACCTGGGAACAATGCCCAAAACATATATTGTCAGTTCGCTTATCCATATGAATTGGATGACCAACAGATGATGAAATTTACTATAGAATACTGGGATCATAATAGAGCTAATTAAATTTCCATATTCAGGTCCATACATGTGCAGTGTTGAGTGATATATAACCCCTGCTCAAAGCCTTTTTATTTAGTTTATAATAATATAATTCCACATGATAGTATCCACTCCCCATCACTGTCATTTTCCATTACAAAAAAAACCACACAACATCAATTTGTTTAGTAATGACATTAAACTTCCACAATTATTCCCATTTCAAGACCATGACCTGAGCAATGATAGATTATCATAAAATGTTTATGTTATCCTCAATATCCTCTTAATTTTTAGAAACATCAAAAACCCTTCCTTTTTTATCCCACATCTAGGGGAGGTGAGCCAAAATCAAAGACTACTCCAGATTTATCCTTCACAACCTCCGTGAAATACATATTTGGTTCACCAGCACCATCCAAAGATGGATCAGATGGATGCACATTCATAAAAACTCATGCAAAAATCTCTTTATGCCCCCGATGTCCTGAAGAGATTTTTACCGGATCATCCTCAGTTTCAATTTCAACCAGCCTCGAATTTAAGAAATTATGTTTCCCATTAGGGTTATTTTCAAAGTCACCTTACTCCTCCATCATTTCATCCATAGAGAATATCTAAGATAAATTATAATGGATAATAATAACTAAATTAATAATTAAGTAAATAATAAATTATTGGATTTCATAAGCTCATACATCATGATACCTCAACTGTCAAGGCCTTTTCCGAGATTGTTCATAACTGATGTGTATGTATACAAAAGAAACACATTTAAATAAGTTATTCAACTAATTGATCTCATGATACAAACGATTCATCAAGGGGACATGTTTAATTAGGACCAACCATACTAACATGTACAACACCCTCATATATCGAATGAAAAAATTAATTCATGATAAATTGGTTTTTATCCAATTTTTGTATCAAGTGATGAATATGGATAAAAAATAATTTACCCAGTAAATCAAATGATATTTAAAGTAAAATTATATATTTATAAAGTTATATGGTTAATTTAATATGTATATCTATGATAAATATATGTCAATTTATGGGAAATTTAACATCAAATGTTATAATAAAGGTTAATAATTCATATGAAATTTAATGATAAATAAAATTAATCAAGAAAGAGTATGTCAACAAATTACCTAGTAAAATTTGTCATAAACTATGTAGAGAAATAGTAAAAATGGTATCAAAAAAACATATGCCTATTGTATCACACATAAAATAAAGGATTTTTGTCATTTGTGAATAGAAATACCATAAAATTTCTTTAAAACATTAATAATTAAAATAACAATTTCTCTAAGTAAATATTTTTAAAATTAAATGTATAAATATGATTTTGATAATATTTTTCATTGAAAAAAACCAATGAAATATATATTAGAATATTTATAAAATAGCATGTTCATGAATTTTTTAAATTATATTCATGGCATACATTTTGAAACAAAAAATTTATTCAATTTTCCTATAAAAGTTAAACGGGCCTTGTTTGGAAAATGAAATGAAAATTCCATTCTTTTATGTAAATTTAAACATTGTTAGAAATGTATAAAATAATATTTTTTAGACTATTTAAAAAAATTATACAAATTCTCAAAACATGGTTTTGGAAGAAAATTGGTTTTTTGACCAATGATAAGAATAATGTATGATTTTCTTAAAACAAATTCTCAAAAACATTATGTATCAGAGAGAGCAGTATGGTACTATTACATGAATGCATCATGAATAACTTTATAAGAATAAAATTAATGGTTTTCATTATTAAATTTTAAAATAATTTATTTTAAAAGAAAATTAATGTATAAACAATCTTAATCAAAATTATATTTTGAAATAAACTCTAAATAAGATCATACGATGTAAGTAAAATTCGATTCAGTGATTAAATTATGTGTAAAAAAATTAAATACACATAAAATAATTTTCAATTCAATATATTATTGTCTAATATATTTTCCACTATATATTATTTAATAGAATGTTGGAATTGATAGGTAATGGACTTCATCCCAATTTCCCTAAATTGAGGAATATTTCAATGTTATGAAATTATATTAATTTATATAGAGTAAATAATACTTGTTAAAATTTAATGTCAATATTCCATAATAATTAATTTAATTTTACGTATCATTTTGAATTATATAATATAATGGGGCTAACATAAGTTTTTCCAAGTGGTAAGTAATTTTCAAACTCAAATTATTTTCATAGTTTTATATTTAATAATTGTTGGATTTGATATTATATTATTTTGCATGTAAGGTCTTTTGATAATCATATGTTTGTATTAGAAAATTATCTAAATGTATTTACATTTGATATAAATAATCATTTTATCAGTTAATTCTCACTCCAATGATATAATCCTTGCAAGGGATTATTTCAAAATATCATTATAAATTAGATTACTTATACTTCAACTTCCATTAAATGAAATAATTTGATCATATTTTAAAAAAGCCTTTAATTTTTTACTCATTTGTTTATTAAATATTTTTTTTCATGAAATAGCTTCATTTCTCACTATTTGGTTGTTAAAATTATTGAGAAAATGTTTTGAAAAAAATACAACATTATTTTTCTCTTTTGTCCGAAAACATTTTTCATCGAAACCCATGCTTTCTCAAAAAAAAAGTGAAATTTATTTTTATTAATTTTGAAATGGATTATTAATGATATTTTAACTCATTATACACTGAATAAATTAAAAGGAATAATAATGTCATTTTGAAGAAAAAATTTTATTTTTTTACTAAAACTTGAAAGGAATATTTGTTTTAACATGTGTGGCATGAATAGAATTTCCAGCAATTATGACCACTCCTGTAATTTAAATCATCCTTTATATGGTTTCAATACTATATCCAAATAAAAATATTTACAATATTTTTGTGAACATTTTGTTTTAAAATTTCATTTTTATAATAAAAAAAAAATTCTCAATTTTTTTAAGATCCTGTAATTGTATTCCATTTATTCAATAAAAAATACATATTTTTCTTAATCCAATGGATATGTGATATATTTATATCATCTTTATTCACTATTAAATGAACTATTTATTATGTCATCTTTTTCATATCGGTTATTAATATACATTGTGAAAAATCCATCTATGTTGCTTTCTCACCTCGGTTATAGGATAACCAACCTGAAAAATCAAGTATCCCGCATTATCACATCAGTTATTATATAATTGACATGTTAATGTGACTTTTATAACATTAGATATATATGATAACCAAACTTATAAAACAAATATCATTTCATTATAGAATTAGTTATTTTATAACTAACATGTTATAGTAGATTTTTCAAATTAGTTTCTATATAACCAATGAGAAAAATAAATAAAAATTTATTTATAAATTCGGTTGTATAATAATCGATGTGATAAATCACTTAAAAGTTTATGACATCCCATTTTGATTTATTTCTATGTTTTTTCATCAGGTGAAAGAAAAATTGGTTCTCTCATGCATTGAAGAACTAACCTTGTTTTTTCAATCAATTAACCTCCAATTTTAGTTTTCTGTCATCATACATCCTCATTTTCATCAGCGCATTTGATCTGATCATCTCTGAACACTCATAAAAACCCCACACACCTCTCTTTTGATCATTCAATGTCATAGGCACCCTAATTATCCTTCTTTCAATAAAATTTAATAAAATCTCACATTACCATCTTATTTAATTTCCTCATATTATATTAAGTATTAACTTTACATTTTTCAATTATACTAATGATTTTTTTAGAATATTATTCATTCGACAAAGTTAATATGTTCTATCAATATTCTTGTGAAGCACTTTAAAATATCATATCATATGTTGTTATCAAAAAATAAGACTTTTATTCTCATACATATCAAAATTAATTGGTAAATTAAATTATTTCATGTAAATACTAAATGTTTAAAGAAATAAACAGTCCCTATATGGGTATTTTTAAAAAATTCATTAATAACACTAATTATAAACATTTTATAATTTAGTTATAAAAAATGGAAATTACAAAATTTTATGAACATAAGAAATTTATATTTATTCTCAATATGAACTCATCCATATTATTCATTATATGACATTTTACATTGAATATATGATATTAAATGAAATATAAATATTTTATATTTCTATTCTATTATAAAAAAAATTTATAAGAATTTAAATAAATTATTTTTAAGGTTTTTTGAACATTGATCATATCAATTATAAAAATATTTTTTCGATTTTAATATATTATCATATAAGGCCTTTTAATTAGAATAATTCAAATTAAATATTATAAAAATTCATAAAAAATATTAATTTCTTTATATTATATCTTCTTTTTTAAAATTTATAAAATCATTATTAACAAAACTTATAATTTTAATTTAAACTATTTATATCAAAATTGTTTTTCGTTCCATATAATATAAAAGAAAATAATTATTAATTATTAATAAATATGGATATTTAATTAAGGAATGTTTTTTGAAAATTTTATTATTAATTTAACCACAATAACAATGTTTTTTTTAATCTTTATATTTTTCTTCATTAAGTGTGTTTATCATTGTAACCCAATCAATGTAGTGTCATCACCTGGTGGGGACCCAATGTAGTTCCCCTATAGTGGGGATTCACATGTCCTCATTTAATCTCTGAAAAATAATGATGAATCAACGGGTGATAGAATAACATATTGATTATCTACTGTTATTTACCTTTTACCACTTCACATTACTTTGATCTTGAAGGAGTCTCTCTTATTCGTCTTATAAATGATTTTGATTTTGGTCAATAATATTAAATTCATATTTTTTTTACGAATTTCATTCATAATAAATGAAAAAAAGATATAATAGTTTAACTATAATTACTTTTTAAAATTACTTCCATGCATATCCATTTATGATTTAACATTTATATTTAAACATATCGTTCATTATTGTATAGAATTTATATTTATATTTTTAAATATGTATGAATTTGTTCTATATTTCAAAATAGTGACACTTTCGAATAATGTAATATTTCATATAAGTTAACAATTGGCATATCATGAAAAGAGATATATTTTTTATTTTTTTTTCTAGATAATAATGTTTCAAATATAGAATATGGATCTCAAAATAGTTGATGAATATAAGAAAGGTGTAGATTCTTTTTTGGAATTTTATAAAAAAAATAAACTAAAAAAATTTATTTGTTGTACATGATTGGAATGAGTTATCTTGAATATTTTTAAATTAAGAGGTATTAAAGATCATTTAATTTTTCATGTTCTTATCTGAGTTACAACCCTTAGATTGGGCATTGTAAAACTTGGAAGAATTTCAGATCATAGGATGATTCTGCATTACAAAATGAAATGTATGATAAAATTAAAGAAATGATTCATGATACAGAGTAAAGGAAATTGAGAAAGAATTTAAAATTTAGAACTTATATAGATTTGAAAAAAACCATTAGATTCAGAATATATAGAATGTATGGTTTTATCGATAGTATTAATATTGAATAACTTGAAGGAAAAACAAGTATGGAGTGACAATAGTTTTTTAGAGTTTCTCTAATTTTTGAATGATGTTCTTTTTAAATATAGGGATATTATATATTCAAATTATAAAGCAAAGAAAATACTATTCTTGATGAGATTAGTGTTCCAAAAAATACATGCATGCCTAAATGACTGTGTTCTATATAGTAATGAATACTAATTAATTTTAGGGTGTCCTAAATGTGTAGTGTCATGTTATAATTATAATGAAAAATCATATTCTGATTTAGAAGTCACAAAGACCCATGCCATGGTTTTTTGGTAGCATCCTATAATTTCCCTTTTGAATCATTTATTTACTAACTTTCCTGATGTATAAAGATTAATATGGCATGATGATGATATATTATGTTATGAAAAAAATATGGAATCCATCTAATATTCCACAGTTGAAGAAAATTGATCACTGGTTTCCAACATTCAAAAATAAAATTATAAATATCATAATTTGAATATGCCTGAATGGAATGAATCCATATCGATGCCTTAGTAGCACACATACATAATGGAATTTTTTACAGGTATTTTTCAACTCAGCTTCTGAATTTTTTATGAAGCGAAAAAATGTCATGTTGAGTTTAATGATATCTTGTATAAAATATCCTAGAAATGATATTGTTGTTTTCTTTTCAACATTAATTGATGACTTGAAACTGTTATTTCAGGAAGGTATAATTGTGTATTATTATAATATTATGGAATATTTTCAACTCCATGCAATGGTTATTTTCATAATAAATGCAATCCCACCATAATGAAATTTTAATGGATATAGTGATAAGGGGCATAAATCTTGTCCAATTTTTGAGCAGCAAATTTCATACTATCAATTTCATCATGGGAAAAAAATAGTATACATAGGGCATCAAATGTTTTTGTGTAACACCCAATGATTCCACAGTACGCTTCTCTTGTAAGAATGCAATAGCTTGGGTTGTACGCAAATTCGAGTTTTAGCACACCACGACCAATCAAACTAGCCGTTATGAATAGTAATACCCACTTTTTGAAAATTTATAAATATTATTTTTAAAAATGGACTTTACTTTTGGATTCAGAATATAAAAATTATCTTAGGGTGAATTTTTGGTATTTTTCTAAAAACAATTAAATTTTTTATGAATAGTGAAAAATATTTCGTTATTATTTAAAGCTGGATTTTTATTTAAATAAATAACTATATTATTTAATTTTATTTTAAGTCAAAATAGATACATAATATATATATATATGTGCAATGTAATTAATTGATGTCATTTTATAATAAAATTAGATCTATAAAATTCTATTGAATATTTTAACTTCTTTCACCCACCTTCTAGGTACGTTAGAAAATTTGAATAAAACCAACTGTTACAACTTTTGTGAATTGAATTACAAAAAACCGAGAGACACAGTTTACATCAGTATGAAATATGTGGTTCAATAAAATGAAAATATTTTTTGGTGAATAGTAACTTATGACTTTTATTTTCCACAATTAAAAGTAAATTGGGAAATTAAAGGTAAAATGATATTATAATTATCCTACCCCAGGTCTGAATTCAATTGGATAAGTTTATTTTGAGAAAAATCATGTTTAGGAATAAAATATGATCATTTTGGTATACTTGGATTAGATTTGGACATTTGTTATTATTTTATTTAAAGTAGAGTGAAAAGTGTTAAATTTAATGTTTAATTACTAAACCATTTTCAATATAAGGTTATACATAAGATAAATTAAACTATAAGTATTAATTATAAAACTAAGAATATTTCCAACATAATTGTATTTTTTTTTTAATTTTTAGACATTATTTTATTAAATTTATTTATGACATAATGATTATGCATTAATTACATTATTATTGAATAACTAAAATAATTGATATTAGAAATATTAATTTAATTGTAAATTGAGACTTTTGATTTATTTCACGAATTTTCTAGGTTAACATGACATGTTAGTATTTATTAAATAAATTTATTTTGAAGTGATAATGTTTTTTGGACATTCACAAACACCAAAAACTAATTAGTTTCAAAATTGACATAAATGAGTTTTTAAAAAAATACTATATTATAAATTTATATAATATTGTTAATTATATAAGGAGTGGACAAAAGAAATAGGTAAGGTTAGATATATTAATAATGAACCACTTGGGGTTCTATTGGATTTTTATAGTAAGTTTATTAACCATTTATTATGATAATACAAGAATACCTCCAAAAATTAAAACTATTTAACTAAGAGTTAAATCTAAAAGATAAGGTTAATATGGTGACATAAATCTGTATAAAACCAAATGTTTGATAGGTTTTCGACATAGAACCACCTTATCATAGAAATAAATCCTTTTAGATCCATTATAAATCTAATAACATTGTATAATAAAATAACATTTCAAGCTTTTCTTATAGTGACCCACCCCACTCTTATAAAAGGGTACACCCCCTTCTCTCAAAATAACATCTTCAAAGCCATTTGGATTTGAAAAAACATAAAAAAAATATCCTCCCAAATATGCTCACTTAAACATATAGGCCTTAAATTGATCAGAAAGCCATCCTATGAAGCCCTTTTGTTCAAATCCAAAGGATGAACCGGAAAATTAAGTAATAATTTCATCACATCTTTTAATGTTATTTTTCTTTTTCCACTTCCTCTTTCATTGTTGTTTCCACACCAATGTAATAAATCCATCACTTTATACATATTGTGATATTATTATAAATATGTTACATCAATATTCATTATTCAATACATCATAGTAATGAAAATTTCACCATACATGTGTGCATACGGCTTATCACCTGCACGTCGTGGGGATGTTTGTTATTAAACACTTTATTATTTAGATGGGTATAATAATGAGTATAATTGATGTCGATAAAAAATATAACATGTTAATGATTCTGTGTATATGATATACCATCCAATTACATATGATTTCACTATCAATAGAATAATATTTTCACTCGTGCATTCGTATGGATTACCGTCTCGACGAATGCAATGCGATTCATTCCCCCATCCTAAAAATTCAAGAATAATTTTTATTTTAAAGGTAAAATTTTTTTTTAAGAACTGAATATAATTCTGGATATGAATCAAATACATCTTATCAATAAAAAATATTATTTACATAACAAATCATATAAAGGAAAACAAATCATTTAACACCCAAAAAAGTGATACTACTGAAATATTACTAACAAAGCAATATTATAAGATAATATATGATATCATATTTGTGTATGCGGTTCTTGTATAATTTATTAACAATCATTTAACTATTATAAGTGAGGATAACATACCCTATAAAATGGAAAATTACACAGTAAGGGTTAATTTTACAATCTCTTTATTATCTGAGGTTGTTTATACGTGAATATCTACAAAGACCTCTTTATCCTCCCCATCAATGTTTCTTAAAAAAATATTTCAAAACATTTTTACTATTTTCTAGACTACGGGTGAAATTAATTTTACCCTTGTTTTGATTTTTATAAAATTTTTATAAAGTAATATTTCAATCATTTTCCAAACAAGGTCGTTTATGACAGTTTTGGAAAAATTAAGGAACGAATATTATTTATCTTATACGGAATGTGCGGATATTTTCTGCCATTATAACACCTTCCAAGCATCCCATACAAGCTAAAAATAATATATTCAAAATAGATTTTTTCTTTTATAATAATGTGACTATTAAATGAGTTCCATATATAATGTGATATATCTCTCAAATAGTTTTGATTTCTTCTTTGTCAAAGTCCATTGATTGATTTTAAACTTGTTTGAAGCCGATTTATTATGATACAATCTTTTATATTGTATTGAAGGTTTTTTGATATGTTTGACTGGGGATGTGTTATTTTTTATTCCATTCATTGTTTATGGTTAAAGTATTAACATTTTTTATGCTATTTTTAATACGAATTATTATGTTATGTTTCAAAATTTTCATATAAGGAATGCAGTAGACATAGTAAGTGAATGTTGGAGCCTGTTATATCCCCTCGATGCATCGGCATGTCTCATGAGGAAAACTAGTGTCTTGGAACAAGGCCTTGACAAAAAAACATTTGTAGTCTTTTCATGAGGCCTGGACTATGTGGTTATGAGGTCCGAAATTATATATTCCACCATTATGAAATTAGCTATTGATATTACATGCGATTACTCGACAAGTAGAATATCCATGTGAATACATAAATGGAATTATGTGATTTATCATTTCCATATTATACAGAAATTTATGTCTAAAAGGATTTTGTTTTATTCTTATACATTCCCTTAAATGTTAATACTTATTTATGAATGTTTCTGCTATATTGTTATCCTTACTGAACATCTGAGCTCATCTCATTCTTATGTGATAATTTTCCCATGATTGGATAATGTATATTGTGGTAGACCAAAAGGGATAATCTAAGATATATGAGTGAGTTAATTGGGGACATAATGTTTTTTTCATTTAATGATGTAATGTAAAACTTATGTATGTTTCTAGTACATCCAAGTCTATTAAATTGATTGATCTTTCGAGAGATGGTTCCTGCTATCATGCCAATGTAATATAATAATTCACTTTCTCTAGCTAATTGGGGTCTGAGCATTATTGTTGGTATCCAAGGAAGTTTAATACAAACCATTGAATCTTGATTTAGAAAAACTATTATTAGATAACATTACCCTATTATAGACTTAAAAAATCGCTAGAAAGTAACTTCAAATAATTTTAGTAATGTAGATATTTTTTGAGTTTTCCATGAAATACATCCCTGTCTGAATATGAGCAGGTAGAGGCGGCTCTAGCATAGATGTACCTAAGAGTGAAAACAATGAAAAGGAGTTTCATGTTTGACCTAGGGTGTAACACCCAATATTATTTTGAGAAATATTTTTTTAATTTTATATACACCAACAAAGAAATATTTCACTACACACAACAATAGCTTGTCTTGCTTTATATGCAATAACGACCTTCCTCGATATCTTGCATTATACGAAATATCGAGTTTCACAAAACAACGATATGCTATTAAAATATTATTAAAACTAGATGTAATGAATATAAATACCAACTTTATGAAATTTTATAAGTTTTATCATTCAAAATGGACTTCATTTTTGGATTCGGAATATCGAAAATAGCCAATGGTGAATTTTTGGTATTATTATGAAAACATTCAATTTCAGATGAATAGTGAAAACACTGGGTTATTATTTAAAAACCGACTTTTTTATTTAAATAATTATTTATATTATATAAATTTATTTTAGTTCAAAATTGATACATAATACCAATATAAGTTCAATATAATTCATTGGAATCATTTTATAATAATTTTAGATATATTATTGAACTTTTCACCGTATTTTACCCACCTCCTAGGAGAATTTTCAAATTTACATAAAACATAATTTTATCGCTTCTGTGAATGGAATATCCAAAATCAGAGAGACATCGTTGATTTCATTAAGGAATATTTGGTTCAATGGGATGAAGATAATTTTTGTTCAATGGTAACTTTTTACTTTTATTTACCACGGTTAAAAGTAAATACGGCAATTAAGGGTAAAATGATATTATTATTACCCTAACACATGTCTTAATTCTATTGGATAAGTTTAATTCGACCAAAAACACCCTTAGGAATAAAATATTAACATTTAGGTACACTTGGATTAGATTAGAACACTTATTATTATTTTATTCAATGAATATTTAAAAGTGTTAAAAACAATGTTTAATAACTAAAAGATTTTTAATATAGGGTTATGCAGAAGATAAATTCGACTATAAATATTCATTAGAAAGATAAATATATTTAATACATAATGGTATTTTATTTATAATTTTTATACATTATGTATGTTAATTTATTCATGACACAATGATGATGCAGTAATTACCTTCTTAAGGAATTATTAACATAATTGATGTTATAAATACCCAAATGAATGTAATTTTATACTTTTTTTGATTTACAATAATTTTCTATGTTAATATTACATGTTATTATTTATTTAACTAACATTGTTCTAACTAATCATGCTTTTATAATTTTTACAAAAATCAAGTACAAAATAGTGTCAAAATTGACTTAAAATAGTTTTTAAAACAAATATTATATTATTAATTGTAATTTTACTACTAAAAATATAAGGTTCGGCAAAATGACTTAGAAAAGGATATATATATATTTATAATGAACCACATGGGGTTAGTTTGCCTTGATATAGTATGTTTATTAACCATATAATGTAACAAAACAAGAAGACATGGTAAAAGTAAAATTATTTAACATAAAGTTAAATATAAATGATAATTTTAAAATAGTAACCTAAACTTGTCTAAAATCTATTTTTGAGAGTATTTCGACCCATCCTCACCTTATCTTTGAAATAAATCAATTTGGAGCTATTAAAAACTGAATATGACTTTATTATAAAATAATATTTTAACTTTTTCCTAGGGTACCCCACTCCTCCATTATAAAAGGTCACCTACTCCCTCTCCTCCTCACACCACATAGAGCCATAAAGCTCGGCTAAGCACTGACAAATTATTTTCTCCACTTCCCTAGAATCATCATAGAGGTCCTGATCTTCTTCAAAGACAAACTCTAGTGCCCTAAGAGGAGGTTAAGAAGAGGCGCGTCAAAGAAGAGGTAATATCCATTACTGATCCTTTCCAATTTATTTCTTCTTCTACTTCCTCTTATTTAATTGTTTCATTATGAAGTAATAACATCAATATCACTCATATAGTGATATTTTATTATAAATATTAAACAACCCTATTTAACATTCTATCCATCCGATGGAAAACGAAATCACCACCTGTGCATACGTACAGAATATCGTCTCCACACCGTGGTGTAATCTGTTTTCCACCACCACCTTACATGGAAGGGTTTAATGGTGTGAAGAAAAACTATATATGATTAATTTAATGTGATATTGATTATGAAATAGAATACATACACTTCAATACAATTCCATGATCATGGGAACGATATCATCGCTCGTGCGTACGTACGGCCTACCATCTCCACGATGTGATGTGACTCATTCTACATGATATTCATTGCATAATGATATAATTAATGAATTTAATTAATAAATATGATATATATTACACTAATACCATTTTGAAAATGAGTAATCTATAACCTAAAAATAAGAATATGAATTTATTCGACAAAACAAGCATAAGAACAAAAAGCAATAAACACCCGAATAACAAGTAGCAATGAAATATTACTAATAAGAAGGTACGAATATGACCATTTATGATATCAGAATAATGAGTACGATCCTGGAATAAGTCAATAACATTATTTAAATCATTATACAGGAGGTTTGGACACGTACGAAGCAAATGAGACCTAAGGTAAGGGAAAATATCACAATCTCATTTTATCCGAGATTATTTATACTTTTGTATTTATTAGGGTGTATTTATCATCCCCATCCATGTTTCCTCAATATGTAATATTATTTATATCCTCCTACAATTTTTTTAATAAAATTTTACCAATTGGTGGATTTTCAGTAATAGATATGAAAGGAATATTTTTTCATTTTAAGTATGAGATACTTTTTGACTTTTCCAGCCAAAGTACAAGAAGAATGTTTTTTAACTTATACGGCATGAATGGATTTTATGATTTCATAAAACATTAATTCCATGAGTCTTCCTGTACAAGTTTTCATGTTTATTTTTAATTAAATTCTTTTAGTTTAAAATTTTATAACATGTTACGAAATGAAAAATATTTTTGCAGTAGAAAGGATATTTTCCTCAAGAATGGAGTTCATGCATTTTATCAAATTTATTTTCCATCTAAGATAATATAGGGTTCTTTTTCTATCCCTATTTTTAAATGGATTTTATTATGTTATGATGGAATTATTTTTATGATTTCCTTTTATCTTATATTTATTATGTTATGATGGCAAGACATTTAAGAATCCAATTTTTATTAAATGGGATATGATATGATATATGATTTATGATCCTGTGGAACACATAAGAATGGTATCATTATGAGATGGGTGGGACCAATATCTCCCTCCAATACATTGGGTATAGATTTATATCTCATGAGATAGACATGTATGGATTGACAAGTTAAACTGGTTCAGGGATACAGGGCTGGAACGAGGAGTGAACTCGGTTCAAAAATGGACTTTGTCCATTAAGATAGTCTTGGAAATGAGTCCTGACTAATAAGAAATGATTTTCTATAATTATCTGTGTATTCCCCAAAAGTTCATGTCTTCTGTTATGATTATTGGGATTACATTTCACTACTATGATTTATCCCATGTTATGAAATTATGATCTCTTTTGCAGGTTATGATTTCCAAAATGGTATGTTCTTATGAATATGTTGTGATTGATATTTATTGTTTACCCTTACTGAGAATTTGAGCTCACCCTTTTGTATTTTTTATTTTCCACAGGTCAGGAAGAAGGTAATTAAGTAAGATATGCCAAAAGGGTCTCTAGATATGATAAAATAAAATGGAGATAGTGTAGATGATTTATGAACCATTTGTTTATGTTTCACAGTTTCTAAAGACACTATACATATATGGTCCATTCATGGTTTTGTTATATGTTATAATAAGTGTGCATCAATTTTGAAGTAATACCAATGTATGTAAAGTATTGGTCGTTATAGTGGGTATCAGAGGAATGGTATAGTCAACCTTCGTAAACTAGGATGTGAAAGCCTTAGTTAGAACCCTAAGGATATATAAGCATAGAACACAATCATAGTGTTTTAGAAATGTCCATGAACAACCTATGATAAGACCTTATGTTTGAAATTTTATTCATGATAATTTGGTTTTCAAATTATAATTAGTGTTTCTCACACTATTCTTCTTGGTTTTAGTCAATGTATGGGACCCGAAGGAACCGTGTTAATGTGGAATGCGACGGGAAATGCAATGATTGTCCCCCTGAGCAACCAAACGTTATGGGAACTGGAATGAAAAATCTTGTAACCATTATCACACAACTTCCTCAAGATATGAATCATGCAAAAATTCGAAATGAGAAAAATAAGGTTCAACATTCTGTTGAATCCTTCATGAGGTAGCGACCACCCTCATGCAGTTGGTCTACTGATCCATTAGTGGCTGAACAGTGGATCAGTACCACTGAAATGATATTTTCAGTTCATTAATGTTCTTAACATGATAAAGTCATCTTAGAAGTATATCGTTTGGATGACGGAGCTGATCAATGGTAGAATCTAATCAAGAATACGAGGCCATGATATGAATTTGAGTCCATGGAATGGGTGGAGCTCAAGAATGTATTTTTCAATAAGTAATTCCCTCTTATTCTTCAAACAAAGTTGGATAAGGATTTTCATGAACTGAAGAAAAAGGATGATGAATCTGTTGGTACCTACAAGGGAAATTTTACTAGACTTGCAAGGTACGCTTACAGAATTGTTATCCAACCTGAGAGTAAGATTGATCGATTCTTTAGTGGCTTAAAACCATGTCTTCTATAGGATTTAGATATAAGGGACTTCAATAGCTACGAGGACATCGTTCGATGTGCTCTCAAGGATGATATGGAGATTGGAGTAACCCTTTAGTCATATGCATTTGATAAGAAGAGGAAAATGGAATTCAAAGGGAAATATAAAGACAACAATGAAAAGAAGATAAGTTTTCTGTTATTCTCAATGTGTGTAAAGAAACATGGAGGGAGTTTTCTTAAAAGGACAAGTATATGTTTCAAATGTGGAAAGGAAGGTCATTGGGAATTTTAATGTCGTAATGATGGGAAGATGATATATAGTGATGCAATCAATGAAAAGGATACATAGAGTGCACCTCCTAGTCTTCAATGTTACAAGTGCAAGGAAATGGAATATTATGCTAATCAATGCCCTAATGCAAGGGTTGTTGGTGATGATCAGAGTAAATAAACTCTTTAGGACAAAGACAAAGGAAAGTCACATGCAATTACTATCGGTGATGTGGAGTACGATAACAAAGTGGTGAAAGGTACACATACTATCCAATCTAATTATAAAATGTTTTATTTGATTCTAGATCCACCCACTCTTTGATTTCTGAATAATTTTCTAAGGTTATCGACTTATTATCTCAACAATTAGATGTTGAGTTAGATGTGACAACATTTAAGGGAACAAAGGTCACATCAAAAGTTTATAATTCTTCTCCGATTGAAGTTTGTGGGAATGTGCTTCCTGAAAATCATGTGATCCTTCCTATACTGGAATTTAATGTGATTCATGGCATGGATTGTCTTTCTTTATACGGAGCTCATATAAATTACCAATGAAGGGAAATCACATTTAATATTCCCAATCAATCTACTATCATCTATCGATGCAAGGATGAATATAACATTCCGGTGAAAATTTCATCAATCTTATGGATCATGATTCCATGTAATGAAGGTTATCTATCTCAAATGGATGGAGAGAAAATCGCGATTAAGAATATGACCATTGTACAGGTGTTTGATGATGTATTTCTAGAGGAATTACCTGGTCTTCCACCAAATTGTGAAGTTGAGTTTTCAATTGAACTCATACCAGGTGCTATGACCAATTCAAAGAAACCTTATAGAATGGCCCCAATTGAGTTGTAGGAATTGAAGAGGCAACTCCAAGAGAATCTTGATAAGGTATTCATATTCCCTAGTGCGTCACCTTGGGAAGAACTTGTTCGGTTTGTTATGAATAATGATGGATCAATGATACTCTGCATTGATTATCGAGAACATAAAACGATCACTATCATGAAAAAATATCATCTCCCATACATTGATGAATTATTTTACCAACTACATCGAGCTCCATAATATTCCAAGATTGATCTCTGTTAAAGGTATCATCAATTAAGGGTTAAAAGGGAGGATATAACAATGATGGATTTCTGAACATGTTATGGACACTATGAATTTATAGTGATTCCATTTGGTCTTACTAATTACCCTACTATCTTCATGGATCTAATGAATAGAGTCTTTAGAGACTATCTTGATAAGGTTTTGGTAGTCATTATAGATGATATTCTTGTTTATTCAATGAGAATGTAATAACATGAAGATCACTTGAGAATTGTATTGAAGACCATGAGAAAGGAGAAGCTTTATGCCAAATTTACCAAGTGTGAATTTTGGATTCAAAAAGTTTCATTTTTGGGACACATAATCTCAAAAGAGGGGATATCTGTGGATCCAGCAAAAACACAGGTTATTGAAAGATGGTCAATACCAACAATAGTAACTAAGATCCAAAATTTTCATGGTTCAGCTGGATATTATCGATGTTTTTTGAATGATTTTTCACGATTATCCAATCCGCTATCCAAGTTGACTCGAAAAGGAGTTTATGTTCGTGAGGACGGAGGTGTGTGAGGACAATTTCAAGGAGTTGAAAAGAATGTTATCTAGTGCACCTGTTCTCACACTGCCTTGTAGTGGAGAACGGTTTGTGACCTATAGTGATCCATCCAAGAAGGGATTGGGGTGTGTTCTCATGAAAAACGATATAGTGATAACTTATGAATCATGACAGTTGAAAATACATGAGCAAAATTACCCAACTCCTGATTTGGAGTTAGCTGCGGTAATCTTTGCATTAATGATTTGGAGGCATTATCTTAATAGTGAAAGGTGTGATATTTATACTGATCATAAAAGATTAAATTATATTTTCACACACAAGGAGCTGAATATGCGCCAATTAAAATGGATGGAGCTGATTAAGGATTACAATTGCTTAATTCATTACCACTATGGGAAAGAAAACAAGGTGGCAGATGCATTAAGTCGACAAGACCATGATAGCTTATCCATGAAGAGGATCACAAAAGATCCAATATTTATGGATTTAAAAAAGGATGGATCTTGGAATTATAATGGAAGGGGAAATATCTTATCTTTCTCAAATGAATGTTCAGCCATCTATACATGTGAAGATTAAAGAGGCCCAGAAAGAAGATGTAGAGTTACAAAAGAAGGTGTGAAATGTTCTTGAATTCAACCATGATTGTGATGAGATAATAAGGATCAAGAATCGGGCTTGTGTTCCTCCCGTCCTAGAATTAAAGAAGGTGTTGCTGAATGAGGCTCATAGTTCTTCATTATCTATTCATCCTGGAAGCACAAAGATGTCTAGGGACCTGAAAGAGTACTTCTGGTGGGATGGAATGAAAAGAGATGTTGTTGAATATGTCTCTCGATGCTTGGTTTGTCGGCAAGTAATGTCTGAGAGATAGAAGTCTAAGGGGATGTTACAAACATTACCCATACCCGAATGGAAATGGGAAAACATCACTATGGACATTGTCAGAGGACTTCCTAAAAAATCCAAAGTCAATAATGATATCTGGGTCATAGTTGATCGTCTTACGAAGTTGGGACACTTCATTTCTATTAGAGAAGATTTATCTATAGATCACCTTTCTATGATATATGTGAAGGAAGTGGTAATATTGCTTGGAGTACCACTTTCCATTATATCTGATCGGGGTCTGAGGTTTACCTCAATGTTCTGGAAAAGTCTTCAGCATACTTTAGATATAGAGTTGAGTTTCAGCACTGCTTATCATCCTCATACAGAGAGTCAGTCTGAGAGAAAAATTCAAACTCTATAAGATATTTTAAGAGCTTGATCTATGGATTTCAAAGGTCGTGGGGATCAACACCTACCTTTGGTGGAATTTTCTTATAATAATAGCTTTCACTCTAGTATTAAGATGGCTCCTTATGAATCTCTCTATGGAATGAAATTCCAAACTCTAACTTGATGTGATGAAGTTGGGGAAAAAAAGCTATTAAGACCTGATCTTGTCGATGATATGGAAGAAAAGGTCCGATTTATCCAACAACACATAAGAGAAACTCAGAGTCAACAAAAACATTATGCTAATAATTGAAGAAAATACCTAGAGTTTGAAGTGGGTGATAAAGTGTTCTTACGAATATCTCCTTGGAAGAGTGTAATCGGATTTGGAAAGAAGGGCAAGCTGAGCCCTTGGTATATTGGTCCTTTTGAAATACGAGATCGTGTTGGGAAGGTAGCTTACCGATTTCCGCATCCATTGAATCTCTCTCATGTTCATGATGTGTTCTATATATCTCCCCTAAGAAGGTACATACTCGATCCATCACATGTACTCAGCTCAGAAGTTGTACCACTGGAGCAAGATCTTTCTTATGAAGAACAACCGATAGAGATTCTGGATTGTAGTGAAAAAGTCCTACGAAACAAGACCACTTGCTTGGTGAATGTTTTATGGAGGAACCAAAAATTAGAAGAAGCTACGTGAGAGCTTGAGGATATTATGAGGGAGAGGTATCCACATCTGTTTGTTACAAAGTGACGAATTTCAAGGAAGAAATTCATTTTAAGGGGGGTAGAATGTAACACCCAAGATTTTTATGAGAAATATTTTTTTTATATGTTTTATACATCATCAAGAGAATCCTTCACTACACACAACACTATCTTGGCTTGCTTTACACACAATTTTGACCTTCCTCGATAGCTTGCATTGTACGCAATACCGAGTTTCACTAAACAACGATATGCTATTATAATATTATTAAAACTAGCCATTATGAATATAAATACCCACTTCTTGATATTTTATAAATTTTATCTTTCAAAATGGACTTTATTTTTGTATTCATAATATCTAAATTATCCTAGGGAGATTTTTTGGTATTTTTCTAAAAACATTCAATTTCTGATGAATAGTGAAAACGCTGGGTTACTATTTAAAAACTGACTTTTTATTTAAATGTATTTTTAGGTGAAAATTGATACATAATACATATATAATTTCAATGTAATTAATTGGAGTCATTTTATAATAATTTTAGATATATTATTGAACTTTTCAACATCTTTTACCCACCTCCTAGGAGAATTTGCAAATTTACATAAACATAATTTTACCGCTTCTGTGAATGGAATTTCCAAAATCTGAGAGACACGGTTGATGTCAGTATGTAAAATGTGGTTCAATGAGATGAAAATAATTTTTGGTGACTAGTAATTTTTTACTTTTATTTACCACGATTAAAAGTAAAAAGGGCAATTAAGGGTAAAAATTATATTATTATTATCCTAACACATGTCTTAATACTATTGGAAAAGTTTAATTCGACCAAAAACAACCTTTGGAATAAAAGATTACCGTTTAGGTCCACATAGATTAGATTAGAACACTTATTATTATTTTATTTAAAGAAGAGTTAAAAGTGTTAAAAACAATGTTTTATAACTAAAACTTTTTAAATACAAGTTTATACATAAGATAAATTTGACTATAAATATTCATTATAAAGATAAAAATAATTAATACATAATGGTATTTTTTTATAATGTTTTGACATTATGTACGTTAATTTATTTATGACACAATGATGATGCAGTAATTACCTTATTAAGAAAATATTAACATTATTGATGTTAAAAATACACAAATAAATGTAAATTTAGACTTTTTAGGAATTAAACTAATTTTACAGGTTTATATTACATGTTAGAATATATTTAATTAACTTTTTTCGAACTAATCATGTTGTTATGATTTTCACAAAAATCATGTACCAAATAGTGTCAAAATTGATATAAAATAGTTTTTAAAACAGATATTATATTATTAATTGTTATTTTTTTCCTAAAAATATATTTTTAGGCCAAATAACATATATAATTATATATATGTTAATAATTAACCTATTGGGGTTCTTTTGTATTGTTATAGTAAGTTTATTAACCATATAGTGTAAGAAAACAAGAAGACACTGTAAAAGTTATATTATTTAACTTAAAGTTAAATCTAAATATTACGGATAAAATAGTAACCTAAACTTGACTAAAATCTATTGGTTGAGAGGATTTCTACCCATACCCACCTTAGCTTCGAAATAAATCAATTTGGATCTATTAATAACCTAATAGGACTTTATTATAAAATAATATTTTAAGTTTTTCCTAAGGTGCCCCTCTCCTCCCTTATAAAAGGGAACCTCCTCCCTCTCCTCCTCACCCCACATTGAGCCATAAATCTCGGAAAAACCCGGCCAAATTCTCTTCTCCACTTCCCTAGAAAAATCCTAGAGGTTCTGGTCTTCTTCAAAGACCAACTCTAGAGCCCTAAGAGGAGGTTAAGAAGAGGCGTGTCAAAGAAGAGGTAATATCCATTACCGATCCTTTCCAATTTCTTTCTTCTTCTACTTCGTCTTCATTAATTGATTCATTATGAATTAATAACATAAGTATAATTAATATAATGATATGTCATTATAAATGTGAAACAACCATATTTCACCTTCTATCCATCCTTTGGAAAACAAAATCACCGCGTGTGCGTACGTACGGAATACCGTCTCCACGCCGTGGTGTAATCCATTTTCCACCACCACCTTACTTGGATGGGTATAATGATGTAAAGAATAACTATATATGATTATTGTAAAGTGATATTGATTCTGAAATAGTAAACATACACTTCAATTAAATTCCACGATCATGGGAACGATACCATCGCTCGTGCGTACGTACGGCCTACCGTCTCCACAATGTGATGCGACTCGTTCTACATGATCTTCATTGAATAATGATTATATAAATGAATTGAATGAATAATATGATATATATTACACTAATACCATTTTGGAAATGAGTTATATTCAACCTAAAAAGGAGAATAAAATTTTTTTCGACAAAACACCCATAAGAACAAAAAGAAACATAAACCCGAATAGCAAGTAACAATGAAATATTACTAATACGAAGCTAAGAATATTACCATATATGATATCATAACAATGAGTAAGATTCTGGAATAATTCAATAAAATTATTTAAATCATTATACAGGAGGTTAGGACACGTACGTAGCAAATCGGACCTAAGTTAAGGGAAAATATTACAATCTCATTTTATCGGAGACTGTATATACATTGGTATTTACTGGGGTGTATTTATCATCCACATCCATGTTTCCTCAATATGTAATATTATTTCTATCCTCCTAAAATTTTTTAACTCCAATTTTACCTATTGGTGGATTTTTAGTAAAAGATATGAAAGGAATTTTTTTCTTTTTAAGTACGAGATATTTTTGACTTTTTCGGCCAAAGTACAAGAAGAATGTTTTTTAACTTATACAGAATGAATGGATTTTACAATATCATAAAACATTATTTCCATGAAGATTCCTTTAGAAGTTTTCATGTTTATTTTTAATTAAATTATTTTAGATTAAAATTTTATGACATGTTAATAAAGAAAAAATGTTTTTGATGTAGAAAGGATATTTTCCTCAAGAATGGAGTTCAAAAATTTTATCAAAATTATTTTCCATATATGATAATATAGGGTTCTATTTCTATCCCTATTTTTACATTTATTTTATTATGTTATTATGGAATTATTTTTATGATGTCCTTTTATCTTATATTGATTATTTTATGATGGAATGATGTTTAAGAATCCCATTTTTATTACATGGGTTATGCTATGATGTATGATTTATGATCTTGTGGCACACATAAGAATTTTAGAATTATAATATGGGTGGTACCTATATCTCCCTACAATGGATTGGGTAAATATTTATATCTCATGAGATAGATAGGGCTGGAACGACAAGTTAAACAGGTTCAGTGATACAGGGCTGGAACTAGGAGTGAACCCAGTTCAGAAATGGACATTGTATGCTAAGATAGTCTTGGAAATGAGTCTTGACTAATAAGATATGATTTTCTACGATTATGTGTGTATTCCATAATTTTTAATGTCTTATGTTATGATTATTGGGATTACATTTCACTACTATGATTTATCCCATGTTATGAAATTATGATCTCTTTTGCAGGTTAAGATTTCCAAAATGTTATGTTCTTATGAATATGTTGTGATTGACATTTCTTTTGTTTACCCTTACTGAGCATTTGACCTCACCCTTTTGTATGTTTTATTTTTCCTAGCCCAGGAAGAATGGTATTAAGTATGATGTGCCAAAAGGGACTCTAGATATGATAAAATAATAGGAAGACAATGTAGATGATTTATGAACCAGTTGTTTATGTTTCCCAGTTTCAAAAGACACTAGACCTATACGGTCCTTTCATGGTTTTGTTAGATTTTGTGATAAGTGTGAATCAATTTTGAAGTAATAACAATATATGTAAAGTATGGGTCGTTATATAGGGTTTCCAAGTACACGACAATGGCCCTTGATGTACTCTTAGTTAAGACACTCCCGAGGGAAATGCTTAAGATAATCCACATTTTCATTAGGAAAAAATATAAAGTATTTATGAATAAATACTTGTAAAAAGAATGTTTTTTATGATTAGTTATTGTATGCATAAATTTTTCATTTTATGTTAGGTATTTTTCTACTTTTGGAATTATCTATTCCGATTCAAAAAATAATCTAGTGTATTTCATTATTTAGAAACGACACCTAGTGGAATAAAAGGAAACCCTATCAACACATATAATCCATGTAGGTATTTCCCTCCTACTCAAGATAAATAAAGTAGAGTTGGTGATGCAATTGGTGATGAACAACTTATAACCATACTGGGACAACTCAATCAGGTTATGAATAATAACCTTACCCGTATGGATCACCCTGTTCCACAATAAAAATGATCAATGTTAGACCTCTTCATGAGGAAAACCCAACAATATTCCATGGGACTATAAATTCACTTGTAGATGAGAAATGGATAAGTTCATTAGAGAAGATTCTTCATTCATTGGGAGTTTTGAAAGGTAAAAAGTAGTCATGACATTTTGTCGCCTCATGGGAAATGTAGATCAATGGTTGTCATTAATTCAAAACGAAAAGGAAGATGAAGATGTATCAAATATGTAATGGAGGTAGTTTAAAGAAGCTTTCATAGAAAAATAATTTATTTGTGATCATAGAGCAGATATATAAAGGAAATTTTTGAGTCTGTGGAAAAAGGGGGATGAGAATGTCGCAAAGTATGAGGCTTACTTTATAAGGTTATCACGACATGCATCAGAATATATATGTAACCCAAAGAGTAATATTTATTGATTATTTGATGGGTTAAAATCATTTCTCCTTCAATAATTAGTCTCATAATTCTTCTCATCATACTAATATATTTCCTCATGTTCTATCAAGATAGAAAATAAATTCTCTAAGGCTTACGACATTAAAGAAAAGAAAGTGAAAATGAGATCTTCTAAACACTATGGAAATGAAAATAAGGGGATGAAAGGAAAAGTTTAATTTTCATCCTGAAGTAAATGTGGGAATAAACTCCCTGGTACTTGCCTGAAGGGAATGGGATTCTATTTAAAAGTGAGGTGAAAAGGACACTATGCTCATGATTGTAAGGGAAAGAAAGAGGTTTTCAATAATGAATGCTAAAATTTTAGATAAATGGGCCATTATGAAAATTAATTTCCTAAGCTCTAAGGAAACATACCTTAGAAAAGCAAAAGGGAGCAAGGCCAGGCTTAAGTGATCACTACTGTTGAGGTTGAAGCTCCAAATGATGTGGAGACAAGTAATTTAGTGGTTTCCTCAAATTTAGCCAATGCATTAATTGATTCTCGATCATCGCATTGTTTCATATATTCCTAAATTGTTATGAAAAATAGATATTTCCAATTTGATTTAATAGGGTATTTGTCAGTCAATACTCTTATGGGAAGTATCACTGCAACAAGGTTTTGTGAATCAGTTTCAATTAGGGAATATAAACGTTATTTATCTGATGATATCATCACCATACACATGATTTCATTTGATAAAATACTCAATATGGATTTGATTTCCGACCATGATGCAAAAATTTATCGTAAGAAGAATGAGGATACAAATTTTTATGATGATAAAGAGTTGATTATCTTCAGAGAAGAAACATAACCATTAGATTTTTTTCTAGACCCACCCCTAGAATCTCTACTAAATTCAATTATTAGGGAGGAAGAGAGTAAAATAAATATGGGTGATGAAAGGAATGTTAAAATAAAAAACATTCCTACTGTGCAAGAATATGTCGATGTGTTACCAGAGGATTTACCTGATCATCATCCAGAATAATAAATTGAGTTTTCCATTGATTATATTACTTGTTCAAGGCCCATATCGAAGACACTTTATAGAATTGCCATTGTGGAATTAGCGAAATTAATGAAACAACTAGAGGAATTGTGTAATAAAGGATTTATTCACCCAAGTGTTTCATAATGGGGAGACCCTGTTCTTTTTGTTAAAAATAAAGATAGATCCTTGAGGTTAAGAATTAAATATAGAAAGATCAATGCTATAATAACAAAAAATAAGTATCCCGTACCTCCCATTGAATATTTATTTGATCAAATTTATGGGGCTCAATATTTTTCAAAGATTTTTCTTTTGATATTGATATCATCAGTTGTGTGTGAAGAGGGAAAACATTCCAAAGACAACATTTCATACCAGGTATGGGCATTACGAGTTTATATTAATGCCTTTTAGACTGACTAATGCACCCTCTATCTTCATGGATCTAATTAATAGAGTTTTCAAAGAATATCTTGAAGACTTTGTAGTGTCATTTATTAATTATATCATGGTATACTCCAAAATATATGATGATCATGAAAATAACTACTGCACTATTCTAAAAACTCTTAGAAGAAATGAATTATATTGGGTGATTAGCATGTGTGAATTCTGGATTTAAGAGATTTCATTTCATGGCCATATTGTCTCTAAGGATTGAATATATGTTGATCCGTATAATATAAGAGTAATACAATATTTGCCAGTACATACCTGTTTAACTGAGGTATGCAGTTTTATTATTTTAGCAGGTTATTATCGGCGTTTCGTCCAGAATTTTGCCTGATTGGATAACCCATTAACCAAGCTCTCATGAAATTGGAATAAATTTATTTGAAAAATAATAGTTTCAAGAATGTTTTGAAGTACTGAAGAGAAGATTAGTCAAGGATCCTATATTGACTATACCATCGTGGAATTATAGTTTTTTTATTTATTATGATGCATCAAAGAAAGGTATTGGTTGTGTCATTATAAAGAATGATAGAGTTATTTCCTATGCATCACAGTAGTTAAAAATTCATGATAAAAACTATCCTACTCATGATATTGAGTTAGCAGTTATAATATTTTCTTTGACTATATGGAGACACTATCTCTATGGTCAAAATGTGATACATGTACTAATCACAAGAGTTTGATGTATATTTTCTCACAGAATGAATTATAAATGAGGCAAAGACAATGGCTTAAACTACTAAAGGATTTTGATTTCACTATACACTACCACTCGAGGGAAGAAAATAATGTGGTAGATTCTTTGAGAATAAAGGATCGTGATGTTTTGAACAAGATGAGAGTTTAAAGGGATCCTATGTTCATGGATCTAGTAAATATGGATATAGGAATAATCATGGATGGTGAAACAACGATAAATTTTCAAATGGTTGTCGATCCATCTTTATTAGAAATGAAAAAAAATTATCAGACTGATGATGAGGAGTTTCAATAGAAAATTTAAGATGTGAATGATGGGAGATTGATCGACTTCTTATATGATAATGGAATTTTGAAATTTGGGAAGAGATTTTGTGATCCCGATATACCTGATCTAATAAGGGAATTTTTGGATGATACTTATAGCTAAAATTTCTCTACACACCTTTGTATCACTAACATGTAAAGTTATTTGAAGGAACCTTTTTGGTGGGACTACATGAAGAGGGAGATTGCTGATTATGTGTTTAGATGTATGGTTTTTTAATAGGTGAATGCTATGAGACATCATCCTAGAGTAGTCATGCAACCACTTACCATACCTGATTGGAAATCGGATGATATTAAGTGGGACTTTGTCATGGGACTACAAAAGACTCATAGAAGGAATGATGCAATATGGGTCATTGTTGATCATCTTACCAAGTCAGCACAATTTCTTGCTATAAGATAAGATTTACCACTTGGACATTTAGCAGGACTATATATTAATGAAGTTGTATGACTTCATGGAGGTCCCCTGTTGATTGTTTCTGATCATGATCCCCATTTTACATCAAGATTCTAGAAAAGTTTTCTGAAGGCCCTGGATACTGAACTACATTTGAGCACAACCTCCCACCCTCAAACTGATGGAAAATCAGAATGGACTATTCAAACCTAAGAAGACATTTTGATATGTTTCTCACTTGACATTCAAGGTATGTGGGATCAATATTTACCTCCAGTAGAATTTTCTTTTAACAATAGCTTCAATTCAGGTATTTAGATGACACTATATAAAGTGTTATATTGAAAGAGATGTCGCACACCAACTTGGTGGGATTATGTTGGTGAAAGAAAACTTATTGGCCTAGATTATGTTGAGGAAACAACTAAAGTGATTAAGATTATCTAAACTCGCATCAAAGCAACAAAAAATAGGCCAAAGTGCTATGTTGATAACTGAAATAAGGATTCATAATTTCATGTGGGAGATCATGTCTTCTTGAAGGTATCTCTATGATTGGGTGTTATATGATTTGGTAAGAAGGGTAAATTAAGTCCTAGGTACATCGGAACATTCATAATTCTAGAAAAAATTTGAGTTGTAGATTACCATTTGGAACTGCCTCCAAGTCTCTCCAAAGTCCATAATGTGTTCCATGTGTCACTTTTGAGAGAATACATGCCTGACCCAACCTGTGTACTCATATATGTAGAAATAGATCTTGAACCTAATAAATCTTATTGTGAAGTTCCTATCATGATTCTTGGTACCAGAGAACAAGTGCTAAGAAACTGGACGACATTTCTGGAAATAGTTCTATGGAGAAACCATAAGATGGAAGAGGCAACGCTGGAACCCGAGGAATGTATGATGAAGAAGAAGTCAAATATTTTTATGAAGTAGTATTCTAGATATTTCGTGGATGAAATTATTTGAAGGAGGAAATAATGTAACACCCCAAGCATCCACTATACACTTCTATTTGAATAATGCAATAGCTTGCGCTGTACACAACTTCGAGATCTAGCACACCACGACTAATCAAACTAAGCAAAATTAATAGTAAAACCCGATTTTAGAATTTTAATAATTTTTTTTTTCAAAATGGACATCATTATTCTATTTGGAATATCAAAATTATCATAGGGTGTATTATTGGTTTTTTTCAGAAAACTTTCAATTTATAATGAATAGTGACAAACACTGCGTTATTGTTTAAAACCAACTTTTTTATAAATATTTATTTATTTTATATAAATTTATTTTTTGTCAAAATAGATACCTAATACCTATATATGTTCAGTGTAATTAATAAGAGTCATTTAATAATAAAATTAGGTGTGTAAAACTTTATTGAACATCTTAACTTCTTTTCCCCACCTTCCTGCACGTTAGAAAATTTGTGTATAACATAATTTCACAAATTCTGTGAATTGAATTTCAAAAATCTTAGAGACACAGTTGAAATTTGTAAGTAAAATGTGCTTCAATAAGATGAACTTATTTTTGGTTGAATAGTAACTTTTCAATTTTATTTACCACGGTTAAAAGTAAACAGCGTAATTAATGGTAAAAATGATAATATGATTACCCAAACACATATCCTAATTTTGTTGGATAAGTTTATTTCGACCAATATCAACCTTAGGAATTAAATATGATCAATTTGGTCCACTAGGATTAGAATAGGACATTTATTATTATTTTATTTAAAGAAGAGTTAAAAGTGTTAAATTAAATGTTTAATAACTAAGTTTTTTTTAATATAGTGATATACAAAAGATAAATTTGACTAATAATATATATTTGAAAGAAGAAAATATTTCCTACATAATGGTATTTTATTTTTAATTTTTAGACATTATATAATTAAATTTATCTATGACACAATGATGATGCATTAATTACCTTATTATTGAAAGATTAAAATAATTTATAATATCAATATCAATATAATTGTAAATTAAGACTTTTGATGTATTCCAAAAAATATCTAGGTCAATATGACATGTTTTTGTTGATTAAATTAATTTTGTTCTATGTGATAATGTTAGTATGACTTTCACAAAAACCAAATACTAAATAGTGTCTAAATTGACACAAATGAGTTTTTAAAAAAAATACTATATTATTAATTGATATAATATTCCTAAAAATATAATGTTTGACCAAAAAAATTATATAAGGTTATGTATATCAATAATTAACCACTTGGGGTTATATTGGATTTTTTATAGTATGTTTATTAACATTATATTATAATAATACAAGAATACTTGGTAAAAGTTAAAATATTTAACTAAGAGTTAAATGGAAAAGATAAGGTTAATATGGTGACCTAATCCTATCGAAAACCTTTTGGATGAGAGGTTTTGAACCCAGGCCCACCATATCCATGAAATAAATCCTTTTGGATCCATTATAAACTGAATATGATTGAATAATAAAATTATTTTTCAAATGTTTCTTAAAGTGACCCTCACCTCTCTTATAAAAGGGTACTTCCCTTTCTCTCAAACTCACACCTCCATATAGACTTGGCTTACTCAACCCCTACTAAAATATCATCTCATATACCCTCACATCAACCAATGTTATTTACTTTTATAATAAATACAACCATAGGAGCCCTTTTGTTCAAATCAAAAGGAAGAACCTGAAGAAGATGTAATAATTTCATCTCCACTATTAAAGATCATTTCTTCATCCACATCCTCTTTCTTTGTTTTTTACATAACAAAGTAATAACTCTAGTACATAATACATACTGTGATATTATGATAAATATGGTACAACAATATTCATTATTTTATCTATCCTAGTAATGACAATGTCACCATACGTGCGTACGTACGACTTACTGTTTCCATGTCATGGTGTAGTTTGTTATTCAACACTTCATTATTTGGATGGGTATAATAATCAGTAAAATTGATGTATATAATAAATATAACATGTTAATTATTATTTTAATGTGATATAAAAACCAATTACATATGATTTCACCATCAATATAATTATATTGTCGCTCGTGCATACTTACGGATTACCGTCTCTAAGAGCGCAATAAGATTCATTCCCCATCATAACAATTCATGAATAATTTTCATTTTATAGTTAAAAATAATGTTTATGAACCTAATATAATTTTGGACATGGATCCAATATATCTTATCCATAACAAACATTACTTATACAACAAATCATATAAAAGAAAATGAATCAGTTAACACCCAAAACAATGATACTACAGAAATATTATTAACAAAGAAATACTAGAAGATCATATATGATATCATATTTTTGTATGTGGTTCTTGTATAAATTATTAACAATGATATGACAATTATACAAGAGGTTAACATACCCTCGACCATGGAAAAGAACAAGGTAAGGGTTAATTTTACAATCTCTTTATTATCCGTGGTTGTTTATACGTGAGTATATATTAGGACCTCTTTATCATCCACATCCGTGTTTCATAAAAATGAATTTCAAAACATTTTTACTATTTATTAGACTATAGCTTAAATTAATTTATACGATTGATTTAATTTATAATAAAAATTATAAATGAATCATTCTATCATTTTCCATAAAAGGTAATTTTTGACCTTCTTAACAAAATTAAGGAATGAATTTTTTTGAACTTTTACAGTAAGTGCGGCTATTTTTCATTGTTATAACACCTTCAAAGATTCCCTTAAAATATTTTAATATTATTGTGAAAATACAATTTTTTATTTTATAATTATGTGACTTTTAAATGATTTCAAAATAGAAATAGATATTTCTCTCAAATAGTTTTGATTTCATTTAGGTCAACATCCTTTGACGTATTTTACACTTGTTTGAAGTTGATTTATTATAATACAATCTTCCATATTCTATTGAAGGTTTTGTGATATGTTTGACTATGGTTGTGTTATTTTTTATACCATTCATGTTTTATGGGTAATGAATTAACATTTACTATGCTAGTTTTAATATTATTCTTATGTTGTGTTTTAACAATTTCATATGAGGAATGCATTGGACTTAGTGAGTGATGGGTGGAGCCTGCTATAGCTCCTCAATTCATCGGTAGGTCTCATGAGAAAAACAAGTGTCTTGGAACAAGGCCTTAAAAAAATCTTATTTGTAGTCTTGAAACAATTCCTTGACTATGTGGTTATGTAGTCTGACATTATGCATTCCATCATTATGAAATTAGCTATGGATTTTACATGGGATTATTAGACATGTATAATATCCATGTGAAAAAGTAAATGGAATTATTTGATTTATCATTTCCATATTATGATTAATTTTACGATTAAAATGATTTTTTTAGTCTTATACATTTCCTAAACTTTTATGCTTATTTATGAAAGTTTCTGCTATATTATTATCCTTATTGAACATATGAGCTCACCCATTTCTTATGTTATGTTTTTCCCGGAAGTTGAAAATGCATATTATGGCTGACCTGCAGGGATAGGCTAAGAGGTATGAGTTTGTTCATAAGATACACAATGTTTCTGTTTTTCCATTTCATGATGTAATGTAAAAATTATGTATGTTTCTAGTACTTACAAAGCTACTAATGTGATGGGTGTTTAGTGACATTATTTCTTTTATCATGCCAATGTTATGTAATAATGCACTGACACTACGTAATTGAGGTCAGGGCGTCACATTTTGCCTATCGAATAAAAAAACTCACATGAATTTTATACTGCTCCAAAAACATCGTCCTCTAATCAATATTTTGAGAGGGTGATAAAATTGATGTTACATTTAGAAAAAAAACATAAATCTAGTAATGATATAAAAATTTGGATGAAATGGTCCATATTTTTGGAGCTACCATATTAGAGATATCATGAAGTGAAACATAGAATTGATGTGATGCGTGTGGAAAATAATATATTTGATAGTTTGATTGGAATATTGATATATATTAATCTAAATAATAAGTTGGATTTAATGCAATATTGGATATACTCTTAATGAGAATATGTATGGAGTTACTCCCCTCTCCTAATGGAAGGAGATCATTTTCCCCCCAACAAGTCGTACATTTTCTATGAGAGAGAAAATTAGATATTTTATATGTATTCATGATATCAAGGTTATACATGGTTATCCTTTATATGATAAAAATTCACCTTTAAAGAATTTTACGTTGACATGTTTGAAATTTAATGACTGTAATGTCACGATAAAAAAAATTTACCAGTTCAATTGTGTGGAATATTTACCACCCATGTCAGAAAGACTATAATAATGATTTGTATTCATTTTAATTCAAATTTTAAAATGTTATGGATTCAAATTATTTTAAAAACCTTGGATAATGAATATTTTTCTATAATTGTTCAATTGGAAATGCATTTTTGTCAGACTTTTATTGATATCATTGTACATTTAATGGTTTATTTGTTGCCTGAAATAAATATTATTATACATGTATATATATATGTTAGATGTATCATTTTAAATGGTAAATAAAT
Organism: Viscum album; assembly: GCA_963277665.1. Lineage (NCBI taxonomy): Eukaryota > Viridiplantae > Streptophyta > Magnoliopsida > Santalales > Viscaceae > Viscum > Viscum album. The sequence goes on from OY728126.1 coordinate 994,168,656, forward strand.
ATTTTGAAGGGGTTATTTAAAAATACATATAATCCCAAAGCATCTATTATTGGGAAGTATATTTGTGAGGAAGTTGAACAGTTTTTCATAATCAATTTGTCTATAGTGGAGAACATCGGTTTACCTAAATCTCGCTATGATGGAGTAAATTACTGGGGAAAGGGGATCCATGTATGGAATGCTAAATAGTTGATTGGTGAAAATATAAATTAGGTACATTTATAAATATTTAATAATATAGATGATTCTCTACCATATATAACATTGCATATTATTGTGTGGAAACAACGTTATCCAATGAAAAATGATTTGTGGATTTTGAAAAAGTATAAGATTTCTTTTTTCAATAGTTTAAAAAAACAATTCTTGGTAAATTATATGAATTAGAAACATTGAGATGGCCAGTGGGAGATCCATGTGTATATTTGATAACATGATATAGGTATGACAATAATGGTTATCCTGTTCACATGAAAGATCTGGACAAAAAAAGTGTGGTTCAAAACAACATTGTGTTTGTGGTCTTAGGATAAATTCATTCCTCGAGTGCCAATGGAAAAATACCCTATATCCACAAAAATTTCATATTTTGGAGTCATTTAAGAAATATGGGAGGTTTATTAAATTAAATTTAATGTGATGGTGTTTTTGTATAATTATTTATCAGGTAAAATAGTGTTTGACATGATGAATTTGGATTGACCCTTGTGAATATAAATAAATTAAAATACACAACTAATCTATTTATCTTGAAAACACATGAATGTCAAGTTTTCAATGTTCTTGATCAATCTGATATGTAGTGGTTTGTTGTATTAGAAGGAAAAAAATATATATTTGGTGATGATAAACATGATAATAAGGCTAATTAACATGATATCCTTACTACCATTGAACGATTAACAAATAAGTATGATTAACACGTTGTAGAAACATACCATGTTGAATGATTAAGTTGAGGGAATTTTGGAACAAAAATCCTTTAGTGGATTTATAATATTATAAGTAACATATGTTAAATTATATATTTTTTAAATTTCATAAGGTAGATATTTTAATTTCATTTTCTTCATTAAAAAACGAATTATAACTAATAAGTTAAATTTTTTTTGTTTATATTAGTTAAATTTTTCTATTATTCCATGTTTACCCTAATGTAACTTATCTATTGATTTATTTTTTTCAACTACAATTATTTTAAATTTATCATTTTTAATAAAAAAATAAAATATTGTCTACGAGTATATTATAAATAAATTATCGTTATTTCCAAAATGATTTATCAGGTTGGTGAGTTTTTACTATTTCATTTCATCTCTCAATAATAATGTGTAGTTGTCATTAATTTATTTTATTTCGTCTCAAATTAATATTATTAAAATTTTAGTTAACTATAAAAAATATGAATAAAAATGTGTTATGTTAATTTTACATTAATTTTTGTTTGATAATTGTCAATTGTTTTTACATTTGTATTTAGTGGTTTTATTTTTGTATTTTTGTACTTATTGTGGTTTCTATCATTTGTACGATAATTTTAGATCAATCATATGATACAATAAATATTTCTTGGGATGATAATACTTAGACATTTGTGGAGGAACATACATATCCTTCTATTGATGAGCATCATAATCCTTCATGACATGCGAAATCTAATTCCATGGGGGAAAAATTGTTCGAGGGTTGGTAAAAATGGAACCACACATTTACCAATATTATTAGTTACCCATGGATAATAATAGAGGATACAAATTGAATTTAATGGTATTGATATTCCAAGATATTTTAATTTAAAACAATTCATGTGTTTTTTAATAGTAAAGGCTAGAATAATTGTTAGTATTTTGTTTGATGATTGGAAAAGTGGTGAAAAATTAAAATGATCACAGTTTTGGGGGACCACATTGGTAATATTATTTGTTATTATTTTATTTACCTTGAAATTTTTATAGTAATATATGTTTTTACCCTTCATATTAGATGTCATATAATATACCTAATACTGGATGTGTCAGGAATAAATGTTCATCATTGGTTTCTAGAAGATGGAAGGATTTTATGTCATACCTCACGTCACAGTTTATTTTTATGGATAGACAACATCAAAATACATGTGATATATATCCATTTATAGATTAAGATACATTGAATTCATTTATTAAAAGTATAAAATGAAAAGTGTTTTTGTTCAGTAAAATGTTACATTTCTATAATTTTTTTTATTAATGACTGTGTTATGAATATATCTATTTTTATTTCATCATTTAAAAAAATTACAGATGTTTCATCCGAATATTGTATCTATAAACCTAAACCCTCTGAAGTTATCTCAGGGAGGGAATATGTTATTGGAATAACAGATGATAGCAGAAAAACTTCAAATTCTGAGAGCTGAGTCTGTAGGGTCTCCAGAGGATTCCCCTCCATCCAACCTCTATAAATGAAAATTAGAAGAGGGATGAGATGAACCATAAATGATAATATCGGATGAAAGGGTCTAGAGTTTTTGCAAACAATATTTTAATATTTTTACATTACTTATTTATTTATGTCAATAAACTCTTTATATCTTGTGATTAATTATATATATTTTTAAATATTCTATAGATGATTCTATTGAGGATAGAAGGACATAGGGGGTATTTATTTATATGTCTAGAAATGATATTTTAGCGACTGCATTGGGAATCCTGAACACCCAGGTCATGTATGAGGATACACAACAAGTGTATCAGTAAGAAAAGTTTTTTTATGTTTGGAATCTTCTTCAATGTATAATGTTTATCAAAAAATAGAATATTTGGAAACCAATTTTTAGTTTATTTATGAGATGATAGAGGACATGGTCAGGGCTAATGTATAGTCGATGTTTACAATCATACAATTATAGTTTCGGCCTACCGATCTGACTCCTCCACCTCCAAAAGTAGACCACATTAATATTTATTATCCTTGTCATGCAACTCTTCCTCTAAACCATAATCCTTTTTATCCTACCTTTACACTGCCTCCTTAATAGATTCCATTTTACAGTGAGTTATATATTGACAATCCACATCTTTTTGTTTCATATAAGATGATATATTATATAAATTATACTATAAATCATCAGTAAATTTAGATAGATAATCATAGGGTAACTGTAAAATATTTTACATAGAGATTATTAAAAAACCTCAACCAATAGATGAGGTAAGTACATTAGAAAAATGTATCATCCATTTTCTAGTCCATCCATCTAGACTAATTTGACATATTTCCAAAGAGGTATGTGTATATGTTGTATTTTATTTCATTTTTTTTCTTCATTTAATTTCATATATTGATCTAATTTTTTATAGGAACACTTTAAATTTATAGAAATAATATATAGGCAACAAAAAATTCAAGCTTTCATTAATTGATATAGAGATTCTAATAGTCTTGATAGATTTGTAGCATAATAAAATTTTCTAATAAAAGTATACGATTTTACAATTGATGATGTTATTGTTGGGCATCCAATGATTATGAGAATTTTGAAAAATGATATCATTGAGCATGTATATGGGGATCAACTTGGAATAAACCTGATGAAATTTTTTCCCATGTATATTGTTTGTCATTTTTTTGTTCCATTAATATATTTAATATTTATAATTATGTCTATTTTGTATTATGCATGTATATAACATTTTTACAATGAATGAAAAGACACATGTATATAGATTTATGGACCCACTGTTTATTTCTTCTAAATATTTGACAATGACCGATGCTGAAGGAATAATTCATAGAATTGAAAGATTTTAGAAGAGTACCATTATTCGGTGTCAGATGTTACTATATCTTCAAGAGTATGATAAATGTTTTCTCACAATATGTTATATATAACATAACATGTTAAATAATCATATTAAAGTTTCTTATACATCTATTTTCATTAGATTTTGGGAGTTTTTTCCAAGGGAGAGGAAATTACAATAGCAATCCTTTATCCATGGTGATGTGAGATAAATATTTTAGAATATATTGAACACATAAGTTTAATTATTCTAATACTTTTTATATGGCAATGAATAAAATTTATTTTATTCATATTCTTCAAAAAGAGGGAATGAAATTTCATTAAAGAGGTAATAAAAAATATGAGCTCCAAAATCAAATTTGTAAAATCTATTGTTAATTTTCAATTATAATTACTAAAATTTGGATATTTTAATCAAAAATATTATATTTATATAAAATATAATTAAAATAGTTTCAAAAACATGATGGTTTAAAATAATTTAAAATAATATTTTAATATATATGTATGAAATTATTTCAACTGGGACAGTTAAAAAGTTTCATAATGTTAGATTAATTTATAATAGCTTCTTAAATATTTCATATGTTTTATTGAAAATTTTCATTAAATGATTTATTAATTATTTTGTAACTTTTGGATGACCCAAATTCATATAGTACAGTGGAGTTGAAATAATTACGAATTGAATGTGCTAATAATTTTATTGGTTTTATTTATTCTTAGTTTATTTTTAATATACATCTTAAATTAAAATTTTAAATTATATGTTTATTTTCACGGGTTTCAATATTTTTTTATGATGTCCTATTACATATTTCTTCTAATCATATGGAGGATGAATAAATGTACATTTTTCTTTTAAAAATAATTGATTCCATGTCAGCTATCCAATAATTGATGTGAAAAATGTTTCATCCCATGTGTTTTTGCAAATTATCCATATTATGAATGGGTTTTCATGTAAGTTATTAGATAACTGATGTGACAAAAAATGGAGTAATATTTTTTTCACATTTTTTATAAAATAACACAAATGAAAAACATATAAAGAAATAATTTTAAATGTCAGTTTTTGTTAAAGTGTGTTAAAAAGTTTTTTAAAACATCGCCTCTAGAAACATCACTCAATTAAATAATGAAAAGCTAAAAAACAGATGTCATAAATCATCTATATCCTAATGATTCTTTTGATGTATAGGTTATGATTTTTTTGACCAAGTATTTTTTTGACATTCAGTTTTAGGATTTATTTTTAGTCATTACATTTCCCATAAAATATCCAATTTTCATTATTCATTAAATGTTATATTCACCCTAAATATTTTTATTAATTATCAGGGGTATTATTAGTGTATAAACCATATATCATTTCTATTTACTATATTATTCATTTAATGTTGTTTGTTTCACTAGGGAAATACTGATAACCTATATTCTTCTATTAATAAAAATATTTAGTAGAAAAGAACACTGATCATTAATTGAATTTTTTATTTGATATATGTGGAATGATTTGTATATTCATAGTTCGGTGGGGTGTAGTTATAGATACCCCCTTGATGCATCGATAGGTCTCATGATGCAAACCAGTTGAAAAATTAAGTAGAATATTTACTAAGTATTTTTAATTTGTCGTGAGGATTGATCTTTTTGTTTGAGGTAAAATGTTTCAAATACATTAAGTCCAATAATTAGGTATTTATATCATTGGTATTTAGTAATTATTATTATCCATGAGATTTTTTCAATAATATTATATGTGTATGGATTTCATTCTCAGTTATTGATTAAATGGAAGGTGTTTTCAATTATTCACCTTTCCATATTGATTATGCATTATTTACCCTAATAGTCGATTTTTTTAAATAGAATGTGGGTTTAGTTATCACCTCTCCTTGTATATTATTCTTATTTTTTCATGATACATTATATTTTATGCAACCCTTCTAGCTAATTTGAGACAACCCTTATTTTGTTTCCTTTCCCTTAGAATCAATGGAGTGTAAAATGATTAAAATTATTATAAATGTTAGAGGGAAAAATATTATTCTCAAAAAATATTATGTTATTATTTTTTTTCAAATGTAATGTAAGACTGATGTTTGTATCTAGTTTACCAAGAATACTATGCTATTATTTTTAATAAGATAAAATTCCATGTATCTTATACCAATATAATAAAGCAACCACTTATTCTGGGATTCTAGAGTCAGGGTCTCAATATTTTGTACTAGAGGATGTTTCATTGAAACATTGGTTACCTGTAAAAAACTGTATTTCACTCAAACACATCATTTATGAAAATATAGATTTTGGGGTGTTCTGGTAGGAAATGGTGTTTCATTTTAAGAGTTTCCCAATTTTCAATTTTTCATCGATACGTTAGTGCGTCAATATGTTAGTTCATCAACATGTTAGTGTGTCAGTATTGGTGAGTCAGGGGTGTCAGTATTGGTGAGTCAGGGGCCTCAGCATTGGTGAGTCAGGGTTGTTGGTAGTGGTTAGTCGTTGGAGTCATCATTAGTGAGCTGAGGGCATCATTAGGTCAGGGAATCAGTAGGTCAGGGTGTCTATAGTTTAAGGCATTGGTAGGTTGAGGCGTCGGTAGGTTATTTCATTAGTAGGTTGTGGCGTCGATAGCTCAGTGTCAGTGGTTCAGTTTTGGTATCTCAGCATTGACAGGTTGCGTTGGTATCTCAACTGTTGGTGGCTTAACATCAGTGACTCACCCATCGGTGACTCATTTAATCTTTTTCCTAGTTTTCCCAGTTTTCTAGTTTCCCCTCTCTTATTTATTATTTAAACTAAAGACAATTTAAATTCTTCTTTGGGAATTTTAATAGTGTTACAAAGGGGTATTAATTATATCTTTAATTATTCTAGAATCTAGGGTGATTTGACATACTCAAACCACGTATTCTTTACCATGATCCCATGAATTAATGTATTCTAAATAATTTTCTTCCTTTAAAATAGAATCAGTCACTTCAAATCAAGGATCTTCCCTTCCTTATGTGTTTTCGATTTCCCCTTGATTTTCCTAGAAAATTCTTCAATAGACGATTTTGGCGCTTGTTCTAGTGACTCTCCTACTTAGTTTTCTTGGATTTCATCTCGTGCTACTCGTGCGTTCCCCAATTCATGGCCCAATGAGTATCTTAGATCCTTTGATCATTCAATTAAGGATTTCTATTACTTCAATTTATTTTTTCATCATGTGAGGTGGTTATGTTAATGAATCCTTATAAGGAACCCTCAAACACTTTTCATAAAACAAAAAATAAACAAGATTCAAATATGATCAATAGATAACACGGGTAAATAGAATAACGGGCATAGAGTGGATTGACGATGGTATCATGTTTTATTTTTTATCGTTTATTCTATTATGATTGACATGGAAATATGCCTTATGAAAATCATGGTTGTTGGTGGTTTTTTTTGTGCACGTATAATGTTCTGTTATGTTGAGATTCATGAATAAGAGACTAGAACAAAAATTATTCTTAATCACGTATACTTGTTTAAATAAATGAATGCCTTAGGATAAAGCATAATGTGTGATATACCCATTTATAATTAATTGGAATTAAAGAGCCTCTTGTGGTTGAATATGAATGGATTTACATACTGTTGATAGGTGTGGTTGTGTGTTGTGTTTTGATGAATTATTTGACCTTGTTTGAGTTGTGTGGTGCTGTTGTTTGGAGAAAAATTGTGTGTACACGGTTGGACTGAGGAGTTGGTCTCGATAGAAGGGTGCAACCTTTGTGTACAATGGGGATATGTGTTAATGGTAGTTATTGGGGCCATGGTGCATGTTTTGGTATATCAGGTGTATTGGTATCCAATTCCTATAGATTGATTGATTGTTGAATGGAATAACATGTAGGAAAATGAACAACATTTTTTGAGTCCTGGTCATCGAATGGCATTGGGAAGCTGGACTGCGGTGTGGTTATGAACTTGTATGCACCAAGAAATATCTGGGAATTGTTGGGGTAGTGGGGCTGCGTGGCTGGGTTGGGAAGGAATGATTGTACGTTATAATTTGGAATAATGATTGTTGGAAATGGATGAAAATATGTCTCTGAAGATTGGGGGTTTGTGCAGTGAGACTGTAGTTTGGGTTTTCTTGTTGTGTTGGTGTGGTTGTGGATGATAGATGCCCAGTAGTTCTGGAAAAAAATAATATGAACCCCTTTATTATCAAATAGAATGTTTTTAAATGAAAATGGGTTATCCTTGTGTTTTATTATGGGTGCTCTTGTGGTCATTCATATAGGGATAGTATCAAAGGTGTTTGTGTGGGTTGGTTTCTTGTTTGGAATCCCATAGTTTGGGTTGAATGTTTTCTTATCTATATGTATAATTTGTAGTTCCTTTTTATTTCTTTATGCACCCCACCTATATTGAGCACCACGTGCCGAACAACCCCGTTTCATTGGGTAGGGTGTCTTTTCCAACATCTCGGTGGGAGGATGGATGGTTGGTTATCGACTTTTTTCCTCAAACCCTCTTCTAGTTTCCTACAACTCGAGTGTATTCAGGCAGATTGTAATGGATTGAGGCATACCATAGTCCCATATTCTTTAGGAAAGGGTTTGTTTTGGATGAGGGGCCTAAGTGTTTGTGGGGATAGTATTGTTTTATCATGGGTCTTTGAGATGAGGGCAAGGTGTCTTCGAGAGTAGGGCATTGTTGTTGTGGCCCAGGTATCTGCAGTTGGGATTGTCAGCGGTTGAGGCCCAGGTCTGTGATTGCGGGTTGTGGCAGTGGTATTGTGTATTGTAAGAGTGTTAACTTCAATAAATTAGCTGTTAGGGATGAGAAATTAACCAGTGGGAAATTGTGGTTGGGTACCCAAATATCAATGTGATTGTTGTATTAATTTACTTGACTTTTATTATATGGTGAGTGTGCCTTGGTGAGGATTGGATTCTTAGTATCCCTTGGATGGTTCTTCGATGTTCTACTATTTTGTCATATGGACATTAGTCTGTTCTTCCACTTATGTATTTGGGGATTTATTTTTCCTACTAGGTATACTTGTATACTCACCCTACATATATAAAACAGTTTTTTGGTTTTCAGGGGGACATTGTGGACTGTGATAGACTTTACTAGCTCGAGCATTTGGATTAGTTGCTGTTGTTTTTTATACTATTTTCTTTTGGTACTTTACTTTAGTGTTTTTATTGTACCTTGTATTATCTTTTCTTTTGAACATGCATTTGGGAATGAATTTTGGCTTTACATTTACTTTTGGTATTTGTGGTTGTTTTGGATTTACCATCTTATCTCCCAATATTTTTCCATAAAAAGGGTAATGACTTCCATTTTAATGTGAGATTCTACACCATTTTTGTTAGTCTCCACTCTTGGGGCTATAAAATGTGGGACTTGGTCTTCATTATCTCTCTTTCATTTTCAAGAAGGAAGGATCTGAATGTTTGATTTTCGTTCCCTCATTTTGGAGAAGGTTAGTCATGACAAAATGGTATGAGATGTAGATTAGGGAAGATTGAGATATAGGATGGAGTTTGGTGTTAGTTATAGTGGAAATTTCATGGGATGGTAGGGAAAAATGTTAAGAAATATTTTCATGGAAAAGAGGGAAGGGAGGAATGACTAGGACATAAAATTTTATCCCCCCCTCGTGATCTTATGCAAGGACTCTAGACCGAGAAAATGACCAAGGGAGGATACACCGATTGTATGGTAGTGACCCTAGGAATAGTACATGAATCATAATGACTTTTGTTATTATGTGTCTCTAGTGTTTTGGGAATATTAATTAAATGAATATTTACAAAAAAATTAAAAGAAATGTTTCCACACTACTCAGGCTTAGGAGTTCCTTGTTTACTTTTTAGCTATGATACCATGATTTTACCCCCATTTGGTATGATAATTTTAGGCCGAACAGGTTTACCCAGTTGATCGGCTGAGGGATGATCATGAAGATCATGATGTCTAGTGGTAGATGACGCTTCATGTATTCTTGTAGAAGAATCTAGAAATGTATGAGGGAAGTGTCTCATAACTGGAAACATAGAGTTGGCTTGAAGAGCTAGTGACCACCTTTAGCATGATCTAGGATCTAACAGAGTACTGGGTTCTTTTGGATGTGATCTAGATACGAGGAGCAGCGTGTCAGTGGTAGATGTTTTACCTTGGTGAGAGGATGGAAACTGAGTTCTCATAGAATGACATTGAAAGGGAGTTTTATGTGGAATTCCTTTCTTCCATAATAAAGACTGAGAAAAGGCAGGATCTAATCTCCCTCCAATAATGAAGTATGTCAGTGAGGGAACTAGGGATCATGTACAATGATCTCCTGAACATTGCATCATATCTCTATCTGGATGAGGATTGTAGAGTGATAAACTTAGATGAGGCAATCTGACCCTCTCTCTAGTATGTTTTTACCCCTTTCACTCTACTTATGTACTTAGAAGATCAGAGGAGGGGTGAGGTGGTGGAAATTATGCACTCACTCACTACTACAAAAACTGGCAAGGGATGCGCTTCACTTTTATCAGTGCTAAAAAATTCTGATAAAAGGTGGCCATTATTAGCGCTAAAAAAGTGCTGATTAAGGGGACCCCTTTATCATCCCTTATTTTAGTAGCACACATAAAGAAGGGGATTTATCAGTTCTTTTCTCAAGCGCTGATAAATGTTATGTTTCAAATAAAATTCATGAAAAATCATATTTTGTTATATAAGTAATTGATATTGATATAAATATAATATATATTTATTAAATATGTTATAAATATGTATAAATAGACTATTACATTTAATATATAAGAAATTTACTGAAAATGGCTTCAAAATATTTTTTAATAATATTATTTATTAATTATATTTAAATTATTGTCGATTAAAAATAATTTAATAACAATTTGAGGACACAAAAAATCAAAACAATAAATAAAATATCTAAAATATGTTGAAAATGTAACTCAAACTTAAAACGGTCTTACCTTTTGATCAGAGTGTCAATTTGAGCTCTACCACATATCAAATGGAAGCATGTGATGAGCTCTACATCATTATGACAGGGGGCGGACCATTCATGGTTTTTTCGAGGCCAAAATAGGCCCAGATGGCCTCCAAAACTGTGTTATTAGTAAGGTTACCCTGATTTGTTAACATTTAAATAGGTATAACTTCTGATCCGGATGTTCGTTAGGCCTATAACACATATCATATAGAATATTGTTTCATTTTATTAGACTTTACTAGTTGTGGAATTGAAATGGGATTATAGATTATATGTTATGGTTGTTTTAACATTCCATGGCTTTCCAAATACACATATATTTGTATTTTTTCGTAAATATATGTTTCTGTGTGTGTGTGAGTGTATATGTGTGTGTCTCTATATTTTATATATGTATATATGTATATATTTATTTATTTACTTATAAACACACATAATAAACATATTTTTTCATAAATGTATTTAAAACTAAACTTATAAGTACATTTTATGGCTTTTCAAATACACATATATATATATTTATTCATAAATATATATGTGTTTGTCTGTGTGTGTCTCTATAAGGCCCCAGCCATAAACATTACTTAATATTGAGTTACTTCATGAATACACGTTGAGGATCTTTTCAGGTTTAGAGTTTTAGAGATTTAGATCATAAATCATGCATTACATTCCACATTTAAACAAAGTGGTTACATAAAAGATAGTACTCATTTTTAACATCAGTGGAAACATATTTAAAATAAATCATGGATTCTTTCTTGACACTTCATTGACACTGTCATCACATCATGTACCTTTCCCTTGACCTGTGAAAAACATTTCAAAAACTTGGGATGAGCATAAAAAGCTTAGTATGGGATATAAAAATATGGAAAAAAACATGAGTACATGTATAGAAAAGAATCAAAGAAATCATACTTTACTCATAAATCATAATCACATTATAATACATAATCAAAACATGAATAAAACATAGAAATCATAAGAAATAAAGGTAACTTGAGGCATTCATAACATTCTTACGCAGGGAGTAACCCACTTGGTTACGTTTGGAATACCCATCACAGTATATCCCCTAAATCTCTTCGGATAAACCATAACAATTAACTCCTTCGCATTACCCAATGCATTGGAGAGCTATATCGGGCTCACCCGCCTTTATTTTATCACGGAACCACCCGTCTTCATAATAATACCCAAGAACCATAACATAATCGTATCACATAAAACATGCATAGTGGAAAAATAACATTTCCACAATTCAATCACAAGATATCAACACAACACATTGATATAATAAAAACATTATGAAAACCATTTTCAACACCAAAATAAAAGAATAGTAAAACATGGCATTTATTTTTCTTTAAAAAAAGGTATGGCTTGTAGAGGAATCCGAAACTCAAATAATGGTCACGAAGGTGGAGAAGTCGTTGTCACCGCATACGTACGACAAAAACATTCCCTTTTATTATTTAGTAAAATGATTCGTATAAGAAAGATTACTTTGGGATAAATGTAAAAGTCAAAGGGTTCTATACACTGTATAAAAGAAGGTTGTGTATAAAACAAAATATGTCTCAATGAAAGGAGATTGAGACGAAGTCCCATACCTCAGGTCAGACATGAATCGATCGTTCTTTAACCTCCTGAATAATAAACTTGAGTTAATTGATACATTCTTAAGAACATTTTTCAAGATCAATGTTCTTTTTATAGCACCTATTACCATGTCATGAACACTATGTAATTATTTATGTTAATAACGGTGGTTTTAACGATCATTGGTACTTGAGTCAAAAATAAACTCAAAATAATTACAAGTTGTTCATGTATCTATTATATCCAGAGTTATAGTCATGATTTAGATATCATATATATAATATATATATATTATATACATGCATTTATAATATTACATAACGTTTAGAGGTAAGAAATGAAATGCATCGTTCATGGAGACGGTAAGCCGTACGTACGCATGAACGCTAATTTGATTTCTATTTTATATTTTATGGAATGGAATCATAATGATATAAAGGTATATTATAATTCCATTATGATATAATATATAATATCATTAATTACAACCATTATATGTCCCACATATGTCATTAACAAATGAAATCACTTTGAGGGGGCGGTAGTCCGCATTTCCTAAAATGAAGATATCGCGTTTACCCATAATGGAAACCATAAAGGTATGCCATGAATGAAAAATACATAAGCTTAAGTTAAACATAAACATATTATATATCATATATAAATATAGTGTCATCTTAATGGCCACCTTTGAAGGTTTTAAAAGAATATTGAGCAATCATCGTTTCGTGAGGCAGAAATTCACCATCCACGGAAACAGTATGTTCTTTAACCATTATATGTATGTGTGTGTAAGTGTATCTAAAATCCTTATTATAGAAACATCCTAGTATATGTAAGATTCTGGTGTTGTTACAAATGAAATGAATAAAAAGTGTTCAGGGGGTTGGAGAAGCAAAATAAACCATAAGAACACAATATAAGACGCTACCTTTAAATCGGGTAACTCTTTTTGATTTGAGCTGGAAGGCTTCCATGGGAAGACTTATGCCCAAATTGAAGCTTAAAGGAATAATAGAGGGATGTGGAGTGACAGAATGGGCATGGGTTGGCCGAGCCAAAGGCTTTGGGTGTGTGGGTTAGGTGGTAGAGGTGGGGGCCTTTTATAAGAGGAGAGGAGGGGCAATCATGGAATATTATAAAAGATACTTTGTTATAAAATGATTTTCGGATAAAAAAGGTCCCACAATTATACATTTATAGCATAAAGTGATAAGGGTTCGAAATCCACCCATACAATAGGTTTTTGACAAGTGTAGGTCTTATATTTTACATTATATTTTCATTTTATTTAAATAGTTAAATAGTGAGGTAATCGTTGCATCATCGTGGTGTCATAAATAATTAAATTTATTTAATATCTAAAAATTATAAAAAAATACATTGATGTAGGAAATATTTTTATATTTATAATGAATATTTATAGTCAAAAATATGACTTGTATAACCCCATTTAAAAATTGTTTTATTAAAACAACTCATGTTTGTGTCATTTTTACTTTTACTTTAAATAAAAGGCATTAATGCCTTTATCTTACCCAAGTGGCTCCATGGGGTCCCAAAAATCGACCCACGGGTTTTCTTGGTCGGCCATGACACATACAATAAGTTTAGTACATGTTTCATGTTCATTTCATAATATTAAAACATTATTCTTACCTTAAATTACACTAATTACCTCTAATTGCGATTAAAAAATTAAAAGTTACTATTCACCAAAAAATTATTTTAATCCGATTGAACCACATTTTACTTCTTAATGACAAACATGTATGTCGGATTTTTTAAATTAAAAACACAGAGGTGGTAAAATTTCATTTAAACGAAAAATCAGATTTTTTAAGTACTACTTAGTGGTTTCTCTGTTCATCAAAAATTGAAGTTTTTCAGAAAAATACCAAAACATTACCCTAAGCTATATTTGATATTCCGAATTCAAAAATGATGTCTATTTTAAAAAAGTAAAAAAATATTGGTTACATTAATTAATTTAATAATTAATTCCCGCTGTCAGGGCAAATAGTGTGTTTTTTTGAACCAATAAGTATCAAAAGATTGACACTAATTTAAGTCCAATTTCAAAGTGAAATTAATTCCAATGGACACCATTGGATTAAATGGTAAAAATATATTCTAATTTCACTTTAAGCCCAATTATAAAGATAATATAATCATATAAACAAATTAGATTAAAAAGAGGTTTTGAATTAAAATACAACAGCTTTCACTATTCATTAAAAAAACATTATCAGAAAAATACCAGAAATTAATCCAAAGTAAATTTCAATGTCCCAATCATAAAGAATACGTTTATTTTGAAAAATATAGATTATAAAATTGTCAAAAGATTGATTTAAAAATGGTTTTCCATCAAAAGGAAGTAAAACAATCTTTTAAAAATAATATTGTATTCCATGCTTAAGATTGGATTTATTCTCATTTTAAGCCTCTAAAACAATATCTAATTTATTAATAGAAATAGATAAATATATTTATTATTCATTACTTACTTGGGATGTTACATCCTTCCCCCCTTTAGAAAATTGTGCCCCCCAATTTATTTACATATTGAATAAGTGGGGATATTTAGCCCTCATTGCATTTTCAGATTCCCATGTTTCCTTTTCAATCGTGTGGTTTTTCCAAAAAACCTTTACCTGATTAATAACCTTATTCCTTAACACCTGCTCCCTATGTTCAAGAATCTATACCGGTTGTTCCTCATAAGATAGGTTCTCTTACAACTGAACTACCTCTGGACTCAAAACATTAGATTGATCTGGCATGTACTTACTTAACATCGAAACATGAAAAACATTTTGTACCTGAGATAAACATGGAGGTAAGCCACTCAGTATTCAACTGATCCAACTCTATCCAGAATTTCATATGGTCGAATGGAACTTGGACTCAGCTTTCCTTTCTTAAAAAATAGCATCACACTTTTCCATGGTGAGACTTCGAGAAAAACATGATCACCTACCTCAAAAGAGAGATCCTTCCTCCTATTGTCTGCATAACTCTTCTGCATGCTCTGAGCTATTGTCATGTGTTTCTGTATTAGCTGAACTTTTTATGCCAACTCTTCTACCAATTCTGGTCCCATTACCTTCCTTTCCCCCACATCATCTAAGAAAGCTGGAGTTCGACACCGCTTCCCATATAACACCTCAAGTGGTGCCATCTATATACTGGAATTAAAACTGTTATTATATGAAAACTCAACCAAAGAAAGATGTTGTTCCCAATTTCCATGATAATCCATTGAACAAACACGTATCATATCTTCCAAAGTCTGAATTTTTCGTTCTGACTGCCCATCTGAGTGAGGATGAAAAGTTGTACTAAAATTTAATTCAGTACCCAACGACTTCTGAAGGACTTTCCAAACGTTAAAAGTAAACCTGGGATCACAGTTAGATAAAATGAAGAGAGGAACTCCATGTAACCTGACTATCTCTTTAGGATAAAAATGGGAAAGTTGATTGGGGGAAAAACTATCTCGTATAGCTTGGAAATGAGATGATTTAGTCATGCGATTAATAACAACCTAGATTGCATTATTATCTCGAGATGTCTTTGGAAATCCCACAACGAAGTCCATGGATATATTTTCCCATTTCCACTCTGGTACTGGTAAAGGTTGAAGAAACCCTTTCGGTAAATGCCGCTCTGCTTTAACCTGTTGACATGTCAAACAATTCACAGTAAAATCAGAAATATCTCTTTTCATTCCATCCCACCTGTAATACTCCCGCAGATCTCTGTACATCTTAGTACTTCCAGGATGAACTGAAAACGGAGAACTATGAGCTTCACATAACAACTCTTTCTTCAACAGTGAATCACAAGGCACACACAATCTCCTCCCAAATCTCAAAACACAATCATTTTCAATGATGAATTCAGGTAACTTACCCTTCTGAATGAGCTCTACCTTTTTCTGCAACTCACTGTCTTGCTTCTATTCTTTCTTAATTCTTTTTGATAGAGAAGATTTCACTGATACCTGAAACAAAATAGAATGAAATCCTGTACCAACAACTTCAATGCAAATGTTCATCAAATCCATTACCAAAGGATCATGTTCCAAACACAACATTGCTAATGAAGCATTAATTTTTGGACTCAAAGCGTTAGAAACTTTATTTACATTACCTAGATGGTAATGAATTGTACAATCATAAACCTTGATTAATTTTAGCCATCTCCTCTTTCTAATCTTCAATTCGTTCTGAGTGAATATATACATTAAACTTTTTTGATCGGTATACACTTTACTCCATACAAATGATGCCTTCAAATTTTTAAAGTGAAAACAAAAGCAGCTAATTCCAAATCATATGTAGGGTAATTTACCTCATGAGTTTTCAACAGTCGTGAAACATAATAAATTACCTGATCATTCTGCATTAAGACGCAACCAAGTCCTTTCAATGAAGCATCGCTGTAGATAACAAACTCCCAATTCCTGGAAGGTAGTGCCAAAACTGGAGCATTCACCAATCTTCTTTTCTATTCCTGAAAACAATCATCACATTATTTTGTCCAGATAAACTAAACACCCTTCCGAGTTAACTTTTTCATTGGACTAGATAACCGTGAAAAATTTCTAACAAACTGTCGGTAATAGCCTGCCAAACCAAGGATGCTACGAATCTCAGTGACAGTTGTGGGTCTTGGCCATTCTTCAACAACCTGAGTCAACTGAGCCATCACTGCAAAAAATTGTTTAGTTTGGATTCTGACCATCTCATGATACTGATTTGAAAGGTCATTTCCCTCTGTATACCTTCCCAGAAAAGCTGTTCAGTTTCCTCTATGAAAAACCATTCTTAACACAGAAATATATTAGGCGAAGCAATATGGTAATATTCAAATGCTATATCATTTCGATATGACAAAAAAAATATTTTTGGATAATCATTTAATAGAATTATAACTCCTAAAGTTATCTAAACCGCCCTCTGATACCAATTATTAGGCCCCAACCTTAAACATTACTTAATCTTGAGTTACTTCAAGAATACACGTTGTGGATCATTTCAGGTTTATAGTATTTGATAATTAGATCATAAAACATGCATTACATTCCACATTTAAACAAAGTGGTTACATAAAAGATAGTACTCATTTTCCCATCAGTGGAAACATATTTAAAATAAAACATGGATTCTTTCTTGAAACTTCATTGGCACTATCATCACATAATGTACCTTTCCCTTGAACTTTGAAAAACATTTCAAAAACATGGGATGATCATAAAAAGCTCAGTAAGGGATATAAAAATATGGAAAGAAAACACTAGTACATGTATACATAAGAATCAATGAAATCATACATTACTCATAAAGCATAATCACTATAGCATACTTCATCAAAACATTAATAAAACATAGAAATCAAAAGGCATAAAGGTTACATGAGGCATTCATAACATTCTTATGTAGGGAGTAACCCTCTTGGTTATGTTTGGAATACCCATCACAATATATTCCTTAAATCTCTTCAGAGAAACCTTAAAGTTTAACTCCTTCGTGTTACCCAATACATTGGAGATCTATATCGGGCTCATCCGCCTTTAGTTTATCACGAAACCACCCATCTTCATAATAATGCCCATGAACCATAACATAATCATATCCCACAAAACCTGCATAAATGAAAAATAACATTTCCACAATTCAATGACAAGATATCAATACAACACATTGATATAATAAAAACATTATGAAAACTATTTTCAATACCAAAATAAATGAATAGTAAAACATGGTATTTATTTTTCTTTTGAAAAAAGGTATGGCTTGTAAAGGAAGCCGAAACTCAAATAATGGTCATGACGGCGGAGAAGTCATTGTCGCAGCATATGTACGACAAAAAAATTCCCTTTTTTTGTTTAGTAAAATGATTCGTATAAAAAATATTTCTTTTGGATAAACGTAAAATTCAAAGAGTTTTATACACCGTATAAATGAAGGTTGTGTAGAAAACAAAATATGCCTCAATGAAAGGAGATTGAGACGAAGTCCCATACCTCAGGTCCGACTTGACTCGATCGTTCTTTAACCTCCTGAATAATAAACTTGAGTTAATTTATAATTGCTTAGGAACCTTTTTCATGTTCATTATTCCTTTTATAGAACTTATTACCATATCAAGAACACTATGTAATTATTTAAGTTAATAACGGTCGTTTTAACGATCATTGGTAAATGAGTCAAAAATAAACTCCTTATAATTACAAGTTGTTCATGTGTCCATTATATCTAGAGTTATACTCATGATTAAGATATCATATATATCATATATATCAAGTATATACATGAATTTATAATATTTCATACTGTTTAGAGGTAAGAAATGAAATGCACCGTTCAGGGAGACAGTAAGCCTTACGCACGCATGAACGCTACTTTCATTTCTATTTCATATTTTATTGAATTGAATCATAATGATATAAAGGTATATTATATTTCAATTATAATATCATTTATAATATCATTAATTACATCCTTTATACATCCCACATATGGAATTAAGGAATCAAATCACTTTGAGGGGGCGGTAGTCTGCACTTCCTAAAATGAAGATATCGTGTTTACCCATAATGGAAACCATAAAGGTATGTCATGAATGAAAAATAAATGAGCTTAAGTAAAACTAAACATATTATATATCATTTATAAATATAGTGTCATCTTAATGGCCACCTTTGATGGTGTTAAAAGAATATTGAACAATCATCATTTCGTGAGGCAGACATTCTCCATCCACGGAAACCGTATGTTCATTAACCATTATATGTAGGTGTGTGTAAGTGTAGCTCGAATAATTATTATAAAAACATCCTAGTATATGGATGATACTGGTTTTGTTACAAAAGAAATCAATAAAAAAAGTTTATGTGGTTGGATAAGCAATATAAAAAATAAGAACACTAGAGAAGACACTACCTTTAAATCGAGTAACTCTTTTTGATTTGAACTCAAAGGCTTCCTTGGGAAGACTTATGCCCAATGTGAGGCTCCAACGTGTAATAGAGGGATGTGTAGAGGCAAAATGGTTACTGGTTGACTGAGCCAAATGCTTTTTAAGTGTGGCTAAGGAGGTAGAGGTTGGGGCCTTTTAAAAGAGGAGAGGAAGGGCACTCTTGGAAAGTTATAAAAGATACATTGTAATAAAATAATTTTTGGATAAAAATGTCCAAAAATTATATATTTCTAGGATAAGGTGATAAGGGTTCGAAATCTACCCATACAATAGGTTTTTGACATGTATAGGTCTTATATTTTACATTATATTTTAATTTCAATTAAATAGTTAAATAATTAGGTAATCGTTGTGTCATCATGGTGTCATATATAATTTGATTTATTTAATATCTAAAAATTATAAAAAAAATACTATGATGTAGGAAATCTTTTTAGATTTCTAATTAATATTTATAGTCAAAACTATTATTTCAATAACCCCATTTTAAAAATTGTTTTATTAAAACAACTCATGTTTGTGTCATTTTTACTTTTACTTTAAATAAAAGGCATTAATGTCTTTATCTTACCCAAGGTGCTCCATGGGGTCCCCAAAATCGACCCATGGGTTTTCTTGGTCGGCCATGACACATATAATAAGAGTAGTACATGTTTCAAGTTCATTTCATATTATTAAAGCATTATTCTTACCTTAAATTACACTAATTACCTCTAATTGCGATTAAAAACTTAAAAGTTACTATTCAGCAAAAAAAATTATTTTAATCCCATTGAACCACATTTTAATTATTAATGACAACCATGTATGTCAGATTTTTGAAATTAAAAAGACAGAGTTGGTAAAATTTCATTTAAACGAAAAATCAGTTTTTTTAAGTACCACTTAGTGGTTTCACTATTCATAAAAAATGATGTTTTTCAGAAAAATATGAAATCTTCACCCTAATCTATATTTGATATTCGGAATTCAAAAATTATGTATATTTTACAATATTCCAAACATATAAGTTACATTAAATTACTTAATAATTAATTCCCGATGTCAGAGAAAATAGCGTGTTTTTATTAAACAATAAGTAACAAAAGATTGACACTAGTTTAAGTCCAATTTCAAAGTGAAATTAATTCCACTGACCACCATTGGATTAAATGGTAAAAATATATTATAATTTCACGTTAAAAACAATTAAAAAGATAATATAATCATATAAAAAATTAGATTAAAAACAGGTTTTGAATTAAAATACAACATTTTTTCATATTCATTAAAAAAAGAACATTATCAGAAAAATACCAAAAATTTATCCAAATTAAATTTCAATGTCCCAATAATAAAGAATAAGTTTATTTTGACAAATATTACATATAAAATTGTCCAATGATAGATTTAAAAATTGTTTTCCATCAAAATGCAGTAAAGCAATCTTTTAAAAAAAATTGTGTATTTCAAGCTTAAGATTGGATTTATTCTCATTTTAAGCCTCTAAAACACAATCTAATTCAATAATAGACATAGATAAAAATATATATTATTCATTACTTACTTGGGATGTTATAGTCTCTCTCTGTGTGTATGTGTGTAGTATGTTTCTTTGTATGTATGTTTGTTTATATGTATTTATTTATTTATAAACACACATAATTTTTTTTTCATAAATGTATTTAAAACTAATCTTATATGTAAATATTAATAAACAAATAAATATACGTATAAAAATTTATAACTAAATATATATATATATATATATTAATATAAGAATTGATATATATATATATACTAATATATGAATAAATATATTTATATTAATATTAATCTATATCAGTATATGAAGAAATATAACTATATATATAGATTTATCATTAAATAAAGAACAAAATGAAATGGCTTAGTGGTAAAGGTGCAGCTGCAAAAGGGGGGAGGTCTCGGGTTTGAGTTTGGGTGGATACGAAGGGTGTGCTCGTGTATGAGGATGTGCAGGAAGGGCACTGCACGGGAGACCTCCTATCACTGATATAGGGGGTGTGGAGCACTGATAAAATCACTTCCCACATTATTTTAATTTGTTTTCATTTTTTTTTTACCATTACTAGCTCTAAATAAAAGCGCTGAAAAAGGCCCCTTTTAACAGTGCTAAAAAAAGAACTGATAAAATGGGCCCCCTATATTAGTGCTGATCTTTAAAGCGCTTTTTTTTTGCACTATTAAATCCCTTTTTAGCACTAATATAGGCTGCTTTTCTGGTACTGACTAGGAGGTGTTCGGCGGGAGGTTAGCCTGCCGAGTTTTTTAAAGGGGAAATTCATTAGCAGGAGGTCTCCAGATTCATAACCTTCTATGTATCAGCCTGAAGGGAGTAGGCTTCATCAGTTCCAGTTTCAATCTGGAAGTCCTTTCCCTTTCTCCATGGTCCCGATACTGAGCTGCTTTCTATATGTAGGTTGTGTACATCTTCAGAACCAGTGCCCAATTTGAGCATCGTACTGTGGGGGTGAGAAGAATCAGTGCCCACCTCAGGAGCAATACTTGTTGGTTAAGCCCTTCTAGAAATAGGAGAAGCGAGATCCCGCTCCACCAAGGATATATAGTTCTGGGGGAGGCCGAACTCAAGGACCTATTAAAGGACCTTTTCTAGTGAGTGGTCCAATAGGTGGTCTACAATAGAGATGTATAGTATTTTGGATTGGATAGATTCACGTCACAAAGATAGTAGTTCCAAATGAACTAGATGTTGTTCATGGTATGATCAGTCTATTTAGTACCATTGTGTATGCCTTGTTTGATTCAGAAGCCTCTCACTTCATTGTTTCACCCAATCTAGACTATTCTATGTGAGTATAGGTAGATATACATCCCATACCCCTGGTTTAGAGTATGCTAGTTGAAGGTTATATCAGTCTATTTGATGTTTTATGAAGATGTAGACTGATTTTGGGGCCACATAAGTCTAGTGGGGATCTTTTTCTACTCTATATGTAGCTATATGATTTCATAATAGGCATCAACTAGCTTTTCATTGTGCATTTTGTTCTGTACTAATTTATGAAAAGTTTCATGTTCTCATATATGGGTGGACAACGCGTATGATTCATTTGTCAGCGGAGTAATCAAGAGGGCATCCGATGTGTGGGGCTTCATTTTTCCTTGGTATTCAATCCATTAGTGGAATCTATAGATATAGAAATGGTGGATGTTCTGGGGGTGGTTTGTGAGTTCCTTGATTTCTTCTCTGACGATTTTGTAACTCTACCCCCTCGATGTGACGTTGAGTTAAGTATAGACATGAAATATTGTGCCCGTTTAATTTTGAAAGGTCCCTATCAAATGACGCTTTCTAAGTTATAGGAGTTGTCGATTCAAGTTGATGAACTCCTAGAAAAGGGTTTTATCCATCAAACTATGTCACTGTGGGGTGATTTACTCTTGTTCATGAAGAAGTATTGAGGTGGTCTGAGACTGTGCATAGACTACTAGGGACTGAATCAAGTGACGTTCACGAACAATTACCCCATTTCAAGGAACGATGATATATTCGACTAGTTAAAGATGGCAGGTTGGTTCTCTAAGATCGAACTACAGTCTGGATTTCATCTGTAGGGAATAAAAGAGGGCGACACCCTCAAGACTTCTTTCAGTTGCAGGTATGAGCTCTTCGAGTTCTTGGTCAAGCCCTTTACTATCAACAATGCACCATCTGTGTTCATGGGGCTCATGAACTCTATATTCCATTAGTACCTGGACCATATTTTCATCGAGTTCATTGAAGATATCCTGTTCTACATGAGTTTAGTGTAGGATCATGTCGGGCATCTAAGGGCAGTCTTGGATGTCCTCTGACACCACCAGCTCTATATAATGTTTTCCAAGTGTATGTTCTGAATGTGATAGGTTCAGTTTTTGAGACACGTGGTGCCTCATTATGGGATAAATATAAAACCATCAAAGGTTAAAGAATTTGTTTCTTGGACAACACCCATGAATATGGAATTTTTTTTTAGTTTCCTAGTTATAGTAGGAAATTATCAAAGGTTCATACACAACTTCTCTTCAGTCACAGATCCATTGAAAACTTTGACCCAAAAAGACTTGGTATTCATGTGGAGTGAGTAGTGTCAGGCATATTTCATCTATCTGAAGGGGATTCTTGTTTGTGTACTAGTGATTAGTTTTCTAGATGAAGGGGTGATGTTCGAGGTGTTCTGTGATGCTTCCATCATAGGCATGGGATGTGTGCTGATGCATTAGTAAAAAGTTATCTATTATGGGTCTAAGAAATTACAAATTCACAAAAATAATTATGCCACCCATAATCTAGAGCTTATTGAGGCCATGTTCACGCTGATGTTATGGAGGAATTAACTCATCAGGGAGCACTTTGTCGTATTCATGGATCACAAGATCTTGAGGAATATATTCTCCCAGGGAGACCCACACTTGTGACAGCGAAGGTGGATGGAGGATCTCAAGGGATATGACATTCAGATCTATTAAACCCTCTAGAAAGGTAATGTGGTGGATGATTCCTTGAGAATGAATTTGCATAATGATGTAGTTTAGGAATCCATGGAATCCTGTAGGAAAATAGAGGTGTTCTCCATTTTCACCTTGATGTTGGGGAGGACAGTGGAAAAGGATTTATATTTCATATGATAGTGTAATATTACATAGTGCAGCAGGTAGAGGAGTCTCAATGGGCCGACTTAAAGGCTGATGTGATGTGTGATCACATTGTATAGGGTGATTCTCTTTAAGGATGGTTGTAGGATAGCCAGAATCAAACGTTGTTCTGTAGGATGATATTTGTCCCACTGGAAATGTGCAAGGGGGTTCTCCCTGAGTTCAATATCTCACCCCTAGATGTGAATTTATGAGTATCCATGATGTACCAAGGCATTAGTTAACTGTTTTGGTCGCACTAGGTGACGCGAGTAGTGGTGGTGTTTGTGGAAAGATTCATTTTGTGTCAATGGTTGAAAGCCAACCACTATTTTCCTAGCGGTCTGTTGCAACCCTTGGTTTTCCTCGAGTAGATGGGAAATTACATATTGAATGATTTTGTCATGGTTTTACCCATAGATATGAGAGGATGTGATTCCCTTTGTGTAGTTGTGCATTGGTTAATGAAGTCTGAACACTTCATGGTGATCAATGATCCAGGCATATTAGCTTCATTAGAAAATAGATATGTGGATAAGGTGGTGTGACTGAATGGAGATACAAGATCCATTGTATCAGATCTGGATATGTGTTTTACTTCATGTGATTGGAGGTAATTTAATAATGATTTTAGAACCCAGTTACGCCTTATTACTACATTCCACTCTGAGACAGATGGGAAGACATGAAGGACCATCCAAACATTGGAGGATACGTCAGAGGAATGTGTTGTGGACATTGTAGGATTATAGGTGTGACACGTTTCCCTTGTAGATTTTTCTTACTATAATAGCTATCACTTTACCATTGGCACAGAACAATTACTAGCCATGTACTGAAGACCATTTCATCCACCTGTGTTCTTAACAAAGGTTTGGGAAGCTGCCCTTCTTAGACCAAATGTAGGGTCAAGAGCAATAGAGAAGGTTCAGCTTGTGTGCAAGAGGGTGAAGGTGGATCAGAACTAGAAGAAGTCACATTTCAATAATTTGAGGAGGCCTTTAGAGTTTGAGGTTGGGGATAATGTTTTCTTTAAGGTTTACCCTCAGCATGGAAAACATAGGTTTTGTAGTGGAATCATGATTTCTCCACGGTTTATCGGACCTTTTGAGATATTGGGACGATTTGGTGAGGTAGAAAATTAATTTTTGTTGCCACTGCAGTTATAGAGGATCCACTACGTCTTCCATGTATGTCAACTCAGTCTGTATCTATGCGATGACTCCCACATCCTTTACGGGGGAGAGTTGGATGTCATGTATGACGCGACATTCGTTGAGCGGCTGGTAAGGATATAGAATCATGAGGAGAGGTGATGTGTGGATGGACCATCCCTTTGGATCGTGTGTTATGGAGGCGTGATGGTCTTGAGGATAGTACTTGGGAAACAGGAGGCACATATGTGTTCCCAGTACCTAGATCTGTTTTTAGATTTGCTTCTATTTTTTACATTTGTTCTTTATCTCACGATGTAGTGTTCGACCTCGCTTCTTATATGATAAGTTGTTTCTTTGTTCTTGGATATTTTTTGAAATTTATTGACTATTGGGAGGGTATAAACTGAACCCTAGTCAAGACACATTAATGTGGATGCGATTAAACCCATGTGTGAGAGATAGTGCTGCCCAAAGCAGCCGGTATCTTGACATGGAGGAAGGATCTCCCTAATCCATGTTTCTGGACGTTGTGACTCGTAGTGTTTGGGTGGTTACTTGAGGATATATAGTGGTAGTATTTATTCAATTGTTCAAGAGATAGATGATAAAGATTTGTTTTGGGATGTTGGGTTTTTCACTCCATCATTAGAATTACACTAGGTGTCTTACTCATGAGTGTTATCTAAAGGGATAGTTATTCAAACCTCTTTTTTGTATAGGATAATTTGGAAATACTCAAGGAAGAGAATAGTTTGAGATTTATCTTATGTAATAACCCAAATATCCTAAAAAACCTTCCTTTTTAAAAATAATGTGTTTGAGGTGTTTTGGAAGGCATGGGTGGCTAATTTCAAGAGTTTTCCAATTTTCAGTTTTCTATCACCATGTCAGTATGTCATCATGTTATTGCAACGACATGTTAGTGCATCTGCATCATTATGTTTGGGGCATCGACATTGGTGAGTCAGGGGTGTTGACATCGGTGAGTCAGGGTAATCGTCATCGGTGAGTCGCGGGTGTCAGCATCAGTGAGTTGAGGGCATTAGTGTTAGTGGGTCAGGGGTCGGTAGGTCAGGGAGCCAGTAGGTCCAGGCATCTATAGGTTGAGGCGTCAATAATTCGTTGTGTTAGTATTCCACTGAATCTGTAGCTCATCATTGGTTGGTTACATCGATAGCTCGCCAATCAATGGATCAACATCAGTGACTCACCCATCGGTGACTCTTTTTTAGTTTTTACATTTTTTCCCCAGTTTTCCAGTTCCTCCCCTATTACATCTAATGTGACATAAACCAAGATCAATGACTTATCCAATAATTTTAGTAGCATTTCAAAGGGGTATTAATTGTATCTTTAATTATCATAATGTCTAAGGTGATTTAAGATACTCAAACCATGTAATCTTGACTACGATCCCACGATTATTGTCTTTTAATGACCGGTCATACATTAAAATAGGATCTATCTCATCAAATATGGGATATTTATTTCCTTGTGTTTCCCCTTGGTGAACATAGGGAATTCCTCCCAAGATGAGCTATGCACCTATGCTAGAGCCCCTCCTACTCAATTTTATTGGAGTTCTTACTGTGCTGCTTGCACGATCCCTTATTCATGGAAGAGGGATGAAATTATATCTGTTGATCATCCATGTAGGGATTTATCTTTCTTCTATATAATTGTTAATCATGCAGGGTGGTTATTCTAATGAATCCTTGTGAGGAAAATAAGAACAATTTTTTGAAATAAGAAATAAACAATAAGTAAATATGAACAATAAATAACATGGGTAAATAATATAACAGGCATTGTGGGGTTTGATGTTGGTATCTTGTTTTATTTATTATCGTCGATTCATTTATAGTTTCCATGGATATATTACTTATGAAAATCATGTCCATTGATGGTCTTTTCTATCACATGAGTAATGTTCTGTTCTATTGAGATGCTTGAATAAACAAGTGGAACACAAAATATTTTTAATAACGTATAATTGGTTAAATAAATGATTTCCATAGGATCAAGAATATTATATGATCACCCCTGTTATAATTAAGTGGAATTAAAGAACCTATACTGGTTGAATCTGAATGTATATTCAACGTGTAGATAGGCGTGGCTGGGTGCTGTGTTATAAAGAATTGTAAGACATTGTGTGAGTTGTGTGGTACTACTATTGGGAGCATAGTTGTGGATAAAATGTAGGATATAGGAGTTGGTCATGAGATAAGGGTGTGGAGTGTGTGTATAACTCCGTTGTGGGTTAATGGTAGTTACGTTGGGTTTTGTGTGTGTTTTTGTATAGGATGTGTGTTGGTATCGCATAACGAGAGAATGATTGATTGTGGAATGGATTAACATGTCGGTTTCTTGACTACCTTTGTTTGTGTCATGGCCATCAAATGACATTGAAAAGTGATATTGTGGTGTGGTTATATACTTCTATGGAGTGCGACTACATATAGGAATTGTTTTTGGAAATGGGGCTATGGGGCTTGGTTATGAGAGAATGATTGTGTGGTATAATTTGGAAGAATGGTTGTTGGAAATGGATCAACAGGTGTATAAGAATATTTGGGGTTTGTGTAGTGGTACAACAGTTTGATTTTTCTTATTGTATCGGTGTGGTTGTGTTTGATAGTTTCCCAGTAGTGCTGAAAAAAATAGAATGTGAAACCATTAATTAATAAATGGACTGTGTTTAAATGGAAAGGGGTTATTCTTGTGTTTTATTGTGGTTATTCATGTGGTTTGGCATATAGGGGTAGCCGTAAAGGTGTTTTTGTGGGTTCATTTCTTGTTTGGAAACCCATAGTTTGGGATGAGTGTTTTCTTTTATATATATATATTGTAGTTACTTTTTATTTCTATACACATCCCACCCTTGATGAGAACCATGTGTTGAACACTCCAATTTCTTGGGGGAGGGTGTGTTTCCCAACATCCTAGTGGGAGGATGGATGTCTGGTTACTGAATTTATTCCTCGTGTGATCTTCCATTTACTTACCCCTCATGTGTATCTGGGAAGTCTATAATTGGTTGAGTCTTACCATATTCCAAGATTCAACGGGCAAGAATTTTTTGTATATTAGATTCCTAGGTGTTTGTGGGGCTGGATTGATTTCCCATGTGTCTTCGGTTTGAGTTTGAGGTGTCTTCATGCATGGGGAATGTTTGTTTTGTCCTAGGTGTCTATGGGTGGGATTCTGTGTGGTTGGGGCACAAGTGTGTGCGGACGGGTTGTGCTAGTGGGACTGCGTATAGGAAGAGTGGTAGAATCAAGATGTTATCAATTATAAATGATCAGTTAACCTATGGTAATGTTGTGTGGGGTAACCAAATATTGTTGTGCTTGAAATATAATTTTACTTGACTTGCATTATTTTGTGAGTGTTCCTTGGTGAGGTTGACTTGGTTAGTATTCCATGGTAGGGACTGTGATGTTATACTATTTTTTTGGACAGACATTAGTATGTTCCCTCACTTGTGCAGGAGTAGATTTTTTCCTAATGGTCATACTAGTATACACACCCAATATATATTAAACTATTTTCATATTTCTGGGGGGACATTGAGGATTGTTCTAGAAATTACTAGCTTGGCCTTTAGGATTGGTTTCTATTGCTTCTTAGACCTTTTTTCGGTACATTACTTTAGAGTTTTCATTATACCTTGTATTAGCTTTACTTTTGAACATGGATGTGTTAATGGAGTTTGGATTCACTTTTTCTTTTGGAATTTGGGGTTGTTTTTTATTTACCATATTATCTCTTGACCTTGTTCTATAAAAGGGAAATGCTTTCTATTTCTCTATGAGACTATAAAACATTGGTTCTAGTCGCCACTTCAGGTCCTATTGAATGTGGGACTCAGGAGTTATTATATATCCTTCATCATGAAGAATGATGGGTCGGGAAGTTTTTTATTCCTTCCCTCTTCTTGGAGAAGGTGGATGGTAACATTACTATATATGAGAATAAATATATTAGTAATCATCAATGTATTATATAAATTGAATATAATTTTTGATAAAAATCCTATTGATTTTAAGGAATATATTATGTGGGTTTTCAATAAATAAATCATGTATAGAGACTAAAATTGTGTGAGGTTTTATGATTGGTATACCTTTGGGTAATAACTCCAAATTAGATGCATTGTAATTCACTAAATTGTTGCTTGGGGTTGAAAATGGACCATTATGTGCGCATGATATGACACTCTAAGGGTAAAATATTTGGAAAATTTAAATTTTATTTTAAAAAAATATAAAGGATTTGAATAGATGATGAAAATTAATGAACTAAGTAGATCCTAAGGATTCTGGTGTCTAAAAACGGGGGTCTCAATTAAACTATAAAATAATTTATATATTTAATGTTAGGGAAGAAGTCAAATAATAACCAATGAAAAAATAAGAGTACTATAGATTGAATGAAATCTCATCCTATAGATCCATTTATAGTTCATTCTCATAAATAATGACAACTAGGGAATTATTTGAGTTAATTAGCTCACATAATGGTTAAATCCAAGACCATTGAAGGAAATATGTTAAAATATTATAGTTTATGTATTTATTTGGATTCTAGAACTATAATATAAAAGTTATTTTCTACGGGTGGTATTATTTAATAAAAATAATGAAATATTTAAAGATTATTTTATATTTTAAAACCATATATACCTTTATTAACATAATATATACATTATATATTATAGGTTGGTGAGTTTAATTTGGATCATAAGTTCAAATTCCTAAACATCCCTTTTTATGTTTTAGTTGATGGGATTATACCAATATTGAGAATATTTTATGATAAATTTATTGAATTATATGATTTACTAGATAATTTATTGGAGGAATAATTACATTTCATTTTATTGACAAAAATTTATAGGTATTGATATCCTTTAGTGTTAGTATACCGATTAATAACATTTTAATAATAGTAAGATAATATTATTCGACATTGTGAAATGATAATAATAATATGTTGTCTTGAAATCCAATGTAAAAAAGAGGTTTTAATGATTAATTATATTTCAAGGATGTCCATAATATTTTTATAGAAATATTATAGGAATTATAGTTTTGTAGTTTATAAAAAGGATAACCCACATGTTTCGTGACAACCCATTTTGTCTGGGAATGAAACGAGGCTTGAGCCAATGAGTAAAGGATGACAATATTTTATCACTTACCGCTAGACTACAATATTTTCTTAATAATATGTCATTTTTCTTTGTTAAAATGTTTCTAAAAATAAATATTAATGTTGAAATTGCTTTGTTAATATTTAGGATTATAGATTATTTTATTATATTGGATAACATGTTCTAGATATTTTTTTATTTATAAAAAAGTTATAGATAGAATGAAGGATTAATCACTCTAATATGGATCAAATGATATATTAAAATTGAATTTTAGTTTATTAGGAATAGAAAAATAATTTTTTTTATTTATTTATTGGAGTAAGAAATGAATTTGAAATTTATCAAAGTATTACCAAAGGATGAAATTGTTATAATGAAATATAAATGTGTCAACTATGTATATTTCCTTATATTCATTGAGGGTAATAGAATTCTTCAACTATATGAAAATTTTCATAAGACAATAGTTTTTCTTATTATTTTCATTTTTTAGATATCAAGGAAAATTTTCTAAAATAATTGGTTTATAATTTTTTGGTTGGTAACTTTGTCTTGATCACACATTTCCTTATGATCAATGTCCTCTATCACGCTATATTAATCCATGGGTGTCAATTTTCTTTTCAATGTCCTATTTTCATTTCCCAACGATTCTCTACTCCATGGAATCATAGTTACGTGATTAATCAATATTACTTTTTTACTTCATTTTATTCTTGAATTAATATCTTATTTATTTAAATCTTTTTATGATGTGGATTATTATGAATGGAAATTTCAAATATCAATCCCTCAATTAACAATATTATGTATAAAGCGTGAAAAAAATCTATTTAAGGTATAGAGAATATATGAATAAAACATTATTAGACATTGAAATTATATTATATATCTTAGGATACATGAAACAAAAAGGATTAAAGTCCATCAAAATATATTTCATTTGATGTATTCTCTTTAAAATCGTATAGAACATTCAAACCAGACTCTAAATGAACATTAATATATTATTTATTTATAACATAGATGTTCAAATATCTAGTTTAAATAAAAGTTATGAAATTATAAAAAATATATATTTTACATGTACACATATTTTTTATATTTATTAGAAATATTAATATTAATTTTTTAATAGAAAATAAAATATTTTCCAAAAAAAATTATTTTTTCTAAAAAATGTTTAGTCACACTACACATAGAAATTAAAATTAATTTCTTCAGCATTTACTGAATCTTTTTTAATATTAACATTAGTATTGAAATAATCATTTAAAAATATTCTTCGGTTGATGTTATTGGTATATTTTGGAATGTTTTATTTTTTTATGAATACTAATGAATTCTAAAATCTAATTCGAAATAACATTTTTAGTTTAATTACTTATAAGGATTAATTAAATTTTTACTTTTATAAAAGTAAAATGAGTTATATTATATTATATATATATATATTAATCTAATTTATTACATTAGAATCAATATCATATTAAATTTTTATATGAAAACCATATAAACATTTAAACATTTTCTCATTAAGAACTTGTATTTTCATTATGTATGGATGATTAATTTTATGTTAAAAATTCAAACTTATGTTTATTAAATTATGAAAATTGGATTAAATATTTTGATTCAAAATATTATAATTTTTTATAATAGGTATTATATAATTCATTTCACAATGATTAGTGAAAATGGTATAAATTAATTATTGTGTTTAATGTTAATGTTGAATTATCAGGGCGTCAAAAAAGATTTATAAGGTTTAAATTGACATAAAAATTTTCTAAAATAAATTTTATGGCCATATTTGGACTCTATAATTAATAATTATATATTATACTCCATTTTTAACAATGCATCTTATAAGAAATGTTGGTAAACCTTAGTCTTTTAAACAATTATTCATCTTTTCCTCACACATTAAATTCAATTTGTTTCAGAACATACCTACCCAAATCAAATCCCAAATTCAGTACCATAATATTATAAATCTTATTTTCTTTAAATAAAACAAATGAAGGATTTTGGAGAAATCCTAAGGAGTTTACCTAGAGAACATGTAATGTACTGCAATGCGATTTTACATTTTATTTGTTCCTCCTCCTACCTAAATTCTTAAAAAATAATTTTCATATAATAAAAAATATAAAAAATATATTAATATATATTTCTTCTGATATGGTAATAACCTAAAATTATATCCACTTCCATCAAATGGGTTTCAAAATCATCATACGTGTGTATGCTAGGCTACCACCTCGTGAACCGAAGCCATTTTTTTCCATATGGTTGGGTATTATGATGGATCAAAAGTATATATAATATATCTAAAAAAATTATTATACATAATATATTATTATATCATATATATATATTTATATTAATTTCCACTCCTTAGGGGATATGATAACGTTTCTCATCTATACAATGGTCTACCGCCATGTAAGGAGATGTGATTCATTTCACATTAATGCCTCACATGGAAGAAAACGATGACAATTTTATTGTATAAATGTGATATAAATGTAAATTTTATGATATTTGGGAAGTATTTATCTTTATTAAAAGTTTATATATATCATTTTCTTTCTTACATTAAAATAGGGTAACATCGTTCGTGTAAGCGTGTACTATAGCTTTCACAAAGCGATGTGAATCTCTATTCATCACCACTCCACATGGATGATATATAAGAATATTTAAATAATTAATATGATATATAATGTGTTATAATAAATTTTTAATTATAAAATATTAATTAACTTATTTCCTTGATGATCATTGGAAAATTGAAATGTTACACATGCCTACGTATAACCAATCGTCCCCATGATTGTAATGTACGTCAATTTTAAAAAATGATCATGATTGGAATAAAATTTATGACTGATATATAAGTATGATAATTATATAATTATTATTATTATGGATATGATGATAATATATAATATGTTCATGAACTTGAAATTTCTTGTTCAATCACGCATAAGTAAACAAGAAAATTAACACCTGAAATAATGATAATTGTTAAATATAATTAACGAATGGGTGAAAATATATTATAAAAGAATAATATATGATATTATAAATACTAATATTGAATTTTTGTAATATAATTAAATTTTTATAACAACTATATATGATTTTAAAGAACAATGAACAAAAAAATAAGTGTGAGATAAGGGGCTTCATCTCAATTTCACTTTATTGATGCATATTGTAATATTATGAACCTAGTTTTTTTATATGGAGTAATACTACTAATTTTACATGTAATATCAATATTTCATAATAATTTATAGTATTTATGTTTAAATATTAATTATTTCATCTAAAGGTATTTTACTTAATAGTTTCCAGGTGATAAAGAATTTCAGAACTCTATATAATTTCATTGGGTAATATTACATCGTCATTGAAATTTGTTTTCTATGATTGTAGTTTTAATAAAATATGATAGTATTATATTGTAGTTGCACTTGTTTATTTGGATTTACATTTGATACACATAATCAATTCATATTTTAATTCTCACATGAATGTTTTGATCATTCTAATGGTTTATTACGAAATCTCATTTTAATTGGGGTATTTTATACCTAATTTCCATTAATTTTTTTGTATTTTCTTAATAAACCCTTTAATTTTATTATCAAATGATTATTTATTAAAATAGATATGTAATAGTATAATTTTAAACTTTTTGGTACATAATATTATTGGGAAAATGTTTTTAAAAAAATTGACTTTTTCTCTCCTTAGTAGGAAACCATTTTTGTCAAAACCCATTTTCTCTAAAAATATATCCAAAAATATATTTTTGTCACATTATAAATAATTTATTAATGAAATTTAGATCCATTATAACATTTTAGAAAATTTTAATTGAATATTAATGGTGTTTTGTAAATAATCCATAATTTGATTTTACCAAAAAAGATAATGAAATATTTGTTTGGACCTATATGGAATGAATTAAATTTCTAGCCATCATGACTACTAAAATTTTATAAGGAATTCGTTATATGTTTAAAAAATTGTAATATTGAAAATTTATTTGATAATTTTGGTTGAATATTAGAGTTAAAATTTGATTTTCAAAATGAAAAAAACATTTTCTTCACGTGTTTTTTCATACAAACATTTTATGGTATTTCTGTTCATTAATGAAAAGAACTATTTTTCATACACTAATGGGTATATTTTGTATTTATATCATCATTATTATTTCTATTGATGATTTATCATCATTTTTACAAATGAATGTATTGAAATTCACATTCTTGATTCATGTTTTATAGACATTATCTTTCCCATGGAATTTCACCTTCCTTTGATTATTTTACATTAAATTTCCCATAAATATTTATTCCATTTTAATGGGTATTTTTTAAAGAAATGATATCTCATTTCTACATAAGATGTTTTACATTGAATTTTATTTGATTAAATTTAGAAATAATATAATATTTTTTCATTATTTAATATGGATAGTTAATGGTAATGAATATTATTTATAAATTAAATTAATTATTTAATATATAAGGAATTATTTGATCCAGAATACACTAGTAGGGACCATTTTTAGATAGCCCCTACCAACATCAAAATGTGTCATAAGACACACTAATTGGCTACATTAGATGGAGATTTACTAGTGCTATTAAATTTTATTGAGGATATATCATGATTGTAGAGGTATAATATTCCCGATATAGGATATCTAATAGTTATAGATTTCCACCATTTAGAGTTTAATTATTAGTATTATCAATGATATTATTATTATTATATTATCATGGGATGAATTTAGTTCTCATTTATTTATAAAATGTAATGTATTTTAATTTATATAACATTCCGAAAAGATCCTTCTTTTTACTATCGTGATAGTCATGTTATTTAAATGAAATGTGTGTTTAGTTATTTACCTCACCATATTGATTATTGTCATTATTTCATGATAGTTTCCACTATACATAATTCTCACTAAGAATTTGAGCTCACCCTTATTCTATTTCCCTTTCATAATAATCCATGATGTGTACTATGATTTTCATGAGATAATATTTCATAGGGAATAATGTTATTCTAAAAAATTTATGTTCAGATTTTTTATTTAAAATATAATGTAATACTACAGTGTGTATATATTTTACCAAAACTATTAAACTATTCTATCGTTCTTGATTCAATTACATATATCTTATGATAATTAAATAAATTAGACACTGACTCCAAGCTACCTACATCGGGTTCTCTACAAGATAGGTTATACTTGTCATGTTTTAAGAAATAATATTTTAAAAGTGTATTATTTTTCATTAATACCCCATGCTAAGTGCATAATAAGCTTGAGAAATGATCGAGATTATTTAAAAACAAATATACCATAAAGTTTAACTTTGTTACATTCTCTTAAAATATTGGTGTTTCGTGTCATATAATATGTCGAACTTTATGTTCCTCTTATAATATCCCTTGGTGTAACATTTTACCATTATAATATCATGTATTGATATTAAAATTAGTGTAGTTAAAACATTATCTGTTAAACATATCATTCATTATTGGTAAATATTATAAAGTTTGAGAATCGTGTTTCATAATTTAATTAGTTGAAAAACAATTGGAATAATGAAACATATCATCGATCAAATAGTAACAAAATGTATCATATTTTTAAAGAGTTTTAAGGGGTATCCCTTGTGATTAAAAATTGGTGAGTGATGCTTTAAAAAAAGTGTGTGAATGTATTTGAAACATGTAGACCTATAAACTGAATTATTATGATTATATTCTCTATGTAACACCATTAAAATTATTGTTTGTTGGAGTTTGAGAAATACTACAAAATTTTCTCATTGTGATTTATGCATACAATTGATACCATTGGTGGTGGGATCAAATCTCTATTCAGTAATTGATTTTCCTAAAACTCATTTTATGGGGATTATAGAGATGATAAAATTTTATTCTTCAGTTAAAATAATAATATATATTCTTTACTCACATTATCAAAATTTTAATAAACCAATCAAGGTGAGATCCTTTTTCATTTTTGAGTTAGTTCATCTAAGTACATTTATATAATAATTATCCCAAATAAAACCAAAAATTAGTATAGAATAATCATCCATAATTTTTAAATTGATTACTTATTTTTTATGAAAAATTTGATTAATATAGAGATTTCTTAATACAGATAGAAAATTATGGAAAATATGACACACATAAACTAGGACACTAGCATAATGACAACTTTTTATTTTAAAATGTGAAAAAATATAATTTTTGGTGGATAAAACTACTAGAAATATATCTCTTTTAATGGTTATAGAAATAGTGTATCATGATGTAATCATGTGATGATTATTTTGACTCACCTGTCACATTACAAATTTCGTGTGTATGAAACATGTAGATAATAATATTGGTATAATATTTTACTATACCATTACAATAATATCATAATCATAATTAAATAAATAGTATATTAAATAATTTTTTATGATAAAATAATATTTTAACAATGATTAATGTGATGTGGGGAGAACATTCCTCCTACCACACTATGAAGCATTTTATAGTTAATGTCTTCATGCTTCAAATCATCATGTGATTTTCTTCTATAATGTAGGTGGTATATATTAGAAAATATTATTCATGAATACAAATGATTTTTTTGTTTAGTTATTTAATATTATGTATTAATATTATATTTCTTAAATAAAATTTAATCTAATTGGATAATGTTTTATTTTTTAATCTAATGTGTTTATGTTAAAATTAAAAGTCTTATATAATATATTTTTTATTAATAATATAATTATGGTAATAAATAAAAAACCTTATATTGTTCTATAGACTATTTAAAATTTCTAAATAAAGCGTTCATATTAAATTCATTATTTTATAAATTTGTTTAAACTAACTAAATAAAGAAAATTTTGGATTTTATCACATGTGTACATTAATATAAATTTTTTGATATAATTATTAACATAATGGGTTATATTAATATTATGAATTAGTCATATATTATGAAATCAGATCAGTATATTTTTTAATGAAGAAACATTTTTCTAATTGAAGGATATTTATATCTTTTTGATCAATAGAATGTAATATATAGTTTCAAGGATTGTTAAAAAAATATATAATATATGATATTTATATGTTATGGAATTTAATTAAAATTTTGTATAAATTTTTTTTTATAATTTATATATTTACCAAATCCTTAAAATTTCCACCCTTTTATCCTACAACCATAATGTGGATAACATAAAGGTAAATTACTCACATAATAAACTAAAAAAAATATTCCAGAAGATGGTTGATAAGGATAAAAATCCTTGGACAAAAAACCTCCAACACGTGTTGTGGGCTTACCAAACTATGACATGTATTTCCACACAAGAAAACCCACTATCATTAGTGTATGGGACCAGGCGGTCCTACCCAAAAAATATAAATTTAACTTACTATGTTTTTTCATCTATGATCACCTATCCATAAATGATAAATCCCAAAAATGACTGGATGAGTTGGAGCTACTGGATGAAAAGATATTTCATACCTTATATCATTTTTGAGATCCACCAAATCTAGATTTCTTGATCCTTTAACTAAAATGTTCACCCCATGTATTTACTAAAGGGATAAATGGTGTTGGTCCATAGTACTCTAATGATGATAAGTAAAACACCTCCAAATTTTGATCCAAAATGGTAAGGAATGTATTCCATACACAAATTCTACTCTTATTGAGCCTATTCAATGATCAGAATCGAAAGAAAGATCACCATGGTTTCTATTAATGCAAGGTTCCCTAAGAGGTATTGCCCATAATCATAGGGTCCTTAATCCATATTTCATTACCATAAACTGTAGGGTATGTGTTCTGAGATACATGACATTAAACTTCATAACATCGATGGTCCATTCTGCATAACCATAAAAGGCACATACCAGTATCCCAACCACACAATGATAAACTACTTGTTTAAATACTGAGTATATGACATTAAACTCTGAGCTTGTTCTAAACTACATGACCTCAAAAAAGAAACCCATTTCCAAGAATTAGAACATAAAACTGTATGCAATCCTCGTCATGAAAGCATACATGTTTTGTGGGCATTCATCGTCAGTATTCACATCAGGTTTGTTGTTTCATAAAAACACCCATTCCCCTTTTGGAATTATCCTCTATTGTCGTAAATCTATGACCATAATTTATTAGTTCACAACCCCACGGAATGATGTTTAACTGCACATGAATCATTGTTTAAATTAACGATTCACCGTAAATGAGGTAGTTCTATAAAAGATATTGAAAAAATGCTTCTATCCACCGCATCAGATTCGGATCCACAAAGGGAGTATCATTCTCAAGAACTGAGTGTGGATGGATTCCTATTATTGAAGGATACATAGTGATTCAAAACCACTAGTGTTAGCCCTACCCTTAAATTTTACTCCAATCATAAGATAATTTTCTTAACAACCACTGCCTTAAAGACCTATTTTTACATTGGGAATATGTTTCCCAATGGGATTCAAAATTATATTTTTTATAACAACATGACCTTCATCCATATCACATGAAATTAAAATGCATGGAACATAATAAATTTAACAAGGTAATAAATTTCATAACACCATTGTCCTCACTGTATGAAATTAAACAGCACAACACCATAATGTTCTTACTCAAGAAGAAATATCCCTCAACATTGTATGTCATCAATTTCATATATTAGAACTACATATGGATTTATTCATAACCACATAGGATATTATGCAATACATGGATATAACATATTGGTCAATTCACCCAAAAAAATAACAATCTCTCATCCTTTTATATTAGTAAGACATATGCAAGGAGATTTCTATATAGATCTATGTATGTGTAGATTCATTTAATAAATCGGTTTGTATTTAATCCAAGACTACAAAATATGGGCCTACCAATAAATCAATAAAATTTCCTCTCCCAGTATAAAATGTGAATAATTATAGGGGACTCCAAAGAATTTCCACTTTATGAGACTGCTTCAATAAAAATATTCCCTTTCTCTATACATAAGTAAAATATGTGCATGGAATCCCACCAAGAAATATGTATGTATTTATTATAATTTTTTAAAAAACATATTGATTCCAAAACCCAACTTCCTAGGACCAGTGGTGATATATGGGAAAAATTTCCCCGATGTATAGATCAAGCATGAGAAGAGAGTTCCCATTCAGAACTACGTGTGGCTTGATTCCGTCCCACAAAAGACACTTAGTGACACACATATCCTTGATTCCAGTTCCATCCAATACAATGTCCCTCTTTCATGTTCATTCACCTCTATCCTCACCACATGATGTTTAACTGTACGAGTTTCGATAAATACATGTGGTATTATTCTCATCGTTACAGTATATATAGTGACACATGGATCTCTTATATAGGATCCCTCCAAATCAATGGATATGAAACTCATGTCTCCCTATCTACGAGTCAGATCTATATAGGGAGAATTTTAAAAAACTATTTATGACATGATTCGTATCTACAAATAATATATAGCAATTCCTGGATTTCAAATATTGGTGCATCCACCCCCAAGAAAAAAATTCCATGTCCCTATGTATGGTCTAGTCCTACATTGGTAACATTCCATCAATAACTATGTGTGGATTTATTTTAACCACAATAAGATAAATAGTGACTCTATGATTCCATGTATATCGAGCAACCAAAAATTAAAAAATCTCATGTCCTTTATTTTATCATCTCTTTATGAAAAAATAAAACATTTACAGGGAATAAATGTTTCCAGTATTTGTTTCTCACACGGAATGGAAATCACATGGGATTAGGAGTTTCTTAAGGGGATTCTCGGTATGATAATGACATATTAATCCACATCAGTATTTATATGGTATTTATAAAAACGAATTAAATTGAAAACCAATTTTCTTTACCAAATGACATTAAACTGCAAGGAAAACATACTAACTGCATGATGTAAAACTTAACATATTACATAAATCCATATTCATTCACTTTGGTTCACCAATATCCTAACCACAAGGAATTAAACATCAATGATAGTGTCATTACTACATAATGTTAAACACTACAGGTTTTCTATAACTATGTATAGCATGATTCATTCCATCAAAGGATATGTAGTGTCACCCAGATCATTAATCATGGGTCCATCAATGATATTTCTTCTCCCCATAGGAAAACATTATTCCTCACCATATGAAATTAAATTTAATGGTACCTCGTGAATTATGTTTGGTATGATTCTCTTTTTTATGAGATGTGTAGTTATTCTTAGGCAATATATTTGGTCCCAAGAATGGGGTAATGAAAAAGAAAGATGTATCGATGTCCTATTTTCAATAACTTTTATGTGAAATAGATCAAAAGTGTGGGTTACTCATTCGTGGATCTATCAAGGAAATAAATATTACCCCATTCATATGAGTTAGATCTAAGTATAAAATTTTACAATCCATAGTCAATTAAGGTATGGATGTTTCTTTAATAGTTGGACACATTTTATTTATTCATGATACTCTGTGTCCGAAAAAAATTTGGATCTACAAAATCCAACTTTGCCCATCAAAAATATAGGTTCAGTGTCCTATGGACACCATTGTTTGATATGAACAATATTTCAATTTTGGCTATACATAAGTTACCCAAATTACTTTATTACAACCAAATACATATTCTTCCTTAGGAGATGCCTCTTCTATCTCCATAATCCCCAATGACAGTTTTCCCATATCATTTATCCTAATATAGGAATCCATGGAGTAATGATTTATGATTTATTTTCCCCTCACAATCAATGAAAATCATAATATAATTTTACGGTTTTCCTCTCGTTTAGTCACTGTTCCTATAAAAAATAGATCTATCCATATGAACATAAACTCATGGAAAACAAATTATCCTAAAATGTGATGTTAAATTGCACATACGATGTATTAGACGCCTAGAACTAAATTGAGTGATATTTAGAACTACGTGTGGCTTGATTCTTTCCATCAAAGGGTATATATTGACATTCTAATTTTCAATATTAGGTCCATCCCTAGCTAAAGATATAGATTCTCCTTTATTATGTGCTGGTTAGACCTTCCTATGAAAACCTATAAGAACTATATATGGTCTAATTATCACTTTTAAAAGATATATAGTGACACCTAGATTTTATAAACAAGTACAGCCACAACAACAACATTCCCCCACTTTCCCATGATTGAGTTAGATCTTAGTAAAAGGAGGACCAATATCTTCCTAACCCAATTCACGAGATCGTATTCAAAAAAAAATTCCCCTTTCTCGATAAAAGAGTTAAATTAATGAGTCGTGGGGAAAAATTCTATGTTATACAACTTGATTGATTCATATTATCATAGGATACATTGTGACACTCAAATCCCGGATTTTTGTCTCATCTATGAGATAAAACTACATCTCCTTATCCTTAGTATGGTTCAACCTAGAACAAGATGTTTCAAGCATAAGAACTATGTACAGTGTGATTCTCATTACAATCTGATTCATAGTAATTCCTAGACATTATATATTGCTCCTAGATAGAATGAAAAAAAATCCATCCTAAGTATGGGTCAGAACTGTGTAAGGGAAATGTTTCTACCAATTTTGGGGAAATTTCGACATGAAATACCCCTTCCTTATTCAAGAACACTCCTTTCAAAAACAGAAATTTATATCCAAAATGTTCCAAATCCTAATAAACCTCCTCGTTCATTGGAAATGGAGGGCCAATGTCCAATAGAAAACATTTTTTGACTATACACAATATGCCCCTATTGATTTTCATTATTTTCCCAAAAAATATTCTTTCATCCAAAATAAATTTCATACCTATGAAAGGATTTATCTATCTCTATACACCAATATGAAAGGTACGTCCCACACCACTCCACTATTAGAAAACCCTAGGTTATAGTTTAAAAACATCCAACATCATGATTGTGTATTATAGAACATTCATTGATAGATTATAGTGAAAATGGGAAATCTTTTATCCCCCATTCAATGTTACGTAAACTTAAATCATAAGTCACAAACATCCTTGTCATAATACATTAAACTATACGATCCATGTCCAATTTATAGAACATTAAAATACTCAATTTTATAGACCTACTTTACACATT
Source organism: Viscum album (assembly GCA_963277665.1). Classification (NCBI taxonomy): domain Eukaryota; kingdom Viridiplantae; phylum Streptophyta; class Magnoliopsida; order Santalales; family Viscaceae; genus Viscum; species Viscum album. The sequence continues at coordinate 994,211,252 of OY728126.1, forward strand.
CCAATGTCAAGTAGGAGTGGCTTCACATGCATGGACAACGTCAATATAGATTACCTCAACATTTTATGACATCATTCCACCTAAAATACAACCTTCATAGTAATAATAAATCAAAAATTTCACAACATAAATTTCCATCCAAAAAGGAGGGAAATGTCTTGAGAACATCATTTCTTAACTATTCCTAATATGCCAAAGTGGGAATTAAATTATTCGTATACAAAAAAGTCATGTGAAGCGCTGGAAAATACATCCCTATGATAGGGTTTTTCTACATCTATAGACCCCCAACACCAACATGTTGGAAACAATTACTATGGTTACACCTCATGTCCTTTCTCTACATCATGTATTCAATTCATAAATAAAAAAATTGTCATCATGAAAAATTGAACATTCATGTCTGAAAAATATTGGTACATTCTCGAACAATAATCCATTTTGGGTCTTTTACCTGGTGATTTATGATCAATACAGTTTTACCAAAAACATCATTTCGATTTGTCTTTTTTTCATGACTCTAAAATATCGTCAATGAAAATACACAAAATAATATAGGTTGGAAAATAATAAAGGGGTCCCTGGGTACAAGTTGAGTACCACTTCACTATAAATATTCTTTTCATGGTTTAAAAATAATAAGCCAAATAAAAATGAGACAAAAAACAAGTTAGGCCAGAAACCCTCAAATGGCGGCCTAATAAAAAGTCACGTTATTTCTGCTAGGCCCACACCATATTGAACATATGAAATAATTATTATGATAATAGAAGAGACAGAATAATTTTTGGGCTTTCCTTGTAACCCTAAAATGGGTCAAAAATACACTCAATGATTCCCTCATAGCAATAAAAAATTTGGACATTGCATGATCATGTCGATTTGATTTCCCCCGATTTTAATTGAAAATGATATCCAGTGTCGAAAAAATTCATTTCATCTAATGATGTACCTTAATAAATATGTTTTAACTATTAATTAAATGGATATTTTAGGAAAATATAAAATATATGCATTGAAGGGGAAATGAGTTTTCATTTGTTTATTGAATGAGAATGAAGGAGAATCCAAACCCTACGTAGAGACCTGGCCCTAGAGATCCTGTAGACATTTCCAATACCATTACATTGGCATAATATAGAAGTAAATCACATACCAAAGGATTGAATAGTCTAGTAGTAATGGTATAATAGATACATACATGAGTATCAAATTATAAATTAATACAGAATTTACAATATAATTAATTTTATAAATATCTTTCAGGACAATAACTTTATTTCATCTAGTGTATCATTTTATATATTTCATTGTTCACTTGCTAGAATATTGAAGAATTAAAACCAAATAAGGGTGATCTCTAATGCTTATTAAGGTTAATGTATAAGGGAAAAATAATGAATCAATGAGAATTATAAAATGGAAAGGTAAATAAGAGAACACACATGATATGATATAAATAAACATAGAAGGAATTGTATAATCAATATGGGAAGGTATATAAATGGAAACAAATTCCATTAAAATAAATAGATGAGGAAAAATAAACACAGAATGGTAATAAACTATAACACATGATATTTAATAAATTAAATGAGAATGAAATGCATTCAAATATTTGGTGATGAAAAATATCATGGATAATAATAATGATTACTAACATATCTATAAAGGAAATTCTTAATTATTGGATATCATGTCTCTAAGGCAATGAAAACCATTAATGTAATAATTTATTTTCTAGATAGTTAAAAACTATCAGTAGGCATCCCTATATTATTAATGGAAACACAATTTTAGTGTATTTCTCCATATAATTTCATTTCATGAGACTACAGATGAATCTAATGGCTTAAATTAACCGGTCCCCAACTCATATGAAATTCCATAGATGGTTCCCAACCCATGTCTATCATGTCCTAAATATTCCTCATAATTAATAAACAATATGAATTATCATGTTTCTATATTAAATAATGGATGTTGATTTATCAATATACCACCAAAAAATAAATTAAATTTCAATGTAATAATTTCATTAAAATGGTATATATTTCTGGAAATAATCATTTCCATAAAAATTGATATTTATATCTAGGTGGAATTAAATATCAAATGATCATAGGAAATTGAATATTTTACGGAAACTAATGGAACAAAGGAATTGAATTTGAATACTATCGTTGGAAAAATCAATCATAAACTAACTAGAAGAAGACTAATGATGGTATCAATAAAACACATACTAATTGGAGTAAAATAAATGTTTTTTGCAATTGATTGATAGAAATTTTATTAAAATATCTTTTAAAAAAATCCTGATGGAAATATCATTTTTCAAAACCACTTTTGAAAAATGAATTTTTTTGAAAGTAATTTTTAAAAACATTTTTTAAATAAAAGTTTAAACATGAAAATCTATCTTCAAAGAAATGATGAAAGGTAAATACGTACATAACGTATGAGGTAAAAATAAAATTCCTTTTGTATAATAAAAATGTTATAAAAATAACATGTTTGGAAAGAAACAAGAATATTCACTTGAAAACATTGGTAAAATAAAAAAAAAGGTAAAAAGGACATTAAGATATAATTTTTAAAATGATAAATACATTTTTAAATCTTTTTAATAAAACATTGTTTTTTAAATGAAAATGGGTTCTCAGACTAAAGAGATAATCATAGTCATATTTCCTTAAAAATATTTTCCAATGAATATTTAGTCCCAAGTAGTTAAAAATACATACAATTAATTGATAAAGGTGATGAGAAAATAGGGAGAAAAAAATGTGGTTTTATTGATAAATTTTCATATAATTTCATCTAATTGAAAAACCATTTATTGATCGTTAAAATTATTTCTACGGAAAATGATCTTTATATGTTCCAAAGTGTCCCATACCTCTTCGAAACATTTTAAATCATAAACATCATTAATGAATAATAATAAATTAAATATTTAAATAACATATAGATAATATAATTCATAATATAGTATATTGAAAGAGCCTACGGTTACACCATAAAGAGGATGTGAATAGTGAATATAAAATTTATCACATAGATGTAAAAAATGAGATGAAAATTTGTTACCATGCATCTGATTTGTCTTGTGTATAATAATATTCATAAATAAAAAAACTTATGTTAATATTTGACTTCAATGTGATCCTTTTTAATGTTAATAATATCTTTTTCTCAATTATTACAATGATTTATACATTTACCTCATCAATTAATTTTTTGTTAGGGGTTTTGACAAAATTTAGATTTTGTTAAAAAAATAACATTTTTTGTAAACTATGGACATATATGTCATTTTATACCATCACGAGGATAATAATAATGAAATTATTATTATATATTTACATAAATTGTACATTTAAAACCAATAATTAAACATTTTTATGGAAAATGGTGCACTGTTACAATCATGGAGAGGGTCATTCATACGTACCCATGACTAATGTTCTCATTATTCAATGATCGTTATGGAAAGAGTGTAAGTACGATAAATATTCATAAATTTATCATTATTTCATAAATAAAAAATTATTTGTTCATACATGATTATATATATAATTCTTGTGATATAAATAGAATCAGTTTGTGTTGAAGAGGTAGCATTCCACACGTCCACGAATGTTGTTTTAACTTTTTAACTGTGTGAACGGGTAATAAATAAAATGATAAATATTATATTACAATAATGTAAATTATTTTATTAATATCATATAACAATTTTTTATGTAACATATGTTTAATTAAAACCATCCTTTATATACTCCATGTATTTTGTGATTGAATCACATCACTTTTAAGAGATGATAGTCCACACTTCCACAAATGATGTTATCATATTTGCACAAAATGAAAAGTATTAGGATATGTGTTATAAAACAATTAAATAAGAATAAATATATAAAAATAATTATATATATCATATATTAACAAAATATCCATCATAATTAAAAACCATGAATGGTGGTAAAGGGAAAAGAGACTACTTCTTTCCATTAGGTGATAATTCACCATACACATAAATGGTAAGCTCGTTACTAATAAGATAGATATGTGTGTAACTATATATAAAAGAAATACCATAAAAAATATAAGTTTAATGATGATACTTGTTATTTTTATAATAATTTAATAAATATAATTTATAGATTGGAGAATGGAAATAATATAAATGAGCTTGAAAAAAGATTCTATATTTTCTTCAGGTAAATCTTTTTCGATAGTAACTAAGAGATTCTTTGGTTTGATTAATGCCCAAGTATAGGATTTTGTTATGAAGGGATGTATTTTAATGAGAAATTTTGGAGTATCCCTACCATGATAATGTGGTTGGTGAGGTCTGTGAATGTTTGAAGAGAAGTGGCCTTTTAATAGTGGAGGTGGAGTGGCACTCTAGTAAATTTTGGAAAAGGGAATTCCACCCACATTTTTCCATTAAAAGTAGATTCAATAATGGTAATGATAAGATAAAAGTCTATATAGTGTCTATATATGTCCATAAAAATAATTTTGGAAAACGTTCATGGTCATTTGGTCCCTTAATATTATAGTTTAGTCCCATGATAACCATAATTTCACTTTACACATTATACATAATTTTAATTAATTTCTATATTATTTCTTGAAACAAACTATGTTGAACTTATTAGAAATTAGAAATAATTCTTATTTTAAATATAGAATCAATTTTTACAAATTCAAATGCTATATTTGGATGAAACTGGTTTTAAATTAATCCCACTAATGCGACAACAATGTAGTTTTTTAATGTAAAAAACAAAAAAATATTAAAGGTTTTTATATTCAATTTCAAAGGGATATTGATTGAAATTTACTAAATTGGATTAATTTATAAAAATTTAATATAATTAAACATTAAAACTGTTGAAAAATATAATTTAACCTTATAAATAAATAACACAAAAAAACAGGTTTGAGTTAAAATTTATTATTTTTCAGTATTCATTAAAAAATGAAAAATCAATGAAAGAATCCAAAAATTCATCCTAACCTATTTTTTATGTTTCAATTTCAAATATGTGGTTTATTATTAAATATAAAATATATAAAATTTCAAATAATTGGATATAAAATCGGTTCTCCATTAAAAGGTGGTAAAAGTGTAAAAAAATATAGGGTTTTATGTGCAATGTTGGACACGTTTTTATCTTAAGCATATAAAATCTATTATATGAATATAAAAAATTTGATATTATAATATATATATATATATATATATATTACATTTATATAACTCATTAATAACTATTAATTTAATTTATTAAGAAAAATAGCTTTGTGACTATGAATATTGTTTTCTATAAAAATATTCCTTATATATTAAATTGGTTCTTATATTAATTTATAATTTATTATTAACCAATTAATTAATTTCATATTATTGTAGGACATATATTTTCAAAATTTCATGAATTTTATTAATAACTGCTAATTTAATGGCGAGTTATATCTTATTATATTTAGTATTAATATATTAATAATATATTTATTTAGTGAAAATTTGTCTTATATGTAACATAATGTATCAAAGAAACTTATTATTGTGTGTAATGTACACTAAATCAATTTTGTGTTCATTTCATGCTATAAAATTAATTGAAATTTTTTATAATTATAAATATATTATAAATTTTTTATATATTAGATTCCCTTATGTTTTTGGTGTTTTGTGTCATACACGCTATCGAATACAAGTTTCCTAGTTTATATTTTTAGGGTGTTACACAATTTTAAAAATTGGAATAATTTAATTTTAAATATGTGTGAAAAATAAAAAAGAATAGTCATGATTATAATATTGTATTTTTATGTATAAAATGGGGTTTACTACAATTACTTGATTTGTAAAAACCATGAAATGGATCTAAAAATATATATTTTTTAAATAATATATATATATATAATAAATAAGTATATATTAATTTAATTTTTTAACATAAAAACACATTGCACACATTAATTATTTTTAGTAACATGTAATTTTACACCCAAAAATGATCAAATACCAACATATAGTGTAATTATGAATTTTATTCAATTAACTAGATTATAAATAATTAAATGATAATAATTTTATTTTAATATAAAATTAAATAAATAATGTAAGATTTTAAATTACTTCATTAAATGAAAAAAATGAAAATTTTATCAAAACGATTATTTTCAGTATTCATTGTGAAATAATTTTTTTTGAAGAATCCTAAAAATCATCCTAACTTAATATTAACTAATAACATCTAAAATTATATAAATTTCACCAAATAGAACTTCTAAAAATAGTAGAAATTAATTAATTTTTTCAGGAAATAAAAAGAATTTTTTGGAAAAAAAAATCTATTTCTGAAATAAAATTACTTTACTAACTATTGCTTATTTATTTGTTATAAATTAATCAATAAATTTGAATTATTTAAAAAGTAAATAAATATATTTAATGATGTGTTATTAATATTCATTTCATACAATTATATAGAAAAACTATAAATTATTAATATATATCCTTTTATTTATATATGGGGATGTATTTGATCAAAGAAATCAGATAATTAAATTTTATTTAAAATAAAATAAAATCATGAAATGTTACACGTACTATGTGTGGATATTTTAAATCATTCATATAATCCATGATTTTTAATATATACTTAAATGGTCATAATTTAATCTAAAATTCATTAAAAATATTATTTTTCTCAATTGATAATGTATCAACAAAACCCTTTTCATATTTTGATAAGGTAGGGTATTTAGTTGTAACAAGCTACTTCTTAACCTGATGGTTATATTCAGGTGCTTTCTGGTAAAGAGAATATCCCTAAAGGATTAATTATTTTATTAATATTGGTTTTATTGGATGATTATATGTTGTATAATGAATTTTTGGAGGGAGATACTAAAATACGATATTAGTGGTAGAAGGAATTAATTAATTAATGTTTCTTATGATGATTCAAGTATGAAACGTACTATAGTAATGATTAATGTAATACCTAAACATTTTATATTCAATTTTTAAAACTCTATATTATAAACTTAATTCTTAAAAGGTATTTCATGGGTGTTTTAATTGACATTGACAACTATATTTCGAAATGATCTCAAAAGTGTTTTTTAACAAAAAATTTGGATATGGAATAAGGTGTTTACACTAGGGACCATGTTTTCTATTAATATGATTAATAAAAAGAAATTAGAATAAGTTTAATGGGAATCATGGTCCCTTGAATGGTCACATAATATTCTTGGTTAAAATGTGTTATGATAATATTTGGTACAATAATTATTCATGATCACAACACAATCATATAATGGTCTCAAATACTTTTTTGTCTAGATTCAAGGTAGAAAGAAATGCATTATAACTACATTATACCAAGGGCCATATAATGTGACCATTATTTTGTGTTTTAATGGCACAAATCCAACCAAACACTCCTAAAAATAATAATATTCCTTTGGATTTGTATTGGGAAATTTAATTTAACATTTGTTATCTCCCAACATATCACCAATGGATCAATCGTGTGATTCATGTATTGGATTATGGATCATTTATAAAACTTTTATCTATCCCCTATATTATATCTAGAAATGGGAATGATATATCATCCAATATATGTTAATGGTTTGCGGTTTCTCTATGATCTCAATAAGATTATTTTGAACTCATCCATTTTGATTCTGATTAGGGAAATGAAATTGGGAAACAACAAGGACCAAAATGACTACGTCAGTAGATCAAACAACTTAAACGAATTGGTATAAATTATATTTTTTTATATTTATTGTGATCAATTGTGAAATTATTTGAATTATTTCTTTTGGAAATTTTGATTTATGAAAATTTTTCATTTTTAGGTATCATGTTTTGATATAATTTTTTTATTTTTATAACCATTTTTTAGATGGAAATTCATAATTTGAATCAATAAATTTTTATTTATATTAATTATTTATCATTTTAATTTGTAATATGATGTTTCTCAAATAATTAATCTTTCCTGATTATTGGAAATTAAGACATATATTTTAATGACGAATAAATGAATATAACGTGAAATTTCAATGGATTTCTTAGTGGGAAAAATATATATTGATGTCAATTTATACTCAATAAAATGTATATAATTGTAATATTTTTAACATTTTCTAAACAATATTGTGAATATTTTGATTCATGGTTTATTATTTTGAACATGGGAATGATATTTATTATACCATGTTTTTTAATGTGTATATATTTTTTGGTGAGTTGTTCTTTGAAAATATACATGTTGTATCCATGAGTATTGGTGACATGTAGAGGTTTCATTATATTAAGGAACTATTGTGATAACTGTGACCAATAAAAAATAGTCAATGTGGTGTTAGTTAAAATTTTAATGTGGAGACATACCTATGCCAATCTTGTAAAAAAGGATTTGTAAAAATAGAAATTTTCTATTTTAAAATAACAGAAATCATTATCATAGGGAATTACATTGCAAAAAAATATAATTCATTATTTATTAGGAAATAGGAATTTTTATTGGATATATGGAAAATGGAAATTTCACTATAATTTGTAAAGAAAAATAATATTTCTCTAGGATGTTTTTTTTGTGAGGAAAAACTGATTGGAAAAAATGATGATTTTACTGTGAATATGTTACTTTATGGGAAAAAAATAGAATTCATTGTAAATAATGTGATGAATTTAAAATATCTAACATTAAATTGTTTTTTACTATTACAATATTAGTGATTTATCATGGTTTTTTAGTGTTTTATTTACAAATACATTAAATACACATGCATTGTATTTTTTAGGAAATTAGACCAATTTATACCCACCCTAATATGATCACCATGGAAGAAAAGTAAACATGATTTTCCCTCAATAAATAATAGGATTATAAATTTATTTTTCAATAGCGAGTCATAGTACCACCTTTTAATTATGGAAGAGAAGATAATAGTTTATGGTTTGAGAATAGTTCTTTATTATAGGCTTGTTATTGTCACCATAAATTCAATATTTTATTATGTTCATTTCCTATGAAACGTTGGTTATAATTGATAATTATTTACATAGAAATTATTTATTTAAATGGATTACTAATTTGTATATATGGTATATGTTTTCAATTTGAGGAATAATTATCCCCCAATAACTCTATTTTAAGCCTAAATTTTTTTAATTCTCTAGTGATTTGGGGATGTGTTTCAGGCTTAGTGGAATGCTGGACCAAGTCAGGGGATTCAGCCTCTTGGATTGTGGTTCTATATTAATGAAATGATACATTCTTATTTTCTTATTTAATATTTACTTAGAGAGATTATATTATCTGAATACGGTGATATGTAACTGAGATAATTTTTTCCTCATGGTCACATTAATCATTGGACAATAGTGTTATAACATTATACATTTTGTGTGAGATCATTTCACTCGATTCAACAACATAGATACATCTGTTCAATAGACATGTTATAAAATAAAAGTTTATATCGAGTAATAATTATTTATTTTCTAAAGGTCACTCATTTATTACATATAAATATTATATAATTCAAAATTGATTTCAAATCTATAAATACAGATGGGGTCACAATTGTTTTTAAATGAGGATAAGTTTTCTTGTGGAGTATTTCTAATAAAATTTTATAGAAAATTTATATATTCATCAAAATTATTTTTAGGGGATATAAAAATATAATTTTAAAATAAATTTCAAATGATGTTACATATGATGTATTATAAAAGAAAATTCGAATAATTCATATTTGACTTCTGAAAAATTGAGATTTTGTTGTAGAATTGTACTAATAAAAAACCTATAAATGTTATTTAAAAAACATTGTTCCTGTTGTGATTATTTCATGATACATATAATTTATTTTCTCCAAACTATCAGGGTGGTATTGAATGATTCAGTAAGTATAGTGGTTGTGTCGTTGCTCCTATAAAATATTTTATATCTTTTATTTCACTCAATAGATATGATAATCCTCTAAATATAAACCATTTTAGTTTCAATAATATGTGATTATATTCAAATGTCTTATAAAAAAATACATGTGATAAAATTTCATTCTTTGATGTTTTATCATTAATTGTTTATATTAATTTGTATCCAAATTTAATAGTTTGTTATTATTCATAAATGATAAAAATTATCGTAAATTAAATATTTATAAAATGTTTAATTTTATAAAGTATAATTGTTGGATCATAATTTATTCTTATAATAGGGTGGTTTTGTCCATGGAAAATGTTTGTGGGTGGTATTTAAAATATTTTTAATGACATACCGAAGCTCTGGGTTTTTCTTTTCCATTTAATTAGAATATTCTAACAATTAGTTAATAATTTAGAAAGACTAATAAGAATTGTTCTTAGTTATTCAAACATCTTTTGGGTACCATTAATGGGGATATATTATATAATAACATAGACCGATCTATCTTATGATCATTTAATAGGCCATCGATTCAAAAATAGAGAATATCAATATTTTTTCTTTAGTGGGAATAAGGGTAGTTATTTATATATTTTATACATTTTTTAAACCACTCATGGTTATATCCAATGTAATTAATTTTTTATTACCATTCATAGTTCCTTTGAATATTTTTATTCCTATTAGTAACCAAGAATTTGAGTTAAATCCAATAATTGAAAAAAAATACATACAAAAATGTATTTTCATTTGTTGGATGAGTTAAAAGAAAATTAAATTCATAATATAATATTATAATGAATTCCCTAATATAGGTATTAATCAATTTCAAAAAAAATAGTTGATATATATATACTATTAATTCCTAATAATCATATTCATTGATCTAATAAGAAAACATGAGTTAATATTAACATAGAATATTTATAAAAAAATCTAATTAAAATAATTAATGATTTCAGTTTTATCCAATGACACTATTAGGGGATATTATGGTGAATATAATATATAAATAGAATATGAATTTGAATTTATTTTTCATTTATTTAGTTTTTTTTTGGAATAATTTGATATATTTTATATGAATATTTAAAATAGTTATTGGAGCAATTTTTTTTAGATTTATGAGTTTCAATTACTAGTGTTCATTAATAATGGATAATATATTTCGATTTAAAATCCAATATAAATTTGTAATATATATTGGATTATTCATTTTAATATTAATTTCAGTTAGAAATATGAAAATATTAATTAGAATACATAGGTTAAATTTTGATATCTTTATTGTTGGATGGGAAATTAAATGTATTTTTTTATGACCTCACTAATTTAAATTGGAAAATATTAGCTTATTGAGGATCTACTAAAACTAGACATTGGTATAAAATATCATATATGGAATAAGGGAATTATAAAGTAGATCTTATTGTTGGTTTTATGAAATATAAATATAAATCATGAATACTAGTATTAGCTTATAAATTTTGAAATCAAATATGGTGTAACAAGATGTTTTGGTGTAAAAAAATTAGTAAAGCTTTTATAAATTTAATATATGAATTATCACAAACCAAAAAAATGGGTATATATATTATTAAGTGTATTAAGAGACTTTTGGAGTTTTTATTTTTGGAATTATGATTTGTAGTAGTTAATAAATAAATGTAAGATTAAATTAAATATTTTTGACTTGATATAAAATTTGTAATTATAGAAAGTAATTAAATCATTCATAGTCATATGGATTATGGATTTGGATTTTGGTATAGAAATCATTTTATCTATATTTCATTATTTTGGATTCAAACATCATTTTTGATATATATATTTCTAGGTGATAAGTTTTTATTTTTATGGGATATTTTAATATTAAAATATAATTATTTTATAAAAATATTTTAGATCCCCCTTTTTTATTTTATTGTACCCGCTTTTTTTATAATAATGGTCTTAAATATGTATGATGTTTTAAAATATGTTCGTAATAGAGTAAAAAATTTGACCAATAATATATTATTGTTTTAAGATTTTGAATGGTAAGAAAAATTTTATGAAATGGAATTTTAGGTTTGGGGAGGATAGTCATGGATTATTATATAGAAAATAATGATTTGTAAACATTTTCTATAAATAAATTTCTAGTATGATAAATATTTCTTGGTTTGGGTTTTAACTATTAATTATTTAGTGGTATGTTAATTTAAGTATATTCTCAAATATTAAATTCTTATGAATTTACAAGACTTATTTTTTCATTAGGTGTTTATTGTTATTATTTTTATATACTTATTTTAATATATATATTTTTAGTTGTTATATTTAGTAAGGATGATTAACCATTAATCTATGTAGTGGTGGAGAATAGAAACCGTGAATCCCAATAACGATAATGTATTTGAATTGAAATTATACATAAACTATAAATGTAGATTATGTACCATGCACCACATAATGATATTTTGATTTTCATTGATTAGTGTTTTATAATGATAACCATGAATCAACCAAATGTTTCTATAAAAAAAGTGTATCTATTGGTTTACCACAAAAAATAAGACACATTAGCTAAGCCATTCCAAACATAGAAAATATTCTAGTATCATTAAAGCGAATAAGGAGGGATATAGAGAGATTTTGGAGTGGATATATTCGACAAGTAGATGTTCATGAATCACACAAGTAATTCACATGACCAAGACTCCATTATATCGCCTTTGGTTATGATTCCAAATCAATTAATTTATATAAATATTTTATAAACATATGTGTAATGCCTTTGGAAATATCTTACGTAACTATCTTCCATAAAGACTATTCAACACGATTAATATTAAGAAACATATAATTATTGACTGTAAGAAAATATATGATATTGACTACCATTTGGTGAGTCCTAGGAAAGCTAAATGGATCACACCATATGATTCATGGTATTTTTATTCACTCATGTAATTAAATACAAGAATATAAGAAAATATTAACGACTTATTCTAATCATTCAATTGGATATACCTCTAAGATTATATATAAGACATATTCTATTTTCTCATCATATTCTATAACAAGTCATATTACAAATTATGACCTAAAAGATCCTTTGGGTATATGTATTTCAATATCCCACTTTCACTAAATCCTAACACACTTTTATTCCCATTGACATGGAATTGGATATTATATGATATCTTATGAAACCATATCCAAAAAAACTTTTATATATTTCCCAAAATATTTTTTGAAATCTTTAATTTACTTCACCATTTATTAAATTAAAAGAAATAACATGTGATAACTTTCCAATAATATTTTACAAAAAAACTATAATATCATTATATATGTGTATCTATGTCAAACTCAATCACCATTTCCACAAGTAAAAAAAGAGACCTCATGGTCTATTTTACTGTCAAAAATAAAAATGAATCACAATATATATAAATTTAATAAATTAATAACATCTTAAAAATAATCAATTATAAATATTCTATAAATGTATATGTTGCGATCTTTATTTAACAAGTACATTTTTATTCATGATCCAACTATCAACATCACATGCCATCATTCATTTTCATCTGTTCACATTGTATATGACATTGACTGACCAGTGGGAATAGTGTATATAAATCGTATGTACCCTTTTTTAACAATATAAACTATCATAATATAGTCTAAACAAGTAAACGAATACATCAAATTTTTTTAATCATGAATATGCAGACATCACATGTGACATATTGATGAAGATATGCACATTCGATTTACCAATTATGAATCACCATAAACTTCTTTAGTCTATCTCAATAGAGGGACCAGATGTTATATTGTTACTAAAATGGGAAAAATATCATTTATTTATGATACTACTGATAACATGATCGGAAACACACCCAACCACCCCTATATTAGTTAATCGATAATGATTATGTAATAGTTACATAAAAGACTAAATGTTAAAATTATAGTTATTTCACAAAAAATGGGTATGGGGGCTCAAAATATAAATAATGAATCCCTATATACCAAACACATGGTTTATGACACTCAATGTATTATTTTTTAGAGGAGATAAAACACAAAAAACACATTTATACCTCATGAACATAATATTTATGTGTATAAAATAACCATACTCATGAAAACCTAAACATTTATTCCTATCCTATAACACTTCATAGTGGAAATTGTTTTTTAATGAATAAAATATTTACTTGGATATGATAACTACTGATACACTTTTAGAAATATATATCTAGATATACATATATCCAATCAATGTTATGTAATGATAATGTAGAGCTTTCATTTTTATGATATTTTTTATATACAAAAATAGGGTATAGTTGAGCATTGGTGTGGGATGATTACATTCATTACACCAATATGGTGGATTGTATTTTCTTATTGTTCTTGAATTCAACATGATAAACTAGGTGATCCGAGATCACTTGGTTTTAGTAGACTTATGATTGTTATGATTCCTTTGTTCTATATAGTTGATTAAATAACTTATACATATTTTTTAAATCCGATTCTATTTCTATTATTAATACTATTATTAGTTGTACATATCATTATATTTAGTTCTATATTATAAAGAGTTTTATGATCATATTTTAATAAAGTGAAAATTTTAATAATGTTCTTGGGAATTTCTATTATTTTAACTACACCATTGGATTATATGGGATATTAATAAATCTATTTATGCTTTGAAATTATTAATCCTACTTTCAAAATAGTTTAAAAAGTTCATTTATTTTAAATATCTATCTCATATGTTTCTAAATGATTTAGTTAACAATGAATACCATTAGTTATCAATTTCTCATAACAGTGAAATTATTGACATAATAGTTGATTTTCAAATAAGCATTCATGGATTTATTTACAATGTTGTTTGGGGATTGAGGAGGAAACCTAATGGGATTCTATGATTATCCATTACATATTTCTTTTGTTTATATAGTATTTTTAAATGATTTAGTGGATGTTGAATGCATTTTTTCTTGGTAATTTAGGTGTGGAATGTTTAGATTATTCACATTGATATCAAATATTCATTATTTTTTTCATTATATTTGATATTTTTTATCTAGATTTATAGAAACAAATTGTCACCTATTATTTTATTTTCATTAATTCTATTAGTTATTTTTAATTTACTATAAAAATTTTAATTAGTTTCATTCATTTTTTATGTTTCATAATTTTTAGTTATGCCATGTTTGGTTCTATTTGTTAATTCGAGAATCTATTTTGGTTATTCTGGACTATTAAATGCCTGGTTGGGGCATTTTAAAAATCTATAATTATTATACAATATTTTTATTTATTTTTTATGAAAATAATTCCTAATGTGTATCCATTCATTGTTTTACAATAGTTTCTAGCATATAGGGATCAAGAACACTATTTAGTCATTCACACAGCCAGTCTAGGTGCCCAGTTGTGTAGGGGTGTGGGTTGATATATTAAATAATTTTCATAGTTAATCCTATTTTAATTGATTATATATGGATAATTTGTAATAAGATCATCATTACTCAATAAGTTAATGCAGGTAGAGAAAAAACATCCATTACTCTTTTGGATCCTCGAGTTATCATGATGCCCAAGGTTATAAGTCATAGATTTTTAGAATTTTTTTTATTTCATTAAAATTTATTTTGATAGGTAATATATTTTGATTGTATGTGTTTTACATGGTATATATAGTGTTTTTCAATGTTTTTGGGAGAAATAATAGAAAAAAGGAGGCACACGTTTAGCCTGAATAGTTTGAAAAAACATACAGAGCCCATACCAAATGTTCTATTTTCCAACTAGTAATAGATTTTTTTTATTTAATACCATAATAAGAAATAAAATCTTGTAATGGAAATATATAATTAATTAAAAAATAATTTTTTCCATTATTAAATTATTTTTGGGAATATTATAAATGTTATTCTGGATTAATGTAATGAAATTTTCATCAAAATTTATGGTAACATGATTCTATTTCAATAATATTTCCAAAATTGACTATTCATCATTATATGATAATGATATTATATTTTAAATTATTAAAAAAATTCCAATGAAGGTTACTTAAAAAAATTATATAATTTTAAATAGGAGAAGATGGGTTTAAAACTAATCGATGAAATTTTTATAACACATTAATGTTGATTAGTTATATTTTTTTGGTGTTTTGAGATATGATAATTGATCATGTGGAAAATGTTATGTTTATTATTTTATTATATTTATTTCTATATATTCATTACGTTATGATGATGTATTTGAATTTCAATGTGGTTTTTAATGATGGATTTTTAAAATTACATATTAATTTCATGTGGGGTTTTCAAATTAATAAATATCTAATTTATATAAAATTTAAAGCACTCAAATGTTTTTTCAATATTAAAATTTTTACTTATAGAAATTATTTTCAGCATTGAACCTCATGAATCAAATTTAATGTGTTTTTTTAAACTATTAAAATATAATTATAATATTTTGCAATGTTGGGGATTTATTATTCTGAGGTAAAGATTTGATATGGGATTTAAAATTCCTTTCATGTGATTCTAATTTTTGATTATTTTTTAAATCTTATAATTATTTTTTATATAATCTATAAATAGTATAAAAGTCCCATTGGGTCTTAGATATTCAGTATCTTAAATTATCCTTCAAAATTTTACATTTTACAATACAATTGTATATTTTAAAGTTGTTTAACCCCACATATAGTCCTAGTGTCGTGGTAGATCAGGAGGATCCTTCTTTGGTTAATTTATCCTCAGTCAGTATAAATACTCTTTTCTTATCCGGTGATCCCTATAACTATTTTGGGGAACACTAATAACTCTTAATTGGAATTTAAAAAATCATCAGCCTAATTGATGAATGAGTCATCTATGGAGGATGTGTAAATTGGGGGTTTGTATCATTGATCTAGATATTAATATAAATTATATTTTTCATGATTAACCTCTTAGTTTCTTTTTTATAAATTCTAATTCTTCCACATTGAAATTTAATTCAATCTTTTTCTGAGCTTATTAGATCCAGTGATCCACTAATTTATTAATTTACATATATCCTTTATTAATATTATACTTTTTATTTTTGGGATATTCAATAATATTTTCTTATTTAGATAAAAGTATTTATATTCTATGAGACAATAGATTTGATAATACTAATATAATTATATTGGTGAATATTATATTGGGATTGAGGTTAAAGATCATATGGATTATTTTAATGATTCAATTATTCCATTAATCAACCATACTATAATGACACTTATATTATTAGGAGAAATTATATCAATATATGGTCTCTTTCCATATCATATTATCTCGTTTTATCATGTCACCATGTTATTGTGATCTGGTTCTTGAGTAAGTCCATGTATTTAGAGACATAACCTAATTGGGTGGGTTTAATTTTAGATTTTTCTTTTTTTTGTCTATAATTACGTCCTATAGTTGGATGTTCATACCTTATTTTGGTACTTCATTCATAAAAACATTTGGATCTGTTATTAATAGTTTCTATGGTTTGAATTTATTATTAATGGTTTATTAAATGGGTATTTTAATAAGTCATTGGTGAGTTTTATATTAATATATTTTTCATTTTGGTTTCTTTCATTCCTCATTATATATTTTTTATTAATCATTTTTATAGGACTATTGTTTTAGATAAATTATGAATATGGGGGAGTAACTACCAAAGATGATCTTTCTAAAAAATGTTCTTTCATACCCTTTTAGAGGTAGTGATGAAAATTATCTAAGTGTTGTGTCATGACCCATCCTCGGGGCCCATGCCGTGACCACCCCAAGGCCTCCTTCCATAGTCCAGGGGTTGGCGACTAGCACCAAAGGCGTAAATACCTAAGCAGGGAAGAAATTTCCTTTATAAAAGTAAAAAAAACACAATAGAGAGTGCAACATGATGTAAACACTAAGTAAAACTGAATAAAAAAGAGTGTGCTGAAAAGTAAATGGGCCAATATACAAACCCTATTGAACAACAAGTACAAGTAAAAAGCGACAAACAACTGAATGTAAAGAGAAGCTCCTAGATCATCCTCAGGGGTTCCTACCTGAAGGGTAGGTACAGATGGACACCTCAACATTCACATTCATCAGTCTCTTATGTGTGCTGACTCGTCGTAAGATCCACCTCCAGGTACCGTCCAACTCTACAAGTCTCTACCTCGATCAGTGATGTCCGTTGTCTGCAACCAAAACAACGATGTGCGGGCATAGCCCATGCAGGGATGAGTATAGAGATACTCAGTAGGGGACCCTGAGACCCCTGAAAGTCTCTAAGAATCGACAAAGGATAAACCACAATAAAAGATACAATCACGAATTATCAACCAACCCTACTTAGGTATATTCCCATACATATACCTACGTTACCAATCTCAGTCCGGCTCCATCTCTCAAGCCCAAGAACAAACCAAATATAAAAAGGATGTAAATTCAATAACCAAGATGATAGTTATTGAAAGACATGACTCAACTCACATAGGTATACATCTTTTTTAGAGAGATATAGATGATCAGATGTATCCACTAGATCATCTAAGCTGTCGGACCCACACAGGATACAGGTCCAGCTAAGCTGTCATACCCACACAAGATACATGCCATCAATATCGTCTATGCTATCAGACCCACACATGATACACGACCGGCTATCTCGTCTAAGCTATCAGACCCACACACGATATAGGCCAGCTATCATGTCTAAGCTATCAGACCCACACATGATACATGCCAGTTATTCTGTCAGACCCACACAGGATACAGTAACAGAAGTCAGAACTATAGAACCCACACAGGATTCTAGTACAGTAGTTGTCATCATCAAACCCACGGAGGATTCCAGTATAGTAATCTTCGCAGTCGCAGCCAGCTCTAGGGTTCGCGCACACAGCGTGCTCGATTCCGATAGAGTCCTCTCCTCGAGCAATGGGGGTCGATACATCTACTATCATGAAGCCCAGAGTTGATGTATCCCATAGTTCTGTCTCATCATAAGAAACCCACTGCGATAGACGACGCATCAATCAGACGCCCAGTCTTAGAGTTATTATATTTTTCGTACTAGGGGCCCGGTTGGATTTACGCTCGATCCATACCCAGCCGTTTTCCAAATTTTTCCAAAACACACATAGAGTATCACAAATGTACCACCTCATCGCGAGGGTCCCAGTGTTGTAGACAGTGCATCGTTCAGACATGCGGTCTTGAAGACATACACATTTAAGCGATGTCGGTGCCAGCCCGTCAAGCCTAGTGGGCCGGCGGGTTGACCCGAACTGCCTGGGGGATGGCCCGACCAGGTTTGTTGGGTTCGACCCAACTGGGGGGGGGGGGTTCGGCCCGGTCCGGAGGGGCATGGCCCACCTGTGGACCTGACCCTCAGAGCGGGTCAGTCTGGTTCACCTGACGGTGCCGAGCGGCACCCCCTCTCCCTGATGGGCCAGCCAAAGCGGGCTGGTTCTGTCCGACGTGAGCGGCCCGCACATTGGGTCATTGTTCTTCCTACATGGCGCCAAATAGCACCATGATTTCTTCAGCCCGACCAGTAGGTGGTCAGCTGATTCTCCCGCCGAAGGGCCCGCGGTTGTAGGCCACTGCCTTCTTTGTAGCGCGGCCCCAAGCAGTGCCGCGGACCTCCAGCCCAACTGGCAGGCGTCCGGCCAGTTTGGTTCGTCTGAGCAGCCCGTGGATGCAGGCCGCGGTTTCCTCCACGCGGCATGCACAACGGCGCCGGTCCTCCAAACTCGTGGTCCGGCCTGGCCGCAGCCTTCAATAGTCGCCACCTATTTTCGTTGCTGCCTCATGATCGTGGCCTCTTCATCCAGAGCGGTGCGACTACACCACGCCCTTCTGGCTCCACCTCCATTGTTAACACAATCATGAATCAACCGAGGGTCGTCAGGTCATGTTTTTTCAGCCCGCGCCCTTCGTGTTAGGCGATATCAAATGGCCAAAGATGTTCCAAAGCAATCATCAAGAATGGAGGTATAATTTTATTCATTTAAAATTATACAAAACCCCCTACCTCAAAATTGGTTTTGTACATTGATGATTCGTGAATGTCGGGCATCGCAGAAGACATCCATCATTCCATCAACGTTGGAGGAAGTAGAGCTCGAAACGTTGTGTAGAGACGACCCCTTCTTTAATGTCTCAGATTTTTCATGTATATTTTTTAAAAATATTATGTGGAATTATTTCAAGACCAGGAACGAAAACAACACATCATTATGAGGCCCGGTGTGCCCGTAACGGTGGTTTTCACTTTTTATATTAAGTTGGTCGTCACTTGTGTGTAGTTGTGGCAGTTTCCAAACAAATTCTTGGATTAAAAAACTGGGGGCACCGTTGCATCTGGTAAGGTAAATTTACCTTTGAAAGAGCCTAACCTCGACCAACGCATGTTGAGGAAAAAAGTTAATTTTTAGACGTTTTTAGTAAAATAAAAATAAAATAAATTGCTAAATGTTGATTTTATTTTATGAAAACATCCGCTGCATTCCAGCAATGAGACATATGTTTCCTTATTTAATGACACATCATAATGACTCAAGAATAGAATGGTGGAGTCATTAATACCACATCGTATCTGAAATTCCAATCATGTTTCCCTTTTTAATGGGTTAAGCGATTGGTGGTCGTTGAAGAACTTTTGGGAGAAATTTCTTGAGGATCAGTGGAGCGCTGGACCGAACCCTCAATGGATAATGGCAAAGGATCGTTGCACCAACAAATTTGAGGATCTCGACGATGCCGACAGTGTGACACCTTCGTCAGCGATCAATCACAGTTGAGGTGGGGCATTGTTATTTAATTTTCCTCTTCCCGTGTTTTTGGTTTGAAACGACGAATGCGGATCAACCACGAACATGTTGATCCATGGATTCGTACATTCTTATAGGAGGGATTTTTCATTGGGATGATCTCAAGGGTTTGATCCATGTATTTTTTATTTTTTGATCCTCCTCCGTTTAATCTTACTAAAGGGAGTGGATCAATGCTTTGAAGAACGACGGTGGGGTTCGTTCTTCACCTTGTTTATGGGATTTATTCCTATTTTTCTTTTCTCGCGCGTTCTTCGTGTACTTCGTGGGGCGAAAAACAAAGAATATCTGAGAATCATTTCTCCTAAGAAACAATCCCAAATCGAAGGGTCGACACCACAATGACTTTAAATAGGTGCGACTACGATGGCGGATGGCAGATCAGACCCGATCTAAAAAGGGCTTTCTTCGAGCCATCTTCATGCGGGAAAATAAAAATATGTTTTCATAGCTGAATGGAGGCCCGAAAACACTGGAAGAGTCTTCGTGGAATCACGGCGACCAAAACTAGAAGGTTTCGTGGAGATCGGATGGCCGGATCGACGATTAGACTAGCTTGGGAGGCGCGCCAGAATAGATCGTCATTTTTGGAAATTTCCCGAATACACGGCGTGTACTTCCGAAGAACACACCCTATAGTACTGACACTGGTGACTGGGGTTCATGGGTCATATCAGAATCAAACGGCGTGTGACCATGGTCACAAGGTGTGTTGGAATTTCCCCGAAGCTTGGCATGTATCTTGGGAAATACACGGACAAGGGGTGATTTTCACGGCTTTAGGAAACACGGCGTGTACAGCATGGCAGAGGCGGCTACGCGGAACTCAGTGTGTATATCGGGGGGTTCCGGACACGGGTTGTAGTACATGGTATGATGACCGTGTACAACCACATGGTCAATGACATGGGTCCATCCCCAGTCACTAGGACATGACATGTACATCGTACCACACACCATGTACCCAGGTATTCTTAACGACTAGCCTTACGTCAGGAGCCGTTGTACATGGGCTGTACCCGGGGTTAGACAACACGGCGTGTAACATTTCTACATTTCATGTACTTTTTTGGAAAATGACATGGTATTGTTGTTCACCTAATCTTGGACATCTTTCGTTTGGTTTAGTTCCCTTCATATCGTTTCCCTGAAGGTCATGCATCATTTCCTCGGAGAGGAGTATGATCCCTTCAGTAGGACTTTCTGTGATAGAGTCGGGAATCCATCTATGAGGCCCGGATCGAGATCCTCTATCCATTACTAACCCTAGGTTGAGTTAGACATCGAAGTGACAAACTCTATCGGGCGTTGATCCTCTACCTAGCAGGTGTATCATCTAACTGGTGAATCCAGATGAGTCACGGTATCCGCCATGGCCCTTGAAGTGATCCTCATTTGTGTATCGTGATATTTCCCACTCAGTAGTGTGTCTCCCATAATAAGTGCTTCTAACTATTGGAAATCTTCCCACTCAAGAGTGTGTCTCCAGTATTGAGTGTGACTATCTCTCGTGACGGTTCCTGACGAATGGTACTTCTTGGACGGACTTCATCAGAGCTATAAGACTCATGGAGTGTGTTCTTCCAGAACGAGTGCATCGCGGAATCTTCGAACTGAATCCCTAATGGGGGTATGCAGTTTTGCGACTCATCTCTAGAATATGTGTCATGGTTTTTAGTATATCTGGTTTGTTCTATATGTTCTGTAGACATACACTATTAATAGATGATTGTACCATTACATTGTGTACTATATTGTGGTTTTTGGGGATCTTTACTGAGTATTGTAATACTCACCCATGCACGGGCTTTTCCCGCACGTCTAGTTTCTTTTGCAGATGGCCAACCTTATCATTGAGTCAATGGAGGACCAGTACATGACTGAGCTTTTTGATTTCCCTAAAGGTCGAGGAATTCATATGGCTACGAGCAGCAGTACTAGAACATTTTTGTGCTTACAAGTTGGACTTTACATTTTTTAGACTCTTGTTTTTGGTGGGCATGTATTCTAGCCCAGTTTACCTTTTAGTACTCTACCTTTCTTCATAATCTGTAGGTTGGGTTTAGTTGTATGCATGCATTTTTGTTCCTTAGTGGTTTTTACATTTTAGAAATGTGGGCTTGGAGATGGGTGAGTGTGTACAAGTTCGTAGGCAATGCCTCCCATTTTAGTAGTATGCCATCTCGGTGCTAGTCACCAGCCCCTGGCATATTGGAGGTGGGCTTAGGGAGCCACGACGTGGGAACCACTAGGATGGGTCGTGACAGAGTGGTATCAGTGGCGGTCAGTTCTACCTTAGGAGAAAGAGTCTGTGAGTTTGGTCTGGGGAAACAATGTTGAGTGTTTCATGTTCAGATTTCATGCCAGAGACTCTATTGTTGGTGTAGTGGCCGACGTATCCATACACAAGGACACTAATAAACTGCTTTTCGACTCGGTACATGAAAAAAGGGGTTGTGGGGTAATAAAAGGTACATGCATCATATATGAATGGTTTGTGGTTTCCATCTATTTTGTGTCACCTATCCAGATATACTCTTTGACCATGGTACATCTTGTTTCCATACATTATGCCTCCGCGACTTATACCCGGTAGGATTTAGCAGCACGATCACGAGGATGACCCCCTTAGGGATGAGGATTTGATATAGGGACCAATTCCCCAGGAATTTTCACCAGGAGGTGCACCAGTTATGCCACCACCAGTGGAGCATCCAGTGGTACCTGCAGCACCGACTGACGAGGAGATCAGGCTTAGCACGCCCCATGATTTCAAGAGACAAAGACCCATCAGGTTCCAAGGCGAGCCCGAACCTCATGCAGCTGAGGACTGGCTTGATGCGGTGACTAGAGTTTTCCGTCTAGTGAGAACACCAGCAGACCAGATGGTGATCCTAGGACCAACCCTTCTTCAGGGTTCGGTGGGATGATGGTGGATTTTGACCACACAAACTCAGGACGAGGAGACTCTTTCATGGATGGTGTTTGAGTGACTCTTTACGGAGGAGTTCTCTCCAGTTATGCTGAGAGATGTACGCATCCAGGATCTTCTTCATCTCCAGAAGTGCAGTATGACAGTAGATATCTATTCATCGAGCTTCACTAACCTCGCTAGGTACTCAATGGATATGTTCAGGGATCGGTAATTTAGAGCTCAGACCTTCGAGCGAGATCTTTGAAGAGAAATATGAGCTAGTGTCATACCTATATGTATATCAACTTATGATGGAGTGCTCGATCCGAATATAGTGATCTAGAGCTTCTTGGCAGAGCAGAGACAACGGCCGACAGTCAGCAGTAGGCAAACAGGTGCAGGGACCTTGGCAGCAGGGAGCTGATGTCAGGCACATGGATCTGGACGTGGGAAACATCATAGGAGGGCCCCAGAGAGGGGATCAAAATTCCAGGGCTCTTAGGCTGGATATAGTCATCCTAGGGAGAAGCGATGGTACACATGCGACGATAGGGGAAATATCGCTAGAGATTGGCCGACCCGTCGAGCTGCTGATTGGGAAGCATTGGACGGACCACCAAGGCAGATGCAGAGAACGGAACAGGTAGACCTGTCAGGTGGAGGACGTGGGAAAGGATCAGGGAGAGCTATAGGTGGTGGAAGACGCTTCAACATACTTCCACCACCACCCCTAGGAGGTCCGCACCAGGTTCAAGGAGATGGGGGACAACTGCATGGGGGTAAAACTGTATGTGGTCGAGGCATACGACCTAGGGACACGAGGGGTGATTCGAGGTATGATCTGTGTCTTCTCTACCTTAGCTGAGGTGCTTATAGACATAGGTTCCAGTCATTCCTTCATAGCCACGTGTCTTGCACAAAACCTCGTGATTCTGGTAGAACCGTTGACTCGATCATTATATTTGGAGACACATATGGGAGGACACTCGACAATCACACACCTTTGTAGACAGTGTGATCTTAACCTTAGAGGTGAGAGTTTTGTTTGGAACCTCCTGGTGTTAGCATCGAGGCCTTACGACGTCATTCTCGGTATGGATTGGTTATCTTAGGTCCATGCCCAGATTGACTGTTTTAGGTGAAGAGTGCAGTGTGTCTGCCGTAATGGAATGAGGTTTTATTTTGTCGGAGAAAAGGAAACCAAGGAAGCACAGAATGGACTTATGCCTAGGAGGGTGCAATTAATCACTAATGAGTTGGCTAGCCTTTCCCTTGGAGTAGTGGATGTTGTTAAATCCCAGTTCCTAGCATTAGTGGTGGAGTGTGAGGACATGTTTCCCGAATATGTTCCAGGATTACCTCCCCACCAGGAGATCGACTTCTGTATCGACTTACACCCCAAGACGACACCGATTTCTTTATCAGCATATCGGATGGCTCCCGAAGAGCTTCGTGAGTTGAGGGTGAAGTTGAAGGATTTGCAGAGCAAGGATTTTGTGAGACCCAACGTCTCACCCTGGGTAGCCCCAGTCATGTTTTCCACGAAGGAAGACGGGTTTCTGAGGTTGTGCATTGATTACTAGTTCCTGAACAAGGTGATGGTGAAGAACAAGTATCCACTGCCGAGAATTGATGACCTCTTCGATCAGCTAGGAGGGGAATGATGGTTCTTGAAGTTTTACCTTCGATCAGGCTATCACCACCTATGAGTGTGGTACGAGGATATATTGAATATAGATTTCAGATGCTGCTACACTCACTAGGAGTACTTGGTGATGCCTTTTGATGTAACTAACACCCCCACAGTGTTCATGGGACTAATTAACTGGATCTTCCAGCCATACATGGACTGGTTCTTAGTGGTCTTCATCGATGGCATCATTGTGTACTCAGCATCAGAGGAGGAGCACGCAAGACACCTGTGGGTGGTTCTAGACGTACTCTGGGAGAAGTATCTTTTTGGGAATCTCTTGAAGTTCCAGTTCTGGATTTAGGAGGTCCACATTCTGGGACATGTCATCTCAGAAGATGGAGTATCTATGGACCCATCCAAGATGGAGTTTGTGTAAGCATGGGAGTCACCTCGGAGCATGACGGAGGTGCAGAGCTTCCTTGGGTTGGAAGGATATTACAAGAGATTAATTCATTTTTCTCCTGGATATCATCACCAATGATGGCCTTGACCTAGAAGGGGAATCCCTTAATATGGATGGTGAAGTGCCAGAATTCTTTTGAGCAGCTGAGACGGATTTCGACGAGCGCCCCAGTCTTGAGATTGCCGGAGGATGGTGTCAAGTACGTAGTTTTCTACGATGCATCAGGGACTAGGCTCAACTATGAATTGATGCAGTGGCATGTAGTGATTGATTATGGTTCACCCAAGCTTAGGCCACATGAGCAGAACTATGCGACCCATGATCTTGAGTTGGAAGCAGTGGTCTTCGCATTAAAGATGCGGTGACACTACCTGATGGGAGAGAGTTTATCATCTACTCTAATCCCAAGAGCCTCAGGTAAATATTATCGCATAATGATCCGAATTTTTGGCAGAGACATTGTCTATAGTTCCTCCTAGACTATGATTTTGATATCATCTATACTCCTGGAAAGGGGAACAAGGTGGCATATTCTCTTAGCAGAAGGTCGAGCTCACAACTATTGAGTGAGGCGAAACAGCCGTTAACCGAGTTGCAGTTATCCTTCATGGATGGGGATGATACAACATACCTACAGTGGATTTTTGTCACCCCTACACTCTTACATCACATTAGGGAGGCACAACTCAGTGATGTTAATTGTGTGGATTTACATGATCAGTTATCCATAGGACATTCTCTTGATGGATATTCACAAGGTGGGGAGCACATACTTCTTTTTAGTGGACGCACAGTTGTTCTAGTGACATTGTAGGAAGAGGACCCGAGTGAGTTTCATACATCCCCTTTGGTGGTACATCGTGGGGTTGAAAAGATGTACCAGGATCTTAGACGATTGTTATGGTGGTTAGGTATGAAGAAATCAATAGCAGAGTTCTTTTCTTGAGGCCTCAATTCCAGCATGTAAAGGCTCAAAACCAGGTTCCAGTGGGATTAGCTCACCCCCAAGAAGTTCCAGAGTGGATGTGGGATGGAATATTCTATGGACTTCATGACAGGATTACCATAGACAGCCAAGGGGCATGATTCCATCTGGGTGATCATTGGCTGAATCACCAAGTCGTCCCACTTCCTAGCTATCAGGGAGAAGAGTTCCATAGAGTGCCTAGGACCCCTCTACGTGCAAGAGATAGTTCGGATTCATGGCATCCCCTCAACTATAGTCTCATATCGAGACACCGTCTTCACATCCTAGTTGTGGAAGGGATTGGAGGAGGATTCTGGGACTCCGATATGCTTGAGTACAACATTTCATCCCCAGACTGATGGTCAAACAAAGAGGACCATTCGTGTTCTGGAGTATATGTTGTGAGCTTTTATCATGGAATTTTGTCACATCTGGGAGGACCACCTAACACTAGTGAATTTTGCGAACAACAATAGCTACCACTCCACCATTAGTATGGCACCATTTGAGGCCTTGTACAGGAGACCCTGTCGTTCACCGCATTGCTAGACCGACCCCAAAGAATCAGTAGTCATGGATCCAGAGTTGGTGCGAGCTACCATAGAGAAGGTGAAGATCATCTAAGAGCAGATGAAGAATTCCCAGAACTGGCATAATTCCTAGTATGACTGCTGAAGGAGGCCTTTTGAGTTCGAAGAGGGAGACCACGTCTTTCGTCAGGTCTCACCTCGACGAGGGTTACAGAGATTGGTCGAGTTGGTGAGCTATCTCCAAGGTTCATCAGACCCTTCCAAATACTATGCAGATTTGGTGAGGTGGAGTAAGTCCTAACTCTAACGCAATAGTTGTATCAGGTACATGATGTCTTCCACGTTTCGCAAATGAGGAGGTACGTGCACTACCAGTCGCACGTCATCGACTGGGGCAAGCTTGACATCGAGGATGGAGTGTCCTTTGCTGAGTACCCAGTGGAGATCGAGGATCGACTGTAGATGATCATTCATGGGTGATTGATTCCCTTGGTTCACATCTGGTGGTAGCACTGGAATCTACTGGAGAGCACGTGGGAGCGGGAGGCCCATATTTGTTCCCATAACACTCATCTTTTTGGGTACCCTTTGTTTTGGCTCTTCAGGGACATAAATCCCCAAGGTGGGGATAATGTAATGTCTCAGATTTTCCATGTATAGTTTTTTAAAATATATTGTAGAATTATTTCGAGACCGGGCAAGAAAACGACACATCATTCTGAGACCCGGTGAGCCCGGAATAATGGTTTGCAATTTTTAATTAAAGTGAGTTGTCACTTGTCTGTGGTTTTGGAAGTTTTCAATCAGATTCCCGGATTTAAAATATGAGGGAACCGTTGCATCTTGGATGATGAATTTACCTAAGAATGATCCTACCTTCGAATGGAGCGGGTCGAGTGAAATAATTAAATTTTGGACGTTTTTAGTAAAATAAAAATGATATAAATTTCTAAATTTTTATTTTATTTTATGGAAACACCCACTACAGCCCAGCGATGGGAAATCCGTTTCCTTATTCAATGACGTGTTCTAATGCCTCAAGAATGGCAAGATAGAGTCATTAATACTGAAGAGTATCTTAAATGCCAATTATGTTTTCCTTTTTAACAGGTTAAGCAGTTGGTGGTCATTGACGCACTTTTGGGTGAAATCGCTAGAGGATCCGCGGAGCTCTATAGCGAACCCTCAACGGCGAATGTTGACGGATCGTTCTGCCAACCACGTTGAAGGATCTCGACGATGGCGGCAGTACGACACCTTCATCAGAAATTGATCATAGTTGAGGTGTGGGTTTGTTATTTAACTTAACTCTTTACCAATTTTTGTTTTAAAACGATGAACACGGATAAACCAGGAACAAGTTGATCCGCAGATTCATATATTCTTGTGGGAGGGATATTTCTTTGGGATGATCTCGATGGTTTGATCTATGTTTTTTTATAGTTTGATCCTACTCTGTTTAAGCCTACTAACGGGAGCGGATCAATGCCGTGAAGAACGACGACGGGGGTTCTTTCCTCACCTTGTTTATTGGATTTCTTCCTCTTTTTCTTTTCTCGCGAGTTTTTCTTGTTCTTCATGGGGAGATGAACAACAGATCTTTGCACATCCATTCTGTGATGCATCAATCCCAAATCAAAGGGACGACACGACAACGACCTTGCGGAGGTGCGACGACGATGGCGGACAACGGATCAGACCGGATCGGAAAAGGGAGTTCTTGAGCTTTCTTCGTGTGGGAAGATCAAAATATGATTTCAGAGACAAACGGAGGCCCGAAAACACTGGAAGAGTCTTCGTGACATTGGGGTGACCAAAACCTGATGGTTTCATGGTGATCAGACAGCCGAATCGACGATCGGACCATCTTAGGAGGCACACTGGCGAAGAGAATCATTTCAAAAAATATCCAGAATACATGGCTTCCAATTCCAAAGAACATGTCTTGTAGTACTGACAGCGGTGGATAGGGATCAGGGGTCATAGAGAAATCCAACAACATGTGACCCTAGTCACACAGCGTGTCAGACTATCCCCGATGCTCGATGTGTATCATGGTAAATACACAGACATGGGATGATCTACATGGCTTCAGGTGACACGGTGTGTACAACATGATAGAGGCGGCTATGCAGAATTATGCATGTATCTAGGGGGTACACAGACATGGGTTGTAGTATATGGGTTGATGCCCATGTACGACCACATGGTCAGTGACATGGGGACAACCCCAGTCACTCAAAAACGGTGTGTACATCGTACTACATGCTGTGTACCATGTTTTTCTACACGACCAGCCTTAGTCACGGGTCGTTGTACACGGGCAGTACCTGAGGGTCAGACAACATGACGTGTAACTTTTCTACACGCCATGTACTTTTTTGAAAACGGCATTGTCCTCTTGTTCATTGTATTTGGACATATTTTGTTTGGGTTAGTGCCTTTCTTCTCATTTCCCTAAAAGTCGGGCATCATTTCCTCATACATGAGTATGATCCTATTAGCATGACTTTCTTTGATAGAGTCAGGTATCCATCTGAGAGGCCCAGATCGAGATCCTCTATCCATTCCTGACCATAGTTAGAGTCCGGAATCTACGTGACCAACTCTATCAGGCATTGATCCTCTACCTAGCTGGTGTATCACCTATCTTGTGTATCTGGATGACTCACGGTATCCTCCATGGCCCTGGCAGTGATCCACATCTGTGTATCATGATCTTTCACACTCAACAGTTTCTCTCCCATAATGAGTGCTTCTATCTATCAGAAATCATCACACTCAATAGAGAGTCTCTCATTATGAGTGTACTACCTCTCATTATGATTCTCGATGAATGGTACTTCTCTAACAGATGTCATCATAGCTATAAGACCCGTGGAGTGTGTTCTCTCAGAACGAGTGCATCGCAGAATCATCCAACTGAATCACTAACGAGGGTATGTGGTTCTAAGACTCGTCTCTAGACTACGGGTATGGGGTTTTAGTATATCTAGTTTTTTCTATATGTTCTATAGACATACACCATGCATAACTGACTATACCTTTACATTGTGTTCTGTTTTGTGGTTATCAGGATCCTCTACTAAGTATTGTTATACTCACCCCAACACGGGCTTTTCCCACACGTCTGGTATATTGTGCAGATGAGAGGCCTTTTGACAAAGTCTAGGGTGGACCAGGAAAATACTGAGATTTTTGAGTTCCCTACAGGATAAGGCATTCCTACAGGTACGAGCAGGAGTCCCAGTACCTTTTTGTGTTTACAAGTTAGACATTGAAGTTTTCAGACTCTTGTTTTTGGTAGGCCTGTATTCTGTCTAAGTTTACTTTTTAGTACTCTACCATTCATCGTACTCTGTTAGTTGGGTTTAGTTGTATGCATTCATTTTTTTTCCTTAGTGGTTTTTACATTTCAGCATTGTGGGATTTGAGATGGGTTCATGTGTACAGGTATATAGGCAATTCCTCCCAGTTAGTAATATGCCAACTCAATGCTAGTTACCAACCCCTGGCCTATTGGAGGCAGGCATAGGGAGCCACGGTGCGGGCCCCACTGGGATGGGTCGTGACACCTTCGGTGTACGTCATGGGTGAGGGTTCCACCTTTCCTTTCTCTGGTTGAAGAAGTGGAGGAGATGTTGCTTCACATCCTTCAGAGAGGTGGAGCATTCTTCGTCGAGAGGAATATGTTCTTCGCATTTTTCATGGTGGGAGTATTATTCCTTCAAGAATTATTCTCCACTCCATTGTTCTCCCAGACAATATTATGCCAACCCAATTAAGAGAATGTAATCTCCACTATTAATATTGGCCAAAATAAATTCAAAATAATTCAAAAAGATTAATTACGTGTGGCATTAATTAATCTTAGGTGTTTGCACATTAATGAGGGAAGGTGGAAGGTTTAAAATTTAAAAGAAAAGAGAGGTGGCCTTATTAATTCAAAGGGGAGTCCAAGATTTTTAAATGGAGGTGATTGTAAAATCCCTAAATGATAATGGAATTAATTAATTAATGATACGACTCAGGTTAACAAGGTGCACCTTCTTTTTTGGGAGCCTATCTGATTAGAACTTCATAGTTAAGTGTTCTTGGCTTTGAGTAGTGATCATGATGGTTAACCTTTTGGGATGTTTCTCAGGGTGTGCGTGAGTGAGGAAAATTAACAATGGAAAGGACATTTGTTGGAAAGTGTGAACTATCATTAGTAAGATGAACCATTCAGGCATGTGGGTAGACCCTTGGGTGGGGACCACTTGTCTGCGAGGCAACTGGTGGTACCCGATGGGCCAGGACATGGCAGCCTTGTTAGGGTGGGGTGTCTGTGCTATCACCGGGACCCACTTGTCACATTTGGTATCAAAGGTGGTACCCAGCCTTAAGTGCATTTCACTTCCTAGGTTGACTTGTAGGACCTACAATAAGGACGTTTTTCTCTAAAGGGGGAGGAGGTGATTGTAACTTCCCATAATGATAAAGGGTTAAATGAATAAATTATATGTCTCATGTCAACAATTTGCTCCTTACTTTTAGGGAGTTTGTCTGATTAGAACTCCAAAGTTAAGCATGCTTGGACTAGAGTAGTGATACTGATGGGTGACCTTATGGAATGTTTCTCAGGGAGTGTGTGAGTGAGGACAAAGCACACTAGATAAGACAAGTGTCAGCCTGTGGGGACTACCATTAGTTAGATGACCCATTCAGGCATGTTGGTGGACCCTTGGATGGGGACCTGATGGCCTTGTTAGGGCGGGGTGTCTGTGCTATCACCGGGACCCAGTTGTCACATTTGGTATCAGAGGTGGTACCCATCCTTAAGTGCAGTGCACTGCCTAGGTTGAGATTTAGGGCCTACAAAAAGGACGTTTTTCTCTAAAGGGGGTAGGGGTGATTGTAACATCCCCAAATGATAAAGGTTCAAATGTATAAATGATATGACTCATGTCAACAAGGTGAGCCTTCCTTTTCGGGAGCTTGTCTGATAAGAACTCCACAGTTAAGTGTGTTTGGACTGGAGTAGTGATCATGATGGGTGACCTTCTGGAATGTTTCTCAGGGTGTGTGTGAGTGGGGATAAAGAACATTGGAAAGGACATGTGTCGGCTTTTTGGGACTATCATAAGTTAGATGACTCATTCTCGCATGTGGGTAGAACCTTGGGTGGGGACCACTTGTCTACGGGGCAACTGGTTGTACCCATCATGCCAAGACCTGATGACCATGTTAGGGAGGGGTGTCTCTGCTATTACCGGGACCTAGTTGTCACATGTTGTATCTAGTCTCCTAACCCAATCCATCCATAATACGGGATTCATGTTCCTTGATCTTTATTATTTATTTAAATGTTTTATATTGTTCCATATAATTATTGAGTTGAGTGAAAGAAGTATGATAAATATATGAATTAATGATGAGATGTTTGGTTTTAGGTTTTTGTCTTCGAGGATTATTCAACGATTTGATAATTTTTTGTTTATAGGGGTCATCTTGAAATCATCATGGTGGATGAATGATGCTCAATGATTTTCCATTTTGAAAAGGTTTTATGGATGCTAGCGACTTCTAATCCTTTCACAACCCATTATATATATAATTTCAATGGGTATATGGTATTATGGTTGGGATAATTATAATAATCTAAACTCAATTTTCCTATAAATTTATTTTTTTTATTAGATTATTCTTTTCCATGTAATTTTCACGATAACTTGAATTTTTCAAAATTTTGTGTTGCAATTCCTTTCTCACGATTAATGCATTTGTGGGTTTCATTTCTATCTACCCAAAAATTTATTAACCACCAACCCCATGATCCCTCCCCCTACTCATCTCATTTGACCCAAATGGAACCACTCCCACAAATTCATTCTAATAATTAGTGATTTATCAGGTTTCCTATATATTTTGATGATGGTTTTTTAAAATATGTCATTTTTAACATCTTGTAATCTTTTATTTCCTTCACTATCTCTAGGTTTTCTATATTTATATGATGCTTTTAGTTCTTCAATTTCAAATTGTGGTCTTTTTTTAGCATTCATATTGGTTGTTTTAGAGTTTTTTCACAACATTGGGTTGGGGTAACATCTTTAGTATTTGATGTTCCATGTAACGGTGGGTTTCTTTATTTGGGAATAATTAAATTTAATTCCATGATTTATTATCATTTTATTTTTAGTTTTTCAGATATTAAATTGTAGAATTAATTTTCACTATGGCCCTCTTTAAATGGAATTTTGTTTCCACCTTTTTTTCAATGGCATTGAAGGGATCAAAACCATCTCAAAAATAATTTACAATTTACTTTCATTTAATGAGTAACAATGGGTATTTTTTTCAGATAACAATTTCAAAATATTTTAGTTTTTTTTTCAAAATCTAACGAGTTTGATTAGTTTTTTAACTGATTTTCAATTTGATTTAACTTATGAATTAGATGTATGTCTATATTCATTGAATTATATCAAATATTCAATATTTCAATGAGATATTTTATTGATTTTTATGTGGTTTAATTTCTTAACTATGATTTATAGCTTGGTTCTAAAAATATATAACCAAGGTCTGGTTGGAAAACTATAATGAAAATGTTATGAATGAAAAGTGACACTATAAATATAAGTCATGCATCATTTATAAAAAGTGAAATGTTTTTCCTGTATATAAGACACACTTGTTATGTTGTTATGCTGATGAAAGGGGATATTTATATAATGTGTTTTTAGAGGTGTAGGTGGGATTTTGGTTCTTATTATATATATTTATATGTGTGTATGTTTGTCGTTATTTCATGACTCACCACTATTTTATATAACTTGGGGAACCACGAATAGAATGTAGGTTTCTAGTTAAAAAAGATTCACTAGCATATAATCATTCTATGGTTAGTTCCCCTTACTGTGTATTTCTCTGCACAAAAGGAATTTTAACCTCAATAAAAAAATATAGAGTAAGAATGATCATAGGTGTGCTCGAATTACATGTTGTGATCTAAAATTATGGATTGATTTTTATTATTTACAATTTCTCCCAAATATTTGTGCAATTCAGACAAATATTTTTTATCTATGTTATAATGGTTGTGTTTGAATTATTCACTAGAGTTAATTTAATAGTGTATGAAAAATATTTTATTCCATTACTGTTTCTACTAATATTAAAATTATTTTTCTATATCATTTTTTGAGTTTATTTTTTTATAATAACCCGATAGTCTCCTTTCACTAAAAAGAAATTTTTAAAAACGATTTTAGCACTTTTCCATAAATTTCACTACATCATATCATTCTTTTAGTTATTTATAAAACAATTTATCAAATAAAATAATATATTCTATTTTTATATTTTATTTAAAAACAATTTTATGTTAAATATTTATCATTCATGTTGAAAAATCAATTGGTTAATATAAAAACAATTAGTTTTAAATTTTTAATAAAAGACCAAATGAATACGTTATTTTTTTCATTTCAAACTATCATGAATGATTTTATTTTTAATGATCATGAATAGGATGTGGTATTGATGCCTACTAATATTTTTTAATCATGAATATCATATTTTAGGTCTAGATTATGTTATGTAGTAATGAAATGCATAGTTATTGGGTTTTATTTAAGTTATTTGGGGGGTATAAGTTATGATTTTAAACTTGGTTCATGAATATTGGTGTTTATTGTTCTCTTTTACAATGATATTTGATATATTTATTTATAAAGACTCTTAAAATCCCATTATTTTATTTTCATCCATTATATGATTACCCGGTACATTATACTATTTATATTGATTAGTTTTATTCCTATTAAATAGGATATATTTGTATTCTTATATCAGGTTTAGTTTTGTTTTTTATTCTAATTTCCTATTAGGGTTTTCATGTTCATCCAATTCATTTATTCTCTATGTAAAAAATCTAGTATAATTTTACTTTTTGTCTAATTAGTTTTTTTATAAATGATTTCCAATGAAGATATATTAGTTCACTCACTCTAGTTTTGAGAATGTGGGCATCAACAACACCTTTTAGGACATTCCATGAGGTGTATTACTTGTTCAGTTGAGTGGTGGCCCATATTGGTTTGTGAAACCAATAATATTGAGAACATGAGTTGAGAGTGGGGATCATTCAATAGATTTATACTAAAATTTAATCATTTACACCTCATAAATTTCATTTTTAGATTTTTATTGAGAGAAACATCTTAGTTTTTATATCTTATTATAATAATCATTTACCTTTTTTTTATTTTGAAATTTTACATTCATAATTAGAACCATTTTAGGGGAGACTTATACTAAATAATTTATATTCCAAACATTTATTAATTTCA
Organism: Viscum album; assembly: GCA_963277665.1. NCBI lineage: Eukaryota > Viridiplantae > Streptophyta > Magnoliopsida > Santalales > Viscaceae > Viscum > Viscum album. Next base: position 994,246,966 of record OY728126.1, read on the forward strand.
TTGTTTGTTCAGTAACATCACCATGCAGTGACAATGTATGGGGTTCCTCCAAAAGTTATATTTTTAAATTTTTAATAAGAAATATTCTTATGATCGGATACATATAATGAAAATTACTACCATGTCGTTTGTCTCTATCTAATATTGATCTCAAGGTCATACTCAATGATAATGATTCCATTATCTAAAAATAATTTTTTTAGAAAAGTTTCATGTATTATATTTATTTTATTTAGATATTTATTAAATATACCACCAAGAAAATTAATGATTCCAAACATGCTATCCATTTATTTATAAATTATAAATATTTCACCACATATTAAACTGTTTGAGTATGTAAATAAACCATGAATATATACATTAAAAAAATTTAAAATTATATAATATATTATTTTTGAACAGTTTTGTGGATTTATCTTAATTGAAATCCATAATTTTTATTCAATAAAAAACATTCCTCTAGTACCCTTATCTTTATGGATTCCCAGATATGTGTAACCTAAATAAACCATAATGAACAAGTACCTTAAACAAATATTTATCCTCATTACAGAATTTTCCTACATAACATAATTCATAGAAACCTAAATATTTTATCCAATAATATTGATTGTTATATGTCTTCTAAGTAATACATTTGTAGGAATATAAAAAAATGTATATGGGGAGTTTTTTTGAAGTCACATTAATATAATATAAATCACATGCATATAAACTTCATTACCATTTTACCCAAGGTAAACATTATTATCTCATGTATTTTTAACTTTATGTGTTCATTATTATAATGATTTACATTGGGAGTTCCTTTTCCATAAAACACATTAATAGGTTCATGATATATTAATTTTCAACACCTTAAATTACCAATAGTTTATATTTCTCACAAAAAATAGAATCCAAACATATTCATACAGTTCTAAATACATCCCAAACAAATGTAATTTTACTTTTAATAAAATTTATTTGAATTAATTGAAATTGATAATACCTACCTGAGTAATCTTAGATCAAAAAATTTCCAACCCTGACCTTTCTATAAGAAATAACACACCACGATGTTTAATGGGTTGTCCGGCCCAACGTCCCTCAACCCAGGGATTCAATAAAAAATATAATGTTAAATGCATCAAATATATAAAACCTATTATGTATAAATAATATTCAACAACACAATTATTTTTAATAACATTTACTACAAACCATGGTTTTGGTATATGACAAATAATTCATATGTTTTCAATCATTCAATAAAATAGATATTTATAAGAAGAAAATTATCACACAAATTTAAAACATAAAAAATATTTACTTTTGAGAAAAAAGTTACATTCATTTTATAAACAATAATTCTCAAAACTAATAAATTTATTAAAATTTTATTCATATTCTAAATATAAAATATTCACATTGGAATAATTCATAAATAAAAAATTTTAAGAACGCTATAATTCATTCTGGTCATTCTATAATTAGATAAATATACAATCTTAATATTTAATATCAATATAAAATCCTCCATATTATTTATTAAATGAAATAAAAATTAAATATATGATATTTCATGAAATATAAAAATTTAATATTTTAATTTCTGTTGGTTATAAATTTTATAAAATATAAATATAACATATCAATATTATTTAAACCATTTATCATATAATTTACTAAAATGTCTTTGTATAATTTTTAAATAGTTTTAAAATATGACCCTTTTAATTTGAATTATTCAAAATAAATATTACAAATAGTTCATAATTTTAAATATTAAAAAGTTATGTTTTTTTTGGAAATTTATTAACACTTTATAATTTTAAAAATAATTTTATTTATAAATTTTAAAAATTTAAATTAAAATACAAGAAATATAATGTCAAAAAAATAAATTTAAAATTTATACTCAATATTATTGAATATTTAATAATAAATGTTTTATAGTGATTTAATTTATTAATTGTATAATATAATAATTAATTAATTTATAACATCTTTATAAATTATTAAATATATAAAAATACCATATATTATAATTTAAAAATTTTATAATTCAATTGATAATTGATAATAGTGGAAAAAAATTTCTCTTTGTTAATCTTATATCATGATATAAGGGTAGGAATATAATATGTTATATATATATTCTATGATTAAATTATTTAAAGTCCTTATATAAAAAATTATAAGAGAGAATTATATCACTGATAATAATTAGTTGTTTAAATAAGATGATTCTATTACACATCATATAGTTTTGTTCGATTTACATCAAAATCATATGGTTTATATGACACTTTGTTTTTGAAACAACTATGTAATTTCTATCATTATATATAATAGATTGATGTCGAATTTTTATAACTAATAAAATATCAAAAGATGTATACTGAGTCCAATGTTATGAAATTCCTTATATTATTTTTGGAAAAAACCTATCATATAAAAATTATAAATCATATTTTTTGAAAAAAAATAAAAATTAATAATAATAACTTTCATAACATTATTTTTGAAACCCCACGAAATTATAAAATGAAAATATATTATTTTATATTATGTATAACATGAAAACCCAAGAGCAAATAGTGATATAATATCCCATGACATTACAATGTAGTTACTATTTTAAATAAATTCAATCTTTTCTATAGAATGAAATTCATGGGACAATGAGTTAGCCGTTTTCCAATGAATAACATCTTTCTTAGATAGAATTCATTACACGCAAGAATTTGTTTTATCGAAAAAAATTTGTTAATAATTTTATAAAATATAATAAGATATAACATAAGTGCTAAATTTTCTTTATAAATATGATTAAGTAATTTATCAAAATATATAGTTGAATTATTTGGTTATTAATTAATTATTAAATAAAGAATCCAATTAAATATTTAGGGAATGATGTTATAAAAAACTATTTTTATGGACCAAATTAGTTTTATCTAATTAAATTAAATTAATTAATTTTATAAAATTTTATTAAATAAATAAATAAATAAATATTATATTTAATAAGAAAATTTTTACGCTTTTTCAATAGATTTTATAGTCATAAGATTAGAATGAACCTTATATAACACATAAAAGCTAATTTTTTTATAAAGGTTGTTTTCCACCATTTAATGAAGGACCAATTAAACATATATATTTAAAAAATTTAAAAATTTTAAATGTCAAACTAAACATATTTTTTGAAATAGTGACATCAAAATTTGGTTAGGGAAATTTTTTTTGTTTTGCTGTGAATTGTTTTAATGAATACTGAGAAATCATGTATATTAATAATTCATTTTCATCTAAATCATTTATAAAGATAGATTACATTTTTATTGGATTTAAATTTCAATTAGATCCATTATTTCATCTATTAATATAATTTAGGTTATTAGATCAAATTTTATATTGATATTTTATAAAAAAAATTCAAAAATTTGAGAAGGTTTACTTTAAAAACATTTTTTGTCGTCTTGTCTATGGAATTATATTTACACTATGTTATGACTCTTTTATTATTGGTATTCAAAAAATAGATTCCATATTTTTAGTCAGAATAATATATAATTTATAATATGGTCATATTATTGTTTTACAAAAAATATTAATGAAACTGATTAAAATGAATTACAGTGATTAAGAGATATATTATCTTAACAAATAAATAAACCTTAAACATAAGAGCCAGAATGAACTAGAAAAATTTTAAAAAGACATTTTATGTCTATATTTCAATCATATCCCCCCTTTTCTTCAATTTTTCACATTATTTGAGCAACATGAAATAGTTGAAATATGGGTGGAATCCACTTTTCCAAAATTTAAAAGAATGGCACTCCTCAACTATAAAATGGAAGTCCCACCTCCCACATATTAACACCACAAAAGACATTTTTATCAACCAAAATATTCTGAAATAATATACCAAAACCCCTCCCTTAATTTTATTAGCCTCACCATGGAATGAAATACAATCATGTAAGTTTCTTTGTGTAAACAAAAAAGTATTTACTTAAATAAGAGGTAACATTCCTCAATTTACATCTCTGTTTTATTAGTTTCTCCTCCCATTCATCTCTTATTATTACATTCTTATATAATTACACCTATATAAAAAATATATTGATACATTCTATATTTTTTTCAGAAAAATGAGACCAATACATCAATCAAATTGGTAACGAAAATATTATTCAAGTACGATGAACTACCGCCTTGTGAAATGATGTGATTTGGTTTTTCACAACCACCTATCATGGTTGGTAAATATGATGGGAAAAATATTTTTATATGATATATTTGTTATTTATATTTTAATTATTATTATTTATATTTTATATAACACATACCATCATGATTTTCATTTTGTGTCATATGATAACATCATTTGTCTATGTCTGGACTACAACATTCTCAAAGAGATGCGATTCATCCATACTATACATGGAATGTATAAAAGATCATTTTAATAATAATATGTAACATATATGAAATGTATTTTATAGTGGAATTATAATTAACATATATATAATTTACATTTCATTATTTTAATATGGAGATAAAACGAAAGCAAAGTTCATGCATACGTACGGCCTACCCTCCCCATGAACGGTGAATTTAAATTATTATCTCCAAATAGTCTGGATTATTATAAATATAATATATATATATATGATATTTACATATGGTTTTAAATTATTTATATGTCTAAATAATAATCTATGTAATAGTAACAAAGAATTATAATTCAAAACATACTCAACATTCTTGGCAATTGATATCCGAAATAGTGAAAATAATGAAATATTAACAAAAAATGTGATATAAGATATTATAATAAGATCATATATTATATAATAAATATTATAATGACTCTATATTAATAAAGTAATATGTTTAAACAGCTATAAAAAACTTTAATGACCACATAATAAAATTTAAAGATAAGGTAAGGGGTTTTCACTCACTTTTTACATCTATGAGATAAATGTCATATTCATCATTAAAAAAATTTGTGTAGCGTATCTACTAAAATTTTGATATATTATATATTTAATACTTTTATCATAATTGTATTTAATGTTTTACTTGATTTATATCATTCAATTTTCGTTGTATTTAAAATTACCAAGTGGTAAAAGTCATCTTTACAATATCACATTGTTTTGTGATTGATAGAATTCGTTTGAAACAGTCACATTCTTATGATAATTTTATCTCAAATTTCCATATTACCATGAAATTTAATTTTTTATTTCATAAATCATATACCATGTTTACATATGGTGTTCACTTGGGATTTTATTCAATTAACTGGAGATTTATTAAAAAAATCAATATTTTTTCAATATAGGTATTTGATAAGAAATTTTGTTAATGAATTAAATTTATTATTCGATATATGAGGATTTATTTGGATAGGATTGACATAGTTGGGGCCTATTTATAAATATCCCCTCAATACATTGATAGTCTCATGAGATGAATCAGTTGAACAAATCAGATGGGTTTTAACTGATATGTTATAAACCGTTATCTGAAAGGACTTGACAGTAGAGGTAAATTTTACCTTGGGATAATAGAATCCAATAATTAACAATATACCTCATTTTGAATTCGGTTATTATTTATCTATGTGATTATTGAATTGAAAATATATATGGACGTTGTTAATTCTCAATTTATTGACTAAATGGATTTAGTTTTAGTTACAAACCATTCAATAAGTATTTTTCCTTATCTAGTTGTTTGAATGACATGTGTTCCTGGATATTTAACATGGCATGTTGATTATGCTATTTAAATCAGTATTTTATCCACTGTACTTACACATACTGACCATTTGAGATCACCCTTATTTTTCATCATTTCCCCACGAATCCATGAAGTGATCTATGAATGATATGCCCAGATATACTCGATGGAATAATGTTATCCAAAAAAATTCTATAAATATTTTATTCATTTATAAAACAATATTCATATATATTTCTAGGTTATAATGGATTATAAAATGGTTTCCTCTTTAGTATATGATTTTCTTGTATCTTATTCCAATGTAATGGTAGCAGGCACCAACACCGGCCTTATGGGGTCGATAAATTATAGTTGGTATCAGTGAAGGTTTAGAAAAAAACTTGAAAACATGATTTAGAAAAAATAGAATAAGAAAAATTACCCTAAGATATTCATTGAGAATACGTATTCATGAATATCCATAAACTTTCGTACTGTATAGATTTTTTTGGTATTCAGATCAATACACACCTTTATGTATACTAAAAGTGGACATGGTCTAGAACAAATGTACCTATGGGTAATAACTCAAATATTTTGTGTTGGGCCACAATCAACTATAGCTTAGTAAATTATAATGTTCCTTATTGTGCAACTGGTTTGACACTCCTAGAGGATACGATTAGGATAACATTCATTTTCATTAAAAAGTATTTTTAGGGACATTAATGTAATGATATCCCCATAGAAACCATATTTATGATTATTATATTATTGTTGAAGATGTTCTTTTGTTTATTATATGAATTATAATAATTTTATGATTTTATGGTCTAATATAATATATTAAAATTTTTATAAATGGAACCTAAAAAGAATATTTTTATCAATGTTGTGGACAATATAGAGATTTTCATACTAAAAAATTCAATGTTGTTGGTATTTATAACTCGGAAATATATGGATAAATTATGGAAGATTAATTAGTTTATGATACATAACTTTACTCAGATGGAGCCAGGTGTTCTATAGTGAGATTCTATAATGTTTGGTTGCATTATGCTATTGATCCCCCCATAATTAAGTGGTAATTTTGATCCTGTTGTATGTAATCTATGGATTAATTCTCAAGGTAAGATATTTATAGTGTTAGGCTACATTGAAATTGAGAAGAATGAACTTATATTGTATTGTCTCATAAACTATGTTGATCAATGGTGGTCATCGATCTAGAAAACAAGATATGAAATAGAAATTGAACTAATGAAATTTATTAAGGATACATTCTATAAAATATATCGCCCTCTTCAGAAAAATGAGAGGAATAGAAAATTACATAGTTTAAATCAAAAGGATGAAAACATTTCCATGTAGTATGATGCTACCTTTACAAGGATATCAAAGTATGAAATCGTTTTCAAACATAACATGGAATAAAAAATTGACTCTTTCATTGAAGGACATAAGATATGTATCCGAAGGGAATTAGTCTATCAAATCATATCTTTATTTTATAAAATGTTATATATTCTACAACGATTGATAATTAATTCTCTAAGAATTATGTATTAAAATATAGGCAAGAGATAAAAATAATTAATGAGAAAATAATAGATAAAGGGAATAACTGAAAGAAGGATTCTCCCACATGAGATAACTGTGGAAGGAATAATCCTGTAAAATTATTGAAATGATGGGGAGTTTGTTATAATTTTTAAGAAAAGTGTCATGGAGAAAAATTATGCAACATGAATAATGAAAATGATTCTATTCTATGTTAAAATTTCACAGATATGGGGAAAAATGAAATTGAATTCCCCAAGAATTATGTGAATATACCTTTGATTTATATAAGTGATCAAGGTAAAGCATTTTATATTGAAATAACTAATGTAGAATGATTCATTCACTTCTATATATGGATCTAACAAATATGTTTTGAAATAATTTGAATGATTATTTTCCCATAAAATGTTTTATGAAATATATAAGAATTATACTACAGTACACTTTCATTAAATATATGAGATCATATTTTGAATGATAATAAAAAAATAGTTTCATTTAAATGTTAACCATTTTTTTAAAATACATGTTTGTGGGAAAATAGTCCTTATTATATTCTTAATGGTGAGAAAATATTGATTAGATAAAGAAATGATTGATTTTGATATATTCTGACAAACATTGAACAGGTTATTGAATTTTCAAAAAAGTTTTTATGCGATCATTGATGGAGTTTACATCTCTTTTAGATTTATGGTATATATCCAATATCATTTTTATTACTTAAGGAATATGTAATAATTTACGTTTATAATATCGTTTTATGTTAGTTATTATTTTTTTCCATATTTTAATAGAAATTATGATAAGTTTTTTCACGTTTTTGTTATGTAATGACTAAAGATATAATTAACCTTAATTTAAGATTAGTGATAAGTTAATTTTTATATTTTTTGACATTAAATCAAAAGTGATGGAAATTTTTTTTGTGATAAGCTAACCATTTATGAAATGCTTTAAGTTGATCTTTGGTTGAGGTTTTAGTGATTATTATACTAAATAAACATAATATTAAACATGTTCTACAAAATTAGAAATATTTCCACGAATAACCAAATTATAGGATTTCTTTAAAGAATCATATATTTACTTATATTTCTAGATAATGAAATAAATCATCAACTCTAGGAAAGAGGTCTTGAGAGAAGAATTTTGTTCTATTATGATCATATTTGATGATATATATAACCTTTTGTACACCTATAGTATATGGCCTTGTTGTCATCAAATTTCATCTGAACATGTACTCTATCACTCTCAATCAAAACATGATAGTTTAATTTTTCTCCCATGTTTATATATTCAATAATATTCATTTATCTGGAAGCCTTGTTCTGTGGTGTGCTCCATATTTCCCTTTTTATCGTATTAAGAATATGTGTTGTTGAACCTATGTATTATATGGTTTCTCAATATTAGAATTTTTATATATCAATCCATTTATTTCTGAGATCATTTTTAAATTGTGAGGACTCAGTTTATTTTAGTTGGAGAGAATATGACACCATAAAATGACAGAATATGGTCATTGTATTTGATTAAGTATATAACACACAACACCAACCACATAAGGGAATATAATATCCTTAGACATTATAATGATTACTATTTTATATAAATTTATTCTATCATATAGATTCCAATACATGTGATATTGAGTTATATTGTGTCACACGCAATAGATATGTTCTTTAATATCTTGCGTTAAAATCAAGAATGAGTTTAATTGAAAAAATATTAAATGAAAATATTTTTTTAATATAATATAATAAAACCAAACCACTAAACTTTATAAAAAAATAACTAACTTCTAAAAATATATTTTTCATTTCATTGGTTAATAATTAATTAAAAATGAATATATAAAACAAATTAATATAAGTGGAATGATTTTATAAAAAAAAAATTATGCTCCAAATGCATTTTATCAAAATAAATTTAATTAATTACTATTTTTGAATGATATGAATGAAATATATTTATATTATATATTTAATAAAAGAATTTACAGTAATCCAATATATTGGATATTCTTATTATATGAACAAATAGGATATCACACAAAAAAAAAATATTTTTATAAACAAAGTTTTCATATTTTATGGGAAAACATATAATAAATATAAATTGTGGAAATTATATAAAATTTATATGAAAAAAATAAACATCATTATTTATTTCAAAACATCAAAATTTGGTTATGGTGATATTTTGGTATTTTTCTATGACGTTCCATTTTATTAATGAGTAGGAAGAAATACTAAATTTTAAAATTGATTTTTCAACTAATTTATTTATAAAGATAAATTAAATTGTTGTTTGGTTATAAAGATTTGTTATATAGAATTTTATAATATTAATTAAATTTAATTTATTATATGAAATTTCACATGGAATTGTATATAATAATATTTCAATATTTTGAGAATTGTTTAATTAAAAAACTAACTTTATCATCCCACTTTTAGGATTGTATTTAAACCAATTTTTGGCAATTATTTGATTAGAATATTGAAAAATGGACTCCATATTTGGAATTAGAATAATTTATAATGCATGATATTTTAAACTTATTTTTTGACCAAATATATTAGTGAATAATATGAAAAGTAATTATTATGACTCGGATTCAAATTATCTTAAAATGACTAAAACGTAAACATAAGAAGAAGTATGACCGCAAAACTTGTCAAATATCCATTATACATCCATATATAGAACTTATAATATCATGGATATAATTTTTTCTATTATTGGAGTCACTTTACATAGTAAAAACTTTGGATGATTTCATTTCATCAAAATTTACTAGAGTGTCAATCCTTCCCAATTATAGACAGAACTCACCCTCCACCTTATTCATACCTATCAGAACCATTGTATCTCAAAAAATCACTACTATAATTAGATCCCAAAACCCATGAACAAATTGTAGAAGCCTCAACATGGTTAGAAAGATATCTGATTATGTCTTTTAGTGAAACCCAAATGGTGTTTTCTGAATAAGAGGTGTCATTTATCAATATACATTTATGTTTTATTTGTTTCTACACCCAATCATTTCTTATTGTACAATTATTATATTATAAAACAAGTATAATAAATATATTTAGATTATTTTATTTTAATGGTTATACCTACACCTAATCACACATCCATCAAATTGGTAATGAACTTACTAATCACGTACGACAAACTATCACCTCATCATTTTCTTCTTCACCACCACTCATGGTATGGAATTATGATGGAAATTTTGGTTTTATAAAATATTCTTGATATTTATGTTGTATTAATATTTTTAGAATTTTTATATAACACAAACTATCATGAATTTCATGTTGTGTACAAACAATAACATCGTTTGTGCAATTGTGGAATATTACCTCCTCAAAGTGGTGTGATTCCTTCACACTATACAGTGAACATCTAAAAGATTGTTTTAAGAAAATTATGTGAAATATATGATAATGATATGATAATTGAATTATAATATACATTCACACACACACAAACATATATATATATATTATTTACTTTTCATTCTTTTAATATGGAGAAAATGAAAGTATTGTTCCTGCGTAAGTAAGGCCTACCATCTCCATGAAGAGTTAATTTTATTTCCTATCTCTATTTTATGAACAATTATATATTTATATATATATAATGAATATATATAATATATATTTCATGGGTAAAATTATATGGATGACGAAATAATGATCTATGTAATAATAACAATAATGAACAAGTCAAAACATAATAGAGAAATAATGCAATTAACACATGAAATAGTCAAATTAATGAAAGATTACTTGCAAACGAGAAATAATATATTTTAATAAGATCATATATAATTTCTTAAATATGATAATCGTAATATTATAAGTAACTAACATTTTAAAATAGCTATACATGATAATAATGACCACACACCCAAAAGGATGGATAAGGTAAGGGGGCTTCCTGTCACTTTATCCATCTATGAGATAAATTTCATATTCATAACAAACTTATTTTATGTTGTGTATATACTAATAATTTTTAATTATTATACCATTAATTCTTTTATATTAATGGAGTTTAATTTTTTACAATGAATTACCTCATCCAAGAGGGATTGAATTGAAAAATACAAAATGCTAAAATTTATCATTGAAATTTAACATTTTTATTGTTAACATTATACTAAAATAATAACATCATTAAGATAATTTGATAGTGAATTTACATATTATCATGAAATTATTATTTTTAGTTCCAAACCCTTGTAACATTTTTACAAATGGTATCTTCAAAGATAGTTATTCGATTAACTTTGAAATTATTGATAAATTTTTATCTGTTATTCAATAAGGATATTTGATCAGGAATATTGGTCATTGATTAAATCAAATTTTCTATTTACGATGAATTATTTGGATAGGTACGACATGCATGAGGCCCAATAATAGATAGTTATTTAATTAATTTTTAGTCTCGTGAGATGAATCAGTTGTCCAAATAATATGTGTTTTTCATATATCTTATAAATAATCTTGTGGAAGGTTTTAATGGTAAAGGTACCATGTGCTTAAAAATCATGGAGTCTAACAATTAATAATTTCACTTATTCAGATTCAGTTATTATTTATCCATGAAATTACTACTTTATCATTATATATGGATGTAGTTCATTTTTAGCTAATTGATTAAATTTCCCATGTTTTGTTTACTTACATTTCCATGTGGATTTTTCCTTATTCACCAATTTTAATGAAATGATTTTTCATCCATTTACATTTCGTTGATTATTTTGATAATTGATTCATTGGTTATTACACCATAATTTCCCTCACTATGAATTGAAGAACAACCTTATTTTATTTTGTTTCCCTAGGAATACATGATGTGAACAAAGAATGAAATGATTGGATATACCAGATAGAATAAATTTATCACTGAAAATAAATGATGATGAAATTATTGTATTTATTTATAAAACATGAGTTGTGTATCTATCTAGTTTACCATAAGAACTAAAATGATTTATTCATTAGAAGACAATTTACTTACATCTTATTCAAATGTAATGGTATTAGGCATTGACATCAGGCTTTCAAGAGTCGGGTCATAAAATTTTTTTATATTATTTCATAAATCAGAAGGTATATAAAGGCCTTTATACCATTGATATATTTATAAGTTACAATTACCCTTCAATCGATGCAATAGCATCTAGTTAAATACATGAAAACAAAAAACCCATTTTACTATAATTGAAGTCATATATAAATTATAAATGATAATTCAGGTGAAAAACTATATATTTCTGGTGTTTTACCATTATTCAATGATTGAGGATGATCAAAATGTAATAATTAAAATTCCATTCCTTCCAATTTGTATCAGTGGATAGAATGGAATCACACAAACACATTGGTCATGACCTTATAAAGCCTCATGATATATGGGTAATTTATAAAAATTATAGAATGTTTCTCCAAATCAATTAATTTAATTGATAGTTTCATCTCTTGAAAATTGATAGAATGTTTCTCCAAATCAATTAATTTAATCAATAAATAGACTCTACAAACTATACATTAATTATTCCTTATGACATAATCATTATTATTCCATTGTTTGTTTAAAACCACATTTTTAAAATTATATTATTATATTTTGGCCTAGTCACAATCCCTCAGGTGAATTTATTCTCAATATTATTGATATATTAATTTATATCCTAAACTCTCGCTTCATTATCAATATCTACTATTATTGTTCATTATATCAACTTGTGATATAAGTTTTACATGATTCTAAACTCATAGTTTCCTTATTTTCTAAATTGGGGCATATAGATATCTAATTATATTTTCTATTTGGACATGATTTTTAAACATTAGAAAAATAAGTCTAACACAAAAAGTATTATCATCATCATCAGTAGTATTTTTTTAATTAATATAATTAGTTATTGGTATGATTTCAATCAGTTTCCCAACCTCAATTTATAAAATAATCTAACTATTTTTTATATAAATATCATTATCTAATTTTAGATATTTCATAGTATTATCATATTTTACCAACATTCAAATATAAAATCTCAACTATTATGTGCAACCTTTTGTTCCATCATCTATATCTATTTTCACTTTATTAATATACCACAATAGAACTCTCATCATGCGTTTCTTCAAAAATCACTAGATTCATATCATTGTCTTTTATTTAATATGGACTACTAAAAACATTGAATTTGTTCAGAGTAGAATTCTTTTGGTTCTAATGTTCAAATGATGTAACATGTTTCTTTTATTTCAAAATGATTGTATTTCAAATATTAATAGTAATACACACATGTTATCTTCATATCTAATTATAAATTTTATCAACTAAAATCATTATTTTACCCATCTTCACTATGATTCCATTCATTGTTCCCAAAAAATAATTTTATTGAGGTGAATGTAGTGTACTATATCAATATTTGATTCATTATGTATAAATTTTATATGAAAATTCATCACATTTGTATTCATTACCATAAACATATCTCAACATCCAAATATATAAATCTAATTAATTGTATTCTTCCTTTCAATTCATTTTTAAGGACTCAATTTATTCATACTTATTTTTAATGAAAAGTAATGTTTTTATTTATGCGTCATCATATATGAACTTGAGGATGTAAAGATCACCAAGGTAGAAAATTGACAGATTAAACCATAATGATTTGTCTAAATTAACCCAAATGTTCTTGTGGATGTTATACCCACATCTATGTAATATTTTTATGAAAATATTCATTTTAAAAACGTTTCATATACACTTTCATAATTTTTTACGTTCTGATGATCTATCCAAACCACATACATTATAATCATTCCTAATAAGATTTATCCAAGATGGATAATCTTGTAGTGACATCGCATGTTCTTATCAACAACAATGTTACATCATATATTTCTTTTATCGCCAATTAAAAACATTTTACCACTTTTTATATTACCTTGGATGATTATTTTTATATATTTGAACCCCTTATAAGACATGTAGCTTTCTTAAAAATAATCTCATTTCAATAATCACAATTTACACTGACACTAAAAAATTGTGCATTATCCCATACAAATCAATAAAATAAACATCTATTAAATTCATATTTTGAAATTGAATGGTGTCAATACCTATTATTTTCAAGGAACATGAATTTCAAAATGACATAACACAACCTTTATGTTTCGAAACATTTTTTTTCAATCTAGATTCATTTACTATATTGGTAGTACACCCACATTAATGTATTCATGGCTATTTATTCCTACTTTATTTAAGATTAAATATATCTAATTAATCATTATCATCATTGGGAACATATAAACTCTACCATTTTTAAATAAAAGGTTATAGTCATAGAGAACATATAATCAATTATTTAGAACTATGAGTTTGTTTTTTCACACCTTCCACATACAACATGAAATCATTTAAATTGTGTCCATGTTTCTTGATTATATAAAAATAAACATCTATGTATAATTTATTCTTATATATTCCTTCTTTTCCTCAGAAATGTTTCCCTAGAATTATTATGTCCTCCTAGGAACATAATATTTTTTAAAACATGTTTAGTCTTTGTTCTCAAACCCTCCAAAACACCCAACGTAACTTTGAACCCAGATTATCCCTGGGGTATAAAAACTACACCAGTAGTACTGTCAATATTTTTTACCTTGAAGAGTTTTATTATTCGGATATTTCATACGATTTCGAGGAGAATATATTCTAAATTTTAGCATTTGGAAATATGAGGTGGTAGTTTTTTATGCACATTGTTCTTATCCCACACATGACCAACCTTTTATTCAAAACATGTAGTTTTAGTTAAAAAATGATTAAAACAGACTTATCATGTGTATATGTAACCTAGTATTTTTAGAAATTTCTCATAGACGATTTATGGGATTAATCATTGAATTTAAAAGATATTTTCATATTATCCTTTGTCTTCATTGGATTGTACATGGTTTCAAAAAATAGTTATTATGTATTAATAATTATTCATTATTATATTATAAATTTTATATTGATATCCTTTATAAATTTCTCAATTTTATCTGTCTTAAAAATGAATTAGTTGATCTTAGTAAAGTGGGATGATTTTTTCTCTTCAAAATATTTAATTTCATCAATTATCTTTTTTCCTAGTGTTTTATTTTCTTTAATGATAATGGTGTTATTCTATTAACATTATTTGATGCCACCTTTTATCATATATTGAAACTCATTTTTTATCCATCCTTATACCAACATGACATGTCAATCCCACTTTTACCATTAGTCATGATGATGGTGAATTTATCACGAAATATCTTTTAGATTCACTATTATATTAGTGGCTAAATTCATTTTAATTAATCATCATGTTTCCCGAATATATTTTAGAAAAGTGGTCTTTCATTTTCATGAATATTATTATTCCATTAAATATTTATTAGATGTATTTTTTTATGATTTAACATTTTTTTCATTTTTAACTTCTTGTTCAATATTCATATATGATTTAATATAATAGGGACATATTCATATACATTTTTACCATCAAAGAGGATACTTACCTTCCTTCTTTTTCCCTCCAAACAACAATTTAATATATATTCAATGATTCATTTAATGTCCCCATCGTCTTCTTTATTTTCATAATTACTTGAATATGAGGATTCAACATTATCTAAATTATTACACATTCAAATGGTTTTGGATTCCCATTCATATTTTAGTTATTTCATGAAAGAATGAGTTTTTATTATTTCATATGTTATTATAATGTAATACAATTTATCCATTGAATGTTCCTCTCTATATTATAGAGTTATGATCTTAGTATCGTACCTTAAAGAAAATTCATACTCTTCTTGTTTATAAATGTGGAATATTCTGGTTTTTTTTTACAAAAATCATGGATAAATTAAAAAAATTCATTTTTATGGCCATCTAATCATAAATTTTTCTTTCTTATCCACCATTATGATAAAAAATAAACATTCTAATCTTATGATATAATTTATCATTTTTAAAATTAACATTTCATTCTTTTAGAATTTTAATATTATCATATATATATATTTTTCTATTTATTGCCTCATAAGTTTTGTAAGAAAATTTTTTAATAAGAAAATTATATGATTATATAGATCGTTTTCATAATTATTTATATTTATTTTATCATCATAGTTTAATAGATCATTTTGTTTAATGTGAAAAAAACAAAATATTCCATCAACTCTAAATTAAAAAAAAATGATAGAGGATATGGTATCATTTTATTCTTCAAAAAATTGTATTTCTTTATGTTTTTTGAAACCCCTTCTATTAGGTTAATTAAAATTAAATATTCTATGCACAAAATTTAATAAAAAATATATAAATTGGATACAGTACCAGTTCATGTGTATGTGATCTTATCACTTCACTAAAAAGTTGGTGAATAATTGGAGACCAATTTTAAATATTCCTAATTTTGAGAATCAACCCATGTAATATATTAAGATTTAATTCACTCATATGGAGAGTCTCATACTCACTTGAGTATACACATAAATAAGAATAATTGAACACATGTAATTTTTTAATGGTTCAGCCCCTTCCCAAGTAACATAATTCTTTTCATAGTTGTTCACTCCCCCCAATAATAGATTTGTTACTATATGAAATAAATTACAAGCTTATAATTATTAGATAGTGTTTCACAACATCTATCCAGAGTCACACCAGACACCATAGCTTTATAAAAACATTATATTGAATATATAAGTGAGTTGAGAAATATCTACATGAATTCTACTTTTCTTTATCGACTATAGAATTATATCTACCACATTGAGACTTTATAAATATTCAACTATATTTTATAATTTATTATAGTTATAATGATGATTCCCATGTCATTATATCCCTCTTATTTTCTCACTAAATACTTTAACTCAAACTGATTTATCTGATAGGAATTTAACATATATTATCATAAAATCTTTTACATTACAAAAATATCTTCAAATTTTACTAAATTAACTTCAAAAATTGATGATCTATTTTATTTCTTCACTACACATCGATCTTAATTTCATAAAATTTCTGAAATGTAATTCTATATTGGATAATTTAATGGATCACATCATGCTCACTGTCTATAAAATTCATACTATAAAGGCATTAATGTTGAAGATAAAAAAAATCATTATAGAATTTACATTTTTGGATTCTAAATACTTTATATGAATTACCCATTAAATAAATCACATTGATTCTTATTTGACAATTTTTTTACTTAGATGACCCAAATTACCTTATACAAAAATATCCATTGAAGAAGATTCTTCTTCATCCCCATGAAACTACAACACCAGTTTAAGAAAATAATTATTAGTTTACACTTCCTTACTTCAATGGACCAGTATCAGTGTGCATGATGATGATGATTATTTTTTTACTCATAAATGTAGCTTCCATCACTGCTTGAATTGATTTTGGATTTTATGACAAAAAACCATCATTATAAAATCATTTTAGTTGTAATATTTTGTTCTTAAACACATGAAAGTTCAACTTAGACAAAAATTGTGTCTTTTAGGAAATTCGTTCTCAGATATATAAATATATCACATAAATACTAATAAATTTTTAAATATCACAATATTTAACTTGAATAAAAAATTTCATTTACTATTTCTTGTATTGAAATTTTTTTCTACCATCATGGGGTATTTTCTCATTAGAATATTCAATTTTTAGAATCTCATTTTTCAACCTAGTAGTACCTTTTTATTAGTGTATGATTGGAATACTTATTCCATGTTGGTAAAATTCATGTATTTAGTAATTCCATACAATAAAAAAGAAAATACTTTTATTCATATAAAAGGATTTGGTTCCCAATTTCATATTCCCATGTCATATGATGAATTTAAGTCTTATGTTGATGACTTAAGTTCAGGATCAAAGGATTATGATCAATCATTATATCATACATTGATTTGAAAATTATTACCCTCAACCCACTAATCATTATTCTAAAATATCAAATCCTTATGCTAATTAATTTGCCTATTTACAAATATTGAATGAATCTATTGATTTTATAAAGAGTGTCATAACATCTTCATACTACCTCCCATAATTATAATACATATTAGAAAAATATTAACATCCTCAAACCCCTCTATGATGTTAATTAAGAATGTTAACACTAAATGAAAATAATTAATCACATCAATATTAAATTAAATAGATTTTTAGTGAGTTTGAATAGGAGATTGATTATTAATCAGACAAAACCTGCTGATATGGGACAATCATTAGATAGTCTGCGTGGACATTATCTTATTTATATATTCACTCATATGTGTATTAAATGTATGTTTAATAAATTTAGTTACACCTTTTATAACTCTTGACCATTATAAATCTTCCACTATTCTCATATTAGGAAATGTAGAATTAATTCTAATCAAATTTGTAAGTAATTCACTATAATTCGATACATAAAAACAGTGTTGACTGCTTTGTAATATATTATATATGTAACTCTTGTACAAAAATGATTTTAAAGATGACTATCTTGAGACTCTTATGATTTATTCAAATAATTAAAAATGAATTAGAGCTATGGCTAGATATAAGTTTTGGTTTATTTGATCATGATTTATGAAATATCCTATCAACCTATATGATATATAATATATTTAAAGAATATTACTTTCACTAACTACATTAAATAAAATATTGGTAATGTCATGGTGTATTAATTATAATTATAAGTTGAGCGACTCTTTCAATTTTAAGAACACTATTGGTTTGAAACAATGATCTTTATCAATGATCCTGAAGAAGGGCAATCATTTTAAACCATGTGAAAATCTATGGGTTGATTTCCATAAATGAAATTTTAATATTATTAATAAATATTATATTAAACATAACAACTACGATATTTTGATTCAAATAATTATGAATATATTATTAATATATATCATAAAGGATTCATTATCCCTGAATATTACACAAGAATTATATAGGGGTGTTCAAAGAAGACTTATATTTTCCATTATGTGATTAGTGGTGAATTCTAACTTGCTTAAAAAAATAAAAATGTGTTATTGACTATACATGGGTCTCATAATCAACATTGGGATATTTTGGGATATTTTGACTTTCTAATATGACTTCACTTAAAATATCCAATTTCATAATGATCTTGTTTTGGACATGTTAAAGATATGAAAATAATTATCGGTGTGTGTTCACACACTATTTAGAATCTCTAATATAAAAAAAGAATTTTGATTTGGTTTCTACTTGTCATATAAGCTTTTAAAAGTAAACTGTGACCTTTGATTTTAGCTAAAATCGATCTAATAGAAGGTTAAAATAACATTATGGGGTTATGTGTTATTTAGTTATGTATATTTTGGATGGAAAAACATATTTACCTATTTCATAGACAAATTAATCATAAATGGTTGTTTATATGTATTTTTGGTTCGAAAAATTCACTTATTGTGGGAATAAGTATATAATAAACAAAAAATTCCCCATTTATATTTGGTAAACTCTGATAAATCATATTATAGCGGGGAGAATTGATTATAGAAAATGAGAGTAGACCTAGAGGGAAAATTATTGGAGTTGATATGATCCTGGAATATTATGAAAATTACATCCTTTTTGAAGTGGTTATCTTTGGATTGACATTTTAATCAAATTTAGAATTGAAAAATGTAATGATCCTGAAATCAGAAGCTCAGAGCCAATTCCATAATTTTTACCATTTTCATGATTACAAGAAATGGAGTCTTGATGGGAAAGTTTGTTTATAAATTTTTGAGAACCATATACATGAATGATAAACATTCTTTATTGGGAATATAAAGTAAAATAGATACATAACAAAATATATAAAATGTGTAACACCCCACCCCTACCTCATTGGCTTGAGGAGGTAGTGAGGGTTACATGGCCTTAAGCGACGTTCCCAAGGCACCAAAATGTGACAATAAATGCTGAGGGCCTCGACAACAAATGGGGGAACGATTTTATTTTAAGAGAAAACCAACCAATCCATCCACTCTCAATCACTATATGATGCATTTAAACAAAAAAATTCAAGCATGTATTCTCAAAAGACATCCAAGTTGATCCACAATACAACCCAAAACCAATATAAACAATACCATATCAGAGTACTATGAGGAAGACTCAAAAAAAGACCCAAAATAATCCAAGGAACACCCCATGGATCAACACCAGGATCCATGCTCCATGATCCACCCAAACATCACGATGCACCACTAAAGGAGGGTGATGCCTTACCTTTTCCAACGTCATGATACAGAACATCTGCAAAGACACCAACATGCCAAATCAGGGGGTGAGTAAAACTACTCAGTAGGATTTGTAACACCCCAGGTAAATAAAGAATATGACATTTTTATATTTATCCATATTTGTGAATAAAATATTAATATTACTTTAATGGGGACGCTTTTCTCGATGGCGTACCCAATACACAACAACGAGTTTCTTTGGAATCTTACGTTGCACTCTAATAATAAAATAATATTATTTTAAATTGTAGTTAATGACTAGCCGTTGTAATGCCGGGAATAAACAGGACTAACTACAAAATGATTATATATGTTTGTCAAATATTTTAACTTTTTACAATAAATGTTATAGGATTAAAAATGTGAATGAATTCAATTTTTAATCGTAAACATTCTAATGTTCTTTAGAAGGTAGATTAACTGCCTTTTGATGGTGAACCTATTTTAAATCCACTTTTTGACAATTTTATGTGTTATATTTGACAAAATAAAATTCTTCATTAGAATAGAGACATCAAAATTTACATTTTGTCAATTTTTGGTATCTTTCCAACAAAGTTCATTTTTTAATGAATAGTGAAAACTGTTGTATTTTAATTCAAACCCTCTTTTTAATATAATTTATTTATATGATTATATTATCTTTTGAATTGGGTTTAAAGTTCAATTAGAATATATTTTTACCATTTAATCTAATAGTGGTCGTTGGGATTAATTTCTTCTTGAAATTGGACTTAAACTAGAGTCAATCTTTTGATACTTATTGTTTCTTAAAAACACGCTATTTGTTTTGACAGCTGGAATTAATTATTAAATTAATTAATGCAACTTATATGTTTTAAATTTTGTAAAATATATTTCATTTTTGAATTCGTAATATCAAATATAGCTTAGGGTGAATTTTTGATATTTTTCTGAAAAACATCAATTTTTGATAAATAGTGAAACCACTAAGTGGTAGTTAAAGAAAGTGATTTTTCGTTTAAATGAAACTTTTCCACCTCTGTGTTTTGAATTTCTAAAATCTGACATACATGGTTTTGATTAGGAAGTAAAATGTGGTTCAATGTGATTAAAGTAATTTTTTGGTGAATAGTAACTTCGGTGTTCTTAATCGCGATTAGATGTAATTAGTGTAATTTAAGGTAAAAATAATGTTTTAATAATGTAAAATGACCTAGAAACATGTCCTATCCTCATTGGATGTGTCATGGAAGACCAAGAAAATTCATGGGTCAACTTGGGGACCCCATGGAGCCACTTTGGTTGGAAAATGACATAAAGAACTTTTTATTTAAAGTTAAAATAAAAATGTCACAAGCATGAGATGTGTCACTAAAACGATTTTTAAATGGGGTTATACAAGTCATATTTTTGACTATAAATATTAATTAGAAATCTAAAAATACTTCCTACATCATATTAATTTTTTTTAATTTTTATACATTAAATAAATTAAATTAATTATGATATCATGATGATGCAGCGATGACCTCATTATTTAACGATTTAAATAAAATGGAAAGATAATGTAAAATATAATACCTAAAAATGCCCAAAACCTATTTTATGGGTGGATTTAGAACCCTTATCACCTTATCATCGAAACACATCAATGTAGGACCATTAAAATCCGAAACTACTTTGAAAATAATGTTACATTTTATACCTTTCCAAGAGTGCCCCTCCTCACCCCTTATAAAAGGCCCCCACCCCTACCTCCTTACCCACACTTCCAAAGCCTTTGGCTCGGCCAAACCCTGCCCATTTGTTCTCTCCACATCCCTATCTAACTCCTTGAAGCCTCACTTTTGGAAGAAGTCTTCCCAAGGAAGCCTTTTAGCTCAAACCAAAGGGAGTTACCCGATTTTAAGGTAATGTCTTCACTTGAGTCCTTTTGTTTTATTTTGCTTCTCCAACCCCATAAATACTTTTTATTCATTTTTTTTGTAACAACTACAGTATCTTCAATATACTAGGATGTTGTTTTAAGAATTATTCGAGATACACTTACGCACACCTTCTTCTAATGGTTAAAGAACATACTGTTTCTATGGTTGGCGATTTTCTGCCTCACGAAACGATGATTGTTCAATATTCTTTTAACACATTTAAAGGTGGCCATTATGATGTCACTGTATTTTATATATGATATATATGGTATTTATGTTTACGATATGCTTCTGTATTTTATATTGAAACCATAACTTTATTCTTTTCATGTTGTGTAAATGCGATAAATTCATATGAGGAAGTGCGGACTACCGCCCCCTCAAGTGATGTGACTCATACATGCAATGCATAGAATGTATAAAGAATGAAATTAATGAACATATGTGACCTATATAATATATATATTATACTTTAATTAAAAAATATATATATATATATCATTTATTTTTAATTCCATTAATATGAAAATGAAAAAAATGAAAGTAGCGTTCATGTGTACGTACGGCCTACCGTCTCCATGAACGATGCTTTTCGTTTTTTATATCCAAATGATTTGGAATAGTATAAAATGAATATTTAATGGATATATATGATATATATGATATATAAATCATGATTATAACTCTGGATATGATGGATTCATGAACAACTTGTAATTATAAAGAGCATATTTTGACCTCAAGTACCAATGATTGTTTAAACGACCATTATAAACTAAAATAATTACACAGTGTTCATGACAAGGTAATAAGTGATATAAAATGAACAATGAACTTGAAAAAGGTTATTAAGGAAGTAGAAATTAACCCAAGTTTATTATTCAGGAGATTAAAGAAAGATCGAGTCAAGTCGGACCCGAAGTAAGGGATCCTACTCCTCTCTTTCTTTTTAAGTACACCCTTTTATGTCATTCCTTTTAAGCTCATATTTCTTGTGATTAGGATGTTATTTTATATTAATATTACTATAATTTTTATGTTAATATTATGAGAGACCCTATTTCTTCTCATCAATCCATTTTGGGAGTTTTAAGTGGTGCTGTTAGGCTGCCAAGTTTTCGTAAGGGATTTTTCATCTCACTTTTATTCCCGTGAGATTTATGCTACATTTTCCACAATTTCCTTTGAGTGGAATATGTACTGCCCATTATTATACACATTGTGTAGTATAATTTCATTTATGGGTATTCAAATATTCATTGTATGACCCTTATTCCATGGGGTGTACGTTTCGAAGGTTACCCAACTCGGTAAGGGGACCTTTAACCCTCCAATTTTTAAAAGACTTCTTCTGTTATGTCTTTTAATTCACATACTATTATGTTGGGATATGTTATTTTATATCATTATTGATGTAAATTTTATGTCCAAGTGATGATATGCCCTTTTTATCTCTCATCAACTCATTTTCTGAATTATGAAGTGATGCCGTTAGGCTGTCAAATTTTACCAAGGGAACGTTTTAACCCAATTTTGATTTCTTTGGGTTCAACATGTAGTTATTGAATATTTCATCATTTTAATATGTTTGAATGAGCTTTTATTGTTTTACACATAATATACACTTATATTGGGTGTATTTATATTTGTCACACATAATTTTGAGATTGAATTAACCTTAATTTAAGGATACCTTCTTTATAAGGGATTTCATCGCATTTGACATTTGTATTGAGAATTCATTGTTGTTATGCACCAATTCACTCTTATATGGTGTATATACTGTCTTTTGGAATATTTTATAATGAATCCATTTATTATCATGATATTATAATGTCCTGACTAAATGTTATTCCTCAATTATTGTATTCAGGTGTCTCTAATTTTGGTAAACCCCCTTTAACCAAAATATCGCTTTAAAAGTTTTAAATATTTTTTCTTATTAATATCCATGTTTTCAAAATGGTTTTAAGGATTTATTTATATGGATATTAATGGTTTAAAATTTTCAGTGCTTCAAGGTGGTATGTGACACTTTGATTCAAAAATCTCTTTATTAAATGTTTTAAATGGTTTTGGAAATGGTTTCTTTTTGAATGGATTCATTATTTCACTATACTAAAATGTTATATTTTGATTGAAATGTGGAAATGTTATGTTTCCTTTATGTGTGCTTTATGTGATACTTTTATGTTATGGTTCTTGGGAATTGTTATGAAAATGGGTGGTTCCGTGATAAACTAAGGGCGGGTGAGCCCGATATAGCTCTCCAATGCATTGGGATACATGAAGGAGTGAAACATTAAGGTTTCTCCGAAGAGATTTATGAAATATACTGTGGTGGGTATTCCAAACGTAACCAAGAGGGTTACTCCCTACGTAAGAATGTTATGAATCCCTCAAGTTACCTTTTATGTCTTATGATTTCTATGATTTATTCATGATTTGGTGAGGTATGTTAAAGTGCCTATGTTTTATGGGTAAATTATGATTTCATTCTTATATATATATGAACTCATGTTTCCGTTCCATATTTTTTTTATAACCCTTATTGAGATTTTTATGCTCATCCCATGTTTTTTTGAAATTTTTTTCACAGGTCAAGGGAATGATACATGAAATGATGATAGTGTCAAAGAAGTGTCAAGAAAGAATCCATGTTTTATTTTAAATGTGTTTCCATTGAGGGGAAATATGAATACTATATTTTCTGTAACCACTTTGTTTAAATGTGGAATGTAATGCAAGTTTTATGATCTAATTCTCTAAAACTCTAAACCTGAAAAGATCCTCAATGTGTAATCTTGTAATAACTCAAGATTAAGTAAGGTTTAAGGCTGGGGCCTTATAGTTGGTATCAAAGGTCAGTTTAGATAAATTTAGATGTTAGGGTATTCTCTAAGAACAAATGACATTAACATAATGGTTAGGATTTCAGAAAGAGTCCTAGTTTTAGATAAAGTGAATGAGTAAGTATATCATAGTGTTTACCTTACTCATTAGTACATAATGGTTTTGTTGATATACTCACACTGACATTTCTGTTTATAGTGAATGGATGGATCTATCAGGCACCAAAGAGACACCAGGTTTGAAGGAAACTGTAGTGGTTCTCTGATTAAGATACTAGATAAAATGGGGGATTCAATGAGGAAACTCGTGGTTGTTCTAAACCAACTATCAAGGAGTCATGATCAACCACTTGAACCTTGGTATGATCTATAATGCATCATGTACGAGATGACCAATCGATGTGGAAGTTCAGGTAATAATTATAAAGGTAACCATTAGAGTTTATATGATCCTTACTTTTGAGGTAATTATGGGTTATTATATGTTATGATGGAAAATGAAAGGCATGGGATAAACATGAGGTTAAAATTATGTTATGATCATTTTAATGATTTTATCTCATTTTGGGGAATGTTTTAAGAATTATATAGTTCTGGAAAATGGACAACACGCAGACCGTGTGACAACCCGTCACGTCGGACAAAGCTGAGGGAATCGAACCCACAACCAAAGTGCGACCTTTATTTATCGCATACCACTGGACTATGTGAAGTCCATGGTTAGTTTGGCAGGTCCTTTTTAGTTAGATGAATTTATGAATTAATAGTAAGTTGATTTTGGGTTATCTGTGGAACTTTATTAACCTATCATCGAGGATATGTGATTAGGTTAATTACTTTTCAATATGAGAATTTAAGAGCAACTGATATTATTTGGAGATAAAAGTTAATTTGTACCTTGGATGACTATGTGACTAAATCCTTCAAATATTTGGGATTCAATCTTAGTTTGGTTTACATTGAAGAATTTTATGGACAAATTGTTTATCAAATGGTCCTTGGTGAACATTGGGTTTTTTTAGGAAAATTTTGGAGATTAAGAATAGATTTTCTTTTTATAAAGGGTTATCCTTTTCTAGATTATCTGATCTTGTACTAACCATTTTGGTTTTGGTTTTGGTTAATGTCTAAAGACATGGGATGTATATAGTTCTCTTTTGTGGATTAGGTGATTCTCTAGAAGTTGATTATAGTGAACAAGTCTTCCTAAATAATTTTATTTTGGAGAAAATATGAGTTTGTGTAAGAAATCTAATAAATGATAAAAGTAAACATGAAATGTAATTATGTTTCCTTATGAATAAATTCCTCAATAAAAAAAAATGTTTTCTATTAACTTTTCCTACTGGGGAATCGAATACCGTTTAACCCATTACATGTTTGTGATTTTCTTGTGGTTATCTTTCTCCTAAACATATTTTCTATCACTCTCCATCAGAACATGACCCTGTGTTTTCTCCTCCATTTCCATGTTTTCCTACATGGAATCCTAGTACGGTTTAACTCGGGTGACCTCTGTACTTCTCATTCTTTATTTGAAAGTGATTGTTTTACCGACTCTTGTTCCGATGTGGGACATTCAAGGATGTTTATGAGCCCAATTTTAAAATTGCGAGGGCACAATTCCCAAAAGGGGGGAAGGATGTAACAAACCAGATAAATAAAGAATATGGAATTTTTATATTTATCCATATTTTTGAATAAAATATTAATATTACTTTAAAGGGGAAGCTTTTCTCGATGCCGTACCCAATACGCAACAACGAGTTTCTTGGGAATCTTACGTTGCACTCTAATAATAAAATAATATTATTTTAAATGGTAGTTAACGCCTAGCCGTTGTAATGGTGGGAATGAACAGAACTAACTACAAAATGATTATATATGTTTGTCAAATACTTTTACTTTTTATAATAAATGTTAGAAGATTAAAAATGTGAATGAATTCAATTTTTAAGCGTAAACATTCTAATGTCCTTTAGAAGGTCGATTAACCGCCTTTTGATGGCGAACCTCTTTTAAATACACTTTTTGACAATGTTATGTGTTATATTTGACAAAATAAAATTCTTATTTAGAATAGAGACATCAAAAATTACTTTGTGTAAATTTTTGGTATCTTTCCGACAATGTTCTTTTTTTAATGAATAGTGAAAAATGTTGTATATTAATTCAAAACCTCTTATTAATATAATTTATTTATATGATTAGATTATCTTTTGAATTGGATTTAAAGTTAAATTAGAATATATTTTTACCATTTAATCCAATATTGATCATTGGAATTAATTTCATCTTGAAATTGGACTTAAACTAGAGTCAATCTTTTGATACTTATT
Source organism: Viscum album (assembly GCA_963277665.1). NCBI lineage: Eukaryota > Viridiplantae > Streptophyta > Magnoliopsida > Santalales > Viscaceae > Viscum > Viscum album. Next base: position 994,274,724 of record OY728126.1, read on the forward strand.
GTTTCTTAAAAACACAATATTTGTTTTGACAGCGGGAATTAATTATTAAATTAATTAATGCAACTTATATGATTTGAATATTGTAAAATATACTTCATTTTTAAATTCTTAATATCAAATATAGCTTAGGGTGATTTTTTGGTATTTTTCTGAAATTCTTAAATTTTTGATAAATAGTGAAACCACTAAGTGAAAGTTAAAGAAACTGATTTTTCGTTTAAATGAAACTTTTCCACCTCTGTGTTTTGAATTTCAACAATCCGACATACATGGTTTTCATTAGGAATTATAATGTGGATCAATGGGATTAAAATAATTTTTTTGGTGAATAGTACCTTTTGTGTTCTTAATCGCGATTAGAGGTAATTAGTGTAATTTAAGGTAAAAATAATGTTTTAATAATGTTAAATGAACCAGACACATGTCCTACCCTCATTGGATGTGTCATGGCAGACACGAAAATCCATGGGTCAACTTGGGGACCCTATGAAGCCACTTTGGTTGGAAAATGACATAAATAACTTTTTATTAAATGTTAAAATAAAAATGACACAAGCATGAAATGTTTCACTAAATCAATTTTTAAATGGGGTTATACAAGTCATATTTTTGATTTTAAATATTCATTAGAAAGATAAAAATATTTCCTACATCATTGAATTTTTTTTATAATTTTTAGACATTTAATAAATAAAATTATTTATGACATCATGATGATGCAGCGATGACCTCATTATTTAACGATTTAAATAAAATGGAAATATAATGAAAAATATAAGACCTACACATGTCCAAAACCTATTTTATGGGTGTATTTAGAACCCTTATCACCGTATCCTCGAAACACATCAATTTGGGACCATTAAGATTCTAAAATCATTATAAAATAAAGTTACATTTTATACCTTTCCAAGAGTGCCCCTCCTCTCCTCTTATAAAAGGCCCCCACCCCTACCTCCTTACCCACACTTACAAAGTCTTTGGCTCGGCCAAACCCTGCCCATTTAGTCTCTCCACATCCCTATATAACTCATTTAAGCCTCAATTTGGGCAGAAGTCTTCCCAAGGAATCCTTTTAGCTCAAACCAAAGTGAGTTACCTAATTTTAAGGTAATGTCATCACTTGAGTCCTTTTGTTTTATTTTGCTTCTCCAACCCCATAAACTCTTTTTATTCAATTATTTTGTAACAAATTCAGTATATTAAATATACTAGGATGTTCTTATAAGAATTATTCGAGCTAAACTTACACACACCTTCGTCTAATGATTAAAGAACATACTGTTTCTCTGGTTGGCGATTTTCTGCCTCACGAAACGATGATTGTTAAATATTCTTTTAACACATTTAAAGGTGGCCATTATGATGTCACCGTAGTTTATATATGATATATATAGAATTTATGTTTACTATATGATTCTGTATTTTATATTTAAACCATATATTTATTCTTTTCATGTTCTGTAAATGCGATAATTTCATATGAGGAAGTGCGGACTACCGCCCCTCAAGTGATGTGACTCGTACATGCAATACATGAAATGTATAAAGAATGAAATTAATGAACATATGTAACCTATATAACATATATATTATACTGGAATTATATTATATATATATATATATATCATTTTTTTAATTCCATTAATATGAAAAAGAAAAAAATGAAAGTAGCGTTCATGCGTAGGTACGACCTACCGTCTCCATGAACAGTGCTTTTGATTTTTTATCTCTAAATGATATAGAATAGTATAAAATGAATATTTTCTGGATATATATGATATATATGATATATAAATCATGATTATAACTCTGGATATAATGGATACATGAACAACTTGTAATTATAAAGAGCATATTTTGACTCAAGTACCAACGATCGTTTAAACGACCGTTATTAACTAAAATAATTACATAGTGTTAATGACATGGTAATAAGTGATATAAAAGGAATAATGAACTTTAAAAAGGTTCTTAAGGAAGTATAAATTAACTCAGGTTTATTATTCATGAGATTAAAGAAGGATCAAGTCAAGTCGGACCCAAGGTAAGGGATCCTACTCCTCTCTTTCTTTTTAAGTACAACCTTTTAGGTCATTCCATTTAAGCTCATATTTCTTGTGATTGGGATGTTCTTTTATATTAGTCTCACTGTAATTTTAATTTTCATATGATTAGAGAACCTATTTCCTCTCATCAATCCATTTTGGAAGTTTTATGTGGCGTCGTTAGGCTGGAGAGTTTTCGTAAGGGATTTTTCATCTCACTTTTATTCCCGTGAGATTTATGCTACATTTGCCACAATTTCCTTTGAGTGGTGTATGTACTACCCATTATTATACACATTTTGTATTATAATTTCATTTATGGGTATTCACATCTTAATTTTATAACCCTTCTTCCATGTGGTGTACGTTTCGAAAGTTACCCAACTCGGTAAGGGGACCTTTCACCCTCCTCTTTTTAAAAGACTGATTTTGTTATGTCTTTTAATTCAAATACTATTATGTTGGGATATGTTCATTTATATCCTTATTGATTTATATTTTATTTAAAAGTGATGATATTCCCTTATTATCTCTCATCAACTCATTTTCTGAATTTTGAAGTGATGCCATTAGGCTGTCGAATTTTACCAAGGGAACTTTTTAACCCAATTTCGATTTCTTTGGGATCAAGATGTAGTTATTGAATATGTAATATTTTGAATATGTGTGAATGACCTTTTATTTTTTTACAATTAATATCAACTTATATTGGGTGTATTTATCTTTTTTACACATAATTTTGAGATTGAATTATCCTTAATTTAAGGATACCTTCTTTATAAGGGATTTCATCGCATTTGACATTTCTATTAAGACTTCATTGTTGTTATGCACCAATTCACTATTTTATGCTGTATATACTGTCCTTTGTAATATTATATCCTGAATCCATTTATTATCATCATATTATAATGTTCTGACTAAATGTTATTCCTCAATTATGGTATTCAAGTGTCTCTAATTTTGTTAAAACCCATTTAACCAAAATATCGCTTTAAATGTTTTAAATATTTGTTCTTATTAATATACATTTTTTCTAAATGGTTTTAAGGATTTATTTATATGGATATTAATGGTTTAAAATTTTAAAATATTCAAGGTGGTATGAGACACATTGATTAAAAAATATCTTTATTAAATGTTTTAAATGGTTTTGGAAATGGATTCTTTTTGAATGGATTCATTATTTCAATGTAAAAAAATGTTATAATGTGATTGAAATGTGGAAATGTTATGTTTCCTTTATGTAAGCTTTATGTGATACATTTATGTTATGGTTCTTGGGCATTGCTATGAAAATAGGTGGTTCCTTGATAAACTAAGGGCGGGTGAGCCCGATATAGCTGTCCAATACATTGGGTAACGCGAAGGAGTGAAACATTAAGGTTTCTCCGAAGAGATTTAGGGAATATACTATGGTGGGTATTCCAAACGTAACCAAGAGGGTTAGTCCCTACGTAAGAATGTTATGAATGCCTCAAGTTACCTTTTATGTCTTATTATTTCTATGATTTATTCATGATTTGGTGAGGTATGTTAAAGTGCCTGTGTTTTATGGGTAAAGTATGATTTCATTCTTATGTATATATTAACTCATGTTTCTATTCCATATTTTTTTTTATAACCCTTACTGAGCTTTTTATGCTCATCCCAAGTTTTTTTGAAATGTTTTCCACATGTCAAGGGAATGATACATGAAATGATGATAGTGTCAAAGAAGTGTCAAGAAAGAATCCATGTTTTATTTTAAATGTGTTTCCATTGAGGGGAAAAATGAACACTATCTTTTATGTAACCACTTTGTTTAAATGTTGAATGTAATGAATGTTTTATGATCTAATTATCTAAAACTCTAAACCTGAAAAGATCCTAAATGTGTAATCTTGTAACAACTCAAGATTAAGTAAGGTTTAAGGCTGGGGACATATTATATTTCCCTAAATGAATTCCCTTCACACACCCCCAGGATAAAACTGTTATCAAATTTATATAAAACAGTTTATATAAAATAATCACAAGTTCAACCATTAATATAAGACAAACACACCCTTACCAAGCCATCTCACCCACACCAACCAAGGGAAACCCAAATAAACATGCCACAAGCCATTAAATAATTTACATAAGAGCACATAAATTATCAACTTGAAATAAAGTGCACAATAAACAACCAAAACAACCCAAACGTTGGAGGTTCTGTCCAACCTGTTCAACTATTCACAACAACAATTAAAATGGTGGAGCTTCCGTCCAACTTGTTCACCCATTCACACCTAGTGGCACTTTTTGTCCACTAATCCTTTCATGGTGTCCATTTTGTCCACTATACGTCCCCTTTTATAGTGGTACTTCTCGCCACTTCCACACAACATTCCAATCAATCACAACCAAGAATATAACCCACAAATATCACAAAAACATGCAATCAACCAATTCCATCGCATACAAATCCACTTCACTAAAACATCCATTTATTGAAAACCTTTTTCCATGCCAAACCACATTTCAATAAAAACAACAACTTTATTGAAAACCATTTTTCATCATCCATTTTCAAAAATCAATCTCAACAACCCATTCAAAAATATATATTATAAAATCCAGAACAATAGTCATTCACCATAAAACACCCTTTTTTCCAAAAATCCACAAAACATCACCCAAGGGATTTCCAACCAATTTCTCACAAAAAATCAAAATTAAATTTTCAGCAGAATAAATTAATTTTAACAAAGAAACACTTGTTATAACCAATTGGAGTTGAGAGAGAATCCACCTACCTTTAGGCTTCCTGAGAAATCGACCCATGAGCAACCACCCCTCCAATCCGGAAAACACACCACCAAAGCCTCTCTAGATGCCCCTACCTAACATTATCAATCCTTAAAAATGTCATCCAAGGCAACCAAAAATCTAGATCTAAACACAACAATTGAAGATCTAGAAAACCACTAAAAAGAGAGATATGGATCTAGGGGAAACCATAAGAAAACCAAGAGGAGAGACTAACCTAAAAGAAATCAGCTTCAAACCACCTCCAAACCCCTTCAAAACACTTCCAAAAAGTGTGGGAGAGCACCTTCAACCCTTGAAAACTGAAGAACCTGAGTGAGGCTTGAGTGGGATATAATTTCGAGAGAAATGAGGTAACACTGAGTGACCCCCAGATTTAAAACCCTACTTTTAAGTGGCCGCACGGTTAGCGCGCACGGTTTGGTAATCCATGCGCTAACCATGCACATGCCACTATCTCAAGGGGAGGGACCCTCATGGTTTCCTCACACAGTTTGGAAAACCATGTGTAGGCTGTGAAAAGCCTATTATCTCCCCCTGCACTGTTTCGTGGGCATCCACCCGGTTTCACCTAACCGTGCTCAAACTATGCTCCCCTAGAAATTCCTCAAAACATATCCAAAACCATTCAAACTCTCCCAACCTCTTCCCAACTAATCCCATGCACTTTAAAAACACAAAAATTCATAAAAAAGGCCACATAACTCATCCCGGGGAAACTACATTCTCCCCACCATTTAACATTCCATCCTCAGAATGTAATGAACACGCCCTTTGCAGAAAGAGCTTGGGCCACTGCTAGACCATCTCTTTCTCCTTCTCCCTAGTATCCTCTTGAATATGACCATGCTACCACAAAACAAGAACTAAACTGATGCTTTTACCACAAAATAATTTCTATTGCCTATCTAAAACCCACATTTGGCACGTTCCCCAACGAAGAATTCATCTCTAGCTCAACATGATTCCACCGAATCACATGGTCTTGATACGGCTGATACTTTTTCAACTGCAACACATGAAACAAATTGTGCACCTCACTGAACCTGTGTGGAAGAGAAAAATGATAAGCCACCTCACCAACCCGATCAGGAATCTCAAAAGTTCTAATATACATTCAAGATAATTTTCCCTACTTCCCAAACAGATGATGTTCCAACCTAGGAAGGATCCTCAAGAAAACATTATCACTCATGTCAAATGAAAATGGCCGTTGAAGATGATCCACATACGATTTATGACGACTCTTAGTAAAATTCATCCTCTTCCTGATCAAATTGATCTTCTCTATAGTCTCCTAGACAAGGCTCGGTCCAACCATCGAGGGCTCACCCGTTTCCACCCAACATATTAGAGAATGAAACGACCGCCCATACAACACTTCAAACGGAGCCATATGAATGGATGAACGGTAACTGTTACTGCACGATAACTCAAAAAATGATTAGTGCTCCTCCCAAGGTCCATCAAAATCCATAACACAGGCCTGCAACATATTCTCTAATGTTTGTGTCGTCATCTCTAATTGACCATCCGTCTAAGGGTGATTCATTGTACTCATGATCAACTTTGTTCCATGAGATTGTTGTAAGGATTTATAGAAATCAGATGTAAACCTCGGGTCTCTATCATATACAATCGAAACTAGAACACAATGCCTCTTTACCACCTCTCGAATAGAGATTTTTGGACAGATCCTCCAAAGTATGAGTTTCACGAATTGGGATGAAATGGGCCAGCTTCTTTAGTCGATCTACTATCACCCAAATGGAATCCTGCTTTTACCATTCTTGGAAGTCCTATGAAAACATCCCTCACTATCTTCTCCCACATTTAAATAGATATTGTTAAAGACTGCAACATTCCCGCTGGCCCCTATTTCTCTGCCTTGACCTGCTGACAAGTCAAGCATCTCAAAACAAAATCATCCACACTTCTTCTCATACTAAACCACCAGAATTGTGATATAAACGCCTTATACATTTTCTGAATTCCAAGATAAACATCCCACCTAGAATTATGGTATGCCCTAAGAAGATAATTTTGACAAGCAGCAGGTACAACCATCGGATTTCGAAAACACAAAACTGAATCTCCATTCAGTTAACAACCCTCAATGGTCTCCCCACCACTGAGTCTCGACCCCATGGTCACACACTCATAATTAGATATTTGTTCCTATTTAACCAATACAACCAAGTCAAGAATCAACAAAACTGGAAAGAATACTTCCCTATTGCCCTGGTCCTCACATTAAAACCACATATCATTTATAACCGACATCAACTGCCACTGGTCCAATGCATGTTTCACCACCTGAGCATATGATTTTATACTTAATGCATCTACCAACAAATTTCCCTTACCTGGTGTTTACATCAAGTCAAAATCAAACATCCATAGATATTCCCTCCATCTCTTTTTCCACACTTTCAAAGAATGCACCACTACTGCGAATACCAAATCATGAGTTGGGTAGTTCTTCTCATGCACATTCAACTACTGTGATCCATGTGCAACCACATTATTTTAATTCATGGGAATGCACCCCAACCCGGATCCCAATGCATCTTAATAGTCCACACACCCATTTACTGGTTTTGGAAAAACCAAGATTAGTGATGATATAAGGAGACCCTTTAGCTGTTTGAAACACTGATGACATTGTTCATTCTACTGGAATTGAACATTATTTCTTGTCAATGTTGTCATCGGTGAATCCAAACGTGAAAAATCTCGAACAAAACGCCGATAATACCCATATAGACCTAGGAAAATTCATATATCAAACACATTCTTTAGCAGTTTCCACGAGATAATAGCCTCTATCTTTTCCAGGTCCACTAAAACACCCCTTTGAAAAATTACAGGGCACAGAAAATGAACTTCTTGTATCCAAAGTCACATATTGACATTTTGGCATACAACCGATGACCCCTTAAGATCCCAACCACTGTCCCCACGTGATTATCATGCTCTAACCTTGTCTTAGAATACACCAGAATATCCTCTAAAAACACCACCAAAAATGAATCTAGAAATCTCTAAAACAACTGATTCATCAATGCCATGAACACCGCTAGCGCATTCAATAGACCAAAGGGCATAACCACATATTCATAATGGCCATATCTACTCATTAAAGCTATTTTAGAAATATTGTCCTTCCTCATGCACAATTGATGATATCCCAACCTCAGGTCGATCTGGGAGAACTACTGGGCTCCCCTCAACAGGTCGAACACTCTTCTAAACACCCTCTACCGATTCCAACGACAACACCGCCAACCAATACGATAACGTTCCCACTGTTGGTGCCAACATACACATTACACCATGTATTTTATTCCTCTCTCATCGAAAGATATTTTTAATGCCATCGTCTATCATAAAATACATTGTTCGTGCATCATTGTCAATCTGAGCCTTAAACGCTGCCAACCAATCCATTCCCAGGATTACATCATACCCATCCATCTCAAGCACTGAGAAATTACACACTAGTTCCACCTCGCCCACAACAATACAACATGCTCTAAACAAGAAGGTTCAACACTCTCTTCGACCCATAGGGGTTTGATGTTTTAAAACATAGGGCATCATATCTACCCTTAAACCCAACAAATCAACCACACATACAACACTAAAAGAGTGTAAATCACCTGTATTAAACAGCACTTGCATATCGGTAGAATTTAAATGGATAGTACCTTGCACCGTGGATCATCCTGATAGATCATCCACCACAGGCTGCTCAGCTCCTACAACATTTCTGCTTTCCACTCTCTGCACTTTATTGCCCTGCTAAGGCATTGTGGTATTTTTAGAATCACCATGACCCACATTACTCTACTGTCTAGGTGTATGTTGTTGTCCCCATCCCGTCGAAGAATATGATGCCTATGATCCCTGAGGAGTGTCATGTGAACCCGAACATGGAAAATTCCAACAATAACGCTGCATATTCCCCCATCTTCTTACAATTATGTCAAGATCAAGGTTGTGCCATACAATCTTCCTTGATGTGTCTTGTCGAACCATACTGAAAACATCTTGATTTTCCCTGGGGATTTGGAGGAAGATTCACTAATCCTACTATCGGATTATTTGCCACACTCCCACCCTGTAAATAAGTGTCCCTCCTCTACTTGATCCCATTGTTATATTTCTCACTATTCCCCCTGGGTATCACCATGCTTCCTACGCCCGGAGCTCCCAACAGATCCCGCTCAGCCACCGAGGCTCTACTCACCATTTCTTTGTAATCATCTATACACATCAACAATATCATTAAACATATTTATTACCACAAACACTATTCAAATATACTTTCCTTCAATGACGTGCTACCTACCACCGTGGGTGAAAACCACACTCAGTTCATAATCATAGATGCATACTCCGTTAAAGACATAGCTTTTTCTTCAGACTAATGAAATCAGTCGTATGCTGAATTATGAACATATGTGGATAGAATTGTTTATTAAAAAATTCTTCAAAGCCTTCCCATGTCACACTCTGGTCTGTCCCCGCATGGACTACCAACTCCCACCACTGAAGGGAAATATCTGTCAACATATATGTGGCCAACTTCACCTTTAACTCTACTGGTGTTCCCAAGAACTTTAAAATCTTATTCAATCTATTCAACCATGATTTTCCCTCTCTGGATCTAAATCACCCCTGAAGATGGGTGGATTCTGATTTTTAAACTGACTCCATGATCCACATGCCTTGGTTCATCCATTTTATTTCTACTTTCCACAGCTTGGAAAGCTTGCACTATGCTTTGCACTAACTGTTGGTTCACCTGAGGATCAGGTGCAACCACATCTCAGCTGCCGCCCCCGGTTGGTCTCTACGACCCCTACCCGGTTCCATTTCTATCAACAGAAAACAAACATCCATGAGTGTCACTTCCATAGACATCAATAATTCCCATTTCAAATCACGTTACACAACACTATCACACAAGGCTTTCCACAAGTTCACATTTTCCATGTTTCAAAATTTTGAAAACTAAACCATTTTAAAAATACAAAATTTATTCACATCAAAATTTTACACATTCATATCACACCATAAATCATTATACATCAATGAAATATGCATCCTAGTGGTAAATCATTTTTACCATGCATGTCATGCTCATCTCATTGGCTCTACCCACAAAATAATATATCCAATGTCGATAAGTGTCTCCAAAACACTTTTGTACCCAACTCCCTGGTAACTTGAAGTTCAGCATAAATAGGTTAGATACGTCCTTATATGCTATATATTCCATGTTCTGACATACTTACTCCTTTATACCTTCTCGACTCAAGGAATATACCACCACAAGTGTGAACTCCAAATCTGAGAATAAACTCCAAATCTGAGAATAAACTCCAAAGGACCAAACAATATGATACCATTTGTAACACCCCACCACAACATCATTGTTTTGAGGAGGCGTTGAGGGTTAGTTGGCCTTAAGAGATGTTCCCAAGGCGCCAAAGGTTGACAATAAATGTCGAGGTCTTGGAGAACAATTTGGGGAACAATTTTCCCTTCATACAAAACGAACCAAACCATCCACTATCAATCAGTATATGATACATGTGAACCAAATCATTCAATCATTGTAACACCCCAAGATTTCATAGTGTGTTATTTATTCAAAATAATTCAATAACATTCACTACACGCAACACCGAGTTCAAGCGCACAATGACTTAGCAAACTGGCCATTCAAAAGAGGTTGTGAATATTATTAACTGAATTTTGAACAATATATAATCCTTATAATTTTAGAATCCATATTATGAGTTTATTAGACATGATGTAAGAATAAATTTATTTATTTTAGATAAATGAATAATTTTTCAAAAATGCACTTTTACCGACTTTTATTGGTGAACCCTTTTTAAATCCAATATTTTAAAACATTTATATATTCAATTTGACTAAATAAATTTATTCTTTAGAATGGGGAAATAAAAAATTTACAATGTAACACCCCAGGCTTCCTCGGTACACTTCTCTTTGAACAATACAGTAGCATGTGTTGTACGCAACTTCGAGTTCTAACACACAGCACAACCAATCAAACAAGCCGTTATGAATAGTAATACATAATTTTTGAAATTTTATAAATTTTACCTCTCAAAATGGACTTCATTTTTTGATTCAGAGTATCGAATTTAGCCTAAGATGAAATTTTGGTACTTTTTGAATACCTTTTATATTTTAATGAATAGTGAAAATTACTAAATTTTAGTTAAAAACAACTTTTTTATTCAAAATAATTAATAGTGATGAATTATGAATTTTAGTGGTTTTAAAGTATATTTAAAATATTTTTTTACCATTTAATACAATTTTGGTCATTGGACATAATTTATCAATTAAACCAGACATAAACAATTATCAATATTTTGATAATTATTATATCTTAAAAACACGATTTTTCTTTTGACAGCAGAAATTAATTTTAAATTAATTTCTTCCACTATTGTGTTTTGAATTTGAAAAAATGGATTCCATATTTGTAATCAAGAGGTCCAAATTGTGTAAATAGGTAAATTTTATTTTTAGACATTTTGAATAATTATTTCGGTAAATATTTTATTTACCATGGTTAAAAGGTAAATCCAGAAAATAAGGGTCAAAAAATAATATTATAATAATAATAAATTACCCTAAAACGTATCCTAAAATTATTGGGGTATACATTTCTGACCATTGGCATCTTTGGGTCGATTTTAGGACCCCATGGAGCCACTTGTAGGTGATAGGGACACTTTTTTTTAATTAAGTTAAAATAAATACAAAAATGACATAAGCATATATCTGTTAGCAAAAAAACTTTACATAGGGTTATATATGTTATATTTTAGACTATAAATATTCATGTTAAAGATAAAAATATTTAATAAATAATGGTATTTTTTTGATAATTTTTAGACATTAAATAAGTAATAATATTTATGACACAATGGTGATCCTGTAATTACCTAATTAATGAAAAATTAGAATAATTGATATTATAAATAGCCAAATAAATGTAATTTGGGACTTTTTATAAATAACAATAATTCTATAGTTTAATATTACATGTTAGGATTGATTTAATTAACTTTTTTCTAATTAATCATTCTATTATGATATTTACAAAAATCAATTATTAAATAGTGTCAAAATTGACATAAAAGAGTTTTTAAAACAAATATTTTATTATTAATTGATATTAAATTCATAAAAATCTATGGTTCGTCCAAGAGACATATATAATTATATTTGTATCATTAATGGACCACTTGGGGGGTCTTTTTGATGTCTATAGTAGGTTTATTAACCATATAATATAAAAATAAAAAGAGACATTGTAAAAGTGAAACTAAGTAACTATGACATAATACTTAAGGATAAGTTTAATATAGTAAACCAAACCACTCTAAATCCTATTTTTTGAGTGGTTTTATATCTATCCCCACCTTAACCTTTAAATAATACACTTTGGATCCATTAGAAAACGAATATGAATTTATTATAAAATAATATTTCTAGCTTTTCCAAAGATGCCCCTCACCCCTCTTATAAAAGGGAACTCCCCCTTATCATTAATTGACACCTTCAAAGCCTTTTGGATCGGCAAAAACCTGACCAAATACTCTCTAAACTTCCCTCAATTCATCCTAGAGGCCTTAATTTAATCATAAATCCAACCAATGGAGCCCGTTTGATCAAATCAAAAGGAAGAACCCAAAGAAGAGGTAACGATTTCACCACCCTTTTTCAAGTTCCTTTCTTCTTCCACTGCTTCTTTCCTTGTTATTACCATTATAAAATAATAATTCCAGTATATTATATATACATTTATGTTATTATAAACATGATACAACCATATTCAGTATTCTATCCATCATTTTAATGACATGTCACCATACGTGCGTACGTACAGCTTACCGTCTCCATGTCGTGGTGTAATTGTTATTCAATATATTATTATTTTCATGGGTATAATAATGATGTGTAATTCATGTAAATAATAAATATAACATGATAATGATTTTATATATATGATATACCATCCAATTATATATTATTTTAATATCAAAATAATGATTTTGTTGCTCGTGCGTACGTACGGACTACCGTCTCCACGAACACGATTAGATTCATTCCCCATCATATACATTCAAATATAATTATAATTTGATGATAATTAATAAAGTTTAAGGACATAATATAATACTATATATGAATTAGATACAACCTATCTGTAATAAAAAAATTTTATGTAACAAAACATATAAAAGAAAATGAGTAAGTTAACACCTGAAAAGACGATAATACTAAGATATTATTAACAACGTAATGTTAAAAGATCATATATGATATGATATTAATGTATATGATTCTTGTATAATTTAATAACAATTATTTCACCATTATACAAGAGGTTAACCTAACCCTAACCATGGAAAAGTACAATGTATGGGGTTTTTTTATCTCACTTCTTATTTCAGTGAGATTCATTCAATATTGCCACTATTACATTTTGTGTGGTGTATGTACTGCCCATAATTATATTCTTTGTATAATACACTTCAATTTATGTTTATATACATATTAATTGTATGATACCTCTTTAATGGGGTGTATGTTTCGTATGTTACCAAATTGGTAAGGGTTTATTTCACAATCTTTTTATTATCCGAGGTTATTTATACGTAATTATCTACTAGGATGTACTTATCATCCACATCCATGTTTATTAAAAATGAGTATTTCAAATCATTCTTACTATATTATCGACTATGGGTTAATGATATTTTTAGCCTTTTTGACTTTTTATAAGAAGTTTATAATGGAATCTTTCTATCATTTTCCAAACAAGGTCATTTTTAACCTTTTCGACAGAGTTAAGGTAAGAATGTTTTTTAACATATACGCTGGGTGTGGCTATTTTACGCCACTATAAAATCTTCAAAGATTCCCTTAAAATCTAATAAGGATATTTTCAAATAAATGTTTTATTTTTATTTTTATTTTAAATGATTCCAAAAAAGAGATATTTCTCTCAAATAGTTTTGATTTCATCTATATCAACATCCTTTGATAAATTTTACACTTATTTGAAGTTGATTTATTATGATACAAATCATCCATAATGTATATAAGGTTTTGTGATATGTTTGACCATGAATGAGTTATTTTTGTTTCATTAATGTCTTATGATTAATGTTTTGAAATTTTGTATGATAGTTATAATATGATTGTTTATGTTATATTTCATCCTCTTATTAAGATGAATGTGTTGGACTAGTATGTTCCGGGTTGGGGACTAGTAAAATTAAGCCCTCTGGGTTGGTGTCCTGTAATTATAGGCACTCCTGGTTGGTGTCTTGTTATTAGATGCACTCCGGGTTGGTGTCCGGTTATTAGAGGCACTCGTGGTTGGGTTCCGGTTACATTAGCCCCTAGGTCTTGGCACGTGGACCTGACAAAGAAATTAATGGTTAGCATTATACATTCCCTCATTATGGAAATAATATTGATGGTTCATATGGTCATTCGACTAGTAGAATACCCATGATTATGTTTTATTATGGAATTATTTACTCATCTCATATTCATTTCACAAAAGTATTCATATTTATTATTGTTAAGGGAATGTGTTTTAAATTATTTACCATGCATAATTTTTATGCGCTTTTCCACTGTATTACTTACCCTTACTGAGCTTTTGAGCTCACCCATTTCAATGATTTATTTTTCCCAGGATTCCAAGATGAGTATTGTGATAGATATGGAGGGTTAAGCCAAGGGAATAATGGCGTTCATAAAGATTATTTATGTTTTTTATGTATGTATTAAAGTACAATGTAATATTCATGTATGTAATCTGTTTTCCAGGACTGTCAAACCGATCAGTCTTTCGGGACATGATTCCTTGTAATCATGCCAATGTATTAAAATAATGCACTGAATCTAGGAAACTGGGGTTGGGATGTTACAGTTGGTATCAGAGGAAGTTTAGCAATAACATTGTAAACTAGATTTAGATAAACTACGATTAGAGAACATTACCCTAAGATAGACATTGAGGATTATTATATAATAACGTATTAGAATTTGTTATTGTAAATATTTTGTGAGTTTTCTGAACAACACATCCATGTCTGGATAACGAGAAGGTAGAGACTTCTCTAGAACATATGTACCTAGGGGAAAAACCTGAAAACACCGTTTTGAGCTAGACTCGAACGAGAACTGGTGCACGACAACGGGCTTTGCTGCACTCTTGGTTATGATACTCCCAGGGGATATACTTAGGAAAATTCTCATTTTCTATACAAACCTCTATGAAGTTTTTATGAGTATATACCTCCCCAAAGAAAACATTTTTGTGATTATAGATTATATCCATAAACTATTAAATTTATGATAGGTATTTTACATTTTTCGAATTATTCATTGCAATTCATAAACTGATCTAGTTTATGCTATTGTATAGAAATGGCGCCCAGTAGAAGGAATTTGAACTCCAGAAATTCGTATGATCCAAAGAGTAAGAAGGATTGTATCTTTCATGGTATTAAGCCATCATTTAGAAGGGTAGTAGTCTCCCACGTATTATCATCATATAAATAAATAGTATCCTGTGTTGATAAGTTAAGTAAAGAGTTCTCTGAGTCATATTGCTATGAAGGGAAGCAATAGAAGAAAAAGATGGAAGAGAGAAAGACGGATAAAGGGAAGAGGGAAAAGAAGAATTTTCCCATATGTGAAAAATGTGGGAAGAAACACCCTGGAACTTGCCAGAAAGGAATGTGTGTTTGTTATAATTGTGGAGAAAAAGGAGACCACTTTCGGGATTCTGTGGTTAAGAAAAAGGATTCCAATGTACAATTCTTCATCTACAAGGAGTGGCGACACTACGTGAATCAATGTTCAAATCATCAGAGTATGCCCCAAATGATGCTATTGGATAATAATAAAGTTATGATACTACCACAGATAAAGAGGAATGACAAGTGTTCATATGCTGTTATTAAAAAATTTCTTTTATTTGAGTGTTGTATCAACGATGTACTGGTTATATTAATTAGGGAGATAAATAAGGATTGTAATGCAGTACTATTTCATTGAGCATTTGAGATTATATGGTACTATGAAAAGTGACTCAACAACAAGTTAATCTTTTATTATTGAAAAATACATGTTCGAAGGAAATTTAATTCTTAATATGGTCTTGATACTGAGGTAGTAATTTTGGAATAAGAGATGGTTTATTTGGATAAATTATATTGGATATTCTTGACTACCTTGGCATAGATTAATTGTTTGTTTATTTCATCATTGTTATATTATTATACTTTTTTGGATATAAAGAATATATATAGTATTCTATAAGGAATAAAGGAGCATGAATGTAATCAATATGGTTTTATGGTAATTTAGGGTGTTACCATATTTTAAAAGAAAACATGATGAAGGTATTCACATGTTATTATGTGGAAAAAAATACATTCATTATATTTACCTTCCTTATAAATTTTGGACTGGGAGTTTGGAAAAAAGTAATTTGGATAAGTCTAAAGTTTGGAATGGAATATATTTGACATTTGATACAATTTTTAAGGTTAACTAATTTCTGAAGATTATTTTTGGATTGTTATAAAAAGGATAACCCTATAGGTCAGGCGGCAACACGTCGCGTCCGACAAGGTCGTGAGACTTGAACCCACAACTGAAGGGCGACAAGGGTGTAACTCCTACCACTGGCCCCCGTGATGTCCTGGATTAAATAATGTAGTTTTTTTTAAAGATCTGGTGGATGAATTATTAATTCTTTTTTTGGATCCCTACACGAATAGGATAAATATGAATATTTTTTTGCATTTTATTATCTTTTAGAGTGAAAGATGTGTTTGTGGTAGAAATTAGTTAATGGATGGAAAACTACATGTCATGAATATATTTTTCTTCTTCTTTTATTCTATGAAGAAATTAATTCTTATACTTTATTTAAGGGGTCCTAAAACCAAAAATGTGTTATCCTAATACCCTATGTTTTGTTGAACCGATGGTATTTCAAATCATAATAGATTGATGAATTTAAGGACCTCAATTTTAAACTTGTTTGTGATTGATGACCTCAATCACTACCTATAAATATTTACATTTTTCCTCCAATTATATGCCTCTAATTTCCACTAGTTTTATCCTAATAGAGATCATAATTTGGTGGTGACCCTTCCATTTCACTTTTCCTCTTATTAAGACATAATTTTATTAACCCAATTTCCGATGTGGGTTTTCCCACAACGATATTTACTATTTTCAACCTTTTATTTTTGAAGAAAAATTTAAAATTGTTAGGACGCAATTTATTTAAGGATGGGAGAATGTAACACCCCAATATTTTATAGTGTGTTATTTCTTCAAAATAATTCAATAACTTTTACTACACCCAACTCCAAGTTCAAGCGCACCATGACTTACCAAACTAGTCGTTCAAAAGAGGTTATGAATAGTATTAACAAAATTTTGAACTTTTTATAATCCTTATAATTATATAATGCATAATATGAGTTTCTTAAACATGATTTCAGAATAAATTCAATTTTTTAGATAAAAGAAGTATTTTTCAGAAATGTACTTTTACCGACTTTTAATGGTGAACCCTTTTTAAATACAATATTTTAAAACTTTTATATATTCAATTTGACTAAATAAATTTATTCATTAGAGTGGGGACATAAAAAATTTACAATGTAACACCCCAAACTTCCTCGGTATGCTTCTCTTTGAATAATACAGTAGCGTGTATTGTAAGCAACTTCGAGTTCTAACACACACCACAACCAATCAAACTAGTTGTTATGAATAGTAATACCTAATTTTTAAAATTTTATAAATATTATCTCTCAAAATGGACATAATTTTTGGATTCTGAGTATCGAATTTAGCCTAAGGTGAAATTTTGGTACTTTTTGGATAACATTTATATTTTGATGAATAGTGAAACTTACTAAATTTTAATTAAAAACAACTTTTATAATCAAAATAATTAATAGTGATAAATTAGGAATTTTAGTTGTATTAAAGTATATTTATAATATATTTTTACCATTTAATTCAATGTTGGTCATTGGACATAATTTCACAATTAAACTGGACATAATCAAGTATCAATCTTTTAATAGTTATTATATCTTAAAAACAAGCTTTTTGTTTTTACAGCGGGAATTAATTTTAAATTAATTTCTGACACTTCTGTGTTTTGAATTTGGAAAATTGGATTCCATATTTGGAATCAGGATGTTCCAATTGTTTTAATAGGTATCTTTTATTTTTATATATTTGGAATAATTATTTCGGTAAATATTTTATTTACCATGGTTAAAGGGTAAATCCTGTAAATAAAGGTTACAAAATAATTGTATAATAATAATAAATTACACTAAAACGTGTCCTAAACATATTTGTGGATACATGTCTTATCATGGGCATCTTTGGGTCGATTTTGGGACCCCATGGAGACACTTGTAGTTGATAGAGGCACTTTATTTTAAATAAGTTAAGATAAATACAAAAATGACATAAGCATATATCTTTTAGAAAAAAAAATTTCATATACGGTTATATATGTTGGATTTTAGACAATAAATATTAATTAGAAAGATAATATGATTTCATACATAATTTTATTTTATTTATAATATGTAGAAATTAAATAATTTATGTTATTTATGACACAATGGTGATGCAGTAATTACCTAATTAATGAAAAATTAGAATAATTCATATTATAAATACCCCAATAAATGTAATTTGAGACTTTTTATAAATACAAATAATTTTATAGGTTAATATGACATGTTAGGATTGATTTTATTAACTTTTTTGAAGTAATCATTCTGTTATGATTTTTTTAAAAAATCAATTATTGAATAGTGTCAAAATTGACATAAAAGTGTTTTAAAAAAATACTATATTAGTAATTAAAATTAAAATCCAAAAAATCTAAGGTTCAACCGAGAGAATTATATCATTATAGGAGTATCATTAAGGGACCACTTGGCGGTCTCTTGGATGTATATAATATGTTTATTAAAAATATAATAAAAAAATACAAAGAAACATTGTAAAAGTGAAACTAATTAACTAAGAGTTAATACATAAAGAGAAGGTTAACATATTGACCCAAACCTTTCTATATCATATAGTTTGAGTGGTTTTGACTAATCCCCACATTAACCATTAAATTATATACTTTTTAGTCATTAAAAACCTAATAATAATTCATTATAAAGTAATATTTATAGCTTTTCCAAAGGTTCCCCACTCCCCTCTTATAAAAGAGAACTCACCCTTCTCATTAATTCACACCATAAAAGACATTTGGTTCAGCAAACACCTACCCAAATACTCACTCAACTTCCCTCAATTCATCCTATTGGCCTTTCTTTAGTCATAAAGCCAACCTAAAGAGCCCTTTTGATCAAATCAAAATGAAGAACCCGAAGAAGAGGTAATGATTTCACCACCTTTTTTCAAGTTCCATTCTTCTTCCACTTCTTCATTATTTGTTATTACCATTATAAAATAATAATTCAAGTATATTATATATATACATTGATGTTATTCTAAACATGATACAGCCATATTAAGTGTTATATCTATCCTTTGAATGACATGTCACCATACGTGCGTACGTACGGCTTACCGTCTCCACGTCGTGGTGTAATTGTTATTCAATATATAATTATTTGGATGGGTATAATAATGATGCGTAATTCATGTAAATAATAAATATAACATGATAATGATTATGTATATATTATATTCCATCCAATTATATATTATTTTCATATCAAAATAATGATATTGTCGCTCGTGCGTACGTACGGACTACCGTCTCCACGAACGCGATGAGATTCATTTCCCATCATATCCATTAAAATATAATTATCATTTGATGATTAATAATAATGTTTAAGGACTTAATATTGTTCTGTATATGAATAAGATACAACCTATCCATAACAAACATGTCTTATGTAACAAAACATATAAAAGAAAATGAGTAACTTAACATCAGAAACAACGATAATACTAAGATATTATTAACAAAGAAATTTTAATAGATCATATATGATATCATATTAATGTATATGATTCTTGTATAATTTAACAACAATTATTTCACCATTATACAGTAGGTGAATCTACCCCCAACCAAGGAAAAGTACACGGAAAGGGGTTTTTCATCTCACTCCTTATTTCTGTGAGATTCATGCCATATTGCCACTATTACCTTTTGTGTGGTGTATGTAATTCCCATAATTGTATTCTTTGTGTAATACACTTCATTTTATGTGTATATACATATTCACTGTACGATACCTCTTTCATGGGGTGTATGTTTCGTAAGTTACCAAATTGGTAAGGGTTTATTTCACAATCTCTTCATTATCCAAGGTTGTTTATACGCAATTATCTACTAGTATATCCTTATCATCCACATCAATGTTTCTTAAAAAAATTATTTCAAATCATTCTTACTATAATAATGACTATGGTTTAATGTCATTTTTACCCTTTCTGACTTTTTATAATAATTTATAATGGAATATTTCTGTCATTTTCCAAAAAATGTCCTTTTTAACCTTTTCGACAGAGTTAAGATAAGAATAATTTTTTAACTTATACGGTGGGTGAGGCTATTTTCCACCATTATAAAATCTTCAAAGCATACCTTACAAGATAATAAGGATATTTTCAATGTTAATGTTTTATTTTTATTTTACTTTTAAATGATTTAAAAAAATATATTTCTATCAAATAGTTTTGATTTCATCTATGTTAACATCCTTTGATAAATTTTAAACTTATTTGAAGTTGATCTATTATGATACAAATCATCCATACTGTATATAAGGTTTTGTGATATGTTTGACCATGAATGAGTTATTTTTATGTCATTAATGGCTTATTATTAATGTTTTGTCATTTCGTATACTAGTTTTAATACGATTGTTTATGTTATATTTCATCCTCTTCATAAGATGAATGTGTTGGAATAGTATGTTCCGTGTTAGGGACCAGTAAAAGTAAGCCCTCCGGGTTGGTGTCCGGTTATTAGTGGCACTCGGGGTTGGTGTCTGGTTATTAGAGTCACTCATGATTGGTGTCCTGTTATTAGAGGCACTCCGGGTTGGGTTCCAGTTACAGTAGCCCCTACTCTTTCCACGATTCCTTGACAATGAAATTAAAGTTCAGCATTATACATTCCATCATTATGGAAATAATATTGATGGTTCTTGTGGTCATTCATCTAATAGAGTACCCATGATTATGTTTTATTATTGAATTATTGACTCATCTCATATTCTTTACATAAAAGTATTCATGTTTATTATTGGTAAGGGCATGTGGTTTCAATTATTTACCATGATTAATATTTATGTCATTTCCACTGAATTACTTACCCTTACTGAGAATTTGAGCTCACCCAATTCAATGTTTTATTATTCCCAAGATTCCAAGAAGTGTATTGTGATAGATATGAAAGGTTAAGCCAAAGGGAATAATGGCGTCCATAATGATTATTTATGTTTATTATGTATGTCTTAATGTGAAATGTAACATTCATGTATGTAATCTATTTTCCAAGACTGTTAAACTATTTGGACCTTTGGTACTTGATTCCTTGTAATCATGCCAATGTATTAAAATAATGCACCGACTCTGGGTAACTGGGGTCGGGGTGTTACAGTCATGTATTCCCAAAGGACAACAAAGTTGTTCCACAATACAACCCAAAACCAATACAACCAATACCATATCAGAGTACTATTCAGAAGACTAAAAAAAGACCGAAAATAATCAAAGGTACACCCCATGGCTCCACACCATGCTCTATGCTCCATGCTCCACCCAGACATCAGGATGCACCACTAAAGGAGGGTGATGCCTTACCTTTTCCCACATCACGATACACAACATCTGCAAAGACACCAACGTGCCAAAGCAAGGGGTGAGTATAACTACTTAGTAGGCCTTCCCCAAATGACTTCCCTAAACACACCACTAGGATAAAACAGTTAGCACATTTATATAAAATAGTTTATATAAAATAATCACAAGTGAAACTATTACTATACACCATACACACCCTTACCAAGCCATCTCACCCAAACCAACCATGGGAAATACATATAAACATGCCACAAGCCATTTCATCATTTACACACTAGCAAAAATATTTCCAATGTTCAAAGAAATTCAAAAAAACAACCAAAACAACCCAAACTATGGAGCTTCCATCCAACCCATTCAACCATTCACAACTACAATCAAAACGGTGGAGCTCCCATCCAACCCGTTCACCCATTCACACCTGGTGGAACTTCTCGTCCACTTATCCTTTGATGGTGGAAATTCGTTCCACTATCCATCCCCTTTTTATATTAGTACTTATCACCACTTCCACAGAACATTTTAATCAACCACAACCGAACATATAACCCACAAATATCACAACAATATGCTATCAACCATTTCCATCACATACCAATCCACTTTAATAAATCGCCCATTTATTGAAAACCAGTTTCCATGACAAACCAAATTTCAATAAAAAAATCTTTATTGAAAACATTTTTCATCAACAATTTTCCAAAATCAATCTCAACAACCAATTGTAAAATCTATATTTTAAAATCCTCAATATGAGTCATTCACGATAAAACCTCCTTTTTTCCAAAAAATCCCTGAAAACCTCACCCAAGGGATTTCCAACCAATTTTGCAAAAAAAATCACAATTAGTTTTCCAGCAGAAAAAATTAATTGTAACAAATAACCAGTAGTTCGAACCAAGTGGATTCGAGAGAGAAGCCACCTACCTTTAGGGGTCCTGAGAAATCGAACCACGAGCAACCACACCTCCAATCCGGCGAACGCACCACCCAAAAATCTCTAGATCTCCTTCTCTAACATTCACAAGCCTTAAGAAAATCATTTGAGGAAACCAAAACCCTCGATCTACATACAACAAGTGTAGATCTAGAAAACCAAGAATGAGGGAGATGTTGATCTAGAGGAAACCACAAGAAAACCAATAGAAGAGACTTACCCGATAGAATCCACCTTCAAACCACCGTAAATCCCAATCAAAACGCTTCCAAAAAGTGTGGGATAGAACCTTAAACCCTTGAAAATTAAATAACCCGAGTGAGGCTCGAGTGGGATAGTATTTGGAGTGAAATGAGGCAACCCCGAGTGACCCTGGGTTTTCAAACCCTTCTTTTAAGTGGTCGCATGGTTAGTGCGCACGGGTTGGAAAACTATGCACTAATCATGTGAACGCTACTGCCTTGAGGAAGAGGGCCCGCATGGTTTCCTCTCATAGTTTGGCAGACCATGTGCAGGTCGTGAAAAGCCTACTATCTCCCCCTGTACGGTTTCCCAGAGCATCTGCACGGTTTCCCCTAACAGTGCTCAAAACGTGCTCCCCTAGAGAAGCCTCATAACTTATCCAAAAACATTACTAACTCTCCCAACCACATTTAAACTAATACCATGCACTTTAAACACATAAAAATCTATAAAATAAAGGCCACATACCTCAAACTGGGGGTACTACAAAATGCATCCTTGAAAACCCATTAAAATATATCTTCCTCATAATAAGGGGAAAAGAAACAAAATATGGGTGATCTCAAGTTCCCAATATGGGTTGTGTATAATAGAATAATAAATGAATAAATAATTATAATAAGCATGGTATTGTTTATAAATGAACAAATATTCTATTTATATAATGTGACTATCATAGTGAGATATGTAAGAATAAATGAGGAATGTTAAATAATAGAAAAAACTTTTTATTTAATCAATAAAGTAGAAATGATCACTGATAATCTCATAGAAAAAATACCATGGATAATATTAACAACTAAAATATCAATGATTTAAATTCCTAATTATTGGAATCTATGTTTCCTAGCTACATGTTATCTTTACCATCCAAACCATTCACATGACGCTTTATAATATAACGATTAAAAACCCCTCTGATTTGGCCAACTGATTCATCACATGAGACTACTAATTCATTGATGGGATTAATTTAAATGGACCCCATAAAACATAAAACTAGTTAAAATCATACCTTATATATTGAATACATGATTTAATTCATAATCTATGTTCTTTATTAAATATTTTTATTGAGTAAAGGATATAGATTTATTAATATTTCCCCAATTAATAAATATATTTCACTACATAAATCATATGTATAAATGGTATACATGTTATTATGTAATCATATTAATTACACAAGCATATAGATATTAATTAGAAATGTAATTTCCAAAAGAAATAATTACAATAAAGTTATTGTTTTAAGATAAAGTTAACAATCATAAAATAATGTGAGACTACATAAGAAATTCTTCCAGTATTTGATTATCAATAAAATCTACATGGGTTAAATAGATGAAATTAGAAATCAAAATACAATGAATTATGAATCATGATTTTAAAATTCAATGGGGATGTATATATGCCACATAAATGTGAATTGGTGTTTAATAAAAAACACTTCTCAATGGAATGTAAATTGAGACAAAATCCCTTACACTACACTAGCTTTTGGTTAAACACAATTTATCCTCTTCTATAATTGTTCTATGAATTTTATTAACCTGTACTAGAACCATATTAATATTTTAAATTTCATATTTCAACTTTTTATAATATCTCATCACCAGTTTGTAATGATTCATTGTTTCTGGTGTCAATTACCTTTTTTGAGTTTCTTTTCACATTTTATTTATATTTTCCTATTATTTATAAAATGATATAATCTTTTTATAATGTAATAAATGATTTAAATATCATATATATTCATTATATTTGAATTTATGTTAATCCATATAATTTTTTGATAGGAAATGATATACGGTGTTTATAGAGATGGTAGGCCAAACGTACACATGAACATTATTTCCATTTTCTTATCAAATTGAAAAAAAGACAAGTAAATAGTATATATTTATATTATCATTAAGGTATCATATTTATGTATTATATATCCCATATTATTATTAAACCATTTATTAATACATTTCATGTATAACCTGAATGAATCACATCACTTCATGAGGCGGTAGTATGCCATATACACGAACGACTTTATCACATTCTCACAAATGGGAAACCATCATTATATATGTTATATAAAAATTATATAAGGATATATAAATCATAAATATCATATATTATAATTTTTTCCATTATTATTCCCAACCTTTATGGGCAGTATTTGGAAAATGAAATATATCGGTTCGTGAGGCGGTAGTCCATCATACTCAAGAATGATGATTTCATGAACCATTTGATAGAAGAATGTGTGGTTATAGGTTTTACCATCAACGTAACAACATATAAATTTATTTAATATAATTACTTTATTATATTACCATGATATTATTATAATTTATTGAGATGGAGAACAAAATAAAAAAACTATATTAGAAAAATATTTACCTCTTGTTTCGGTATCATCTTTATTATTTCACTAATGACTTCATAAGATAGAATTATATCAAATATAAGGATTATAATATTTTTTTGGGTTGTATATATATTATATGGCTAGTTATTTTTCATTCCAATTGGATCTTATGGTTTTGAGAGAGGGAGGTATAGGGTGTCCTTTTATAAGAGATGTGAGTGTCACTCTTGTAATTTTTTTAAAAGAGGGAATTGCACCCATGTTTTTTCCATGTCAAGCGTCACGAATAACGTACCAATAACGAAACAAGATGTTAAAATTTATAAATATCTATTTCCAATGGGTTTTCAAAAAAATGGTCATTTTTACAACTTATATTCAATGTTTGACCATTATGTAAACTAGTTTTCTGTTTAATCACAACAATTAATTTATAATTGTTTCAGTAATAAATTTGGGAAAAAATAATTTCTTCCAGATTGTAAATAAAAAAATTAGTATTAAAAATATGGAACCTATTTTTCCAAATTATATTAAAAAATTTGGCAAAAAATAATTTTAAATTTATCATGTTGATGGAACAAGAAACTGGTGTTTTTATGGTAAAATATTTCAAAGATTATTGAGGTCATAAATCTAAATTCAATATAAAAATGATTAATGTGAAATTATTTGGATTAATAAATCTCTAAATCATCTAATTTCATAATTAAAATCAATTAAAATATAATTTCTCAATACAAATTATTTATATGAATAATAAATTTTCAATTAAAATTTTGACATTTTTAATATTCATCAAAAAATGAAACTTATTAGAAAAAAGAAAAAACAATCACTAAGATAATTTTATGATCCCAATAAAAAAATAATTTTGTTTTACATATAATATTTATAAATGTATCAATATTTTTTTTCTAAAACATGTTATTTATTAAAAGGGGGAGAACAGTCGTTAGAAAAATACATCTTTCTATGCGTAAATTTGAATTTTTTATTCTCTTATGAATTTAAAATATATTGTGTGGAGTTAAGAAAATATTAAATATATATTATAAAAATATCATTATGATCATCCAATACTAGTAATTAATTTAATTAATGATTATGTTATGACTTCGATGTATAAAGATAGTTTTTTATAAGAATATTATCTATATATATAATTGGTTATTATATTAATTTCTAATTAATTGGTAACAAATGAAATAAACCATGATTTTTAACTTATTTAATCCTAATCAGATTTATAACTTTAATCTATATGAGATCATATTAATTTTAAATAATAATACTAATAGTATTCATTAAAATCCTTTTTGCAGTAAGACAAGACATAGAAGAATTTCAGTGTTGCATGTAATGAAATATAATCACAATGTCACATGCATTTCAAGATATCAATGAATATAAATTTATTCTAAAAGGAAAATATTTTAAAGTATTGGGGTGTTATTATTTCCCTAGAATAGAAATTTCATCATCAATCATTTGTGGATATTACCTCTAATATAGATTATGTTAGTTATTCTCCATAATATCCTCGAGTTCCCATGTTTCGTCCTCTATTTTTTGATTCCTCTATAGTAACTTTAATAGAATAGTCATCTGATTCCTCAATACATGATATATGGTATCTGGAATAGAGATGGGTTCTTTATAGTATGATTGATTAGGTTCCAAATCTATTTCTTCTCAGGTGATCACATGTTTAACATCTTACCCCACACCATTAGATAAGGATGTGGAAGATACATTACAAGGTCTTATGCTACACCCTATGAAACCAATGTCCCGAAATAAATAGAACGAGGTTAATAAAAATTTACGGTATGGTTTTTTCCTTTAAAAAAAACCAACAAACCATGAATACATCAACCAAAAAACCCCGATTTTATGCATGAGAAACATGTAATTCAACTCAAGAAATACCAAATAACAACAAAAACCAAACTAAAAAAATGAACCATATTAGAGTATAATGTGGAAACAAAATCCAAAAACTCACAAACAACTAAATACATAAACTCCACAGATCCCAATATGCTCTATGATCCAACTCCAAAATCCTTGACCATGGTATCATGATGTATCCCTAATGAAACGAGATACGTTTCCATTACATGTTTTAATAAAAAACATATTCTAACATAAAATAGTTCCCAAGTAGGGGCGAGTATAAAAATAAATATTATTTCCCCACACTATTTCTATCATAACATCACATGGATAGATCATGTGATCCCATTTATATAAAAAATAATATAAAACAATTTCAAATATGTTATCTCAAAACTAAACCCATTCTTATGCAAAACTATTTTCCCTAGATAGCAACCAATAAATTATTAACAACAATTTCTCATATCCATTTAGCATAACCCGTTCCATTATATACAAGAAAAACACATATAAACTCAATACTGGTGTTACCATTAACAGTTTAACCTCATATAAAAACTTTATCACATTGATGGTGATACTTCTCAACCATTATACATTCCATTAATCTCATGGCCAACAACTTATAAAAAATCCATGAAAAACCAAATATGGAAAAACATATTATTTTTATTGAAAAATAAAAGTCCATCCATTTCTTCCATATATATAAACCAAAAAAACATTTTAATATCATCATTTTAATACCGTGTCACCAATTTCACCTTCCATAATCGACCAATTTTCACAATTCCACAAACCATCACGAATGTTGGTTTCTATTAATATTTTCTCCTCAGTTTCAAAATTAAATTGAATCAGTATAATACATTTTAAATCAATTCATCATTTTATAAGAATATGAGTCGATATTGAGGCATCCCACCTTATAAACTATTTTAAACAGTACAACGTCACAAATTCTTCATCAAACATGGAATAGATCCTCCATACATCTCCTTATATCTTATTTCATTTAATAATAATACCATATTTCATCATTATTATAATCACACAAGATTTTTCTATAAAAAATGTACTATATCTATTAATCCAAGAGAGTGTTGAAGAAGAAACTGTGGGAAACCAACATGAATGATTGTGTACAATAGAATCCATCCTTCAACACACCAATATTTTTCAACTAACAACTTCTGGATTTAAGAGATTGGTATTAAAATTATTTGGAGTAAGATGAAAAGGAGTTAGGTTCAGATTAACAAAAAAAGGATTGGTTTATAAGATGATTCATATTAGATCCACAAAATCATAATATAATTTTTAATGCCACATGGTTTAGGGGGCACAATTAGTCAAACTGTGTGAAAATGTGTGTCAACCACTACCTCTACACACCCCTCACATGGTTGGATCGCATGATAAAAAATCATGAAACAAATATAATAAACCCCTCTATCCACACATACACATTTCCTCCAGGGCGGAAGCATGGTTTGGCCAAATGATGTGCCAACCGTGAACCTACAAAGTGACCTATATTTACTCTTACACGATTCCCTATATGTGTTTCATGATTTTTTCTATCCATCCTCAAAACATTTAACTTCAATAAATCCCCATAAACATTACCAAAAACCTCCAAATATTCCTAAACATTACTCAATAAAATTATAAACCTAAAATACATAAATAAATGGTTACATAACTAAAATGGGGAATACTAAATTACCACCACCATTTGTCTTTCCATCCCTAAATTTATGAAAACCACCATTACCCTAATAGATTTTAGGAAATAGGTAAACTATTTCCTTCTCACAGTCCACTATTCTTCTAGAAGATGACCATATTTCTACTATACATGCACTAGACTAATGTTTTAACCATTTAACACATTTTATTACCTGTTAAAAAATTTCAATGCCACATGAACTGACAAACAATCTCGATCTACTTCAACAAGATCCCATTGAATCATATTTTTCGGATCAAGGTGATACTATTTCAATTGAGATATATAAAATGCATTATGTCACAAACTGAACATTTTTTAAAAAACTAACAGATATGAGAAATCACCAACTATTTCATGTATCTCAAAATGGCATACATATTGATGTGATAACCTACCCTTATTCCCAAAATAAATATTTCATAGACATTGAGATATTCCCAATAATACATGATAACTCACCTCCAATTAAACAAATTCATCGATGATGATCCACATATTATTTATAATGTCTCTGAGTTGTCTCCATCATTTTCCTAATCAACTAAATCTTTTCTATTATATCATATACAATTATTGGTCCAAATAGTAAAGTACCAACTTTTTCCACCAAAAAAGTGTATAATGACATGGATTCTCATACAGTGATTTAAAATGAGTTATATGTATCTGGTACTGATAACTATAGTAATATGAGAACTACACTAATGGTATTTTATCCTCTAATGAGCCACCAAAATCCATTATAAAAGCCCTAATCATTCCATCCAATGTTTGTTTCATTATTTTGTGTTTTCCATCCAAATAACGATGATACACCAAAATCATATCCCACTATGTACCAATTAAATTTTGTAAGGCTTTATAGAAATGGGACATATACCATAGATATCAATTGGATTCTATTGAAACTGGTACATCATATGTTTTTACCACCTCATGTATATATATATTATAAAATACCTCCACCATATGATATTCATTAATAGGGATGAATTGGTCTGACATTGGGTGTTGATCCACTATTACACATATGGAATTGCGTTTTGTAACCATATTTGGAAAATATGTCACAAAATCCTTGGTGATTTACTCCTATTTCTATAAAATAATACCTAAATAATTCAATACACTCATTACTCCATGGTGATATTATGTATACTTTTAATTGCTGAGGTATATTATGACAATCTAATCCACATTTCTCATTATGCCAACCCACTAAAAAAATTCATTAAATTTCATATACATTTTTTTGAATTTATGATGAGTAGCCCATATAAATGGTGGAAAGCCTAAATATGTTATTCTTGAAAAAACCATACATATTGACATCTGATCAATAAACCAAAAAATAGAACTCCTATATAGCTTCTATCCCTCAATGGACTTTCCCCCATTTAGTTTTGGCATCATCTCAACACATTGTAAATAATATGTTTGTTCCTCCACTACATTTTAAATCAAATCATGAAAAATTGAAACCATATAGAAAACAACATCACTAACATGGAATTCACCATCCATGTATATGTTTTTAAAACCAACATCAACTACAGCCAATCTGAAGTCTCTTTTATCAAACTGACTAAAGATATTATTTAACAATGCATCCTACACTAAATTTCCTTTACCCAATGTATACATTATGTTGAATTATAACATATAATGATACTCCATCAATTTCATTGTCTCAGTTTCAAATATCTTTCCTAGATAATGTTTTATACATTTTAAATGGAATAAATATCT
Source organism: Viscum album (assembly GCA_963277665.1). NCBI lineage: Eukaryota > Viridiplantae > Streptophyta > Magnoliopsida > Santalales > Viscaceae > Viscum > Viscum album. Next base: position 994,305,473 of record OY728126.1, read on the forward strand.
TACCAAATTGTTATGATGTCAGCTATTCAATGAATGAAATAATTTAACTAATTAAAAATCTTTTCATGGGTATTTATTCTCATGAATCTACCACTACTATGATCCATAAGAAATAAAATGTTATCCCCAAATGAAAACACAACCCAACCTTGATCCCAAAGCATCATAATACATCACATACCCATTTGATAATTCAAAATATATCAAAATTGGTGGTTACATAAGGTGAAAATTGTGGTCTTGAAAATACATATGACACTTTTCATTCCATTTGAATGGAAAATTTTTCCTTATGAAAGTTATCATTGGTGAAACTAGTTGGAAAAACCACGCAAAAATATCAATAATAAACAGATTTGATTAGGAAACTGCATATCTAAAAAATCTTTTGTGATTTCCAAAATATCACATTATCAATCTTTTTTGATTCATTGAAACACCTTATTTTGAGATAAAATATCAATGTAAATGTGATTATTGTTTCTACGTGTCACACAGTGAAGGTTTTCATATAGACAGTGATCCCACAAGATACAAAACAGAATCACAAAATGTTTTTCATTCTCCATCCTTGTCATTTAATACATCTATATGTCATCCAAAAACACCATCATAAAATAAAAAAGATACCATAGAAATATGAATCCATAAATTCCATAGTTATAGATGATTAATTCTAAATAAATAAATCTATAAAAAGACACTCATAATGGCTATATCTACTCCAAAAAGTTTTATTTGGAATATCCTTGTTTCAAACCCATAGTGGGTGATATCCTTACCACAAGTCAATTTTAGAGAGCCATGGATATCCCATAAATTGATTGAAAAAATCATCAATTCATGGAAGTGAATTCTAATTCATTATCATAACATGGTTAATCTTATGAAAATCCACACAAATTAGAAGAGTTCCATCCAATTTTTTTTGCAAACAATCCTAGTAAATCCCATAAATAATTATTTGGATGATTGAAAAAATTGACTTCCAGATTATACAAATGGACATGAAATTCAGTTAATTCGGATATTTCCATTGGATTATATAGAATTGAGGTAAGATAGTCCATGGTAAGAAGTCAATTGTAAACTATACTTATCTTGTGGGTAAAAACACTAAGAAAATAATGGAAACACATTAAAAAGATGATTAAAAATTTACTAGTAAACCACGATCCTTGATCTCATCCACCAATGCCAAGCTCAAAGCATCCATCTAGTATGAGATAGTTCCAGCCCCTCGGGAAAAAATCTGTTTTCCAATATAATTTACATTATAGTCTCCTTTAAAGAGATGCCTGATGGCATCTTAAGTTGTATTACTAAGCTTTCAAGTATAACTGTCAATGTGAGATTTAAAATTTTTCAATAAATCCATACATAGGATTATGTCATAGACATCTATCTTGAGCATAGAAAAATACCATGAAAATATATCTCCATCAATGGTTCTAGAACATGATTCTCACACAAATTCTTGACATTCTCTTTGATGAAAATGATATTTGAATTAAAAAATAGATGGAATCATCTCAAAATGAAAACCTATAAGATTACAAACATGAGAAAAAATTAACGAATTGGATGAACCCATAATAGAAATATATTGAAATAGGGTAAAATTATTAGGAATTATACCTCCCATCAGCAATTGTCTATATTTGTCATCAATAATCAGTTTCTCAGCTCCAAAAAAATTCTTACACATTGTAATCTAGACATTGTTTCCATATTGATATTGCACTTTTTTAAGAGTCATGGTATTTCAAAAATCACCATTGTTATATTAGTTCTACTAAAGAGATCTATTCTAATGTAACTTTCTCGTAAAATCATATGACGTCTAGAAAAATGAAATTTGTCCTTAGAAGACTACCTTGGAGCACTGTGACAATAGAAAAAACTCTTACATATCTAGTTACAATTGTGTTACGCTCTATATAGTTTTGTAAATTTATGCTTGATATTGTTGAAAGAAACACACTAAAAACATCCATGAAGACTCTTGGTTTTAGGGGAAAAAAGTACTTCTCCAGCCATCCAATTATGTGTCATACCACTACCTTGAAATTTGGTTTCTGCCATCTTTTTATTCATGGAATCATAGTTCATACAATTTTTATAGGTATTAATATGCTTCCTCCATTAGTAGTAAATGAGATTTCTTTTTCTACCACCATCACCCTATTGAAAATCTCCATGTAATTTATTATACAATGTTTAGAAATCATTAAGTGAAATATCATGCTTAAACATTCTTAAAAAATATGTGACTTGAAGGATGTACATGCAGCAAAATCAGGTGAAAAGGTGATTAAATTAAAAAATTTATCTGTATAATATTTATTTTAGGGATTCTACAACTTAATGATGAAAAAAAATTTCATTCTAGAAATCCTAAATGTGTGTGGAAAGAATTGATTGTTGAAAAATTATTAAAAATCATCTCTTGCAATGAATTAGTCTAATTTATCATAAACTGCTAAATCCCACCACTAGCATGCTAGATATTTCATCATGTATATTTAAAAGTTTACTATAGGGTCAAATGGTGTTGTCAAAAATTATAGCATCTGATTCACCCTATTCAGCCACACCTTTTCCTTTTTAGGTAACGAATCACCTTAAAAGATGGTGGATTCTTCTTTTATAACTGAAAAAAATGATCAATGTGCCTTTGTTCATCCATTTTGGTCGCTATATCAACATCTTGAAAAGCTTGGAAAATAATATTAACTAGTTATGGGTTCACCTATGTATTAGGTGCAACTGCATTCTTAGCATCCTCTTTTATTTGGTTTCTTCTTTTCCTAACAGGTTCTATTTTTTAAAACAAACAAAATACCATTTAATCTCACCCTATATCAAGATAATGATCTAGAATTTCACATTCTCTATATCATACAAATTTAATCCATGATTTCCAAAATTTATCCTTTTTTAAATTAAAACCAATTAAAAAATTCCACCATTCTCCTTGAAAATAAAACAATTGTCATCCTTTTTAAAAAATAAACACTTTTTCATCAAATCAAAAAATAATTACTCAAAATTAAAAATGCACTCCCATTAGGATGTAATTTCTATAAATTCATTTCATGATGTTCACATTACCTGAACTCATTACATGGATATTTCAACTCCTAGAATAGTATCAAAAGAATTATGTACCCACACTCCCTGGTAACATGTAGATCAACATAGATAAGTAATCTAGGTATTTTTATGATCTACATATCACATTTTGAAAATAACAATATTTTGGACCATCCCAACCGAAGGAATAAACTAGTACTATTATTCAAATTCAGACCCAATGAAATAAAATTTATCTCCAAATGAAATACGTAACATCCAAGACTGATACAATTTCTAACATCTGGCCCCTCATAAATTTCTTGGTATGATGTAGAGACATTACATATCCTCAGGTGACATCTCTAAGTCACCAAATGATGAAAATAAATTTATTGGATTCATAAATAGTTTGGGGATTATTTTTAATTTGAAACTAAATGAACTAAATCAAGAATTCCACAACCTAACAACCACTAATTGAGGAATGAGAAAAATTGTTTACAACCAATGTATGACCAACTACCAAAAATAAAAATAGAAAAATTAATGAGATCAGAGTAAAAACTGGAAATAGAAACCAACAACCAAAAGACAAAAAACGTCATAAATTACCTAACTACCAATATTATCAAAACTATAGCTCCAAAATATATTCCCCATTTATTAGGATGGGTCACTAAAGAAATGAGATACATTGTCTTTACCCATGTCTTTGAAAATAATATTTGCAAACACAACAATGTTCCCAAAAAGTGGTGAGTACAATACATAGAAATATTTTCTAAAATGACCTCCCTACTCACTCCACTACGATTTAGCATTTTTTCACAATTATATAAAATTATTCATATGACTCAATATAGAATTGTATTTCTCAAAAAATATATCATTTACACAACAAGTTATTTCTATGGAAAGAAAACACACAAGTATTTCAAAACACTTCTCTAATCTATGTGGAATAACCCATTCCATTCTGCATGAGCACACAGAGACACACAATAGCATGGTGTTAACATTGTTGGTGGAACTTCATGTCCATACTCTATCCCTTTGATGGTTGCGCTTCACAAAAATTATTCATCCCATTAAACTCCTGACAAAGAATTTTTCCAAAAGAATGCCAAAACAATTTTTCAAAACCATTTCAATAAAAAATATTGTTAATGAAGTCAAATTTTAATCCAATTTTATGAACATCAGAACCGAACAACCATTCTAAAAATCATCAATTTAAAACCATGTAACCAATTATACCTTCCACAAACAAATAATTATCACAATCCCAAAACAACTGACACTATAGAGGTTTTCCAAAAAGATACGCACATAAATTACAAATTTAAATTCAAAAAGTCCAATAAATTTAAAATCAAGACTTCATGTTATAAGAATTTTTTTTGAGAGTGAATCCACCTTCCCCAAAAACAAAGGTGAAAACATTGAATGACATAAATTATTCCAAAACATGGCTTCAGTTTCCAAAATCCTACCTTTGATATTCTACCCTATCATCAAAACCACCATGCCTTATCAATTTTTGGAATCACACAACATGTATCCTTAACTAACAGAATATATCGGTGAATATATAAGATAAAATAAGAAAAAACTAAAGAAAAACTAAAGAAAAACATAACTAATGAGAATATACAAATGATTCTAGCATCCAAAACGGCATTATTAGCCATCATATAACCCCTTGATCGAAAGGAAACATATCCAAAGCCTTGGGGAGATGAAAATGAGTTATTGGACGATTATAGGGGAAATGTGTAATTTAATAGGAGATTTAGATTATTTCAAAAAAATGAATCTAATTTTTAACATTGCATTGTTAAAGTACATTGTGAGGAACACCATGTGAAAATCATGTCACAACCACTCCCACCAAACACCATTTTCATTATCAGAATGCTCAATTAGAAAAACATTATTCCACCCATCCCCAAACCCTCTGTTAACACATTCATATATCCTCCTAAGTGTTCAGACGATTTGGCCATACCGTGTGTCAACTGTGTTCCTACCTAGTAACTGATGTTCCCCCTGCAAGGTTTCCTAGAGGTGTTTTGTGATTTATAGTAACCATTCTCAAACCATGAATGTTGTATTTGAAAGACATCTAATGAATTCCTTTTATAGAATTTTTATATTTAAATTTCCATCAGTTAGAGGACGGTGGGAAGTCATCAAATGAATGTTTGTATTAAGATTATTCTTAGAACCTATTCGTAACATCAATGTAAAACAGGGATTATGATCAGATAAAGTAGAAATATGCGCACAATAAATTCTTTAAAATTCATTAATTTGGATCCTTATTAGGAACAGAAGTGGTAAATCTTCTATAGTATAATGGAAATGTTCATATTTGGTTAAGCGATCGGTGATAATCTATATTTCATCATTATTTGGAGGATTCATTGGTAGCCTTGTGATAATATACATTGTAAATTCATCTCATTTAGACATAGAAATAAGAATAGGTTGTATGAATCATCTACAAGTCTACCTCATGACATTAACATGTTTAAAAACCAATCACCTGGACACATAATATATAATTTTTCAATTCATGTAGTATTACCAGAAATGTTCCTTCAATATCCAATAAATATTTGTGATATGATTTTATATATAGAACTTTTATCTATAAGATTCATCCAATAATTCCATTTTTATCTTTGGAATAGATGTTTCACGTAATTAATTTACTAATTTCAGAACACCATCTCTAGAGACGATGTCTTTGAATATCATCTCATCAATAACTATATTTTTCATCTAATCATTATCATCATCAGATTGAAAATTATTTATATTCTATAATTAAAATGGGATTGTAATCATATTGAAAATTTATTATTTATACCCTTCCTTAGTAACTCAAATGTTTTTCCTTAATAGATCTAATACGACAGGATCACTCTCAATCCTCATTTGGGATTTAAACCTTTGATCCTTCATACTCAATGCATCTGATATATTATTTTCCATTCATAGGATGTAGTGTATTCAAAATTCATAATCCTTGAGAAGCTTCATCCACTGCCTTTTCCTCATATTGACCTCTTTCTATGAAAATATTAATTTTAGGCAGTTATTATTGGTTTATATCTCACAACACTAATCGTAGATATAATGTATCCATATCCTCAAAAAAAAATCACAGCTACCAACTCTATACAATGGGTTTGTTTTATTGATGAATCATTAAATTCCTTAATTTAAATGCATTAAATTTTCCATTTTTCATTTTTACACAAATATTTTCCATCCATGATGCATAAATCTATATTAAAAACCCATCACATCCATATTTTGTAGTGTAAAAATAATCTCATTTTACAATCTAATCTATAGTTTATTAAATACATTTATAACATTCAATTTTCCAAACAATCATTGCCCTTATTAATGTATACTTGATTAATGGGTAATATAATCATGAAAAATTATGAAAAAATAATTTACAGTAACCTTTCACACCAATTACTGTTTGTACCTTAATTATATTCATTCATCTAGTCCGTTCATTGACTTCCTTTGTAATGTCATGATCAACTGAGATTTAATTTTTAGAGAAAATATGACAATGAAAACAATGTTACTATATATAGAATTAACACTTACATTATTAACCATATAAATAACTCCTAATAAGAATATTAATAATAATCATCTAGTGATTATCATGGTCCTCATAGATTTGAGAATATACCATAATATAATCAATGAATACCACAACAACATAATCATGATATTCCATGATTACTAAATTCATTATATCTACAAAAAATTTGGGTGAATTAGTCAATATGAATGGAATTATGGTAAAATTATAATGATCAAGTCTCATTCAAAAAATTTCTTCATAATTTATTCCTACCTTACTTGCAATTGATGATTCCTTTAATAAAGACCAATAATTGTAAAATATTTGGCTATATGAAGTTTATATAATAGGTCATGTATGTTACATAGAGTATCATTTTTCATAATTTTAGGATAATTTATTTCCATATAATAAATTCATAGCCTCATGGGTCCATATTTCTGAAGTACCCCAAAACACCCCAAGGGGGGAGGGGCGTATCAGGGTGCCATATTTTTCTATTTAATGTTTTGGATCCCATTCCCTCATTGGTAGAAACTTGTTAAATCTGTTAGTCAAATTAATGAAAAAAATATGACACAATACATTTACTTGGTTCATCAAAAAGGGATTCGTCCAAGTAGAATACGCCAACAGCGTGTCATTCATACCAAAATACACTAGTCTTAAGTAGTTTTGGATTACAAGAGTTTGGTCACTGTCAATCTGTTCCATGTACAATTCCCTTAAAAATGTTCATGGATGGATTATTGTTCCCGCGGAATACATATATAAAATCCCCCTAGCTCACTACTATGAAAGAATTCTAACTAATTTTTTCAACTTGAAGTTTTCTTTAATATATTGGCATTGAAGTCTTTATCTATATCTAGCACGAGACACTTCTTGCATCAACGACCTGAGTAGATGCCCATTGAAATCCTTGACCACTCAACACTGATACTCAAAACCTCCCTTCACTAATCCCCTTCTCAAAGATCAAACCTTTACAAAGAAAAAAAGTTCACAATACTCAACCATTTATAGAGTACACCACTTCACAAATATAAACCCTTCGAAGATCCTCACAGAGAAAAGCCCTTCACAGAGCTCACTGCCTCGCAGAGAAACCTACTTCATGAAGCTCAATGAGCCAATGTAGAACACCCCATATTTGTAAATCACTCATGACTTAGAATAATTATCATCATTAAAGTAATTAAAAGTATCTTCATGAATATCAATCTCACATAAGACAATATTCATCGTGAAGCAGCCCTTTCATCGTGAAGTCAAAGAGATCCCAAATTTTTCTCTTCAAATCATGAGGACTGAAGAGTTGTGGCTTCTTATTTATAGGAATAGTTGAACACATAGCTCCAATTATTTAGGCACAAAATCTAGATTTTCCAAAAATGTCTTCACTGCACATCTCTATCTTATAAATTCTTGTCGAAAACATAATGCTCTTTGTCTAAAACCTTCTCACAACCAAAAATCACCACCGCAAAGCACCATTCGCAAAGAAAGTATCATATTCACATAGCACCCCATCACAATATTTCATGTCATAGCAAAACACACTCCATGAAGGCCATCTCTGTGAAACTCATGTCTTTTCAATATTTTCTTGACATCATCACGAAAAACCACTTTTCAACAAATAACATCCTTGACATCTCTCATATCATCCACCAGAGGATTCACAACAAACAAAAAACATGATATTTTTTCAGAAATGAACATCCATGGTGTCAACAATCCCCTCCTTGGGTTTGTTGGAAATCATTAGATAAATTCACTGCTACACCATTAATGATCAAAACCTAATGCTTTATGAAACAACTCAACCATCACACTAAGTCTACGTTATAAGTGATAAATGTAGAAAATAGTAGAGAGGAAATTAATTGATTTGTCATTCTATTATTTTCTCCCCTATAATTTAATTTATATCTTTTTCTATTCCCCATATTTCCTATATCAGAAAGAAACAGAACATTCTCCATTTAATTATTCCATTCTCCCCCATTGGTAATAAACACAATGACTAAAATCTTGACTTGAAGAGATAAAATAAATTGTCCCTTTGATCATATCTCCCCCCTAAATATGCATCACATCCAAAAACATAATAACATTGTAAAAAAATTGTAGAGAGGGGAATCTCATAATGTTCTAATATAATGGTAGGTGGCTGAACACCAAGGATTAGACGATTTTTCCCAAACAGATCTTATAAAAGTTTCTTGGTCATACTCTCATCAACGTTCTCACTGATTCCCACATTGTACATTTTTATTATCCTTTGTTCAACGTTTTCCATTATGAAGTGATATTTTATATTAATATGTTTCATACGAGAATGTTGAACAAGATCCTTTTTAAGATCAATTTCACTCTTGGTATCAAAGTAAATCACTATTGGTGGTTTCACCTCATCACCAATGTTAGTCTATTACTGCTTCCTCCAAAGTAACTAAATACATGCCTTGGTGGACGATATATATTCATTTTCAGAAGTACTAAGAGACGTACTTTCTTTTATCTTGCTTAACCAGCTGACACAATTTTTCCCGACATAGAATGCTCCATCACTGGTGGAATTTCAGTCCACTACATCTCCAGCCCAGTCTTCATGAGAATATACAAATAGTTCACTATCTCTTCCTGCATTTATGTATAACCCAAAACTATGAGGATTTTGAATGTAGATTATTATTATTTTCACTTCCTACAAATGTTCCTCCATTGGATTACTCAGAAAGCGGGCTGCTAATCATGTTTCCAAGACAATATATGATCCTTTCATTAATATTTATAATAGGCTTCCTATGATTCTCTTAAAATTTGTTGGATCCACAGACATCCCATCCTCATTCTTGCTGAGTATTGTTTCAACCCCAATCGAAGTATCCATTGGTTTGGAATCTTGAATATTAATTTTCTACAGTAGGTCTCTTGTATACATTTTCCTAAGAATTGAATGTGTAATCCTGCTTCTGAATAACCTTCATCCCTAAAAAGTATGTGAGTTCACCAATCATAGAAATCTAAAATTATTATTTCATGTGATGTAAATATTCATCCACCGATATTTTCATGATTCCACCTAAAATAATATCATCCATGTATACTAGTACCATGAACTGATCCTTTTGAGAATTCTTCACATAGAGATTGGGATCCACTCCTCCTCTTTTAGACTCATGATTTCTTAGATAAGAGTCCAACTAAGAGTACTAGGCCCATGGTGCCTATTTTAGGCCATATAAATCTTTCTATAATATTAAAACCTTTAGTTCATCATTTCAAAGAAATAACCGCATGGGTTGTTTGATGTAAACTTCAACTTCCAAAAACTCCATTTAAGAATAATGTCCTAATGTCCATTTAAAAAAACTTATAACATCTTTGGAGCTCTATGGAATGAAATAACCTGATTGACTCTAGTATTTCTACTAGAGAAAATGTATCTTCAATATAAAGAAATTTTGTTTGTGAGTATCCTTTAAAAACCATGTGCGCCTTATTTATGACCACATTTCAATGCTTGTAAGTTTTTTTCTTGAAGATCCACTTTGTACCATTAACATTATTTCCTTTGGGTCTCTTGACTAGGTCACATGTCTGATTCCTATAAATCTGATATAACTCTTTATTCAATGAATTCACCCATGATTCATCCGTTGTATATTCTTCAAATGAGGATGATCCAAACCTGATAGAAATGAAAATTGAGTTTTATTCCTCATTATCCTCATTTGTGTCGGTGTAGTCCAATCCCCAATAATTTTTCATGGATCAATTTTTTCTCTTCAATTCCTCCTTGGAGATTCAACTGAATTCTCTCAAACCATGGTTTCCTCATCATATTCTTCTTCTGAGTGAACATAATGATGTGTCTCTAGGGAGTTTTGTAAACCTTCCTCTATTTCATTATTTTCATTTTCTCCATGTTCACTAACTTCCTCGTCTTCTATTACACCAACATTCAATTGCTCAACGAATATTCAGTTTTCACTTCAATGATCCAAACATTTATACTTTCCAAAATCCTTCCCAAGATCTTTTTGAAACACTTGTAATATTTTTTTTCATTTAGTATCCAATGAAAATTCCTTCATCAACATTTTGGCCATGCTTCCTTTGATTACCTTGTTGGTTTCTGTTGAAATGTTTACATTGAAAAACAAAATAGTAATTCAAAGAGGGATTCCTTCTATTCCACAATTTATATGGTGTCTTTGTCTCACCCATATAAATCCCTGTTCAATTTTGAATATACATTTCACCGTGAATTTCCTCATTCCAGTGATGTCGAGGGATAAACTCTTAATCAGCTTAGATCATGCCATGCTGTTCACCAATCAATTTCTGTGCTCCACAACTCCATTTTTTTGTGGAGTTCTCACAGTAGCTACCTCATATTGTATCCCATGCTTCTCTAGGTAATTTTCAATTTAAATGGATGTGTATTCCCCTCCATTTCGAGATCGCAAAACATGGAATGTTTTCCAGTATCATTCCAGTGATTTTAAGATATGCTTTAATGCAATCATGCTCTTGTCATTTCTTAGGTATAATAATTACACATGAAATTCTACTGTAGTATTCTATGAAACGGATGAAGTACATTTCTCCATGAGTTTTAGCAACATATATTGGTCCCTATACATCTATATAAATTATATCATGAAGATGAGAATCACTTTTCATCTTTGGACGATATTAACACAAGATCAGCTTCCCGTGAATACATGCATCACAAGACTTTTCACATTCATGCTTCATGTTGGGAATATATATAGAAATTTTTAGTTTTGATATCTTCTCTACGTCTTGATTATTAATGTTCCCCAATCTCTAATTCCACATGTTATTTTCTTCCTTAACAGTCATGTAGCAGGTGTCTTCTTTACAATCAACCTAATACATGTTTCCTTTTGTTCTGTATTCTTTCATAAGTGAATTTTCTATCTTTCGCTTGATAGTAGAGATTTTGTGATTAAATGTAACTATAAGCCCGAAGTCACAGATCTGAGTCACGTTGAATAGATTATGACGTAGGTCATCCACATAATGGACTTTAGTTTTCCTTATCTCTCCATTAGCTAGTTCAATACTTCCACTACCTTTGGTTTTCCAAGATCCATCATTACCAAATCAAACCATTCCGCCAAACCGCCTCTGGAATTTCATTAACAAGTCTACATTACCTATCATATGAGATGAAAAATCACTATCTAGAATCCAGTTTTTGTTGATTTTTGTATCATTAAGGGATATCTCGACATGATTTTAATTCTAAATCTTCTTCTTTTCTTCCCATGAGACATTGGATTGATTCTAGCACACTAATGACCATTCAATTATCTGTTCCATGTACATTGGTTCTTCATGGTCAAAATCTTCTTCCAATGGAGAAAACCTATTTGAATAAGAAACAATATCTTGTTGATGAGCTTTGACTTGTCTTGGAATTTAGTATGAGGTGTCCATGTCACTCTTCTGCATGAAATAAATGGACTTATTGTCAATTTTATAATAGTGAAAAATATATCCTTACTTTCCTCCATTTAGATATCCCCATGAGTCTTCTCAATATTAAATAATATGAATAAATATCCACATATATGATACGTCATGAGAGGAAATTCTTTCCTACTTCTATTTTTCCTAATGACTTCTTCCTTGGGAATTTTTTTTCCTGCCTATCATTTTTGGAATCTTGAGGATTGTCTTTTTTCTATCCTTTTAGTTTGATTTAAGGGTATTTTTTTGGACTTATGGTGAATTTTCAACATGATTTACTTTTATCCTGCCTTTATTCTGGCCCACATTATTTGTAGCATTTGATGATTCAACATCACAATAGATTCCATTGTTTCCCATTCTTGCAACACAATGATAACTAAAGATATTTTCAACTCCATTAGACCCAAATTTTTCTTTCACCAGCAGATCAACATCCGAGAACCTACAAAATTTCATTTTCTTCATTTCTGTTTTTAAACATGATTCACATTTGAGCACACTCCTAAGAGTATCAACTTCTTCTTAGATTCCCAAAATAGTGTTTGAATTCTCTTCCAGTCTCAGGGTAATGTCATTGATGAAATCTTCATATTATTTGATTCTGAACATTAATTCCACTACATCATCAATAATTTCATGGATTAATGACTGTACATTCACCATTTCTTATAGTCATTCAATTTCAGCTTCAAGATGATCAACCCATTCTAATGATTCTTCCACCATTTCATTCCACTTATGGAATTTATTACACTTATTCTCAAGCTTACCAAAATAATACTTAACTTGTAGCTTGACATCTGCATTAGTTATCAACTAGTTATCTCTAGATTTATTGTTTGATGGTTCTCAATTTTTAATGGTAGCCATCATAGTAACATGGTTTTCATTTTTAAATTCTGGATCTTCTACTTCATAGAATTAATTATCATCATCTTCCTCTCCACAAGAAAAATATATTCTTTTGTACTTTATTTATAGAGTTCATGTCTCCCTTTTTGAATTTTTTTGAGGTTTCTTAGTGTTTTTATCCTATCTTTCATCATCTTCAAACAATTATGATCACTGATTGGAAATGTTCCCATCATTTCCAAATGGAAATCAATCCAAAGGTAACTTTACATTAAATTTCTTCATTCCCTTCTATAACTTCATGGAAATGAGACAAATCAATTCTTTTTCTTCATCATCTTCCCCACTTCTATCTTTTAAAAATTTTATCATTTTCATGGCTTTGAATAACATTTCCTATCTCACTCGAGTCATAGCATCATCATTAGTGACTCTCATTTCATATGCCACCAGGCTGCTCATAAGATCATCCAGAGAGATTTTGAAAAGATCTCTTTCCTTAAGGGATGACTTCATTGAATTATATAGGGTTGGATGTATTCTCAATATTTTCTTTATGAAGTAAATGATTTTTTATTTCTTCACCTAGACATTGAATTGACCCAACCACTTCAGTAATACAATTGAAGAATAATTCTGAATTCTCATCCAGATGTATCTTCAGATTGTTAAACATATTTTTATGGACATGTAGTTTCACCTCCTAAACATTGATATCTCCTTTATAAATATTTTCACGTTTACCACACATGGACATTGCTCAGGTGAAACTAATCACCTTTAGATAGATCTGATCATAAAGGGATGCGGTGTGAGTATTCGTTATTGTAGTATTTGCATCATGAATTTTCCTATCTACATCAGTCAAATCCATACCTTTTTCATGAGTTACTTTTATTCCATGCATAGTGTAAAATAAGACATCTATTCCAAGGTATCCTAGACAAGAATACATTTTGTTCTTCCAAATCTGAAAATTACATTCCTCAAAAGGGGGAATCCTCTAACACTGGCTGAATCTACATGATAGTAAAATACATATCAATCCCTAGCAACCTCACTCTGATACCACTTGAATGACCCCGGAGCACCCTGAGAGTGGATGTGTGAATTAAGATGTCATGTTTTTTTAATGTTGTGGATATTATTTCCACATTGGTAGAAACTAGTTAAATATATTACAAAAATGAATGAGATGAGATGAAATGACCCTTTTAATTAGTTTACCACAAATTGATATATCCATGGATTATACACCGATAGAGTTTCTTTGATACCTAAATCTAATAATCTTTACTAGTTGTGGAGTAAAATATTTTGGTCACAACCACTCTGTGATAGGCACACTACCCTTACAAATTTTTACGGTTGGATCACTGCTTCCCTGAGAACACTTTTATAAACTCCCCCTAACTCAGAGTTATGAGAGAAGTCTAACTCAGTTTATCACCAGGAAGGTCACTTTAATAAATTGTCTTTGAAGTGTTTATAGCTATCTAGCATGAGACACTACTTGCATCAAAGACATTAGTATATTCTCACTAAAATCCCTAACCACTCAACATTGATACTCAATATAACCCTTTTGTAAGGACCCCTTACAAATCTCAACCCTTCACAGATCACACCACTTCAAAAAGATCAACCATTGACAGAGCACACCACTTCACAAAGCTCAGCCCTTCGTAGGTCACTATGCCTCGTATAGAACAACCCATTGTAGATATCACTACATCGCCAAGCAACCTACTTCACGAAGCTCACTTTTCCAATGATAAACACCCCATCTTCATAGATCTCTCATGACATAAGAGAATTAGCATCATTCAGGACATTAAAAATCTTTTCGCAGAGCTCAAGATCACATAGAACAATATTATTTATGGAACACCCCTTACATCACAAAGTAAAAGTGATCCCAAATTTTCTCTCTTAAAATCGTGTAGAATGTTGTGTGGTGGCCTCTTATTTATTGGCACAGTCAAACGTGGATCTCTGATTCTTCAAGAGTGAAATCTAAATCTGCCAAAAACATCTTCAAGATACATATCTATCTTTACAATGCTCATTGAAACCACATATATCTCTATCACATCCCTTCGCCCCACCGCAAAGCACCACCGCAAATCACCATTCGCAAAGTAAGTCTCGTAATCACAGAGCACACCATCAAAATCATTCATGTCTTCACCAAACACACTTCATGAATCTCATCTCCATGAAGCTCATTCCTTTTACATATTTTCCTAAGACCTTCATGGAAAAAAATTCTCAATTGTTTCCCTTTCCCAAACATTGGACCCCCAAAATTTGGAAAACACTAGGAAAAAACATCCCCTTCAAAACTACATATGGATTGAACTGTATGATAAATTTCCTTAGAATATTTTATATCATCCATAAGTGGATTAGAATCAAACACAAACTGTGGTTTTTTTCCAGCAAAGAACATCCCTGGTTTCAACAATCTCCCCCTGTGTGTTTGTTGGAAGTCTTTAGATAAAATCGTTGATGCGCCAACTAGGATCAAATGATGAATCATCATAAAACAACTCACCCATCACTCTAAGAATACATGAGCAGTGCTCGATGTTTAAAACAATATAGAGGACATGAATTGAGTTGTCTTTCTTTTTTACCCCTTATAATTATATTTCTTTATTTCTCTATTCCCAAAATTTCATGTATCAGAAAGAATCCAAACACTCTTAATTGAATTTATCCATTCTCCCCCATTGGAAATAAACCCGATGAACCAAATATTGACTTAAGGATAACAAAAACATTCTCCCCTAGATCATATCTCCCCTATAAACTGACATCACTTCCACAAACAGATTAACATGGTTAAAACAATTGGGGGGAGGGGAATCTCCTAAAATCCTTATGCAATGGGAGTTAGATGAACATTGAGGTTAAAACAATGTTTTATCAAACACATCTACTAATAGAGGATGGTTCCTAATGTCAACCACTTGCTCACTGCTTCCCACATGGTCCATTTTGATTACGCCTTGTTCATCATTTTCCAGGATCAAGTGATATATGGTCTAAATATAATTTATACAAGAATGTAGAACAAGATTCTTTATAGGATCAATTGAGTTTTTATCACATTAAATCTCAAAGTGTTCTTTGACCTCATCACCTATGTCTATTATTTCCTTCTTCATCAAATGTAACTAAGTGCACGCCTTGGTAGCCGATATACATTCAGCTTCATCATTACTAAGAGATGTACTTTTCTGTTTCTTGCTTAACCAAGCCACAAATTTCTTCCTAATATATAATGATTCAACATTGGTGGAATTTATGTCTACTAAATCTCTTGACCAGTCAGTATTAGAAAATGATGATAGTTCACTGTCTCTTTCTGCATTAATGTATATCCCATAACTATGAGTATATTGAATGTACATCATGATTCTTTTCACAGTCTCCATATGTTCCTCCTTTGTATTACTATAAAATTGTGTGGCTAAGAATGTTGGAAAGAGAATATTTTCCCATGGCACTATCAGGTATAATAGGATTCTTATGACCCTATTATACATATTGGGATCCACAGACGACCCATCCTCATGATTTCAGAGTTTTTTTGAACTACAATCAGAGTCTCCATTGGTTTGGAATCTTTTATATTGAATTTATTCAGAAGCTCTCATTCAAAATTCTCCAATGAAATGAAAGTGTAATCTTGGTTCTGAATAACCTGTGACCCTAAAAGTTATGTGAGTTCACCCATCATTGAAATTTCAAATTAGGATTTCATGTGATGGTCAAATTAATCCACTGATCCTTTCCTACTTCCAATGAAAATATTATCATCCATGTAAACAAATACCATGAATGGATCCTTTTGATAATTCTTCACATATAGGTTTTTATCCACTCATTCACTTTTAAACTCAATCTTGCTTAGATAAGAGTCCAACCGAGAGTACCAGGCCCATGGTGCCTATTTCATGCCATATAGATCTTTATTTAATTTGAAAACCATCAGTTCATCATTTCCAAGCACGAAACCCATGGTTCATTTGATGTAGACTTTTTTGTCCAAAACTACATTTCAGAATGATGTATTGATGTCCATTTGTTAAAATTTATTTCTTCTTTGGAACTCTATGGAATGAAATAACTTGATTGACTCGTGTCAAGCTATTGGAGAACATGTCTCAAAAAAATCGACACCTTTTATTTGTGAGTATCATTTACAAACCAAGAGTGCTCATTTCCTAACCACATTTCCATGCTCGTAAATTTTTTTCTTGAATATCCACTTTGTACTATTAACATTTTGTCCTTCGGGTCTCTTATGTAGGTATCATGTCTGATTCTTGACAATCTGATCTAGCTTTTCATTCGTGGAATTCACCTAGGATTCATCCTTTGTAGCTTCTTCAAATTTGGATGGTTCCAAAACTGATATACATGTATATTGAGTATTAATATCCATTCTATTTTTCATTTTGGGTCTAGTTCAATCCCCAATAATTTTTTATTGATGAATTTCTTCTCTTTGATAATGCCTTTGAGATTGAACAGAATTCTCTCTAACCATGGTTTCCTCCTCATATTCATCTTCCTAGTCAACATCTTGATGTGCCTCAGGAATGATTTGTACACAACCCTCTATTTTTATATTTTCATTTGGTCCATGTTCACTTTCTTCCTCATATTATATCACATCAGCATATTTATTCCTCAAAGCATTTTTGGTTTTCTCTTCAATGATCATAACATTGCTGATTTCCGAAATCCTTCACAAGCGCTTGTTGAAACACTTTTAGGCTTTTTTGTTCATTGAGTATCCAAGGAAAATTCTTTTATCTTCATTTTCTCCATACTTCCATTGATTTTGTTCTTTTTTTATGATGAGAATTTTACTTCCAAAAACTTGAAAGTATTTCAATGAGAGATTCCTTCCATGCCACAATTCATATGGTGTATTCATCTCACCCATATAAATCCCTATTCGATTTTGACTATACACTACATATTTATCGACCTCTTTCCAGTGATGTCATGGGATACTACTCTTAGTCCTCATAGTTATTTCCATGTTGTCAAACTATCAATTTCGGAACTCCACAACTCCATTTTTCTTGGGACTTCACATATCATCCACCTCATGTTGTATCTCATGCTTTTCCATGTAATTTTCAAATTAAATGAATTTGTATTCCCCTCCATTGTCAGATTGCAGCACTTTGATTGTTCATCCAGTGTCATTTTTGATGATTCTATGACATGTTTTCATGAAATAAATAACATGTAATTTCTAATTTATTACCATTACACATTCCATTCTAACTTAATCAACTATGAAAAATACTGAGTACATTTATCCATGAGTTTTGAAATCATTTATCAGGCCACATTTGTATATATGAATAAGATCAAGAAGATGATATGCCCTTTTCTTCTTTGGATGATATGATCTACAGACCAACATCCCTCGAATTCTTTCATCACATGACTTTTCACATTAACACTTCAGGTTGGGAATATCTTTGACAGTTTCTATTTTTGATATCTTTTCCATGTCTTGTTGATTGATGTGCCCCAATCTATGATGCCACATGTTATTTTATTCTTCAATAGTCATGTTGAAAGTGTTTTCTTTACTATCAACATGATATAGGTTTCCATCTATTCTTCATCATTTCAAAAGTGATTTTTCTATCATTAAAAATTTCATATCAGGTCCCCCAGGTCCTGTGTCATGACTATCCCAAGCCCGCCTTCCATAGGCCAAGGGCTGGAGACTAGAACCAAAAAGGCATATCCCTATAATAGGAAGGAATTTCCTTTAATCCTGTATAAAAAAAATCCATGAACACCAAATGAAGCAACCAAGAAGTAACCACTATAGTAAAAAGTGTACTGAATGTAAAGGGGTCCTGAATACAAGCCAAACTAAAAATTACAAGTTCAACTGAAAAAAGAAAATAGCTCTTGGATATTCCACCAAGGATCATACCTGAAGGGTAGGTACAACTCACAATTCGTAGTCACTGCAGCATGTCATGTCAAATTTTCAACCTCTAAGCACCGTCTATTCCTGGCTCCCTCAGCCTCGATCAATGATGTCCATCGTCTGCACAAGACACAACATGGTGCGAGAATTTCCCGTGTAGGGGTGAGTATAAAAATAATCAGTAGGGACCGGAGACCCTTGAAGGCCTCCTAGAGATCCAAAAAGGATTAACCTCAAATCAAGACCTCAAACAAAATGTACGAATCATAAAACAAATCTAATTAGGTATATGTACACAAATATACCTATGTTATCAAGATATACTCATCTCATACATGAGGAAACATAAGGATCAATATTTTAATCCTTTAGCACAACTGATCCATGAGGGAAAAATTCCACAATGGTAACACCATGAATGTAACTACATGAATGTAAAATTACCAAAAAGGTAACACCACGAAGGTAAAAGACTCATCTCACACTAGGTATATGACTCACGTACAAAAGTACAGATGATTAGTCGTAAATCATGATCTTTTTATTCTGTCGAGAGGCTCTGCTACAAACCCACACATGATTGATAGATTCTATCCTACATAGGAGCAATAGGTGCTGACCCACATAGGATTGATAGATACTACCCACACAGGATCACTAAGAAAGAACCCACATAAGATCGATAGATGATGAGACAAATAGGGACGATGTTCTTTCTTCACGTTACAGTCAGCCACTAGATTCTTGTACTAAGAAAAATTGTTTTTGAAAGGATACTCTAATCAATCCATCGGTCATACCTCAACTAAAAACAATTTCCACAACGATGTATCTCAAAGGACATACCCTTTATTGGGGTCCCAATGTGATAGATGATGTGTCGATCGGATGCTCAATCTATAAAATATAGGCACTTTTGTAAAAAGGCCTCAATTGAATTCAAGTCTGATCCAACCCAGGTTGCACGTCAAACACAATAAACACTAACATAGAGTATATTCAAAGTGCCGCCTTCTCAAAAAGGTATGAATTCCATAGACGATTTGTCGATCGGATGCACAGTCTGTTAGTTACACCCCTTTCTGTGAAACAGGGGTGATCACACCTCGGTCTGGCCTGACTTGGTCTGGCCTACCATTATTTTCCATGCGAACCACATCACTAAATGGTTCCAAATGCCACTGAGAGCGTGTCTAACAGACACCCAATTTTCCAGTTACAGACGTTTCTTTATTATGGTACAGGTTTGGTCTGGGTCCAGCCCGACTTGGTCAGACCGGCCTGACACAATGTGTCTCAGGGTCTACCTGACCCCGCTCGAGTATTACCCACTAAGGGTTGTCCTAGTTCACTAGGTCAAGACCATCGGGGTCTACCCCTCTAGTTCTCAAGCCCGGGCCACGGTTGTCCTGGCCCGATGGGTGGGGCTTGACCGACCCAAGTTGGCACGTTGGGTCATGGGTCTGGCCAGTATGGAGAGGCTGGGCCGCGGGTTTGGCCTGGACTGTTGGGCAGGTCCGGCCAGTGTCTGGCTCGTTCCACTCAAAGGCGGACCATTGAGTCCCGCTGGCCCTATGGTTCCAGGGCCGTTTCGTCCAGCCGGTGGGGCGCTACCCTATCGTGATTCCACGGTCTACCGTTTTTTCCCAACGGCATCTGCGAAAGAAGCACGACACCACCCCTTCCTATTGTGGCCCGCTAGCTGCGGATACTGCCACCGACGACGCATGTGGCCGCTACCCCTTTGTCCCGCACGTCAGCTCAGGCCGGCTGCCACCAACATGGTGTGACAACAGATTCTTCTATGAGTCACTAAACATGCTCTGGTGGTACGTTCTTGGTGTCGTCAGTGCCTACAACTCTCCTAGGGTTTCATCGTTAGAACGTGTCCTACTAATTTATGATTCCATCAACTTGAGAAAATCGTCCCCGAATAATGCAATAAGAGCGAAGGGACGGTTGGTCCAGGCCTTTTCTGTTTGGCCCATACCCTCTATGTTAAAATGACGGGAGGTGGGAGAAAAAAATCATCATTGATGAACATAAAAACAAACCCCTACCTCGATAAGATGTCCGCTAAGGATGATCAACCGAACCTCCTTCATTGTTATCATCAGTTCACGATTCATTGGCACTCATCACCACTCACTAAAACTGGCCCCATCCTCTATGTTGTTAGCATCGCAATACTTTGCCAGAGCTTCGTCTCTTGGTGAAGCCATGCCAACACACCTCCCTGAGCTCCATATAAATAACAGGGGAGAAAGAGTGTGTCCCGCATGAAGAAATAATGAGGTTCATTTGATTATTGAACCTCCCAAATTCCCAACATTGTGGTTACATGTAATGAAGAGTCATGAAATTTAATGTAATGACATGTCGCCGGTACCCCCACCATCGCTCATCCGTTTGAGAAAAGAAAAATAACTAAAATAACATAACATTTTATTTTATTAATCTTTCAAAAGTCTGAAAAATTACCTTTTTCACCCGACCTACTATGGTTGATGTGAAGCATCCCTTAATCGAATCTTGGTGCTGCGAATTCGATGGGGCCCTCATATTTTTAATTTGAGCACCAGTTCAATAGATAGAAAACGCAACCCGCGCGAGTACTGGACATACCTTAAAAGAAGTTTGATAAATTATTTACATTTACCCTAGAACCACACCGGTCAAGGTCAGGCTCTACCTAGGGGAAACAAGTCCCAAATAACTCAATTTTACTCTTATAATTTCAATCTGAGTTATCGTTTAGAAGTTATAGATTTTGAGAATAAAATATTTATTAATTAATTATTTTATTTATGGCCAAAAACTAACTTCCATATTTGGTCCGCGTTAGACAATATTATGGTCCGCCTAAGGGAATCATACCATCATGAGTTCAACAGTGGTCTCAAATTTATAATATGAGTCACCATTTATATGTTTTAAGAAATTGAAAAATAAAATATTATTACATAATTCATTTATTTATTGTTATACCATTTTCATGTTTTCTCAATGGAAACCTCCACCGACTAATCTTAATTCACACATATGGTAAAACCTCCATCCTAAATGAAATGGTGCCGTCATATTTCTGATCTAGGAACCCAATTAAGAGTTATTATGCTTTTTTAGGAAAACACTCACACATGCTATTTTAAACATAACATATTTCGACAGATCATTCAGGGAACTCTGGGCCTCAGGATTACACACTGTCAGATTTCACAGTATTGAAATTATTCCATATAATATAAAAAATATATTGAAATTCCTGGACATTAAATTCTCTCCACCATAGGTATTTACATCCATGAATTCCAAAACAAAGTCAAATCAAACAAATGAGGGTACTGATCATGAATTTGAGACTCCCGCTCCCATGTGCTCTCATGGAAGATCACATGCTTCCGCCAAACTTGCACTAGAGTGATCAATTATCCAAGAATGAATAGTACTTTCGATCCTCTATATTCACTGAGAACTCCATAAAATTCACCCCATCGTCAAATTCTATCTCGATCTAGTTGATAATGTGCGATGGATCGTGCACACATCTCCTCAGCTATGACACACGAAAAAAAATTTTGCACCTGCTGGATATGTTGGGGAAGAGATAGATAATACACCACCTCTCCCACTCTGTTAAAAATCTAGATTGGTTCTATGAAACTCAGAGATATCATATCGCCCCATCCAATCCTCCGCAATCCACATCTTGGTGAATCCTATAGGATGACATGGTTTCCCTACTCGGAATCCAAGGGTCTACGTCCCCTGTCGGCATAAGACTTCTGCTAGATTTGTGCAATATTCAATTTTAGACAAGTGAGGCATCATGATACAAACTCTTCCACTGCATAAATCATCCCCGTCCACCAGTACTGACGCCAGAGGTCATGGTACATCTTCTCCACTCCATGATGAACTGTTAAATGGTATGTATGTAAATCCATCAACACCTCCTACCGAAGCATCACTGGTACCATGATGCATCCTTTGAATAGAACAACGTTCTCCCCACCTTCAGAAAATCTGTTAGGAGACCCTCCTGAGGATATTTGAGCACGTCAGGCCCCACCGTCAACATCCTCAAGTTGTGTCTCCCGAACTTGAGGAAGAATTGGTTGAGTGACAATCATTGACAGAAGGTAAGCTACTAAATCATTATCCATGAAGGATATCTGCAGCGAGACTAGATTCTCTGACTCCTCACTCAGCAACTGTAGACCAAAAATCATGTTGAGTGCATCTACTACCACATTCTACTTCCAAGGAGTATTGACTATCTCAAAGTCATAATACTTGAGGATCTCTAGCCATCATTGTTGTCTCAGGATCAGGTCCTTCTATGAGAATATATACTTGATACTTTTGTGATCAGAGTTAATAGTAAACCATTCACCCATCATGTAGTGCCTCCACATCATCAGCACAAAGACTGTTCTTGCTAACTCTAGGTCATGGATAGTGTAGTTATACTCGTGTTGCCTCATCCACCGTGAGATGTAGGCAATCATTTCCCACTACTGTATCAAGAAACAACCTAGTCTCGTCCCTGATGCATCACTGTATACTACATACCCAATTCCCTCTCATGGTATCCTCAAAATGGGGCCAATCTTTAGTCTATGTCTCATCTCCTGAATGCTCTAATGACACTTTTATATCAACAATAAAGCCCCCCCTTCTTCATAAATTAAGAAAAGGGTACCCCTAACCAGGAGAAGACAGGTACAAATATCTGGTAGTACCCAGCCAAATCATAAGTCTATCTACCTTCAGGGAGGTAATCCTGGAAACATTTTTTGAAAAGATGTCCCCACACCCTGCCACTACTATTAGGAACTAAAAACAAAAAACTCATACTCTCATGAGGGTAATACTAGCCAACTCAAGAGTGATTAGATGCACCCTTCTGTACATGATTTTATCTTGAGCTACCCAGGATTCATTTTTCGCCGACCAATGAAAACCCCATTCCATCTTTGTAGATATGCTACATCCTTTTTTCCTAAAACTATCAATCTGAGTATGAAATATGGATGTCCAGTCCATCCCCAAACTAATGTCATAAGGCCTTGATTCTACCACCAATAGGTTCCAACTACAACTCTCACCTCAAGGTTCAAATCACACCATAAGCATATGTGTGATTATTGAGTCTCCTCCCCAAGGTATCTCCAGACATAAGGGTCAAGTCATTGGTTTAACTGGAAACTTTAGGAATTGACCAAGATTTTTGGAAAGAAGTAATGACGGGTACCTATGTATATTAATATGACATCTAGTAGTATACATAAACCTTACCTCAAATCATTCTTGGAGCCCTAAGGTGACACTCATTGACCACATGCAGTGACTCCCTTTCCCTGTCCTCCTACTCCCTGAGCCTGGTGGAGACCATATTGGGGTGGTGGTTGCAACATGTCGAAATCTATACCACCTCATGCTACACTCATAGCTCCACTTCCATGCCTTCTTCCCTATAGATTCATCTATCCCTATCACTTACCCTTCCCGAAATATTTTACACACCCAAGTCTCTAATACTGACATCAGTTTCCTACTTTCCCACTGATAACATTCACAATATGTATCTGCTCAGCCAGAGAACACTCAACAACAAAGGTTCTCTCAAGCACTATAACATATGTATGAATGAATGGATGAAAAGTGATGGATCGGATATCCCTATACACTCCTCAATCGGCGATCCAAGCCCTAATGCACTAGTCGTAATGTATTCATCGAGTACATGGGATGGTCAATACGCCTCGATGAATACTTATCAACTGACATGTCATCTTGCTAAAGTTGTAGAATATCTTAGGAAAAATCAACCTTTTGGTTTTTATGGAAAGTGACCCCCTTATCTGAGGAAGGTTCTCAAGCTTGTCCAAAAAAAAGTCTCCTCTTCACAAGATCATGGGTAATCTAAACCATGTCACCATTATTTTGAGCTACGTAGAAGTCTCTCCACTAGGACCACCAATTGATCGAATGGCTCTCTATATTGATGGAAACTCGGCCTCCTTCTCAAGCCAGTCCTTAGCTGCCTGTGACAAGGGCATGCATTAGATCCTGAAAGGTATCTTATTCTAAAACACGTGCAAATAACTAAGCCTACATGTGTCCTCTACTAGTACCACCATTTGTAACTGGTGACCAATGAGCCCTGATATAACTCACACACTAACTGGAGGTACCATCTCAGGAAACGGTCCATGTACAAAATCCTCATCACCATTTAGAAAATCATCATGGTCACACACTAATAAAGAATAGAAGCTAGGATCACCATTTGATCTGCCGGTGTTCCAACTAGGTGGAAAAATATAGCCACAGCCTCCTTCCAGTCTTCAACTACTTGGGGATCTTTCTCGCCTTGAAACCTCAGAAGACTCTGCCACTAGAACTCATGCGATATACTTAGTCGGTGTCCATAGTCCACTAGTAGCATCTGTTACTAATACAGATATGATCTCTTGGTACTAATCCACACAAGATCACTTGGTGTAGATCCACATAGGGTTGCTAGAATACTGATCCACACAGTGTCGCTCGGTGGGATGTCATCATGTACTCACTCAGGAATCCCAGTAGGATCTATACATGGTAGAATCCTAATACGGAACAGGTGAAACATGGTCATTATATTATAACTGGTGAGCTGACTCCATATAATCCAAGGAAAACCATTTCCAAAACACACAAAATTAGAGCATTCATGCACCGAGGTGGAAATCAGAATTTAGGGTCCTAGTGTATGGATACATCAAACTCTACACCAACATTGGACTCCCCAAACTGAAAACCACACTCAAAAAAATTAACACTATTACTCAATTGAAAAGATAATTGTCCTTGATCTTCAGTAGAACTAGCTCCTCTGATACCACTTTGTCACGATCCAACCCTCGAGTCATGTGCTGTGACTACCCCAGCCTGCCTTCCATCGTCCAGGGGCTGATGACTAGAAATAAAAAGGAATATCCATATAATGGGAATACATTTCCTTTAAACCTTTATAAACACACAATCCACGAATAGAACAAGTAGAAACCATAAATTAACTTTTGTAGTTAAAAGTTTATTGAAATTAAAGGGGGAAAGAATACAAGCCCAAATGAAAAGTAAAAGTACAACTGAAAAGAGACAATAGCTCATGTATTGACCATCGTGGTTCTTACTCTAAGGGTTGGTACAACTCAAGAACAATAGTAACTATAACACATCACTTCAAATGCTGCACCACTAAGCACTGTCCAGTCCTAGATACCTCAACCTCGACCAACACTGTTCGTCATATACACAAGTCACAACATGGTGATAGCGTAGCCCATGCAGGGGTGAGTATAACAATACTCATTAGGAACACCGAGACCCCCAAAGGTCTCCCAGAGTTCCATAAATGATAACCCAAAAATCAATACCTCAAACACATAGCACAAAGAAGTCATCATCTATAATTTGGTATATGACCATACATATACCTTAGTTCTCTAGATATAATTGTTGCATACATGAGGACACATAAGGCTCCATATATTAATCCTTTAGCACAAATGATCCATGAGGGAAGAATACCACAAATGTTACACCACAAAGGTTACACCACAAAGGTAAAAGTTCAACAAAGGTAACACCACAACTGTAAATGACTCATATCACAGTAGTTATATAACTCATGTAAAGAATTACAAGTGATTAGTCATAAATAAAAGTCATTTTTTTGTATAAGGGATTTACTGTTGACTCAGATATGATCGATTGATGCTAACCCACATAGGATCCCTAGGCGATGACCAACACAGGATTGATAGATGCAGAATGACATAGGATCACTAAGCATTGACCCACACATGATCAATAGATGCTGACCCACATAAGACCAATGTTCTTTCTTCACGTTACATCCAGCCACTAGATTCTTGTACTAAGAATGATTGTATCTAGGAGGATCTAATCCTCAAGCCTTTATTCATACCTTATCCATAATGAATTTACACAAAAAAGTATCACAATAGACCACCCCATCATAGGGGCCCCAATGTGATATATGTCGTGTCAATCAGACTCCCGGTCTGTGAGATGTGGACACTTTTAAAAAAAGTTCACGGTTGGATTAAAGTCAGATCCAAAACAGGTCGCATGTAAAACATCATCAAAACTGACATAGAATATCTCCAAAGGACCTCCTTGTCATAAGGGTCCTTATCCCACATACAACGCGTCGATCGGAAACCCGGTCTATTAGTTACACCCCTTTATGTGAAATAGAGGTAATAACACCTCGGTCTAGCTCGACTCGGTCAGTCCTATTGTAATATGAAAAAGGGTTCGCTTCCCAAAAGGCGTTCCAATGCCACTGATGGCATGTCGAACAGACACCTGGTTCGTCAGTTACGTCCATTTCATTATTCGTGTACAGGTAGGGTCTGGGCCCGGTTCGACTCGGTTAGACTAGCGTGACGCAATGGGTCCCAGGTCTACCTTAACCTTCTTGGGTTCGACCCACTAAAAATTGGCTCAGTTCATTAGGTCTGTCCCATCTGGGTCAACCCATCTTGTTCTCGGGTCGGGGCCGTTGTTGGCCCGGCCCGTTGGGTGGGGCTCCGCCCAACACGCTGGCCCGTTGTGATGCGGGTTTGGCCTTCTTGGTAGAGCAGGGCCAGGATCTCGCTGGCCGGCCAGCCCACGTCCTGGTCTGATTGACCAAAGGGGTACTGTTGTGTCACACTTGCCCCGCAGTTGCGGGGCCATTTCGAACAGCCGGTGGGACGCTTCCCAACAACGATTCAACGGTCGGCCGTTCATCAGACCGACATCTATCATCATGGCATGACGCAGGGCTGTGCCGACCCTTCCTGTCATGGACCTCTTTCTATGGTTGCTGCCACTACCGGCAGCTGTGGGCACCACTCCTTTGTCCAGCACAACGGGTTCATTCCATCCGCCTTCGGCAACAACAGCGTGTTGTTGCGTGCTGCCTTCCACTGCTCGCGGCCGGTTTTCGGGGTCTCAATCGGCCACCGTCGACATGGCGTGCATGCATATTCTTCTACGGGCCACCGGACATGCTCTGGTGGTCCGTTCATGGTGTTTCGTTTTCCTACATCTCTCTTGGGGTGCCATAATCAGAACTTGACCCGCTAATTCACGTTGTCGTCAACTTGGGGAAATTCTCTCCAAAGAACGTAATATGAGCAATGCGGTGGAGGGTCCATGCCTTGTTTGTTTGGCCCGTTCCCTCTGTGTTAAAATGATAGAAGGCAGGACCAATAAAAATAATCATATATTAACTTAAAAGCATAAGCCCTACATGGATAAGATGTGCACTGACGACGATTGATAGAACCTATATCGTCGTTACCGTCATTTCGGGATTCAGTGGTGCTCATCACTGCTATATGAATTTGTCCTTTACCTCCTAGTGGTTAGCATCGGGGTACTTTTCCAGGTCTCTGTTGCTTGTTGAATCGTTGCCAACACCCTAATCAAGCTCCATATAACTAGAATAGGAGAAAGAGTGTGTCCCACACATATAATTAATGAGGATCATTTAATTAATGAATCTCTCAAATTCTAAATAGTGCAGTTACATGTAAAGAAGAGTAAATCCATTTAATGGTTTGACTTGTCAGCAGTCCCGCCACCATCGCTCTCCTATTTGAGAAAAGAAAAAGATATAAAATAACAAAACATGTAATTTTATTAATCTTTCAAAATTTTGAAAATATAAATTTTTCATCCGACCTACTACAGTCGAATTGAATCCTCCCTTAAGCGAATCATATCACTGCGAATTCAATGGTGCAATCATATTTTTAATCAGAGAACTGGTTCAAAAGATATAAAACGCCACCCACATGTCTTCTTAATGTACCATAAAAAAAGTTCAGTAAATTATTAACATTCACCCTCAACCTGCGTCGGTCGAGGTTAGGCTCTGACTAGGGAAAACACGACCCAACGAACTCAATGTTACTCTTATATTATTAATCTATGTTTCTTTTTAGATGTTATGGTTTTTAACAATAAATAAATTGTTACATAATTAATTTATCTATCATAAAAAACTAATTTCCACTGTTGGACTGCACTAGCCAATGTCAGGGTCCGCCGACGGAAATGATGCTCTCACGAGTTCAGTAGTGGTCTCAGATTTTTAATCAGAGGCACTGCTTCAGAATTATAATTATTTGAAAAATAAAATAACATTATTTATTTATTTCATTTACAGTTATTCCATTTTTAGTTTTTCTCACTGGAGGCATGCACCGACTAAACATATGTCACGATTAGGGTAAGCACGCCATCCTGAACGCAACCATGCCATCAGATTTCTGATCCGAGCACATGTTTAAGAGTTATTCCACTTTTTATGTAAAACCACTCATGTGCACTATTTTAAAATTTTCATTTTTCGATGGATCATTTAGGGCACTCCAGGCCTCATAATTAAATGCTTTCACATTTTGTTGTCTCGAAATAATTCTCTATAATTAAAAAAATTATACCGAAATTATGGGGCATTACAACCTTGATAGTGCATCCTTTATGATTAAATGTATCCATAAGTCTTATTTCACAGAGCTAACTCACATTGCGGGGACTATGTTGTTGTCCATCCACATAAAGGACTTCACTTTTTTTTCTCTCCATTAGCTAGTTCAGTAGATCCACTACATTAGATTTTCAGAGCTCCGTCATTAACAAATTGTACTATTCCATCAACCCTCCTCTTGAAATACATTAACATGTTTGCAATACCTTTCATGTTATACAAACAACTGATATCTATAATCTTGGTGTTGTGGCTTTATTACCATTGAGGTGTACGTATATAGGGTTTGATTTCTCAATTTTCTTCTTTTCTTTCCATGAGACATTGGATTGAGTGTAGAACATTGATCCTCTTTCAATTCACTTTTCCTTGAACATGGTTTCTTCATAGTCAAAATCATCTACCATATGAGAAAAACAATTTGAAATATTACCACTATCTTATTAATGAGAATTGACTTTTCTCGGACTTTAGTATGAGGTTTCTATGTCACTCTTCTTCCTACAATAAATGGATTTTTGAATAGTGTTAGAACAAAAAAATATCCATAGAAATTATTATTCTATAAGTATAATGATATGATTTTGTTCTCCTATAATGAATTCTTATTTCTCCCCCATTTAGATGGACTCTTTCCTCTTCTCAATATGACATAGTATATCCCATATATCCATAGGAATGACACTTCAAGAGATGATATGTCTTCTCATTTTTATTGGTCCTTATGAATTATTTCTTTGAAAAAATGCCTACCCGCCTCTCAATCCTAGAAGCTATCAGATTGTCTTATATTCTCCTTTCAGTTTTATTTAAGGGCCTCTTTTTCAGCACTTCTTAGGATTTTTCAACAAGATCAACTTTCATCTTTACTTTATTATATACCAATTTATTTATAACATTTCATGCTTCGACATCAAAATTGATTCAATTGTTTCCCATGTGTGTGGGTCTTTGATCACTCAAAATCATTTAAACTCCCTTAGACCCTCATTTTTCTCTCTCCAACTGCTAAACATCCGAGAACCTACCAAATTGTATTTTATTCTTTTCTTCATTTTCACATGATTTACTTCTGAGCAAACTTCTAAGAGTAACAACTTCTTCTACGGGTCCCCAAATATTTTTTAACTCTGCCTCCAGTCTCGAGGTATGGTCATTGATGACCTATGCCTATTATTTGAATCGGATCTTTAGATCCACTACATCATCATCCATTTCATTGATTGATTACTGTACTTTCACTAGTTCTTCCAGTCATTCAATTTCATCTTCAATATGATCAATATATTATGATAAATTTTTCACTATTTCTTTCTAGTAATGGAATATCCTAAACTTTTTTTATCAATCTTAAAATAATACTCCTATAGTTGTAACATGGGATTGTAAATTTTTTTTGACTAGATTTCTCTAGCGTTAGCTATTAATGGTTCTGACTGTTCAATGGTAGCCATCATGGAATTGTGGTTTCTAGTTCTATGTCTTGGTTCTTATTCTTCAAAGAATTTATTATAATCATCTTCATCTTCATAGATAAAACACATATTTTTTACATTATTTCTAGATTTTATGTCTCCTTTTTTGAAAACCCTTTTCTGATCCTTTTCAATGTATCAATATTAACTTTTAGAATCTTTGAACTTTCTTGAGAACTGTGAAACAATGTGACCAACTTTACTACAATGAAATCAAGAAAGAGGTAAATCCCCTTTAAATTTCCATTTTCCTTTCGAGAACTTCTTTGCAATGAGAGAAAGAATTTATTTTTCCTCATCATCTTTACCACTGTTATGGTTTGAAATTTTTAGTTTTCCCATTTAATTTGAATTCCATTTCCTTGATGAATCGAGTCGTAGAATCATCTGGATTGACACTGAATTTATATGACACCAGGTAACTCAACATATCATCCAGAGAGAGTTTGGAAAGATATATTTCTTCAAGGGCTTTCACCATTGCATTGTACATGGGCTGAAGTCTTCTCAATATTTTCTTTGCAATATCAACATATTTGATTTCTTCACCTAGACCTAAAATTTATCCTACCACTTCAGTAATTCGATTGAAGAAGGTTTTTGTACTCTCGTATGGATTCATTTTCAGATAATCCAAAATATTGTTTCGAATATATTTTTTCACCTATTTCACTTATCTATCTCCTTCATAAATATTTTCAACTTTATTCCACATGGACTTTACTGAGTTGAAACTCATTTTCTTTAGATAGGTCTAATCAGAAAGGAATGTGGTGAGAGCATTCTATGCTTCAGCATCTAAATCATGAATTTTTCTATTTTTATTAGTCATAACCAACCGTGTTGGATCAATAACATGTATTTCTTGACCAGTGGAAAATAGGTCTTCCATTACAAGGGATATTATATGATATCTCATTCTGTTCATCCATATTTCAAAATACTTCAATCAAAGAGGGTGAATCCACTAGCACTGGCAGAATTCTCCATTATGGTAAAAGACAGATCAAACACCAGCATCCTGACTCTGATACCACTTGAAGGACCTTGTAACACACTGGGATGGGTGGGGTGAATCAAGTTTTCAACAATTTCATTTTAATGTTATGGATATTGTCTCCACATTGGTAATAACTTCTTAATTCAATCAGTCGAATGAAAGAAAAAAGATGATAGAAAACTTTTTCTCAGTTCACTACAAAGGGATATGTCCAAGGAGCATATGCCGAAAATTATTTAGTCCTACCTAAATCCCCAAATCTCCAATAGTAGTGGAGTACAAGATTTTGGTTACAGTCACTCTATTATAGGCACACTTCCCTTACAGATTTTCAAGGATGGATCACTGTATCCCTTGGAACACTTTCGTAAACTTTCCAAAGTTCACGGCTATAAAAAAATCCAGCCTCAGTCTATCAACATGAAGGTCACTTAAATAGATTGGATTTGAAGCATTTGTCTCTATCTATCATGAGACATTTCTTGCCTCAAAGACCTGAGTAAATGTTGACAGAAAACCATAACCACTCAACACTGATGCTCAAAATATACCTTTGCAAATCCCCTTCTCAAAGATCAACTATTATTAGAGAATATCCCATGAAAAGATCAACCTCGTACATATCACACCACTTCACAATGATCAGAACTTTGCAGATATCTCTGCCTTACTAAGAACAACCCTTCCCAGAGCTCACTACCTCGCAGAATGACTTACTTCACAATGATTACTATGCCAATAAGAAACACCCAATCTTTTCGAATCCAATGGCTTAGAACCATTGACATCATTAATGTTTTTAAGATACTCCCCATGAAATTCAAGGTCACATTGAAAAACCTGCTTCACATAGCACCACTTGCTTTGTGAAGTCAATCATTTCCTTGTTTTTCACTGCCCAAGTCGTGCAGAATGAAGAGGGGTGGCCTCCTATTTATAGGCACAGTGGAACGTGGAGCACCACTTCATCGGGCAGGAAATCTGGATTGGCCAAAAACGTCTTTGTGGTGTATCTGTCTCTTAAAAATTCATGTTTTAACCATTGAGCACTCCATAAAATCACTTCATACAACTCTATTGCACCACCACAAAGAACCATTCACAGATAAAATCTCATAATCTAATGGCACACAGTCACAATATTTTAGTTCTTCACAAAACAAACTTCATGAGGGCCATATCTATAAAAATCATCCATTTTCCTCATATTCTTAAGACCTTCATGAAAAACCACTTTTTACAATGCTTTTCATTCTCTAAATTTTAGACCCCAAAAATTTGACAATCACTAGGACACGATGTCACCATCCAAACTGAATACAACTCGAACTGTATGATCCATTTCCTTAAAATCGTTCATATCATCCAAGTGGAGATTGAAAATAACAACGAACCATGATCTTTTTTTCGCAAAGAAAATATTTGGTTTCAACAACCTCCCCGTTTGGGGTTTGTTGGTAATCTTCAGATAAATTCACTGATGCGCCAGCCATGATAAAAAATTGAACCTTCATGAAACCACTCACACATCATTCTAATTCTACATGAGCAGTGATCGGTGTAGAAAATAAGTGAGAGAACATGAATTGAGTTCTTATTCTTTTCCTTTATAAAATATCATCGAATTTATGGATTTTTCCCCATAATTTCTGTATCATAATGAAATAGAACACTCTCCATTTCATTTATCCATTCCACCCCATTGTTGGGTATCGAGACTG
Organism: Viscum album; assembly: GCA_963277665.1. Lineage (NCBI taxonomy): Eukaryota > Viridiplantae > Streptophyta > Magnoliopsida > Santalales > Viscaceae > Viscum > Viscum album. The sequence continues at coordinate 994,339,276 of OY728126.1, forward strand.
CGCAGCGGAAGCAGGTGGACCAGGATTTTTAAAATTTCTGCTTCACCGGAGTGACATATCCCTGTCAACACTGGTGATATTGTCCTAGATTAGTCTGAGAATATCACAAGATTTATAAAGAGCATGAAATATTAAACTGAACGTTTACCTTGTTCAGAATTCACGTGTGCAAGTCTTCCGTAGGACGCCGACGAACGTTGCTTGAAGACACCAACATCAGAGCCCTCTAGATCATCCACACACACCTCGTAAATCTTCTTGGGTTCCATTCATCAAGACCTAGGTGCTAGCACAGATCTTTGATGCTTACTTCAGCACAATGATGATCACCGCAAATGAGGAAGCTTTGATCCGGGATGGATGATTGTGAAGATCCTTCTTTTCTTGAGAGACCCTCTCTCTAAATTCCATGAGGAGAGAGATTCTCCCAATCATGACACATGAATAGTATTTGTGGGAGACCTTCTCTCTAACTTATATAGGGAGTGATTAAAATACACGGTATGGATTTCGATCCCCCGTGTAGTAGACGTCCGCAATATAAGTGATATACATAATTATTTATGAAAAATAAAATTATTCCATAAATAATATTTTTAATTTATCACTTACCTGTAATATATAAATATATTACGTGATAATGTTGAGTCTTTAAATTGACTCCTTCCTCCTGCTAATATTAAACGAAGCTAGGATATTTAAATCCCTTTGAATAATATTAATAATTGTATTTACTATATAACATGTAAATACATGTTATAAATTAATTCAAAGAATTATTCCAAACCTGAATAATTTATGAATTTATTTATTCATTGGTGATCCATAAAACATGGATAGTTATCAGAACCTTTGGCGACTCCCGCCAAGTTCTATATTCCAATTATCAGAATAGGGCAGAATCTCAAGGCCCTATAGTGTGTGACCCTCTAGACCCTTATCTCAATAGCAGTGAATAATACCACCGACCTAGAGAGGGGTCTAGCATCCCATCGATGCCCCCTATAGAGATATGTCAAGGTCAAAGCAACGATTTCCTTCCAACTAACACGGTCCATGTAATATAATCAGTTTGTCATCGATATCTTAATAAAGAAGAATGCATACTAGTGTCATCATTCAATATTTACTTTATTTTGTTTGTTGATTTTTCCTGACGGTCTTACTTTCCACTAACATGGCCATGGATTTAATGAAGGTGAAACCATCCTAATCAACCAGGCCTGAAATACCACTTCCTAAACTCAGAAGCGAAAAATCCTTTCTCGATCATTCAATCAATGTCATGCCACTAACGGCGTGCCCGATACAAATTTCCTCACCACGAATTTATCGCCATGGTTTTCGACTTATATCAAATGTACGTAATGAAATGAAATTCATTGATAATGATCTCAATTGTGGAGACTATTACACATGTCTGTAGATAGGAACGACCAATGACATCAGAAACATGTGGTGTTCCTATTAAGTTGGTCTGTCCTCATGATCTCAACAGCTAGAGATCATCATGTGCAAACTTCATGATAAGAAGTCTCAATGCTTATGATCTCCCCGCACCTGATGGTCACACATCATATCTATCCTTTCAGAATGATGTAACTGGACCATAGGACATTACTTTAAGATTACTATCATGGAATCTTAGGGTACTCATTATAGCTTGGGACCTGCTATAACCATTTGATGCGACAGGTAATCTAAGGAAATTTCAAGTAATGAAGTGGATGCAAAAGTATCTACAAAATCATGGAAATATAAACACATGTATAATAACAAACTGAATACATTTAACAATAATCAAAGTATAAAACATGTTCGGTCTAGGGCACCCACATTAAACACACCCACTTGTACTAGAGCCAACTACTAACAGGTTTCAATCTACTAGCTCTCACATGTGAATCATGAATCTGCTGAGAAATGGATTTAGTTAGGAGGTCTACCACGTTGTCATCTGTGGCTAATCTGCTAGCTATCACTTTACCTATTTGAGTAAAATCTCCCAAGAGATGAAACATCCGAAGAATATGCTTTGTCCTCTGGTGAGACCTGGGCTCCTTGGAAATCACCACTGGAGCAGTATTATCAAAATATACTGGAATAGGGTCTGCACTGCTAGGTTCAACAACAATGTCTGAGATAACGCTACATTTCCAGACTGCATTTTTTGCTGCATCGGAAGCTGCAATATATTCAGACATTGCTGTAGAATCAGTAACCACAACTTTCTTTGAGCTTCTCTCACTCACTACACAACCATTCAGGGAAAAGATGTAGCCTGACTGTGATTTCATATCATCATGATATGTCTGGAAACTAGCATCAGTGTATCCCCTCACAACTAGTTCCGCATCTCCTCCATACACCATAAACATATCCTTAGTACGCCTCAATTACTTAAGGATACTTTTAACAGTAATCCTGTGTAGCTCTCCTAGTTTGGCTTGATATCTACCCACCATGCTTGAATAAAAGGCAATATCAAACCTAGTACATAGCATGGAATAAATGATAGAACCCACTTCCAAAGCATAAGGGGCTCTACTCATTCTGTCAATCTCCTCCTGTGTTTGTGGACACATTTTCTTGGATAGATTTACACCATGTGACATAGGTAACAATCATATCTTGGATTGATACATATTGTTCCTTTTGAGTACCTTGTCAATGTATGTACTTTGACATAGGCCAAGAAGCCTTTGAGATATATCTCGATAGATCATGATCCCTAGAATGTACGCTGCTTCACCTAAGTCTTTCATAGTGAAGCATTAATTTAACAATGTCTTAATTGACTGTATGACTTGCACCTCATTTACCATGATTAATATGTCATCAACATATAAAACAATGAAAATTCTAGCATTCCCTTCAACCTTTTTATAGACATAAGACTCTCCTTCATTTTTTTTAAAACCAAAATCTTTTATGTCCTCATCAAAGTGAACATTATTTGATCTTGATGCCTGCTTCAGTCCATAAATGGATCTCTGCAACATGCATTCTTTATTGGAATTATTTGACTTAACCAACCCTTTGGGTATAGTCATATAGATGTCTTCAAACAACTTCCCATTTAGAAAATCTGTTTTGACATCCATTTCCCAAATTTTATAATCATGAAAGGATGGTATTGTAATAAATATTTGGATGGATTTAGGGATTGCCACTGGTTAGAAGGTTTCATCATAGTCAATGCCTCGATGTTGTCTGAAACCCTATGCAACCAGTCTTGCTTTAAAGGTATTAACCTTACCATCCATGTCCTGCATCTTCTTGAATACCCATTTGCATCCAATGGGATTTACATCTACTATAGGGTCTACCAAAATCCAAACATGATTTTGGTACATGGACTCCATCTCAGAATTCATGGCTTCTTTCAATTTGGTAGTTTCTTTGCCTTCTACGGCTTCCTTATAGGTTAGAGGTTCATCATCCTCAAGGACTATGGTGTCACCTCACTCGGTGATAAGAAAACCATAATGCTCTAGTTCTCAAACCTATCGCCTAGTCCTACTTAGTATCTGTGTCTTAGGAACAACTTCTTCTTCCACTTTCTCTTGTGAAGATTGTTACTCTACCAACTCTTTTGCATCTGGAGGATTAACTTCATCGAAGTCAATCTTGATCCCACTATTTCCAGTAGAAATGTGATCCATTTCTCGAAATGTGTCGTTTATTTTTACAATGACTTATCTATCTAAAGGTTTATATAGGTAGTACCCTCTAGTTTCCTTAGGATAACCTATAAAGATACACTTAGTGCTTCTGGATGCTAATTTTTCACTTGGTAAAGTATTGACAAATTCCTCGCACCCCCACACATGCATGTGTGTCAGATTGAGTTTCTTTTCCATACCATAACTGATATGGAATCTCATTTGTAGCATTAGTTGGTACTCGGTTAATGGTATATGATGCTTTCTGCAAGGCGTATACCCAAAAGCATAATGGAAGAGTTGTATGACACATCATTGATCTGACCATGTCAAGCAAGGTCATATTCCTCCTTTCACTAACACCATTCCATAGTGGTGTATAAGGAGGAGTGAGTTTCGATACTATCCCACACATCATAAAGTGATCATTGAAAGCTTGGATAATATATTCTCCGTCTCGGTTTGAGCGAAATGATTTTATCTTCTTACCAAGTTGGTTTTCTACTTCATTTTGTTATTCCTTAAAGAAATGAAAGGAATCTGACTTATAAAGCATTAAGTAGATATATCCATACATACTATAATCATCAGTAAAAGTAATGAATTATAGAAAACCACCCCTTGCCACTACTGGAAATGGACCACATACATCAGTATGTATTAATTCCAGCACTGCATTTGCTCTTTCTCCCTTTCCTGAGAAAGGTGCTTTGGTCATCTTTCCATGTAAACAAGCTTGATAAACATCTAAGGGTTCTAACTATACCGAGTCTAGATACCCTTCTTGATGTAATCTTTGTAATTGCTTCTCCTTTACATGTCCAAGCCTGAAATTCCATAGCCGGGTATTATTTGAGTCATGGTGGTTGATTTTGTCATTGATTTCCATTACCGAGTTTTCTAGTTCTAATATATATAAGCCATTGTTATGATGTGCCACACCATAACATATGTCATCCCTATAAAAGAGAAAACTTTTATTTCAAAACATGAAATAAAAACCCATAATGCCAACCCTTGACACAAAGATAATGTTCCTGGTAGCAGATGGTACATAATAGGAATTTTTTAAAAGAAGAACCAAACCAGTTGGAAAAGTCAAGTGATAGTCTCCCACTACCAAGGTCACCCGACATTCACCATTTGTAGCTTGGAGATATACTTGATCTTTTTCAATCTTCTAGAACCTACTTGGATCCTATATATGAATACAAATGTATGAACAACATGTCATATCTAATACCCAACTTGTAGATAATGATAGATTTACTTCAATGAAAAAAAATACATGAAAGAGAAGCATCAACTTGCTTCTTCTTCCCAGCTTTTCAATTCATCTTCCAGTGGCCTTTCTTGCCACATCCAAAGCAGACAACTTCCTTCTCATTACGTTGCCTCTGAATCTTTTTCTTCTTGGTGGGATGATGCATTTGTGTCTTTGGACATGACATGGCCTTAGACTCCTTTTCCTTGCCCTTTTTTTTCTTTTTCACCATAAGTTCAGATGAATTGGTGTTTTTCAGGTCCTTATCAGCTTGGTGAACTAAAGCCAAAAGATCTGGGAGTGACTTTTTCATACCATTCATATTATTATTGACAATGAATGTCGAGAATCTTGATGATAATGAGGCAAGAATGAGATCCACTGCTAGTTCTTGGTTCAGTTTGAACCCAAGGGCATCAAGCCTCTCAATATACGCAATCATCTTGAGTATGTGAGGACCGCCATGGTGCCCTTATACTAGCCTGCACTTATAAAGTTCACTTGAGATCTCATACATTTCATGCCTATCCCTCTCCTCATATTGTTATGGGCTTTGTTAAAGCATCTTGTTGGCATCCTCTTCGTCATGAATTTTTTGCAATTGGCTGGACATAGATGGAAACATTATGCATTGTACATCAAGTGCATCACCTACATTCTTTCTCCATTTATCATTTTCCACCTTGCATGCTCCCTGAGGAGGCTTATCAGGAATTGGAGATTCCAGTACATATAACTTCCTTTCTTGGCGTTTTACTATGCGCAAATGCCTCTACCACTCCTGGAACTTATAGCTATTCAGGATATTTTCTTTATCCAAGATCGATCGTAGTGATAAATTACGTGTGGTGTTGGTGATTTCCATTTTGATTCTACCTCAGATAAACATTTAGTATTTGGTACTTTGTCTTGATTACCTTTTGACATTTTATTATTAATAAATTATTATATCATTTAGTGTATACCACTATTTTAATGAACCTTAATATCCCTCACTATTAGATTCAGAATACTCTGTCGCATGAGAATTCTAGTGGCAAGGATCCTCGAAACATCCCTCATAGTCTACAAGCTAAGGTTACGACAGTACTTGGAGGGTTTCAAGGTAGGCACTATGCTGGCCAACCACTTTTTCTTGTGGTTCATTGTGTTGTTGAGTAAAGTCCAAGCTTTTGGAATATGAACTTGATTCCCTCAACCTCTTTCCTCTAATGTGATGTCAATTTTGCTAAGGCTAATCCTTGACTACTCAATTTAGTTTAGTCAACCCATTTCTCACATGGAAATGCCCCGGTAGTAAGAGGAACTCTCAACTGAGGCTCATGAGCACCCAAACTGCCGGTTTTGTTTAGATGTGAGAAATGGAAGGAATTTTGGGCTTAATATATCTTTGAGGTATTTTTTTAATATTGATTGAAGAATATAATCTTTTCTATTTATTAAGTTCCAATAGAGATGTCGCGCTCACAACTGAACATGCATAAGAAAATTATTCATCACAACATTATGAATTTTATCTTGTTTACTATCTTATGTGATCATGTAATAATCATGTAGACACATAAAATAATAAATTGTACATATAGTAAATCATGCATTCTGACTGGTCTTGAAATTCTATAATGATCGATCGATAACTGATCAATCATAACCTAGGGGAATCCATACCTGAGTCGATACATGACTCGTGTCGCGGCTTGGCCCAGTCCAAAGCACCCAACTCTTGTCTGGAATACCCCCTCAACATGGTGGGTTCTTCCTCTCAGATCATCACCGTATAAATAAAAATATACTCGCACGTAGGCGAGGGGGTATGGGGTACAAAATACAACCAGTGCAATGGATGTGAAGGCCCTTATACATATTTGAAATTACAAGACGATTCACAGGCCGTAATTTATCTAATTAAATATTACAATCATCGCATGTATTGAATAAATAAATAAATAAATTCCAGACATACACAGGTCGGTCAATAGCTCAAGACCAGTCGAGGTAAAACCGCAATAAAATTAAATTGTAATAAATTTAAATTATGTGAAGGTGTTCTAATAAATTAAATGAATTTTATTAAATTCAAATAATTTATTTATGTCGGTTCCATTTGTTTAATTTAAATTTAATTCCAAAAACTAAATTAAATTAATAAATTAATTTTATTCTAAAAATAAATTAAATTAATTTTTTTGGATTAAAATAATTTAAACCCCAAAATAAATTCCAATTAATTTAATTTTAAAAAATAAAATTAAATAAAATTAATTCAGTGTAGGGTTACCTCTAGCCGAAGAGGAGTCCGACATGATTGTATACCTCCATAAGATGTCGTCCTAGAACCACGACATGACCGCGGCATGACCGCGGCGTGACGACGATGTGACCACGGCGTGACCGTGGTGTGACGTGGCGTGACTGCGGTGTGCAACGATTCCTGCGATGACTGCATGTCCCTATGTGGTCCGAGGGGAGCGAAAGGAGGCCATGAAAGAGGCAGGCCAACCACATGGCCAGCAACCCACTACTCTGGTGAGTCGGCGAGGTGGTTGTCCGTTCCGGTGCGGGCTCATGGCGGCTGGATGGAAGAGGTCTGGTGTGAGGATTTGGTATCTGGCTGGGCTGCGTCCGACGTAGAGGAGGAGGAGGCCAGTGCGGGGTGGGGTGGTAGGACGTAGCCGGTCTAGTTGAGATGAGGCCAGCGCGGGGCAGGTGGCTAGTGCGGGATCGGGGTCCAGTGCGAGGGAGGAGGTCGGTGCAGGATCTTGGTGGCCGGACGTAGCCGGTCTGGCAGAGGCTGGCGCGGAGGAGGTCAGGAGGGGAGAGGCACTATGGTTGCCTCCCTCCTGTGCGCTGCATGAGAGGAGACCCCATTTGCGGCCTTCTTTCATTTTTATTTATTTATTTCTCCTTTAGACAAAAATGACATCCCCCTTTTTTTAATTAAATGGAGAAGACCCCATTTTGGGGTCTTTTATTCTCTCCCTTTTTTTAATTAAAAGCAAGAAGACCCCCATTTGGGGTATTGGTCTTGGTCTTGGTCCCAATCCCTTATATATTTAATTATTATAAAAATATAATAAAATATTTAATATTAAATATTTTATAATAAAATATATTTTTTATGTATATTCTCAATTTGAGATAATCATCACACGAATGGAAAAACACGACATTGATCCGATTAAAATTTTAAATAATCGTAACGTGATCATTTGAAAATGAAATGACATGTGGTGGAATCAGAATGAATCGTTCTACCACACCGAAATTAAATTTAAATGATTATAATGTTTTGGACTCAGAAAAACCATGGAACCTCCCTCCGATACCACTGTTGGGTACCGGGACGGCGCAACGGAAGCCAGTGGGCCGAGATTTATAAAATTGTTTCTTCACCGGAGTGACATATCCCTGCCAACTCTGGTAATTTTTTCCTAGCTTGGTATGAGGATCTCACAAGGTTTATAAAGCGCACAAAAAATTAAACAGAATGTTTACCTTGTTCATAATTGAATCGTGCATGTATGCCATAGGATTCCAGCTATCGTTTCGTGAAGACTCTAGCATCGAAGCCCTCTAGATCATCCACAGACGCCTCATGAATCTACTCGCATGCCGTTTGTCATGATCCTGGTGCTTCCGCAGATCATCGATGCTTAATTCAACGCAGTGATGATCGCTTCAAAGGAGGAAGTTTCGATTCGAGGTGGATGATCTTGGAGATACTTCATTTCTTGAAAGACCCTCTCTCTATATTCTAGAATGAGAGAGATGCTCTCAATCATGACACATGAATAGTATTTGTGGGAGATCCTCTCTCTCACTTATATAGTGAGTGTTTAAAACACGCGATATGGATTCCCGACCCCCGTTTAATAGACGTCTACAATATAAGTTTTATAAATATTTATTTATGAAAAATAAAATTATGCCACAAATAATATTTATAAATTATTAATTACCTGTAATATATATATATATTATGTGATAAATTTGAGTCTTTAACTCGACTCATTCCTCTTGTTAATATTAAACGAACCTAGGATATTTAAATTCATCCGAATAATATTAATACTTGTATTTACTATATAACATGTAAATACATGTTATAAATAAATTCAACGAATTATTCTAAACTCGAATAATTAATTAATTTATTTATTCTTTGGTGATCCTTAGAACATCGATAGTGCTCGGACCCTTTGGTGGGGCCCGCTATGTTATAAATAATTATTCCCAGAATATTATAGATTCTCAAGGAGCTATAGTGTGTGACCCTATAGACCATTATCTCAATAGCAGTGAATAATACCACCGACTTAGAGCAGATTCTAGAAACCCATTGAAGCCCCATATAGAGATAAGGAAAGTCAAAGCAATGACTGCGTTCCTATGAACATGGTTCGTGTAATATAATCTCTTCGTCATTGATATCTCAATAAAGTAGAATTCATACTAGTGTCATCATTCATTATTTTCTTTATATGGTTTGTTGATTTGTCCGGACGGTCTTAACTTCCACTAGCAAGGCCCTAGATTTAATGAAGGTGCAACCATCCTAATCAAACAGGTCCAAGATACCTCTTCCTAAACTCAGAAGCAACAAATCCTTTCTCGATCATTCAATCAATTCCTTGCCACTAATGACATACCCAATACAAAATACCTCACCACAACTTTGTTTCCATGGTTTTCAACTTATATCAAACGTATGTAATTAAATGAAATTCATTGATAATGATCTCAAGTCAGGAGACTATTACACATGTCCGTAGATAGGAACAACCAATGACACCAGAAACATGTGGTGTTCCTATTAATCAGGTATGTCCTCATGATCTCAATATCTAGAGATCATCATGTGCGAACTTCTTGAGATGAAGTATCAATGCTTATGAGCCCCCAGCACCTGATCGTCACACATCATCTGTGTCCTTTTAGAATGATGTAACTGGACCATAGGACGTTACATTAAGATTACTATCATGGCATCTCAAAGTTCTCATTATACCCTGGGACCTGCTATAACCATTTGATGCGAGAGGTAATCTAAGGACATTTCCATTAATGAAGTGGATTTAGAAGATTCTACACTATCATGGAAAAATAAACACATGTATAAGAACAAAATGAAGACATGTAACAGTAATCAAAGTATTAAAAAAGACGGGTCTTGGGCACCCACTTTCAACACCCATTGGAAATGAACCCAATAAACCCAATCCATACATGAAGAGATAAAAAAGCTCCTCCTGGATTTTATCTCCCCCATATTCATACATCACATCCACAAGAAGATTAACATAACTAAAAAAATTAGGGGGTGGGGAATAATGTAACCTCTTTTTGCATTGGGAGGGGGTTGAACACCATGGTTCAGCTATGGTTTCTCAATAACATCCAATGAGAGTGGGTTCCTCATAATATCAGACACTTGGTCACCAATTCCCACATGGACCATTTTGATTACGACTTGATCATTTTTTCCCTTGATGAAGTTATATCAGATCTCAATATGTTTCATATGATAATTATGAACAAGATTATTCATTAGATCAATTTCACAATTTTTATCATAGTAAAACATAATTGGTTGTTTCACCTCATCACCTACGTTAGTTAGTTTCTTCTTCATCCAAAGTAATTAAGTGCACACCTTGGAAGATGATATATATTCAGCTTCAGTATTGATAAGAGAAGTACTTCCATATTTCTAGATCAAACAGTCCACTCATTTCTTCCCAATATATAATTATCCAACACTTGTGGACACTCTATCCACTACATCTCCAACCCAATCAGCATAAAAAAGTACATATTGTTCACTGTCTCTTCCTATAGCAAAGAATAACCCATAACTATGAGTACATTGAATGTACCTCATGATTCGATTCACATCCGCCATATGTTCCTCCTTTGGATTACTATGAAAGCGGGCCACTATGCATATTTTAAAGGTAATATTGGATCATGTCTCTATTCGGTATAGTAGGATTCTTTTGATTACCTTACACATTGTGGGATCCATAGACATCCCATCCTCATGATTTCCGAGTTTTATTCCAACCCACAATCAAAGTTTCCATTGGGTTTCAATCATGCATATTGAATTTATTCCCCAAATCTCTTGCATGTTTTTCCCTAGAAATTAATGTGTAATCCCACTTCTTCATCATGTTAAACCCTAAAAATTATGCGAGTTCACTAATCATGGACATTTCAAATTCTGATTTCATGTCATGGAAAAATTCATCCACTGATCATTTCCAGATTCCACAAAATATAATATCATCCACCTATACTAATACCTTGGACTGGACCCTTTTGAGTATTTTATATATAGAGATTTTGATCCACTCCTCCTCTTTCAAACTCAATCTGTCTCTAATAAGATCCCAACTGAGAGTACAAGGCCTATGGTTCCAGTTTCATGCCATAGATATATTTCTTTAATTTGAAACCCTTAAGTTCATTATTGACAAGAAAAAACCCCATGGGTTGTTTGGTATAGAATTATTCTTCCAAAAATCCATTCAAGAATATAATCTAGAAGTCCATTTAAAAAACATTATAACAAATTTGGATCACCATGGAATGAAATTACCTGATTGACTCTAGTCTTGCTATAGGATAAGAGGTCTCTTCAACATCTACACCTTTGATTTGTGAGTATCCTTTACTAACAAAGCACACCTTGTTTTGACCACATTTCCATGCTCATAAAATTTTTTCTTGATGATCTACATTGAACCAATGACATTGTTTCCTTTTGGTCACTTGACTAGGTCCTATGTCTGATTCATTTCAATCTGATCTAACTCTTCATTCATGGATTTCAACCATGATTCAACCACTGTAACGTCTTCAAATGGGGATGGTTCCACAACAGAAAGAAATGAATATCGAGTATTATTCATTATTCTCCTCATCTGTGTGGGTGAATTCCAATCCTTAATAATGTTGGATTGATCAATTTCTTCTCTTCAATTCCCCCTTTCATATTCAACTAAATTCTCTCGGATCATGGTTTCCTCCTTAGATTTTTCTTCTGATTCATCATCATGATGTGGCTCCTGAGATTTTTGTACACCTTTATCTATTTGGGTATTTGAATATTCTCCATGTTCACAGTCTTCCTCATATTCTATCACATCAGCATATAAATCTCTGGATGCAGTTGTGGTTTTCTTTTCAATGATCCTAACATCGCTGCATTCCACAATCTGTCCCCTGCTCTTGTAGAAACACTTGTAGGATTTTCTATTCAGTGTGTATCCAAGGAAATTTCATTTTGTCTGCATTATCTTCATACATCCCTTTATTTCCTTCTTTTTTTACAAAGAAACATTTCATTCCAAAAACATGAAATTATTTCCAAGAGGGCTTCCTCCCATGCCACAATTCAAATGGTTTCTTCGTCTCACCCTTATCATGCCCTGTTCGATTTTTAATATACACTGTATCTTGAACAAAATATTTCTAGTAATGTTGAGGGATACTACTCTGAATAATCATAGATATTTCTATTTTTTTCACATATCTATTTCGTCACTCCTAAACTCCATTCCACTGTAGAGTTCTCAAAGAAGCTACGTCTTGGCGGTATCATATGCTTCTCCAGGTAATTTTCAAATAAAATTGATGTGTATTACCCTCTATTTCTAGATTGGATCACATTGATTGTCCATCATATATCATTATCAGCTATTCTATGATATGATTCAATGAAATGAAGCACTTGTTGTTTCCTTTGAATAACCATTACACATGCAATTCTATTATAATCATCTATAAAAATGAATATGTACCTTTGTCCATGAGTTCTGACAACATTTATCAGGATACAGACACCTCTATGAATGAGATCAATAAGATGAAATCACATTTTCTTCTTTTGATGATATGAACTGCAAAACAGCTTCCCTAAAATTAATGCATGACAAGACATTTCATGTTCACCCTTCAGGTTGGGAATATCTATGAGCATCTTCTGTTTTTATATCTTACATGTTTTTTGATTTATGTTCTTCGATATCTGATGCCACATTTTATTTCCCGTATCAACTATCATGTGGCAAGTGTTTCCATTACTATCAACCTGATACAAGTTTCCTTCTGTTATGCATCCTTTCATAAGTGAATTTCCAATATTTCCCATGATAGTGCAGCCTTTCTGATTAAGAGTAACTATAAGTCCTGAGTAACATAGTTGAATCACAGTAAGGGGATTATGAAGTAGGCCATACATATAAAAAACATCAAGTTCTTTGTATCTCCATTAGCTACTTGAGTACTTCCATTGCCTTTTACTTTTAGATCACCATAATTACCAAATCATACCTCTCCATTAACCCTCCTCTTCACATTCATTAACATGTCTGAATTACCAATCATATAATATGAAGAACTACTAACCTGAATCCATTTGTTCTTGCTTTTTGAATCTTTTAGGGATATCTCTACAAGAGTTGATTTCTAAATTTTCTTCTTTTATTTCGATGAGACATTGGATTGAGTGTATGAAACTGATGTCCTTTCAATTATCTCTGCCATGTACATGTGTTATTTATAGTAAAAATAATTTTATCGTGGAGAAAACCTATTTGAAAGAGAAACAATATCTTTTCGACGATCTTTGACATGTCTCGGACATCAGTATGAGGTTTCCATGTTAGTCTTTTTCCTGCAATAAATTGATTAATGGAAAACCTTAGAAATCAAATATCCATATAAATTTTTTCTTCTATAAGTAGAAGAATATTATTTTGGTTTCCTATGTTGCAATCCAAGATCTCCCCCATTCAGATAGATACTTGCCACATTTAATTTTAAAATAGAATGACCCATATATCCACAAAACTGACACTTCATGAGAAAAAATGTCTTCTCACTTCTATTGGTCTTCATGCCTTCTTCCTTGGGAATTTCTTTTGACTACATATCATTCCTTGAAGCTAGAGGATAATTTTTTGTTATCCTTTTAGTTTCATTTAAGGGAATCTTTTTCAGCTCTTCTGGTGATTTTTCAACATGATCAACTTTTATCTTTAATTTATTCTGGCCTACTTTATTTTCATCATTTGTTGCTTAGACATCACAACCATTTACACTATTTCCCATGTGTGTAGGTCATTGATCACACAAAATCTTTTCATCTCCATTAGACCCGTGTTTTTATCTATCCAGTATCTTAGATTCTGAGAACCTACAAAATTGTGTTATCTTCTTTGCTTAATTTGAACTTGATTTACTTTTGAGAACATTGCTAAGAGAAGAAAATTCTTCTTCAAGTCCCCCAATTGTTTTTGAATTCTCTTCTAGTCTCGAGGTAAGTTCATTGGTCAAATCTTCTTATTGTTTTATTATGAGCTATAATTCCACTATATCATCTTCCCTATAAAGGATTGATGACTGTACTTTCACCAGTTCATCCAGTCATTCAATTTCATCTTTAAGCTGATCAAAATATTCTGATGATTCTTCCAACATTTCATTCCACTTATGAAATCTCTTACACTTATTCCCAAGCTTACCAAATGATTTCTTATGTTGTTACATGGGATTCGAATTAGTTTTCAAATGGTTACCTCTAGATTTATCTATTGATTGTTCTGAATTTTCCATGGTAGCCATCATGGAGGCATGGTTTTTAGTTTGAAGTTCTAGTTCTTCTTCATCATAGAATTCATTATCATCATCTTCCTCTTCAGAGAAAAAACTCTTCTTTTGTACTTTCATTCTATATTTGATGTCTCCCTTTTTGAGAATACTTTTCTAATGCTTCTTAATGTGTTCATCTTTACTTTCATCATCTTCAATATTTCATGATCAATGAGAAGAAATCTTCCCAACATTGCCACAACGAAAGAAAGAAATAAGTAACATTCAATTTTTATTTCAATTTTTTCTTCTCGAATTTCATCGAAATGATAGATAGAATTTATTTGACATAATCATCTTCACCACTTCCATCTTTTTAACTTTTTAGTTTGTCCATGCCATTGAAGTCCATTTTCATTCTCACGTGATTCGTAGCATTATATAGCTTTACTCTCAATTCATAATCCACCAGGATGCTCAGTAGATCATAAAAAGAGAGTTTGAACATATATATTTCCTCAAGGGCTTACACCTATGAATTGTAAAGGGGTAGAAGTCTTCACAGTATTTTCTTTACTATGTCAACGTCTTTTATTTCTTCACCAAGACCTCAAATTTATCAAACCACATCAGTAATTCGATTGAAGAAGGAGTTTGAATTCTCATCAAGATGCATTTTTAGATCTTCCAGCATATTCTGCGTGACATGTAGTTTCGCCTCCTTCAATTTTCTATATACTTACAAATTATTTTCATGTTTATCATACATGGACTTTACTAAGGTGAAACTCATCACCTCTAGATAGATCTTGTCAGAATGGGATGTGATGAGATTATTCTGTGCTTTATCATATGTATCGTGAATTTTCATGTCTACATCAGTCAAAGCCAGATATGTTGGATCAGTAACATGTATTCCTTGCACAGTAGAAAATAAGTCTTCCATTACAAGGGAACTTATATGAGATATCATTCTATTCTTCCAAATATGAAAATTACTTTCATCAAAGTAGGGTACTCCACTAACACGATCACAATTCTCCATGATGGAAAAAGATAGATCAAACACCAGAAACCTCACTATGACACCACTTGAAGGACCCAAAAATACCTAGAGAGTGGAGGGGTGAATTATGGTGTCATAATTTTCTTTTTATAGTTTTGGATCTTTGATGTGGCAGTGTTTTCACACTCTTTCCAACATCCTTTTTGTATTTTTATTGACATTTTATTTTAAAATGTTGTATTTAGTTAATAATTGATTAATGTAGTCATTGTGTACTTTGTTGTGTAAAATAATCAATTGTAGATTAAATCAGGTGTTTTTAGTTTTCATTATTGTATTTTTAAAAAATTCTTAAATTAAATTAGTCTTGTGAATTTTATTATTATTTAATTATTCATTAATTTTTTACAGTTTCTCATTCCAGCTAGTTTATTAATTCATTAATTATATATTGGTAATTTGTTAATAAATAACTCATTTTAGTATTTAGTCTTTTAATAATTTAATTAGTTTTAACAATTTATGTTTATTCAATTAATATTTATTATTATTTAATTAATTGGTTAATTATTTTAAGTAAGTAATTTTAAAGATTTTAATAATTTCTATAATTAATTTGTTTATAATACAAATATATTTATTCTATTAAATAAAGAATAATTAATTTTATTATTTAACATTGTTTTATTTAGATTTTAATTCCATTCATTTTAATTTAATTTATTAAATGATTAATCTATTTTTAGTTTTAATAATTTATTTAGTTTTATTTAATTTAATTGTTTTGTTTATTTTGTAGGTGTTTTTGTGTGCTACGGTCTCTTCATGATCACGGGGCCACCATATTGCCTCAACATTACTATCTCACAATGATAATCACTCACGGTGGCACACCCAACTCCAGCCACCATTCTTATTCATTGTCTCATTGTTTCACTCAAAGTGAGATAGTGAGACACACTCATGTTGCCAGAACGTTCTACCCACAATATCTATTTTACTTCACCTCACCAAACCCATTTCTCACAGTCTCACCCTGAGTTTCACTCACAGTGCGTGTCTCACCGTAATCTCCAACAACCCACCAGCTTCTTCCTTACTTCGTTCCACAGGAAACCTGGAACCATTCCGATTCTCCTTTTCTCCCTCCTCATCCACGAATCTCCATGGTGTCAAAAACAAATCAATCCCACAACAGAAATCTAATTCAATCAACCGCAGTTTGAAAATTGAAATCAAAAAATCAAAACTTTAGAAACACGAGAACTCAAAACAGTAAATTGGATTTTCGAAGGTCACGTGATATTTAATTCGAACCTCCCTAAACCCCATCGTCCCCCCTCTAACCATCATGGAAAACACAATTCCACTCCTTCTCCGCTTCTCCCCGCACACCAACAAAAAATAAAATTCAACACACAACAATTTATAAAATTTTCAATAGATACAACTAATTAAACCAGAAATCCACAACAAATTGAATACCAAAGAACCCCCAAATCAAATTATAGATCCACCAAGATATATTAAAACTAGAAAATCCAGTTCTGAACCCCCTTTCTACTTCCTCACCTGGGCCTCTCACTGCAAACCCGTTCTTCAGAACTCACAGCACAGAATCCCCATCTCCAGTCTCAGCCGCACCCCATGCTCCATAGCTGGAACCCGCACTCTAGCCTTGCAATTAACAAGCCAGTATCCACCCCTAGCCGTCCCCTATAGCTGAAGTCAGTGAAAATGGTTTCTTCATGCTACCCACTCTTCTCGAGCTCCACCTTGCTTCCTCTCTCTAAAACCAAAAGTCTCTATCACCCTTCTCCCTCTGCCCCAAAGTCGTCGCACCGCTCCCTTCCACCTCGTTGCGGCCTGACCTCCCATTTGTGCTGAACCCCCCCTCTTCATTTTATCTTGTTTTTAGTTTTTATTCTATTTAATTATGTTATCTAATATATATATATATAACAAATAATAAAATAATTATATTTATATTAATAATTGTATATAAGCATATATATAATATTAGTATATCATATTAATAAATATAATAATTATATTTACGTTTCATAATAATAATAATAATATTATTATTATTAGGTAATATATATATATATATATATTAATATATATTTTAATCTATGTAACAATATTAATATATAGTTATTTTAATTTCATTTTTATAAAAAAAAATTTCTGTTGTTCTGTGCAAGGGGAGCTTCTTATAGATGCAGGGAAAAAATAAGTTCATGAGAAAAACACGAGAATATTCATGAGGCATTTACAGTGGAATTGTATACACTTACATAGAGTTCACCAAAAATCTCATGAGGTGCACATAAAAGTGTGCCATGTGGATTTTTTGATTTGTAGAGGGAAGAAACTAGCTTGCTGCGCGAACATCATTTTCATTCAGTTAGGAGAAATTGCTCCAGTGACCAGCGCTGGAGGAGCAGGGCATTGAATGCTAACGGGGAGGCGAGGGAACACCTAGAGAAAGATTCTAGAGACTTATGTGGGTTATTAGAATACGTGACAAGCACGAGAGGAGGGGGAATTCATACATCTATTAAAATATAGGGGACTAGAGATAGGTAGGGAGGCTGATCTAGACTGGGGGAGCAGAGCAAGAAGAACATACAACATCTTCCTTCATGAGAATATTGGAGTGTCGAGAGTATCTGATCAGATCATGACATACCTCATTTACCAGTTTGAGACATTGAGCGCATTCCTGCATCGCATCCACCATTGAGTAGTAGGAATTAGCAGCTTTTGGAGATGTAGGAGGGAGTTCGAACATCTTTGTTTTCCCTATGGTCTATTTTTCTGCAACTCAATTTAACATTAAATTCATTGTTTCTTACTCTATTGTTGCATTAAACCCAATAATTATATCCATCTATATTCCTTAAGGGGGGAATAAGATGGTTGATTAGGTTTGTTCTGTCTGATTTATGCATTGTATAATTTCATGGCATGTCTCTCTCACTTGGAATAGATTTTTGTTCAAAACAACAAGGTTGAGTGAAAAAAGATCTTGATTTAATTTTAGTGAATACTGTTTTAATTTGAGGAACTCTCCGACAAGTAAGTTAAGCTCAAACGAGAGAGTCAGACTGAACTCAACTGACAAGTTGAGTCTTGTGAAATCTGACTTTTTTATCACTATAGGATAGAATGACAGCTACAGTTGAAGGACTGTAATAATTATTTCATCACAAACTAACCAGATGACAAATCTGGACAGTATCTTTATGTCAGGTCCATATTTTTTAGAACTTTTGTTCATGAATAAGGCTAAGCAATATCAAATCGGCCATTGGACTTTCCCCCTACTCATCTGTAGGTTTTTTACACCACAATTTTCCTTGCTGCTCTATCTAATCCTATTTCACTCACCATATCACCTTCATTTCCTCACAAACCAATTCTAACTCTCTCCAATTTACCACCACCAACATTGTTAGTTTACTTTGTGTGAATTTTTTTTAGTTTTATTTTTTAAGTCGCCAAACACAACATAAGGCCTCCCTGTGGTTCGACCCTATCTTGCCACTTTCCTAACTAGTACGTAGGTTATAAATTTTAGTTTGTCTCCCTTGACCAAGGATGCGAGAGTGTGAAAATGTTGGGGCTGTTGCTCAGGATTCTAGGTGAAATAAAAAACCAAACAAAAAATTCACATATATAAAAATAAAAAAAAATTTATAAAAAAACAAAAAAAAACAGAAAAGGGAAAATAGAAAAAAAAATTGTGAACATGTTGCTTACAAACCCAGTCTATGTCTGAACACTTAGTACATGGTAATCCTAATATTGATAAACACATCAAGGAAGTGAAAAAGAACAAAGACATGGTCATAATATAAGATAAAGAAATAAAAACTTGAACAACACACTTCCTGAGAATTTGAATCAACATGGAATGATGAACCAACCTGGGAATGAGATAGGTGAGATGCATAGTTTGAGTTAATTCATGCTACCTTCAGTTTCTAGTAATCCTTCGTGCGTTATACTCTCTCTTAGGTACATAAATTACAAGATCAAGCAAGCTATGCTTATTCAGATTCCCACCTTCAATTTAATTCATAGTGAAGACTCTATTGACATCATTAGAGCCTTCTACTATAGTGTCCAGCAGTTACCACTTAGGGTTGTCACTGAGGAAGAGCTTAAACTAAGAGTGTTCCCCTTCTACCTCAAGGGAAATGCTAGGTCTTGGTTCCAACAGTTATAAGATGAAATCATTGTCACCTGGGATCATGTTTACAATGGTTTCACAATGAAATTATATCCTAGGAGGTTGATATCTGATATTAGGAAAAAAATTACTGGATTCCTTCCTGATGAAGGAGAACTATTTCATGAAGCCTGAGATAAGTTTAGAGGGTTACTTTGGTAGTGTTCAAACCATTAATGTACACCCCAATTCCTCATGGAAACTTTCTAAAACAGTCTCACCCCTTACTACCAAACCTTGGTGGATCAGTCTTCTGAAGGATATATTAGTGATAAGATTGCGGAGGAACTCAAACAAATCATTAATACCTTAGCACAAAATTTCCAGCACAAATACTCTAGGACGATAACCATTGTGAGAAAAGAAACTTCCCTTGTTCCTCAAGCTTAATCCCAAGCTTATGGGTTCATTAATGAGAACCCACATCAATCCCTTAAGGATCAGTGCCACCACTGTGGCATGTATGGCCATTCTCAAACCTTCATTCCAAACATCGATATGCCTGTCCAGCATTATGGGAGTGCCATCTTTGATGTCTATGGACCTCGGATGCGGCCTAGGGTTGATCCTTTTTCTAACACCTATAAACTAGGGGTATATGAAAAATCCAAAACTTTCATGGAGGGAGCCGAGAGTCCTCTGACGTACTGCCCCTCCTAGTTTCTTGCAGCCTCCTAGGCAGCAATTCTAACCCCAACCCCAACCTATGTCTGAGTCATCCAACTCAAAAGATGAGGTGAGAGAGATGTTTTGTCAATTTATATGGAGGTTTGATGAAAAAAATACTAAAATTGATTTTGATATAGTTCAAATGGATACTATAATAAAGAACATGGAAATACAAATGGGGCAGTTGGCTAGGGATGCTAGTAATAAAAAATGGGTAGGCTTCCTGGCACCATTGAATCCAATCCTAGGGATATTTACATGGTTGTGACCACTAGAAGTGGTCTCCAAACTCACCATGATCCTCGGAAAGAACCCCAAAGTGCTGAAAATGATAAACTGGATGAAGCTAGAACATAAAATCTAAAAGAACCTGAATCTGGAGAACTGGACAGCACCACATGAATCCCTCCAGTTCCTACTGTTCCAACTGAAAAACCCATCAATAATGGATTGAAAATATAAGACAATAAAGTGAAGAAAATTGTTGAAGATTAAACTGTAGAGATGCCCCTAATTGTGAGGAATTTTGTTCATGAAATTCCCTTCCCATAGAGAATTAAGAAGCTAATTCATGATTCTGAACTGTTGAAATTTTTTAAAGTGGATAAAAAGATGAAGATTGATATCCCATTCTTGGATGAATTGATTCAAAGCCCATCATATCTGAAATCACTCAAGAAAATCTATTCAAAAAAAATACATTGGATGAATTTTCCACCTATAGCTTAACATAGGAGTGTAGTGTTGTCTTGCAGAATAGGATATCTCCTAAGATTAATGACCCAAGAAGCTTTTTCAACACTATAACTTTTGGGGATAGAGGTGGTATGTTCAACTGCTTGTGTGATCTGGGTGCTAGTATTAATCTGATTCCACTGTCACTTTTTTAGCACCTGAGATTAGGAGTTCCCCAACCCACCACAGTTGTGTTCCAACTTGCTGATAGGTCCATTACTCATCTAGTTAGTAGAGATGATGATCTGTTAGTGTGAGTAGGAAAACACTTTTTTCCTGCTGACTTTATTATCCTTGATATGGAGTGTGACCAGGAGGATCCTATCATTCTTGGTAGGCCTTTCCTAGCCACAGGGGGAGCTGTGATATATGTGTCTATGGGGAAACTGATTATCTATTTTGGTGAGCAAAAAGAAAAATTCAATATGTTTATGAATATTCAAGAACCCACCCACCCATTCTTTCCCAATGATGAAATGTTAGTTTTTGAGAGTAGTGCTGATAAGGAGGAAGAAGAGTTTCTGAGAATGATTATTGAAATCAATAGTGAACCTGAAATCCTTGATGCCACTTGCGTGGGCATCAACTCACGTAAGGAGATAGAATTTTTTGATGAATATAAGAGAGACTTCTTGGAGAACATAGATGAGTTCATTTTGGAGCACATTATTTCCCTAAGAGAGGAGTCTGAGATTTAAGAGATATCTTTTTCAAGCTCTAGCACTGAGGAAAAAGCCTTCTCTACTAACTTAGTCAAGAGGTAGAATGAAGATCTTGGGCCACCTAGACCTAAGTGTCTTCCCCAAAGCTAGTCACCAACCACCCTTGAACTCAAACCCCTCCCTACCCTCCTCAAATATTCCTTTTTTCGAGACAGTTTCACCCTTCCTGTGATCATTTTATCTAACCTAGAGGTGGGTCAAGCGAAAAATCTGCTTACTGTTTTGACGATGTACATGTCTGTCATAGGCTGGTCAATTGCTGATATCAAGAAGATAAGTCCATCCTTCTGCATGCATAAAATTGCCATGGAACCTGAGTGTAATCCCAGAGTAGAAGACCAAATAAGAATCGAACCAAACTTGAAAGAAGTTGTGAGAGAAGATGCAATTATGTTGCTTGATTCTGGAATAATTTTTCCCACATCTGATAGCCCCTATGTCAGTCATGTCCAAGTGGTACCCAAAAAGTGTGAAGTGACAGTGGTCACTAATGAAAAGAAACAGAAAATCCAAAAAAGGGCAGTGAATAAATGGACAGCCTGTATAGAATACTGAAAGTGGAATGCCTCTACAAGAAAGGATCACTTTCACATTACATTTTTTGATCAAATGTTAGAGAGATTGGCAGGAAATGAATTCTTGTGTTTTCTTTATGGTTATTCTGGTTACAACCAGATTTCCATTGCACCTGATGACCAAGAGAAAACCAGCTTCACCTGTTAATTTGGGACATTTTCCTACCAACAGATTCCCTTTGTCTTCTGTGGTGATCCTGCCACTTTTCAAAGGATTATGATGGAAATTTTTAGACATGATTGAAAGGATAACTGAAGTGTTCATGAATGAATCTTCTGTTGTGGTAAATACCTTTGAGAACTATCGGATGAACCTGGAATTAGTGTTATCAAGGTTTAAAGAGACCAACATAGTCTTAAAATTGCAAAAGATCCAATTCATGGACACAGAAGACATAGTTTTGAGACACAAATTTCGTAATATGGGGTTAGAGGTCGATAAAGAAAAAATTTAAGTCATAAAATAGTTTCCCCCACCTAAAAATGTTAATGGAATTAGATTTTTTTTGGGTCATGTTGGGTTCTACATGAGGTTCATTAAGGAATTTTCTAAGATCACTAGACCCCTATGCTCTCTATTAGTTAAGGACACACCCTTTTTCATTGATGAGACATGTCTAGAGGCCATTAATCTGGTGAAGGATAAGTTGACAACTTCACTTGTAATCATTGCTCCTAACTGGAAGTTTCCCACTGATGGTATGTGTTATTCTAGTGAATTGGCAGTTGGAGCTCTGTTAGGATAGAGGAAGGATATTAAACTTCATTTTATTTACTATGAATTGAAGCTATTAGACAATTCCAAGAAGAATTATTCGACCACTGAAAAGGATTTGGAAATTGTGATGTTTGGTTTGGAAAAGTTCAAGTAGTATTTGATAGGAGCAGGGATCATAATTTTCACAGATCGTTTAGCCCTTAAGTACTTGCTTTCTAAAAAAGACACCAAAACCCTAACTCATGAGTTGGACCTTGCAGTTATAGGAGTTTGATTTACTAATTAATGATATAAAATTAACTGTGTATGTAGTTGTAGATCACTTATCCGGATTTCACAATTCCCTAATTAAGGAACTAAAAGAGATCAATACTTCTTTCAGTGATGTGCAATTGTTTACTTCTTCTATGCATCTGTCTTCTGGTTTGTAGACTATGCCAACTTTCTAGATGCTGGGGTCATGCCCAAGGATCTCTCACAAAACCAGATATAATATTGCATATATGAACTGAAATATTTTTTTGGCATGACCCAATTCTCTTTTGAAGATGTGTTGATGGGATTCTAAGAAGATGTGTGGTTGAGGATGATATTTTTCCCATAATTGAGAGTTGCCATTCATCACCTTGTGGTGGACACCATGGAAGTGAATGGACAACTCAAAAGGCCATACATGCTGGTTTATACTGTCCAACACTGTTTAAAGATGCTAGGAGTCTGGTTATTGGCTATGAGAAATGTCAAAGGTTGGGGAATGTTGTAAGATGGAAAGAACTACCCCAAAAAGGTATTTTGGAGGTCGAAATATTTTAGGTGTGGGGGATTGTACTTCATGGGACAATTACCATCCTTTTATGGGAATGCATACATTTTGGTTATTGTGGACTACGTGTGCAAGTGGGTTGAGGCAATAGCGCTGCTCGACAATTCATTTTCTAGTGTTGTGAAATTCATCAAGAAAATACCTTTTACATATTTGGTTTCCCTCGAGCATTCGTCACTGATAATGGGAATAATTTCAAGAATTATAAGTTCAAAGGTTTGATGGAGATGTATGGGTTCTCATATAGGATAGGAAGTACTTATCACCCACAATCTAGTGGGAAAGCAGATGTTTCAAATAGAGAGCTCAAATGTTTTTTAGAGAAAACGATTTCTAGCTCTAGGAAATACTGGTCAAGGATGTTGGATGAGTCCCTTTGGGACTACAGAACTGCTTATAAGACTCGTATAGGGATGTCACCATATATGATTCTCTTTTGGAAAACATGTCATCTACATGTGGATTTACAACAAAGATCATACTGGGAAGTGCATGAACATAGCATAGATTTAAATCTGGTGGTGAGAGGAGACTACTAGAGCTGATTGAGATGGATGAGATTCTACGAGAGTCTTATGAGAATGCTAAAATTTACAAAGAACGAACTAAGGTTTTTCATGACTCAATCATTCATAATAATAATTTCAAGGTTGTTGAAAGGGTCATACTTTTCAATTCAAGATTGAAAATGATTCTAGGAATGTTGAAGACCAAATGGTCTGGAACAATTACCAGTGTTCGAGTCATGGTTAATGGAGCTTTTGAGATGTTTCAAGAAGATAATTGACCATTCTTAGTAAATGGTCAAAGAATAGACCACTTCTTTGAATGGATAATAAAGGGATTGGATGTCATCTCTCTGTTGGAATAATGAGCTATTTTAAGTCTAACAAAGGACAATATACTCAGTGTTTCATGGGAACTAACCCATGGTTTCTTTATTGTTTTCCTTTTATTATTTTTCTTAAATAAATTAATCTATGCTGCTTGGTCAAAAGTTCAATTTCTTACCATCTTGATGGTGCTTCATGATCTGTTTTGGTTTTAGAGAGATAGTTGTTGCTCCCAAAAACATGACCAAGAAACCTCAAGGGAGAAATTAACTACATCATATGGATAACATTTCATTCTACTCACTCCCTTGGGTTACTTGTCATGAACTGGGAACTCTAAAATATTATTTTTAATTATTTGAACATTCATGTTAATGAAGAGGGGTAACAACCCACTACTATTGACAAAGATATATCTATGAAATTTTGTGTTAAAGCACAATAATTCAGTGAAGTGTTGTTCTGCCCTTTTTCACTTTTAACTACCTGATTAATCATTACTCTAAACTATGTGTGGGGGACATAACCCTAATATGTAAAAAATGAATATTCTTTCTCTTTCATGGGAGTTTAGATTATAGTATCAAGAGAGTTGAAAAATTATATTTATCATATTTTTGAAACATTCTTGCACCCACTGATTTCAATTTCATTATGCTACTACTGCACATCACGGTTCATCATTCATCTTAGTAAATGTTATTTATACAATATTATTTCGGCTCACAAATATTCAAAGCATGAAAATTTTAGGAATATAAATACACTTAGTTGTTGGAGATGGTTGGTGGGGTTGGATTATTCAATTTTTGTTGGTTTGTTTTTTTCTTTTCTCTCACATTTTGAGTGGAAAAGAAAATTTTCGAACTTCATTGCTACCTCTCCAAATCTTTTTTAAGCTGAACTGTTTATCTATTTTGAACATCTAATGACTTACACCTTAGAATTAAACATTGGAGAAAGTGTTTGGTTTCAAGTGTGGGGGGGAGATGGGTCATTCTAGTGTCATGATGAATTCCACCATCTTGAACCTGATTTAGTGGTTGCATAAAAAATGGTCAATTTTTTTTAAAAAATGGTTCAAAATTCCTTAATTTTTTTCAAATTCTTTCATTAAATGATGTAATTTGGAGTTTCAATTGTATTTAACTTATGTCTTGTTTAGTGGATATTTTTTTGATGGTTATTTAGAGTGGCACATAGTCAAAAATGGTCAAGCATGAGTGATTGCTCAGTGGAATTTTTCACTTTCTCTATTAATTTTTCTTTTTTATTGAACTGAGGATGAGAGTGTGACATGATAGGTTTTTTGGAATGAGGATCATGAATTGTATTAAATATAAGTTCTCACTGGAACCTAGGGGAGTCACATCTTTATTAAATAAGATTCAGTCTCTTTAGGAAGTTAACATGATTGTTTTTAATTATGTTTTTTTGTACCTAGAGTAAAATGGGAAAATTGGATCCCATGGTGGGTATCAAAGACAAGGAGCACTAGGTGAATTTTTGTGAATAAATAAAGCCAATTTTAATCTTAATAAGTGCTATGAACAGTGATATGTACATGTAATTTGGATGGGAAAGATTAAAATAATGTTCCCTTATCAAAATGAACTCATTACGATGATGGGAGTTTTGAACCCAAATGAAGAAGGGAGAAATTGCCATGGTTAATTTTTATTGGAGTTGAGCCAATAAAGTGATGAAATTTATGGACATCAATTTCTGGAACTAGGACGTTGGTGAGAATGGAAAGTGATCTATGATATGTTTTAAATTAAACTACATCTAACCTTTTATCACACCTTGAATTAGAACTTGAATTGGAAAATGAAGTAGGACAGTTAATGAATACACATAGGAGCATAACATACTTGACAGTGTATGAATTTCTGAGGATTTTGAATTTCGGTGAGTATTTGAAGCTAGGAAGGATATCATTTTTGAACACCTTTGAAAAGTCTCACCTACTGTTGTTCTTGATCCTATGGGTATTACAGTTTAGTCATGCACCTTTTGAGATTAAACTCACAAATCATATCTCTGTTTTGAAGGTAAAAGCATGTATTTTTCTAGGAAAAAAAGTATTAAGTATGGGGGAGTTTGATGTGGCAGTGTTTTCACAGTTTTTTGGCACATCCATATTGAAAATTTTATTGTCTTTTTTATTTTGAAGTGCTTTTTTAGTAAATATTTGATTAATGTTGTGATTTTGTAATTTGTTGTGTAAAATAATCAATTGTAGTTTAAATCATGTGTTTTTAATATTCATTATTTTCTATTTATATAATTTTTAAATTATATTATTCTTGTGAATTTGATTTTTATTTACTTATTCTTTTATTTTTTACAATTTTTCATTCCAGTTAGTTTATTAATCCATTTATTTAATTATTTAAATATTTATTGGTAATTTGTTAAAAAATAACACAATTTTGTATTTAGATGTTTAATAATTTAATTATTTTTAACAATTCAAGTTTATTCAATTAATATTTCTTATTCATTAATTAATTTGTTAATTATTTTATGTATGTAATTGTAACCATTTTAATAACTTCTAGAAATAATTTTTTTTTAAATACAGATATATTTATTCTTTTAAATAAGGATTAATTATTATTATTATTTAACATTGTTTTATTTAGTATGTAATTATATTCTTTTTAATTTAATTTCTTAATTGATAAATCTATATTTAGGTTTAATAAATTATTTAGTTTACATTAATTTTGATTGTTGTGTTTATTTTACAGGTGTTGCAGCGTGTCGCGGTCTTCTCACGGTCACAGTGCCACCATATTGCCTCAACTTCACTCTCTCAACAGGGGCATCACTCACGGTGGCACACCCAATTCCAGCAACCATTTCTCTTTCACTGTCACATCTTTTCACTCACTGTGAGACCATGAGACAAAATCACGGTGCCACCATGTTCTACTCACTGTATTTATTCCCCTTCACCTCGCCAAACCCATTTCTCATGGTCTCACCTTGAGTTTCACTCACGGTGCGTGTCTCACCGTAATCCCCTGTCACCCTCCATATTCATCCATGCTTCCTTCCACAATAAACCTGGCTTCATTCTGATGCTCCTTTTCTCCCTCCTCACCCACATATCTCTACTACATCAATATCAAATCAATTCCACACCAGAAATCCCATTTACCCAACTGTAGTTTGAAAATTGAATTCAAGAAATCAAAACATTAGAAACAAGAGAACTCAGAACTGTAAATTGGATTTTTGAAGGCTGTATGATATTGAGTCTGAACCTCTCTAAACCTCATGGATCCCCCTCTCTCCATCATGGTAAACACAACTCTACTCCTTCAATACTTCACCCCGCACACCAGCACACAAATAATTCAACAAACAACAATACTTAAAAATTCGATCAGACACAGCTAATTGTGCAAGAAATCCACAACAAATTGATGATCAAAGAACCCCCAAATCAATATATAGATTAAAAAAGATCTATTAAAACTAAAAATACAGTTCTTGAACCCTTTTATACTTCCTCACATAAGCCTCTCGCTACAAACCCTTGCTTCGGACCTCGCTGCACAGCTTCCCACCTCCAATCTCGGCTGCACCCCTTGCTCCACTGTTGGAACCTGCACCATGGCCTCACCATCCGCAAGCCCAGCTCCACCCATTTTCGTCCCCCATAGCTGAGCCAGAGACCATACCTTCATCAGGATGCCCCCTCTACTCGAGCTTTGACTCACTTACTCTCCCTCAAACCATAAGCTGATATCTCCCTTCGCCCTCTACCCCGAAGCCGTTGCGCCGCTCCCTTCCACCTCTCTACGGTTACACCGCTCATTTGACCCGAACCCCCCTCCCCACTTCGTTTATTTTTTTTAGTTTTTATTATATTTAATTATATTATATAATATATATATCACATATAATACAATAATAATAGTTATATTAATAGTTGTATATAAGCTTATATATAATATTATTATATCATATTAATAAATATAATATTTATATATACATATAATAGTAATACTAATATTAGGTATTATATATATATATCAATATGTTATTTTAATCTAAGTAATAATATTAATAAATAGTTATTTTATTTTCTTTTTTTTTAACTTGTTTTGTTTTTTTCTATTGTTCCGTGCATGGGGAGAAACTTGTAGAAGCGGTGATAAAAGAAGTTCGTGGAAAAAACGCGAGAATATTCACAAGGCAGTTGTAGGGGAATTTTATGCACTAACATAGATTTTACCCAAAATGTGGTGACATGCAAAAAAAAAGTGTGCCTTGTGGATTTGATGATTTTTA
The DNA here is from genome assembly GCA_963277665.1 of Viscum album. Lineage (NCBI taxonomy): Eukaryota > Viridiplantae > Streptophyta > Magnoliopsida > Santalales > Viscaceae > Viscum > Viscum album. Next base: position 994,368,431 of record OY728126.1, read on the forward strand.
GAGGAAAGAAATTAGCTCGCCGCACGCAAATCATTTTGATTCAGTTAGGAGAAACTACTCCAGTGACAAGTGCGGGAGGAGAAGGGCCACAAAAGGTATATGTGGAGGCTATGGAACACCTGGGGAGAGATTCTATATACTTTTTTAGGTCATTATCATACGTGACGAGCACGAAAAGGGGGGGCATTGATCCATCGATTCTAATATAGGGAACTGGAGACAGGAAGCGACGCTTGATCCAGACTGGGGGATCAGAGTAAGAGGAACATACAGTATCATCCTTCGCGAGTAGATTGGAGTATCGAGAGAAGCAGATCAAATCATGACATACCTCATTTTCTAGGGTGGGACATCAAGCGAATTCCATCATCACATCCACCATTGAGTAGAAAGAATTAGTACATTCAGGAGAAGTAACAGGGAGTTCAAACATCTTTGTTTTCCTTATGCTCTATTTTTCTTCAACTAAATTTAACATGATCTTCATTGTTGTTTACTCAATAATTTCATTAATACCAATCATTATGTCCAACTATATTCCTTCAGGGGAGGAGAATAAGCTCATTGATTAGGTTTGTTTAGTCTCATTCATGCACTGCATCATTTCATTTAATTTCTCTCATACTCGAAATGTATTTTTGATCAAAACAACAAGGTTGAGTGAAAACTGATCATGATTGAAATTTAATGAAAACTTTTTCAATTTGAGGAACTCTCTGACATGTGAGTTATGCTCGAATGAGATAGACACCCTGAACACAACTGAAAAGTTGAGCCCAGTAAAATCTGAATTTTTATCACCATTGGATTGAATGAATATAACAGTTGAAAGACTGTAATAGTTATTTCATCACAAACTAACCAGATGAAAAATCTGTCAAGTTACTTTAAGTCAGATCCATAATTTTTAAAACATCAGTCCATGAAGAAGGCTAAGCAATATCAAATCGGCTAGTGGACTTCCCCTACTCATATATTGGGTGTTTACACAACAAATTCTCTTCCTGCTCTGCGTACTCCCTTTAAACTCACCAACTCACCCTCATTTCTCACACACCAATTCACACTCTCTCCACTTCACCACCACCGACTGTGTTAGATTGTCTTTTGTGAGTTTTTGTTTAGTTTATTTTTTTATATCGCCAAACACAACATAAGCCTCTCTATGGTTCAACCCAGTCTTGCCACTGTCCTAAGTAGTAAGTAGGTTACAAATTTGAGTTTTTCGCCCATTCCCAATGACGCGTGAGCCTGCAATCTTGTTCTCACATTGGAAGGAACTTATTAAATCTGTTAGTCAAATGATAGAAAGTTGATGACACAACAATTCTACATGATTCACCAAAAAGTGCTACATACAAGGAGAATACACTGACATCATGTCAGTTATACCTAATTCCACTAATCTCCACCAGTTCTGGAGTACAAGAGTTTGGTCACAGTCACTCAGTTCCTGGAACAATTCCCTTACAAATGTTAAGGGATGTATAATTGCATCCCTCTAGACACTTCTATAAATTCCCCATGATCGTATCTGTGAGATAGTTCTAACTCTGTTTATCATCTTGAAGGTAACTTCAATAGATTGGAATTGAAATGTTTGTCTCTTTCTGGCATGATTCACTACTTGCATCAATGTCCTAAGTAGATGCTCACTCAAATCCCTAACAACTTTACACTGATGCTCACAACAGCCCTTCGCAAATCCCATTATCAATGATCAACCCTTCACAGAGCACCCCACTTCGCAAAGATCAAATATTCGCAGAGCACACCACATTGCAAAGATCCAACCTTCTCAAATCACTCTCCTACACAGAGCCCAAACCTTTGTGGAGCTAACTGCCTCACGGAGAAACCTATTTTAGGAAGCTCACTATGCCAATGTCGAACACCCCATATTTTATAATCTCTCATGACATAGAACCATTGGAATCATTCAAGACATTAAAATTCTATTCGCAAATATCAATCTCACATCGAACAATCCTCTTTGAGGAACACCCCTTTCTTCACAAAGTCAATGAAATTCCACATTTTCCATCTTTAAATTTTGTGGAATGAAGATTGGTGGCCTCTTATTTATAGGCACGATTGAACGTGGAACTCTACTTCTTCATGAAAAAAATTTATTGGTAAAAAACTTCTTCATGGAACATGTCTTCCTTCTCAATGTTCATCCCAACTACAGAGCTCTCCATCAAAGCCCTTCGCACCGCCACAAAGCACCACCAGAAAGAAACATTCGTAAAGTGAGTCTCATAATCACAGTGCATACCATCAAAATATTTAATTCTCCTTTTTCTACCAAAAACATCTTTGGTTTCAAAAATCACTACTTTTGGGATTGTTGAAAATCTTTTGATTAATTCACTAAAGCACCAACCATTATAAAAACACGAAGTTTCATGAAACAAATAATCAATCACTCTAAGTATACTTAATTCATGCTCAGTGTAGAAAACAAGAGAAAGGACACAAATTGAGTTCTCATTCTTTTATTTTCTCCCTTATCATTTCATTTCATTATTTTTTTATTCTGCAACTTCATTATATAACAAAAAAATAGAACACTATCCATTGAATTTATCCATTCTCCCCCCATTGGAAATAATCGCAATTAACCAAATCTTGATGTAAAGAGATAAAAACATGACACCCCTGGATTGTATCTCCCCCATAATCCTGCTTCTCCAAAAATATATAAACATAGTTAAAACAATTGGGGAGAGGGGAATCTCATAACCCCTTTATGCGCTGGGATGTGGATGAACATTGAGGTTCAAAACAATGTTTCTCAAACACATCTGAAGATAATTGGTTGGTAATAATGTCATCCAATTTCTCACTGGTTCCCACATTGTCTATTTTGATTACGCCTTGTTCATCTTTTTTCTTGGTGAAGTGATATTTGACCTCCATATGTTTTCTATGATAATTCTGAATAAAGATTCTTCGTATGATCAATTGCTATCATGTTACCACAATAAATCAGCATTAGTTGTTTCACCTCATCACCTATGTGTGTCAATTGATACTTCATCCAATGTAACTTAGTGCATACCTAGGTAGCTAATATATATTAAGCATCAGCAGTATTAAGAGAAGTACTTTCCTATTTCTTTCTTAACCATCTGGAAAATTTCTTCCTAATATATAATGCTCCACCACTAGTGGAATTTCTTTCCACTACATCTCCATCCCTGTCAGTATTATAAAATATTTATAGTTCACTATCTCTTCATGAAGTATAGTATAACCCATAACTATGATTACTTTGAGTGTACCTCATGATTATTTTCACTACCTCCATATGTTACTCCTTTGTATTACTATGAAAGAGGGCCACTAAACATGTTGCAAAGGAAATATCTGACCATGTCATTGTCCTGTACAATAGACTTCCTATGATTATCCTATACATTTTGGGATTTACAGAAGTCCCATCGTAAGCCTTTCTGAGTTTATTTTTCACTCGTAATGGCCAGACCTCCATTAGCTATCAACCTAATCATATGACCCCATGTGTCTAATGATATACATTTATTTCCTTCCCAAAAACCATAATATATTAACAATTTGGGTCATATAGTGGACAAATAAATGTCCCTGTAGTACCAAACATGTTATTTTAGTGACTATTTTCTTCACTCATACACACCATGAGAAACATTCAGAAGGTCACCCATTCAATCTCTATTCCCAAAAAATAATTTTTAACTATATGTTTCTAATCAGATAGGATATTGAAAATAATTATTATCTTTTTTTGGAAATGCGTAGTCCCAATTATTGTTTACATTTATCTTTTTCTGGTTTGTTACAACATGTATGAGTGGTATTATCCTTTTATCATTGATGAATGTAATCCAAAACCACCAATCATATCACGATATAACTATATAATAATATAATATATCCTACAATAATAATATATCTATAATTCAATGATTAAAATGAAATAAAAGTTAACAATATATTGATATCCTAAACCTCCACTACAATTAATTGATCTTAAACATCCACAATATTCATCAAAACTATTATGAAACAAAACCCACAAAAATTATCATGGATAGAGAACATAAGAGTAGTTAGTAGGGACATATGTTTAAATAATTCTTCATCCATGTTAAATTAGTTGCGTCTGAGTGTAAATTCCTAATTCCAACTAAGAAAAACTGTTCGATAATCATGGATATGTATGATGAAAATAAAATATTTACAAAAAACCATAATATTATATATTCATATAATTTTTACGTTTAAATTATCTACCTAAATATACATAATATATCAATATTAATATTGTCATAAATAAATAATTGTGAATTCAAAATTCAAGAATATTAAAAAAATAAAAGTTTTTTTCGAAATTTAGATCACCTTTATAATAAAAAAACACATCGCTTCCACAACAATATCACAACCAAATTCACATCACCACATCGACAATAATCACTACCACATCCCTATATCCATCACATCACCACCACAACCACCACATCAACACATCTACTGCCACATTCTAATCATCACCACACCATCTCACTTTCATCTCATCCACTCATGTTATAGTTTATATTTATCATGAACCAAAGACATGAAATAACATTAATCCTTCACAACATTGGGATATTTTTATATGTCATAACCATGGGAAATTAGATCCTACTAATAAATCATTGTTTTGTAACATTTATTCATTAATATATGCATATTTATATATATGCAGACACATTATACCATACAATAATGTTGAATGTGAATATTTATATATACATATTATTATTATAATCCATTAAATAATATATAATATATAAACATTAAAATCCTGATCATGATGTATATATACATTATTCCTTATTCCATTATACACCACAAAAGTATAAAAAGATATGAAATCCATTATAGCCTAAATGTTGTATCATTGGAATATAAGTAAAAAATAGAAAATCTATTAAAAAAATCATGGAAAAAATAGTTAGAGAAACTAATTAATATGAAAAATGTATCCTAAAGAAAAAAATAGATTACAAATAACCACTTTAATTCATGATCCAAAAATAAATCATCTACGAAAACTATTCAGCATGAATCATTAATTCCCCGACCCCAGAAGCCCAGAGCAAGTGAATAATTTTTATACATTAGCATGATTACAAGGGAATAATATCCCAAAGAACAGATTGCTTTAGTATTCTTGGGAAATTTATTACATACTTGAACGTTACATTACACATTCAAACATAAAAAACAACATAAATTATCTTTTGATAATGCCATTATTCTCCTAGGTTAACCCTTCATATCAATAGAAAAACACTTCTTGGAATCTTGGGAAAATTGAAAATATGAATGGGGAGAGCTCAGATGCTCTGTAAGGGTAAATAATTTAGCAGAAGCTATAAACATTTAAGGAAAGATGTGTAATAAAAACAACATAGTTTTAAACATAAACCTGAACATAATATGATGACAATAAATAAATAATTACCATATAAACATGGAAATGGATATTTTACTAGTCGAACAATCATATGTAATAATTAAGTTCATAATCAGGGAATATCTAACACCAGACATCATTACCATAGAGTGAAGGCCTCGTGCCAAGACTATAATTAACTTTTTTTAATGCCTTGTGCCAAGACTATAATTAACTTTTTTAAATGCCTTGTTCCAAGACACTAAGTTGTCTCATGATACATACCGATTCATCAATGAGCTATAGAGGGCTCCACCCATCACACACTATGTCCACTATATTCCTCATGTGAAAATGTAAAAAACATAACATAAACATTTGTATTAAAACTAACATGCGAAATGCCAATACATCAACTATAAACCATTGAGGGGTATAAAAATAGCACACATATAGTCAAAAATATTAGAACTCATTAAATACTATATGGAATATAATAATATAATTAATGATCCTTAATCAAGAATAATATTCAGTAAAGGATGCTGACATAGTTGAAAATTATTAGTAAAACTTTTGGAGAGAAATATCTCTTTTTGTGAAATCATTTAAAAGTCAAAAATTTATAAAGGAATTAATTTAAAATAGATTTTTTAATAAAATTGTATTAGACCACTTTGAATATTTTTAATGGAATTAACATTTTAAAACAATCATGTCAATATAAATAAATCCTTAAAACCATTTTGAAAACATGGACATTAATTAGAAAGATTTAGAAGAATAAATATATAAAATATTTTAAATGATATTTCAGTTAAAGAGTACCTTAATTTTTTTAAATGTCTTTTATGATTCATGTACATGGATAATAAATATTTTCCAGAAAATACTCACATAGTAACAATCTCGAATTATAATGAGATTGGGGAATTAACCCTTACCTTGCACATTCTTTAGGTCGAGGGTACGCTTAGCCTCCTGTATAATGACCATAATATGTTATTAAATTATAATAGAACCATATTCATATTTATTATATCACTAATGATTTATTTATGACTTTATGATACCATATAATAATGTTTTCTATGTCAAATTAACATTTCGGGTAATAATCACATTCTTAATGTACGTGTTTAACTTGCTATCCTTGATCGTATCATCTAGATCATGATTTAAATACTTAGAAAATATAAAAATTGTTTTCTATATCATATATATTTAGAATATAAATATTTATAATAGATATATATATGAAATTGAAAACACCATTTATGGAGTCTGTAGGTTGTACGTATGCAAAAACGCTCTTTCCGTTTCAATTTCATATGGAACGGAAGTAAGTGAATAAGATATATGTATGTAAACACACACAGACACACACATATATATATCTAGTAGAATTAATATGTCATATATTTAATACTTATTAATAATATATATTTTTATAATCATCGTTGAATGGTGAACATGGAAATGAATCTCCTCGTGTCGTGGAGATGGTAAGTCATACGTACACACGAGTGACAATATCATTTCATTATTGATTAAATAGTTTGTAATTGGATGGTATATTAATTGTACAGAGAAATTATAATGTTATTTTAATTATTTATATAAATATTACTCATCATTATATTCATCCAAATAACATATTGTTGAATAACAAATTACACAAGAACGTTGACACGGTAAGCCGCTTGTATACACACATGGTGACATAATCATTCATAGGATGGATTGAATAATGAATATGGTTGTACCATATTTATAATAACATCACAGTATGTAGAAGGTACTATAATTATTATTTTGTTATGGAAATAACAAATAAAGAGAAAGTGGAAGAAAAAACAACTTTGAAAGAGGTGATAAAATTATTACCTCTTCTTAGGGTATTTCCTTTTGATTTGAACAAAAGGGGTCCATAGGTTTGATTTATGCTCCAGGAAAGTCCTATAAGGTGAAGTGAAGGAATTAGGTATGAGATATGGGTAGGCTTGGCCAATCCAAATGGTTTTTGTGATGTGATTTTTAGGGAATGGCAAGTACCCTTTTATAAGAGTGGTGGAGATCACTTTAGGAATAGTTTTAAATATTATTTTATTATAAAATCATTTTAGGTTTATAATGGATCCAAATTGATATATTTATAATATAAGGTGGTAAAGGTCTAAATCCATTCAACTAATAGGTTTTAGAAAAAAAAATTGTGTTCCACAAATTCAAAACATGATGTTGAATTAATTAATTTGAAATTAGTTCCCGTTGTCAAAACCAAAAAATGGGTTTTTAAAAAGTATAAACTATCAAAAGATTGATATGTGGTTATGTAAAATTTAAACGTGAAATTACTTATATTGAACAAAATTGTAATAAATGATAATAATCTAATCTAATTATACTTTCAATCCATTCAAATTTATAATTTAACACTATAAAATATTTTGATTAAAAAAGTTGTTTTCAATTAAAATTTAGTAATTTTCACTATTTAGCAAAAAATTATAGTTATCAGAAAAATGTCAAAAATTTAACAAAACTAAATATTTATGTCTCGATTATAAAGAAAAAGTTTATTTTGTCAAATTTAATATATAAAAGGTTAAAATATTGGATTTAAAAAGTGTTCTCCATTATAAGGCTATAAAATTGCATTTTCTGATAAATTGTTTCATTATATGAAAATTTTAATTTGTTCTTATATTGTGTATAACAAACACATAATATGGATGTTATAATTATATGTAATATATAAAATTCAAATTGTTGATAATAATATTCATAACTGCTTTTTGAATAACTAGTTTGGTAAGTCGTGGTGCGCTCGAACTCAGTGTTTCGAGTAGCATAAGCTATTGAATTATTTTATAGATATAACATACTATAAAATCCATAAGTATTACATTCTACCCTCTATAAAAAAAATCTTTCCTTGAACTTTGAAATTTCACTTCGAAAATAAAGGGTTAAAAATTTAAAATACCATTATGGAAAACACACAATGGAAATAGGGTTGGTAAAATTAAGACTTAATAAGAGGGAAAGAGAAATGAAAAATTCACCACCAAATTATGATCTCAACTAAGAGAAAATTGGTGGAAATTAGGGACACATAATTGGAGGAAAATGTAAATTTTTATAGTAATTGATTTCGGTCATCAATCTGAAACAAATGAACAATAAAAGGAATATTGAGGGCCTCAGATCCATAAATCTATGTTGATTTAAATACCATCGGTTCAATAAAACATAAGTTATTAGGACAATGAATTTTTTTGTTTTAGGATCACTTCCCTAAAGTTTAATAAGTAATTTAAAAATAGAATAAGAGAAAAAAATACTTGATTAGTAGAGTTCCATCCTTCAACTAATTTCTACCACAAACTCATATTTGACTCAAACAGATAATATAATTCAAAAATGTTCTATTTATCCTAATCGTATATAGTTCCAAAAATAATGAATTTATAATTCATTTGTTAGAATATTTAGAAAAAAACTACATTATACAAACCCAGATATCACTTAGGCTAGTGGTAGGTTATGCACCCTTATCGCCCTTTGTTTGCGGGTTCAAGTCTCGTGGCCTTGCTAGACGCGATGGGTTGTCACTAGACCTCCCGGTTTTCCATTTTATAACAATTCAAAAATAAGCTTAAAAAGTGTTTTAACCTTATAAAATAGTATCCAATGTTTAAATTAATCTATTCCAACCATTTGACTTATCCAAAATAATTCTGTCCAAACTCACAGTCCAAAATATTTATGGAAGGTAAAAAATAATGGAGATCTCTTTTTCCATGTAATTACACGTGAATACATTTATCATGTATTATTTTAAAACATGTTAACACATTGAATTACCATAAAATATTATTTATTACATTCTTACTCCTTTATTCTTTATAGAAAACTAGATATACTCCTTTTATCCAAAACTGTTCTTAACTACAACAATGATTGAATAAAAAACAGTTAATTTGTTCCAAGGTAGTCAATAATAAAAAATATACATTATACAACTCAATTATATATTATTCCAAAATTATTATCTCAATCTTAGAAACATATTATAGGTTATGTATCCCCCAACCATATATTTTCCAAAATGTTTAACTTAAAACTATGTCACTTTACTTCGTACCATAAAATCTCAAATCCGTAATGAAAATGTACTTCCCTACAATCCTTATATACATTATAATTATTATAACTTGTATATCATTAATAAAATACTCAAATGACAGAATTGTTTAATAACTATATAAGAACACTAATTATTAATTTTCCTCTGTGGTAGTATGATAACATGATTATTATCAAATAGTATAATTTGGGGTATACACTAATTATTGGGACATTGATTTTCATATTGTCCCAACTCCTTGCGGATAAATCATTATACATTTAAAACCTTTTTTATCCCTGTGAATTCTCATGTTTTGTGTCCTTTTTCTCCACAATTATAACAAACTCCAATTTCCATCAATCATTTAACAAGGTGATTCATTCCACATTCATCACATTTGAAAAAATCCTTCTTTCCCCTTTTCCCTTTATCAATCTTTTTCTCTACAATCCTTTTCTTCTCTTGCATCCCTTTAAATCCATAGGACTCAAAAAATTATTTACTTATCTTTTTGACACATTATACTACTTCTTCATAAGATTAAAATACATAGGGGATATTTTTCTTCTAAATGTTTGCATAATACCATGAAATATATGATCCCTCATTATCTTTTGATCGTGCAAATTGCTGGAGTTTTCATTCCTTCTACTGGGCGCCATTTCTAAATAGTGGCATACACTTGATTAATTTAGGAATTTTAATGCATATTTACAAACTTTTGAAATACATCACATAAATTTCAATGATTATTCATATAATTTATATTCATAAAAAAAGTTTTCTTTGAGGAAGTATTTACTCCAAAATCCTTCATAATGGCTTGTAAAGAAAATGTGAATTATCCTAAGCATATCCCATCAGAGTGTTGTAAAAAAGAGTCTAGCACGGCTCATTGTCATGTACCAGGATACCTAGGGTCAAGCCCGGAACCCCTTTTCATAGTTTTCACTCCATGGTACATATATGCTAAAGCCGATTCTACATGCTCGTATCCAGACAGGTATGTATTGTTTGGAATATTCGCAAAATCTATACATTACCAAAATTCTAGGAAGTTCTTATATACTAATTATCAAAGTTTATCTTAGAGAAATGTTCTATAATCAGGGTTTATCTAAATCTATTTCCAAGGTTGTCACTAAATTTCCTATGATACAAACTATTATGCCCTAACCCCAGTAGCCCGGAGTTGGTGCGTTATTTTAATACATTGGCATGATTACAAGGGAATCAAGTTCTAAAGGACCGATCATTTTAGTAGTCTTGGAAAATAGATTATATACATGAATGATACAATACACATTCAGACATAAAACCCAACAAAAATAATCCTTTTAGAACAACATTATTTCCCTATATTAACCCTGCATATCAAGCACAATACACTTTTTTGAATTTTTGGAAAATAATAAATAAGAAAGGGGTGAGCTCAGATGCTCATTAAGGGTAAATAGTTTAGTGGAATCTATAAACTTTTAAGGCATGATGTGTAATAAAGACAACATCCTTTTAACAATAAATTTTAACATAATATGGATAAAATAAATCAAACATTACTATATAAAAAATCACATGGATATTTTACTAGTCGAAAAATCACATATAATATTTAATTTTTGAATGAGGGAATTCCTAGCACCGAACATCATTACTATATAGTCATGAACTCGTGCCAAAACTACAATTTATTTTTGTCAAGGCCTTGTGCCAAGAAACTAATTTTTATCATGAGACATACCGAACCATCGAGTAGCTATAGCGGGCTCCACCCATCACATACAAAGTCCACTACATTCCTCATATGAAAATGTTGAAACATAATATAAAAATTTGTATTAAAACTAGCATACGAAATTCCAAAACATCAACCATAAACCATAAAGGATATAAAAATAGAACATCCATACTCAGACATATCAAAACATAATCATTACAATATAGAAGATTTTATTATAATAAATCAACCTTAATTATGAATAATATCCAGTAAATAATGTGGACATATTTGAAAATGATCAGTAAAACATTTTGAGCAAAATATCCCATTTTGGGAAATAATTTAAAACTAACACATTTATAAAAGAAGTAATTTAATATATATTTTTGAATTAAAGAGTCCCATACAACATTGAATTGTTTTTAAAGGAATCATCATTTTAAAACAATCATGTTCATATAAAGAAATCCTTAAAACCATTTTTAAAATATGAACATTAATGAGAAAAATTTAGAAGAATAAATGTTTAAAAATTTTAAAATTATTATTTAGTTAAAGAATACCTTAAAAGAATCATTTTTATGTTTCTTTTATGAATCATGGACATGGATAATAAATATTTCCTAGAAAATACTTAAACATGAACAATCTTGGAAAATAATGAGATTGAGGAATTAACCATTAGTGTGCACTTTCCTTTGGTCGATGGTACGTTTAACCTCATGTATAATAACCATAGTATGTTATTAAATTATACCAAAACCATATTCATATTTTTTATAACATAAATTATTCATTTATTACTTAATATAATCCATTTAATGACGATTTCCTTGTTAACTTAACATTTCCTGTAATAACTGTTTTCTTTATCATACGTGTTTTAACTTGTTATTATTGATCGTATCATTTAAATCATGATTTAAAAACTTTAAGAATATAATAAATTATATATTTATCAAATATATTATGAATATAAATAAGTATAATAGATAGATATAAGAAATAGAAAAAACTATTTTTGGAGACAGCAGGTCGTACGTATGCATAAACAATGTTTCTGTTTTCATATCATATTGAATAGAAGTAAGTAAATAAGATATATGTAAGTAAATAAATAGATATAAATCTCCAGTAGCATTATTATTTCATATATTACATACTTATTAATAATATATATTTTTATAATCATCATTGAAAAGTGAACATTGAAATGAATCACATCGTGTCGTGGAGACGGTACGTCGTACGTACACACGAGGGTCAATATCATTTCCTTAATGATTAAAAGGTGTGTAACTAGATTGTATATTAATTTTAAATAGAAATTATAATATTATTTTCATTATTTATATACATATTACTCATCATTATATCAATCCAAATAACCTAGTGTTGAATAAAAAAAATTACACCACGATGTGGAGGCGATATGCCGTACGTATCCACGCATAGTGACATTATCATTCACAGGATGGACAGAATAATGAATATAGTTGTACCATAATTATAATAACATCACAGTATGTAAAAGATACTAGAGTTATAATTTTTTTTGGAAATAAAAATGAAATAAAATGTTGAAGAAGAAAAGAACTTTGAAAGAGGTGATAAAATAATTAAATATTCTTTGGGTGTTTATATTTGATTTGAACTAAACGGCTCCTTAGGTTGAATTTATGCCCAAGGGAAGGCCTCTAGGTTGAAGTGAGGGAAGTCAGTACAATATTTTGGTAGGGGTTGGCTGATCCAAATGGCTTTGTATGTGTGATTTTGAGAGACGGGGAAGTACCCTTTTATAAGACAAGTGAGGGTCAATTTAAGAAACGTTTGAAATATTATTTAATTATAAAATAATTTTCATTTTCTAATGGCTCCAAATTGATTTATATCTAAGTTATAGTGGTTATGGTTCAAAATTCTCTCAACCAATAGGTTTAAGACAAGTTTATGTCTCCATATTAACCCTATCGTTTAGATTTACCTCTTAGTTAAATAGTATAACTTTTACCATGTCCTCTTGTATTAATATAATAAATGGTTAATAAACATAAAATAAAACTCCAAGATAACCTAAAAGGGTTAATTAATGACATATATATTATTATATAATTCCTTTTTTTGATTCTTTTAATCTTTCGATTATTATATCATTTAATAATATAGTATTCGTTTTAAAAACCCATTTATGTCAATTTTGACAGTATTTGGTATTTGGTTTTTGCAAAAGTCCTAACAAGTTTATTACATGAATAAAATACATTAAATCAACCCTAATATGTAATATTCACCTAAAAAATTTGTGGCTGTCATCAAAAGATTCAATTTACATTTATTTTGTTATTTTTAAAATCGTTTTTTAAATCCTTCATTAATAAGGAAATTACTGCATCATCATTGTGTCATAAATAAAATTTAATTATTTAGTATCTAAAAATTATAAAAAAAATACCATGATGTAGTAAACCATTTTTACTTTCTAATTAAAATTTATAGACTAATATATCTTATGTATAACCCTATATTAAAAATGGTTTAGTTATTAAACATGGAATTTAACACTTTTAATTCTTCTATAAATAAAATAATAATAAATGTCCTAATCTAATCCAAGTGGACCAAAGGATCATATTTTATTCATAATTTTGTTTTTGTTCGAAATACACTTATTCAATAGAACTAGGATATGCATTAAGGTAATTATAAAATCATTTTAACCCTTTAATTAAACCCCTTTCTTTTAACCGTGGTATATAAAAGTCAAAAAATATTATTCACAAAAAATTATTTTTAAATTATTTAACCAAATTTTACTTACCGATGTCAACTGTGTCTCTAGGTTTTTTAAAATTCAATTCATAGAAGAGGTATAATTACATTTTATGTAAATTTTCCAATGTTCCTAGAAGGAGGGTAAAAGTCATTAAATGTTACAATGAAATTTTATACGCCTAATTTTATTATAAAATTACTAAAATGAATTAAATTTAACATAAATAGGGATTATATATCTATTTTGACTTAAAATAAATTTAAATAAAATAAAGAATTATTTAATTAAAAAGTCTGTTTTAAACAATAACACAATGTTTTTTAACTATTCATCAAAATTTGAATGTTTTTAGAAAAATACCAATAATTCACCGTAAGATATTTTTGATATTAAAAATTTAAAAATTAATTCTATTTGAATAAATTAAAAACATATAACATTCATTAATTAATTTAAAATTAATTCACGTTGTCAAGACCAAAAAGAGGGTTTTTAAAAAGTAAAAATTATCAAAAGATTGACATGTGTTTATGTGAAATTTAAATGTAAAATTACTTATAATGACCTACATTGTATTAAATTATAAAAATATAATCTAATTAGACATAAAAACCATTCAAATGTATAATTTGACATTATAAATTATTTTTATTAAAAAAGTTGTTTTCAATAAAAATTTAGTTTTTTCACTATTCACAAAAATATGAATATTATAAGAAAAACTCTAAAAATTTATAAAAAATAAATTTTGTATGACCCAATTATAAATTAGAAATTTATTCCACCAAATTGAATATATAAAAGTGTCAAATATTGGATTTTAAAAGGGTTCTCCATTAAAAGGCGGTAAAATTCCATTTAATGAAAAATACTTCATTTATTTGAAAAATTTAATTTGTTCTTGTGTTATGTATATGAAACACACAATATGGATATTAAAATTATACGAAATATATAAAATTTAAAATTCAAATATTAAAATTGATAACGGATTTTTGAACCGCCAGTTTGGTAATTCATGGTGCTCTCGAACTCGGTGTTTCATGTAGTGTATGGTATTGAATTACTTTAAAGAGATAATATACTATGAAATCATGGGGTGTTACAGAGTCAATTTCACATCATGATGACTTTAATATTTTAATTATTCATTTACTCATTATTAATTCAAACATTTTTATTTTAGTCCAATTAATTTGATTTTCATTATACTAAATTCAACCTCAAATTTAGGTAATTTTTTTAAATCATTGATATACCTCATTATGAAAAATATAATCAATATACCAAGTCATAATATTATATCATTACCAATTAAAATGTGATAAGATGATAAAATAATAATTTTAAACTCGAATTACATAAACAATAATAATTATATAATAAATATAATTCTCAATACAATATAGAAGATATCACTACAGAGAAATATATATATATATAAAGCCTATTAAATTCTAATATTATTCCTAAATATATTCATTTTAATCATAACAATTATTTATATAGTTAATTTAAATATTCTGTATAATTATAAAAGAATATTATGCAACCAGGTATTATCCTTATAACCTCACGCACAAAGTTCCTAATAGTAGTGTAACTGTATTCAAAAACCAACCCAACACATCAAAATGAGCTCCTAAAATATAGCCCTAACCTCCCATTACTTAAAAGACTATGACTTACTCGAATAATTAAAAAATATGACCACATACCATTTTAATGACCATAAAAAATTATCTTATTAAAAAACAACGGTAATCACAATTGAATAAAACATGTGGCCACTCTCATCACCCAAACTATTCACTGTCCAAGATAGACCCTAATGAAATAATTTCTCCAAAGGGAATGTACTTATAAAGAGGTGGATAATATTAATATATCAACATAAACACACCTATCCCACATAGATATTTTAACTAAAAATAACTATACTATCCTTTAGTAAATAAATGGAAATAATAGTCACGTAAATCATAAACTATCTCTTCAATATAACTCAATATGACAACCATTATCATGGAAATAAGCATACTCTACTTGAGAAAAACTAGAAATATAAATACACCATATTTACCCGGTTTAAATAATTTTGATGATCTTTAATTATTATTTATATGGTTAATTATTATAACAATCATATAACTTTTAACAAACTACATCATATTAACCACAATCCATTTTTTTTATTATATTGATAAACCACTTTGAGGGTACGTGGGAGCCCCTACGGAACCATTTATTCCCATCAAGTCACACCCACATTATAGAATTCAAAAATGAAAATAGTAAAATAGATCCAAGTAGCTGTGTCATCCGTTATCACACACCCAATTTGAAAATTCAAACATAATCACTACAAATCATGCCAATCTTACGAGCTGACCGATGTGCATAGAATGCATTGAGGAAGGACACGTCAAATCTAAACATCATCACCATCATCCCATCACCTCATCATCTTCACCGGCATCCACCACCAAAAGGTGTAATAAACAACCCCAATACAGTCTATCATGCCGAAAAATCATCAAGGCCAAAGACAACCAATTACATGAAACCATCATCACCACCAAGAAAAAACCAAAATAGAACACAAAGAAGCATCCCATTAAAACAAAAGCCAAAAAATCAATGAACACAAGCTCTGGAAATGTATTAAAGCACATTGAATGCTGAAGCAAAAATCCCAAAACCGCTTAGTTACCGTTGCGCTAGATCCAACAAGGAGAGTTGAATAGAAACTTGCTGTCAGAGCCGGTTAAACAGCCAAGGATCATCAGCACACAAACATCGTCAGGCACAATGAAACTTCTAGAAAATAGTCTTCAATGACATAAAAGAGAATAACGAGTAATTATTAAAACAATATTCTGTAACGTCCAACCACATTACATCATTTATGTTTACTCCCAAAAATAATTCATCATAATCATATAAACATAATCAAGTCTTCTTACACATAATATCTTCAATAATAATATGACTTGATGGGGAAATAATCCAAAACAAACAAAATTTTATATTCACTTCAAAATAGAATTCAAACAAAATTTTCATTTGTCAATGAAATGATAAAATATTAATATTATTTGAACTCATAAACAAAAAATTTATTTTAATGAATCATAAAAATACATTATATAGAAAATTATACAATGATTCTTGAAATAAATGTAAAATAAAACATTACATACAATATTTCATTCCCCTTGACTAAAAGAACAACACATATATTAATTTAAGTGTAATAATATGCCACGTTAAAGGGGAAATCAGATGTTTTGTAAAGGACAATGTTATCCAAGTTTAGACTAGTAGGAAAAATTTTAATCACGTATATAATTCAAGGTACTGATTCTAATAAAAATAATACTTAAAAAAGTGGTGATCTGTAAAATCATAAAAGTGGATTAATATAGTAGTATTTTATAGTATTTACAGTCAAAAATAGTATGGTTCTTCAATGATAGCATACCATATTACACAATATTCCAGGAAAACATATTTTTCCGGAATATAGAATTAAATCATATAAATTACCAATCTCCTGGGAATAAAGACATTCCGTGTTTAGAGGACTAAACATTACCACCAATGAATCCAGAATGAGTATCCTTTACCCATCTTAATGTCCACAAAAATAAATCAATCCACTAAAAATTTATTTAATATACCTTAAATTTATTTATAGTTGTGAAATTATAATTATTAACAAAATTATATAATTAATATACCTAAAATTAAAAAAGAAATGACATTTAAATCTTGTTCATGAAGAACCCTAAAAATAGAAACAAAATGTCATGAATTAATTCCCTAATTCCAACTAGGTTTTAAGAGAAAATTGGATGATTTAATGAAATGGAGTAGATACATCACATATAAAATAGAATTATAGAGAAAACAAATAATTGTTTTGTTGAAAGGATTCGTGTTGTAATGGGGTTGGAAAAAATTCCACTATTAAGATAATGGTTCTATACCTAAACATATGTTCCCCTTTGAAAAATGGTAAAAACCAATAAATTTGGTATGAGTATGTGAGTTCATGGTTCAATGACCATTAACATTCCATAAAAAATTATTCCTCAGTAAAAGAATAATATAACATACCTCACATACAACCTTACAACATATAACTCTTATGACAGTCAATGGTGTAATGAAACTCTAATTGTGAAATGAACCCCAAAAAAAGATGATCAAAATTATTACATAGGTAAGGATTCAGAGTGTAGTTATGAAAATCATGGTGCAATATATCTTATATAATGATAAAATTAGTACGCGTTCCTTATATAGGTTTAAACTAATACCATGATAAAACATTTTATCTCAAAACTATAAATTCCATAATGCAATGAATTGTTTAATATGAATACAAATTATCATAAATGAAGAACACTATATATCCATTCCAATACTAACACCTCAACACACAATTCATTCACCAAACCACGGTTCATATCTCCACACCCACCGACCACGACATGATAGGGGATAAAAATTGTAAAATCATCCAAAACCATACTCTATTACTCTAAACTATATCCAAACCCATTAGACACCATAAAAACTTGGAATATGATAAAGGCTCCAAGACATTTAATGGCCATAGATAAGATATTTATCAATTGATTCTCATATATGATAATCCAAATAAAATAATGGGGGAACCAAAACAATGTGAATAACAATGAAAACCAAATCCATTATAGTACATCCATATAAATTGATTACAATCCTTGTGAAGATAAGTAAAATTATAGTTACATTGCATATCTTAAAATTCTTTCGGTGATATTTCTCATGTAGAAATGATGTTTTATGAACTATATCTATGAATGGGTTCGTATATGCCCTAAAATCACTTCACAAAATAATTTTTTTTTTGAATTCTCTAAACCATTAAATATAACTATTAAAAAACAACCCAACCAAAATAGAATAGAAAACAATTAATGAAGTCAACACCAAACACACTATCTCACAATTGGAATCTTTCTAACTACTAATTTCACCCCAACATTCATTATTTCAAGATAAAAACCCAGTTAAAAGATTCCATAAATAGATTTAAATACGTCAATATTAATAGAATTAATACTTCATTTAAAATTATAGAAAAAATAACACTAACATAACTAAGGGTGGAAAAGATTTATTTTATTAAAAATCAACAAACACAACTTTTTTATGCTTATAATATGATTTTTGGAATTTTCCTTGTAAAAAATAAAATTGTTAAAATAAATTAGTATCTTTACTATCCGACAACATTTATTTTATAAAAACCCTAACATGCTACCCAAATATGATAGAGATACACACCATGGATTATATTATTCATACTGATGAAACCCTGTCATAAAATATTATTAATATAGAAACATACCTGCCATAGGACACTGTTAATGACTCATGGCCAAGGCTCGACTCCCAAAATTAACTCAACAGGATAACTATCTGATCCACTTATTTTTTTAAAAAAAATTAATATCCCAAGGAATTAATAATGACCACTAATGATCATAATTATGATTATTGATATAAAAATATATAGAGATCTGGAACTATTAAACAAGTTTTTATATGATTTTAACCATAATTACACATAAATTATAATCTAAGGATAAAAAATACTAGTTCCCTTGGAAGGTTAGGAAAATAATTAGAAAAAATTGAAACATAAATATAACAACTATACCATAATGATCACATAACACCATTAGAGCTCCTACAATAACTTTAGGTAACCCAGGGAGTACATAAATAAAAAAGAGGATCTAAATATCCAATAAGATAATAAACATGGGAAAATAGAATAACATATGATTTAGAAGGGATACCATGATAACATAAATGGAATAGTAAAATAATAATCATATATAATAATAGAACATAGAACAATGAATCATATGAAAATTTCAATATAGGAATGTTAAAAACATAAAATATGACATAAACTTGATTCAAGCCTAACTACTAAGACTATATCACATGGTGGACAAAGTCCAACAATGGATTAGGTTTACTCCCAAATCCCATAAATTAAGTCTCATGAGACTAATAATTTACCAATTCATTTGATCTCTATTTAAGATAACCCAACATATAATGTTCATAAATATAATTTACATATGAATAATCTAACATAATTAATAAACATAAGGGGTATTGGTGGAATGAAATGGTTATCATAATCATGTCATAAGAAAAAATCAATGGGAATATCATAATTGTGTCCATGAAATAATTTATTTGTATCATTAAAGAACATTTATAATGGAAAATGGGAATAAATAATGAAATATGATGTCCATATAAAGTGAAAACATGTAAAAATTGTGTATAAGAATCATTAGAAATGCGCCAATTTAATGCAGTTTGAGGAAAAGTATTAAAGGACAATTTAAGAGGGCAAGAGGCATAATTTTTTTTATAAAAACATGAAATGAACTAATATAGAATTTCATCATGATATTGGTTTCTTTTTGAAAAATAAATTTTATTAAAATAGATTATGGATTGTATATGAAAAGGGGTAAGTCATTAAGATAATCCCTTTAATCCAGGTTTCTTTTCGTGAGGAATTGAAAAGTGAACATTTTAAAACATTTATTTCCCTAGAAAAAAATGATTAATTAATCTTGATACAAATATTTTGAACAAAGAAAAATAATTTCTAATAATTTAATAATAATACTCAAGAAATTAACTTCTTTAATGTGATAGAAACCATAAACCAATATAAATTTGGAGGTTAAGAGAGATCCCTCACCATATTTCTGAATGTGTTGTGACATTTCAATTAATGCACTGGATAATAAAATATGATCCATTAATTACTTAATTTAGATATTATTATACTATTATTTTTTATTATAATTTTATCTAGTTTATTTTTGTCTATTTTGATGAGTTATATAGTTTATTTTCATCGTCTTGAGAGCATTAATTTCATGATTTTATTGTCAGTTCCCTTGAGTATAATTATTGGAGTTCTTTTCAAATGAATAAAAAATAATGAATTGGATTAATATGTTTTTAATTAATTTCTAGAAAATTAAATTGGCCATATATAATTTTTTCAAATATGAGGATGATTGATTATATAAAATATTATTGAATATTTTTTAACATATTTTTTCGTTTTTTACGACCGTCACAAACTAGTTCCATTTTATTTAATATTATGTTTATATAACAGTTATGAAAGAATAAAAATGGTAGAGTACAAATATTATAATATTAATTAACTATTATTATTGTTTTATGACCCACCATTAAGGAGGTATTAGAAAACAAAAAATCATTGTCCATGAAGGCAGTGAATCGACACCTCACAGACGATGTTTTCAATTTTAGAATAAAATGAGAAGAGAATGGATTTTAGGATTGATATTACATTGACACAAATATATATATATATATATGATATTGGGGTTATCATGTATCTTTGGATTTTTTATGAAATTATTAGGTTGAAAAAAGAGTGTATTTCAAAGAGAAAGGTTGTTGATTTTACTTCTTTATATATCGCCTCCCTGAGATCCTCATTAAGAAACTTGGGTATGGTGTTTTACTAAGGAAAAAAATCATGGATGATGGAAATATACTTGTAATTTCAATATTGTAGAATTTTGAAAAGTTCATGGATTTGGATGTGTGAGGGGAAGTGGTGGATAGGAGTGGTAATTATAGGTGGATTATTGGGGTGTTTCTTATTATATTATTCGTTTGTTTATTATTTTATATCAAGAAAATAAATAATTTGTATCCATATAATTAAATACATTAAATTATGAATGTTAATTGTAGATAATGGTTTTTCCTAATCCATACATTACCCATGACTCAATAATTCATATATTTGTTAAATACAATAAATTATTATATTTCACTATTAAACAAAAATTCAACTATTTAAGAAAAATCCCAAAAAAATTAACCCCTTCCATTTTTCAATGTTTTTATTTTAAAATTTGATCTATTATATGAAACTAAATTTATAAATATTAAATTTTTAATTTTTAATTAAAATAAAAACTTATTCATGAAATACTGTTTTAAAAACTGTAACTGATTTTATGACACGTACAAAAATTAATTTAGGCCCAATAAAATTATATTTTAATTATATGATAATAAAATACTAATTTATAAATAAATTTTATAAAAATAATTTTTACATTTAATAATAAAATTAATTATAAATTTTTAAATAACTATTTACATTTCATAAAATCACCAACACTTAATTCATCATTTCCTAAAAATTTCTTTACTTAAAACAAGCTATAATAATATCATACTTTTATTTATAAGAAACATAAATATTTTTATACTTTCATAAGTGAGTATATAAATCTAATAGCCATATAATTATTCATAACAGTCACATTACTATTCCAACAATTAGTTAACTATTCCAACGATCATATTTCTAACCGTCATAAGGGGATACTACTTCTTATAATTACATCTTATTATATTGACAATTGACTTTTATTTTTTTCCAAAGTTATATATACTTACATATTCTAAATGAGTATGTTCTATATAATAGTATATTTTGTTTCAATTTTTTTTCCATGAGTGAGAATATTCCAGTGGATCACGTAGATCCAAATTTTTATATTCTTATAATCTTATTTTGAATTTATTTTTCCACTATAATATTTGGAATTCAAATAGGTTTATGTAATGAATAAAGTTTCATTAATCATTTATGTGAAAAATATTTTTTGGTTTCTTTATTTGACGTTTGATCTTTATATGATATGATATACATATAAGAATGGAAATTCAATTGAATAAACTCTTTAACATTATTATCTCTCCCCGTATAAAATTTCTACCTCGAAACCTCGTTCTACATACATAGGTGGGGGTACTTCCCCTTCATCATTTCTTCTAGTTCCCATGTTGCCTCTTCATACATATGGTTTTCCTATATTAATTTTACTCAATGAGTACTCTTTTTTTGTAGAACTTTTGTTCTATAGTCTATGATCTTCATCGATTGATCCTTATATGAATGTTCATTTTCTAGGTGAACCCCCTCAATATTCAGTAAATGTGAGTTATTTGGTATTTACATAATCAAGAACAATTCATGTAATACATCATGTAAATGAGACATGATTGATGGAATATCCATTCGATAAGCCACATAACCGATATAATGAAGAATCTAAAAGGGGATGATGTCTCTAGGAATTAGATATCCATTCTTTAAAAATATCATGAATCACTTAGGTGGAGATATACAGAGGAATACCACGTCAACCACTAAAAATTCAATCTCTCATTGATGGTTTTCTTCCTATCTCTTCTATCAACATTGTTCTTCATTGATTTTTTGTTGAATGGTTTTCACATTTTACACTATTACATCAACCATTTTATGTTCTATGAGTTTTTGTTAACCGAATGCATCCTAGGATGATGTTATTCATCATTTTTTCCCAAAATGGTCTTCATATAGAGCAATATAGATGCCTGATTGGAAAATATTATCATAAAAATAAATCAACCAAAGTTATATTTTGGTACAAACAACCTTTCATATCTATATTACATGATCTCAATATGTGTTCGAGTAATAGAATTGTCTACATAGAATGAATAACAGTTTGAGGATGATAAGTCAAACTAAATCATAGCTCTGTGTTTAGAGAATACTATATAATTTATCAGATCATGGATATAAATCATGAATCACAATTGAATATAATCAATAATGGAACCCCATGTGTCATCACAACATCTTCGATGTACATTCATCAAGAATTATTGAGTGTTTTGTCAAATTTAATTATATTAAAGTGTGTTTCCTTATATTGATAATCAATAATAATGACAAATAATTATTTCCTCTGGATATATTTGGTTGTCCAGGGAAAAATTCTATAGTGATGTTTTCCCATTTCCATTATGGTATGGGTTATGGTCACATCATCCCTTTAGAAATTTTCAATTCACCCTTCACGTTCTAAAATACCTGACACCTTGATGTAAATTTAGAGATCTCTTTCTTTATTTTTTCCCACCAATAGTTCTATTGGTGGTCTTGATACATATTTTTTCTCCATAAGTGGATGTAGAGTGTTGATTTTTTTGTATCATTTTGAATATAATTCATTATTTCTGAATTTGATGGGAGACATAGTCATTAATAATTTTTTTACTCCTCCCTCATCAAATTTGACCTCTGAGTATTTCCACTTTACAATAACATCCTCCATATTTTGAATATCCACATATTTTCATTGATCATAATTTATTTTCATCATTAGGTATGTTTGTTTAGTCATTTGAGAAAAAATGAAAATGTTTCTTTTCATAATGATCGCATGTCCATCCATTTTAGGTCTATGAATATTGGATCTTTCTCAATTATCATCATTGATAAAGCTACATGATCCTTTCTACTTAGGGAATTAACTACATTTTTTTATTTACTAGGATTATAGTTGATTGAGTAGTCATGATACTTGATGATCTTTAACCATCATCATTATTTAATATTAAGCTCATTAATTTTTAATATATATTTAAGGATCTAATTATTAGTTTATATCTCACTCATCTCCAAATTGAGATAATTCCACCACATTATTAATGAGAATATAACTTCTAATAACCCCAGATCTTGTGTGGGGTTGTTTTTCTCATGATAAATCAATGTTTTTGTGGCGTAGGCTATCACATTATAATTTTTTCTTAGTACACATCCAATACCCTTCTTTGAGGCATCATAGATTATGACAAGTATTTCACTAATTGATGCTTGTGTGTGTACTAGTGTATTGATAAAACTCTTATTCAAATCATTGAAATAGTCTTCACATTTATTTTTAAAGAGATACACTACTCAATTCTAAGTCTTCATGGGTACGAGGTTTTAAAATTGTGACATGTTCTTAAAAAATTTTCAAAAATACACAACTAGACCAATGAAACTGCATATCTCTATTACAGATGCTGGTTTAGGACACTCTTCAATTGACATTATTTTAAAATGTGTTACATATTCAACATTTTTGGTTATATCAATTCCCATGAATGATATATATTCCATCTATATATCAAATTTACTATATTTTTCATATAATTTATCTCATAACAATTTAATTATAACAATGTTCAAATTATCCTTTTGTTCCTCCTTTATCATGGAGTATATCATAATATAATCGATAAAAACTAACAAAAAAAAATCAGGGTATGAATATTTTTGGATCATTAATGTGTCTGAATATAATAACTATAAAATTATAGTTTCCATACTTCATTTGAAAGGAAATCCTGGGAATATCCTCAACCCCTACAATTAATTGGTGATATCCCTACCAAAATTCCACCATAATGAAATACATATCCCAACATAGTTGATCAAACAAATTCATTTATCCATGTTAGAAGATAATATTACTTTATTATGGATCCATTGAGATTATTATAATCAATTTAGAGGTGTCTTAACCCATCCTTCTTCATGAACATGAAAATTAGAACACCCCACAATTAATCACTTGTGCATATAAATACCTTATATAATTTTTTTATAAATAGATATTTAGTTCCTCCAAATAAATGGTGTACGTTCACTTAGTTTTCATTGATATAGGTATAGATCTAGTAACAAATTAAAATTATAACTCAACATATCTGTCAGGAGGAAGACTAGAAAATATTTCAGGAAACACATCAGTGATTTCCCTCGCAATGGGATTGTCATTAAGCTTGATCTTATCCATTGTATCAATCACTTGTGATAGATATAATTGATCAAAAAAAATGTAATATCAAAAATTTAGATAATAAATCTGATGGAGATTCATCATCATCCTCACACTTGTATAAAATTAGAGGATTGCTTTTGACGTGAAACATGATCTACCTTTCCCCACAGTTGATGTTAGATTAATATAATGATTTCTAATAAACGAACAATATAGAATTAAACTCCACTAAATGTAGTAAGACAATATTTTATGGGATATTCAATCCACTAATGTTAACCACGGATGAGTCTTATACATTTGATGCAATAATTTATCTATTTTTATCCCCATAGATAACTCAACCTCCATACATTGAGATGGTTTTTGAATCGTTCTACTAACCTTTATATATATGGAAGAATGTGTATAAAAATAATCATAATGTATGATCCATATTCATGAATGAATATCCATCATACCTATCACCACATGATTTTTGGACTCCACCTTAGAAATAGTGATGGCGTATTACCTTCATTTATACCTTGGAGGTTGAATTTATTTATTTACTTGCGAAACTATTGGACTATTTCATTGGCAACCAAAATTACCATGTTTATTAATGTTGAAACATTTAACTAAATCATAATTACTAACAAAAACCTTTTTTTCATCATGAACAATAGTGGCATCCTTGAAACCCCTTCAGGAAAAATTATCCTGAAGGCCCTCTCTTCAATATTTGAAGCATCTCCTTGTCCACCTTAAGTAGTTTCCTAAATGGATCATCACAGACTTTAACATATGGGATTTTTTGTTTTTTTCATGGGATTTATCTTTTGAGCCCCCATATTAAACTCCATTTCATATTTTTTTCACTGGTACCATTGATACCACTAAGATCCTTTGATATGCCTTTCAAACATAGGGTCCCAATGGAAAATATTTTGATAACTACCAAAGTATCGAATAGAAAAATATTGTAATGGAATCTTCATTAATCCTATATATAATTAATATAAATTTCCATCAGCATTCATGAAAATTCATGATGTGTATTGTGAAATCCATTTAATTTTTTCTTCATATTCCCTAATATAGATGACTACCTTTTCCTTCAGTATGAGGAACTCCATTTACATTTGTATATTGGATAATTAGAGAATATATTTTTTGAGAAATATTTTCTTAATCCTTCCCATTACATGGATTAAATGTTCTCCTATTAATATTTATTTTTGATCAATTTCCACCACTGATCATGTTCCACATCAAAATGGTATACTTCCCATGTGGATTTCTCTTCATATAAGCATTGATGGATAATGAAAAACCTTTCAAGGGAGTTAATATATTGTTATACAAAAGGGGATCCAAATATGTACTAATGATAGGAGGACATTTTCACATAAATAATTTAACCTCAACTTCTTATTTGATAGGTTTCTTTGGTAGGTAAACATGATTCATATTATTATTCACAACATGATCTAGTTGTCTAAATATTGTAATGATGTTTTGAACTCATTTTCCCATAAAATTTGGCATTTCATTAGGGAAATTGTCACATTTCTGAAAACATTTATTTTTGGAACATGTACTACTACTTTCATTCAATTAAATCGAGGAAAATAAAATTAGGGGGGCCTCAATACTTAGCTGATAATAATATAAATAAGGAAACATTGAACATATAATTTTAAATATATAAATGAAATTTTTATCCCAAATTGTGTTCCCTATACATAAATCAATGCTTTCCATGGTGAAAGAATTATCCCTATGGGTTATAATATAGTTTTATTGTCCTAATCTTCAAAATATTACTAGTTTGTTCGCTAATATCAGTTGTAAGAACCCAATACTTTTCCAGAAAATAATATAATATTTTAAACATAATTATTCATCAATTATAAACAAACATTCCTAAAATCTGTTTTATTTGTATGATTAGGTGCATAATTATATGAAATGATAAGAAAATATAACATCTTTTCCATAATTATATCCTAACCCCATTTGATCTCTTAAAACGTGATGGGATAACATTGGGAATACATAGTCAAAAGGGGAAAGCTAAAAATACAATTATGGGGATAATCATGGGAATATATCCTAACACATGATTTAGAAGTCATAATAAGATAAAATAAAAAGAAAACTCGATGAATAATCATATGAAATAATATTACATGAAGATTGAATCATATGAACAAAAAAATATTGGAATATGAATGAAATATAAAACATGAAATAAACATGATTTGAGGCTAACATCTAAGAGTGCATGACATGGTGGACAATGTCTCATAATGAATTATGATTACACTCTAATCCCATAAATAATATCTCATGAGACTAAACATTACCTAATTGATTGTAAATAAATATATTCTCTCCCATCCTAAAATTTTCATTCATTTTTTTGACACATGAGGAATCAAACATATGGAATAAAAAAAGTGTTACTTGTGGAAAGAAAAGTGTATCGTAATCATGTCACAAGGCATAACCAATTAGAGTATAACAGTGGTGTCTGTGAATGATATTAATTGAATCATACATTGACATTAATAAGGTAGAATATAAATTTATCATGAAAAAGTATGTCAAAAATAAATAAAGACATCATTATTTAAAAACCATTATAAATGAGAAATTTTATCAAGGATTAAGGGAAAATATTAATGTGACATTAAAGAGGAAAAATGGTTAATTTTTATATAAGAAATAAAAAATAATTATGATTGCTTTTAAAGAAAAAATAAATGGTTTTAGAAAAATTATGGTAGATTAAAATAGATTATAGTGTGTACTTGAAAAGGGTAAGAAATGAAGAATCCCCATTTAATCGGTTTTTTTAATCGAGCGTAATTGAGAAGGAAACCCTTTTAAAAATAAATTTCCCCATATATGAAGGATGTATTCATCTAACTAAATATTGTTTAAAATTATACACTAAATTTAAAAGATTTAAACATGAATAATTATGAAATTAATTCGTGTTATGATAAGGAAATCATAATCGAATGGTAATTTTGAGGTTCAGTGATATCTATTACATTTTTTATGAATATGTATTGCATGTAACATAATGAATTAGATAATAAAATTAGATATATTAATTAAATAATTATGAACCTATTATAAATGCATTTAATTTTTTATTATTTTATGAAGTTATACTAGGTCCATTTTTATGAGTTATAGAGTTTTATATTGTAATTCTATGAGTATTTGCTTAATTATTTTATGGTTTCATACCTTGAGTACAATTACAAGAGTTCGTGATATATGAAAAAATTAATACATAAGTGAAACTATATGTTATTAATTAACATTAATAAATTTAAATGGTTCTATATATCATTTTCATATATGATGATGATTCATTAGTTAGAACTTTAATTAATAATTATTAGTTTATTTTTAAGGTTTTTACAGACTTCATGAACTAGTGTCATTTGTTTTAATATTTTATTAATATAATGGTTATAAAACATTAATAAATATAAAATACTCATATTATATTCATGCACTTGGATTTTTGAGGAGTATTGGTGATTAGGGTGCTATTTATAGTGGGTGTTGAAGGGTGTTTTGGATTATTTCATTCATTTGATTCATAATTTGGCCATAAATATGAACAATGATGATACTTATCAATAAATACATTTAATAATGAATGATTTTTTGAGATAATAGTTCTTACATATTTCAATCATTATCCATGACTCAATAATTTATGTATTTGTTAAATACTATAATTTATCATATTTCACCATTTAGAGAAAATTCTAATATTATTGAGAAATAAAAAAAATGGACCATTAGCATTTTCCGACATTTATATTTCAAAAATGGAATCCATTTTATTGAAATAATTTTCTAAATTTTCTACATTTAAGATTTATTTTAAATCATTATATATTCTAGAAAAACAAATTTTAATAATATAACTGATTTTTTGACACATTTAAAAATTAATTAAGATCTCATAAAATTATATTATATTTATAAGAAAACAAAATATAATTATAAATAATGTATAAATACCTCTCATTCCGTTTATTAGTCAATTCTATTTTCTCCCAAGGATTAATATACATTCATGTATAAAATTAATATATAATTATTGATATTATGTTATATTTCTATAGATTTATCTTGAGTGCAATCATTCTAATGGATCAGGAGATCCAAATATTCCATTTCGTATTATCGTAATTTCTATTTATTGTCCAACTGAAATATTTTGAATTATTATTGTTTTGATTTCAGACTAAAGTATCATTCATCATTTATGAGAATTATATTCATTTTTGTTTTTAAATGTGATATTGGATCATTATAATATACAACATAATCATATAAAGATAAATTCCATTAAATAAATTCTATGTCATTACATCATCCATATGAACATCTAATATATTATCCTTCAAGAATAGTATAAGAAAATTTATAAAGTAAAATTTGGTAGATGGCCACGTTACATCATCCATTATCTTTATGACACTTATAAAGAAACAATTATCTTCAAATAACTCATTATGGATATCAATGACTCAAAAAATATATCATCATGTTATTAAATTGATTTGAATTATGTATTTCTCTACTAACCCATTATGATAACCCATTCATTCCACATATTAGTCTTATTATTAATAGAAAATTTAATAATCCACATACTAAAAAAACTACCAATATAATATTGATTCATACCCATTAACCATATCCACTACAGAATATCAAATAACATTTTTAATAGAGATATTAGAATAATAAATATACGATTTTATTTCAATTTTTTTACTAGGAATAGATAATCAAAATCTGCAATAATAAAAAATCAAGAATAAAAAAAACATATAACCACAAAGTAAAACCAATAATTAACCAATCCAAAAAAGGATCAATGGCACAAAATAATATTTAAATATTATTTAAGGAAATGTATCTTTTGTGGTGCACGTGATAAATTTATATCTAATGACTAAATAATTAACTCAAGCATATGATACTCACATTAAATTAATTATACCATACTATTTTTTATAACCTTTATATCTTTAAATTTAGTACAAAATTTTACATGATTATATTTCAAGACTTTAGTATTTAAAAGTTATTTAAATATATTATCACTTTTAATTGTTATGAAAAATTTACCTTTAATAAAATTTTATTATATCCTAAAATATTTTAATATTCAAGAGTTTTAATAAATTAATTAATTGAAATAACAGTTTCCATATATTTTTTAATGATATTTTGTTAAATGTTATAAAGTTACTCATTTTATTACATTATTTTTATTAAATAATAATTTATTTTAGTGAAAAATTGTTTTCTCCTCTGGCCGCTAAGGCCAAACCGTATATCACATTTAGGGGGACTAGTTTTCATACCCCATTGGAGTTCAAGCTCAAAGGGACTCACTATATAAGGGTCTTATCTGTGCATAGAGAACACCAATGGTGTGTAGGACCCACGTATAAGTCACTTGGATAATGGCTTGATTTCGTAGAAGTTTGTATGGATCACCCCCTGTGTGTGTGAATTGTTTTTCTAATCTGAACCGGAGTGAAGCACGTCATGGCTCTCATACCGGTTGGTTTATTTATTCCCATTTAAATATGGGAAATTGTTTTATGTATACTGTTCATCCATTAAATCTGGGTCAATTTCTTTAACATCATATCTATTTCATTTTATCTTATTCAATACTAATATTTAAAATCATACATTCATCCCCTTTTTAAATCTCGTGTTCCCTTCTTTTCAAGTTTTAGTTATTTTTCTCGGTGTCCACATGGCCTCTAGTTCAAATGTGTCAGTACCAGTGGTCTTTTTAATTTTATTTCCTTTTAGATCTACTATAATTTCTATTAATATTTTTCTATAATGAACTTATTTTTTCTGGTTCAACATATCATCAATGAATTTAGTTTTATTTCCCCAAATTTCTTCTATATTTATTGTTCATCTGAGTTTTAATATAGATTTATTCTTCTTCATCATATATGTTTGTTTAGATGATTTATTGATGTTTTCTCAATTAGTTTCTTAATATTACACTATTGGACACCAATGGTGGGAGACATGTTTACATTGGATTATTAGAAATGGTGGGTGATTTTATAGACAATTGGAACCCAATGATGGGTCAATGACCCACCATCAGATATCGGTGGTGGGTGATTTTTCCCACCATTAGACATCATGAGTGGGTGATTTCACCCACCAATGTACATCAATTGTGGGTTATCCTCTATACCTTAGTGGTGTCTTCTCCTTTGATGTACATTCACTTCTACTAATCTAACAAGATATTTTTTTGGATGAGGGAGTTATTTAATTATATGGTATTTATTCTCTTTTCTTTGTTAACCCTTGTCTAGAGTTTTTCCATCCTCTTACTATAAATTTCATTCTATTTATTCTATTTTTTATTTTTATTTGTATCCATTTCTTCCACATTAATTTTTTTGTTATATAAATACTCTAGTATTTTGTTTTTGCTATTGTTAGTGTTATTTTATTTAATTAGGTGACCTGGTTTATATGAAATTTTATTCTGATAACATTCATTATTTTATTCTTCTTTTAGAAACAACAATTTTGTTCAATGATACAATATTGGATCCCAATGGTAGGTCATTTTTTACCACATTGTTTTTTGAATAGTCAGTTATGATTCACTATTGTACTACCAATGGTGAGAATCTTTTTATTACTTCATAAGACACCTTACATTACACTAATTCTTAGAGTTAATTTAGTTTTATTTATATAATTTTATTATTGATTAATATTAGAATGGTATGACATACTATGTTCATCCATCATTAGAACCAAGCAGTGGGACACGAGTCACCTCTCTTTATTCCCAGGGTATGTCAATGAACGTCTCTTAGATAAATTTTTATTTTTCTAAAATTTTATTTCTTATTTTAATTTATTTTTGTTAAAATATTTATTTTTTATAAATTATAGTTATTTTATATCAAATTAATTTTTTAATGTATTAATAATTAATTGGAACAATATTTTTATGATCATTTAAACATGCAGATTAAAAATAATGCGATGATCAGTTTTATATCACGTTGTCTACTTATATAATATAAACTAATATAAGTTTATTTAGATATTTTATAAATGCTGATTGATTACAATATATTTATTTAATATAATAATTTTATTATAATAAGTTTTCATGAAGATATATAATGACATTTATTATATCTATTTTAATATAAAGAAGATCTATAAATATATATGTAACTATCATATTATTTTATTATTATGTATGAATATGTTCCCTGATGATATTAGCCATGGAAAAACTCTAATAGATATTAGTTTTTATGATCCTATAGATTTATTCAAGGAATAAAACATAGAGTTGTGAAATTAAATTCATTAATATTACATGTAATACTTCATCGTCATTATGATGTATAAATAGTTCACGGTCTTCTGTCCCTTCTACATTATAGTTGTGATCACCAAAGGGATCTATCATTGAAAATATTTCCTTAAAGAGATTAGTTTTCATCATGCTTAATATTCGTTGACATTCTGATCATCTAATCTGTTTCATTTCATTTATTTTAATTTGTGTAATATTTTTTATTTCTGTTTTTATTCTTTTTTATCTGGTTTATGTGTTTCCCATTAAAATAATATCTTCCCTTATCTCTTATTATTATACCTCGAAAAATTAAATTAGGTTTGTGACAACCGATCAAATTCCCAGTTTATCAGACTATGTTGGTCTCCTATATAGAAGACTAGGTTGTGTCCCTAGATTGTTCAAAGGGAAGTGTATGTATTATGGTCCCCACATCATTAAAAGTTATTTTATTTGTGGGAACCAGTTTCATTGAGGAGTAGAGGAGATTGATGAGTGGGAAAATATCAATACGATATAAACCACTATAATTTTTTTTCCTTTTATTTTTTTCATCAATATTATTACATAAGAACAATTATATCAAAACCATTTAATGTTTATAAACTCTAATTGTGTTTTTAATTCTTAAATGTATATTCACCCCGCTCCTCAAGTTATAATTTCCCACCAATAACAAACCAACAATTTGTATCATATATTAGGTACCTGATATGTTATTCTTTCTAATGATTATTATTTTTTTCAATGTGATATCTTGCTTCAAATGCATAAAAATCTCTGGATCAAAAAATATATTAATTTTATGATGAATTGTAATAATTCCATTGATGGTTGGATACCACAAAAAATCAAGTTCATTAATGTAATTGACTATAGATACTGGAAATATTGAAAGTAATCCTACTTGAATGAACCTAATTTTGATGACTTGACTTTAATGAAAAATCCATATAAGCTAC
The DNA here is from genome assembly GCA_963277665.1 of Viscum album. Classification (NCBI taxonomy): domain Eukaryota; kingdom Viridiplantae; phylum Streptophyta; class Magnoliopsida; order Santalales; family Viscaceae; genus Viscum; species Viscum album. The sequence continues at coordinate 994,402,613 of OY728126.1, forward strand.
CTATCATGGATCCTGATATGTTGGTTCTAAATGACATGGTAAAATATCTATTGATTTAAAATGTTATAAATTTTATATATTCTGATATAGGTATAATATCCTATATCTATATATAATAAAGTAATAATACCCATGATATATGGATGATAATACATGGGACTCATTATAGAACTGATAATATTAATAGACTTATGTTTGGTCTATACTGAATAGAATACCAAGAGTTTCTGATCGGAGAAGAAGAATCTATAGATCATTTGTTCCGTCAGTTAACTAGTATCACAAGTGGTTTGAGATAACTTTGAGAGGTTATAGAAAACACTGATCAAGAGAAGGTAATACTAAGAGATCTTCTGAAGAGATGACATTCAAATAAACATTCCATTTATAAAATTATTAATTTCAAGGAGTATAAATCAGATGAACTTATAAGCTCACTACACATAATTTAATTTTATATAAAGAATATTTTTGGTGAGGAGTATAATAAAATAAAATGAATATCAATTAATTCTAATATTTATGATACATCTAATTCCTCTAAATCATAATTTTATGAAACTGAAAAGGAGATGTCCGCCTTTTGTAAGTATTTTTACATGTAATAAAAATGGTATGAAGAGAAAGATCAATATAAAGTCAAGAATGAACTATAAGAAAGGAAATTATGAAAAAATAATTAAATATGTTTCAGAATTTTACTATTATGAGTGTAGGGATAAAGGTCACATAAGAACTGATTATCCTAAAAAACATCTAGTGAATGAAAAAGAAAAAAAAAGAATAGAAAAAATAATTTGTTTGGAGGTTGGGACTTTTAAGACAGTTCTGAGATAAGTGGTGACTCTATAAGTGAAAAGGAGACCAGGAATCATGTCATAATTAATATTACATGTGGGATAAGATATTATCTTAGTAGGCAATTAAAAACTCATGTCAATTTCGACCAGTATTATTTATTTTGGAAATAAAAATTAAATTTTATCATACTCTTGTTATGATGATGATTATGAAAATTATAAATTGAAGCAATTACTTGATGAAATTGAAGAATTAAACAATGATGGATCTAGAATTATTGAAATGTATACTTAATTGAAAATGAAAATAAAATTTAACATATAAAAAATGAAATTTAAAATGGAATGTGTAAAAATGAAATTTTGTATTTCTCGGAATGATAAATCTAAAAAGGATTTAAATTCAAAATTTTGTAAAATAAATAATAGAAACGAAAGAATTAAAAAACATATAGAATTTCATAATAATGATTTAGATAGGTTATTTAATTTATATTTGAATTATTTAACCAAAGTATAGAATACATGTAAGATTTTATAATAATAGAATATAAAATTAAGAGAAAAACCTTTAAGAACTACTGGAAATGTATTTACATATTTAGAAACTATTAAAAAGGAGATAATGGATTTGAAAACTATATTTTTTTTAATCTGAAAGAGGAATTATCAATGGTAAAAACCAATGTGATGAGATTGTGTCATTAATTATATTAATCACCATGAATAATGGATTTGGATATAGTATTATGACTCCATGATGATATAAAACTAACATTTTCAAAATCACAAAAGAAAGCATTCCATTTCTAACCTATGTAAAATGAATAATTCAAGGGAATTATGCCAATGTCTATTCATATGGAGTTACAATGCCATTTCAGAATAGTAGAACATTTATAAATAATGATTTTCATTCATATTGTCACTCTAATAATTGATTTAAATCTATTTGGTTGGCCATATTTTTTGTAACTAATCCTATTGGACCCATGTTTGAATATGTTCAATAAAAATCTACTTGATTCCATTATTTCTAGAAATATAACATAGAAGTATCAATGACTTGGGGTACGTAGATAGTTTCTACTCTAGGATCATGAAAGGTTACATTTCCGTTCTTATGTCATTTAACTCATGTGATGGTGGCAATATTAGATTTGGATTCAAATTTGAACGAAAAATAAAAGGTATTGTTGGGGTTGGGTTTTCAAAAAAAATTAATTATATAAAATTAGTTTTATATAAAAATATTTAAAGATATTCTTATAAACATATCAATTTTGGGTGATTATGTATTGGATGATTTATTTTAAAATAAAAAATTTTCTACTCTAACAAATAAATTAGTTTTATATTCAATAAATAGAAACTAAATGTTTATACTATTTACGTTTTTGATTTAATCAATCTAATTGATATGTTCCTAACTACTATAGAAGTAGATGTAGTTATGTGGAATAGGTTGCTTGGGAATGAAAAATTCATAATTTTCAAAAACTATCACAACAAGAACATGTTCTGTAACATCCCATGTTTCATACAAGTATTTATTTCTTGTGTGATTATTGATTAAAATGTAAACAAAACAATGAAATATTTAAATCAATTAATGATGATAATACTACTAGATGATTAGAATTACTACATATTGAATTATTTAGACTTATGAGCCCTTCTAGTTATGGTGGTAAGGGTTATATGTTTAATTGGAGATGATTACACTAGATTTTTATAGATTTAGTTTCTACTTTGTAAGAATGAAAAAATGTCTAAATTCTTTGCATTCAATAATGATAATTAAGATTCGATAAATACTTCAATCATCATAATCAGATGTTATAGAGGTAGGAAATTTTCTAACATAGAACCTTATTAAAAGAAATAATAAAATGGATATAAACACTTTCTCTCATCCCCTAGGACACCATAATAGAATGGTGTGGTAGGATGAAAAATAGATCAATTGAATAAATAGAAATATCAATGCTAATGGGATATATAGTATAGAAATATTTCTTAGAAGAAAATATAAATACAGTTTTCCATGTTTTCAATAGAGTCTTAATTAAACCATTCAAATATAAAACCCATTCTGAACATTTGGATGGATATAAATCTAAATTAGGTTATTTTAGTGTCAATATCAATGAAGTGTAGGTCTTAATCAGAAAATAATATTTAGAAAAATTTGACTCTAAATTAGATTATGGGATATTCATAGGATATTAAAACAATAGTAAACCCTATATAGTTTTAATTAGAAAACTCTATTTATTGAAGAATATATCTATATAATGTTTAATGAAAAAATATCTAATAATGAAGATTCAATCCCATTCAAACAGAATAAAGAGTTTTAGAATTTAATTTTGTTGATGATAATGACCTGGATAATTATAATGTATTAGTTTGGAAAATACCTCTTCCCATGATGATGAAAAATAATGTAAGACACTTAAAGATCACCCAATTTAAAATGTACTTGGTATTGTTGAATCTTGAATTTGAACCATAAAATCTATTTTTCTTTATTCTGGTAATTCTTCTTTTATTGATGACATTACTCCCATAAATGTTAAAAATTATCTAATTTATTCAAATTGAATTAATTCTTTTCCTGATGAATTAATAAATTTAAAAGGACTAAAGTGTGTGATTTAGATTCTTGTGGAAATGGTAAACAAATTATATTAAGTAAATGGATTTTCATAACATACTTGATGATTATAGAAGCATGATTGATATTAAATAAATACTAATAACTATAGGTAATTCCATCGAAGAGTGAATTTACATCAAATATTATTTTTTTATTGTTTCTAGGGGAGAAATTATAAATACATTATCCTTTTACTGTTTTCAAATCATAAAATAATTTCCAATGTATGTAAAAATATCTTTTAAAAAGAAATTCTTTCAGAGGATGTCTATGTAAGACTACCCCATTGAATTGAAAATGGTAATTTTACAGATCATATTTTTAAACTCAATAAATACATATATGGTGTAAAAATTCTCATAGAGTTTATTATGAAACTATTAAGAAGATTTTGTTAGTAAATAAATTTTCTAAGGGTATCATTGATCCAATATTATTTATAAAACGTCTTTTAAATGATTCTCAAGTTGTGTTGATATATAATGATGATATAATCTTTTGATCAACTAATGATTCTCCCTATAACATTTTTTCTAAACATATGGAAACTAAATTATACATGAGAGTAATGGGAGAAACAATTTTCATTATTCAATTACTAATTAGTTAAGGAAACAATATATTTTAATAAATAAATCTAGATGTGCCAAAGAAATGGTAGAGACGTTTTGACATTATTATAGTAAATCATTGAAAACACCAATGATAAATAATTCAAAATTTGAGTTAGGTGAATCTGTTAAATCAATACATTTTTAACAATATAGTTGAATTTTAGAAAAAATTTTATATCTCACTGCATCTTAAACATACATCAATTTCTCAATTTTCATAATTTCTAGCATTCAGTAAAATCCCATATAACTTATTCCAAATTATTTTTAATGTGTTTTTATATACATCAAAAACTATGTCTGTACATGATTCATTAATTCTAATGAGAACTATTTAGGTTCATTATCTTACTCGGATTTTGAATATGAAGGTTGACGACATGACAAGAAAATCACTAATGGTATGTTTCATTTTTTAGGAAAATTTTTATTTCATGGTGCTCTATGAAAAAATTATCATTATCATTATCATTATTTTTTGAAGAATATGTTGATTGTATGAGATTCTATTCACATAGAATATATATATATATATATATATAACTTTATATGATTTTAATAACGATATTAAAAAATTATATTTTTTGTGATAATTGATGTATTATATCAATTTATAAAAACTATATTCCATACTCTATAACAAAACACTTAGTTGTAAGATTTCACTCTCTAAGGGATCATGAATATAAAGGTTATTGATGTATGGAATTTGTTCCTATTGAAAAATTGTTTAGTGATGTCTTTACAATTCCATTAGAATCAATTAAATGTGAAAAGATAAAATTTGAATTTGGTATGATTTAAGTTGAAAATATTTGTTTGTATAGTTACAATACTTAAATATTATTTAGTAATTTCATAAATTTAAAATGTTTTTTCTGTTGTCATTTAAAATTATTTTGTTCGTATTGTTAAAATTTTTATTCTTAATAAGTGAAATTGTACTAATTATTTCTATGTACTCCCTCTGTAACATTTATTTTTTAAAAAAAATTAACCTGTTTTATACATTAATATTATTATTATTATTGATAAATTTCAAAAATGGTGAGATTTTGTTTGAAAATATTATTAATTTCTTGGTTTTTAATTTTCAAATAGGGGGAGTTATTAGTATTTAAAACTTATTTAAATACATTATCACTCTTAATTGTTTTCATAACATACACATTATTAAAATTTTGTTAAATTATCAAATATTTTAATATTCATGTGTTTTTAGGTATTATATAACAACCCAAAAATTTGTTAATAAAAAATCTTCTTGATCTAATTAAATGTTTTATTATGAAAATTGTTATATAAAATATACAAATTTCCATGGATTTATGTTTTTTTAATTTAAAATACAGTTATGATTTTTTACCATTTCTAATATAGTTGTCGAATAGTGATCACATGATTAAGTTAAATACATGGCTTTTACAAATCAAATTTACGATGAAAAAGGAGGTGATGGCCTCATCCTGTATATTTTCTCTATATGAAGCACATTTTTTAGATCTCAAGAAGGAGTTATCATCACTAGGCTTCGCTCTAGACCAATCCCAAGCCAAAATTCATCACACTAAGCTTGAACAGAATCACCTACTGGAGAACTGTATGCCAATAGAGATTACCACCGGGGAAATGTTTCCAAGCCTCCCCAAGAGTATGTCACCATCTCACACCTTATCATTAGTTCATATGTGGGTTTTATAAGGGGTTATATAACAAGACCTTAGAAATATGATTATCTGCTTTATTTTTTGTATAATGAATATACCTACATTTTATTATTATCACATTGTAAGTGGGTTTTAAAGAAAAAATAGTATTTTTAGTTAATATTGAATTATGAAATATATTTCTAGGAAAAACTTTATTTTTTAATAATATTTTAATAAAATATTATCACTAAATTACTTTATATTAAATATAAATCATCGTATAAATTTAATGAATAAAATTGATATTTTTATTAGTGTTTAAAAATTTTTTTTGTCAAGACCCATGAATTTTTTATAAATGTTGGTTTTAATTTTAAAATTTAAAATTCACATATTTATAATTTTTTTTAAATAAAATGAATTTCGTTTTTGGATTCAGGATGTCAAAATTATCTAATGGTGAATTTTTCAATATTTTCTGAGACAGTAAAATTTTTGGGTAAAAATTAAATACCGTTTATATATATAATGTATTTTATTACATCATATTGAACCAATAGTGATATTAAAAAATAATATAAAAGATATATTATGCCAATATATGTTTTAACATTAAAATAATGTTATTTTATATATGTTTGATTAATTTTACAATGCCTTAGTGGACCCTCCAATACTTGTAAAATATTTAACATTTTAAAATGATTTTCTTGAGAGTGAGACTCACCTCCCAATAAGAAATCCTAATATATTAATAACATAGGTCATTGGCCATATAAAATAATGTTTTCCACTCCCATTTTTAAGAAACAATGGAAAAACATGGGTTGTTTTGTGGTTTTAAATATTTAATTATATAGATTCCAAAACCTAATTTTGTGAAAAACTAAAGTATTCCCCTCCCTTTTCCAATATAAACCCACCCAATCTCCAACGTATCTTCACTAAAAACTCTTAGAACATTACCCTATTATTCCCTACTCCAATTATAATCCTCACAAGGAACCCAATTCTCTCAAGAGGCCCTCTAAAGCCTCTCAAAAGATTTTGGGATAACACTTCCATGTAAGGGATTTCATCATTTCTCATTTTGACCATATTTTTTACATTATTATACCCTTTTATTTTCAATTAAAAATGTTTTGGTATGATTTATGACCTCCCCCATACTTCCCTATATATGTTTGAATTATGAGATACCTATTTCTATCTCATTAATCCCTCCCATGTACACCACTTACCATGCCAAAATTTCGTATGATTTATTCCATTTATCCTATTTCTTCAAGTTTCTTTATTATGTTACACCTTTTATTTCAAAATTCCATGTTCTAGGACATGTATATATATATTAAACCATAATATAAATTACATGTAAATATGATTAGATACCCCTTTCTTTCTCTAAAACCATATTTATGAATTCTTATGTCATATCATTGTGCTACCGAAATTGCACCATGATTTTTAAAGAATAAATCATTGTGTATTGAATACCATAAACATTTATCTATCAAGGGTTTTCAACATTATACACATATAATTATTGAATGGTACTTAAATGAATGCATTTATAATTATTTAATCATGTTATATCATTGGAATTTGATAGATTCTATGTTATATAATTCATGTGGCACACTTATTCATGAAATGAAATGATTAAGAATGGTGTTCCCCAATAGTGCTCCAATGTATTTGGTAAAGAATAGTATCATGATACACCATTTTCAATGAGGTTTTACTCATTATTATTCAATTTCATTGAGGGTTTAATCATTCCAATTCATGTTCAATGAGGGTTTACTCATGCTCCATGTGCAATGAGCATTGGATCATTCTATACCATTATAAATGTTGTTGCCAAATCTCCATTTTGTGATAATAATGATATATAATGACATTATGTTCATGTTTCTCTAATGATCCATTGATATTCCCATTTACTAATGTGTACTGTATTCTTCATGTTATTCCTTGTTTACTACTTCATTGGCCTTTATAGCTCACCCTTTTCTTATGTATGTCCTCAGGTTATCTCATGCAATGCCAACTACAAAATACTGTTGGGGTCATGTAAAAGAAGTTTTCAACAATGATTTTGTATATTTATGTCTTATATTTTCATGTAATGTTCCTAATATTATCAAGACACTAGACCTCTTGATCCTCATAGTTGTCTTGAGTTCATTTTTATGAAATAGATCGTGTTTTTGCGTGTAATAATGAACAATATTGTTATATGTGGTATAAGAGGATTAGTTTAGTTATGTTTTGGGATTAGGAATAGAAAACCCTAGTGAAATACTTAGGAATAATAATATGTATAATAAAAACATCCCAAATTTTTTTGACTGTAGAGTTAGTGTTTTATCAAGAAAATACATCACTTTCAGTATATGAACAAGTATAGGTAGCTTTGGCACAAATGAATCTAGTGGAAAAACATGAAAATATCACTATGAGCTAGACTCGAATAGGAACCGGTGCATGAAAATAGGCCTTGATGCACTCTTGGTTATATATTCCCAATGGATATGATTTGGTAAATTCATATTTTTATTATGACCCATTATTAAGGGATTAAAAAATGCCCCTATGAATATATATTAGTAATTAGATCATGAATAATAGATTTTGAAGGCAATAAATTCCTAAGTTAAGGAAATAAATTTAATATATATGTTATCCCTTTTATTCATTGGATTACCCTTTATGTTTTACCACTAAAATTCCTTCTAATATAGACCATGTCCAATAATAGGATGAATCAGGATAACAACTTATGTGAAGATCAATGTAATGACTATTTTAATGAGATGACCAATCTAATGAGAGAAGAAATAATCGACTTTCTCCTAATAATCTCTTTGTTAACTCATGTTTTTTATAGAAACATGGATCCGGAGGAACATCAACCCCCCCCCCCCCGCAATGAAATAATAAGCTACAATTGAATGATTCATGAGAAAAAGGACCCCTACTTTTAATGGATCATATGATCCCTCAATCATCAAAAAATGGTTCTACTCCATCTAAAGGATCTTCTTCATCCTTCATAATTATGATCAAGAGAAGGTTCTTTCGGATGCTTATCATATGGATGGTGAAGCTGGTCAATGGTAGGTATTTATCAAAAATACAAACTCTAAAGACGATATCAAGGCATTGGAATTGAAGGATTTCTAGATAATTTTTTTCTATAAATATTTTCCTTGCACCATCTGTCATAAGATGGAATTGGACTTCTTTTCCCTCAAGAAATAAATAAGATGAATCCATCGGAGCATATGAGGAAAACCTCACAAGTCTTTCACGATATTCCTCTAGCTTTGTCATTACCCTCATATGCATGGTTGACGACTTATTTGGTAAGCTAAAACCTATCCTACGAAAATCCATAGAATTCCCTGACATCGATAGCTATGAGAAAATTGTCCAGTGTTCCCTCAATGTTGAAATAGAGATCAGTGAATCTTAAGGGTATCATGGGGATAAGAAGAAGGAGATGGACATTAAATCTGGTAGAATAATTAATAAATCCAACGGTGTAATGAAATTCATGTACCCAACATTCCAAAGGTAAGGAAAGAAGAACCCCAGATATTACCTGAAGGGGATGAGTAAATTATTTAGGTGTGGAAGAGAATGGCACCTGACCATTTATTTCTGACAAGAAAAACATGATGCTATGATAGAGGAGAGGAATTCTACATTCGACCCTCAAAGAATTTTTCATTGATTAAACTAAAAAGAACCAAGGAAATTTGAAAACTAGTTCTCTAAGATAAGGGGTTTTGGAGGAAACCAACAACATCCATAACAACAAGGGAAATCTTTTTCCATTAGTACTGCTGATGCCAACCCCTAAAATGAAGTGGTGACATGTACACAAGTTTTTCATCCATAAATATTGTATGTACTTTTTTATTCTGCTTCTACAAATTCTTTTATATCCCAAAGTTTTAGTAGATAATTCCACACACCACCACAAATCATGGAAGTAGAGTTTTCAGCAATAACAGAAATTGGGGATTTCATTGCATCCCATGAATATAACTAATTCCATGTCTCAATTTGTGGAATGAAATTTCAGGAAACCCTTTTCATCCCCCATCTGATAAAATTTGATGTAATTATTAGTCTATATTGGATTTACATATATAGATCCATCATAAATCATCATGAGAGGAAAATCACTCTCTATATGGCAAATCATCCCCTGGTTTAGTAAAATTACAAGGAGGAGGATGAATATTCTTAACACCATCATCTTGATCATGGATACTACTGCCTTATGAGAATGTGTATCCTGCTTAGATGATTGATTATAAAGATGAAACAATCCTTGAAGACATTCCTATTGTGAGAGAATTCTCTGAAGTGTTTCAAAAGGAATTTTTTGATCATCCTCCTAGAATAGATGTTGAATTTTCGATTAATCTTATACCTGGGGAATTTTTAATATTCATGAATCCATATATAATGGCTATTGTAGAGCCTGAGGATATAAATAAACAACTATTGGAGAATCTGGATAAAGGGTATATACGCCCACGTGCTTCACCATGGGGTGCACCAGTCCTCTTCATCAAGAAGAAGGATGGTTCAATGCTCATTTGCATTGATTTTTGGGAGCTCAACAAAATCACGATAAAGAACAAGTATCCTTATCCAAAAATTGAATACATGATCGATCATATACGTGGAGCACTATACTTACGCAAGGTGGATCTATAGTCATGATATTACCAAATAAGGGTGAAGAAGGAGGATATACCCAAGACTGATTTTTGTACTAGGTACAGGCACAATAAATTCTTATTAATTCATTTAGGCCTCACTAATTATCTAATAATCATCATGGACCTAATAAATAGACTCCTTAGATATTACCTTCACAAATATTTGGAAGAATTTATAGACTATTTTATAATGTACTCCAAAACAAAGGATGGGTATGACGAGCATCTTAACAATGTACTAAAGAACATAAGGTGAAGATCTATGAAATGTAAAATAAGTGTGAGTTATAGTTAAAGGAAGTCTCATTATTGGGTCATATCATCACAGGCAATGAGATATCTTTGGATAATTTCTTGTAAAATGGAATTGGGGGATGGCTAAGGTCAACATATGTGACAGATATCAGTAACATCCTTGAGTTAGATGAATATTATCACTAGTTTGTGAAAAATTCCTCATGATAGTGAAACCATATTACCAAGCTAATTTGTATGGGAGTCATGTTTTCTTGGAGTGTTGAATGCAATTATAGCATCAAGGAGTTGAAAATGAGGCTTATCACTATGTCTGTTATCACACAACCCAGAAGTGGAGAACTTTTTATGGTATTCAGTGATGCTTGAAAGAAGGTTATGGGTCGTGTGTTGATTCAAAATGAAAAATTCATTGCCTATGTTTCAATTAAATTTAATGGTCATGAGAAAAACTCTCCAACAATGATCTTGAGTTGGTTTCATTAATCATTACTTTAAAAATTTGGTGACATTACCTTTATCGGGAGAAGTGTTAAATATATAAGGATCACAAAATACATAAGTATATATTCAGATAGAAAAAGATGAACAAGAACCAATAAATATGGATAGAGCTGATCAAAGACTATGACTGCTCAATCCATTACCACCTTGGGAAAGAAAACAAGGTGGCAGATGATCTAAGTAAAAATGACACAAAGATTCAATTATTGATGAGAATTAAAAAGGATCCAATCTTCTTAGATGTGATGAATATTAACATGGGAATAATAAATAATGGAACATCATCAATACTTTCACAAATTATTAATTAACCGTCTCTTTTGAAGGGGTTAAAGGATGATTAAAATGATGATGTGGGAATTGAGAAGAATATAGAAACTATCAAAAAAGGTAAATCCTCAGAGTAAAATGTTAATGAAGAAGGAATTGTGATATTTGGGACTAGAAAATGTGTTCCATAAAATCAAGAGTAAAAGAATGAACTTTTAGATGATTCACATAGTTAAAATTTCTCTATGCAACTAGGTAACAAATTGATGTATCGATATCTCCAAGAGAATTATTTGTGGGATAACATAAATAAGTATATCACTGAGTATACATCAATGTCCCTGGTATATTAGTAAATGAAGGATGATAGGAATGAGTATAATGGGATGAAAAAATCATTACCTATAAAATATGAAAATGGGAGAACATCACCATGGACTTTTTCATCAGACTTCCAAAGACATCCAAAGAAAAATAATGCTCTCTAGGTTGTTATGGATCATCTTACAAATTCTGCACACTTCATTTCAATTCGGGAGGATTTCTCATTAGATAAACTACCACATATATACATTAGAGAAGTGGTAAGGCTGTATGGAGTACCACTATTGATTGTGTCTAATAGAGATCCAAGATTCACCTCTATATTTTAGAAGAGTCACCAACATGCTCTGAATACCAAGATAAACATCAGTATAACATATCACCCTCAAACTGAAGGCCAATATGAGTATACTATCAAAAAACATGAGTACATGTTGAGAGAATTCTCAATATATGTAAAAAGTGAATGGGATCAACATATTCATCTAGTTGAGTTCTCTTATAATAACCATTTCTAGTCATGAATCCCAATGGATCCTTATTAAGTCCTTTATGGGAAGTGGTGGAGAACACTGGCATGTTGGGATGAAGTTGGGGAGAAAAAACTCTAATTTCAAGAAATTGTCGAAGAAATGGTGGAGACGGTTAAGAACATCCTTTGACACATTTATTATGCTCAGAATCATAAATAGATCTATAATTATAATCGTTTATGAGACCTAGAGTTTGATGTTTGAAATTTGGTATCCCTCCATATATCACCATGGAAGTGATTTATGAGATTTTGGAAGAAAGGAAAGCTTAGTCCAAGAAACATCGACCATTTTGAGATTCTCAATCGCATTAGAGAAGTGGACTATTGAATATCACCCCCACTAAAACTATAACAGGTACATGATGTATTCCATGTGTCACTCTTGATATGTGCTTAGCTAACCAATCACATGTACTCAATCAAGTGGTTGTACCATTGAAAAATGAACTCTCCAATAAAGAGAGGTCAATGAGATCGTAGATTGTAGGAAAAAACATTAAGAAATAAGACAATGCCCCACATCATGGTGTTGTGGTGAAACCACATTTTTGAAGAGGAAATGTGGGAATCAAAGTAATAAATAAAAAAAGATTCACTCAAATATTTTAGTGTGGGAAAAAGAAATTTATAGGGAAAAATTTCATAAGGGGAAAAGATTGCAATGAACCAATATTTTATTAATAGAAATTATTCATGATCTTATTAAATGTATTAGTATGTAAAATGGTTATATAAAACATATTCACTTCATTGGTTTTATGTTTTTGGATTATTAAATACCATTAATAAATGTTATCCTATCAAATATATCTACTGAACAATCATCACTAGATTAGTATAAATACTGGGCTCTAACAAATCCAATTTAATCATTCAAAGGAAGCGATGGCCTCATCCAGTAGAATTAGTCCATATGTAGCCCATTTTTCAGAACTCGTGAATGAGGTGCCATCACTAGGCTTTACTCTGGACTAATCCCAATGCAATCTTTATTATGTTAAGCTTGAACGGAATTGCCTATGGGAGAATTGGAAGTTAATAGAGATTACCACCCAAGAAATGTTATTTGAGGCGCCCCAAGAGTCTATCACTAATGCACACCATACCCTTAGGTCTTCTGAGGGTGTTATAAGGGGTTATGTAACAATACCCCTACACTATGATCATGTGCTTATTTTTTATAAGGAATATACATTCATTTTATAATTGTTACCTTGTAAATGGTTTTTAAAACACAAATAGTTTTTTTAGTTAACATTAAATTAAGTAATATATTTTGAGGAATTAGTAATTTTTTAGTAATATTTTAATAAAATATTATCACTAAATTAATTTTTATTAAATATAAATGATCTTATAATATTTATAAATTAAATTTAAATTTTTATGACGGTTTAAAAACTATTTTTCTCAAAACCCATGAATTTTTATTATAAAAATCATTTTTTATTTAAAAAGAAAAATATCACATATTTAGAAAATTATTGAGATTAAATGAATATCATTTTTGGATTATGGACATTGAATTTATCTAATAGTGAATTTTTCATAATTTTATGAGACAATCAAATTTTTGGGTAAAAATTAAATATCATTTAAATATATAAAGTGTTTTATGACATCATAATGACCTAATAATTATGTAACAAATTAATATAAAAGTGATATTAGACCAATATATGCTTTATCTTTAAAATAATGTCATTTTATATTTGTTTGATTAATTATAAAATGCCTTAGTGGACCCACCAAGACATATAACACATTTTATCAATTTAAAATGATTTACTTGAGTGTGTGACTCACCTACACATAAGAAAGCCTAATATTTTACTATATTACGATATTGGATTTATAAAATATTGATTTCCACCACCTTTGGAAAAAAAATAGCAAAAAACCATGGGTTGGATTGTGGTTTTAACTATTAAATTATATAGATTCCAAAACCCTAGTGAGGGAAATATTAATGAATTCCCATCTCTTTTACAATAGAAACCACCTAAGCTCCCACTTATTGTTACGAAAAACCATTGTAAAATGTTCCTACTCTGAACTCAACTCTATATAAGCCTTTCAAGGTGCCCCGATCTCCCATGAATCCCCTCTCAAGCCTCTCCCAAGCCTATGAGATCACACTTCCAAGTATGTGATTTCTTCTTTTCATATTTTTATTCCAAGTTTCATTATGTTGTTATACCATTTTATTTTAAATTAATTTTTTTTCTGATTTATAACCTTCCCCATTCATCCCTCCTTATGTTGGAATGACGATCGACCTCTTTCTAGTTCATTAATTCCACTCATTTACACATGATAACATTCCAAAATTTCATAAGAGTTGTTCCATTTCTCTTCTTTCCTCATGATTCTTTATTATGTTATGAATTTTATTTCCAAATTACAAGTGATGGGACATGAATCTATATTAACCTATTACATTTAATTTTATTTATATATTATTAGATACTATTTTATCTCTTATCAACCAGTTTTATGATTTTTTATGTCACGTCGTTATACTGCCGAAATTGCACCACAATTTGCAAAGCCAAAATCATTGTGTAGTGAATACAATACCCATATATCTATCAAGGGTATTCAATTTTATGCACATAGACTTATTGAATAGTACATACATGTATGTATTACACATTATTTAATCATGGAATACCTGATTATGTTGAATGATTCAATGTTATATGTTCCATGTTGCACACTTATGCATGAAATGAATGATTAAGAAGGGTGCACCCTGATAACACTCCAATGTAATGGGTAAAGAATGGTATCAATATACACCATGTGAAATGATTGTTTACTCGTAATAAATCATTTTAAATGAGGGTTTAATCATTAAAATTCAATTAAAATGAAGGTTTACTCATGCTTGATGTGCAGGGATCCATGGCTCATGCTAATATCATGTTTAATGTTGTTTCCACATATCCATGTTTTGATAATTATTCTATATAATGCCTTTATGTTAATATTTCTATTATTCTCTATTCACATACTCATTGCCTAATGTGTATTTTATTTTTCATTTTATTTAGTGTTTACTATGGTACTCGGATTTATTGATCTCCCTTTTTGTATATATGTCCTCAAGTTATCCCAAGCAATGATATGTATGAAAAAATGTTTTCGTAATGTAAAAGAACTATTCAATAAAGATGTTGGTATTTTTATGTCTTAATTTGTCATGTATTGTTCTTAATTATTAAAAGACACTAGACCTATCGATCCTCAGAGTTGTCTTAAATTCATGTTTATGTTATGAATCATGTTTATGTGTGTAATAAAGAGTAGTTATGTTATTTTAACATGTGATTACTGTAATATAATAGTTTTTTAAAGTTATTTTGTAAACTTTTATAATGTTACTAACATTATTATATATATATATTTCTACTAAAGAAAATTTTTTTAGTAATTTTTTATGTCCTCTTAATCCAGTTAGGGGGATCATTGTACAGGTTTTAAGGCGACCATAGGTCAAAACCCTCGGTGGTCCAGCCCAACGTCCCACTCAATGGCTGGGTTTTTATCTATTCATAGTGAAATCCTAAGGAGTGTATGCCCCATTTCCAAGACACCTGGATAATACCTGGAATGAATATAGGTTGTTATAGATTTTACTAATGTGTATGAGTTGATTTTTAAAATGAACAGATGTGTAACACATTTTTCTCATATACCGCACAATTACCTTCTTCGTGTTTTGATGTAATTAATTGTTTAATGTATACAATTCATCCTTTAAAAATCATTCGATTTTTCACCCGTTCAACCAATCTGAAATATCGGAAGAATACAATTTTAAAATACCACTCTCTCTTTTACTTGATTATGAATCATCTTCCATGATATCCTCTCAACCTCCAGTTTGTAAGTATCTACACTAGTGGTCGTCTTTATTTGTTTCCCTTTGAGTTCCACTATAATTTCATTTACATTGAGTTCATCATGAACTCAATTTTTGGTTCATCTTCTCTTCAATGAATTTGATATTTTTTAATTTTGGGTTTTCAAAATCATTATTTTATTTTAGTTTTAAAATTGATTTCATCTTATTTTTCAACTCAGATTGTTTTTAAAATCTTTTGATGTTGTCTTTAATGGTTTCTCGACACGACACTATTGGACACCAATGGTGGGTGTCAAGTAACCATTGGAATATTACTAATGTTTCATGATTATACCAACCATTGGAACCCAATAGTGGGTCAGTGACCCACCTCCATACATCAAAAATAAATGTTTGAAACAATTTTTGGACTTCAATAGTGAATTAACATTTACCCACTGGTGGGGTCTTCCTGTTTTCTATAAAAAAATTCATCAACTGTAATAGGAGGATTGTCATATTCATATTTTAGTAGAAGTAGTAATTTTAATACAAGGTGTTTCTTCCCTTGGTTCTACAATCCCAAAGAAGGGGTTTTTTAAATCCCCTTCCGGTAAATTACTTTCATTTTATACTATTTTCTTAATTTTATCAGTATTGATTTTTTTGTTTAATTAGTTTTATTATATTACTCATAAAATATTTTGTTATTATTTTATGACGTGATAATATATTTTATTATTTGTTATTGTTCCTATGATATTTTATTCTTAATTTTTCCTTTATTTTTGGATTATTTATGCAACATTAATTTCTTTTAATCAGCCACTACTAGAACCTGATGTTAGGTCACGATTCACTATTTTATTTTTTCAATGGTGGATCCTGAGTCAAAATTGGAATTCCAATAGTGAATTTTTTTTATAACTTTATATAAAGTCTTTCACTACTTAAATTCGTGGATAGAGTTTATTATTGATAAATTAATTTTGGTTTTTTGAAAATTATAATGGTAGGACATACTCTCTTTATCCACTATTAGAACCCAGTAGTGGTTCATGAGTCACCTCTCTCTATTCAAATGGTAGGTTTATGACCCACCGTTAGTTAAAAAAATATATCAAAAAATATGTTTTATAATTTTTATTTTTTTATAAAAATAATTTTTATGATAAATGTACTATAATTAAATGTTAAAATAAAATTTTAATGTATTAAAAGTTTATTGTAACATTAATTTTATGATCTATTATAGATGAAGTATAAATTATATTCAATTCTCTATTATAATTTACTTTTACAACATCTATAATATAAATAATTATATTGTTATTTCAATTGTTTTATAACATTAATATATTACAATATTGATTTTAACAAGTTTTTTATATATTAATTATTCATGTTGAAATATAAATCCAGATTGCAATAATATTTTAATGAAGATCCCTTTATCAATCAAAAATTAATATTCATAATTTTTTTAAGTAATAGAATTTCCCACGTATATATTAGACATGGAAATGCTTCTGTAGATATTTTTTTAATGATTCGATAGATTGATTCATAGAATAATATATAAAGAAAAGGTGATCAACTCATTAAGATTAATTTCAATACTTAACATTTTTATACTCTAAAATTTTCATGATCTTCTAGGACATTCTTTTATTTTGATCACCAATGGACTCCATCATTGAAAATTGTTCTTTCATGTGATCAACTATGATCAAGTTTAAGCTTCATCAACAATTATATCATCATCCTCATTTATTGTATTTTATTACTTGTGTCCTCTTATTTCATACTATTTCAAATTTTTCATGTATCATATATGATTTTCCCATAAAAAGAAATGATTTCTTTTTCTCTCTTAATACCACCTCTTAATAGTATGTTAGGGCTGTGAATCTTGATCAAATGTGTGGTTTAACAAACCATGTTGTTCTTCTATATCATATTAGAGGTTGTGACTCAAGGTTTTTAAAAGGTAGGGTATGTATTAATTTTCTCACAACAATAAAAGTGAGTATTTTAGTTGGTACTAATCTACTCAAGCTGATGAGGTGATTTACGATTTTAATAGGTATTTTTTATTCTAAACAATAAAAAATCATGTGTTCTTTTAATTTTTATTTCCAATACCAAAGAATTCATGATAAATACTCTCACTATAATTTAATATTTTATAATCTATAATGGTTTTTTTATTTTTAAATGACCTCACCCCTCTAGTGAAATTTTCCATGAATAAAAATTATACATATGATTCAAACAAAAACAAAAAATAGTATAATTAATCATGTACAAAATTGAAATAATGTCTTTAAAAAGAACACATCATTCTCATCATGGTATAATATTAATTAAAAATTCATATAAATTAGCATACTAAAAGAAAAAATAACTTATATCATTAAAATTAATAATTATTCTATCTAAAACTATATGTTTATTAATATCATGTTAATTCTTAATTAAAATCACGTATCATAAATTCTTTCTATTGATATCCTTTAATAATTAAATAATAAAACATTAAAATATATTATGAATGATACGTAATAAGAATTAATATTTTATGAATAATCCTTAATTAAATGATTTTATATTAACAATATTATTCTAGTTCCAAAAAATGAATATATTATCATGTTGGTGCTGACATATAGAATAATGTTTTATATTAACTATTAATTGAATCTAAAAAATGTTACTAAAATATTTCTACCAAAATATTTTATCATAATAAATAATAAATCATAAAGGGAACAATGCATGTAATACCTAACATGATACTATATGTTTAGAAATTATCATTAACTAAATACTATATTATAAATAATAAAATTTCTTATTGGGGAAAGAAAAATCCAGAATCATATCATGACACGAATTTATAAAAAATGATTTTAAACATACATGTGTATTATAATTAAAAAAATTCAATATAATTATAAGGACTACACCATATTTATACACAATAGAATAAATTAAAATATCTTACATAATTAGGAATTAAAATTTTAAATTAAATAATACTAGTGATACTGAATCATGAACACTTCCTATATTTTTTATACCCTACAGTCAATGAATATACATCTACACAATATTTTTTGGATCTCATTGTCCATACATCATATTATGGGGTTTATCACTATAAAAGTTTCCTATCAAGTAAAAAATTGAAATTAATGGCTATTATTTCACTCATACGGGGCACTATGTAAGATCCTTGATTACAATTAAGGTATATTTTTTCTTGTATTAGATTATCTCCCTTATTATTTGTTAATTAAGTGTTTCCCCAAATTCATGTGAATATTTTTGGGTGTTTCAGTGGTACAGGATGTGAAAAAAGAAGAAAAACGAGTTTCTTGGCATGTTTTATGCTCGGTGCATGGTTAGTGAAAACTGTGTCGATCATCCCAGTTAACCATGCAACCTTGAACAGGGGCATGTGCATGGTTATACCACGATTAATGTAACCGTGAGAATAATCGAGGAAACCATAAATGTGTGTGTGTGGGTGGGGTGTTTTGGGATTGTTTCATCTGCTTTGTTGGCACACAGTTTGGGAAAACCTATGTGTAAACGGCGCAACTCATATTTTTTTTGAGAAAATTACCAAAATCCACTATGATATTTTAAGTAATACTCTATATTTTCTTCCTCCTCCCTTCATGAAACCTTAGAAATGAACCAAATCTCCCAAGATCACCCACGGGTGTTGCACATTCAATCATAGGATATTGGAGTGCTGTTATTTTTGAATTATAGATCCGGGTAAGGATTATATACTTCTAGATTCTCTTTTGGGATTACGGTTTCCATTTCATCTCTATATCCATATAATGTTATAAAACCCTCCATTTTTTGGGGAGTTTTGGGCCGAATTTTTGGAGAGGATTTATATCGCGATCCAAGGCCTTTACTAAGAGTTTTTTCACCAATATATTTTAGGTTGGTGGTCTATAACATATATTCCATTGTTTATATTTAGATTTTTGTTGTAGGGTTTTATTCTTGTTTCATATTGATGTGTTCTTGGTGTCGTTTGTATAATGTGGTATATTTATTTCCAAAATAACGAAACGAACGCCTCATGATTTTCATGGGATGCATGGAGGGTGCCATGACTATTATATGGGCCACCCATGGGGTGTGCTAACCCTCCCTAATCAGTAATGGAAATATAAGTTATGAATTTGAATTATGATGTTTTAAATATTTCTAGAATGTGTTAATTGGGTTATTTAATGTGTTAAAAGTGTCTTTTATATTTTTTTAAATGTGGATATGGGTTAAGTGATTTTTTGGATGTCATGTAAATGCGTTAAATTAGATTAATAAGAATATGTGATGTTATTATGTTAATACTAAAATATTCATAGTGGGATATACATGGAAAAAGGATAATGGGGATAATGATTTTAGTTTATAAATTAAGAATGTGTTAATGTATAATGGCATTATTTTAAATTCAAATTTTTAGATATTTTGTGATATTTACAATGATATTGGATATGATTTGTCACAATGTGCTTTTTTGTGGAGATTGATAAAAAATAATGTGGACATGGCTGGGATGAGTGGGGAATCGATATGAGGTTTCTATGCCCACAGGTTGAGTTTGACAAAGGATCTAAGCTCCACCCTATAAAGGAATGGGCTAGGGAAGGGGATGAAGTTATATTCCTATAATAATTGCATTCCTCCATGACTATTTTTCAAGATGATGTTAATGTTGTTATTATGATATAATGCCTAGTGAGATATGATTGGATTTATCCCCACGTGTCTTAAGAACAATTATCATACATTGAATAGATATTTTGTTCACAACATTGGTGGAGGCCTATTGAGTTTTACACACACCCATCTAGGGTTTCCATTGGGTACCCAAGCCGATTTTATGGTTGCAGGTCCGGAATAAGGAAATGGCATTATGCTATGGAAGTGAGTCGGGTTTCATATGTGCAAAGATAAGGAATGTGAATTGGATCCAAGAATATTTGGGGTTTTCACTAGTTGTCTTTATGTTTTTGTTTTTCTCACATGTTACCATTGCCGAACATGACATATTTACTGTTTCATATGGATTGTATTCTATTGGGAAATGTCTGAATATGCATCTTATTGTTTGTTTCCTATTTTTTCCACTATTTATATTGTGTTCTGTTGTGGTATTGTATAATATATGGGTATAGTCTCCTCAAGTGACCTATTAGACCCCGATTGTAAGTTGGAAACCTCTGGCATAAGGGGAGGCACTCTTGAGGTCATTTGGTGACCTGGCTCAGGCACCAGTTTGTTGGATTTTACATTGGGGACATTAGAATTTGGTATAAAAGGATTTATATTCACTTAAATACTATTTGGGGATTGTAGATAGGATATTAGGATATTATTGGGCCCTGGTAATGTGCTCATTCCTCGGATTATCAAACCCATGTATGGGGAAACACTATGTCACACTGGGCAGGAATTGTTATTTTTTCTATTGCATTTGATGAATTTTTACCATTGGGTGATGCACATGTGGTGTGATGTGATAATTTTATGATATTTCAATCATGGATAGATCAGAACGAGGTTGTGCATTCATGCATCATTCTAGGAACATATATAGAATAGTGACATGCATCATAGTAGGCGCACACATGGGACATGTGTGTCAGAAATGGAGAGTAGAATGCAATTAATTTCATATAATGATAAAAATTGGATATAAGGAAAGGGTACAAATGTAAATGGGAGAAATAAAATATTGGATAATAAATAAAAAATTGTGCTTCACAGGGGTGTAGAAAGTAGATTAAATTGTCCATGTGTCTTGTGATATTGGGATAATCATGAAATTTTTTAACGTCTAAGGGTTGTAACCATGTGAGTTAGCTTCCTATGTTTACCATTACCTTATTGGTGTGGTCAAGGGTAGTGTTCTAGTTGTGATCAGGATCATTTAGGTAGTGTAAGAGAACCATTATTTTATAGCTAGTGATGATTCTTCCCTAATATTTTTGTAAAAACTTTATGGCTTCTATTCTAATGTTCATGTTTGGAATTGTAGAGTGATTCCACCACAGTGACATTTGTCAGTTGGGTGACAGGAGGATGTCGACTAGAACTCTCTTATAGTAGTGGAGGAAGAAAACATAGTTATTTTTGAAGATATGGAAGTGAAGTTTCCTAAGAATATTTCTCATTTTATACAGAAGATGTAATGATACCCATGGTTGGTTGCACCGAGTATGTTTGAGATGACCAATGAGTTTCAGCAACATAACCCTATGACCATTACCATAGATGGTGGGACAAAGGAAATAGAGTTTTGGATAGATTTTATCCAGACTAGTATTTACCATATAGAGACTCTTATCAAAAAGTGAGTCAATTTGGTGACATATATGCTAAGAGGTCATGAAAAGTGTTGGGTGGACATTAGGGTTCAATCAAAGGATGGATGAGGGATGATGTGTAAGTATTTTAGGAATATGTTTCTTGATCACTTTTACCTAGAATTGTTGAGGCAGGAGATGGATGTAGACGTTTTGAGCATGACCTAATTGATAATGTTAGTACTGGATTATGCTAATAGTTTCACTGATTTTTAACGGCTCATTCGGATGTCGATAGGATACAAGGAAGCTATTGTGAAATCATTCCAAGTCGGGTTGAGACACAAGATCAGATATGAGGTGAATATATTCTGTCTAAAAGGATTTATGAATTTTTGGATCAAGAACTCATTTCAAAAGGGAACATGAAGTGAGCTTCGGATAGTGCACTTTTGTTTCGATCTAGGAGAGCATGTGGTGAGACTTCTAATATTATAAATCTCTATTTTGGATACTTTCAGTAAGGATGTTGTTCACTGAGTCGATAGAAGTCGGGAACAACCACTTAGAGTGGTGACTAGAAATTCTGTTATCAGTGTACTAGGCCGGGGCACATGTGTGTCCAGTGTCCCCTTAAACCATTCGAGTTCTGAGCATGAGTTAGGCTAGTCCATGTGCAGAGGTTTTGTAGGAACCTACGACAGATGAGAAATAGTGGGTGTTAGAAGAAAATGATGAGTGTAGGGAAGGGGTCAGTTACCCAATATCAGACTGGTAGTTGGATCTCTACAATTTATATTGGTAGTGGTGATGGGTGTGGAATTCTAGGGTCAATTCATCCACACAAACATAGCATTGCGGTTTTGGGTACTATGACTAGTGTCTAGGGTTGAGGGGTTGGTCATATCCATGTAGTTCAAACTTTTCCCGATGGTGGTGAGGTTGGACTATATACTATTCGAGGAATGGTTCATGTATCTTCCACGCTTACTAGTGATTTATTCGATAAAGGTGTAACTAATTCTCTTTTATCACCTCCTTGCTATGTTGATATTAACTTTGGAGTGTTCATGTGGAGTAATGTCCCAGGATACTCTATTGGGGTGAGGGTAGAGAACATCTGGCAGTGTAAGGGTTTTGATTTTTAGGGTTCTGGATACCATTTTCTATGGGAATTTTTTTGTTCTATAAATGTTAATATTTGAATTAATCTTAAGAATATATTGGTTGGGGTTGTACCAAGTCCACATTGATTGTTATCGACATAGGGTGACTTTTATTTCTCTATAGGGAAACACTTATGTATTGTCTAGTGAGTGAGATGTTTGAGCAGTCTGTACAGGTCCACATTATCGATAGTTGGGGGAACTCACAACTTCGGTGGACTTTATTGCATTAGAAGACGGAATAAGGGAACAAAAAGTTTTTCTTCATATGGTAGTTCAATTTTAGTATATGTGTCAAAAGGATTGCTCATGGCTAACACCAAAGAGAGATGTCGACTTTACGATTGAGTTGCTACTAGGAGAGGAGTTAGTCCCCATTCCTTCATACCAAGTGGAGAAAATAAAGATTTACGAACATAAGGATCTATTAGAGTAGTTAGATAATAATGGGTTTATTCTCCATAGAACATCATTTTGGGATCCCCCATGATGCTTTCTAAGAAGTTTGATGTAATGTAAATATTATTTTTTGACTATAGGAATATGAACCGGATGCCTTTTAAGAACTAATACCCGCTTCCTAGAATTGATAACATTTTTGACCAACTCAACAGTGCCTCAGTGTTTTATAGCATTGACTTTTGATTAGGATACCATCAGTTGAGGTTGATTCCTTTTGATGTACCCCAGGTATCATTTCCAAGAAGGTATAGGTTGTATGAGTTCAGGGTAATTCCATTTGAGTTGACCGATGTACCAGTTGTGTTCATGGATTTGATGAACCCGATATTTCACAAGTATTTCAATCAGTTCATGGTTGTTTTCATTAATGACATCTTGGGGTAGATCAAAACTCATAATGATAATTCCCAATATCATGATATCATCTTGAGTACACTAAGAGAGCTTATGATTTATGCAAAGTAATAAAAATATCATTTTTGGATTTGTGAGGTGCACTTCTTGGGACACATCATTTATGAGTCGGGTCTGTTAGTGGATCCAGAGATGGTGGAGGTTGTGGTGTCTTGGGATCTACCTACAAACTTTTTTGACGTTCAGGGTTTTCTGGGTTTCATTGGTTATTACTGAAGGTTTATCATAGATTTATCTTGTTTGGAAGCACCACTGATTGGGTTAACCAATGATTTGGTTATGTTTGACTGATTATAATCTTGTGGGATTTTTTTCAAGAGATGATGAATTCATGGACTACAACACCAATTTTGATCTTACCCGAATCAGGAACGAGTTACACCTTGTTCAATGATTTGTTCATAGATGGACTTGGGGAAGTGTTGAAGCAAGATTATTGAGTTTTAGCATATGGGATAAGATAGTTGATACAACATGAATTAAATTATCATACACATGACCTTGAGAGAGATGATGTGGTACGTGCCTTGAAGTGTTGGTGGCGTTACTTGTTTGGATAACATTTCACAATGTTAACCAACCATAAAATTATCAAGTACATATTCTCTCTGTTGTATTTGAATATTCAACCATGATGGTGGGTCGTGTACCTACAATACATTGATTTTGAGTTGTTCTATACACCAGGGGATGTGAATAGTGTTTTTGATGCTCTGAGTCGTAAGTCTTAGAATAAGGTGGTTTAATAGTCCAGATCAAAGTGGATGATGATGACGTTGTTCGCTAAGATACACTTGAAGGTACAATATGGGAACGAACAAATGACACCTTCATCCATATTAGTTAAATCAATGAATTTGTTGGGTTAAAGATAGTTTGTAGGTGAATCTAGAGTGTTTTGAAAAAGAAGGAATGTTTTCAATGTGCGGTGTCGGCTTGTAGTTGGGCATTTAGTGCTGATAGAGTTTCTTATGTTTAAGGTCATGTTGTGGTAACCATGGGTGCACATGAAGCGTTTATGTGTGAGTTATATGCATCTAAGTGGGTAATTCACCTATCAAGAATAATATGTATGATTACATTCATTGGCAGTTTTGGTGGTTGGGAATAAAGAATGATGTTGTCTTTTTGAGGATTGATGCCTTACATGTCAATAGGTAAAGGCTGATTATCAATATCTATGTGGGTTGTTGCAATAATTTCCCATTATATAAATGAAATGTAACTAACTAATTATGGAAATTATAGTGATCCTTCATAGGATGCCTCCGATGAAAGATACAATCAATGTAATTGTGGATCTGTTGACTAACGTGGCTCATTTGTTGTCGATCCATGAAACATAAGAGGACCATTTGATTAATTTATCTGTTAGAGAGATATTATGGTTTCATGGGGTTTCAAGAACCATAGTTTCATATCGTGATCTAAATTTCACCTCACACTTCTATAAGGGATTATAGAGGGTGCTCGGTACCCATGTTTTTGTTTGTGTACAACTTATCACCCACAAATGGTTGGTTAGTCTGAGCGTAAGACTCTGGTATTAGAAGAAATGTTGAGATATTGTGTTATATATTGTTGTGGTTCAGAGGAAAATATATTATCACTCATTTATTTTTCATACAATAATAGTTTTCGGGCTACGATTTAGATGGAAGCATTTGAGGAACTTTATGGGAGGCCATAATGATCACTGTTTTGTCAGTTAGCGACCAAGGAATTTAGATGTTAGGGATGAGTCTCATGTAAGAGACATTAGAGAAATATTGTTTTCTATAAAATCACACAAAAAAGGACTATAGTATGTAGAAGTCATATGAAGATCAGAGTTATAGATTCCTCTAGTTTAGTGTGGGTGATAGTGCATTTCCTTTGGTGTTACCAATGATGGGACACTATCAAATCAAGAAACATGGAAATTTGACACCTAGGTATGATGGGGAATTCGATATTATGAAGAGGACCAGACTAGTGGCTTACCGATTAGCTCTACCACAACGGTATTGCGAGTTTAATGATGTTTTTCATGTTTCGAAACATTGAGAGTATTATCTTAACCCATCTAACATGTTAAACATCAATGATGTATAGCTTGAGTCTGACACGTCCATTGAGGAAATTTAGGGTCTTATTGTGGATCATAGTGGGATACTATTATGGGGAAAAATAGTTCTATTTGATCATGTTTTATTGAAGCATGGATATTTTTATAATGAAAATTAGGGAGGAGAATCAGATATGCGGGTCTAGTTACCTGATCTCTTTTCATTGGACGATCAATGATGCCTAGGAAGAGTGGCATAAGAATAAGTTTTTAGAAGTTGGGGAGGTTGTAAGATCCTAGATTTCCATTAATGTTTTTTTTTTATTTTTAAGTTTAAATTCTTTAAATTTGGTTAATTATGTGTTTCCCCAAGTTTATGTGATGATTCCGGGGTGTTTTGGGGGTTTGCGATATGAAAGAGGAAGAAAAAGGAGTTTATGGTCATGTTTCATGGTCTACCCACAGTTCGGGAAACCAATGTTTATCATTCTAGGTAATCGGTTATCCTTGAGCAATGGATTGCACAAGGTTATAATATGGTTAAAATAACCATGTGAAATCCCAGGTAACCGTGTGAGGTTTTTTTCAAATACTAGAATCATTACTATTTGTACATGGATTTTCAAAGCTTGTGGGTAAAACATGAGACCCATACTTTTTTGGAAAATAACAAAACTTCCATTACTAGATTTTATGTTTCACCTGATATTTTCCTATTCATCACCTATTTCAACCCTAGGAATGAACCAATTCTCCCAAGATCTCAAAAGGTTGTTTCTCCTTCAATACTATGATTTCTGGAGTTCCATTAATTGTATATTGAAGATCCAGGGAATGGTAATCTCTTCCTTCATTCTATTTTTAGTTTAGGGTTTCCATATATTCTCCATCTAATGCTCTAAACCCCTACATTTTTGGTGAGTTTTAGGGTGATTCTATTAAGGGGGTTTAGATTGGAATGTAAGGCCTCAATTAAGAGTGAGTTCCCCAAATTATTTGTGGTAGGTGGTCCATAAGTTTTATTACCTAGATTGTATTTAGATTTGTGCATGTAGGGTTTTATTCTTGTTCATATATTGATGTGTTCTGGGTTCCGTTGGTATGATGTAGTTTATTGATTGTCAAAATAACCAATTGAACCACTTATGATCCCTGTGGGATGAATATAGGATGTTTTCACTATTTTTAGGGACATCCATGGGGTATACCAACCCTCCGTAATGGGATAACAGAAATTTAAGGAATGAATTTTACTCATGATGGTGCAGAGCCTTAGATAATGTGTTAATTGTGTTATGTAATAAGTTATAATGGTTGTGGATGGTAGTGTGAAATGTGGATATGGTTTAATGGATTGTTTGGTTTTCATGTAAATGGGTTTAATGGGATTAATGGGAATATCTAAAGGGGTAATGTTAATACAGAAATATGATTAGTGAGATAGGCAATGGAAATGAGAAATGAGGATAAAAGATTATGGGTTATAAATGATGACTGCATTAATGGATTGTGGAATCATGTTAATTTCCCATTTATAGATATTATTAGGTAATTTACAAAGATATTGTCTATTCTTGGTTGTAATGTGGTTGTTTACAGAGATTCATAAATAAGAATGTGGACATGTCTTGTTAGATTGTGTTATGGACAATAGCTTCTATGCCCACAAGTTTTGTTTTACTGATGATATAATTTCCACCCTCTAAATGCACAGGTTAGGGATGGAGACAAAGTTATATTCCCCCAATGGTTGCATTACACTCAGAATAAGGATTTTTTATGAGGATAATGTGGTTGTTGAGATTTGATGCCTAATTAAATGGGATAGTATTTTTCCTTATATTACATAAGAACATTTATCATTCCAACTAAATTGAACACAATAAGAAGTTTTAACTAAACCGTGATATGCTTATATAGTGTCCTGTCTTTAAGGGTTGCACAACATTGTGAAACATAATATAGCATACATTATTGAAATTTTTTCTGATAATTTCCATTATTTTTCATATCCATGAACTATCTACATTGATTAGATATTTTGTAGACACTGTTGGTGGTGGCCTACTAAGTTGTACTCACATACTGCTCGGGCCGCTATTGGGTACCCAAGCAGATTTCATGGTTGTAAGTCAAGAAAGAGGCAAGGGAGTTATGCTTGAGAAGTGAGTTGGGTTTGGTATATTAATAGATAAGGTCAAGGACTTGGATCCAGGACCATTTTGGGATTCCATTGTTTGCCATTATGTTTTTTTGTTCACTTGGCCCTGTAGCATGGCATGTCAAATTTTCTATTTCTTATGGTCTGTATTCCGTCAGGAAATGTTTTACTATGCATGTTATTTGTTTTTTCTTATTGTTACCTCTATTTATATTATGGTATAATATGGATTACTCAAGTGAAGAGGGTATAGTCTCATCAGATGACCTTTTATACCCTCGTTCCTAGTTGGAAAACTCTAGAATATAGGGAGGCACACTTGAGGTCATGTGGTGACCCGACTCAGGGCACTGGTTTAGTGGATTCCTGGATGGGGATGTCACACCATATATATATATTTTCTATCCAATCCCATTAAAAAATTAAAAGTTTAGTTTAAATTTAACTATTTTTAAACTATGATAATTAAATCCTCGACTATTTATAACTACAAATCCCATCATTAAAATATTAAATTCTGAAAATTGTTAGAAATCACAACATGCTGTTATTCATTTTCTATATAGATAATCAACTGATTGTCCACCAAGTAAATATGAAACTATTTCATCCATTTCAATGAATAAAGTATCTTCATAATGTAAATATCATATTATTTTCTCTAGGTTTGAATTATTATAGTGTGATATCATATGCAGTGGTGTAATCTAAATACCCACATAAAAAAAATGGAAATTAACTCTCATGAACATCATCGAAGATCAAAATGAACCCTTAAAAAATAGACAATCCTATATTAAAAAAAATATAAATCATTTCAAAATCAATTAATATAATCTTTTAAAATAGAGAGAATATATAAATAACATACTTTACATCATAGTGTGGTATTAATGTCATTAAATTCCTTATCATAATATCATCTAATTTTATTCTCTAGTTATTGTGTGAACTATTTTGTTTAATATTTAATAACACATCATTGAGTGAAAATTAGTCTTATGCAGATTAAACCATACTGTTATATCATTTAATGTGGTACCACTTACTATTCCCTTAATTCTAGTAATATTTCATAGTTTCATTTTAGAAAACCTCATTCCTATATATCTCCTATTTAAACATGATCAGAAAATTCATAGTCTGACCAAACTCTACCTCTATATATATAACTCCTTTGTCGATTTTTTCACTTAGGGGTTAAAATTATATTGATTTCATTCTAATCTGGATCAATAATAAGTAATCTTCATTGTGTATTTATTATACATGTTGGAGTATGATTTATTTCTCTCCTAAAAAACATCATTCAATGATGAGAATCTAAACTCTTACCTTATATATCAATCTCCAAAAAAATAAAACAACCTTCATCTCACATAAAAATACTTATAAATTTATTTTCAACCTATTTTTTGTGTTTATTAAATAATCATGAAGAATAATATCTTGTAAATTATTCCACGAATTCCTATACTTGATGACAAAATATAAAATTATCGTGGAATATTTTTAATCTTTTAATCTCAGAAATCTTTCATTGAGTCTAAATATCCACTATAAGGTTAAAAATATCTTAATATGATATCCTTTTATATTATTCTTCTTAGAAATACTCCCATTGGATTTTGAGGTAATCCATTAAACAAAAATCCATTTTTAAACTCAAAAGACAAAGAAATGAATCATTATTACATAATTCTAAGACTATAACAGTGAAATCATTGATTGAAATAAGAACATTAATTAATTATAGTATATTTTTGATTATTTTACTTACATCCAAATCTTCATAGCTCATGATAAAAATTGACCATAACATCCTAAAACATGTCTTTAACAATTTCTTGAAATTGTTCCTTGAACTTATTTATAAGATGTTCAAATACACATACTAAAAAAGCATTTATATATAGGTCTCACACACTCTTACATACTTGATAGATTTCCCATATGATTAACTACATGATGTGGGTTTTTAATGAATATTTCCTCAAAAATTTTGGTGTTTTATTATATTATTAATATCAAAATTATATGTTATAAATAATATTTTAAAATGTTTTATTTTTTATACCTAATTAATAAAATCGTAATATTTTTAATTACATATTATTTTATTGATTTTTTTTTCATATTGAATAATTTAATGTAAATTAGTTAGTTCTATTTTTAGATTCATTTATTTATTCATTTGTTTCTCAATAAATTTTAATCTTCCAATTCCATTATTTCAATTCATTAATTATATATTTTGTTTTTAAAAATATTTTAATATTTTAATTCCACCCTTTTTAAATTTATTTGTTATTAAAATGTTATTTTGAATTAATAAAAACCAAATTGTTTATTAATAATTTTAATTATATATTTAATTTATTTTGATTTTATTTTTAGTTGATTATATTTTGTTCTGTTGTTATTTGTTTATATTATTTCATCATTTAAATTAATAGTTCATATTATTTTGTTAGTAAACAAATCAAACATTATTGTTTGAAACATTTAATATATAAATTAAGTTTTTCAATTTAATTCATTTGTATATATATTTTCTTGTTTTTTGTTTAACAATTTAAACATTGACTTTTACTATTAATTTAGTTAACTGATTAATTTTTAGTTAAATAAATATTTTCATTAATTTTAAATATTAATTATATTTTTGTTAGATTCGTTTTAGTAGTACTGCCGCAATGTGACTCACCCCCTATTCAACCCACCATTTGAGAGTAGGATCTTCACCAAACATTTTTCCCCCATCATTACATTCCCTACCGCACCCACCATTGTAAATCACCAATGACAGCTCCCCAAGAGATCACCATCCTCATCTTGCTCTAACCCACCATTGACCTACCTCCTGTACCCACAGTTTGAATTTTCCAAAGGTTTCTCATTCCCTTGTATGATACTACAACTATTGGTGACTCCTACACCCACAATTTGAAATACCAATGTTGACTCCTCCCCACCTCCCACCATAGACAATGCCTTCTCGTCACTCAATTCCACCCAACCTCTTCCACCAACCCTTCCCTCTAACATGTTTTTACTCACTCAATATTACTACATCCACCATCAAAAGGACTCACTGGCAACCCACCCAATGATAATCTCCCCTACGTATCACCATTTTCCCAAAAATATACCATGATTGATAAAATTAACTGGATCTAACCAAAAACAGATGATGAATATAATCAAAAAATTAAATTCACTAATATCATAAATTAACTACCATCTGACCTGGAATTTCCAAAATTTGAATATGAATTATACATATCTCATGTCTCGAAGGAACCCAATTACACTATTGAAGATGAAATCCACCTCCCCGTGCCACCAAAAAGGACCCAAGCTCCCCTTCCTCACTACAAATGTCTCCTTCCAAATGTTGATCCATATCTTCTTGATTCAGATGTTTGCATTGAGCCATATCTTGAAGAACCACCTTCTATTTTCCAATTGTGGCCCCCTTCTGAGTATTAATAACCACACCACTATGTGGCACCTCCAATACTAATTAAATATCTCATTGAGTTGTTGTTTTATCCCCCTCACCATTGAATACTCGAAACTATAACCGTTCAATGAAGCCATGGATCCCAACACATGATCGCCCAACTTATCCTCTCTACCATAAACTCAATGATCTCTTCTCCACCCTATGCACCAATACAAACCCCCAACTAAATTCTTCTCTTTTATGACCTTTTTATCTAATTATATATAATTAATAGAATAATATTAATTAAAATATTAATATAAATTGGTTATTAATTTTATAAATACATATATTTTAATATAATTAAATTAAGAAATATTAAATATATATAAATACAACAATATCTGTAGTTATCTAATAATATTAGTAATTTAATTAATTGTTCTATGATTTTGAATATATATATATATATTAATTAGTTTATTTTTTATAAATATTTTTATATTTCATTATATGATATATTTTTATAATCATTATATTTTTTGCCTTTTTTCTTTTTGTTTTGAGGAATATGTTAGAAGCTTAAAAGAAATGAAGTTAGGGGATGGTGAATGATGTCAGTGATCTAGGCCACTCTATTCTAAATTTTAGAGGGTGTGTGGTTATTTAGGAGGCCATCTATTATTACGAGTATGTTCACAAAAATTGGGTGATGGGTGTGTCAAAGCCATATAGAGTGGATGAAGCTTAGTACATATTAGTTATAGATTTATTCTTTTTAGTTTTTTGAATATTGGGAGGAAATCCCCCTCTCTTGATTTGTAGGATTGAAAATGGGAACAGTCTTTGACCAAGAGACAAGAAACCCTCTCTTCTTCTTAATACGTAATTATATTCCATTTTGACTATTTTATGTAAATATTTTTTTTTCTATTTTGGTTTTATTAATTGAAATTTTTTTGTTGGTTTTGTCCATTCATTGACACTCGCTTCATACTGTGATATCTAATATCCAGAAATGGGATACTGAATTTTCAGGCATGATTCTAGTAGTGAATATTGACATGACCTGGAGTAGTGAGGATCAATATGGTTATCACTTCTTCTTATCCTTGGTGAATTTTTATTATGAATTATTTTGAGAAAGAGTTCACCATTTCACAAGAGAGGTTTCTAATTATCCCTCCACATTTCATTTCTCATTCCACTATCATTATCTTAACTATGTAATTGAGATGTGTTGTGTGATCCGATGACATAGAGAGGATGAATTTTTATTTTATAACCTCCTTGATGGAATTAGATAATTTATTCATTCATCTTTGAATCTGGAAGAATTGATCACCACATAATAACTTCTATTTTTTGGGTTCATTACTTAGGTGAGAGAGGTGTGTGATTAAAGTCATGATAAATGAATTGAGTGAAAATGATTATTGAGGTTTTTTATAAGTTGATCTATTAAGAGTAGTTTAGGGTCAATTCATATTGTTTTGGACATGTTCTTGCTAACTAATTTATAGTTTTTTTATTTTGTTATTCATTTTTTATTTCTTATTTGATTATAATATTTGACCACTATTTCATCCCACTATGAATGTTATTTTCATCAGGATTTTCTAATACTTTCAATATATATATATATATAAGATATTTTCAAAAAGAACACTATAGAACTAACACTACATCCTTGAGGAAAATCTCAAGGTAAGCTATCATAGGTCTTAAGAATGTATACTTGAATTCCCTCTTAATGAGGTTTTCATCAATCCACTAAATTTTCTTCTCCCCAAAAGTGAATACATATTAATTTAGTTGATGTTTTTAATGAATATTTATATTATTTTCCTCCTTTTAACAAAAATATCCATGGAATATTTGAGTGGAGTGGATGAGATCACCATATATATCATCAACCAAACAAGTTACCCTAGTGACCAAATAACTAAGCCGATCCGAACATTGTTCTAAGAGAATTTAAATCTATATGGGTTGGAGAGTAGAACATGAAATTAAATGAAAGGTGACTCATAATGATTTTTCCACAAACACAGTGAATGAGAGGTGAACCAGACAAAATGTATTTAAGAAAAACTCTATAGAGAGAAGTGTACCAGAAGACATACAAGTAAAACAACAAAAAGTACTATATAAAGGTATCATAGAAATAGGAATATAAAAATGCCAAGACCCAATGGGTTAAAATATCCATGTCCATAGATCAAAAATTAATAACACCTTTATGTGGTGCCTTAACCCAACTCAAAAAATGTAAGATGAAATTTGAAAACATCAGAAGAAACATTTAGGGTGTGAGATAATAGCCCAGTAGGGTCTCAATAAGGATTCCATAATAAAATTCTAGTATTAAAAAAACAAATTAATGAGCATCCAATTTTAAAATAAACAAGTTTGTAATTTTAGATAAATATTTAAAAAAATCATGCTTTATATTTAAAAAGAGGTATTACATTCAAAATGATGGATATAAATTAAATAAATGACGATTTACAAAAATAACAAAAATAATTTTTTTAATCAGATGGTTTATATAAATCATAAGGCCTATAAAATAGTATATAACCATTAGAATACATTTATATATATTATATAAACAAGTTAACATCATGGTTATCTGATAATTTGTATTATAGTTCTTGGTTATTGGATCCCCACAATCAAATGTGATAAACTACAATGTGTGAACATGTCCCTCAACACAGGTAAGAGATAATACATCTATGTACCACATGGGAAATAAGATGTGCTAACCAATTTTTTTTTATGGTTTAAAAAAAATTTATAGGTAATTACCACCCTAGTTTTCTTATCAAATATAAATCACTAACTAAATAATATTACATGTTCTCTATTATAGTGTTGTAATGGAATTTTTATTTTAAGAAATGTTAAAATACAATTAAATACATTACCTTATTTCAAAAATACCAATTTTCCATTTAAAACCCTGATATGGGTTTTTAATAAAAACATTCATTAGTCTAATATAAACCCTTAATTTTTCTATAAAAATAATCATTAATACATTTTTCATAAATTAGAATTTGAAATCAATTCAAAATTAAATTACTCAATTCACTTAACAATTAAATTCAAAATTTTAATTTCAAAAACTAATTAATCAATTTCAGAACAAACCACCAATTAAATAGTAATGGGGTTTTTATATTTTTCTATCAAACCCATTTCAAAATATATATTTAAATTTTTATATTTCAACAATTTCCATAAACTCACCCAATTCAATGTAATGGGGGAGGGGGGTTCCCATTTTGATGCTAAAATCCTATTTTAAAACCCTAATTCAATTGAATTGGTATTTTACAATATAAAAATTGAAATAAAATTAATTAAAATCAATAAAAGTCATTTAATTTAATAAATTATAATTAATCAATATAACTTATAGTTAACACAAATTCTGAATCATGGCACAACCACCTACCATGGGATCAAGAGAATACAAAACCCAAAACCCTTATTAGGATTTACTGATGATGAATGTTGAAAAAGGAAATCAGAAATCAATCATATGTTTAAAATTCCAAAATTGGGGGTATAAGATCCAAAAAATCATATGGGGATTAACTGAAACCTAGGGTAGAGAAGAGATATTGTGGGAGAAATAGAACGAGGGAGAGAAACCTTACTAGGAAGAGATCGAACACGGATCATCTAGATATTAAACACTATATAAGGGGTTTGGGGAGATGAAAATAAATTTGTGGGAGAAACATACTGTAAAAAATCATATAGGGGTTGAATGATCCCAAAGTGTGGTTCAAATATTTGGTTTTACAAATATTTCAACAATTTTTGGCTTAATAATAAGTCATGTGAACAGTTAGATAGGTACGACCACATGTTTAGACCAAACCATGTACCCCTTTCCTTTTCCTATTTTAAATGGTAATAAAAGTTTATACTTATTGAGTTCATGGGTTTCCAACCTTAATCCAACTATGAAAAACACCATTTCCTAGGATTGCACGGTTTGGCTTTGTAAGGAATGTGGTTTGGGAAAACAGTGCACTAACTCTAAATTAGTCCTTAATTTTAAAATCTTTTGAAATTTCATCCTGAAACAACTCCACATGAAAAATAACAAATGAATTATAAAAAATGGGGGTTATGATTACTTGAAAAAATTAATATGATATTATATCCACTCCACCATAAAAAAATTCATTCTTG
Organism: Viscum album; assembly: GCA_963277665.1. Classification (NCBI taxonomy): domain Eukaryota; kingdom Viridiplantae; phylum Streptophyta; class Magnoliopsida; order Santalales; family Viscaceae; genus Viscum; species Viscum album. Next base: position 994,439,078 of record OY728126.1, read on the forward strand.
AGAATGTATTCATAGAAGGTTCCATTCCAAAAATATGACACCACCGCTCTCTCATTAGTGCCTCCATCTCCCACGTCTTACTAGAATCTGAACAATGCTGAAAAAGAACATGAACCAAAGGAAACTTCCTCCCATGAAGAACCCTAGTTTCTAAATCATGAATACTGACTGGATTCTTAGACATGGATAAATCAGGTTCATATTCATGATCACATAATCTCATAACATGAGATGGATAAGATAGATACTTCTATATCTGAGATACATGGAACACTTCATGTATCAAAAATATAAAAAGTGGAAGTGATAACTGGTAAGGGACATTTTCCCACCGTCTAAAAAACCTCAAAAGGACCCACAAAATAAGGACCACATTTCTCTTTCCTCCAAATTCTTTCATGACTGAGCTGAGGTGAAAGATCAAAAAACTCCTGGTCACCATCTATGAATTCCAAAGGTTCGAAAAGATGATCATCATGACATTTATATCATCTATGTTCTGTAAAAATTCAATAACAAATAAACTAAATCTTTTATATCATCTCTTGATACAGGCTTGGCCCAACCACAAAACATTCCCAAATAGTTAACCAGAACAATGCAGATCTGTAAGGTTGACTACATATGGAATCCAAAGGATCTATTATTATTGAGGTCTAGTAATCTTTTATAACCACCAGCCCCAAATGATCATCCCACACTCCACTAATTTCATGAATACAAATATGAATCATATCCTCAAGTATATCAATAGCTCATTTTATCTGGCCATATCAAAACAGATGGTATGCCGTACTCAAATGGGAATGATATCTGTGGGCCTTCTAAAGGCCAATTAAGAAGAGAGAAGTGAACTGAGGATCACAATTAGAAACTACAATAGAAGGAACTCAGTGAAAATGAATAATTTATTAATCCTATATATTTCAAACTCCTCGCCTTTGGTTGTATAATGAATGGATATAATTTTTACTACCATAGTGTGCCTATCGATCACACCCCATATTACATTATTATTTTGTTAATAATTTGGAAAATCATCCACAATATCCATCGTGATCTCATCCCACATCCAAGTTGGGACTAGAGGTGATAGGATAAAACCTAAAGGATTATGGTTCATGTCATTGACCTGACTGCAAGTATTACAATGAGATACAAATTCTTCACTATCTTGTATCATACCTGGCTACCAGAGTTGATGTTTCATGTTATATAACATCAATTTGGTTATTTTTTGAATAAAACATTGGGAATTATGGAAATCCCCTATAACTCTTATTAATAATAGAACAAGAAGTTGATTCTGATAGCATAGAATAACCTTGGTAGAGAATTGTCTCTCTATAATAAATTGATTGACAAACATTATAGGAATAATCTTAAATATGTTTATCCTAAATAATCTAATATATAAAAACATATTTCAACTGAAAAATAACAAAAGAAACCTAAGTTATTGATTCCTATACTCCAATATTCAATTATTCATGAGATCCACTGAGTTCAACTTTTCTGATGATTCAATCACTATATGGGTTAAAAGATTCATGCCTGATAAACTTCATGTGACATTCAATTTATCCATCTCTAGGTAATAATTTCATTACATGCTTGATCTTGGGTCCCATTCTCTTTAAATGACATAGTACACACCATTGGGTGTAGTAAAAGAGACACATTAGACCTAACTATCAACTGAGGATTGTTTTAAAATGAGCCACTCTATCTCAAACATGACATCAAAAGGTTTCATGTAGAGGAATTGAAAACACAAATAAATCTTGACATCCAATAGAGATAAAACACAATCATGAAAAGGGTTACCCTGCTCTCTCACCATACCAATTGGCGTAGAAATATTTATGGAATAAGAACAAATATTCATAGGAAGATTTAGAAGATTTACAATACTGGTTGAAATAATTGAATGGTATGAAACTGAATCCATAAAACTGGTTACTAATGATGATTCTATAGTGATGTTACCTCTCACAATCACAATACTCATATCTATTTTATATATATTCTCTTCCACTATGTGAAAATGTTTTCTATAGATTCTAGATGAAGTAAAACTTTTATTTATGAACTATATGATTTTTCCATAGTTTCAGAAGTAGTTGATGATCTCGTTCACCTATGTGGAGTGAAATAGACATGGTGGAATTTTTATAAGTGTCCGGAATATTAAAAGGATAAAAAATTATTGGGTTCCCTGATGAATATCCTCTTTAAAATGCCCAAAATTCCACAATGGTAAAAAATATTTCGATCTATTCTAGGAGAATAATGAGGTGTAAATTGAACCTTCTGTCAAGAACCACCAAAAAAATCATTATGCTTCTAATTTCCTCTAGAGGAACCCATACTTTCCCATGGAGAAAAAACTCTCGATGACCCTGTATTTATGTCATGGTTCAATTTTACCATTAGTGCACTATATAACTCATCATAATAAAAATGAATCATCGAAATGAAATATTGAGATTGAATATCTTTTTAGAGTACCAACATAAGTAGTTAAGTCTTCAAATTATCATCAAGAACTATATCAGGTGAAAACTGTAATAGATTTGAAAAACAGTTTCTATAATTTGTCACAGTCTTTAAAGCCTAATCAATATTGAAAGAATCTATAGCCTAGGCCAACACCATCATAATTGGATATAACCATTTGGTGGAAAAAAGAATTATAGCCTTTTTATAATATAATACCACTATATTCTTCACAGTCACCAGTGTGCCCCAATATCATCGAATTGGTCCTTGTAATACATAGGTGTCAGAACTCACCTTTTTCTCATAGGATATCTCTATGAACCCAAATAAAATTTGATCAATACTAATCAATAATTCCTCATCTTATTGATGACCATTTTATCCATTGAACACATTTGTTTACTAATGAAGGACCAATTGAAGAATGTCTCCAAAGATCATCCCTTTGATGTTCTACTGCTGGATCCATAATGAGAAATAGTGGTGGTTTATGTCCCATATCTTCAATACTACATACAAAACCTCAACAATATTTGGGTCCAAAAGAGGATTTTCTCACTAAGGATTACTAGAAGAATACTAGTAGATTTTAGTCATGTATCTTCATAGAGGCATGATGCTACACAACATTAGCATGCAACATTGAAGGAGATATATTAACACCCAAATATAAAAACATGGAAAAATTATTCTGAAAAAATAGAAAAAAATGGATTTCAATATATCTAAATAAAAAGAAGGGAAATGATTATAAATAATACTCAAATAATCCTTCAAAACCCACCCAGGTTAATTATGTTTCATGGATGTGAGAATGAGATAGGAAGTCAATATGAAATACATCCAAAGTCCCAACCTGATTATTAATATTTTTATTGACATCAAGAAAAAAACTCAACATAGTTCTCTAATACTATATTTTCCTGAACAATCACGAGTATCCAAGTAACTAGATAACCAAGTTGGTTTTGGCATGACCCAAAGAAAATTCTCAAACCCCACATGTTTGAAGCATACACTAGGAATCATTTTAAATGAGAGTGGGAATGATTTTTCCCCAATGTTTATGCCAATAATACAAACAAGATAGCATGCATATAATAAAAACTCCATAGGGAGAAGTGTCTTAAAGTCTAATAGTTAAAACAACCCAATGTACTATAGAAAAGTTTTAGAACAGTATAAACATATATAGCCCCAGACCCAATAGATGAAACTCTCCAAGTCCATAGAACTACAACTAAAACCAACTCTGAGTGGTGCTTTACCCCTACTCGATCTTGGAAGGAGAAATTATATAAACACCCAAAGGTACAATTATGGTGTGAGATAACCTCCTAGTAGGTTCTCATCATGAATTTCATAATATGATTATGATATTAAATTTTCCAAATAAATATATTTTCAGTTTTAAAATAAACTTGTTTGTATTTTCAAAAGAATATTTAAACCAATCATTCTTTGCAATTAATAAATAAGGAATACATTTCAAATGATCAATATGTATTAAAAGATTATTAAATCAAATGTATTAAATAATAATTTTTATACAAAAGTATTATATAAACAAAAAGGCATGTAAACCAGTCTACAAACATTGGCATACATTCATATTTCATATATAAACATGTGACTGACATGGTCATCTTCCAAGAGGTATGATAGTTCTAGGTAATAGAATCCTCAAACACTCACGTGAATAAAAATAATATGTACACACATCCCACATCACCATAATGAGAGGAATCATCTATGTACCCCTGGGGAAATTTGATTTGATAACCAATGTCTTCTAAATGTTGTAAAACATTAGCAGGTACGATGGAATTACCATGTTTTCATATTTGTCCAAATAACTCACTAACTGCCTATGATTTCATGTTCCCTATTACAGTTCAAGGATTTTAACAATAAAATAATAAATTTAAAATATTATTAATGTTCACTACCCTATTTAAAAAATATAAATTTTCCATTTAAAAAAAATATGTCAATTTAATTAAAACTTGTATTTTCCAAGACGAAACCCTTTGTTTTTTTATCAAAAAATTCATTAATCCATTTAAAAAAATATGAATTTAAAATCAATAGACAATTTAATTTCACAATTTAATTCACATTTAAATTCAACAATTTAACATCAAAAAATTTCTATTGATTTCACTACAAACCCCTAATTTAGTGGAATTGGGGTTTTCACAATTTCTCTATCAAACCAATTTCACAATTTTAATTAAAATTTTACATTTCAACAATATTCATAAACACACCCAAATTCAATGGAATTTGGGGTTTTCCCAATTTTATACAAAATCACTTTTTAAAACCACAATTCAACGGAATTAGGTTTTTCCAACAAAAAAATTAAATGAAAATAAATTTAAAAAAATAAATTTTATTTAATTAAAATAATTTTAATTAAACAAATCAATTCCATGTTAACAAGAAATTGGCATCATGATGGAACCACCTACCTCATGACCATTCGATATTGAAACACAAAACCCTAATAAAAATTTGATGATGAAGAAAAATGAAAATGGAGAACAGTAATCAAACATTGGATTAATATTAAAAAATAGAGTGTATTCGATCCACAAAGCCACATGGGGATTCACATAACCCTAGGGAGGAGAAGATAAATAGTGGGCGAAATAGAATGGGGAGAGAAACTATAACAGGATGAGACCAAGAATGGATTTCCAAGATTCTATCTACCATGAAAAGGGTTTTAGAGGACATAATCAGTTCTTGGGATCCCCAAAACCTACTAAAATCATGTAGTAGTGGAGTGATCCCAATTAAGGGTCAAAAAATAGGGTTTAGGAAATGTTGTTCAATTTTATTGTTAATTAAAACCAATGCATGGGGTTAGTTAGGAATAACAGAATGGTTAGACTAGATTTATCACTAAATTCATGAACTAATTTTAAATGGGCGATATAATTTCTCATAAGTGGGAACATGGTTTTTAATATATGAACCATACCTAAAAAATCCTACTACCATCGTTTCCATAGGTTGGGTTTAGAGGGCTCGTACATTGGGAAAACCATGGACCAACCATGCACTATCCCATAATTTTTGAAACATTCATAATTTCATCTAGAAACAATTATAAATGAATACCAATGAAATAATGGTAAAAGGGGGTTTAAGAATACCTATATATAGTAATAGTATGTCACAGTATCATATTCCTAAGGGGATTGAGGTTGGATTCCAAACATCAAACTCATATTCTGAATGGATTTTCCAAGTACTGGATTAGAGGGAATATCAATATTCTTATCCCTTGTTGGAAAAAACTCCACCATAAAATGACCGTGTTATACCATGTCATTATTGAAATTATATTTTATATTAGTGTGAATTTATAGTGATTGTTGTTCTAAAATTATTGAAATTTGTATAGAAAATTAATTATCACATCCAAATTAGTTGAAACTATACACCCCCTTGAGATCATCTATTTGAGATTTTTTCCACATCAATTGGATTTTTTTAGTTTTATATAAATAAATTTCCATGTAATCACACATGGTCACATAAATAGTCTTCTCTGTTTGACTTGAAAAACACTCCTCTCTATTAAAGAAAAATTCATCACCTATTAATATTTTCATATGTAAATTTTTTGTACAATAATCATTTTCATAACCAATGATTTTGAGCTTTTCTATTCTATCATATTTAAAAAAATCACTATTTTTTAGATGTAAATTAGAATAATCTTCATAGAAAAATGTTTTGATTATTTTATTTCACATTGAAATCAAACACATAGTGTGAAAATATAATATAAATATTTTATTGAAGCTATAAAGTAGAGAAAACTCCCAATACATTTTTATTTACCTTGAATCCACTCCATTTACACATTCATCCTATTATAGCATGGTTAAAACAAAAATTATTATAGAATCTAACTAGGAATTATTAATTACTAAATTTATCAAAAAAAATCAAGGATACAACTTATTAAATAAGAAAATAAGATCATTCCCTTGAGAAAATCACAAAATGAACAAGTACCTCATCTATCCAAGAAATGGTATCTCAAAAAAATTCTTCATAAAAAAATATAACATAATTAAGTAACATTATTAATTTATATAAATGATAATATTAATAATATATACAATAAAAATTAAATATACCTCATTTTAATAATTGATGAAGTAGTTCTTTCCACTATTACTTTGAGAAACTCAGTTCCATCAAGAATGAATTTTTCATTTAGTATCGTACCCTTCGAGATTTATTTAAGAAATATAAATATTTTTTAATATTTGCATCACATAATTGAATTTCTCAATGATATAATTCATCTAGTTACTGAATATTTAATATTTTCAATGTTTCATCTAGGAATGTTTAATTTACATCCTGTTAAAAGATCATGTTTCATTTTTTAGCTTTAATCGTAAAATTCATAATGGTATAAATCCTAAAATATAGTATAAATGATTAAATTATATAAATTTCATTAACATATGAATAGACATTTCATAAGAGTATTTCCTTCATTCTCATCAACTAGAAATTCTCCTTCATGATTTTATAGAACATCTGCAATTTCTAATTTCATTCATGTTTTATGCAATTTATACTGACTCCCATGTGCCATTATTATCGATTTGATGCCACTAATTTTCCATAGAATCAATACACTATTGATCATCTATATCTTTTTTACACTTTTCTTTCTACATGATAAAAAAATGAGTTACGAGTTGTTGTCCTAAAAATTTCCATGTTTTAATTGATGTTTTTTATTCAAAAATATTATCAACTTTCAGCTTCTTCCTTTTCCAGGGACGAGTTGAGAAATCATTTTATTCATCACCAAAAATAGTTGTATCAACATTTTCAACCTATACTTCTTTTAAATTCATATCAATTATACGGACATCATCATTCTTATCAACCAATTTTCCTTTATCATCATCATATATGGAAATTTCATTAAGATATTTTACGTCATTAATTAAGTATTCTATCACCATAACATCATTTCCTTCCAAAAACATATTATCAATTTATTAAAAAAGGTATTTCCTATTCAATTTTTCAGATAACCATATAAGATACCCCCAACTCCTCATTTTCAAATATCATTATATTTTTAAATTTCAACATTATAATGTAGGGGCTTTTGAATAATATAGTGTATTTAATTAATGGATTTTTTTAAAATCTATTCTATTTGTTTTCATTTTTAAAAAATATCATAAAAAATAATTTTTCAATTGAACTATGGTACTAATTTCATTCTTGTAGGAAAATAAACATGTATCATTATCCACCAATAAGGTGAATGTAATTTCTACCAATATTACATTCTCATATTCAAACAAAAACTTTTTTCTGGTGTATATGTTTTACACTATTAATGAAAAAATATAGGAAACTATATATTTTATTTGGTTAATCCAAATATGTGTTGAATTCAATTATCTAGAACAAACATCATTAATATGAATACACACACATTTTATACACTTATCTTAGAATGGTAAAATATGTTCTTGGATGCTATTGTAAATTCACTTTAAATCAATCATTTTTACGAGTGAATTAATAAAAAAAGTAATAAAAAAATATATCTATTCATCGATTTATTCAACATAACCGTTAAATAATTATGTTACTTATCTCCCATGGTTAATACATTTTAATATATTATTTATTATGGGATGAATTGAAAATATTCCACTTTTAGCACATATAAAATATCCAATTCAACACTATCTTCAGCATAATAACATCATGATCATTATTTCATTTTTTATGATTTCTCATATTTATTAAACCATTGTTTCAAATACATGGATGTAAAAATTTATTTTCTTACATCATGCTTGAGTAGTAATAATTTATATTATATTGAATAAGGTAAAAATATACATTGTTCACTATACTCTTATTAAAATAAATCCTTCATTCATTATCATAAAAAAAATATAGTTCTATAATACTATATCAATTATTTCTACATTGTTTAAATACACCCAGATATAGTGTTTAAAATCATTAATAAATAGGATTTTATTTGAAATTAAAAATTCTCACCAATTAAAATGGAAATAATATCCTTTATTTCAATATACACATCCCTTAAAATGGATATTAATTCTTTAATTAACTTATTAAAACATTTTAATATCATAAAATATCATATCAATTTTGAATTAAATACACTATCAAACATCCATAGATGTTGATTTTGAGGAAATATGAGTAAATAATTTTTTTCCTATGTTCCTTTCAATTTCATATTTGGTAGATATAATGTGTTGAAACTAATACAAAATTGTATAGAATTTATGTTGAGAAAATTATTATGAATTTGACCCACTTAGTCACACATTCCATAAATGTCTCTCGATGATTGAAATTTTTTTCAACATTCAGTCTATATTTTTCTGTGTGTTATATGATATTTTCCACTATCATGGATTTTAATTAACTATGTTATCTTCCTCCCATAACATCTTCTCTCATAAGAAAATAATAATTCAGAAAACATCTTTTTATCGTTATTACAACATTAGATGTTTAAATATGAAGAATACATCCCTTTCAACAAAACATAATAGCTAGACACTGAATTATAATATTTAAGCCCCACATGACCATAAAAACTAGATAATTTTTATGAAAAAATGTAACTTTATACAACCTATATTTTCTATATATTTTTAAGAAAATTATCATTTTTTAATCACTATTGGAACTAGTTTTCTCCATAAAGTAGGTCTTCTTAAAAACTTTATATTTCTCATACTTCATTATTTAAAAAAATAAAATTTTCTACTTTATATTTTTTATAAAAATTTATAATAAACATATAAATTAATATTTATACATATTATTATACTATATCTTTTATATTTACCACTAAATATGTTTATCTTAATATATTATCTCTTCAATTTCAACTAAACAATTTCATTCAAGTTATCATTTAATTTTGTATTTTCATGCATGTAAAAAATACATTTCAATTCTTTGTTGAGTGTATTTATCAATGATTTATTCTTTTAATCATATATGAAAACTTTTAATCATGTAAGTAATAATTTGTTTCTTATGATTTACTGTATTTTTTCATATCATTATCTTCATTATCAAAAATTTAAACCATTAATGTTCACCCCTTTAATTATTTACTAATCATAGAGACCATTTTAATATACTTCTCATCTTCACCATTTCAACTTCTATAACTTCTAATTTTTCATAATTAACCACTAAAATTAGTATAATTTCACTAACTTCACTAGATGTATATACATCTTAATCAACCGCTGAAATTTTATCATCATCATGAATTGAAGTTTTTTTATAATTTAGAAAAATGATTACATTTACACTATGGTGAAAACATTAATCTATCAAATCATTTTTATTTATTCTATAAAGAAAATAATTTTCTTCTCATCATCATCTTCACCAAATTGATCTTATCTTATTTATAGATAATTTGATCGAAAATGTCTAGTAGCTTTGAAATGGAAGATAATCATGTGTATATTCCCCAAATATATTCCATTTAAGCTATCTAATTCTTCGTGAAATTACTTAAAAAATATTATAAAATTTAATTTCAATATCAACATCTTTATCTAATTCTTCTTGAACAATATAAATATATTTCTTATAGTTATAGTGTTTCAAATATTAATAAAATATTTCCCTATCATCTGTGTCCTTAATGGTTAAGGAATTCCCTTTTTTTATTTCATTGAAATATATAATTCTAAAAAAATGATCTAATTTATGGTTATTGGGATCTCATTACTCATATTTTGAGACCATTTCATTAAAATATTCAATAAAAACTACATATATTCTAGAACACAATAAAATACACAAAATGAATTAAAAACCCTTGTATTATGAAATCTATTTTAATAACACTAATGTAAAATTCATCCCCCATTTCATCTTCAAGAATATGATTATTATGTAACATCAATATACATATTTTTCAATTACATTACTTTCTTTTTTTCTACCATAAGAGATATTTTATATTCTTTCCAAATTTACTTTCACTATTTTCAAACCTATAAAATTTTGAAACTCATTTTGAAAGAGATAATAAGATTATATTTTGTGAAAGGATATGATTAAAAAAAATCTGTTAATCTACTTCATTATTTATTATGATTTCAGTACATAGTACAAAAACGTTTATGGTCACATCCAATATATATTGACTTCATGATATTAGATATGTTTTAATAAAATATTTATAAATTTTATAATTCATCATATAAAAATAAAAAATCCCATTACTAAAAACTAAATTAAGGTTTTTGATGATCACAAATGATATTTATTACATAAGACAATAAATACAACGGAACAGTTTCTCCAAAATCACAAATTAGTTGATAATTTTTAGAGGGAACCTAGATGTTGTACTGGTATTTAAAGGGAACCATGATTAGTGATAATTCACTAAGAGGGGTGGGGGGAATTATTATATTCACTCTTTTTTAATTATTCTCATTGAAAAAGCCTATAACCCTTATTATTGTTTCTGAAAATATCATTGTTAATAATAACTAATAATTGGAGATATCATAAAAATTCATAATAGATTTTAAATGGTCGAATAATAATGATAAGAAACTATATCCAAGGAATTATAATGTAAAAAGACATGATTTCACAATCCACTAGAATCGCCAGGTACATAACAAAATATTATGATTATCTTTGATCCCATGATACAAAATGTGTCTCTTAAATTTTGAAAGGTGATCTCAGAAAAATAGAGATATATTAATTAAAATTTTAATCATATGATATTCTTCAAATAATATGGATTTCCATCAAGTTTTCATTTTGCACATTCCCCTTATTCATCCCCTTATTTATCATCATATTATACTTGAAAAAAACAATAACTATTATTATTATTATTTTTTCTTACACTCTATTCCATATTCATTCTCATCATATTTTTATTTACCATCAGTAACTCTCTCTATGAATGTTTTCAATTTAATATTCAAATTAAATAATGTGACATAATTTAAATTATCAATACTCTTCATTAGCGTGATGAGATTTCAATGTCACTTATCTACCTTTAGATAAAGTTTGTTTTTTATTGATTCATCTTAGTGTATCATGTGAAGAAGAACATGATCCACACAATATAAACCTCTAATAATAGACACTGGAATAATTCATGGGCTAATATCATTTGTTTTTTTGAATAATCTATATGTTATCTACATACATATTCTACCTTTGTAGAGAAATCAATTTTTTTAAGGTGAAAAGTTCCAATTATTTTATATTTTTCAGAATGATTATTGCATGATATCATTTATTTTGGTCAAATATATCCATAATCTTAATAAATAGAGAATAATATTACTCCCAACGATTCCCATCAAGGAACACCACCTTTTTGTAATTAAATCTTCAACTTATTCTATTTCATGATACACTATTTTTTATAAAACCCCCATAAAAACACAATAAGGATTAAAAATTTAAATAACATGTCTTTAAATAATGGTGTGGTTTCCATTTCATTATTGTAAAATTCATAAAATCATCATATATTATTATATAATAATATCATGAACTATTGTTTTTCATCATCAAATAGTCCCTATTTAGTAGAATATAGTCCTTTGTATAATCAATCATGGTGTAAGACAATCAAATGTAACATGATTTTATCATCTATAAATATCCATCAATCAGTGACACCGTCATCTCATAATGACCCGCTCCTACGAAACACCAATTCTGGTGTGATTGAAATACTCATGGTGTGACAAGATTCATATTTCAATGTATAAATCATATGAATATTGTGTTTTAGTGGGTTAAAAATAATATATATATATGAATTTAATCTAAATGATTTATTTATGGAGTTTATTATGTATTTATTAAACATATTGTAGTGTGATTTAGTCTTCATATCTAGAACCACATTCATACTTCAACAGCTTTGCGTAAAAAATATTCCATCCTTATCGAAACTACTAAAAATCCATAAAATTGCATGAAACACCATTTAATGTAAGATTGATCTTGATTTATATGTTGAAAAACATTCTATTAGAGAATGTTTACTAAATCCCTCTATAAAGTCATGTTCTATTTGAAAATAATCACAATGCTATGGAATTCATCATCATCTCTAAAATAATAATACACACATATAGTTTCCAAAACCTTTCATGGTAACAAACTCTATGGATCTAACCATATTATTCAATCTTTTTACTGATAATGATATCACTATAGTTATCACTCAAAGGAATATATTTTTCACTCTAGATCCCTCGCTTATAGATTTGGTTCAACTAGGGATCAACACAAATATTTGGAAATTGAATTTTTTATGGGGAGGACTTCCAAATTATTTTTAAATTATAGAATCCCCCCACCTCATTCAGGAATCATAATATCTTCACCATGCCATCACATTTCAGGGCCATGATATGATTCTAGATAACTACATAAGAGGGCAGTTATTCCCATGATATGAAAATCAGGGTGCATATAGCATTAGTCCAAATATTACCCTGCTCATCTTCACCCAATAAGTAAAAAATGATACACAAGTTTATAAAACAATCTACATGTACTACATTTAAATATGAACGATATTTTCTAATATTCCTCACCATCACATATATTCATACACCATGATCAATATCCACAACAATAACAGAACACTAAAAGGGGGGATTTCCATATGATAATGAATGTATGAATGATATTTCACCATTCCCCATTAGGGAGTCACATACAAATCATCGTGGTTTGACATATAAATTCCATGAAATGTTTCTAAGAATCCACATTGGGGGATGTTATTTTAAATTTAGTAAACCTCTAGGAGTGCTTGATTTTTATTATAACACGCATCACCAAAACCATCACCACAACACACTATCACAAAAACAATCATTTCAACACCACCACAACATCATGAGAGTTTTTGACACATCACATTTCACCACAGACAAGCACATTATCATTTCAGAAAACTGTTCTAAAATAAATATCCATCAAGGATTAAATACATCTCATAACCATAATCCATCACAACATGGGTATATTCATTCATGTCATATCAATGAACTATTACAAGCAAAAGAGAAATTATCACGTGATAACCTTGATTGATTATAACCTATATATGTAAATATATATTATACCTCAATACATTAGAACTCATGTATAAATATAACCATAAAATGATCTTATCCTACTATAGACTATAAAATATATACACATGCAATAAACTTGACCCACATCATCCCATGTATATATGCACTATTCCATATGCAATTATATCCCATAAAAGTAAATTCATAACTAAAGGGAATTATAACCTGTGTGTATACAGACTTAATATCGCAAATGATAACCAAATAGATAGTATAAAAATTTAACAAAAATAATCAATTATATACAATAAATATGTAAGGAATTAAAATAAAAAATCATCCCTGACCTATCTGATGAAATAACCACATCAATTAATGACCTTACGATCAATCATACATGAAAATATACCTAGAAGAAAAAAATTTATCCAATTAAAATTAAATTTTATATATTAACAATTTATTCATCCACCATGAATTAAATCATTTTCATCTTCAAAAAACTATTAATATAGTTTTTATATTTATCTCAACCTCAAATTAGTGTATTTATTTAATTCACCCAACTTCCTTATCATGAATCGTATGAAAATTATACATGTCACAATATTATAACACTTCGTTTTATGATTAAAATGATAGAAATTATGATCTTTTTAAAATAGAATACAAAAACTAAACATGATGAAATAATAAAAATAATAATTACAACATCATATAAGATATCACTAAAAACAAGATTTTATAAAAAAATTCTAATTCCCAGTTTACAAATCAATTTATTAAATAAATATATCATATTAAATCATTTATTTAATTTAATAAAAATATATTATTTTTAATATATGTGATTCAAAAATAGACTAACTGAAAAAATCACACATCATAGTACTATGATATCATTAACCAAAAAAATATCCTCCCAATAACTCAAAACCAACATCTAAGACATAAGCACCACATCACTTGCTCCAAATTTTATTTTTTTCCCCAACTCTTTGAAAAATAAACCCATATAACCTATTAAACTCATAACACACCTTAATCTAAAAAAAACTATTGTAATCACTCTAGGAAGGAACATATGACCTCTTTCCTCAGTCAAAACTTTTCACTATCCAATCAATAACAAAAATAATTAATTAAACGAAAGGAAGGTTTTTAAAGGATGTTTATACTCTTAGGAGACTAATAACAACATATCCCACCCCCCTTAATGATTATAACTATCTAGAGATCAAATAAATATTCATAAATGATTGGAAAGAACTATCACTCTAATAATAAATTATATATTTTATATACCCCAAGTTGATAACACTTAGTAATAAATAAATCATCTCCATCTGTTATGCACAATAGAATACAATATAAAAAATTTTAAACTATTTAATTCCTTTACATGTTCAGTAATATTAAATTATAGGGTTTCTTATTATTACAATAATTTTATTATTTTCCAATTACATCCTATTTATACATATTATTACAAAATATATTAATATTAGTTGGAAAAATAATATATAACTCTTGATTAAATATTATAATGGAATAATGTGAAAAATTAAATAATTTGTACTTAAAATATATTTAATTTATAGATTTATGTAAGATCCTAAAATTAATTCATCACAATATCATTAACACAACTATAGTTTATCACTTATAATACCGTCAATAAAAATAATTCATGATTGGTAAACCATCAAAAAGAATCACCACTTTATATTGAGCTCATAATCAAAATCTTTCATTATTTTAACCTCTCAATGAAACAATAACATTATCATATTATTCCTAATATAAAATTAAATAAAGAATGTCATTGAACAAAAATAATGAATCATGGAAAATAATTTATAATAACATATAAATTAAATGAAAATGAAAATGATCTTATAATATCCACTTCTCCCAAAAAAACCTGAAACACTAGACCAATGGTAAGATTGTTATAGTACTATGGAATTAAAATAAAAAATAACCTCTTCTACATAACTAAACCAATATAAATAAATCAAGGGATGAATATGAGAATTAAATATGGGAGAAGTGTTTTAGAAGATAAAAATATATGTCGGTTATAAATGTAAGGATAGGTTTAATAAAATATTCATTACATATGGAATTCTATATATGGATTCCAATCAAAGGACTAGTAGAAACAATGATTTTTTTAATAATGTCATAACATAGTTACAGTTTCTAAATTTAATTTTCATAACAATAAAAACAATTATTTATCATCAATGGTTACATATATGATTTTATAAAATTCTATGAAATCATAATATTCTAGAGGATAGAATAAAATCCTCTTAGTATAATAACTCAAGGGTGAAGAGAAATAATAAATAGAATGGAATAAATTTGAGAACAAATGAATACATGAGATAATTCTACCAACACTATTCAAGTATATAAAAATATATTAACCAAAATAAAATATATTTAATACCACAAAATTAAATAGATAATTAGGAAGATAGAATAAAGGGGTATAGTTCATAAGAGAACCTCAGATTGACAGAGAAAGAATATTAGATGTTTTGGTTTCAAAAACCATCAATGTAGAATTCCTAATATACCCGAACAAATACCCTATCATTTTTACAATTAAAGACAAACAAAGATGAAATAAATCAAGGATAAGAAATACTGAATTGAAAATAAAAATTTATTTGTAATAAATCACTTCACAACAAAATTCATCATGATAAATTATGTTACTAAAAATTCTTCTATACGGATCGTAGTGTGAACCATAATCTAACATCTCCCCTATAAAACATAGTTAACTCCAATAAATGTCAATGAATTTTGTGTGGTTATAATGAAATTTAATTATAAATTATGTAATGTACATTTCCACACAACACTAAAAAATTCATCATGAATCAAAGAACAAACCAAATAGACAATATCAAACAAGATTAATCTAACTATATTCCATAGTACAAAAAACTCAAATGGTGAAATTTTCTCTAATATGAATAACTATAAAATTTTATAGACAATAATTCAAATTGAAAGACCTACCATAATGTAATAACATTTAATATTTAATGTTAATCTAAAAATATAGTAATTAAAAATTATTAAAATAACCATATATAATCCATTATGAAAAAATTATAATTTCAGTAATGAAATGAATTATGTATGATTGGACCTCATGTAATATTAAATGAAAACATCAAATCCACAATGAAATCCTTAAAGTGTAATTCATGAACTATATTATTTATAACACCACAACACCCACTAAAGCTCATGTAATTTGGGATGATAGTTGAATTATTATCAAATAGTATTCTATCTCCCAATAAATAATCACCATCTCTCCCATACACTGACACCACCAAGGAAACAATAGTGTAATGTTTGATGAAATTATGATCACTTACAAGTCTTCAAAATATAATGCTTTTTTGACCCATGATCACTAATATTACTTCCATACATTATACAATAAAAAAATAAATTAAATATAATTAATAACAAAAACAACACAATTTTCATTAAATTATTGTTCCCATTAATAATTACACATAAAATAATGAATTTCATCATTATATTTTAGTGATTTCTTGTCTTTTGAAAATATAATCCAAATATAACAATAGTAAGTGTGGTAATTAAATTTCACTTCATTCTTTTACCCTTATTGGGTTTAGGATATTTCCTACATCACTTAATGAGTATGTCCTCATTTTATTAAATATTAGTCATATTTTCTCCCTATAAAATCTTTATCACCTTCAATTCCCCATATAGATTAATAGAAACATATAAGAGAACAAGTTGAATTATATATAGTATTATTTAAAAATGGTCATAATGAAGATATTATTTCCCCAACCCAAACACATATTTCACATTTGTATTCAAATAAAATGAATTCATTATTCATTATCATTTTATTTTTCAAACTACATATCATTATTATTATAATGTATTATTGTTTGGTATGATCTCTATATTAGTTTTTTTTCTTTTTTCATGGAATTATATTATTAATTTCATATACTAGAAAGAATCCACACAATTTATTCCAATTGGTAGACTAAACCTATAAATTGGGATAAAAATACTCCAAAATAAACTTCACTATGGATTTGATTTTTTTATTAAATTTGTATCATTTATTTGTTGTTAACAGATGTTTTTATGTTGTGACCCACACATATATATTTTTTAATGTTTTTACATAACAACAAATAATTTAGTGGGAAATATTTGTTTGTAATGTAACTTAATATATTATTAGATATTCCAATTATATAAATATATTCTACAGAATCATCCATTTTTATATAATATAATATATAAAGAACAAGTTTTGTATTTATTTTAAAAATATCAAAGTTAACCATGTAGTTCACAATAGTTTCCTTATATAAATAACACTGTTAACCATAAAATTTATTTCAAAATAATTAGAAACTTTTAGGAAAAAAAGTCTAGAAGGTTGCATAAGTTAGTCAACCATGCATTTAATTTGTGTATAATAAGTTAATTTTACGAAAAAAAATATTTGAAAAAATGTTATGTTAATACTGACTAATATCTATTTTGATGATGAATTAACATTAATATATTGATACAAATTTTATATAGAAATTAAAATGAATATAAATTTTTTTTCCAAAAACATTATTTAATTTCCATTAATCTTATAAAAAAAGTGAAAACTTTGTAGAAAAAGTATTAACTTCTTTTAAATTATTATATAATATTTCATTATAACATTACAATGGATATATTTTAAAAGACGATGTTATAATGACTATTACGAATTTCAACTGAAATAGATGAAGTTATCATAGAAGTTCTAAAATTTAATAAATTTATTCAAGACAACCCTACCTGATAATTATAACTTAATGAAATTTTAATTCATACACTCTTGATAATATAAATGTGGTTTCCCATTCATTTAATAAAAATGTAATCTTTTGTTCTATGAATAATTAATTTTTTCTATCATTATATTTATATTTATGATAGATTAACTGAACTCAACTATAATATTATTTCTTCACCTTTTAATTAATTTATTATATTTTAGTTGATGGATTATTATTATAATGAATTTTTTCACACAATTGTATTTCAAAGTGTTTTCTAAATCTTCGCACAATTTCTATTAGAATAAATTCTATTGACTTATATTGGGATGTATATTTTTATATATTCATAAACTAGGTTTCAGTTTTGAACTCATTTCATATATGTAAAAACCTATTTTTTATATAATTGAATTATGTGGAAGTTTTAATAATCTAGAGGGTAATATGATTTATAATAGATATGAAACCGTTTAATTTATTTCATTCTTATTCTATTAATACGTTATTTTATATCATTATTTTAGTTAGTATTTGATCAAATCTAATATTAAAATTTTATTCATACCATTTTTTAAATATTTTTGTTCTATATAAAAATATTTTTGAAACCCTATTTTTTTTAAATATATGTTGAGTTGAATAATTCTGTTTTATATTTTAGTTTTCTTATTTTAGTGTACTAATTTATTAAAAAAATTATATATTATTTGATATATTTTTCTTTTATCGAATGATGATTCCATGAATAATTTTCAAAATTATAGATCATTCCCACTAACTATTTTATTATGAAATTTTTTATTGTGGTAAAATTAATAGATTTTTTTTTAAATTTTGAAACATTCTATTATATATTGATGATGATAATTTCATACCCCCTATTTATAAGAATATTTCTGAAAGTATTAGTTATTTGGTTATTGAAGATCAAAATATATTTTGTTTTATAATAATTTTGAGACACTGATCATGTATATATGCTAAATATTTTTTTTATAATTATGGTTTTATTTATATAAGAAGTTTAACTAACAACAGACAACCAAATATTAATGGTATAATAATCTCTTAATGGAAAATAAAATATTTATTAATAAAACATTATCATAAATTTATATGGTTTCAATAAATATAGGTATGGTTATATTAAGGTGTGTAGTATAGATTAGAGAAATAAAACTAGAACTAGTTGTATGGGTTTGTATTTTCTAGAACCCATTAAATATAAATAGGTTATTCTTGGGGGTTAAAGAGTGGTTTCATAAAATTTATAACATATTTTTTGAATTATTTTTCAAAAAATAAGGTAGTTTTATAATGGTTTTAAGATAATATTTATAATCTCGTGTTTTAAAAGATTGTTTGAAAACATTTTTTAATGTTTTTTAAAAAAATTATAATTTTATTAGATGTTTTAATGAATATCAATAGTAATATATAACCCATATATTAATTTAATATTATTAGAAGTGTAATTTGTCATGAAAATACATACTATGTATCATGATTTTGGAGTTTCATGAGGTTATAGAGAGTTTTCATATTGCCTTCTAAGGGTACAAAATAATTTTTTGTGTTTTGAAAGTGTAATACACTTTTCTTTTTGAATACATATTGGTAATCCATGAATTAAGGTATAATCATAAGTGAACCTCTATATTAAATAATGTTATGTATATCTCTCTATGTTTGAATATTATTAGGTTCTCTCAAATGCAATGGTAAGTTCATATTACATTATTCACACATGGGCATTTTCTAAGTCACATAAGGTTATGTGAATGATTCTATGCACTTTTTTAATGTCTTTCCCACCTCATGTAAGGGTAGCTTGTGTTTTTTCACACCTAAAAAATGACACTCCTAGCACATGTAAATGTTAATTTATTCATATGTAAGGGATTATAAATAGTGTGGTAATGGTAACCATGGGATCTTGATGCTCAAATAAGAGTAATCTGTCTATTATGATTTATAACTTATAGGAAGAAATCCACATATGGGTAAAATATTATTATCCTTAAATAGAATGTATATCTTTTATAGGGGTAGAGGATATCTTCACCAGCATAAGGGTAATACAATTTACCATTAATACATGTTATACTATCACATATGGTTAAAAACAAGTTACCATTTTTTTGGGTTTTATCCCTCCTTTTGATTTGAAAACCTCATATACCATACTTAAGATATTTTTAACTAATAAATTCATTGAAATTGATTCCTTTTACTTTTTGCCATATAATAAAATATTTAAATAAACTCTACATTATTCATAGTGAATGATTTATTTATATTATATTAAATTTGAGATTCCAGATGTTGTGTATCTCTAATTTGAAAAACATATTTATGCTATTATTTTTAATATACAACCCCATACCAACCTAAATTTCATTCGAATTCTCTAATATCTAGATGAGGAACCTTCATATTTGGATTCCTAAGAGTCTTCTACAGAGTTTCTATGAGATATTATATCATAAATTTATATTCTAAGAAGTCCTAGTTTCTTATATGACACTCTAACATTCATTTTGGTGCTTCATGGAATCCCCATTAATTATTGATATTGGTTTCCCAGAATATCTTTTATCTTTTTTTAATTAATATAGATGAATATCTATGTTTTTTTTATAATAATGTTTTTTGATTCATTAGGGTGTTTAAGTTAATGCAAAATTGAATGAATACAAAGAACACCAAAAATAAATTGTATAATTAATGATGGTAATAAATCTAGTATGAGGAGAAATTTTATAGGGTAAAGAGATGTGTTTTTGTTCATTTTTTCTTACTTGTTATTATTTTTTTAAACACTATGTGATTCATTATTAAATTTTTATTTCAACAATGATGAATTTTATTGAGGATTAATGATATTACTAATGGAGTATGGAACCAAAAAATTAATAATTAATTAAATAATGAAAAAAGAATTAAAATTCCACAACTTTGAAATATAAACTATTTTAGAGAAATTATCAGTGACTAAAAATGTCATTATTCAATGTGGTTTTATGAAAAAGGGTATGATGTAATGTTTATTTTTATTAAAAATTACCAAGTATTGGAAAATAACTTGCATTATGAAAAATAATTTGTTTCCCCTAAAAAATATGGTTTTCATTATAATTACCTTCAAATAAAGAAATGAATTTGAGAAAAATCATAATTTAAATATGAAATAATGTATTTGAATTAGGTTAAGTATTTTTGTGATGTGTTTTTTTAGTGGGTGGGGCGGATGTGGTGATATGTTCTCATGACATGTGGTGATTTTCATGGGATGTGGTGGGGATATGAAAGGGTGGAACTATGGGGATTATTGGTATGTGAATGATGGGTTATGGTTTTGTCGTTCAGTACTATGACCGATAAAAAATATTCAAGAAATATATTTTTATCAATGAAACATAAATATAGTTGAATTTAATGTATAATTAACTCCTCATAAAAAATAAATGTGTGATTGAAGTAGTTGATATGTAATTTAAAAAATATAAGATTAATAAATAAATTTGACTAATAGGAAAATTGAATGATTTAGTTGTGTAATCTTGTTGTATTTGACCCATATCATTGAATTTTTTTGTGATGTTGTTTTTGTTTTCATATTATAAATTGTGTTAATTTATGAGTGATATTAATAGTGTGGCTACATATTCTAGAATTTCTGTTAAAAAATGAATGTTGTTGTAAAATGATTGATGACTTAATGTTTGTAGTGTTTACAAATCATCTAAGGGATATAATGGACCTTAGTGGTAACAAATCATCTAAGGGTCTAATGGATTAATAATTTCATATATTCCCATGGGAAATATTGGCATGAGGATTTTCTTAAAATCACTAGTTAATGTGGAAAAATGTTTAAAGTACACAACTGGTGTTGTTTATGAGAGAATAAGGCATTTGAAAGTGGGTTTAGTGCTTGGTAGGGGTTTGGAATGAGGTTGATTCACTACATGCTCATCATTTTAAACTATTGATAATACAATGGAGTTAGTGGGGAATATAGATACTTGTTTAGAAATGGATGAAATAAATGTGGTTGGGGAAATGTGGTTGTGGATGTGGCGATGAGGGATCATGGTAATGTTGTAGTGGATGTATTACATGATAATTGATGATATATTTCAGTTTTTGAATCATACTCATCTTCATGTGTTTAAAATAGGATGATATTATGGGGTCACTCTCAGTATTTGTGGGAGAACCCCTAGGTGACTTGATTGAGGTGAGATGAGTATTATCTGTGCGCAATAGAGGATTTTTTTGTTGTGATTAATATTCAATGGTTGGTTGGTTTTTTAATTAAATAATGACATAGTTGTGGATGTGGAGGAATAATTGAAAAAGTTTAGTGGATAGTGTATTATTGATTATTATTTTTTATTTATAATATTACAGTTTTTGGTTTATCCAAATGATCTCCTTTATTACATCAGATGATTATTTTTTATTATTATCCTTTTTAGTTTCATTACATTGAAATAATTTATTTATGATTATGTTAATAAATTTAGTGGTATGATCATACTGATTACTCCCTAGTTCTTAACCAACAAATTTTTTCGAGTGTGAGTATGTTAGATCACCAGAGATGATGTTTTTTGTTCAAGAAGCATGGATAGAGTTGGTTGTTTTCTTGGAGTATGGAGTTTCTATTTTTTTGGTATTCATGTTAAATTTTATTTTTTATAAGTATTTAGTTTTTTTACCATTTTTTTACTTTTTATTTAGTAGTTTATGTCATATATCCCATTTATTATTATCGTGTGTGGGTAATGGATTCCATTTGTCGGTTTTTTACACCCCTAGTGATTTTTGAAAACCTAGGGCATGTTACAGGATAGAATCAGGAGATTAATGGTCTCTCTCTGTTCACTATTATGCCATGGGGGGAACTTAATAAAGGATATTTTCATGATAGAGTGGTAATAGAGGTGATTTTTGAGATATTGGGTAGCGATTAGAGTTAGGAATTGGGGACTATACATGGGTTTTTGTAGAGAATTAATGGAAATCGATCATATCAACTGATTTAGACTAAGGTGTCTATATATGAAATTGATATTTCATGACCCTCATGATATGATGCAATGTATTTGGCATCATACTAAATTATTTATGTGAAAATGATACTATTATAGGTCTGAAATTGCAAGAAGGTACATTCATTATGGTAATTAGTTGCATCATTTTTCGTCTTATATATGTTTATATGACTCTAATATTTTAATATAGTTATTACTAAATAGTTATTTCTTTTTTAATTATCTATATAATATAAAAAAAAGATTAAAATGGTGATTAACTGACTCATGATGTTAATTTTAATTCTTTTTGAAACATGAATATATCAATCCACATCCTAATAAACCAGATTTTCTATGATTACTTTATCAAATTATATAAAATTATATTACGGTTTCCTAGTGTTATAAATTTATATAAAATCCCGATTAGTGTATATTTCAAGATTATATACAGAATTTTTAAAAATCTAAGATGTATATTACCTTGAGTATATTTCATTATTCCAAAATGAAATAATTGATATAAAAACAATTCTTTGTTGTATTCTGATTACCATGTGAGTTAGTCTTTCAAAAATTTAATTCCATTGATAATTTATCATAATCATGGGGTATGAATTTATTGTAAAACATGTATTTGTAAATTTAAATTATGAAAATTCTATAAAACATCCATAATTATTTTTTATAAGTTATTTATTGATTTGGAAAAATATACTATAAAAAAAGTCATCATATTTTTGTAATGATTCTATATCAATACTTTTAATATATTTATATGTTTTAATGCAATTTGTAAAATCCCGGGTAAATGAGGAATATTATATTTTCATATTTAATAATATTTGTGAATTGAATATTAATTTTACATTAAAGGGGATGCTATGTTCAATAACGTACATGATACTCAACAACGGGTTTCTTTGAAATCTTACGTTGCACCCAAATAATATAATATTATTATTTTAAATGGTATATAACTCCTAGCCTTTGTATTGGAGGTAATGGAAAAAACTAACAACAATATGATTATACATGTTTTTTAAATGTATTTACATTTATCCAATAAAAATCCAGAGGCTTAAAATGTGAATGAATCTAGTTTTAAGCATAATTTACATTAAAAGGTCAATTTACCGCCTTTTAATGGGGAACCCACATTAAATATAGTATTTTTCATTTATATATCTTCTATTTAACCAAATAAAATTTTCTTTAGAATGGGGACATCAAAATTTACTTTGTTTTAATTGTTCGAATTTATCCCATAAAGTTCATTTTTAATGAATAGTGAAGAACATTGTATTTTAATTCAAAACTACGTTTTAATATAAATTATTTACATGGTAAGATTGTATTTTTAATTGGTTTTAAAGTGTAATTAGAATATATTTACCCATTTAAACCAATTTTGGGCATTGAAATCATTTTAAACAGGTAACTTTTATTTTTAGACATTTTCTATATTTACTTCAGTAAATATTTTATTTACCGTGGTTAATGGGTTAATCAGGTAAATAAGGGTAAAAAATAATATTATAATAATATAAAATTACCCTTAAACTTGTCCAAATATTATTGGATGAGTCATGGACTACCTTTTGAATCCTTGGGTCGATTTTTGGACCCCATTCAGCAACTTGGAAGTGATAATGACACTTTAGATTAATTAATTTAAAGTAAAGACAAAAATGACATAAACAATATCTCTTTGTAAATTAATTTTTACATGGTGTTATATAAGTTTTTTTTTTGACTATTAATATTCATTTATATTTAAAAAGATTTACTACATCACGGTATTTTTTTATATTTTTTAGATATGTAATAAATTAATTTATTTATGACACAATAATGATGTAGTGTTTACCTCATTAATAAATCATTTAATTAAATATGATTATAAATATTAAAATAACAACCAAAAACTATTAAATTATTATTTTATGAATTTATTTCGAACATGAATCATAATATATTCATCTTTAATGATTTTTGGACCTTCATAAACCGAATACCATTATATAATAAATTATTATTTTCACACTTTCCTAAAGAGCCTCTCCTCCCTCTTATAAAAAAGACCATTTCAATCCAATTCATCACACCTCTCAAGCCTTTTTAATCATCCAAACTCTTCCAAATTAAGCTATCTAAATCCACCTCCCCCACATATATGCCTTACCTTATGCAGAAGGCACATCAATAGTTCATTTTGGTTCAAACCAAAGGAAGTTACCCGAATTAAAGGTAAGAGTTTCTCTTAACATCTTTTATTTTATATTGTTTATCCAACCAATAAACTCACATTATTCCTTTTTTTTGTAACAAAACTAGCATCCTTAAATTACTAGTATGATGTAATGAGAAGGATTCAAGCTACACTTACCCACACCTCCATCTAATCGGTGATTAACATACTGTTTCTATGGATGGAAAACTAACTCCTCACGAAGTGATGATTGTTTGGTTTTCACTTACCGCTTATCACTGAGGCCATTATGATGGAAATGTATTTATATATGATAAATATTTTGTTTATTATTTAAATATGATCCTATAATTTCCATTTATTGTAAGCCTTTATGGTTTCCATAGTGGGTAAATACGATAATCTCATTTCAGGAAGTGCGGACTACCACCCCCTCAAAGTGATGTGACTGGTTAATGCCTTATGTGTGATTTATAATGGATGGAGTTAATGATATTATTTATGATATTATACATTAATTATAATATACATATGTATCATTATGTTTTAATTCCATTAAAATAAGAAATAGAAAAGAAAGTAGTGTTCATGCGTACGTACGACTTACCATCTCCATGAACGGTGCATTACATTTCTTACCTTCAAATGTTATGTACTATTATAAATACATTAATACACTAGATATATATGATATATATGATGTATAAATCATGAATATAATTCTTTATATAATTCAATTTTGACCATGTGAACAACATGTAAATATAAGGTGTTAATTTTTGACTCAAGTACCAAATCTCGACAAAATTAACGTTATTAACATAAATGATTACATAATATTTATAACATGGTAATAAGTGATACAAAAGGAATAATAAACATGAAAAAGGTTCTCCATAAATTATAAATTAATTTTGATTATTTTTCAGGAGATTAATGAACAATCGAGTCAAGTCGTACATGAGGTAAGGTACATCATCTCAATCACCTTTCCATGAGGCATATTTTGATTTAATACATGACTTTCTTTTATACGCTGTATAAAAACTATTGACTTTTCAAAGTGAATATTTTTCTATGAATCATTTTACTAAATGATAAAAGGAATGTGTTTTTACGTAAGCGGTTAAAATGAAATTTCCACCACCGTGAGTATTATTTGATCTTTGGCTTCCTTAACAAGTCATCATGTTTTTAGAAGGAATGAAAAAAAATACCATATACTATTTTTATGTATTTTGGTATTGAAAATGAATTTGAGAATGTATTTATTATTTCAATATCTTGAAATGATATTTTGTTATTGCAATGTGAAAATGTTATCTTTCCTTTATGATTATGTTATGTGTTATGATCATGTTATGGTTCTTGGGAATTATTTTTATATACAGGTGGTTCTGCGATAAACCTAGGGTGGTTGAGCCCATGATAGCTCTCTAATGAATTGGGTTACATGAAAGAGGTAAATGTGAATGTTTCTCCAATGTTATTTAGGGAATATACTATGATGGGTATTCCAAAGTAACTCCCTATGTAGATGTGATAGGTATAATGTAAGTTTGTTATGGATGCCACGAGTTACCTTTATGATTTATGACTTCTATGTTTCTTTCATAAATATTATGATTTCATGAGGTATGTAAAATATTTCATGTTTTTTATGTATTTATGAACATTTGTTTTCATTCTTTGTTTTATAACCCTTACTGAGCTTTTTATGCTCATCCAAAGTTTTCAAATTTTTTCACAGGACTTAAAGATTAATAGGGTCAAGGATGGGATCAATGAAAAGCCATGCTCTCAAAAACATGGAAATAGACATGACTCTTTTTTCAAGAGATTTTATTTTATGAAAAAATGGAAACTGTGTAGAAGTGTCTACTGTGTAATTTTTTGAGATGTAATAGTTATGTCTTAATTCTCTAAAACTCTAAACCTGAAAAGATCCTCTATGTGAATTATTCATTTAATTAAATATTATGTAATGTTTTATGGTTGTGTCCTTATAGTTAGTATCATAAGCTGGTTTAGATAACTTTAAGAGTTTGGGTATTGTTAAGTAAATGTCCATAAATTAATTTATGTTAATATTGAAGTGATGTAGAATTTACAGATTACCATGTTGCTTCTCCTAATTTATTTATGTGTTATGAATGGGTTTTCAAAGAGGAAAATGGTAGCTATGCTAAAAAGGAATACTGATGGAATTGACCTTCCAAATCAGCATCTTGAGATGCTTGGAATCAGAATTGAATAGTTTGTTGCAGTGATGGCTTAGATGATTCAGGTGATAAATGGTGGTTGTGTTCATTGTTGATATTTTGGTTTATTAAAAAAGTAAATATCAAAATTAAAGTCATTGAAGGGTTTTCATGAAAACCTTAAAAGAGAATAACTTTATGAGAATATTAGAAATTGTGAGTTTTGGTTAGAAAAATTTTCATTCCTTGGTCACATTATTTCAAAAAATGGCATAACTGTTGATCCTGCTAAAACAATAGTTGTTTATGAATTTCCAAGACCCACCAATATAACCAAGATTCGATGTTATCTTGGTTTGGAAGGTTATTACCAGAGGATTGTTGAAAATTTTGCACTTTTATCTAGTCCAATGACTAAGTTAACTCAAAAAGGTGTTATGTTCATTTGGAAAAAAGAATGTGATGATTGTTTTCAATAATTGAAAACAAGTTTGGTGAATGCTCTAGTTTTGGCACTGCCATCCCAAAATGGTGAGTTTTTTATCTACAGTGATACTTCATTGAAAGGGCGTGGATGTGTCCTTATATAGAATGATCATGTAATTGCTTAAGATTCATGTCAGTTGAAACCACATGAGTTTAATTCCCCTACAGATGATTTGGAATTAGTTGATGTTGTTTTTTCTTTAAAAATTTGGAGGCATCAATTGTATGGAGTAAAATGTGAAATGTATACTGATCACCAAAGATTACAGTATATATTCACTCAGAAATAATTGAACATGAGATAGAGGAGATGCCTAGAATTAATCAATGAATATGATTGCATAATCAATTATCATTTGGGAAAAACAAATAAAGTGGCCAATGCATTGAGTCAAAAAAGTCTCAGTGAAATCATCTATATCAGACAGAATAAAACAAGCGCAGAAGGAATACAGTGAGTTGCAGAAAAAGGTAGAGTTGGTTTAGAAGGTTATGTTTCCTAATTTTAATGTTGATAATGATTGTGTTTTGAGATTTGGAAAGAGTTTTTGTGTTTCTAGTGATTCATAGTTGAATAATGAGTTGTTATGTGAAGATCATAGTTCGTTGTTTTCAGTTCGTCCTTGTAGTACTATGATGTACAAAGATATTCAAGAGTATTACTAGGGGATGGAATGAAAAGAGATATTGTTTATTTTACCGTTAGGTGTTTCACTTGTCATTAGGTTAAAGCAGAGCAGATATTACTAAAAAGATATTCTCCAGTCTTTACCGGTGCCATAGTGGAAATGGATAAATATACCCACGTACTTTTTTTTGGTATTACCAAAGAAATCTCGAGGTAATGATGAAATCTGGGTTATAGTTGATCTATCGACTAAATCTGCTCATTTCCTTTCTTTTTGAGATACTTTGTCTCTAGATTATCTTGATCAGTTATATGTTAAAGAGATAGTCAGGTTGCATAGAGTTTCACTCTCCATTGTATCTGATCATGATCCCAGGTTTATATATAACTTTTTGAAAGGCCTTCAAAAGTCATTGGGTATTGAATTAAATTTTAGTACATCTTTTCATCCTCAATCATATGGGAAGTTTGAATGAAAAATTCAGACCTTGGAGGATATTAAACGTGCTTGTTCACTAGATTATCAGGGATGTTGGGACTGATATATTTCATTGGTTGAATTTTCTTATAATAATAGTTTTCATTCCACTATATAGATGGCTCCATTTGAGGCATTATATAGAAAGCGTCGTTGAACTCCAGCTTTTGGGGATAAAGTTGGTGAAAGGAAGACGATGAGACTATAATTGGTAGAAGACATGGTAAAGAAAGTTCATTTGATTCAAAATCACATGAGAACAGCTTAGAGCAGCCAGAAAAGTTATGTGAATAATCGGAGGAAGGATATTTTTTACGTGGTAGGTGATCATGTCATTATAAAAGTCTCACCATAGAAAAGTGTGATGTGTTTTGGTAAGAAGGGAAAGTTGAGTCTGAGGTTCATTGGACATTATAAATTCCTAGATAATGTTGGATTAGTTGTTTATAAAGTGTCCTTACCTCCATGTTTGTCCCTGGTACCCAATGTTTTTCACGTTTCGATGTTGAGAATGTATATTCCAGATCCATCTCATGTTTTGAGCCCATAGGTAGTTCAGTGGAAGGAGAATCTGTCTTACAAAGAATAACCAGTTCAGATTTTTTACCATATAGAGAACGTGATGTGGAATAAGTTAATTCTCCAGGTAAAGCTTTTGTGGAAAAACTATATGGCAAAATATGCAATGTGGGAATCTGAAAATGATATGAAGGATAAATTCCCCCACTTATTTTGATAAGTGAATAAAAATTGCGAGGAAGCAATTCCCAAAATGGGGGAAGGATGTTACATCCCAGGTAAATGAAGAATAAGATATTCTCATATTTATTAATATTTATGAATTAAATATTAATTTTAGTTTAATGGGGTTTCAATGTTCAATAGCACACCTGATACGCAACAACGAGTTTCTTTGAAATCTTATTTTGCAAACTAATAATATAATATTATTATTTTAAATAGTAGTTAAATCCTAGTCGTTGTATTGGCGAGAAAGAACAAAACTAACTAAAATATGATTATAAATGTTTGTTAAATGTATTTACATTTATCTAATAGAATGTTAGAGTCTTATAATGTAAATGAATCTAATTTTAAGCATAATTTACATTAAATGGTTGATTTACCACCTTTTAATGGAGAACCCTCTTTATGTCTAGTTTTGGTCATTTTTATATATTTTATTTGACCAAATTAAATTCTTATTTCTGATTGGGACTACAAATTTTACTTTGTTTAAATTTTTGGAATTTTTCCCATAGTGATCATTTTTTTAATGAATAGTGGAAAACATTGTATTTTAATTCAAAACTGCATTTTTATCTATTTTATTTATAGGGTTAGATTGTATTTTTAATTGGTTTTAATGTGTGATTACAATATATGTTTACCATTTAAAATAATGTTGTTCATTGGAAGAAATTTCACTTCGAAATTGGACTTAATCAAATATCCATTATTTGATAGTTATTAATTCTTAAAAACAAACTTTTTGTTTTGAAAACGGGAATTAATTTTAAACTAATTTCTTCCACTTCTTTATCTTGAATTGGGAAAACATGGATTCCATATTTGGAATCAGGAGGTCCAAATTGTGAGAATAGGTAGCTTTTATTTTTAGAAATTTTAAATATTTATTTCAGTAAATATTTTATTTACCGTGGTTAAAGGGTAAATCAGGTAAATAAGGGTAAAATATAATATTATAATAATATAAAATTACCCTTAAATGGGTTATAATTTTATTTTATGAGTCATGTACGACCAGGGGAATCCTTGGTTCGATTGTGGGACCCCATTGTTCCACATAGAAGTGATAATGACAATATAGATTAATTAATTTAAATTAAAGACAAAAATGACATAAACAATATCTCATTGTAAATTAATTTTTACATAGTGTTATATAAGTTTTTATTTTGACTATAAATATTAATTGGAAATATAAAAATATTTCCTACATCATGGTATTTATTAATAATTTATAAACATCGAATAAATTAAATTATTTTTGAAAAAATAATGATGCAGTGTTTACCTCATTAATAAATCATTTAATTAAATAAGATTATAAATATTAAAATAACTACCAAAACCTGTCCAATTATTATTGGCTGAATTTATTTCTACCATGAGTCATCTTATATTTAACTTTAATGATTTTTGGACCTTTAGAAACTGAATTCCATTATAGAATAAAATAATATTTTCACACATTCCTAAAGAGCCCCTCCTCCCACTTATAAAAGGAGACCATTTCTATCTAATTACTCACACCACTCAAGCCTTTTGGCTCGTCCAAACTCTACCAAATTAAGCTCCCTACATCTCTATAATCCACCTAGAATCCTTACCTTAGGAGGAAAGCACTTTAATAATTCCTTTTGGTTCAAACCAAAGGAAGTTACCCAAATTAAAGGTAACAGTTTCTATAAACTTATTCTCATCTATATTGTTTCTCTAACCCCTGGACTCTTTTTATTCCGTTCTTTTATAAAAAAACCTATATCCTAAATTTTCTAGGATGTTTTTATGTAAAGGATTCGAGATACACATACACACACCACCATCTGATGGTTGAAGAACATAATTTTCCTGTGGATTGAAAACTAACGCCTCACGAAATGATGATTTTTCGGTTATCTCCTACCGCCTCTCATGGTGGACATTATGATAGAACTATATTTATATATGATATATATAATTTTTATGATTTCCTTATGCTTCTCTAATTTTCATTTATATCATGACTTTATGGTTTCCATAGTTGGTAAATACGATAATCTCATTTGAGGAAGTGCAGACTACCGCCCCCTTAATGTGATGAGACTGGTTAAGGACGTATGTAGGATGCATAAAGGATGGAGTTAGTGATATTATATATTATATTATAATGTAATTATAACATAACTATGTATTATTATGTTTTAATTCTATTAAAATAATAAATATAAATGAAATTAGTGTTCATGCATACATACTGCTTACCGTCTCCATAAATGGTGCATTTAATTTCTTACCATCAAATGTTATGTACTATTATAAATACATTAATATACTTGATATATATGATATATATGATATTGTAATCATGAATATAATTATATATATAATTAAATTTTGACCATGTGAACAACTTGTAAATATAAGGTGTTCATTTTTTACTCAAGTATAAAATATCATCAAAATGAACGTTATTAAATTAAATGATAACATAATGTTTATAAAATAGTAATAAGTGATATAAAAGAATTAATAAACTTGAAAAAGGTTCTTAAGAAAGTATAAATTAACTTTAGATTATTATTTATGAGATTAAATAATGATCGAGTCATGTCGGAGACGAGGTAAGTGAATTCGTCTCAATCTCCATTCATTGAGGCATATTTTGTTTTAATAGAAAAAATTCTTTTATACACTCTATACACACCATTTAATATTCAAATGGAATCTTTTTCTATGAAAGAATTTTACTAAAGGAAAAAATGAATGTTTTTATGTAAGCGGTGACAACGACCTTTCCACCGCCATGAGTATTATTTGTTCTTTGGATTCCTTATCAAGATAGAATGTTTTTAAAAATAAATAATAAATAAATACCATATACACTTTTTATGTATATTGGTATTAAAAATGATTTTTAGAAAGGATTTATTATTTCAATATCTTGAATTGATATTTTGTTATTGCAATTTGTAAATTTTATCTTTCCTTTATGATTATGTTATGTGTTAGGATCATGTTATGGTTCTTTGGAATTATTTATGTTTACGGGTGGTTCTGTGAGCAACCTAGGGTGAGTGAGCACGAGATATCTCTCAAATACATTGGGTAACATGACAGAAGTAAATATAAATGTTTCTCCTAAGAGATTTATGGAATATTCTTTCATAGGTATTCCAAAGTAACTCTCTATGTAGCTGTGATATCAACAATATAAGTATGTTATGGATGCTACAAGTTACCTTTATGATTTATGATTTCTATGTGTCTTTCATAAATCTTATGATTTCATGAGGTAAGTAAAAGAGTTAATGTTTTGTATGTATTTATGAACAAATGTTTTCATTGTTTGTTTTATAACCCTTACTGAGCTTTTTATGCTCATCACAAGTTATGAAATGTTTTCACAGGACCTAAAGATGATTAGGGTGAAGGATGTGATCAATGAAAAGTCATGATGTCTAAAACATGGAACTAGACATGAATCTTTTTTTGAAGAGTTTTTATTTTATGAAAAAATGGAAACTGTTTAGAAGTGTCTAAATTGTAATATTTTGAGATGTAATCATTGTGTCCAAATTCTCAAAAACTCTAAACCTAAAAAGATCCTCAATTTAAATTATTCATTTAATTTAATATTATGTAATGTTTTAAGGATGGGTCC
Source organism: Viscum album (assembly GCA_963277665.1). Taxonomy (NCBI): domain Eukaryota; kingdom Viridiplantae; phylum Streptophyta; class Magnoliopsida; order Santalales; family Viscaceae; genus Viscum; species Viscum album. The sequence goes on from OY728126.1 coordinate 994,473,032, forward strand.
TTATACTATTTTAGTCTCTAAATTATTTTGATAGTAGTTTGTAAATTTGTGAATATTTTTAGATATCATATTGATATGAGTTAGTAATTTAAATGTTTTCCTTGTAAATTTTTTTTATCATTACCCAAGAATGATTAAAAACATTATTATTCATGATTTTATATGATTTTGAAAAATAAATAAATTTCATTCAATGTGCATCCATCCTATTAATGATATGTATCTTTTATTTGTTTGATATTTTTTTATGGCTATAAAATGTTTGTTTTAACTTACTATAAGATGACCAAAATACTTTATAAGAACCTTTTGAGACCTGAAGTAGATAATATATGTTAATGTCTTCTTTTCACGAATATTATAAATTTATTTATGTAATAACTTTTCATTTCATATTGATAAATGTGTAGTTTTTTATTGGAAGTATGTGAAATTTTGAATTTATTTTTCTCACTATGGAGAATCTAGTATGCATGTATTGTGTTTGTATTTTTTCTAATATGTTATATTTATAATATAAAATCATTTTACAAAATGATCATGTCGTATTTAAATACTAATGTAAAATATTGTTACCCAATCTCTGGTATATAAGCATGGTTATTGGAGAAGTGAAAATTTTAAGGAATCATTGGTCTAAACATGATAAACCTTAATCCTAGTAAAAAAACATGAGCAGTTTTAATTTGTTGACATAAGAGAATTTATTATCTGGAGAATTAAAAAATCATGACTTATATGCAATTCAAAATTTGAAATGTGCAGAACTACCAAAAAATTTAAATCATCCAATGATGATGGTAGTGTAATTCCTCATTAATAATATATTCATAAAATATATAGATTAATCATATTATTCATGATGAATGAGTTAAAACAAGTGCAGTCTTTGACAGTATCTTATCCACATGTAATAGATATTTTAATTAATGTGATTATGTATCACTAAAAATGAAGTGAAAATATATAGTGTTTTTATGGTCATTTTTTTGATTATTTCTACATTTAGGAGTTGATATTTTTTGCAGATAACATGTTTCTAAATTAGAAGATGATTTTTTAAAGAGTTTTTATGATTAATATGATTTTTAATAAATATTAATATATATACCCCTTATATTCCACAATAAGGAATACTGTGTATATTATGTTATGTTTCAATTAGAATATGTCTAAATTCTATGATGGTGTTCGGGGTTGTTGTTGTATATATTTAATCACCCACCTCCCATAAAAATTCATTCATTCAAATATGGAAATAGAAAAATAAGATTGAAAAAAACTATAAATATTGAAGAAAATAATCTTACATTCCAAACATAATTTATTGATAAATAATTGATAAATTTTATTAAAATTTATTATTCTTTTTGTTCTTACATCAATTGAGTAATTTATGGTAATGTGTTTTATTTATTTAAATTTATATGGAGAGGGAAACCACATCCCTTTTAAGAGGAGTTTTTTAAGAAATTTTTTTAAAAGCATGTGTTAATGTTAGTGTTTCCCAAAGATGAGAGTATCATGATGTAGTGAGTGTGACTCAATAATTTTTTTGCATAAAACATATATGGTTTCGTTTTTTTATTGGGATAATGAACTATAGTGTGTTTTTTGTGGTGTTCCATGAAATAATCTCTATGGAGATTGATATGGTGGTATGTATGGTGGAGTATAATGGATGTGTCTTGTAGATGACATGTAACAGTTCGGTGTTGTTCATAATTTTTTGATGATGGTATGATTATGTGGGTTGTTTTTTGGAGAGTTATCATGAGTTTTTTTTTTCTCATGATGAGATTATGTCCCTCATTTATTGATTTTAGTGCTTTTTAATTTATGATAGACATGTTTTCTCTTAGTTTAAATCCCTTAAATTCATTAGGTAATTATTCCAACATGTGAGATATCATCGTGGGTGGGAAATAAGACTATCCAATTATGGGATGTGGGTATCTATCCTAGATCTGATGGTGTGTTAATGAACAAGTGATGCAACTATTATGATTTGGATGCCATGGTTTTATTGTTTCCCCATTATTTTGATTCCATGATCATATAATATTCTTCCCTCTTATTACATTCTCCTATGTCATCATTTCCTATTCCATGTATATAATATCTTTATGATATCATTTTATGTCTCGTGACATGTATTTTTCATACCCTTATTGTGTATTTGATGATTCCCTTACTGAGCATATGAGATCACTCTTTCTAATTTTTTCATTTATCAAGGATATGGAAGAATATATTTTGCATTAAAAGAATATAAGTGCATATCATTTTAAGAAATTATGGTCCCTAATTAAGACACATTAATAAAACAATAACTTTATGAATAGTGTTAAAATTATCCATTTGATGTGAATACGTGAGATTTATTATTTATTGATTTTTTCAAATACATTATAACACTAAAAAAATGAAATTTTGATTATAAACGTGTGATTGTTATTATAATGAAATATTGCTACAAATGATTGTGTTAGATGTCATGTATTTTTAGCACAATATCCTAGTGTATAAATCTAGGGATGATACAGTTTCTATCAGAGTCATGTTTATAAGTCATTAGAGTTTAAAATGTTATTAGTTGAAAATTATTTATGATATAGAAATTAAATCATGATTTGATATGTTATGGGTGATATTAATTTCAAACAAATTGTGAAACCTTTAGGCTTGTAGTATTAACTGTTTTATGTTATTTCTGTTTTATCATAAAATAACATTATTAGAATCCCTAGGTAGATGTTTATATAAAGGAGATCCTCTAGAAATATCACTAAAGTAGATATTCTGTGGTTATATAAACAATTAAATATTAGATCAATATTTTTCATTTTTTTAAATATACTAATTTTATTATAATCATATGTACACGTTATTTTAGTGAAATTGTTGGAGTTTGGAGGAAACAAGATAACAATGGATGTAACGCAAAATTTGGTGATTATCCTCACCATGAATATATTGGGACAAAAACAAGGGTTAGAAGGATTATTATTTATCAAAATAATATATCTGTAATTATTAATATCAAATTAAAAATAGTTGCATTCCCTATCACGTGAAATTATAGAATGATTGGTTATCAAGGATATTCAGTTGATGATGTTGTTGAAGGAAATATTACACCATTTATTTCTTGTTGACAATTTTAGATGAAACAAACTGGGGATTTTTACAATGGAACTATAAAATATTTTATTTTTGGATAATTTTGACATAATGAATCTTGTTGTTGAGGGAAAATAAAGAATTATGTTTTATTGATAAAGGAATAATAAATTTTGTTTAGTTTCACATAAAACTATTAATGTGAATATATCATTTTTAATTTTCCCTTAAGTCATGACTTTCTTTTTTAACATCAGTAATTAATTTATTTTTAAAAATTGGGAAGATGTTATTTATTTAAGGGGTGAATGTAACAAACCACATTTTGTGTTCCCAAAAATACATACTATGTTCTATAACATATGTCCCAAGATACACCTAACAATAAAAAAATTATACGAATAAAATTTTAATAAGTATATAATAAACAATATGATGTTTAACCATTATCATTTTTTACCTTTAAAAGGAAAATAGGTAATAAGTGTTATAATTGATATAGAAATATAAAAAAATAAATTTTATTATATTTTATATTTTATTTTAAAAATATATATTAAATAGATTTTGAATTTTAATTTGATAAATTAAAATTAATATTTTAATTACTCACAACAAAATTATCCAAATTTTTGTTTTTTTGATCTTTTTGAAATAATTGATTTCTAAGTGAAGAGTGACAATTATATTTTTTCCCTAAAAGTGTGGATTTTATCACATTAGCAGTATATATATATGCTAAAAAACATTATAAAATCTTATAAGAGATAAAATATATATTTTAAATGTATTAATATGATTTATTAAATATTATTTTAAACATATAAATTCCATTTTTATAAACATTTAGGATTTATAAAAAAATTTATTAGTTTTTAAATAATATTTTCATTTTTATCCTTTAGTTAAAACAAACCATGGTAAAATTAGGTTTTGGATTTCTTTTAAAAAAACATCATTTTATTTTTTATAATATAAAAGTTACTATCATTTATTTCTATATAAATCAAAATAAAATACATAACTTTATTGTAAAAAACAATATTTCATTTAAAAACACTCATTTATTTAATAATATTTTTTATTTATTATGTGTATTTATATTAGAAAATTATTCTAAAATACTTATTGAATTTATCATTTAATATGGATTCCCAATAAAATATCATCATTTCATATTTTTTTAGAAAATTACAAATATTTTATTTTAAAAATTAATCACATGATTTGTAACACCCCAATTAAATAAAGAATATGACATTATTATATTTATCTATATTTGTGAATAAAATATTAATATTACTTTAAAGGGGATGCTATGCTCGATGGCGTACCCAACTCGTAACAACGAGTTTCTTGGAAATCTTACATTGCATTTGAATAATAAAATAATATTATTTTAAATAGTGGTTAACGCCTAGCCGTTGTAATGGAGGGAATGAACAGAACTAACTACAAAATGATTATATATGTTTGTTAAATATTTTTACTTTTTACAATAAATGTAATAGGATTAAAAAATGCAAACGAATCCAATTTTATGCGTAAACATTCTAATATTCTTTAAAAGGTCGATTAACCGCCTTTTGATGGAGAACCTCTTTTAAATCCACTATTTGACAATTTTATGTGTTATATTTGACAAAATAAAATTCTTCTTTAGAATGGGGACATCAAAGTTTACTTTGCGTAAATTTTTGGCATTTCTTCCAAAAAAGTTCAATTTTTAATAAATAGTGAAAAATGTTGTATTTTAATTCAAAACCTCTTTTAATATAATTTATTTATATGATTACATTATCTTTTGAATTGGTTTTAAAGTGAAATTAGAATATATTTTTACCATTTAATCCAATATTGGTCATTGGAATTAATTTCACTTTGAAATCGGACTTAAACTAGTGTCAATCTTTTGATACTTTTGGTTTCATAAAAACATGCTATTTGTTTTGACAATGGGAATTAATTATTAAATTAATTAATGCAACTTATATTTTCTGAATTATTTAAAATAGACATCATTTTTGAATTTGGAATATCAAACATAGCTTAGGGTGAACTTTTGGTAATTTTCTGAAAAACTTCAATTTTTGATGAATAGTGAAACCACTAAGTGGTACTTATAAAAGCTGATTTTTCGTTTAAATGAAATTTCTCCATCATTGTGTTTTGAATTTCAAAAATCTGACATACAAGATTTTCATTAAGAAGTAAAATGTGGTTCAATGGGATTAAAATAATTTTTTGGTGAATAGTAACTTATTAAGTTTTTAATCGCGATTAGAGGTAATTAGTGTAGTTTAAGGTAATAATAATGTTTTAATATAATAAAATGACCTAGAAACATGTCCTACCCTTCTTGGATGTTTCATGGCCAAACAAGAAAATCCATGGGTCAACTTGGGGACCCCATGGAGCCACTTTGGATGGAAAATAACAAAAATATCTTTTATTTAATGTTAAAGTAAAAATGACACAAACATGAAATGTTTTACTAAAACAATTTTAACATGGGGTTTTACAAGTCATATATTTTACTATAAATAGTCATTGGAAATCTAAAAATATTTCTGAGATCATAGTATTTGTTTTATAATTTTTAGACATTAAATAAATTAAATTATTTATGACATCATGATGATGCAGCGATGACCTCATTATTTAACGATTTAAATAAAATGGAAATATAATGTAATATCTAAGACCTAAACTTGTTAAAAACCTATTCTATGAGTGGATTTAGAGACCTTATCACCTTATACTCGAAATAAATCAATGTGGGACCTTTAAAATCCGAAACTCTTTTGAAAATAAAGTAACATTTTGTAACTTTACAAGAGTGCCCCTCCTCTCCTCTTATAAAAGGCCCCCACCTCTACCTCCTTACCCACACTCCAAAAGCCTTTGGCTCGGCCAAAACTTGCACATTTTGTCTCTCCACTTCCCTATATTACTCCTTGAAGCCTCACTTTGGGCAGAAGTCTTCCCAAGGAAGCCTTTGAGCTCATACCAAAGGGAGTTACCCGATTTTAAGGTAATGTCTTCACTTGAGTCCTTTTGTTTTATTTTGCCTCTCCAACCCCCTAAACTCTTTTTATTCATTTATTTTGTAACAACTCCAGTATCTTAAATATACTAGGTTGTTTTTATAATAATTATTTGAGATACACTTACACACAACTAAATCTAATGGTTAAATAACTTACTGTTTCCGCGGATGGCGAATTTCTACCTCACGAAACGATGATTGTTCAACACTCATATAACACCTTCAAAGGTGGCCATTAAGATGTCACTATATATATAGATGATATATAATATGTTTATGTTTTACTTAAGCTTCTGTATTTTTCATTTATGGCATACCTTTATGGTTTCCATTATGGGTAAACGCGATATCTTCATTTAAGGAAGTGCGGACTACCGCCCCCTCAAAGTGATGTGATTCGTTAATGCCATATGTGGGACGTATAAAGGATGGATTTAAAGTTATTATATATGTTGTTATACTTGAATTATAATATACCTATATATCATTGTTATTTATTTCCATTAATATATGAGATAGAAAAGAAAGTAGCGTTCATGCGTACGTACGGTTTACCGTCTCCACGAACGGTGCATTTCATTTCTTATCCCCAAATATAATGTACTATTATAAGTACATATTTATAACGAATATATATAATGTATGTTACATTTAAATGATGAATATAATTCTGTAATTAAAATATACATACTATAAGGCCCTAGCCTTAAACCTTACTTAATCTTGAGTTATTACAAGATTACACATTGAGGATCTTTTCGGGTTTAGAGTTTTAGAGAATTAGATCATAAAACTTGCATTACATTCCACATATAAACAAAGTGGTTACATAAAGATAGTATTCTTCATTCCCATCAATGGAAACACATTAAAAATAAAACATGGATTATTTCTTGACACATCCTGGACTCTATCATATTATCATGTACCTTTCCCTTGACCTGTGAAAAACATTTCAAAAACTTGGGATAAGCATAAAAACTCAGTATGGGTTATAAAAACATGGAAAGGAAACATGGGTACATACATACATAATAGTGAAATCATACTTTACCCATAAAACATAATCACTTTAACATACCTCATCAAATCATGAATAAATCATAGAAATCATAAGACATAAAGGTAACTTGAGGAATTCATAACATTCTTACGTAGGGAGTAACCCTCTTGGTTACGTTTGGAATACCCATCACAGTATATTCCCTAAAATCTCTTCGGAGAAACCTTAACGTTTCACTCCTTCGCGTTACCCAATGCATTGGAGAGCTATAACGGGCTCACCCGCCCTTAATTTATCACGGAACCACCCGTCTTCATAATAATGCCCAAGAACCATAACATAATCATATCACATAAAACATGCATAAAGGAAACATAAAATTTCCACATTTCAATCACGAGATATCAATACAACACATTGATATAAAATCATTATGAAAACCATTTTCAATACCAAAATAAAAGAAAAGTAAAACATGGTATTTATTTTTCTTTTAAAAAGAATGTATGGCTTGTAGAGGAAGCCGAAACTCAAATAACGGTCACGACGGCGGAGAAGTCGTTGTCGCCGCATACATACGACAAAAACATTCCCTTTTGTCGTTTAGTAAACGCTTCGTATAAAAAAGATTCCTTTAGAATAAACGTAAAAGTCAAAGGGGTTTATACACCGTATAAAAGAAAGTTGTGTATAAAATAACATATGCCTCAATGAAAGGAGATTGAGACGAAGTCCCATACCTCGTATCCGACTTGACCCGACCGTTCTTTAATATCCTGAATAATAAACTTGAGTTAATCTCTACTTGCTTATGAATATTTTTCAAGTTCATTATTCCTTTTATACCATGTTATGAACATCATGTAATCAGTTAAGTTAATAATGTTCATTTTGTCGGTATTTGGTTCTTAAGTCAAAAATAGACTTCTTACACATACATGTTGTTAATTTGGTCAAAGGTTCAATATATCCAGAATGGTATTCATGATTTAAATATCATATATGTCATATATATCCAGTACATACATGCATTTATAATATTACATAATCATTTAGAGGTAATAAATGAAATGCACCGTTCATAGAGACGGTAAGCCGTACGTACGTATGAACGCTACTTTCATTTCAATTTCATATTTTCTGGAATGGAATCATAATGATATAATGGTATATTATAATTACAGTATAATATAATATATAATATCATTAATTTTATCCTTTACATGTCCCACATATGGTATTTAACGAATCAAATCACTTTGAGGGGGGCGGTAGTCCGCACTTCCTAAAATGAAGATATCGTGTTTACCCATAATGGAAACAATAAAGGTATGCCCAAAATGAAAAAAACAGAATCTTAAGGAAAACATAAACATATCATATATCATATACAAAAATAGTGACATCATAATGGCCACCTTTGAAGGTGTTAAATGAGTATTGAACAATCATCGTTTCGGGAGGCAGAATTTCGCCATCCACGGAAACTGTATGTTCTTTAACCATTTGATGTAGTTGTGTGAGAGTGTAGCTCAAATGAATCTTATAACAACATCCTAGTATATTTAAGATACTGGTGTTGTTACAAAAGAAGTAAATAAAAAGAGTTTAGGGGGTTGGAGAAGCAAAATAAAACAAATGAACATGAGAGAATGAATTACCTTAAAAAGTGTAACTCCTTTTGATTTGAGCCTAAAGGCTTCCTTTGAAAGGATTCTGCCGAAAGGGAGTCCTCTAAGATGAGGAGAGGGATGTGGAGAGAGTAAATGAGCAGGGTTTGGCAGAGCCAAAGGATTGAGAAGTGTGTGAAATGAGGTAGAGGTGGGAGCCTTTTATAAGAGGAGAGGAGGGGCACTTTTGGAAAGTAAAGAAATATTACTTTATTTGAAAATGTGTTTCGGTTTTAAAAGGTCCCACATTGATATAATTCGTGGATAAGGTGATAAGGCTTCTAAATCCACTCATCCAATTGGTTTTGTCCATGTGTAGTTCATAGATTTTATATTATCTTTCCATCTTATTTAAATCGTCAAATAATGATGTCATCGCTGCATCATTATTATGTCATAAATAATTTAATTTATTTAATGTCTAAAAATCATAAAACAAATACTATGATGTAAGAAATCTTTTTAGATTTCCAATGACTATTTATAATCAAATATCTGATCGTTATAACCCCATGTAAAAATTGTTTTCCTAAAACATCTCTTGTTTGTGTCATTTTTATTTTAACATTTAATAAAAAGTTATTTATGTCATTTCCAAACCAATGTGTCTCCATGGGGTCCCAAAGTTGACCCATGGCTTTTCTTGGTCGGCCATGACACATCCAATAAGGTTGGGACATGTGTCTAGGTCATTTCCTATTATTAAAGCATTATTTATACCTTAAACTACCCTAATTACCACTAATCGCGATTAAGAACATAATAAGTTACTATTCACCAAAAATTATTATAATCTAAATGAACCACATTTTACTTCTTAATGACAACCATGTATGTTGGATTTTCAAAATTCAATACACATTACTAGTAAACATTCATTTAACTGAAAAATCAGTTTGCTTGATTACCATTTAGTTGTTTCACTATTCATCAAAAATTGAAGTTTTTCAGAAAATTACCAAAAATTCACCCTAAGCTATATTTGATATTCCGAATTCAAAAATGAAGTCTATTTTACAAAATTCAAATCATATAAGTCATATTAATTAATTTAATAATTAATTCCCGCTGCCAGAGCAAATAGCGTGTTTTTACAAAACAATAAGTATCAAAAGATTGACACTAGTTTAAGTCCAATTTCAAAGTGAAATTGATTCCAATGACCACCATTGGATTAAATGGTAAAAATATATTAATATTACACATTAAGACCAATTTAAAAGATAATCTAATCATATAAATAAATTAGATTAAAAAGCAGTTTTGATGTAAAATGCAGTATTTTTCACCATTCATTAAAAAATGAACATTGTCATAAAAATACCAAAAATTCACACAAGGTAAATTTTGATGTCCCAATCATAAAGGATATGTTTATTTTGACAAACATAGTTTATAAAATTTTCAAAATATAGATTCAAAAATGGTTTTCCATAAAAAGGCAGTAAAACAATCTTTTAAAAATATTAGTGTATTCCATGCATAAGATTGTATTTATTTTCAATTTATGCCTCTATAACACTATCTTAATCATTAATAGACATAGATAAAAATATCTATTATTCATTACTTACTTGGGATGTTACATCCTTCCCCCCTTTAGAAAATTGTGTCCCCGCAATTTATTTACTTATCGAATAAATGGGGGTACTTATCCCTCATTGCATTTTCAGATTCCCATGTTGCCTCTTAAATCATGTGGTTTTTCCACAAAACCTTTACCTGCTTAATCACCTTATTCCGTAACACTTGCTCCCTGTGGTCAAGAATCTGGACCGGTTGTTCCTCATAAGATAGGTTCTCTTCCAGCTGAACTACCTCTGGACTCAAAACATGAGATGGATCTGGTATATACTTTCTCATCATCGAAACGTGAAAAACATTGTGTACCTGAGATAAACTCGGAGGTAAAGCCACTCGGTATGCAACTGATCCAACTCTCTCCAGAATTTCGTATGGTCAAATGAACCTTGGACTCAACTTTCCTTTCTTACCAAATCTCATCACACTTTTCCAAGGAGAAACCTTGAGAAAAACATGATCACCTACCTCGAAAGATAGATCCTTCCTCCGGTTATCCGCATAACTCTTCTGCCTGCTCTGAGCTGTTCTCATGTGTTTCTGAATCAGCTGAACTTTTTCTGCCATCTCTTCTACCAATTCTGGTCCCATCAACTTCCTTTCACCCACTTCATCCCAGAAAGCTGGATTTCGACACCGCTTAACATATAATGCCTGAAATGGTGCCATCTGTATACTGGAATGAAAACTGTTATTATATGAAAACTCAACCAAAGAAAGATGTTGGTACCAACTTCCCTGATAATCAATAGAACAAGATCGTAGCATATCCTCCATTGTCTGAATTGTTCGTTCTGAATGCCCATCTGATTGAGGACGAAAAGTTGTACTAAAATTTAATTCAGTACCCAACGACTTCTGAAGGCCTTTCCAAAAGTTAGAAGTAAACCTGGGATCACGATCCGATACAATGGAGAGAGGAACTCCATGTAACCTGAATATCTCTTTAAGATACAAACGGGAAAGTTGATCAAGAGAGAAAGTATCTCGTATAGCAAGGAAATGAGCAGATTTTGTCAAGCGATCAACAATAACCCAGATTGCATTATTACCTCGAGATGTCTTCAGTAATCCAACAACAAAGTCCATGGATATATTCTCCCATTTCGACTCTGGCACTGGTAAAGGCTGAAGCATCCCTTTCGGTAACTGCCGCTCTGCTTTAACCTGCTGACAAGTCAAACACTTCACAGTAAAATCAGCAATATCTCTTTTCATTCCAACCCACCAGTAATACTCCCGCAGATCTCTATACATCTTAGTACTTCCCGGATGAACTGAAAACGGAGAACTATGAGCTTCGCATAACAACTCTCTCTTCAATTGTGAATCACAAGGCACACACAATCTCTTCCCAAATCTCAAAACACAATCATTATCAATGTTGAATTCAGGCAACTTACCTTTCTGAACCAGCTCTACCCTTTTCTGCAACTCACTGTCTTGCTTCTGTGCTTGCATGATTCTATCTGATAGAGATGATATCACTGATACCTGAAACAAAACAGAAGGACTTCCTGCACTAACAACTTCTATGCCAAAGTTCATCAAATCCTTAACCAAAGGATCATGTTCCAAACACAACATTGTTAATGAAGCATTACTTTTTCGACTCAAAGCATCAGCCACTTTATTTGCTTTTCCCGGATGGTAATGAATTGTAAAATCATAATCCTTGATTAATTCCAGCCATCTCCTTTGTCTCATGTTTAACTCTTTCTGAGTGAATATATACTTTAAACTTTTGTGATCGGTATATATTTCACACTTTACTCCATACAAATGATGCCTCCAAATTTTTAAATCAAAAACAACAGCAGCTAATTCCAAATCATGTGTAGGGTAATTTACCCCATGAGTTTTCAACTGTCGTGAAGCATAAGCAATTACCTGATCATTCTGCATTAGGACGCAACCAAGTCCTTTCAATGAAGCATCACTGTATATAACAAACTCACCATTCCTGGAAGGTAGTGCCAAAACTGGAGCATTCACAATCTTCTTTTCAATTCCAAAAAACAATCATCACATTATTTTGTCCAAATAAACTTAACACCCTTCCGAGTTAGCTTAGTCATTGGACTAGATAACCGTGAAAAATTTCTAACAAACCTTCGGTAATACCCCGCCAAACCAAGGAAGCTACGAATCTCGGTTACATTTGTGGGTCTTGGCCATTCTTACACAACTTTTGTTTTTTCAGGATCAACAGTTATTCCATCTTTAGAAACAATGTGACCAAGGAAAGAAATTTGTTGTAACCAAAACTCACACTTGCTGAATTTCCCATACAGTTTCTTTTCTTTTATGGTTTTCAAGATAACTCTTAAATGTTTTTCATGCTCCTATTTACTTTTAGAAAACACCAAAATATCATCAATGAAAACCACCACAAACTTATCCAAGAACTCATGGAAAATTCTATTCATTAAGTCCATGAATACAGCAGGTGCATTGGTTAGCCCAAAAGGCATTACTACAAATTCATAATGGCCATATCTCGTACGGAACGTGGTATTCGGAATATCTGCCTCCTTAACCTTCAGCTGTGGGTACCCCGATCTCAAGTAAATATTTGAAAAAAACTGAGCTCCCTGGAGCTGATCAAACAAATCATCGATATGAGGCAAAGGATATTTGTTCTTAACAGTGATATTATTCAAGTCTCTATAATCAATGCAAAGTCTCATAGAACCATCTTTCTTTTTAACAAATAAAACAGGAGCACCCCATTGTGATGTGCTAGGTCTAATGAAACCTTTCTCTAATAAATCTTGCAATTGCTCCTTCAACTCTAAAAGTTCAATTTGTGCCATTCGATAAGGGGGTTTTGAAATTGGCTTAGCATCAGGAACTAAGTCAACAGTAAACTCAACTTCCCGATCTGGTATTATTCCAGGAAACTCATCAGGAAAAACATCAGGATACTCATTTACCACTAGCACATCATTAATCGGAACAGTTCCTTTATTTTCAATGACGTGTGCATGGTAACATTCATTTCCATCTTTTACAAGTTTCTCGGCCTCTTGATATGTTATCAAAAGTAAGGTTTCATTCTTGTAAACAAATTGAAAGTCTTTCTGAAAATAAACTTCTTTTGCTCTACAGTCAATCTTAGCATGGTAAATAGAGATCCAATCCATACCCAGGATAACATCAAACTCTACTAGAGGTAGAACAATAAGGTTTGCAAGTAGGTTCTTTCCACAGATAAGGATAGGAAGATTCTTATAAATTCTTTTTTCCTCGACACTTCCCCCAGGTGTTTTTACCAAAAATTCAGGAGTCATTTCTTGAGATGGTATTCCCATTTTATGAGAAACGTTTTCAGAGATGAAAGAATGTGTATACCCCAAATCAAACAACACACTGGCATAATCTGAAAAAACAAACAAAGTACCTGATACAACTTCATTTGATGGCCCGACATCTGCTGAAGTAGTTGCAAAGGATTTCACCACCCCTTTCTGCTTGTAGTCTAACTGCTTCCCATCACTCAAGCTCCTTGTCAGACACTCGTTTTCATAGTGACCCATCTCATTGCACTTATAACATTTCACTAACTGTAAATCAAATTTGTTCTTACCTTCACCTTGATCCTTTTCAGTGCAATCACGAGCCTTATGTCCCATCTTACCACATCGGTAGCACTTCCCAAAATTCAGAAGACATTCCCCAGCATGCCTTTTTCCACATTTATCACAAACTGGAAACTTAGTTCTCTTACCATCAGACTTTTTGAAGAATTATTACCTTTCTCCTACCACCTCGGCCTCTTCTTCTGCTGGTTGTTATAGAAAACTTGGTCATCGGCAAACTCCATTTCCACCTTCTCAGCACATCGAACAAGCTTTTCAAAACTTTTAAACTCACGAGAAGCAAATGCCCTTCGATACATTGGCTTTAATCCTGAGTAGAAATGATTGATTTTACTATCAAGGTCCCGGATAAAATTTGGAGCATACCTTGACAATCGAGTGAACCTTTCTTCATAGGTAGCCACTGAGTCTTTCTCTTGCCTCAATTCCAAGAATTGCTTTTCCATCCTAAGTCGAACAGCCTTAGGAAAATACTTCTCAAGAAACATACCTTTGAATTCATCCCAGTCAAGTGCATCAATCTCATCGGTATCCCTGATATTTTTAACCATAGACCACCACTGATCTGCTTCACCCTCCAAACGGTAAATAGCAAGACTAACCTTTTGATTGTCTGAACACCCCATGACATCAAAAATCTTCTCCAGTGCTTTAATCCACCCTTCAGCTAGAACAGGGTCAGATGATCCTCTGAATGATGGTGGATGTTGCCTCATGAAAAGTTCCACCACTGACATGTTCCTCTGCGGTTGGTCTGGCTGATCTCGTGTATGGATACCACCACCATTTATCGCTTGAGTCAACTGCGCCATTACTGCAACAAACTGTTCAGTTCCAATTCCGACCATCTCAGGATACTGATTCAGAAGGTTATTTCCTTCTGTATGCCTTCCTAGCACTGCTTCGCTATTTCCTCTGCGGAAAACCATTCTGAACAAACATGTCTTAGATGAAGCAACATGGTCATCTTTAAATGCTATATCATTTCGAAAAAAAATATTTTTGGATAATCATTTAATAGAATTCTAACTCCTAAAGTTATCTAAACCGACCTTTGATACCAACTATAAGGCCCCAGCCTTAAACCTTACTTAATCTTGAGTTATTACAAGATTACACATTGAGGATCTTTTCGGGTTTAGAGTTTTAGAGATTTAGATCATAAAACTTGCATTACATTCCACATATAAACAAAGTGGTTACATAAAGATAGTATTCTTCATTCCCATCAATGGAAACACATTAAAAATAAAACATGTATTATTTCTTGACACATCCTTGACTCTATCATCTTATCATGTACCTTTCCCTTGACCTGTGAAAAACATTTCAAAAACTTGGGATGAGAATAAAAACTCAGTATGGGTTATAAAAACATGGAAAGGAAACATGGGTACATACATACATAAGAGTGAAATAATACTTTACCCATAAAACATAATCACTTTAACATACCTCATCAAATCATGAATAAATCATAGAAATCATAAGACATAAAGGTAACTTGAGGCATTCATAACATTCTTACCTAGGGAGTAACCCTCTTGGTTACGTTTGGAATACCCATCACAGTATATTCCCTAAAATCTCTTCGGAGAAACCTTAACGTTTCACTCCTTCGTGTTACCCAATACATTGGAGAGCTATAACGGGCTCACCTGCCCTTATTTTATCACGGAACCACCCGTCTTCATAATAATGCCCAAGAACCATAACATAATCATATCACATAAAACATGCATAAAGGAAACATAAAATTTCCACATTTCAATCACGAGATATCAATACAACACATTGATATAAAAACATTATGAAAACCATTTTAAATACCAAAATAAAAGAAAAGTAAAACATGGTATTTATTTTTCTTTTAAAAAGAATGTATGGCTTGTAGAGGAAGCCGAAACTCAAATAACGGTCACGACGGCGGAGAAGTCGTTGTCGCCGCATACGTACGACAAAAACATTCCCTCTTGTCATTTATTAAACGCTTCGTATAAAAAAGATTCATTTCTAATAAATGTAAAAGTCAAAGGGGTTTATACACCGTATAAAAGAAAGTTGTGTATAAAATAAAATATGCCTCAATGAAAGGAGATTGAGACGAAGTCCCATACCTCGTATCCGACTTGACCCGACCGTTCATTAATATCCTGAATAATAAACTTGAGTTAATCTCTACTTGCTTATGAATCTTTTTCAAGTTCATTATTCCTTTTATACCATGTTATGAACATCATGTAATCAGTTAAGTTAATAATGTTCATTTTGTCGGTATTTGGTTCTTAAGTCAAAAATAGACTTCTTACACTTACATGTTGTTAATTTGGTCAAAGGTTCATTATATCCAGAATGGTATTCATGATGTAGATATCATATATGTCATATATATCCAGTACATACATGCATTTATAATATTACATAATCATTTAGAGGTAAGAAATGAAATGCACCGTTCATAGAGACGGTAAGCCGTACGTACGTATGAACGCTACTTTCATTTCTATTTCATATTTTATGGAATGTAATCATAATGATATAAAGGTATACTATAATTCCAGTATAATATAATATATAATATCATTAATTTTATCCTTTACATGTCCCACATATGGTATTTAACGAATCAAATCACTTTGGGGGGGCGGTAGTCCGCACTTCCTAAAATGAAGATATCGTGTTTACCCATAATGGAAACCGTAAAGGTATGCCAAAAATGAAAAAAACAGAAGCTTAAGGAAAACATAAACATATCATATATCATATACAAAAATAGTGACATCATAATGGCCACCTTTGAAGGTGTTAAATGAGTATTGAACAATCATCGTTTCGGGAGGCAGAATTTCACCATCCACGGAAACCGTATGTTCTTTAACCATTTGATGTAGTTGTGTGAGAGTGTAGCTCAAATGAATCTTATAACAACA
The DNA here is from genome assembly GCA_963277665.1 of Viscum album. Lineage (NCBI taxonomy): Eukaryota > Viridiplantae > Streptophyta > Magnoliopsida > Santalales > Viscaceae > Viscum > Viscum album. Next base: position 994,489,990 of record OY728126.1, read on the forward strand.
TCCTAGTATATTGAAGATACTGTTTTTGTTACAAAAGAAGTAAATAAAAAGAGTTTAGGGGGTTGGAGAAGCAAAATAAAACAAATGAACATGAGAGAATGAATTACCTTAAAAAGTGTAACTCCTTTTGATTTGAGCCTAAAGGCTTCCTTTGAAAGGATTATGGCCAAAGGGAATCCTCTAGGATGAGGAGAGGGATGTGGAGATAGTAAATGGGCAGGGTTTGGCCGAGCCAAATGCTTGAGAAGTGTGTGAAATGAGGTAGAGGTGGGGGCCTTTTATAAGAGGAGAGGAGGGGCACTTTTGGAAAGTAAAGAAATATTACTTTATTTGGAAATGTGTTTCGGTTTTAAAAGGTCCCAAATTGATATAATTCGTGGATACGGTGATAAGTCTTCGAAATCCACTCATCCAATTGGTTTTGGCCATGTGTAGTTTATAGATTTTACATTATCTTTCCATTTTATTTAAATCGTCAAATAATGATGTCATCGCTGCATCATTATTATGTCATAAATAATTTAATTTATTTAATGTCTAAAAATCATAAAACAAATACTATGATGTAGGAAATCTTTTTATCTTTCCAATGACTATTTATAATCAAATATCTGATCTTTATAACCCCATGTAAAAATTGTTTTCCTAAAACATCTATTGTTTGTGTCATTTTTACTTTAACATTTAATAAAAAGTTATTTATGTCATATCCAAACCAAAGTGTCTCCATGGGGTCCCCAAGTTGACCCATGGCTTTTCTTGGTCTGCCATGACACAACCAATACGGTTGGGACATGTGTCTAGGTCATTTCCTATTATTAAAGCATTATTTATACCTTAAACTACCCTAATTACCACTAATCGCGATTAAAAACTTAATAAGTTACTATTCACCAAAAATTATTATAATCTCATTGAACCACATTTTACTTCTTAATGACAACCATGTATGTCGGATTTTCAAAATTCAATACAAATTAGTGGTAAACTTTCATTTAACTGAAAAATCAGTTTGCTTGATAACCACTTAGTGGTTTCACTATTCATCAAAAATTGAAGTTTTTCGGAAAATTACCAAAAATTCACCCTAAGCTATATATGATATTCCGAATTCAAAAATGAAGTCTATTTTACAAAATTCAAATCATATAAGTCACATTAATTAATTTAATAATTAATTCCCACTGCGAGAGAAAATAGCTTGTTTTTACAAAACAATAAGTATCAAAAGATTGACACTAGTTTAAGTCCAATTTCAAAGTGAACTTGATTACAATGACCACCATTGGATTAAATGGTAAAAATATATTCATATTACACATTAAGACCAATTCAAAAGATAATCTAATCATATAAATAAATTAGATTAAAAAGCAGTTTTGATGTAAAATGCAGTATTTTTCACCATTCATTAAAAAATGAACATTGTCAGAAAAATACCAAAAATTCACACAAGGTAAATTTTGATGTCCCAATCATAAAGGATAAGTTTATTTTGACAAACATAGTTTATAAAATTTTCAAAATATAGATTCAAAAATGGTTTGCCATAAAAAGGCAGTAAAACAATCTTTTAAGAATATTAGTGTATTCCATGCATAAGATTGTATTTATTTTCATTTTATGCCTCTATAACACTATCTTAATCATTAATAGACATAGATAAAAATATATATTATTCATTACTTACTTGGGATGTTACACATATCTGTCATTTAGTTTTAATTCCATTAATATGACAAAGAAATGAAAGTAGCGTTCATACGTACGTACGGCTTACCATCTCCATGAACGCTGCATTTCATTTCATACCTCTAAATGATTATGTAATATTATAAATACTTGTATATGCTGGATATATATGATATATATGATATCCTAATCATGAATATCATTCTGGATATAATGAACCTTTGACCACACGAACAACATGTAATTGTAAGAAGTTCACTTTCGACTTAAGAACTGAATATCGATAAAACAAACATTATTAACATAAATGATTACATAATGCTTATAAAATTAAAATAAGTTATATAAAAGGAATAATGAACTTCAACAAGGTTCTTAAGCAAATATAAATTAACTAATGTTTATTATTCAGGACGTTAAAGAATGATAGAGTCAAGTCGGACCCGAGGTAAGGGATCCTACTCATCTCTTTCTTTTTATGTACACTCATTTATGTCATTCCTTTTAATATCATCTTTATTACTATTGTGATGTTATTTTATATTACTCATACTATACTTTTTATGTTCATAATGGTAGATTCCCTATTTTCGCTCATCAATCCATTTTGGTAGTTTTCAGTGGTGCCGTTAGGCTGCCGAATTTTCGTAAGAGATCTAACCTCTCTCTTTTTTTAAGTACTCTCATTTATGTCAGTTCTTTTAAGATCCTCTTTTTTATTATGGGGTATGTTATTTTATATTCCTCTTTCTGTAAATTTTATTGTAATATGATGAGATACTCTATTTGATCTCATCAATCCATTTTTGGATGTTTTAAGTGGCGTCGTTAGGTTGCCGAGTTTTAGTAAGGGATAGTTCATCTCACTTTTATTCCCGTGAGATTTCTGCTACATTTGCCACAATTTACATTGAGTGCTGTATGTACTGCCCATTATTATACACATTGTGTAGTATAATTTAATTTATGGGTATTCACATCTTTATTGTATGACCCTTCTTCCATGGGGTGTACGTTTCGAAAGTTACCCAACTCGGTAAGGGGACCGTTCACCCTCCTCTTTTTAAAAGACTTATTTTGTTATGTCTTTTAATTCACATACTATTATGTAGGTATATGTTCATTTATATCCTTATTGATGTAAATTTTATTTCCAAGTGATGTGATGCCCTTTTTATCTCTCACCAACTCATTTTTTGAATTTTGAAGTGATGCTGTTAGGCTGTCAAATATTTGCAAGGTAACTTCTTAACCCAATTCTGATTCGTTGGGATAAGCTTGTACTCCTTGAGTATGTCGTTCTATGAATATGTGTGAATAACCTCTGATTGTTTTACACTTAATATCCTCTTAATTTTGGTGTATTAGTTTGTCATAGATAATTATGTAATTGATTTATCCATAATCCAAGGATAACGTCTTTGTAAGGGACATCGTCTCAATCTCCTTTCATTGAGGCATATTTCGTATATACACAACTATCTTCTATACGGTGTATAAACCCTTTTCACTTTTACCTTTATACAAAATGAATTTTTTTCTACGAAGCGTTTTACTAAATGAAAAAAAGGAATTTTTCTTTTAACATACGCGGTGACAATGACCTTTTCCATCGCCGCGAGTATTATTTGGTCTTTGGCTTCCTCAACTAGCCGTGATGTTTTTTAAAATGAAATAAATACCATATACTCTTTTATGTATTTTGGTATTGAAAATGGTTTTTATAATGGATTTGTTATGTCAATATATTTGAGTGATATATTGTTATTAAAGTGTGGAAATTTTTTCTTTCCATTATGTTTGTTTTATGTCTTATGATTTTATATGGGTACTTGGACATTTAACGGGTGGTTACGTGATAAACCATATGATGGGTGGTGCCGTGAATACCAGGACGGGTGGTTACGTTATAACCTCCAATGCATTGGGTATGGAAGTCGGCCGTATGGCTATTCCTTTATGTATGTATAGAAGTTGGCTGAATGGCTATTCCATTAAGTGATATGTGTGGAAGTCGACCATATGGTTATTCCACTCAAGTATGTTTATGTCCCAAGTTACCTTTATACGTTATGTGATCTTTATATGGGTTTTATGGTAATATTTTGGTTACATAAGGGTATGTAATGTACTTATATTCAGTGAAGAGTTTTTACTACTTTGGAAAGGTGAAAAGTATTACTTTGTTGAAGTATACATGGTTTACTTGTTATTTTGAAAAGCTAACATTTTTCATTCTTTGTGTATCCTTACTGAGCTTTTTATGCTCATCCCATGTTTTTGAAATGTTTTTCATAGGACATAGCGTGAAATAGTGTCAAGGATGGGATCATGGGAAATTCATGCTACATAAAACATGTATCTAGACATGTTTCTTTTTAAGAGTATTTATTTTATGGAAACTTAGTAGAAGTTTATACTTTGTAATCTTTTGAGACGTAATAGTTATGTCCTAATTCTCTAAAACTCTAAACCTGAAAATTTCCTCAATGAGAATTATTCATTTAACTCAATATTATGTAAGGTTTAAAGTTGGGGCCTTATATGATTAGTATTTGATTAAGAGTATTAAGTGTTTAAATTACTAATGTAATTTTGATTGAGTTTTCATAAATAAAAAAGGCCTTTAGACCTATAACGAATTTTTTAGGTTTTAATATATTTTCTAAATTTCATACAATCCTTACCTCACATAACCCACAAGGATTTAATGTAATTCCATACATACCCCATACTTCACATTTATTTCCATGTTAATTCTGTTCACTTCTCATGTAAAAGGGTCCCTTAAAATACCTTTATGATATAAAAATACAGTCATATTACATATGTAAATTTATAAATTTTTTTATACAATAACCCAATCCCATTAATCATATTATTTCTCACACATAATTATTATAGTCCTTTTATTTCAATTGATAATTCCATGATAATAAATGTTCTTAACGAGAGTATTAGTCTCCTCTTAGTATTTTCTTTAAATTTTATTCTTCATAATATTCATAAATTTTTTATATAATGATTTTTATATAATATATATATGTTATTATATGTTATTTTAATAATTGAGAAATAATTATTAATTCATTCAATCCAATCTGTTAAGAAAAAAAACACATCGATCATGCATTTACATGAACTACTACTATAATGACATGATTATATTCGTTTTTCATCACCATCTTTTAGGGATAGTATAAATAATGGATTTAATGATTAATTATTTTATTTATGTAACTTTTATAATTTTGAAATGACCAAATTTTAAATTTACATTCTTTTAATTAATTCGTTTAGGAAGGTAATGGTCAATCATGTATATGCATGGAATACAATATCCATTAATAATGTTTCATATTACTTGTAAAATCAAAAAATTTGTTAGATTAAAAGTATAGTCAATGATCAAACAATATTTATATAACATTATTATAATTATAAAATTTCCAATTTCCAAATATAATCACTTCATACACTAATTAAGAATTGGGTTTTTTCAATCATGTATATTTGTTGACTACCATCTCAATGAATGTAGAATTTCCATTTTTATCACCCTACATAGTTAATGGATATAATAATATATTTTATAGATATATTAATTATATATACATTACCTGTATAATTTTCTAAATGTATCATATTATCATTTTTTAAATCATTTTCTTAATCATTTGATCATTTTGACACAGTTTTATTTTGGCCAGTTCACATCCAACATGATCAATTTGGTAATATTACTATTTTGAGTGATTAAGGAATGTCATATAATAGAAATGAAATTTAATAATAAGGTATTAAAATTTTTATAATGGTATATTATTTATAATGTTAATATTTGAACATGTTAATAATATATCATCTGGATTCATTAACAATTTTCAAAACACGTCTGTGTCTGACTTCATCTTAATGATTCATAATTAATACTCTCTTTGGATGAATTTAGAAAATTATTAATAATATTAGGATATAGGTTATATAATAATACATAATCTTGTAAAGATTATTTATGTTAAACAATAAGTATCGACATTAAAATTACAAAGCATGTGTAAGAAAAATGATAGTGTTGTCACTAAATGTTAAAATAAATCTATAATGAACCAATATATTCATATTAAATAATAATAAATGAAATATATAAAATTTTTATAGAAATGAATAATGTTTAAAAATATATTATAAGGATATTTATGTTTTTTTAATATATTTTATAATGTGATCAAATAATCATGAAAATAGGGTATGCGATTTTTGTCTAGAAATCCCATCATTGAGTCATAATTCAATTTATGTACCAATTTCATTTTATTTTGTGTATATTATTCATAATTTATATATGACCATTTGTAATACAATAATCATAGTATTTTAATTTTATTTTCATTCTATTAAGCCTATATGGTTTATGAATAAAATTTTACTCAAGTCGTAATTGTTCTCTTGATAATATTGAATTTTACCATCATTCATAATATATATTATTCTTTATGATTTTCCACATATCATATTCTTACCATTATCTCATAAAAATATAGATGTTAGTTTTCCACTGCGATATTACTTCTTATCTTCAAAATTATTCCCAATGAGGAAACAATTCCTCAGATAAAAATAGGATGTTGATAACAATAATTCTATACTATCAAAAATATATTTTTCTTTTATAATAATGTATTAAATATCAGAAGTGTGATATATAAACCAAATATGATTCATTTTATGTGGGATTCATTTTTTTTATTCACCTATTTTAGAATGAGAAATTTGTTTGTCTATTTATTATATGTGTTTCATAAATGGTGTTTGAATGATTTTTAAAACATTCTATATGCATAGTTTAAAAAAAAACATGTTTTTAATTTCACGAAATGTTATAAATGTTATAAAAAGTCTTTATAAATATTGGTTTTCTTTTTAAATCATAATTTAATTTCTATTAAAATGTTAGAATTTATAATTTTTTATTGTTTTCCATATAGGTCATTTTTAATATAAGGAATCTATATTACATGATTCCATGTGAATATATCTCTCCATATCTATTGTTTTTTCATAGATACTTCCTCTTTAAGATTTAAAATTTTAAAAAAATAAACAATTTCTAATTATTAAGGTTAAATAAAAGATTCATTTATTAGTTTTTTAAATTTAAAAAGTAAATTATTATTTTTAAATAAATCCTAAGTGTTATAAGAGTTTTCTTTATATATATCCTAATTTTGATCAAGGATATTGATTAAATGATAATGTCTATTCTCTATATATAGATATATTATGAAATTCCATTTTATACATATAGTAGGATCAATCAATGTTTTTTTCATTACTAATCATACACAATTGTGACCATGATTTACTTAAAGTTTCATTCCAATGTGAATTCAATGTGATTAATTTCAAAAATTAAGTGTTCACCTAGATGCAGAACAAATAAATTTATTATGGAAATTTCTATCTAAATCGTAATTCTATTTGCTATATGATGCAAATTAAATTTTCTTATTCATCATTGTTCGTATGATTTAATGCTCGTATAATATAATCATTCATATTCTATGAACTTATGTTATAATTTTATATTTCCAGATTCGTTGATTTTTATTAATACCTGATATTCCTCATGACATATATTTGTTTTATTATTATTTTAATTTTAGTTGATTATTCCATTATAATGATTTCAAGACCACCCTTTATTTGGATTTCATTTACACATGTTATAAAATAATTTATTTATTATGATATGCCTAGAAGAGAATCTGGAATATGGAATTTATAGTTGACATTGAATACTCATTATGGATATATTATCATCTTATATATTTGAAAATGCTTCCATTTTATAATAATACTATAGATTTTTTGTTTAGATGTTTTTCCTAATTATCTAAAACACATACCAACAAATTAATTTAATTTTACTTGTGAGAATGTAATTTTAATCCTATATTTGAATCATGTAATGTTTATATGTTTTGTATTTTTAGTAATATAATTTGGACCCTTGGTTTACGGGAGCTACAAAAAACCATCACAAAATCCCTCTATTGGAGGACACTACTTCCTGAGAACCTTCTATCCATGGACCCCCCCCCCCCCTCATTAGGGACCAGTATTTGAAACCCTCTGCTCTCGTATACACCACCATCACTCATTTAAATCACCCTAGGTTAAGACCCCATGTATTCATTTTTTAACATCCTACCACTCTCCCATTTGATTTGGAAGAGGCAGAGGTGTTACTGGACTTATGTGACCTCCCCATGAAACCAAAGGTCAGAAATAAATTCCAATAACTTTATAAAAAATTAGGGGATGATTTTTCTATTTTAGATTAACTAATAAATCCAAAAGATAAATACCAAAAAATCGATTACATGATGAATGAGTACAAAAAATTCAACAAAATCCAAAAAAACAAAACTAAATCAGAGTACAAAAAAGAATTAAAGACTAAAAAAACACGATGACGCGAAAGAAAAAGACTAAGAAAGTCCAGACTATCTCCAAACTCCACCTCATCAAATCATTCCCATGTTATCATGTTCATTAAAAATTAATAGAGATACCTTTCCATTACATGTTTATATATATATAACATTTATAAATGAAATATTATTCCCAAGTATGGGGTGAGTATAAAAAATATAATGAATTTAACAATGACATACTAATTCACACAACTAGGATAAAAGTTGTTAGAACTATTATATAAAAAATTATTAATATATATATATATTAATGATATTAATCTCTAGCTAAAACCAATTTCCAAGGAATGATATCAAACAATCCTTTAAAACATTCTCTTACCATTTGGAAAACCCATTGAATATACACACATTAAAAAAATACATATCAACCATGTAAATATCTATACTCAGGATTATTGAGTAATCCATTCACCATTTCATCACATGGTGAACCTTTTTTATGTTGTAAACATCCTGCCCTTGTCCACCCCATTTTAATGGAAGGGGTACTTCATGCCTTTGTCCATCCAAAAATAACATGAAAACATGCCCACAAATTATACAAATAACCTTGTAAATCAATTTCACATAATACCATTCATCAATTAAAACATTTAAAAAATCATGAATCAAAACCAAATTATAATTTTTATACCATTATTTAAAAACCAAGAATCAAAATTACATTCCCCAAGACAAGCCAATTTCCACAATATCCATGAAAACATTAGTAAAGGGGTATATCTAAATTCACAAAAGAGTTTAAAAAATTAAAACCTATTAAATCAATTTTTAACCATTCCTTAAAGTTCTAATCAAGAGGTTTTATTATGGAATCCACCAACCTCTCAATAATTGGTGAAAATGAAGAGCAATCCAATAACAATAACAACCTTTCAAAGATCTTCTATATTTGACATTTTATCTTGTTCCATTTGACCAACAAAATCACATATCATTATTATTTACATATAAAATTATATATCCCAAAATGGATTAGATTTATGATTCATATAGGTGAAAAAAGAATAGATATATGAATAAAAATGATGAGTGTGAACATACTAGTAAAAATAGATCTCTAATAGACATTGGATCTCATAGAACATGATTCCAATTAGAATGGAATTGTATCATAGAAATGATATTTTTTTTGTATTAAGTACAGATTAGGGAAAAACCACGATCATTAGATATTAACAAGAGTTATATCAACAGAATTTAGTGAAATGAATTTTCACCAATCAGTTAGGCCACATGGTTTGGAAAAAGATGCACTAACTGTATAGATGATACAAACTTAATGCACCATTCATGGATGAATTAGAAAGTTAGAAAAACCTTGTGAAAATATGGCATTATCTACATTCCAAATGACAGTCGGCTCTCAAAGTATTTTATGGGAATCTACATGGTTTGACCGAACCATGTTCCAACAGTGAACCTACCCAATGACCTCTTATTTCCCTTACATGATTTCATAGATGTGTTCCATGGTTTTCGTAATCTATGATCAAACATTAAACACCAATAAAATCTGCTCACATGTTTTAAAACTCTTTAGAACCACCTAAAAGAAAACAAAATCATTATGTTTACCTAAAATATATAATGAATAGGTCATGTAACTGAAACTGGGGGTGCTACAATCTCACCAAAATTGTTCTTTATGTTCCAACAAAGTAGAAAACTATCACTGGATTTTAAGAGATCAGGAAATTACACCAAAATTTCATTCCATACTCTATTGTTTCTTCATGTTTCTATAAAACCCACAAATGAACATTAATTTTCCCATGCATGACATTCTCTAGAATATCCATAGTCTCTACCAATGCAGAAAAAAATATAGTGTCTATATCAAGATCAACATGATATCATTAAATCATGGTCAGGATTTGGTTGACAATTCTTCAACTGAGATACATGAAATACATAATACACATAATTAAACCTTGATGAAAAATACAACCAATATTCCACCACACTATGTAGTTCCTGTATCTTAAAAGAATATATTTATTATGAATTTAACATTCCATGATTAACAAATATTTATTCCAATGACATATAGTGATTATATTGAATAAAATATCACAAATCTTCAATAAAAAAATCATAGAAGAAGATACACATATGATGTTAATGATTATATGAAATCTATATCTTTTTCCTAGTCATGCAAATATTATATATTTCCTCTTTCATATGTCTTGGTCTAACTAGTGATATATCACATGTTTCCACAAAACAAAGTGGAAAATGACTGAGATTACCACACAATGCATCAAAAGGATCCATGTTTAACATGCCCTGATTATGGTTGTTATACAAGAACATGACTAATGGTATGTTCTCCACCCATGATCCACCAAATTCCATTAAACAAGCCTGAAGACTACCTTCAATTTAGATTATTGTTCTATTGAATTTTCCACATGTTTGGGGATGATATGCTATGCTCATAGTTAAATGTGTCCCAATGTATTTCTATAAGGTTATCCAAAAAATGATAAGTAATCGTGGGGTCTCTATTTGATATTATTGAAATTCATATTACATTATTTCTTACCACTTCTATGTTATAGATTTCAGACATTTCTTCCACTATGTTGAATTCCCAGATAGGAATGAAATGGGATGACAATGTGATATCATCCACTTTCACCAATATGGAATCATGATTATAAATTATCCTTTTTAGACATGATAAAATATTTATAGCTATCTACTGCCATTTACAAACTAGAATCTTTAATGATTGTAGAATACCCATTGGCCACTGATGATCTATCTTAACCAATAGAATATTGAGGCATCTCAAAACATAACCAGCAACTTTTCTTTTCTTATGAGTCCTAAAAAACTACACTTTTTGTTCCTGAAATGCCTTTTTTATTATAGTATGGAAAACCCATCTCCAATGATGGAAATCATGAATTATTTGTTCCACACAATTCATTAGTATGATTATCCAACATCAAAACCACAAAACTGAACTAGATTAAATATTCTATCCCTCAATGGTCTCTCCACTATTGATTTTTGACATTAAAATATTCATATTATAGTTTCTATGCATCTTTATCCTTATATAAAATCATGAATAAAAGACACTGGAATTAAAAAAACACTACATCAGCCTTCACAATCTATTTTATTGTCCTCTATCACCAATATTACCTTTCATTGACACAAAACCCCATTTTTCTACTGACTACACAAATCTATGATTAATTCACCCTCCAAAGAGTTCCCAATACCCGATGAATACATTATGATAAAGTAAAACATTAGATGAAAACTTATCTATTTTATCATGTATCAAAATCAAATTTTTTTGCGTAATATTTTTTCAATGTCATATTTTTTTTAAACACTTTCAATATATCACTAAAGAGCTTATTATGCCATGTCAATAAATAATGGACCAAAAATACTTATTTAAAATAATTTTTTTGGTATATATTCGAATGAAATCATAAATATTGATAGCCATATTTAATAAAATGATCTAACTATATGATAAAACACCCTAAACTAAATTTTAAAGGATCACAATACACCATATAGACTTCTCCAAACTATAAAAATACAATAATAAAATATTTTCTATAAAAACCATTAATATATTGAAAATATGTATTACATTCATTATTCCTTTTGAATGGAATATTTTTATTTATCAAATATATCATTGGTGAGGACATTAATGAAAATTCATGAACAAAATTTTGGTAATAACCATCCATTTCATATAAATTGTGTATCTCAATGACATTATATGGTTGTTTCCATGATATAATAACCATTATCTTTTCTAGATCAAGAGAAGATACTTTTTCAAATATAACATGTCCAAGGAAATTTATCACTTTTATCCAAAAAACTTCACTTCGAATTTTTGGAATATATTCAATTATCATATAAGATACCCAACACTATCGTGAAGTGTTTCTCATGATCATCCATCATCCTCGGATAAAAAAATAAGTATACCATACAAACCACTAATAAATTATTTACATACCATTGAAATATATGATTCATAAATTTTATAAATATAATTGGTGTATTCATAAGTCCCAAATTGATATCTAAATACCCGTAATGGGAATATCTACTCCTAAAATCTATCTTTGGAATATCCTCCTTCCAAACCTATAGTTGGTGATATCCTACATAAAAGTTTATTATAGAGAACCATTGAGAATACCATAACTGATCAAATAGATCATCCATTCATGTAATATGAATTCAATAATTGATTATAACTTTTTTATATTTATGATAATTCACACAAATCCTTACAGTTCCATTCACCTATTTCAAAAACAAAGTGATGATTCCCAATGATAGGTATTATGCGAAATTAACCCTTTTCTTTTAGAATCCATTAACTATAAATTCACTTGCATTATTTCTTTATTTTCTACTTTATAATATAGAGGCGATATAGGAATGGTCCTCCATAAGATATCAATAAAATACTCTATTTCTCTTGTTGGTGTGTGCACTATAAATTATTTGGTATACATCATTAAAAAGTTCTAAATTTTTTAAAAAATAACTATTCTCTATCTCATTCATAGATATCATGGTTTGAGACACTAATTGGTATATTATAGTTACAATCACTAGTGATAAAAGCCTTCTCTGCATTCAAATACATTCAAATATCTTAAATAAATATAGTCAACACCATATACATTTGAAAAACTAACCCTTCTCGTATAACATTCTATGTGAGAATTGATCATTTTCAACCAAGTTATACCAAGGATTAATTAATAGACATCCATATCATGAATGGTTAAAACAAAAATTAATTCAACCCTATAAACCATTATACAACATTTTTTACACATAAAGGCATGCCATTCTATTTTTCAAAAAAATGTTTGATGTTTAAAAATAAAAGGAATCATCTAAATATGATACCAATAATATCAATAGTATGAGAAGAAAAAAATGAGTGGGAAGAAAATGTATAAAAAAATACTTGAATAAGGATTAAATTTAAATTAATGGTACCTCTCACCATTCAATGACTTGATTAGTCAACCATGATCACTTTCTCATCTCCATACATTTGATTACGTGTCCTACCTTTTTCATTATTATCCTATCGAGATTACACTTGTTGAGGAGTCATTGTATTCCAAGAAAAACCATGCCATTATTTGTTTTTCAAACAATATTTAATCAACTACTCATGTCTCATCGATTCATATGATTCCTCAGAATCATAAGATGTTTCTCTAGCACCTGACCATGGCGCACTACAATAATAGTGGGGATGATGTCCTATATAGTTGTAGTTTTATAATGTTCAATGTCATGTTGTAAAATCAAAATTATTGTGATTGAGATGACCACATTGAAAATAACTATATATTTCCCCTTGGTTTAGGAAATAGATTCACTATTCTCATAAACTGATTCTAAATCTAACCACCACCTTAGAAATTAGTGTTCAAATTCCCCTTATTCCATACATTAAAGATCCCACATTTTTTCATAGGTATAAAAAGTATTCCTACACATTTATTTTAGGATACATCCCTCTATTCCATTGTATCACTATTGACTATCTATATATAATATGATATAAAGGAACTAAGGTATTTGAATGAATATATGACCTCTACCCGGATTACAAAATTCATTTCATTAATGGAGAACTTCAAGAAACATATAGTATAAAGAGTAGAAAATTCATAAATTTATTTACATACTCTATGACTCCGATGATCACATTGTTTAAACTAAAAACCACTATTTTTTCATCCAATATATAAATTATGGTTATTTAACTATTTTCTACATATTTTTCTAAAGTCATCGCATGTCATGTGTTCCCCCAATTTATCCTGAACTGAAAAAACCCACCACTTGCAAGAATTATTTTAGACCATATATGTTTCCAATTTCACCATCATCTCTTTTATTGATTAAAGGAAACTGAAGAGTTGATTAATATTATTTATGCAATCTTATTATTTTTCTAGTTCATAATCACCATGAAAGATTGGTTGATTTTAATTTTGGAACTGAATATAATGATCCACTTTCCTTGGATTATCCATTATGTTTCCTCTATCCAAGGTCTAAAATGCCTTAATTTTTTATTAGACCATCTGCTTTATCACTTCTAACTCAGGTGAAATCACATTCTCATCTACATCTTCTTGTTGGATCCTATGATGTATACCTAGTTCCATTCGATATAACAAAAATGTAACACCATTTATTGTTACTCTCTTACAAATGAATGATAAAAAAATTTATGTTTACCACATCACACATATCACGGCCAGGCTGTAATAACTCAGGTTTTCCTTGAGATATGGATCCCTTAAGTAACATTCATTTATATATATTGGACCTATTATGGGTATCTAATGATGTCAAGGATGATTCAAGGGGTGTCCATGGAAAGTTCAGATCATGAAACTATGTTTTTTGAAAAAACCATGGAAACATGATTAGTAGAAATGGTGATGCTCATCCCTCAATGTTTTTCTTAATCATGTAGGGAATTTCATAGGGAAAATCAAGGTGCCTGATTTTCCTTAACAATGCATGATGCATGCTCAAGAATGTGGTACACAAATCATGTCACATACATGACATATTTTAAAGGTATTTTTGTATTTAATTTACATTATTGCTTTTTTGGGGGTTTTCAATGCATTTTTGAAGGAAATGGTGGGTTTCTATAATTTGGGTCAACTCGAGAGCCCATTTCCAGTTTTGACAATAAATATTGTTTGTTTAATAACTCCCTCGTTTTTCAACATTTTTAACTCATTCAACTTCCAAAATGACCTTAATTTAACTATTAAAACCACCAATGAATTTTGGCCCCCTTAAAAATTCATTTGCATCTTGGATTTGGGTGATCAAGTTAGGTATTGGGCCAACCCGAAAGCCCATTTCCAGTTTTAAAATTGTTTTGTAATTATTTCATAAAATATTCAATTTTTATTCTTTTTCGGTGATTCCACCTCTCACCTTATCCCACTGTACCTGGCCGCACCCCCAGCTTCGTTTCCCCCTCTTTGGAGATCGCATCTGTCGCGAATTAGGGCATAACTTCTCTGGTTTCTAAAAACGTCCAGTTTTCTCAAGTAAGTGACTATCCTTCTAGTTCTCTCCTTTTCCTTGAGATTTATATTTTTTTTTCTTGAATCCCCAAATTTCCAGAAGCTAGGGCTTCGTGCCTAGGGTTTAATTTTGGGTTTCATGGTTCAATCCTCTGGTTTTAGGTTTGATATCACTTCCTTGTGACGCGGTGGTCGTGCGGTTGAAGTTCCGCACTAGGATTTGCGGTTCATGAATCTTTTGGTAGGTGATTCCATTGTGTGTGCAATTCTTTGGGAATTTGCTTGCTGTGTTGAGGGTGAATTAATGCTTATTGAATTTTAATGATTCTGTAAAAAAAAATTTTAGTTTCATTTACAATGCAAATGAATTTTATGTTACGATTTTTGTTGAAATTGAGGGTTTTTCATGCAAGTCTTTTATTAGTTCATTTTGGGATGAACTCTAATTACATAGTTGATTTTATTGAACTGTATTAGGAATTAAAATAATGTTTTAAATATTTATTCTTTTTGGTTGTGGCTGCAAAAGTTTGTTTAAATTGTGTTTGAGAAGCAAATGGGCATTAAGTGCCATGTTGGTGTGAAAATGGTGGTTTTTAAAATATATAATTTCTTGGTTCACATTGGGCTGACCCATAACTGAATTTTTGGTTTTATTAAATTGTGTTGAACTGAAATTTTGTTTTGATGACTTACAAGTGTTCACATACTGTGAAAAGTGGATATTTTAAAGAGTTTTGGGTGCAAAACAATGTGATGTTTTGAGAGGTTGATTTATTGAAGATCAAAATATTTTATTGACTGTTTCAAATGATATAAAATGTGTGTAGCTACTGTACTATTTGTTTGTGACCAGTAGAGATACTTTACATGAAAAAGTATGTGTGTTGTTTGCTGAAATTGTTTGAGCACAAAAGGGGGAATCCCGGGTACTTAGGTGGGTGGATATGTACTAGTACGGCTAGTGGACCGGATGGGCTGTGTCCCTGTTTCACTGAGCAAATGGATAACGACAACACTAACTAAAATATGTGGATGTTATTTGGGGACCACTAGGTTATGGGTTTGTTCCCTACTAGTGGCTCGTGCACGGGAAAAGATTGTGACTTGGATACTTTACACCGAGGTACGAGGTACATAGGGCCCGAGACTATCTAGTTGCCTAGGGGTGTTCCCAATTTTTGTGCTCATTAGAATTGTAGTATTTACCCTTGTTGTGGGATCTTTTGGCAGTACTTTACAGTAGCTCACATGTTTATTTAATTTGTTATCATTCTTAAATTCTTGGATTGAAAACTGTTCTCATTTGAAAGTTTCTTTTCTTGAAATTTTTAACATTGTTTCACCTTGTCTGTTAAAATTGCTAGTTTTGTTCCCATTGTATTGCATCCTCTTTGGAATCTTCTGGTGGTATCCTATTGGGCTTAGGCTCACACCCTACTTACACCCCTTGGGTGTAAGTAGAACTTATTATGCTTGACTCAGGTAAAGGGAAGGCTAAGGGTAATGGCGCTTTAGGGTGTTAGTCCCCATTGTTGGGGCAGAGTTGTGGAGAAGGCTTGCGGGTGATGACACCCTTGTTGCGTGAAGTGATTGGGGATGTCTTGATGTTGTCATTATTTGTATTTGGACCGCTTGTAGTGTCTTTAAACATATGTATTCAGATCTGGTTTTGTTAAGAATGGTTTAGTATGGAAATTTCAGATTCTTATTATTGATTGTTTTATTTGTTTTATGCTTTCATACTCGGGTAAATCATTCCCAAATCATATTGTTTTATACCCGGGCACTTGTGCAAGCCCATGGGGATAGGGAATGCCCTTCGGGTCTTGCCACGGGCCGGGTTTGGTGCCATTAATGGTGGCGACCAGATCCGGTTCGTGACAAAATGGTATCAGAGGAGGTTAATGTTTTTGGGTTATATTGTTATTTTGACATGAGTCGGGATAGACAGGAGCTAGGACTGTCGGGGCTCGGGGTATTGGTTGTGAGTAGGGTGCCTAGCCCGCACCTCTCATGGCAGACCTTGAGTCACCAGAGGATGTTGGAATTTACTGATTTACTTCACTTCCAGGTGAGACGTGTGGGCTGCAGACCACATGTGGACATTAGGCAGATGTGGAGTAGTTGTTTCTTTTATTACAAGAATGTTTTTAGTTTACTTATATTTGATGTATTTGATTACAATTTTCAGAATTGTGGTATTGACCATTGTTTTGTGACTGTTGCATTTTGTAGCAACATGCCTCCCCGGAAAGCTCCAACGCACCCACAGGAGGAAGCTGGAGAGAGTTCTCCCATGCCGATTGATCAGAGGCTAGTCGAGGCCGTGGTCCGGGCTGTCCAGGCTCTAGGATATGTACCTGCTCCAGCTCCATCTCCTGTTAGAGAGGATTATACTGGTCCTAGAAAGGACAAGGCCCAGGAGTTCCTGAAAAATAAGCCTCCAACCTTCCGAGGCAGCTCAGAACCCCAGGAAGCAGAAGAATGGCTCGAGAAGATCGAGCGTATGTTTGAGTTCCTGGAAACACCCGAGGAGCTCAGGGTGAAGTGTGCCTACTTCCTATTGGAGGGTCCCAGTCGTAAATGGTGGGAGTCAGTGCTTCAGGCTGGGAAGAATGATCAGATGCACTGGGGAGATTTCAAGGCTGTCTTCAATGAACAGTATTGCCCTGAGGTGTTGGCTTATGCCAGGTCTAGAGAGTTCATGGAACTTGTTCAGGGGAATCTATCTGTGATGGAGTATGCCAACCGTTTCGCTGAATTGGTTCGGTATGCTCCAGAAATTGTCTCTAATGAACAAGCGAAGGCCCAGAGGTTTGAGAAAGGCTTGCGACCAGAGATATACTCCCAGGTGTTCTTGTTTAAGCTGAGGACCTATGCTGAGGTTGTTGATCGAGCGTGCATGGTGGAGATTGATAGGAAAGGCAGGGCTGGTTTCTATGGTTCAGTATCAGCAGTGGGAAGTGGTAGCTCCTCAGAGAAGAAAAGGAAGCGGGAGGATCATGTGAAGAAAGGAGGGGGCAGTTCAGGCCACTCTTCCAGGCAGTTTTCTTCTGCTGCTTCTGATGCAAGATCGGTCGTGTGCCACCAATGTGGGAGGCCTGGGCATATCTGACCAGCATGTCCACTTCCTCCGAAGCCTTGTTTCCAGTGTGGAGGTATGGGGCATTTGCAGCGTTTTTGTGGTGTGGCACGTCCACTTCCGAGTGGGGTTGGTTCAGTGGCTTCAAAAGGAGTGCCAGCACAGTCCGAGCCGTCGAGGACTGGGGGATCTCGATTTGGTGGTCGTGGTGGTAGGGCTGGATCATCTTCTGGGCAGAGCCAGTTCAGGGCACAACCACATACTAGCGGTCGTCCTCAGGCAGATACTGGACATCTCCATGCAGTGGATCAGTCACCAGCAGGATCAGAGGCGGGACCGTCGACAGTTCGAGGTACTGTTCTGATCGCATCTTCTATAGCTACTGCTCTTTTTGATACTGGTGCCTCTGTTTCATTCATTTCTGGACATTTCGTGGACATGCTGAATTTTCCAACTGAGTTGATGTCTTTTGCGATGGAGTTGGTGACACCATTGGGAAAGAAGAAGGAGCAGGGCCTGAGGTGCCCCTCATGTGCACTTTCTGTATCAGGGGTCGAGATGGAGTGGGACCTTATGGTATTAGATATGGACCTTTTTGATGTCATACTCGGGATGGATTGGCTAGTTCACTTCCAGGCACACATTGACTGCTACAGAAGGCGTGTGAGTTTCACGGCACCTGATGGGAGTCGTCAGGTTTTTCATGGAGAATGGGATCCACGATCAAGTCGCGCAGGGCCTCCACTCCCAGAGTTGGGAAGTGTTATCTTCCAGTTATCTTCGATTGTGCTAGAGGATGGTCTTTCCCCTGAAGGTGCACTACCTCATGTAGTGAATGAGTTTCCCGAGGTATTCCCTGATGATTTTTCTGGTTTGCCCCCAGAGCGGGATGTGGAGTTTTCGATTGATCTGGCGCCGGGAACACAGCCGATATCGCTTCCCTCCTATCGCATGGCCCCCACCGAGTTGAGGGAATTAAAGATACAGCTGGACGACTTAGAATCCAAAGGATTCATTCGCCCGAGCGTCTCTCCTTGGGCCGCTCCTGTGTTGTTTGCAAAAAAGGGTGATGGATCCCTCCGGTTGTGCGTTGACTACCGGAAGCTGAATAAGGTAACAATTAAAAACAAATACCCTTTGCCTGGAATAGATGATTTGTTTGATCAGTTGAAGGGGGCAAAGTGGTTCTCAAAGATAGACCTGCGTTCAGGGTATCATCAACTCAGGGTGAAGGAGTCAGATATCCCCAAGACAGCCTTCCGAAGCAGGTATGGCCACTTTGAGTATTTGGTCATGCCCTTAGGATTGACCAATGCTCCCGCGGTATTTATGGCACTAATGAATAGGGTGTTCCATCAGTATCTCGATTCCTTTGTTGTGGTGTTCGTGGATGATATTCTGGTATACTCTAGCTCTGAGTAGGAACACGAACATCACTTGAGGATCGTTTTAGGTACATTACGGGATCACCGCCTCTATGCAAAGTTGTCAAAGTGCACCTTCTGGATCAGATAGATGAGATTTCTAGGGCATGTGATCTCAGAGCACGGAGTTTCAGTGGACCCTGAGAAAATTAGTGCGGTTATGTCATGGGAGCAGCCGAAGAATGTGTTCGAGATCAGGAGTTTCCTTGGCCTGGCTGGTTACTACAGGCGATTCGTTCGGGATTTCTCTCGGCTTGCATCACCAATGACTGCGCTCACCCGGAAAGGGGTGAAGTTTGTATGGGGTCCAGAATGTCAAGCATCATTTGAGGAGCTGAAGAGACGGTTGACTACCGCCCCTGTGCTGATTTTGCCTGAGGCCGGGAAGGGTTATGTGGTTTATTGTGATGCTTCAGGTGTGGGTCTTGGGTGCGTACTTATGCAGGATGATCACGTGGTGGATTATGGCTCTCGCCAACTCCGACCACATGAAAAGAACTACCCTACCCATGACTTGGAGTTGGCAGCGGTGATGCATGCTTTGAAGACATGGCGTCACTACCTCTTTGGCGAGAAGTTTGTGGTCTACTCTGATCACAAAAGCTTGGCTTATATCTTCTCGCAGAAGGACCTCAACTTGAGGCAACGCCGCTGGATCGAGTACTTGCAGGGGTTCGACTTTGACATTGTCTATACCCCAGGAAAGGGTAATGTGGTGGCCGACGCTTTGAGCAGAAGAGTTCCAGTGTAGGCTTTGAGGAAGTCTAGTGATGAGTGGACATTGATGGGGCTCTTTTCTCAAATGCATGTGGAGGCTAGGGAACACAGTGGAGGGGCATTCTTGGCGAGTGTCCAGTTGACTCCTTCTCTGTTGGAGTTGATTCAGCGGGAACAACCTAGTGATGAGCTTTGTCAGCGATCTAGGCAGTTTCTTCATGGTGGGGAGACATCCTCTGATTGGTCGTCGTCTCCCGAGGGCATCTTGTGCTTCAAGGGCCGTTCAGTAGTACCGTTATCTCTACGGAAGGCAGTGATGCATGATAGCCACCAGTCTTAGTGGGATGTCCATCCAGGTGCCACTAAGATGTATTATGATGTCCGTCGGCATTTTTGGTGGCCTGGTATGAGACGAGACATAGCAGACTTTGTTTCGAGATGCTACACATGCCAGCCGGTGAAAGCAGAGCACCAAAGGCCCTCCGGTTTGCTCCATCCATTACCCATTCCTACCTGGAAGTGGGACGAGGTTGCCATGGACTTCATTGTTGGCTTACCTCGTACACCTCGGGGTAAGAATTCCATTTGGGTGGTGATTGATCGTCTGACCAAATCAGCCCACTTCATTCCGATCAGAGACACATCTAAAGTGGATGAGTTGGGCCATTTGTATCTTCAGGAGGTGGTGAGACTCCATGGTGTACCATCAGCTATTGTCTCGGATAGAGACCCCCGCTTCACTTCTCGATTTTGGGAAGGCCTTCAAAAGGCCTTGGGCTCTCAGATTAAGATGAGCACGTCGTACCACCCTCAGACGGATGGTCAGACAGAGCGGGCGAATCAGATTTTGGAGGACATGCTTCGTGCATGTGTCTTGGACTTTGGAGGTTCTTGGGATAGCCATTTGGGATTGGTTGAGTTTGCTTATAATAATAGTTACCAATCCTCAATTCGAATGGCCCCTTTTGAGGTGCTCTATGGTCGGCCATGTCGGTCCCCCCTATGTTGGGCTGAGGTAGGAGAGACTTCACTATTGGGGCCGAGCCTTGTGCAGGAGACTTTTGAGAAGGTCAAATTGATCAGGAAGCGCTTATTGACAGCTCAGAGTCGTCATAAATCTTATGCTGATCGGAGGCGTCGAGACCTAGAGTTTACTGTGGGTGATAGGGTATTCTTAAAAGTGGCCCCTCGTCTGGGCCATCGTCGATTGGGGAAGCAAGGTAAGCTGATGCCACGGTATGTCGGACCCTTTGAGATCACCGAGCGTATTGGTAAGGTGGCATACAGGTTGGCCTTACCTTCTCAGTTGACATCTATCCATGATGTCTTCCACGTCTCCCAGTTAAAGAAATACAATCCAGATCCATCCCATGTGTTGAGTTGGGAAGAACTAGAGATAGAGTCTGACTTGTCTATCGTTGAGAGGCCGGTGAAAATAGTGGACTCCCAGGAGAAGATACTTAGAGGAAAGTCTATTCCTTTAGTCCGGGTTTTATGGCAGCATGGGGATGATACACATGAGACTTGGGAGCGAAAGTCATGGGTCGAGGAAGAGTACCCATTCTTGTTTACCAACCAAGAATCATGTTGACTTTCCGGGGCGGAAAGTCCTTCATGGTGGGGAGAATTGTCACATACATGACATATTTTAAAGGTATTTTTGTATTTAATATACATTATTGCTTTTTTGGGGGTTTTCAATGCATTTTTGAAGGAAATGGTGGGTTTCCATAATTTGGGTCAACTCGAGAGCCCATTTCCAGTTTTGACAATAAATTTTGTTTGTTTAATAACTCCCTCGTTTTTCAACATTTTTAACTCATTAAACTTCCAAAATGACCTTAATTTAACTATTAAAACCACCAATGAATTTTGGACCCCTTAAAAATTCATTTGCATCTTGGATTTGGGTGATCAAGTTAGGTATTGGGCCAACCCGAAAGCCCATTTCCAGTTTTAAAATTGTTTTGTCATTATTTCATAAAATATTCAATTTTTATTCTTTTTCGGTGATTCCACCTCTCACCTTCTCCCACTGTACCTGGCCGCACCCCCAGCTTCGTTTCCCCCTCTTTGGAGATCGCATCTGTCGCGAATTAGGGCATAACTTCTCTGGTTTCTAAAAACGTCCAGTTTTCTCAAGTAAGTGACTATCCTTCTAGTTCTCTCCTTTTCCTTGAGATTTATCTTTTTTTTTCTTGAATACCCAAATTTCCAGAAGCTAGGGCTTCGTGCCTAGGGTTTCATTTTGGGTTTCATGGTTCAATCCTCTGGTTTTAGGTTTGATATCACTTCCTTGTGGCGCGGTGGTCGTGCGGTTGAAGTTCCGCACTAGGATTTGCGGTTCTTGAATCTTTTGGTAGGTGATTCCATTGTGTGTGCAATTCTTTGGGAATTTGCTTGCTGTGTTGAGGGTTAATTAATGCTTATTGAATTTTAATGATTCTGTAAAAATTTGTTTTAGTTTCATTTACAATGCAAATGAATTTTATGTTACGATTTTTGTTGAAATTGAGGGTTTTTTCATGCAAGTCTTTTATTGGTTCATTTTGGGATGAACTCTAATTACATAGTTGATTTTATTGAACTGTATTAGGAATTAAAATAATGTTTTAAATATTTATTCTTTTTGGTTGTGGCTGCAAAAGTTTGTTTAAATTGTGTTTGAGAAGCAAATGGGCATTAAGTGCCATGTTGGTGTGAAAATGGTGGTTTTTAAAATATATAATTTCTTGGTTCACATTGGGCTGCCCCATAACTGAATTTTTGGTTTTATTAAATTGTGTTGAACTGAAATTTTGTTTTGATGACTTACAAGTGTTCACATACTGTGAAAAGTGGATATTTTAAAGAGTTTTGGGTGCAAAACAATGTGATGTTTTGAGAGGTTGTTTTATTGAAGATCAAAATATTTTATTGACTGTTTCAAATGATACAAAATGTGTGTAGCTACTGTACTATTTGTTTGTGACTAGTAGAGATACTTTACATGAAAAAGTATGTGTGTTGTTTGCTGAAATTGTTTGAGCACAAAAGGGGGAATCCCGGGTACTTAGGTGGGCGGATATGTACTAGTACGGCTAGTGGACCGGATGGGTTGTGTCCCTGTTTCACTGAGCAAATGGATAACGACAACACTAACTGAACTATGTGGATGTTATTTGGGGACCACTAGGTTATGGGTTTGTTCCCTACTAGTGGCTCATGCACGGGAAAAGATTGTGACTTGGATACTTTACACCGAGGTACGAGGTACATAGGGCCCGAGACTATCTAGTTGCCTAGGGGTGTTCCCAATTTTTGTGCTCATTAGAATTGTAGTATTTACCCTTGTTGTGGGATCTTTTGGCAGTACTTTACAGTAGCTCACATGTTTATTTAATTTGTTATCATTCTTAAATTCTTGGATTGAAAACTGTTCTCATTTGAGAGTTTCTTTTCTTGAAATTTTTAACATTGTTTCACCTTGTGTGTTAAAATTGCTAGTTTTGTTCCCATTGTATTGCATCCTCTTTGGAATCTTCTGGTGGTATCCTATTGGGCTTAGGCTCACACCCTACTTACACCCCTTGGGTGTAAGGAGAACTTCTTATGCTTGACTCAGGTAAAGGGAAGGCTAAGGGTGATGGTGCTTTAGGGTGTTAGTCCCCATTGTTGGGGCAGAGTTGTGGAGAAGGCTTGCGGGTGATGACACCCTTGTTGCGTGAAGTGATTGGGGATGTCTTGATGTTGTCATTATTTGTATTTGGACCGCTTGTAGTGTCTTTAAACATATGTATTCAGATCTGGTTTTGTTAAGAATGGTTTAGTATGGAAATTTCAGATTCTTATTATTGATTGTTTTATTTGTTTTATGCTTTCATACTCGGGTAAATCGTTCCCAAATCATATTGTTTTATACCCGGGCACTTGTGCCAGCCCGTGGGGATAGGGAATGCCCTTCGGGTCTTGCCACGGGCCGAGTTTGGTGCCATTAATGGTGGCGACCAGATCCGGTTCATGACAAATCATATCATATACATATAGAATTTTAAGTGTATGGTATCACTTACTATGTGGGAAAACCATGTGGGGCCCCTCCTGTGGTTGTGAGGCTCACATGTTTGGTGCAAAGATTTTCCAACCATGTGTCCAAAATTGTGTGCACCCTTGCATGTTTGGTAAAATGATAAATATTCCCTTGAATTAATATTTGACTAATCCCTCATCCTTGTTTCTCATTTCCAGTGATAGGAGGACTTATTTTATCCTTTTGAAACCTCTCAATCCCCATTTCATAAGATTTAACATTTATTTGACATCCAAAAACTAATTCAAACATCACTAGTCTCACATAATAGACACTTGAATGTTCCCTTATCATTAGGCTCATTTCTACAATCAAATATATATTGGTTGCTCTGTTATTTTGTTAGCCCATACGAGTATTGATTAGTTCATCCATTTAATTTATATCTATGCCAAACAAAGGATCAATACTTGATAAGGAGTGTGTTAAAATCTTAAGGTCATTAGTCTATGACTCATCTGTTAGTGTCTAACCATTTTATAAACTATTTTCATTGTGTGCAAGCTGATTTCAATGATATTTTCATATTAGATTCATATTCTATGATTATAATCATTGAGGTCATGTTGTAGATAATGTATTATGACTATAGTTCATTTTTTTGGATGTATAAACCTCAATGAAATTCATCCCATATAGGGTGTGCTTTCATTTATTCCATTGGTGGGTTTTTATGACTCTCTATTCCTCTATTTGGATGTTTTATGACTTGATATTGATATGGTAAGTGTTATTATTTATTTATTTATTTACGAATTTTTAATTTATATAACCAAAATTTTATCAATTGTCCAGTCGATGTAATGTTTTCCAAATTAATAAAGGAATGACTAAATTTCTAAATGGAATGAATATTTATATTTCTCACTTGTCACAGTTAATTGTAATTGAATTTTATATTTTCTTATATCAATATCATATCTTTTTAGGGATATAAAATGTAAATGAATGAACATATGAAATAATTAAAAAATAATGTGATAATTGTTGCATGTCATATCTATCTTTGTCACCTAGTATGAGTGTAAACTAAATGAACCTACTGAATTTATAAAATGGAAGGAGTATTACATGACCGAAATTAAATAGTGAAATATGTATAAGGTGCATATTGAATATGGACCATATTATCAATATAGTTGTGGAAATACTTGATCCAGCCATGTATTCCAGTGATAATTCTTTAGCAACTCAAAGAGCACCATTCCAATTCAACGAGCCAGTTTCCAAAGGATATACTCACCTTAGAACATGGTTATTGTCTACTAGTGGATGAAAAAAATTATTATATATGATCCCATAACTATATTATTGATATTTTGATTCCTAGGATACACTCTGTGGATCTAGTTTGATGTCTTTAGACATGTGGAACCATAGATTCATCCCATTTGGTCCAAACAAGTTTATCCCAAACATACCATAAACAAAATCTATAGACTCTATTAGAATATTTTATATTGGGATTCTTTGGGAGATACCGCTTGGATTATACTCAATCCCTCTTTTCCAGAATTCATATTATTATGGTGAGTTGGATTAACCCCCTATGTTCTAGTATTCCTTTGTTATGACTATGGACCCATATTCATTATAATCATTATTATAGGATGCCCTGGTCAAAACATGGATCCTCTTACATAATCTCCATTATGTACTGTATGTCTTTCAATAATTATAAACTGAAACAAAATTAATTAAAATTTTCTATGTTAAGACACTATCTAATGAGGATATAGGTATGGGTTATTTTGATTATTATACACTCTTACCACATTATATAAAACCACACTATTTCATTTTATATTCATATAATAGACATTATTTACACCATTGGTGGTGGCCTAATGAGATTTTTCTCACACCATATTATGTCCACTAATAGTATATAGGAATATTATATGTATCCAAGTGTTTTATGGGTAATTCTAACATGCCAGTATAAATGTACATAGCCATTATGTCACTTTTTTATAATTTTTGAAGCATTACACAAACATATTCACAAATATTGTATTTTTTAGTGCCTTTGGAATCATAAAAACATAAAAATTAAAACATCAGTGACCTACATTATCTCCTACTTGGATCTCCATGAATAGAACCCTTATTAAACACATAATACATAATACATATGTTCATAACATGGGTAAGGGATTATAAAAAGGGGGAGATCAAATAATCAGTGAGGGTGAAAAAGGGAGACACGTAATCATAAATATGAGAATAGGTGTATGAGAACATTATCATAACATTATAAGATCATACCCTATTTTTCAAAGATCATAAACATTAATCATATAATAAATCATGGAAGATCATAAGTAAATAATCATAAGGGAATCAAGGTAATAATCTATTAGATCATAACATAAGAGTAAGACATGGAATAAATTTATAATCATAAAAACACAACATTATTTTCTATAAGTATAGATGCATTTCTATACTTATTAGGGAACCACAATAGTAATACACCTAATGGGTGGGACACACCACCATCCAAAATCACAATCTATTCCATATAAGGGATTGGTTCCATCCATATTACCATAGTGTATTAGGTTTTCTCATCTCCCCATAGTGGATTGGGGTTCCAAATCATCCCATAGAGAATCAGTATTCCCAATCTTCCATCCCCCTGGTTAATACACCAACTAAGTGGTACACACCACCATCCCCGGTTGCAGTCCTTTCCTTGTAAGGGCTCTTGTTTTTCCATCTTCCCATAATAGATCAATCCCATTGACTTAATTCCCATAATTATATCCATATATATAAATAATTTCCCAATTAATTAGAGGAAGATATATGTCCCACTAATACCATAATAAAACTATTCATACATATGTCACAAGATAATAAATCATTCATTAAAACACGAACCAAAATCGTAGATGCGTTTTATAAAAATCAAATAACAACCCTTGAAATGAAATGTGTATCATAAAATTATAATCGCATCATATCCAGTAGAAAATAGATAGGTTTCATAGTATATTCATTGAAACATAACTCGTAAATAAAAGTGGATTTCATATAAATATTACCCATTATGAAGAAATGGGTTTCATAAACATTTATCTCATAAAAGAAAAATGGGTTTCATAGACACCATTACAATAAAAGCATACCATTGAGGGAATGAATATTAATAGAACGTCTATATCATTTCCTCCTAAAGGATTTTGTAACAGAAATAGATTTTATCTTAGTTGGAAAATAATTTTGAAATATCATATAAAAACATCTCTTGCGAAAAATATTCATTTCTCATTGGAAAAAAACATTTAAAAAATATAACCTTTTGAAACTCCTTTCTATGAAAATAGACATGAAAATTTTTAAAGGATTCATTAAGAACATTTTGAAATATATTTAATTAAGACCAAATTAAAATCATATAGGGAAATAATGAAAGTATTTTGAAAACTATTTCTTTGAAAATGTAGTTTTATTTTTTTTGAAAAACCATATATTTGAATGTACATTGAATGCTTATAAAAGATTATTTGAAAATCATTTTTACCAATTTTTAATCACATAACATTTTTGAAAATAAAAAAATTATAAGTCAAATTAAAACAATGAATTTATAGAAATTTTTAAAAATAATTATTTAAAAAATACAATTACAATAAAATAAAGGATGCTTCAAAGAAATGATGACCATGATGGCGGGTAAATCAATAAATTACAAACATTCATTTTTCAGCGTAAAAACATTAAAAAATTCCATGAATAATAAAACAATATAAACATTCCATTAAAGAAATAATTTTCATTGAAATGGTAAATAATGTCTAAAATGATTTTTAATGATAATAATTTAATATTATAATCTTTTTTGGAATTTTTTTTAAAAAATATTTTTTTGAGGTAACATTCTTTTCAAAATGAAGATAAATGTATAGTCTGACTTTTTGAAAAAAAAAATCTTGATCAAATTATGTATCAAAAAGTACAAATATGGTACCATTACATGGACATAACTTGAACAACCATAGATTGAGAAACCTCCGGAGAGTTATTCAAAGAAGGATCATAAGATTTTATCAATGGGAGCATAATCATAAACAATCTTGATAAATGGTGAGATTATAGCTAAAAATTGATACCCATTTCATAACATTGAATCATATTAAAATGGAAAAAATAAAATTAAATAAATCTTAAATATCACAAAAATAATTACATTCATGATATACCTTCCAAATATTGTATATAAACCTCAAGAAATAATATTGGTGCATAACATGGAATGTGTCTCAAAGAAAGAAAAAATCTTGAAAAATTACTTTACAATATGTTAACTTTTGAAACCTAAACCCCGTGAATTAAAGGTCAACCAAATGATTTTTAAATTTCCCTAAATTTAAGTATAATAATATTATAATACATCTAAGGGAAGTATATAAACCACTCAAAATAAATAAATTTTGAATAAGTCATGTATCTCATGGAAATAAAATGTGAGATAAAATTCCCTTTCCTTGCGTCTAAATTTTAACATGTATCATTATCATTATGAATAATTAAATTATTTTAATTATTTAATTAATTCATAACATTTTCAAACTTTATTGTTACTTATAATTAAATTATTACAATTTTGTATAGAAATATATAAATAATTAATTATATATCAGGTGTTTTGACCAAATTTATTTCATGTGTAAAAATAGCTTTGGTAGGTCAACAATAGTCAATGATGTCATTATATAAAAATATATAGAATAATAATAATTAAATAATTATATTATTTAATCATAAATTTATCTTCTAAAACCAATCATTTACGATCATTTCGAAAAAGGAACTACTATTATAGTAATAGAGAGGGTATGTCAGACATATGCAAGAGTAACAATCCCATTTTACAATGATCTTTATGGAAAGAAGGTAAGATACACTATATCATTCTATAATGATCACAATATCAAAAATATATTTTTATTAAATCATATATATGTATTTTTTATGCTTATGATGTAAAAGTAATAACATCACGTCATGGATGTGGTAGTCCACACGTCCACGGACGATGTCGTTAGGTTTTAGTGTGGGAAAGGGATAATAAAAAAAGTATACATTATATATCAAAAAATTAATTTATGCAAGGAATATAATATATAATACATTTTGGAAAAATATTTTTATTAAAACCATACTTTATAAGTTCCATGTATTGTTTAAACGAAATACATCACTTTGAGAAAGTTGTCGTCAACACTTCCCCAAATGAAGCTATAATAATTACACAAAAAGTAAAGCATAAAGATATGTTCAATATAAAAAATAAATAATCATAAAGACATTTTAAATATTCCATATAACATTTATAATTCGTGTTTCCATCATAATTACCAGATATTAAAGGTGTTAATGGAAAAACAAACAATCTTTGGTTCAGGATGTAGTAATTCATCTTGCACGAACGATATGTTCCTTACCAGTTTGATGGAAGTGTGTGAGTGATGGTATAAGTATTATAATTATAAAATATCAGTATTTTTTGGATATATATTTCATTTTATAATCATGGAATAAGAATATTTTAGGTGTTGGATAATGAAAATAAAATAACAGATCATTATGAAAGATGTTACCACTTCTTTGGGATACTTATTTTACTTTATAGAAATGGGATTCCTTTAGTAGATTTATGACCAATGTGAGGCATAAATGAGTAAGGAAGATATTTTTTCATGTTAATTGGAAGGATAATGTATTAAATGAAGTGGCATGAGAGGTATTAAAAAGGGTTAAGGGTGGTGTCCCTTTATAAGGCAGGGAGGGGACATACCTAGAATTTATGAAAACAAGTATGGTGTACCCATGATTTTATCAATAAAAGTAATCCAAAACCAACCCAAATAAATAATGGAAGGACTATGGACCAAATATTTAAGAAAAATGTGTTTTGGAAAAGTTTCTAGGTAATTTTGGACCTTATTTAATGTTTAGTCCATTATTAATCTTAATTTTACGTTAATCTCTAAAAATTATTTTATTCACTTTCAGGAATATTTTTTGTCAAAAATTATGATTATATTATCAGACTATAAATATTATACTAATTAAAACTATATATGTAAATTTTTCTAAATTCAGTACACAAAAGATGAAAAATTATGTTTAATTATCATCTTGTAGGCATGTGAGAAAGAGGGTTTCTAAAGTGAGAATGTTCAAATATTAAAATACATATACATATAAATTCAATAAAAAATGATTCCAATGTAATAAATCTTATTAATATATCTAAAATGCATTTATTTTGATATTAAAACTTATATAAAATATATGTTCTTATATAAATAAAATATACCTAAAAGTGGTTTTGAATTAAAAATCAGTATTTTTTACTATTCATCCACAAATGAAGTTTCCTAGAATAATCTAAAAAAAATTCATCCTAAGATAATTTTAAAATTATGAAATAAAAAATTAAGATTATTTTATCAAAATAATTTATATGAGTGTTTAAAACTAATTTTAGTACTATTTAAAAAAACACATGAAAATAATTTAATGTAAGAAAATAGAATTTATAAACATATGAAGACATTACCAAACATTATATATTTTATAATAAATATGTTTTGTTGATATAAAAATATTAAATATTAAATTTAATAATTAATTATTACTATACATATTATCGTATTATATTTATTGGTTATAACTATGTCACCTAAATAATTATAATAATAATATGATGTTTTATTAAAACACATTGTTTCATGTAACGCATGACAAGTCAGTGTTGAATGTAGAAAAACCTAGTAATAATGTACGTAGACATTAAATAACGGTTGTATAATACATGAAATTTACAAAAATGGACACTCAAATACCATATTAATTTAGTTCTTTTGTAAACCTGGATACATTGACACTAGTACATGAGTAAGTAACATTATCATTAAAAATAATTTTCATGAATAGAAACCTTCTTTGAAATATCTTTCCAAATGCATATCTTTATAAACCTGGGAATTAATCATAAAATTGTGTGAGATTAGATGCTCATTAAGGGTAAATGTGGGAGATGTGTATGCATAAACATTATCGTAGGGGTATGAGAATGTGATCATAACATTATAGTAACATAATATACATATCAAAGATCATAAACATGAATCATGGAATACATTTTGGGAGGTTATAAGACATTAATCTGAAGGCAATCAAGGGTAGAACCCATTAATTCAAAAAATACAAGTAATACATAGAATAGTGTCATAAGGATAAACATATAATATCATTTTATATAAGGCAATATTTATTGATAAAACTTTTGAGGGAACTTCAAGGGGTCTACACATACTGTCTAGGACACATCACGATACCTAGTAACAATCCTTTCATTGTAAGGAGTTGATTTTCTCCATCATCCAACAGTCGATCTAGTTTCCCTATCATCCCATAGTGAATCATCTTTCCCAATCATCCCAAATTGGATCAGGTTTTCCCATCTTCTATTTCAGGGTTACTAAACCTATGAGGTGGGACACAACACTATACCGTTACACAATCCTTTACTTGTAAGGGATTGGGTTTCCTCATATTCTATTAGTGGATCGTGAATATCGATATGATTCCCATCATTATATCATGAGATCTAAATATTTACTAAAAAGAATTGGTAGGAGATATAAGTCCCACTAATCACATAACAAAACCATTCATACATTTTCCAATAGATAATTAAACATTCATCATTTCATGATTTTTTAAAAAGATATGGGTTTCAGAAACATCATAACATAATGAATAAAATGAAATGGGTATCATATACATTTCATCACACAATTACCTATATCAAATAGGGAGGTTTAATAAAAAAAATTATTAAGTAATAATTGGCCAAAATAAGTTGGTTTTATAGATATATAACCCATCAAGATGAATCAGGTTTTATAATTATGTATCCCATGAATGATAAATTGGTTTTAAAAACTTAATTATATGACAACATAAACCATTCAGAGAAATAATAGGAATGATCCTTGGGATAAGATCCCAAAAGATGAACAAGTGAAACCAACAGATTCTATCTTTGATGGAAAATAATTTTCAAATATCTTCTAAAATAATTTTTATAGGAATATATTCGTTATTCATTGGAAAATGACTTCTAAAACATAAAATGTTATGAAAACCATATTTATGAATATAAATATGAAAATTAATTAAAAGAATATTTGAAAACATTTTAAAACCCATTTCATGGAATTAACATTGAAAACATATAAATAATTCTAAAAATTATTTTAAACCATTTCATTGAAATTAAATCATGAAAAATATATAAAAATCATATTATTGAAAAAAAATCAAACCTTATAAAAGAATATTTGAAAATAATTTAAAATAATTTTTAAACATAAATTTCTTTTAAAACCATTTTCATCTATAAAAACAATAGGAAGTGAATTTCCATAATATTAGGAAAAAGTTTCCATAAATAATTATTTATTATTATTATTAATTAATCTCTAAGAGAAATGATGTTTATGATGACAGATAAATCCATACATACTGAAAATGAATTTTTCAACATTTTTTTAAAAGAACCTCAATCAAAAAAGAAAAATAAGATTCATTTTTATAACTAATGATTTTTAAAAATAAAAAATATTGGTAATAATGTTTTTAAAGATAATAAGATATTATTATAATATTTATGGAAACTATTCTTGAAAACATGGTTTTGAATGAAAACAGATTTCAGACAGAAGAGAAAGGCAAAGTTTTAAATTATTAAAAATAAATTTTTTATCATATTATGATACAAATAGTTTAAAAATGGTAAAATTAAATGTATATAATACTAATAAAAATATGTTAATAAAACATATGGGATTTATTTATATATAGATTATATGATTTCGTAAATTATAGCATAATCATAAATAATGCCAATAAATAGAGAGATTATAGATTTAAAATATCACAAAATTTTGTGACATTGAATCATAATAAAACGAAAATAATAACATCACACGAAGGTTAAAATATAAAAAAATATAAAGACATTCATGACATACCATGAAAAATTTAGCATATACACCTAATTGAAAAATTTAGGTGCATAACATGGCATTTGTCACAAAGAAGGAAATTGAGACAAAATTACCTTACCAATTCGGTAACATATGAAACAAAAATCCCATAAAATTAATATCATAAATGGATATATAAGAACCCATAAACATAATTATAATATTCATATAACATATCTATCATCATTATTCACACCATAAAAAAGAGATGTGTGGTGAATAAGGCATGTATCTCACGAAAATAAAAGGTGAGATGAAATTACCTTACTTTGAGTATGATATGTATTTTTTTGTATCCCTTAAAAATATAATCATGTTACATATTTAATTTATTTATAATTTTTTTAAAATTTCTTATTAATTTTAACTCATTTTTTATAATTTTGTATACAACCACATATACAATTAAATTTATGTGAGATGTTTTGACCAAATTAGTTTCATTGTTAAAACGAATTTGGTAGGTCGACTATGGTCAAAGTTATCGATATATAAAAATATAAATATTAAAAATCATGAAATAATAATTATATTAACACATAGATTATAATTTTAATCTCAATCATTCAATATGGTTATGAAAAATGATCCAATGTTACAATCATTGAGATGACAGGTTGTATGTACGCATGAGTAACATTAAATTTTTTCAATAATCTTTGTGAGAGGAATTTACGAAATAGTATATATTTTCATAATAATAATTATATCATAAATTACTTATTATTTAGTCATATATAATTATATATTTAATTCTTTTAATGTAAAAGTAATCACATCGCGTTGAGGAGTCGACAGTCCATACGTCCACGAACGACGTTATCATTTTTTTAGTGTGTGAAAAGGGTAATAAATAAAATGATATATTATATTTACAGAAATTTAATTATATATATAATATAATATATATTTCATTTATGTCACATATATTTATAAAAACATACTTTTATAGTTTCCATGTATATTGTGAAATAATCAGATCACTTTTTGGGGGTGGTAGTGAACAATTCCCCAGATGAAATTATCATAGTTACACGGAATGGAAAGTACAATGATATGTTCTATATATACATTACAGAAACATAAAGATATTTAAATATAAAATATATCATATATAATCAATCTTTTCAACATAATTCATAACTATAAAAGGTGGTAAGTGAAAAATTAACAATCATCATTTCAGAAGGTGATATTTCACTTTACACGAACGATATTTTAGTTAACCATTAGATGGGTGTGTGTGTGACTGGTGATTTAAACCATATAATAACAACATAACAATATATTTAGGATACATAGGTAATTATATATTCATTTAATATGAAAAATTGAGGTCTTGATAAATTAAATTAAAAGAAAGGATCTCGAGGAAGGATGTTACATTTTATTTGAGTAACACCATTTTCATTGCATGAAATGGCTTCCACAATTGGATTTCTTCCCAAAAGGATGAATAAATGAGGAAAATTGGTATTTTTATATATTAATTGAAAAGATCATGGCTGAAAATATGTGTCCTGAGTGGTGTTAAAAATAGGGATTGGTGGTGGCCATTTATAATGGAGTGAGGGGACACATTTGACATTTTTTAATACAAGTTCACAATAACCGTGTTTTAACAGAAAAACTATTAAAAAAAAATGAAAATCAAGTATTGAAGGTTATTTTAGGGAATATATCTATAAAATCGGGTATTTAAAATTATATATGTAATTTTGGGAAATACGTTTAGGGTTTACTACCTTGTTAAGCAGAGTATTACCTTAATCGATGTAATAAATTTTAATCACATTCAAAAATAGTTTTTTTGTAAAAAATTAACATGATATTATGAGAATATAAATATTAAACATATTAGAAATTGATCGGTATAATTTTTCTAATTATTTTCAAACAATATCAAAAATTAAGATTAATTCTAGTCTCACAAATGCAGTAAGGATGCAGGTTTGTTAAGGGACAGTGTTCAAATGTTAATTAAACATTTACATGTATATTCGACATAAAAATGATTAGAATGAACTAAATTAGATTCATATATGTATAACTGATATTTTTTGACATTTAAACCATTATAAAATGTAAATTAATCTTTATATAGGAAAAAGATGAAAATTCACTTTTTAATGAAAATTCAGTATTTATCAATATTAATCCAAAAAAGATGTTTTTTTAAAAACTACCAACAATCATAGTAAGATATATTTTACATAATGAATTAATAAATGATGTATATACTAGATAATTAAATTTTTACGAGTGTCTAAAATAAATTTTATCATTTTTCATAGAAGGACAGAAAAAATAGTTCCTTTAAGAAAATAATAATTTGAATAATATAAAAAATTTTCAAAAAATTATATATTTCATTATCTAAATGATTTATTTCTATGAATACATTATTAATAAAATTTATAATTTATTCACTAATATTAATATTACCGTGTTTAATGTATATGTTATAACTACCTCCAATAAATAATTATAATAACAAAAATGTTATTTTGTAGAAACTCAGTGTTGCATATAATGCATGACAAGTTGGTGTTGTGTTTATCAGAAGCTAATCGTTTTGTTGTGTCTAGTGTATGAAAAACATTTTTTGTCTTTTAATGATAGAAATAATTATTTATTTTATATAAAAAATACTTTTTTATGAATATAAAATTATCAAAATGATTAAATTAGTTATAAAAAATTAATTGAAAAAATAGGCATGTTAAAGAATAGTTCTAATTTGGCCACATGACATGCATGCTTGGATTAATATACAGATTGAATGTAGATAACTAATTGAGCTCAAAAGATGCTAGATATTTTATTTATTCATTTTAATAGTATGTATTACATGGTTCTATGTATACATGTTTTCTAGTATTTTTAGAGACGTGAAATGGAGTCACCATCTTCTATATATTATAATGTTCATCTTTGAGTTGATTAGTATTTGTGGATTTTTATCCTTATCACTCACTGATATTTTTTCTAATCCATTATTATACTTCTTATGTTGTTATTCATTTGTTATATTATACTACACCATTTTTGATCAACTTTGACATTAGGGAATGAACTCCCCACATACACACCCTAGCCACTCACTTCTATTCGGCAGCCCCAAGTGTGGGGGATGGTGAACTTGATTCAATGTGGCCCACCAACATGGGGAACCATTAACTAGAACTTGTATCATAACATCACAATGTGGTATCATATAATATTCTTTTATTTTTTATTATGGTTTGGGTAATATATATAGGATATTTAGAACATGTTGGGACTTGGTTATGA
Source organism: Viscum album (assembly GCA_963277665.1). NCBI lineage: Eukaryota > Viridiplantae > Streptophyta > Magnoliopsida > Santalales > Viscaceae > Viscum > Viscum album. The sequence continues at coordinate 994,526,933 of OY728126.1, forward strand.
TTTGGTCCTTAGATTAGTTAACCCATGTTTTTGGTAAACACAAAATTTTTGTGGAAAGAGTAATTGTTGTTATGTATTTCTCTTATTATAGTTGATATACATTCACCATTGGTTTATGCCCATGAGTGTGGTATTTTGATATGATCTATGAATATTTTATATTGTCTAATAAATAAATGATCGCGGTTACAAGAATCATTATAGGAACCTATAATTCACACTCCATTCCATATATGTTAATTTTTTTCCATACATTTTCTTTCAATCCTATGATTTTTGCGTGATTTTTTATTTATATATATTCCTATGCTACTAAATTATTCTAAAGGGTAAGTTATTTGGTTATCTAATGATCCAAACTAAAAATAAAGATGTTTTTCATATATAGAATGATGGTAGTATAATAGAATTCAAGTTTCTGGCCTTATTAACTATGTATCCATGAATACATGAGCTGGTTTTTCTATCTGATTGAGTGACTTCCATTATCAATTCATAATGTTTATGGGATTTTGTGAAATATATAGGGGTAGTTTATCAAATCGGGACATTGTGGCTTTCCCATTAGATTCTAAGAATGAATGTAGATGATTTTAAATAGAATCAAATTTGTGTAACTTTTAGCTATAAAGGTTATGGGATGTTTTATACTAGGAATTATTATTCATTTAAATAAACCATGATAAATTTATATAAGAAAATAATAACTGTAAATGTATATATTGGAATATATATACATTCACTTCCAATAAATCAAGATAAAATATGAGTTAACCCTTCACGTACTATAAATCATATAAATAAAATATGAATTGATAATTATAACATATCCTTTTGAAATGGTAGTTGGTGTGGTACCTTGGATGGTGATTGTAATGTCAATTTTTTTTTTGAATTATAAATGGTTCCAAAAAATGTGTGTTATACAATTTTTTTACTCAATATTAATATACCTCTTTAATAATTATGTGAGTATAATTTTAAATGCGACCATTGGGTTTCGGCTAACCATTGGTAATCTATAAAAATTGGTCAATATGACCTTTTGAAACTATACTCTTAATAATTATTTTAATATTATAATTAATGTTTATAAGTAAAAATGAAAAAGGATAATTAATACAAAAAAAGAGTTGATGGCCATATCTAGTAGAGGCATGCCATACAAATCTAATTTGACTAATCTTAGGAAGGAAGTAACACCACTAGGATTTTCTCTGTACCAATTCCATTGAGAGCTTCAACATGTTAAGATTCAACGAAATCAACAATGTGGAAAGTTCAAGTTAGGGGAAATTTCCACTCAAGAAATTATTTCCAAGACTCCCTAAGAGTCTATCACTGTCACACAACATATCCTTAGGTCATTTGTTTATGTTATAATGGGTTTTTAGACTCTTGTGTGTTATTTTTTAATCCATTTTTTAAATAAATTTTTTATTCCACCTTTTCTTATTTAAGAATTATTTTTCATAAAAATTGAGTTGGAATTTGATAAATTAATATTCTGTCTAAAAATTGAGCTTCTTAGAGGGATATAAATTATCATATTAAACTATAGTTTGATTAATAATGTTTAATATAAGGAAATAGTATTATAAAAACACTCTTATTTTCATATAAATGAAAAAACAATTTCATTTATTTCAAGTGTAAAAAAATTTAATATTCATTTTACTTTTCATTTTTTGTCTGCTATTATTTTTAATAAATAAATTTTTTTAAAGTTAAATATTTCATATTTAATGAATATTATGATAAATAAATTCATATTTTGAAAACTAAATAATGATATTAGGTTATACAGATTTTATGAGAATTTTATAAAATAATGTATTATTCCTGATTAGTAAAAAATACAGTATGAGTTTTTAGGTATGGTTAAAAAAATCATATTTATATTATAATGATTAAATTTGTAATATTAAATTATATTAAACTTTTGTGGATTAATATAATTCCATAAGTGTCTCAGGTGGCCAAAACCATGGGAAAATGCCCTAGGAATGCCCATGGTTTTTCAAATACCACTATTGTGGTATCTAAGGAAATTAATAAAAAAACACACTCACTTTTAATATTAATACCCACACATTTATTTATTTCAATTCATTCCCAATTTTTTATCAACAAACCACTGATACTATTATGTATAGTAAAGTAGTCTTGAGGTGACCTAAAGCCTTCAATGTCCTGATCATTGAGTTTTAGGAATTACTTCTCATGGTAAGGGAAATATCAAGTTCTCTTTTACTATCAAATTTTCGTTTTATGTGGCATGTATTTAAAATATCCATTTCATATTCTTATTTCAATTTAATTATATCTATTATATTTATTAATATTACTTTATGAATGGGGGGACATTATCCCTCTCTTTTTAATGTTATCTAAAACCAATATTTATACCTGGTATTCTATTGATTTTACTTCTCCAAACGTCTCACTTATTTCTCAAGAAATTACGATACATTATTTGTGAGAATACCCAAACCTTATATTAGGTATGAATTTTATTTTTTAAATTATCTACATAATTCTGGGATTATCATATATAAATGAAGCCTTCATTTTTCATTAGTTTAAGATGACAAAAAGATCATTTTTAAGACCATTATAAGACACCATGATTTTTATATGAAACTTATTTATTATATTCTACATGGGTTATTTCTGCAATTTTTTATTATAATATATATAGATCACATTAATTAAGAAATAATATGGGTTCTCCTTGATTTCTATATATCTCATTGGGAAAATAATTAAATCTCTAGAGATGACATGTTTTACAATACATTGGTGAAGATCATTGGTGATTTTTATGACACCTTGGTGCAAACCATTGTGATGTTTGTATGAATTACTAAAGTAAATGCATTATCCAAATTTCCATGTTATGATTCATGTTCTTTTATTTATGATTTTCATCATATTGTATTCTTTATTCCATAATGATATTCTCCTAGTTGATAAGAATATCTCTTGAGATCACATGTAAAATACTTCACATGTTTTCACTTAGTGGGCCTTACGCTCACCCTTTCCAATTATGTATTTCCCAGGGTTATGATATTTAATAAATTTACTTAAGATGAAACATGAAAATGAATTTAATGTGGAAGTTATTAATTTTATATGTTTCATGTGTTATGTACCTTATTTACAAGACAATAATCTTTAAAAGATTATTTGTTTTGTATAATTTAATGATAAGTTATCTAATAAAAGGGGGGATTCCATAGCTAGGATCAAGGGAAAATATAGTTATTTATTTGAATTTGGATTTTATAACATTAGGAAGAACCTTTGGTACAAGTAAAAATATATTATAACATCCTAGTTTTTTGGATAAATATTAAGTTACTGCTTTGGAGCAAGGAAATTCCTACTAAGATAAAAAAAAGTGGATGTGGCTCTAGCATATATATATCTAGAGGTAAAAACCAAAAACAGCACATTTATATAGAATTGATCTACAAATGGTCCATTAAATTGAACCTTGCTGCACTCTTATTTTTTTACTCCTGAGAGATATGTCTTGTCAATTGTAATCTTTTTATAAAATATTATGAAGGATTTAAAAAAAATATACTTTATGTTAATGAATAACATAATTATGTTCTAATACATAATATTTATTTACAAATATAATTTTATTAAATGAATATAATTTCTAACTAATGTTTTCTTCTTTTAAAAAATGGTTAAAAATATATAAACAACATAAATAGAGAGCACAATGGACCAAGTGTTGACAACCATTTGTTGGATGCCAGAATAGAAACCTTCATAAGAACGAGGAATCAACTTATTCATGTTATAGGAAATAACACAAATTATGCAGAGAGATAGAATTCACCATGAAGGTAAAAAATTAATATTGGTTCATTTGTTATTAAATATCCACCATCATCATGTGGATCTGCTAACACATTGACTGCTGAATAGTGGATAAGATCTATCGAAAAGATTTTTTTTATACTCTATTGTTTAGAACAATATAAATTCACTCTAACTGTTTACCACTTATAAGCCGAAGATGATCAATGGTGGGATCTTATCATACATATGTGGCTATGATGGTAGATTGAATCAATATAGTGTAATGTGTACAAGGGAATCATTTTAAAAAATTATCCCCCATTCAATGTGAATGAAAATGGAGAAGGAATTCATTGACATAAGAAATAAGTAAAATGAATAAGTATAATGATATTACATGAAATTCACAAAACATTACCATTAAACCTATAGATTTTTTATGGATCTTAATGATAAGGTTGATATATTCATTTTTAGACTAAAACCTCATCTATGGAAGAATCATTCCAAATGATTCAATGAAAACTGTGAAGAGATAATTAGGAGTGCTATGAATGTTGAACTAGTGTTTGGTGAAATCCCCTCATCTCCCTAATAAAATGAAAAAATATACTTTTTTATCCAAACATGGTGATGAGCTTCGAACAAAGTATAAGAGGAATGTAAGTGAAAATTTCCACATGCAGTAAATGTGGGATGATACATTTGGAGAACAGACTTATCTGAAGTGGGAAGTGTTACAACTATGGAAACAATCTTAGTAAGGAGAATCCAAAACATCTCTACACAAAAAACAATGGAAAGATGGTGACAGTTTTTCCTAAAAGCTAATTCTTAAAGTGTGGATTATATGGACACTATTTTATCATTGTCTAAATTGTAGGGCATTAGAGGGGAATCACCATCAGCCTCCAAATAGGCCTAGGGAGAATGGTCATGATTTTTTTATCACTATGGATGATTTTTATGCTCCAAATGATGTGGTGGTAGGTTCCCCCATTATTCTATCAATGATATAATATACATTCATTGATTCTAGTTCTATTCAATACCTTTATTTCCTCTCTTTTTTCAATGAATATAGAATCAATATCTGAACTATTAGAATGAGAGTAATCCATCATGGCTCCTTGTGGTTTTTTACATGCATCCAAAGTGTATCTAAAATATAGTATTTACATTGGTGATCAAAATATCATTGAAAATATAGTAGTAATTCACATTCTTGAAATCGATATTATACAAGGGATGGAATGGATCTAAATGTATAATACTAAGATCAACTTGAGATGAATGTAAATTTTAGTAGTATTTAATGTAAAACCTAGAGATTTTTTCAAATGAAAGATATATCGACTGTATAATTATCTAGAAAAACCTCCCATAGCTTTCCTTATAAATATTATTGGTGAATATGAAGAATTAATTGAAATAATATGAATATATAATGTCCACATAATTCAGGAATACAATGATTTATTTCATAAAGAGTTATCTGGAACTCCCCTAGAAATAGAGGTAGAGTTCTCCGTTGAACTTATGCATAGTTCCAAGACGTTTTAAAATAACATATATATAATAGAAAATGATGTAGTAGAGGAATTAATGAAACAAATACAAGATCATTTTGGGGAGGGGTTTAAATGACCAAATGGGTCTCTGTTGGGAGAACCTATTATCTTGGTGAATAAGAAGGATATATCAACGTGGTTATGCACTTACTATAGAGAACCTAATGATATCACATTGTAGAACAAGTACCCTCTTACATGAATTCATTATTTATTTTTAATTGTTCATGGGGGTAAATACATATCCATGACTGATATTGTATATATTTAAGATCAATTGATGTTGAAGAAATATGATATTCCCCTGAGAGGATTTTGATCGAGATTTAAGCATTATGAGTCTGTTTTTATTCCATTTGGATTGACTAATGATCCATCTATATTTATGGATTTTATGAAAATAGAGTCATTAAGGTCTACCATTATAACATTGTTGTGGTTTTTATTGAGGATATTATGCTATATTCCAAATGTCTTATAGAACATTATGACCACATAAAGGTTATATTGAAATAATTGAGGAAGAATGGTTATTTTGAATTTTTAGAGTATATGAATTTTTGTTAGAACTAGTTTCATTCCTAGGGAATACTGTAACCAGTGAAAAAATATGAGTTGAACTTGTAAATATAAAGGTTTTGTATAAGTTTCCTCATCTTATAATAGTAATTTAGATTCATATTTTCCATGGTTTATAAGTATATTATATGAGGGGTTTGAAACAAATTTCATGACTATTTAATACCATAATCATGTTAACTTGAAAATGGATCATGTTCTTCTGGGAAAAAGAGTGTGAATAATGTTTCCAAGAGCTGTAGAAGATTTTTGTTACTAACATAATTTAACTCTACCCTCTATCAGATAAGGATTTTTTATTTTTAATGATTCAACTCCAAAAGATCTTGGGTTCTTCTATGTGAATTTTTTTAATGTTATTTCTTTTCCATCTTGACAGTTGAATCCCCATGAGAATAATTATCCTACCCATGACATTGAGCTCACTATGGTTTTTTCCTATGAAGATATGGACCAACTATCTTGATAGGGTGAAATTTGATATAATTCTAGACCATCAATGTTTTAGGTATATTTTCACACAAATGTAATTGAACATGAGACATAGGATATGATCAAAACTTATTAATGACTGATTCATCAATTAATTATCACCGAGAAAAGAAAACAATTCCATTGATTAATTAATTAGGAAGGACTACGTTGTTCTGTAAATGAAAAAGATTCAAGGAGATCCTTTGATCAATGACCTAGTAGAACTAGAAATTCTAATCAAAATGGATGGTTCAAAATCAACCATGTCCTAAATTATTTATCATCATTCATTATGAGATAAGATTAAGAAATCTCATTGATAAGATCCTTTGTTATAGAAGAGGATAGTGAATGTGAAGAATGGGATGTTTCCTGAGTTCAATATTAATCCAGATGGTGTAATGAAATTTCATACAATGAAACGTGTTCTATCAATTTTAGAAATAAATATATATTTGATGGATAAAGCTCATATCTATATTTTATCTATAAATTATCGAAGTAAAAAAATGTATAGTGACCCTTGTGATCATTATTAGTGGGATAAGTTGAAAATGAAGATTTTCGACTACATTACTAGGATCCTGGTGTGTCAACAAGTGAAGGTAGAGTGAAATTTTTTTTAAGTGGTATTAAAACCACTACCAATACCAACATGAAATTTGGAAAATATCACTATATACATTTTCACCGGTATCATGTGAACATCCAAATGAAATAATGTGATATGGGTAACTTTGGGAAGTCTCATAAATACTATCCATTTTATCTCTATTTGGGAATATTTCTCTCTAGACCAACAATCCAAGAAATACATGATGGAAGTGGTAAGGATGCATGGAGTTCCATTTTCTATCATATTTGATCATGGTCCATGGTTCACATCAAATTTATGGGGAATTCTTCAACATACCCTGAGTACCATATTGAATTTTAGTATGGCCTATCATCCCAAAATTGATGGTCAATCTGAAAAGACAATTCAAACATTTTATGACATGATGAGAACATTCTCAATGGAATTTAATGTTTGATGGGGTCAAAATCACTCATTAGTTGAGTTCTTATAAAACAAAATATTCAAATCAATCTTTAAAATGGAACCCTATGAATCTCTATATAGTAATAGATTTAGAACTCTTAGTTATTGCGATTAGTAAGGTGAGAGGAGTTCATGGACCTGATCTTATAAAAGAGCTGACAAAAATGATCATTCCATCCAATAACACATAACTGTTGCTCAGAGTCGATAAAAGAGTTATGATAATAGCCTTCAAAAGAACATGGAGATTGATTTTGGTGATAAATTAATCCTTCTAATTTTTCCTTAGAAGAGAGTCGTGTGGTTTTGGAAGAATTGGAATCTCTTCCCCAGGAACATTGGCCACAATGAAATAAAGGATCACACAGAAGCAGAGGATTATCACGTTGAACATCCTCAAAATCTTGTTGAAGTTAATGATGTATTTCACATGTATTGAACTCTAATAATTGGATATATAATAGATATATCTAGGGGTAATATCCAAAAAAAACCAAATTTATTTAGACTCGAATGTGTTTCATCACCCATTGATGAGAACATGGGGGCTGAGTACTTCTTTTGGAGGAATACTTTATGAACATGGTTCTTCAATGAGGTACATATCCTTTAAATTTCATAAATTTCATTGTTTTGAACATATTATGGATCCCTAATGAGTTCATTGATGTTTTTGGTGTGTCATGGGATTGTTCAGAGAAAATAACACCATCATGTGGAAGAAATAACTAAGATACAGTTTTAGTAGAAATATTGTAGCACAGCCCACATGGTTTCTCCAAACTGACCAGGAAATTTCTATGGAAAAAATATGGTTCATAGATTTTTCTGACTACTATTCTAGGGCTTCCAACCTATTTTTGGGGTATACATCTATTATCATATCCATATATCATGGTTCACGCATTATTCTAAAAACTATTTGGAAAACGTAGTTAAGGATACTCTGGAAGAAGTGAGGTGTGCATGGTTGGAACATCATTTGGCCGACCGTGCAACCAAATAGTGTGCCTCATTAAATGTTTCTTAAAATGTTGAAATTTTCTTTAAACATATAATTAACTCACCATTTATCCATGTTTCTCATTAGCTGGGATAGTATGCTTTCTTTTCTTTATTTTTAATCTCTTAAACCCCTTTTCATAGGTTTTGACCCCAATAAATTTTCTAGAATCTAATTTTAATACTGTCAGATTCATTGGATAGTCATTGGTACATTATATAATATTTATTCTCATTTAAATATTCTTCATTCTATATTTTTTAAAATTTTAGTGTGAGATAATATGCCATATTTTCATGGAATTGATCTTTTATTATTTTTTCTTCCAATCCAGGAAAAATATTGGGTCGATACTAGATGAGTTGTGTTTTATAGAGTCATGTTTGGTGGTGTATAAATCATCCCTCAAATACTCAATACTTCAAATATTTTTGTTATTGTTATCATGTCATTTTAATCAATATTATCTTACTAAATTTATATTACAATACAATATTTTTTGAACTCATGTTTTAGATCCCATTCTATACATATATTTGATATCATTGGTGGTAGGAACATCAAACTCTATTAACCTAAATTAGGGTTTTCTCTCTTTTATTAATTTTGTGGTTTGTTATGACTATTTTTGTAACCATCCAGGTGGCCTATGGAGTGACCATGATAAGGTAAGTGTTAGTATATAATTAATTAATTATTAATTGTTAATTTATATCATCTGTACAGTATCAAAATATCCTCATAAGGCATGTGTTTCAAAATAATCAATAAATAATTAAATTTGATAATTTCCAATAGATTTATATATAAAACATGGTAACACAAATATTAATTGATCGATAATTGGGTGAAATTACTTAGCCTGTCTATTAATGACTATAGAAGGTAGGGGAATGAACGTTATAAATGAATATCTAAATAATTTGATAATTGGTTTCATTTCAAATTTTTTCTTGAAAAATATTATGAAATTCAATAGAATGAAAATTATGAATTTATCAAATGGAATGAGTATTAAATGGGATGAATTAAATAATGATATATGTATAAGATGCCTTTTGAAAATGAAAATTTATATATTTATAAGAATGGTTAGAATTGATCCATTCAAGGATTCCCAAGGGAATTCTTCCATCACATAGAGGATTCCATTCAAATTTAGGGATCCAGTTGACAAGAGAGATTACCACCATAGTTCATGGTCATTTTATAAGAGTGGATTCCTATAATTATGATGTATTATCCATTCAAAATATAATTTATATTATGATGCATTTGATACAATACTTGGATCCAGCATGATGCCTTCAATCACATGGAACCATGGATTCACCACATTGGGCCCATTTATTTATAACACTTTCGTACCGTGGATGTGATCCCTAGATTTGGTTAGAATTATTTACTATAGAATGACCTGGTAAATTACTGTTATACTACATTCAGACCGCATTTTCCAAAATTAATGTTATTACTATGAGTTGGATTGACCCCCTGATTTATAGTATTTCTTAGTTTTTAACATGGATACCCATTCATTTTAAACTTTATTATAGGATTACATAGTTACACCATAGATCATTCTACTTTTCATTATTATGTACAATATGGAAATCACTTGTTATAAAATGGATCATAATTAATTAAATTATTACATATTCATACTCATGATGGGGTTGAAGCAGGTATGGGCTATTTTCATTATTTTACTAACTTCACAATGTTTCAAAATATATACATTGTCTAAATTTTATATATATCATTGGAGGTGGACAACATATATTTATATCACCCCCAATTTAGGTTGTAGATGGTACCAAGTATGATTATATGCATGCATGTGTTGATAAATGGAAGCCTCCCACTTTTTACACTTGACTTTCTTGCATAAATTTTGATAAACCTTGGAAGAAGATGATCAAGATAATTCATGGGATTTAGGAAAGATTTTGAATTATTTTTTATTATTTTTTATATCATGTTTTTCATGAAAACATGTATACATATTTTTTCATTTTGTAGATACATGACATGACATAATCACTTTATGTATATGATACTGTTCATATTTGAGTTCATTATTATTTTATGGATGTTAATGCTTATATCTCATTTCCAGTTTTCTGGATCCATTATTTCACTTTTCTATATTCATTCATTTTTATTATTATAATACATCCCCTATGACATTAGGGCATAGTCTCCCCACAGACCCGCCCTAGGCCCTCCTTGCTTACCGAAACCCTCTAGCATATAGGATGTCTCAATTGACGCCATGTGACCCAAAAAAACTGGTCACATTAGAGTAGATCCAAGTTCATGATGTCAAACGTATTTCAAAAACTCATCATTTTTTGTTAAAAAACAGTAATGAAATTATCACCATGCTTTATAAAAATCCTATCATTTTCTATAATTATACAAAATCAACATCTTTTCACCCAATCATAAATTTTTATTTAATCTATGTTATAAAATCCAATGTGATGCCATTTATATCAATTCATGAAATTCTTTTATCATTAGAAAATTTGATAATGATGTGTTGAAAACTTTTATAAGTGTCTCAAAATAATCATGTACCCAAAAGTCCTAGTAACATAAGAATCACAATAAAAAAATTTCAATTCCTTTTATGCTCTATATTTCATGTTCCCACAATCATAATATTTTATAAAATACAAATATATTAACTAACACTAATCCCATAAAAAGGATATAAAATACTAATACCATTTTTTCCAAAATGATATTTGGACATTCCAAGAATGAAACCATTTATAACATCCCACACCTCAACAATTGGCTAGGGATGAGGCAGAGGTGGTAATAGCTTTCGATAAAATCACCAATACACCAATGGATTTAAATAAATTATAATGGATTGTTAAAAAAATGGTGGATTATTTTACCTTTTAAGTAAAAACATCCAAACTATATGACACAAACCAATTAAATCCAATTAATGATACATTAGTAAAAAATACAGCTCAATCGAAGAATAAAACCACAACCACATTAGAATAGAGAGACAAATAAATGATATGAAATACATCAATAGAGAAACATATTATTAGTTCCATGCTCCAAATCCATAATCCATTCCCATGGTATCATAACGAATCACTAAATAAGTGAGATACATTTCCTTTACATGGGAAATGATATATAACATCTACGAATTCAACATATTTCCCAAGTAGGGGTGAGTTTAAACATAATTAGGATTTCCCCAAATGACATACAAACTCACACCACTAGATAAAAAGATTCATTATAATTATATTAAAAAGTTTAACATGTATTTAATGATATTCATAACCAAACAAAGAAATACAAGGATATCTATCAAACAAGCCTTTAAACCATATTTCATATCACATATCGTACCAATTACATCTACACACACCCACACATACACATATACATGTGTACCATGGAAATACTTATACTCATGAGTGGTGATTCATCCATTAACCAACCTGTCACTTTGTGAAACATTTTTACTTGGCACACATCATGCCTTTATCCATCCATTTTGGATGGCAAAACTTCATTCCCTAACTCATCCCAAATACACAAGAACACACACCCACCATGATTTCCAAAACCCATGAAAATGATATGTACAACATTCTATTAGTTCATTATATAATTTCATTAAAAATTTTCCAACAATAAAAAATAATAATTTAAAAAAAACATCAGTTCAAAATCAAATACCAAAAGAACATTCCAAAAAACCAACCAATTTAAAAAAAATCAGAAAAAAACATTAAAGAGTTATCCATAAAATAACACAAGGTTTTCAGAAAAATTTATACCAATTAATTCAATGTGAAACTAGTCCATTATTCTCTAATAAAGGCATGTTAATAAGGAATCCATATACCACTCTAGCATTGGAGAAAATGAATAATGTTCCAACAACTTAAAAATCAACGATTAATCCTTTTAAATTTGACCATATATCATATTTCATTAAAACAAAAAATTTATAATTCATCATGATTATCATGATACATCATGTATCAATCCCCAATATATTAGATACACAATTCTAATAATGCATGGAATAAGAGATCTAAGAAGAATGATGAAGATTGTGCACATACTAGTGAATCTAGTTGTCTAATAGAATGTGGATCCACTAAAACATTCTCTGGAATAGAATGGAATCATCTCATACATATTTGGAGAAATATTATATCATATTAAGGTTGTATAATGGAAAACATATGCTCAAAAGGGATTAAAATGATTTATATCTATGAAATTAGAGGCCTACCAGTATGTTGCGCGATTATGACATACAATTTATCAAACCATACACTAACCATGTAGGTGATAATTCCTTTATCTAATCCTCTCAATGTTGGACCACATTGTTTGAAAAACCATTCACTAACATTTAATTTTCTACTATACCAAATAGAAATTGTCTCACATGGTTTATCCCAGTAATATTCGAGGTTTCTACAAAGTATGTGCCAACTATTCACCTTATTAATGACCTATTTTTTTCCTTTCATGGTTTCATAGAGGTGTTCAACAGTTTCTATCAACTCTTTTAAAAAATTGAACTGACATAAAATTCACCATCTTGAATCAAAATCCCTCTAAGTCACCCAAAACATTACCCAATAATTATATATATATATATAATATATAAATATAGGGTTGACTACCAGAAATTGGGGGTGGCACACATGACCCTCTCAATTTGGAATCCTCGTTTTATAGTGGTTCAAGGTGTTATATTAAAATATTAGGGCCTAATAATAGAGTTAATATATCATATTACCTTTTTTATCTAATTTAGATGATTTATTGTTCAATGTTGTTGTTCCTTAACTCTGTCGAAACATTTAGGTTACTTTTTGATTAATATTATGGTGGTCAGGCTTTATTGTGATTACATCCTTCCTATTCATGTTTTCACAATCAAAGGTGACATATTTCACCTCAACCTCCATCAATTTGATGTTTTATTTACATCCCTCATGGTATTAATATCTAAATGTTTGATTACTTATTGTTTCTAATTGTTTTATTTGGTTAATTATAAAAATGTATTTGTTTTTATCATAGTTTTCCCATGAATTGTAACGTATTGAAATTGAAATATATTAAAAAAATGTTCTTATTTTGAATATTATTTTTTTTTTATTTTTTGAACATTAGGATTTATTTTTATGAAATTCATGTGTAATTTTAGAAAAATGTATTGTGGCATTGAAAATGTTCTCTTTAAAAACATACATGGGATTTTACGTGGAACATGATATTACATGTACAATAAAATTATTTAAATTTTATTCGAAAATATTTAGTGTATATTTGAAATGGTTTTCCCCATTTGGGTTGAGAAAATTAAAGATATTTTTTTAATCCATTTGTATTCATAATAATGGTGTTTTTGATTTCATAAATAGTTTTCAAAGGCTATAATAGTGAATTTTAGGGGATTTATGGAATTATATGGGTTGGGAAAAATCACTAGTAACAGTTTTAAATAGTTTTTCTGGTTCGAATGTTCTTTGACCCTAGATGGGTCGAGAAACTATGTGTGGGGTGTGGTTTTAGACCCTCTGATATTTTAATGAAAGTGGTGGAATCTTTAAATTTATTATTTAATTTTTTTGGAGACTGATTAATTAGAATGGTTTTTTAAATGATTTAGTGGAAAATATTAATTAATGATATTAGAAATAATGGTTTGAATAAAACATTAAACCATTAAAAATTTTACACGTCATTCCAATAATATTTTTATAATGGATCCTTTTTAAATTTAAGTGTTTTTATAAATGGAATGTGTGAAACCCAATTCGGGTCTCGTTGATTTTGAATTTATTTTTAATGTAGCCCATGGATTAATACATGAGTTTTTTATTTGATTCCCATGCTTGGGTGTATGTTTTGTGATCTATCTAGTGGGGATGTAAGAGGTGTGGTTTATTTCCGATTTTTGAAACATAATAATGTGATGGTTTATTTTTTTATTCATTACCCATGTTCATTTTATATTTCCTGGGTTTCCTAGGAATTTTTTAGGTTACATGTGTAATGTAAAAACCTTGTTATGTTTGTGGGTCATATATATATTGTTTCTTGGAAACACTATGATGGTTATTCTAGAATGGGTAGTAAGCCTTCGTGATAAAAAATTTCTATGGCCTTGTGGAAATTATATTTCCTAGAAATTTATTTTCAACTATTTTATGTGGATTCTGAGGATGTTATAAGTATATTATTATCATCCAAGGTTTCTTTTCATCTGTATGGGTTGGTATATATTAATCCTTAGTTCTTTTCCCATGACACAAAATCCTATCAAGAATGATTTAGGGGACCATGTTTGTATTATATGTTTGTGTCACTTATTAATTATTTTATGGTATACCAACTTCATTGGTTCTATTAGCATGCTTTATTTCCTGATTAGTATCATGTGTGCATATTTTATCATATTTATATTCAATGGATTATTTTTAAATGGACTTTTAAATTTATTTTAAGTGTATATTTTTTTTATTAAAAGGATGTATATAATTATGAAACCATTGAATTAGATTTCGTTCCATTTTATATGTTTTTAAATATTTTATAGATTTTTTTTGAAATCATTAATGTGGGTTTCTTAATATATTCATACATCAGTGTTTTGGATTTAAGAAATTATATGTTAAGAAATCAGCTATTGGTGTTCACTAATTTAAAAAAAACTATATATAAAATGAAATATTTAATTGAAATTAAAACTAAAAAATAGGATTAATAATTATATTTTCATAATGTGGAATAGTGGTTGGTATTGTATATAGTTCATAGATTCTCACACCTACATTAATTTCATAGTTTCTGGTTCTGGGTTCAGTTTGTGTCCACTCATTAGTGAATTTATTGACTTTTGGGATTGAGGATAGTTTTTTATTTTATCACATTAGGCATGTGGTACTTATTACCAAATTTGTTTGGACCGACATTTATATTTATATAATTCCTTGTGTATAAAACATTATGTGATTTTAATTATCTAACATGGATTTTAATAACTTATATGGATGAATGTTTGAGATATCTATTAGTGGATGAAGAAAAGGAATGTGGAGGTCTCTTTAGGCTAATTAATATGATAGGTAGATAGACTCGGGGTGAGAAGAGAGATTGATTCTTTACATTTATTTAATACAATATAGGATTTTATGCATATCGTATTTTGAGTGAATGTCTTTTATATATACTATTCATGATAATGTTTCATTATTATTATAATATAGTTTTTTACTTTCATTATAGGATGAAATTGTTCTTCATTGGGTTCTTTTGATTCTGGAACAATAGTTCCTACACTATTAGGATCCGGAAATCCATTCATGCTTGTGGCAGATTATTTTAGGTGTCATGATGGATGATAGATTACTCAATCTTGTTAAATTAATTATTATATTAAAAAAATTATTTACCAATCAATAATATATATGAATATTATCACATAATGTGTTAATAATATTAATAGTAAGGATAATTATTTTAAACTAATTTTAAATGAAATCTTGTATAATTTCAACAAAAAAAACATGATCTAGTTTTAATAAACACGTCAAACATAAAACATTGTGGTGACTCTCACAACTTTTTGGTTTATGAATTAGTATATATATCTAAAAAAATTCACATTTAACAATATCCACTAATCATTATATAAAACACCCCAATTATTTTTCAATAAATTGAAACATAATTATTCATTATTATTGTATTTACTGCCAATTTTTTATACACACATTAATAAAATTAATTTTTTTAAGGAGAATTCAATTACCCTATCGGCTTTCATAGAATTGAAAATAGTTTTGAATTTCAAAATCTATAATTACATGATAAGATAATCCTGAAAAAATAAGTGATATATAATCTATATAATGGTTTATAACATGAGGTCAATAAAATACACGTATATCTCTAAATGATCATGAACTCTATAAGATATATCATTATACGTCATATAAGTGGTCATATAATTCATTTTCAATGATATATAGGGAGAAATAGCCATTGAATATACCAATAGAGTATAGGTGACATCATATAATCATGACTCTATAAAATAGACGAACGTTATTAAATGAATATATCACATGTTATTCATAGAAGTAGATACTCATGTCATTTATCACTAAAATATATATATATAGAAAGTCATTGTACTGTTATAATAAAATAAGTTTCCTCAGTGTCATATATGATATATAAGAGTAAAAATTCTATATTTGTTTAACATAATTGTTGGGATGAAAAGAACATACATAAAACCACCTTCTTATTTAGCCTATACAATGCCATAAAAAGGTATAAAATTTTGAATGTGTAGTTTGTAATTACCATTCCCATCAATGTTAATAGTGATTCATATGATTTATACTCCCGTAATAATATCAATGAGTGTATAAGATTCTATGTGATATAATTTGGATAGTAAGTCTAGATAATAGGACTAGAATAATTAATTCATGAGTCCTCTCTATGTCATATATATGATATTATTTTTTCTAATTGTATCATTTCATCATAACACATAACACTCAATGATAATCATAGATATTGAACAAATAATTTTCACACATTACGAAATTTTTTTCATTTCTCTTTTTATATATTAAATTCAACACAGAAGGAAAAATTATAAATTATAATTTCCATTACTATAAACCATGATACATGTACTTTACAATAATCATTACACCCAATATCTCCTATATCTAATACATATATACTTCACCTGATCATCATGTCTCTGTTGTATTAATGAAATTTTTAATGGACCTAAATCACTCTTATCTATATACATTACATACATCAATAAATATCACATAATGATTTCTCAAATGATTTGTATTTTTAATTGACGTGTTTTGTCTTATAGTGAAATAATGTTTTCTTATCCTAAGAAATATATCTATATTTTCATTATAAATATAAATTAATAAAAAAATTATAATAATATTCTCATGTTTAGTAATGAAATTCTTGATCCATACAACTATATTCATAGCATCTGATGAAAAAATATAGTTTATCATTATTTCTGAGTCAACCATGGGGACCATTTTGAAACTCTTATAATAGATAACTCAATCGTTATAGAAAATATTAATAGTATATTTATATTTAGAATCATATTGTTTTTATAGAAACAAATTTATTTGTTCTACCCAATAAACATAACCTCATTCGCCTTTAAATACCAAGTACATATCATCATATCATTCCAAGAAATTTGGATATATATTTCACAAACCAATCTTCAAACTCTCATAATGAATAGATTTTAATAAACATATTATGCTAAAATAATAAGGGACATCAGGTCAGGAACTAGACAAGGAATATAACATATCCATTTTTCACTATTCTAACACAATATAAGAACATAAAGTATCGTATAAAACAACTCCTAGAATACTTGTAAAAAGAACTTCTTAGAGTTCAAAACATAGAATAGATTTATCACTTTTCCAATATATGTTTTCTAACATTGTATAAGAATCCTATTTGTTCTGTATATATAAACAATTATACCCAATATATAGGCTCTATAACCTATTTCATTAAATGAAAGTAGTTATCTTAACCACATCAATAATGAATATTATTTGGATAAATTATTCAGAATTAGTATTTTTATTCCCACAAACAACCCATTTCTACCATTATAATATAACAAACACAATTTTATACACAATGAATATTATTTTTTTCATTATGAATAAATAAATTCTGATTACATTATAATAATGGTTGTTAAAAAATAATGAATCATGATTCTATCCATAAATGTATATATACAACATACATACTTTATTAAAATATTTTGACTCACAATAATATTGGATTTTATTATATGGATTCCGTCTATAAGACCCCCAGATGTTCATATATTAATACCTTTATATAAAAAATTTTACTCAACATCATTCTCTAAACTTGACCCCAAACATTAATAGAACTCAATATATTTATATAAAATAATATTATTTATGAATGACCATTAAAACCAAGAAACATAATTAGAAGGAATGAATTAGATATAAAACATTATTAAATATTTTTATAATGAAAATAAAGGGCATATTTAATATCAATTAACATCCCATAGTTTACCAAAAAGGACTAATAAGATCAATTATTATTCTTCATTTTTTTAAATTTTCTTTTATTTGAAATTCATTTATATTTCATGAAAGATATGATTAATGTAGATAAATTAATTTTTATAATTTTAATGACTATGAACCAATTAGGCAAGATTTTGGGGTTGCATTATAAAATTGGTTTTCTGATACATGAAATCACATAAAAAGGAAACATTAGTTTAGTAGTCTTGGTAAACTAGATGAATACATTATTTATATATTAATTTTAATAAAAAAATTAAAATATATATATTGTTAAGAATATATTTATTCCCTCTAGGATATAATTTCATATAATTCATAGTACACTTCCTGGATTCTATGGAAAGGAAAAAAATATTGGTGATCTTAAATGATTTATAAGGGTTACGTACAATAGATGATACCATGAGTAAATAAAAATAATCAATAAATAAAGGTATTTAACTGCACACACAAGTCAATTAATAAATAACATCAACATTAAAAATAGATAATGCATATTCAATATTTAATGGTAATTAATATAACAACATTATATTTAATTATTAACGATAATATACTAATTACATAATCCATGATCAATTTAGAAATGTAAATAATTGAAAACCCATTCCATTCAATCAATAAATTATTTACAAAATGAATCCCTCGGTAATATTATTCTAATAAAACCATGGATAATAATAACTGATGACTCAATGTATGAAATTCCAAATATTTAATTTCATGATCCCATATATTATGATATTTATACTACAAAGAATTTTCAGCAAGAAGATTGTAAACAATGGGTAATGCCCCAATTAATTTTTAAATTTAATTTCTCTCATGAGAACCAATGATTCAATTAGGGGAAATTTAAATTTTCCCAACCCATCATTATATGTCAGAAAAATTCTTCATATATCGAACTCGAAATTTATTTCATTAATAGTTAATATTGTTAAAAAATACCAGTATTGATTATAGAATAAGAATTATTATACGTTTTCCCTGGTTATTCAAATAAAATTCATAATCAATCACCACATATAAATATTAAATACATTTTCAAAAAAATTAATATCCCTCAGAAATAAATTATATGGAATGTATTGAGAAATATTGTAACACCCCGACACCAGTTTCCCAAAGCTAGTGAATTATTTAATACATTGGAATAATTTGGATAATGTTTTATCTTGAAGTAATGAATTAGATTAGTACATTTGGAAAATAAGATACATACATAGGATCAAAATTACAACTTGAAATGAAATACAATATGGAAATTCCTTTGAAAACTTCCATAAGTCCAAGGATACCACCTTAGTTCATTCAAAATTTACTTCTTCACATCATTTAAAAATATACCATAATAAAGGGGTGAGCTCTGATTCTATGTAAGGGTATGCAATACAATGGAAGATATCATAAACATGAACATTAGACATAGTGAATAACATAAAACACATGCCTATAAAAATTAACTTCAACATATTATGGTTGGAATAAGGGATGAATAAATAATGTCATAATAATGCATAATCAATATTATTTTACAAGTAAAATATAAAAATAGAATTTAAATTAATTGTTTAATAGTTATTTAAATTCTTAATGCCGAACATTATGAAATATACTATCAATTCCTTAGCTAAGACATTTGAAAATAAATAAGGGCTTAGCCAAAACCATATCTGAAAATGGTCGAGGCCTCCAAAAATTCCTTATCTATTTTGTCTCATGATACTTACTAATATATTTAGAAGATATAATGGGCCCCACCCATATCTTTTTATGTACAATTAATTCCTCATATGAAACGGGGTTAACAAGAACAACAAGAACATATGAAATTTCATTTTCTAATTTGTATACATAAACCCTAACCATTCTAAGTGTTGTGGAGAATAGTTTTATGATAGAACATCCATATTCCAACTAATCATAAACCATTAAATTTTTTAGATGATATCATAATATATTAGTCCTAATTATATAAATTATTTAATAATAGTGTTGATGTAGATATGATCACTCTTATTAAATCATAGACAAATTCTTACGATAAATACTCATTTACTTTGAAAATAATAATTATTTAGGAAAAATATTTGTATAAAAACATAAGATAAATAATATTTTTTCATGTTATAAAATTATTTATTTTATAAAAATAATTATGGTAAAAAAAGATTATAGAGTGTTCTTGAGCGTAGGTACGAATTTGAGAAGTTCCCTTGAAATCGGGTTGTACTTCATGAAAAAGTTTTGAAAGATCGTTTTAAAGCATGTAACTACCCAATAAATAAAGAAATATTTTGGTTGGTACACATATATAGGACATTATAACATTATTTTCGAGGAATAAATAATAATAAATAATAATTTAATTGAGGTAAGTACAAAATAAGATAAACCTAAATGAAAATGGATGTTTGTGTAGAAATCATTACCCTTATGTATGATTGTATTCTACCATGGACCTTAATGACGTGGTTAGTAAAATTAAATCCATTAATTTAATAATTTATAACCTTATCTACATATATTCTATTCATTAATGTTTTATTATTTTCATTTATATCCAATAAATAGGTCAAAAGATTGGATTTCATCGTTCCAGAGTGTTTGTTTTATTGATTTCATGATTGGTTCTATTGATTATAAGAGTATGGAAGTTCATATAAATGGGACTTAAAGTAAATAATTGAAGTTTTTTTGATATTAATGTTCATAAATATGGTTAAATTATTATACAAGTAATTTTTATATTTTGTGTGAGGATGAATCATTAGATATAACATTAATGATAATCGATTGGATTTTTTTGAGCAGTTTCGCTAACAACAATCTTATTTTGATTTATTATTTCACATAATGTGTGAATATTTATTCTAGAACATTATATAAGATAAAATAATTAATTAATGATATTTTTAAGCCATAAATTTGGTTTCATGACAAGACATGATTATTTTAATTGAAATTGAAAATCCTGCATCCTAGAATGCGATAATGTAACACATCTCGGATTGTGTTTCCATTTTTCTATAAAAGGAAGGTAAAAGAGAGATTAAGATGATTTATTACATAAATGTAAAAATAATAATATTTTAAAGGTAATATATTTATCCTACCTTTTTTATTAGGGGATTTTTGGATATTAAAATAAAATAAATGAAATTTATAGAAAAAATTTAGAAATCCCTTGTGGAAATTTCAGATCCTAACGATGTCAATTTAGAATACATAAATTATGTTGATGAGATAAAAATGGTGTCTCTATTAATTTTAACATAATATCTATATTAAGGTAGATATTTAATGATATATCCAAATACAAAAAAAGTAAATTAAAAAGGAATAACAAAAAAGGATTCCATGAAATGGAAATGGTAGGTAGGTTCCCTTATATTGTAGACTAACTACTAAAACATGAATGTTGGGAACTTGGGGACATGATGAAACCTTTGGAGGATCCATGTGAGGATAACATACTAGATTATAGAGGATTATGAATTTTAAATGAAATAAAACAAATTAAAGGGAGGGTATTTATAGTTAAAGGGAGGGAGTTTTTTTTATTAATTTCCAAGGACACCACATTAGTTGTATTTAAAAAATCATGGGCTTCCCCATGGTATTTTCCCATAGTATTAGCCACCTGGGATACCTCATATAATATTTTAATGTTCACAAGTCTACATGAATTTTATATTAATTTTTACATCATTATGATTTCATTAAACTAATAGAAAATTCAAAACTATATTTTTACTATTCACGTAAAACAAAAATATTTTATAAAATTCTCTTAAATTCAGCATAACCAAATATCGATATTCTAAATTCAAAAATGTACTCCATTTTTTGAAAATATTTTTTTAGATATTATTAATTTATTTTTTAAATATAATCATAATTTATCTAAAAAATAAAAAATTTAAAACTATAATTCATTTTATATCACCTTGAAAAATTAATCAATATCTAATTATCTTATAAACATAAGACAATAAAATTATAAAATCATTTACCATTCATAATGTTCATACTACTATATATTATACTATTCATATGTGTATGTTACTATTCACTAAAAATGTAATTTGATCATATCACACATAATACATATTACTCATCGCAGCCATGCATGCTAGTTTCTTGAAATTATAAATAGTGATGTCAAAAAATTATATCTAATGGACAGGTTTTAAATATCTACTATAAATACAAAAGTATTTTTTCATAGACTCTATGTTGAATGAATTCTATAATAAATTGATTTCTAAAACCATGGGGTGTCAAATTCATCCCCCTTATGAAAATTGCATACTCAAATATACCAGAATGTTATCTTAGAAAAAGATTTTGGTAAGACTTTATCATAAGTTCCTTAGTCTTCCACATTTCCCCTTAAATATTATGAATTTTCTAGTATACCTTTACCAGTAGAGTTTCCCAATTCCTAAACACATGTTCATTAACTTCCAGAATCCAGATAGGCTCTTCATTGTAGAATAAGTCTTGTTCCAATTTGGTACCTTATCAAGTGAGGAAATGTGTTGGGTATGGAATGTCCTTTCTCAATAATGAGACATGGGAAAAATTTTGTAACATAGAAAGGTAATGAGAAATTTGCAAATGATAATCCAAAGCTCTAATTCTCTCTACAATTTTAAAAGTGACTATGCACCTGGGGATATATTTTCCTTTATTTTGAAATCTTATGAAACCCATCCAAAGAGATAGTTTCAAGAAAACATGGTCTCTCTCTTGAAATACAAAATTCATCCTTTGATAATCATTATAACTTCTTTATATACATCAATCATCATTCATATGGTTTTTAATATTATTTAACGTTGTTTTAGTTTCCTATAAAATCTATAGTCCTACAAGCTTCCTTTCACCAACTTCATCCCAACATGTTGGTGCACGACATCACATTCTGTACAATGCTTCATATGGTGCCATTTGAATACTGCAATGGAAACTATTATTGTATGAAAAATTAAAAAAAGGTAAATACTGATCCCTCATAACTTGAATGTCATGCGAGCATGATCTCAACATGTATTCTAATATTTGGATCATCCATTCTGTCCGCCCTTTAGATTGTGAGTGATAAACAGTAATGAAAAGAAGCTCAGTGTCCAAAGATTTCTGAATACTTTTCATTAATTTCGATGTAAATCTAGGATCATAATAATAAATAATTGAATGAATTTCCCCATGAGGTATTTCAACATCATTTATATAGACTCATTCAATGTGATCAAGAAGAAAATCCTCCCATATTGCATGTAAATGTGTGGATTTTGGGTGTCGATAAACAATTACCCATATTGCATCATTCTTTCTTGGATTTTTGGTTAATCTAATGAAAAGAAGTCTTGTTGTGTCATCCCATTTTCATGAAGTAATAGGTATAGGGTGCATGACTCCTCCAGACTGATGTATTTCATCCTTCACCTGTTGACTGATAAAACATCTTAATACATAATTAAAAAATTTCTTTCTTCATGTTATCCCACCGGAAATGGTCCTTCAAATATATATTCTCCTTAGTGATATCAGGATTTATAGAAAATTTAAATCTATAGGAATAATTAAATAACTCTCTCCTTAGTTCAGGTATAACGCGAACACAAAGCCTCTTCCCAGACATCAGAATTACATCCCCACATATGAATTCTTCGAACATCCCATCATTCACATCATTAATATTCTTTTGAATATCCTCGTCATCAGGATGATAACATTTAATCGTTTTCAATAAACAATATTGGGAAACAAATTTATAAATTAATGATGTTTACCCTCATTTGATGATTCACATATCCATCCTCTCAATATTAGTGTACATAAGATCCTTATAAACTATATTTTTGTTTAGAACTCCCTGATGCTTCCTACACAATGCATCAGCTACATTATTTTCTTTTCTAGTGTGGTAGTGTATGGAAAAATCATAATCCTTGAGAAGCTAGAAACATATCCTTTTCCTAATGTTGAGTTATTTCTATGAGAAGATGTATTTCATCCTCTTATGATTACTATATATCTCACATTTTTCACCATAAAGATAATTTCTCCATATCTTCATAAAAAATATAAAAATTACTAACTAGATTTCATGGGTAGTGTAGTTCTATTCATTAGGTTTAACTACCATGATGCATTGGAAATAACATTATCATTCTTCATTAGCACACATCCATGTCCGTTCTTCAATGAATCGCCATAGTTCACAAATCCACCATTCTCTGATGGAAGAGTCAAGATCAGAGCATTCACTATACTTCTATTAAATTAGTAAAAGTTTTCTTCATATTCTTTTCTCAATACAAACATAATCCATTTACAAGTATGTTTGGTTAATTTTTTTGTCTAATTGAGTGATGTTCTGACTGAAATGTTGATAATAATATTCTTTACCAATATAACTATGTACCTTAGTTATGTTCATTGTAGTAGGGCATTCTAGAACTGCCTTTGTCTTTGCAGTATCAACTTATATTCCATCCTTAGATACAATATGTCCATGAAAAGAATCTATTGAAAGTAAGAATTCATATTTGTTAAACATCTCATATAAATCGTTTCTTCTAAGAGTCTTCAAAATAATGCACATGTGATTCTCATGTTACTGGTATCATTTGGAGTATAGCATGATATAATCAATAAATATAAAGAAAAGTCCTCAAGATATTCCATGAAAACTCTATTTATCATATCCGTGAAAATAGATGGTTCATAAATTAGTCCAATAATGTAACGTCCCCGACCCAGGTGCCACTAAACTGGTGCTCTAATTTGGGTAGTTACATGACCTAAAGTGCACATCCATGTATGCTAAAGGTTTCCGACTACCGTGAGGGTCCAATAGGTCATGTGGGGAGAGTATACCCTTGAAACCAGAGTAAGATACATAAGATAATAATTTAAATAGAAGAAACATAAGAAAATAATCAATAACATGCATAAATAATCAAATCCCAAAACTAGGTACAATAAAAAACAACAATAAATATCCCATTCCATGATACAATGACATCTGAAAAAAACCCAAAATAATGAAAATAGTATAATACATAAAATGGTATGGATTCTATGTCTGGAACCTCACCCAAACATGGGCCATATCTAACTCATCTCCCTACCAAAGGGCCTTTTCCCATGTCCTGACCTGCAAGCATGAAATCTTCTCGGCTACCCAATGGAAGCCCGAGAAGGGTGTGAGTATAACTCAGTAGGCCTTCACCAATGGTGTTTACAAAATATCCAACTAAATAAAATGGTGCATGGAAGTAATAAATGTAAACAAGTAAGGATAAACTTTCTATTTGGCCATTCTAGACTATGTTCATTTATTATATACTACCATGGAATCTGGGTTCACTACATAGGCATTTCATTATTAAAACTCCCATATTTATGAGTTCAATGGATTAAGAAAATTTATTGTTCTCAGGAATATGTAAATACAATCAAACCCTATCTCACTAGGTGTCACATTCTATCAATCTCACAGTCCTCACCTCGAAGCCTCCATCTGGATAGAATGGAACCATTAGGGGAATAGAACTATATCTCCTTCCCTAACTCATGCATTTAGGGGCAGAGCTAGAACCTCAGTCCAACTCTACTCGTGGGCATAAACCCTCATGTCGATACCACACTCTTTCAATCCATGTGCACATTCGTATTTATCATTCACCATGATTAACTACATCCCAACAAGCATAGCCAACATCATTTACAACATCACAACAATATTAGTAAATGGGAAAATTAACATTATTAATTCAATCCATTGACATATTCATCACTTATGGTACTTAACCCTTTCACCCCATTTCCCATTTCTCAGGCCTATCTCACTATGTAAATTCAAGTAATAAGATAATCCACTAGGTTTTTCCCATTAATCCATATTATCATTTTTCATGTCAACCAAACAAACCCTTAGGCCATTACACAACATATGTGTATTACTAAACATAAATTACACATCCTTCAATCGTAATGATTCATTCATTATGAAATCTATATTCTCACACAACAGCCTACCCTTACACAACAATCTATAGGTCCGGGTAATATCAGCACACCATTAGGGTGGACCTAATTTGGTCGAGTCATCCTACTTGCATCCCATGGGGATTAAGAGGGGATAAATTATCCATTATGACGCCACTAAATCACCTCATATCAAAGGCACCAAGAACTCTTCGAAAGAGAGAGAAAACCAAAACCCTACATTCAAAAATCAATAAAAAACCTAAGGGATATAACTTCTAGATCACCGACATTGAATCCGTTGGAAGATGCACTTCCAACCGAAGCCTCATATCTCAATTCAACCAAAACATGATGCTTTACCATAAAACTAACCAAAATTGAACTATTAGAGAGCTTCAGATGAAGAGGGGAGAGAAATAGGAACCTTAAGCAAAAAAGAAAATCAAGTGGGAGATGAGCCTTACCCGGATCATCAATACGCAGCTTATGGTGTTCCAAATGTCTTAGTAATGATGAATATTGGTCCTTGGGAGATCTTTCTCCCTTTAGATCATAATTATGGCTGCAAAAAAGGTTGGGAAATAAAATCCCAGATGGGATATAAAATCCCAGAGTGGCCAATATGTAATTTTTTAAATGTTTTTTGGTCGCATGGTTTACCCGTAATGTTTTCCAAACCATGTAGATGATTCTGTACCAAAGAACCCCCTCACATGGTTTACCTACAAAATTTACCAAACCGTGTGCAAACCATGTGAAGGCTATTGTCTGAAAATCTTCCACTTGCATGGTTTACCTAGACTACCCGCACGGTTAGCAATAACCATGCGCAGACTGTGCAACTATCCCAAAAAACTCATTTTCCCCATTTTTCGTGTGCTGATCGCCCGAAACACTCCCAAGCCTCCTCAATAAATTGGAAAGAACATAAATATAAAAAAAAGGAATAAACAGAAATGTATGTAAAATATACCTTACAAATAAATCAGGGATCTTACAAACTCCCTTCTTTATAACGGCTCATCCCCGGACCACTCTTCCTGAGCATTATTGAGTTTCTAAAGAAAATATATCAGGCCATTGGACTGGTATATCAGATTCTCATTCCTAAGATTCTTTCTGAATGTTTCCATGTTTCCATAGAATACAAACTTGGGGAACAAATTTTCCTTACAAAACCATCTCACTATGATCCACAATTCAAATCGGGTTCTCTTTAAGGGAGGCATCAACCTCAAACTCAACATCCTCAGCATTTATCACATGTGACAGATCTCGGTGATACTATCAGTGTTGTGAAATATGTACACAATCATAAATCCCGCTATACTATTATGGAATATCCAATCAGTAAGCCACCTGTTTGATTCTCTCCCTAATCTCAAATGGACCCACATATCTAGGAGCCAACTTCCCCTGCTTCTGAATTAAACAAAAACCCAACATTGGAGACACCCGAAGAAACACACTATCACCCACCATGAACTCAAGATGTATAAAAATCTGATATTCATATAAATTATTCCTACTCTAAGTTGTTTCCATACACATTTGAACCAAATGAACCTTCTCCAACATCTCCTACACAAGACTAGGACCTAACATCTCAGACTCTCCAGTCACTAACCAACACTATAGTGATATACATTGACTCGTATAAAGTGCCTCAAAAGGATCTATTTGAACTGTATAATGAAAAAAATTAATCCATGAAAACTCCCCACTGACAAGTGCCTTTCCTACAAACCACCACAACCAAGAACACATTCTCTCAAAATGTCTTCTAATACATGAATTGCACACTCCAACTACCCATCAGTTAGTTGGTGGTAAGACATACTCCAAAACACCTGGGTACCAAGTGCCTTTGGATGTCCCTTCCATAAGTTCAAGGTGAAACAAAAGTCACAATATAAAACTATGGTTCTCAAAACACCATGCAACCATAATATTTCTTGAACATACAACTCCCCCAACAGGTCTACTGTATATCCTGAATCGGCAACAAATGGGACACTTTGGTCATCCAATCGACCATCACCCAAATGGAATAATTCTCTTGAGGCATCCTCTGAAGACCCACTATGAATTCCATCATGATTTCATTCCACTTAAACTCTAGAATAGGAAACCACTCCAACAATCCACCTGGGTGCGGATGTTCAGCCTTCCCTGGATGAAAGTTAAGGCATCATGCCACAAAACTAACCACCTTCTTCTTCATTCCTAGCCACCATAACCACTTTCGTAGGTTGCGGTACATCGTAGTCAATCCTAGATGCACTTCCCACTTTGATGCGTGGATATGGAACATCAAATCATCATGTACATCAATCGGCACCACAACACGAACCTGAATACAAGAAACTCCATTTGTGCCAAAGGTCCAGCCATTAGGTGACTTCTTGCCATTAAGACATTCCTTCATAACCAAGCACTTCAGATCTACCAACTGACTCTCTTTAACTCAGCTAAAAAGTGTGGCCTCAACTGCTATAGATGCAAGGGTCATCTAATCATGCCCCTATTATACATACAAATGAATCTCCGCAAACAAGGCCATCATCACTCACTCTAAACTGGATTCCTGAATCACATGATTCTGAGTATTCCAGCTAAGATCATTGACAATATTCACTTTTCTCATTGTGTAAACAAATTCAAAATCAAAAGACTGCAATTACACGACACACCGTCACTGAAAGAGATTCAAAGCCCATTGAGATAAGATGTATTTGATAAATTTAGGGTTAGTATACACTGTAAAGGGTTCTCCCAACAAATAATTCCTCTATCAATTTAAGGAATGTATCACAACAACTAGCTCTAGGTCCTGAGTAGGATATTTTCTCTCATGTGACCTCAACTGCCTCAACCCATAAGCCACAAACCGATCATCATGTATCAACACATCCACAATTCCAACACCAGACGCATCACAGAAAAATGTATACCTTTTACATAGTTCGGCTAAGATCAAAATCGGTGTGTTGGTCAATAGATTCATCAGCTCTTAGATATCATTCTCACAAGCCTATGATGAATCAAACTTAACCCCCTTCTTGGTTAGGCCTATTAGCAGTGCTTCCAAATGAGTGAAGTCTCTAATATACCTTCGGTAATAGTGTAGCAATCAAAGAAAACTCCAAATATCAGTGATGTTCTTGTGAAGCTCCAAAGACACCATAGCCTGAACCTTTTCTGGATCCACTGACATGCCTGAATTAGATATTATATGTTTTAAAAAGTGAACCTCATCAATCCAAAACTAACATTTTGATAACTTAGTTTAAACAATATGTGCTCTTAGTGTACTCAAGATGATGTCAAGGAGTTTGGAATGATCGTCATGAGTTCGGGAGTACACCACGATGTCATTGATGAGAAAAAACACAAACTAATCTAGATATGAGTGGAATATCTGGTTCATCAATTCCATTAACGCAACTAGTTCATTGATCCAACCAAATTTCATTACCATGAAATAATTCAACTTGTAACTACATTGAAAATTAATCTAAGGTATGTCTGAAAGATGCACCCTCAACTGATGGTAATCCGATCTTAAATCATTCTTTGAAAACACTGAGGCACCTCTGAGCTGATCAAATAGGTCATCAATTCTAAGGAGATGGTATCAGTTCTTAACTGTCATCTAGTCCATTTTTCAATAATTGAGGCATAGCCTCAATGATCCATCAAACTTTTTAACAAGAAACACTGGAGATATCAAAGGTGATGAATGAGGAAGTATAAAACCCTTACGTTCTAATTATTTTAAATAAACCTTTAGTTCATTTAGATCTTCTAGAACCATTCAGTAAGGTGGAATGGAAACTGACTCTACTCCAAGAAACAACTCGATCGTAAACTCAAAATCTCTCTTTGGTGGTAACCCTGAGATGTCCTTAGGAAACACGTCCTAAATATGGTCCCCAACAGAAGAGAATACTAACTGTCCTCTCTCCCCATCATCTACCATTTGGAATTCCAGATGGAAAGGAGCTCCCCCATCTGATGGTGTAGTGGCCATGCATGTCCCACTTGATTATCCCACTCACTACGAGGGACCCGAGTGCTCCCATTGAGAGATGTGAATGTTACCTGATGTCGGTAACAATCTATATAGGTGTGATATAACACCAACCAATCTATTCACAATATTAGACCAAAACCTCACATATCTAGGAAAAACAGATCCCATAGAAAAAGTAACACACCAGCCTCTAGATAATAACCATTACAGTACCTGATGTCCACAATTTTCACCCCTACTGGATTATCAAGTGACATTACCCCCCATTAAATCTCTACGGTAAAGCCCAACACAACTAAAAACTAAGCATAAATAAAGGAATGCGTAGAACCTGTATTGAATAATTCACTAGAAAACGTGGAAGCTATAAGAATCATACCTTGAATAGTAGACGGTTCTTACTCATCACCCTCAAGTGTAGCTTGAACTACATGGATATGACCTACCCCATTACCCAGGAATCCTTCCCGAGAACCCTGCACTACACAGCTCTATTGGTATGGGTGATCTCGCGCCGGAGTTCCAAGTCCAGCGCCCCTATTAGTACTGCCCGTGGAGATCCAACTACCTACCTACTATGAGGTAACAAAACACTAACCTACAACCAGCATCTGCCTTTGTCCTCCATCATTCCCTAACTATTGTGGGTTCTTGTAGTATCACTCCACATTGCCTAGCCAACCACATGCTCGATATTGAACTAGTGGGAAAGGACACTGGTCAAACTTGTGATCTAACCTACCACACTAAAAACAGAAAACCCGGTCACTACCCTGAGAAGTTGACCCCCACTTTTGGCTGCTTTGTGTGCGTCCACCCTGATAAAAGGTTCCAATGTGGTGCTTCCTACTATTAGAGGTCACACCACTTGCTCACCCATATTGCTCCAACAGTTCACTACTTGAAACTCCCTTTAGGATTATTTATGATATAAGGGCTTAATCCACAACATCAAGAACCCTTTTTAGACGAAATATACTCTCCTAAGAACTGATCTGGTGTCTTATCCCATCATGGAATCGTTTTTCCATAGCTACGTCATCTCTCGTCAATGTCATAATGAACTGTCCCAAATCAGTGAAACACCTAGCATTGTACATCATCAAAATTTTCACCTGAGTGAAACTCAAAAAATATACATCCTTATCATTACACAAGGATTATGGATAAAAGTTCTCAAGAAACCTCTCTTGAAAATCTTCCCACATCATCCTCGCTGCTTTCTTTGTCTGAACAATAATGATATTATGAGAAAGAAGGGATATAGATAGGCTCTTCACTTGTAATAACCAAACAATTTCGTATTCACTTCCCAAGGGATAACTTTCAAAACAGGGTCACTACCCTCGGCCATATTTCTAAGGCTTTGGTCACCATGGTATCTAATTATCATTTTCACAAGCCTCATCTTTTACTCCCATTCGATCAATTTCCATATTCCAATTTTCCCTTACCAAAAATTATTCCACATTTGTTTCTTTATCATGAACCATTTTATAATTGCTACATTACATTTTCACATTCACATTTTAGTCATTCATACTATCTTATTAGGCATAATAGATTACTTTTAATAGAACACATGCATCCCAACATTTATATACTGCACACCCATCCTGTGTGTTCCTATCTTGATGCATGTCACTTTCTTACATAAGTGCCTAGAATGATGTATGAATGCACAACCCTGCACCGTTTGGACCACAAGAGGAATATCAAAAATCAATGAAATCTCACAACAGGTGCATCACCCAATGGTGAAATTTCATCAAATGTAACAACATACAACAGGAACAATAATCCCCTACCATGGTCACTTGGGTATTCTTCCGTACATGGGTAAACTACTCCCAAGAAAAAAGCTCATTACTAATGTCTAACAGATTCTTAATATCTTATATACTATAACCAAATAGTAAGAAAGAGAAAAAATACTCCTTTGATACCTTTTTGTAATGTCCCTGAACCGAGATCCAATAAACTGATGATCTGATCCAGGTTGTTACATGACCTCAATCATTCCTCCCAGTATTCTAGAGGTTGCCGACTAGTAGCAAGGGTCCAATGGGACATGTGGGGAGACTATACACTTAATACCAAAGTAATCCATGAATGAAAATAATTGAAATAGTGGAAACATAAGAGAAACAATCCATAACATGCATAAATAATCAAATCTCAAAACAAGGTACAATCATAAAAAGCAATAAATATGCCCTTCCATGATATAGTTTCAAGTGAACAAAATCAAAAAATACCAAAAATAGTAGTTTCCCTAAAATGGTCTAGAATCCATGTCTGGATCCACACCCAAACATCTACCATGTCCAACTCACCTCCCTAGAAATATTACCTTACCCTTGTTCTAACCCTCAAGCATAAAATCTGATAGGGTACTCAATGGAGGCATGAGCAGGGTGTGAGTATAACACAGTAGGCCACCACCGATGTTGTCTATAAAATATCCAGCAAAGGTTGATAGTGCATCCAAGTGATATGTTATGACAAGTGATGATAAACAGTTCATTGTTCCATTCTAGACTATGTTCATTTAGTTGATACTACCATTGAATCTGGGTTCACTACTTAGGAATTTAAACATTTAAACTCTCATTTTTATGTGTTCAATGGATTAGGCATATTCAATGTTCTCAAGAATATGGAAATACAATAAAACCCTATCTCACTAGGAGTCATAGTATAATAATATCATATTCCTCATCTAAATGCCTCAGTTTGGGCGGAATGAAACCGTTAGGGGAATATAACATTGACCCATTCTCTAACCCATGCATTTAGGGCCGGATCTAGAACCTTGGTCTAACTCAACCCATGGGCATATAACATCATCCTGATACCCCACGCTTTCAATAATTGTGCACAAGCTTATTTATCATTCACCACGATTAACCACATCCCACGAAGCATATCCAATATCATTTACAAAATCACAACAATATTATTAAATGAGAAAAATAACATTATTTCCCCAATACATTAACACATTTATCAATTATGTTACATAACCCTTTATCCCCATTTCCCATTACTCATACCTATCTTACTAGGTATATTCATGTTTTAAGGTAATCCCCTATATTTTTACCAATAATCCATTTAACCATTTTTCATGTCAACCAAAAACCCCTTAGGCCATTAACCAAACTATGTGTATTACTAAACAACAATTAAACATCCTTCAAGAATAATAACATATTCATCATGAAATCTATATTCGCGTGCAATGGACAACCCTTACATAGAAATCTTTAGGTCTGAGGAATATCAGCATGCCCCTCGGGTGGCCTAAATTTGGTCGAGTCATCATCTTTTTATCCCAAGAGGATAAAAAGAGGTTCAACTATCCATTTAGACACCAATAAATAACCTCATGTCAATGTCACCAAGAACTCTTTAATAGATAGAAAGAACAAAAACCCTATGTGTACAAATCTACACAAAACACAGGGGTTATAATTTAGAGACAACCTACCTTGGAACTGTTGGCAAACACACTACCAACAGAAGCCTTTGGTCTCGATTCAACAAACCCATGAAGATTTAACATTAAAGTAACCAAAAGGTAGGTATTTAGAGTTTCATATAGATACAATAGAGAAATAGTAACCCTAATCCAAAAAGTGAAGCAAGAGGGAGATTATCCTTATCTGAATCTTTAATCTGCAACTAACGGTGCTCCAAATGAATTAAAAACAAAGGAGATAGATCCTTAGGAGCTCTTGGTTCCTATGGTGCATTCTTAGGGCTATAAAGGTAGAGGGGAAGGAAAATATCAGGTGGGAAATAAAATCCCAAAGTATAAAAATTGTAAATTTATAAAAGTATCTAGGCCACACGATTTACCAACATGGTTTTCCAGACCGTGCTCAAACCATGAAGATGCTTCTATCCCAAAAAAGACACATCACATAGTTTATTCGCATGGTTTTACAAACCATGCACAATCTATGCGGAGGCTACAGTCCGAAAATCTTCCACTTTCACGGTTTACTCGGGCTGCCCGCACGGTAAGCACTAACCGTGTGCAGACCGTGCGACCAGACCAAAAAACTCATTTCCCCCCTTTTGGTTGTCCCAAACCACCAGAACACCCTCAAGACTCCTCAGGGACTTGTAAATCACTTTATTAAGTAAAAAACCTAAACTTAAATGCTTTTAGAAAATTACCTTACGATGAAATCCAAGATCGTTCAAATAGTCATTATTGTAAACTCATAATTCCCTTACCTGTTTCAAAATACTAACTTTGTAATGTCTTCCTTCCTCACACGCAACTAATGATATCCAAATTGATTTTTATTCTTCATAAAACACTGGTTTCTATGATGTTGATTAAATAAATCATCAATATGTGGTAGGTGATAGATGTTCTCTATTATATTAGTAATGAACTCCTTGTAGTCAATGCACAACCTCATAGATACATATTTCATCTTAACGAAAAGAATAGGGGCTCACCATGGAGAAACTCTAGGGTAAATAACTCCATTATCACCCAATTACTCTAGTTGTATCATTAGTTATAATAATTCCAATTTGGTCATTATATATGGATTCTTTGATATAGTTTTTCATCCAAGAATTAAAACAATAGAGAATTTAACTTCATACTCTAGAGGGTGTCTAGGTAAATCCTCTGAAAAAACAACAACATATTCCTGCACAATAGGTATATTTCCAATTTGAATATTTCTTATTGCTCACTAATATTGTCTTCTCATCCTCACCAAGAATTTTATAAATTTGATTAATTAAGGTTGGATCTATATAAGAATCAGATGATGACATTTCATCCCAAAAGATATGGGATTCTACATCATTCTAAAAAATTCTTACTTCTTTCTTCATGCAATATATTTTTGCATCATAACGTGAAAGATAATCCACACTGAGGATTATATCAATATCGATCATGGGTATAATGATAAGGTTAGAAACTAAGACACATTTTTGTTTCATAAGGGATAATGATGGAAATATATTGGTTAAAAGTGATACTTCCCTAATGAGTTGTGACTAACAACTCCTTTATTAAGTCATATTGAAAATATCTAATTTTCATGAATAATATGGAAGAAATAATACAATTAGATGATCAAGAATCAAATAAATAATTGGCTATGATTGAGGATATGATTAAAGTACATGCGACCACGTTATTAGGAATCTTAATCTTTTCAGTTGTGATCGCATATGACTGGCCTTTCTCCATTGGCCTTCTCTAAGGCTCATTTCCTTGAATCATTTCACAACAATTAGAATATTCCCCATATAAATATAATTATATCATTTAACATTAATATATTCTTTCATTCATTTTAAACCAACAATATTATTCCCTTTCTATCCACACTTGAAAAACACACATTTTCCTTTTAAGTAGGAACCATGTTATTTCCTACCACAGGTATCACATGTTGGA
Organism: Viscum album; assembly: GCA_963277665.1. Classification (NCBI taxonomy): domain Eukaryota; kingdom Viridiplantae; phylum Streptophyta; class Magnoliopsida; order Santalales; family Viscaceae; genus Viscum; species Viscum album. Next base: position 994,563,100 of record OY728126.1, read on the forward strand.
AAATTACCCTTTTTATTCATACCATTATCCATTATATCCTCTCACACCCTCTTCTTCATTTGATTTTCATTAAATTCATAAGACATAGATAATATTTCCCTATCATGATAGAACATGAGTCATTGTCTCCATATGATAAGAAACATTGGGAGACCAGCACCCTTATGAGGAATGATTTTTAACCGACAAAGAATAAATCAATCTATCTCCTTGGATTATGTATGTAGTTTTCTGCAGGTCTTTCTAACCTTGTAAAGTGGGATTCAAACATTGCAAATTTTTCATCAACATTCTTTTTGAGACTCCATATTTGTATCTCTATATCAACTCGTTCTTCATGAGGAAAATATTTTTCAAGGAAAAATTCCATAACATACCATCATTCTATCTATTTTATTTATTCCTCCTCAATTTTCTTTTTGATTATTTACCACCACTGATCCACATATCCTAATAGATGATAAAATTCCATGATAATCTTCTATCCTTCATTAAATCCCAAATCAGGAAATATATTCTCTATAGATCATTTTTACTAGTTCACTATAAATGGATATGTAGTCCCATTTAATGATAGAGGTTATTGTCTCATAAAGAGATCTGACATTGCTTTTCCATGTTGTAGTTCATGTTGCTCTATATGTGTAAGGGTTTTATTCAAAACATGAGTTAGATACCTCAATATAGTTATATGATTCTTATCACCATTCATAGATCCAATGCCAATATAATTTTCTTCCGTTGGAGGGAAATACCTTCATGGGATACTCGTATTGACAACGTTTTCATTCATTCCACTATGAACTATTTTTAAATAATTTCTCACACTAGATTAGGTGATGAATAATAATTTATAGTTTCAACTATAAAAATACATGATGAAATAAAATATTATTCCTAGCTAATCTCACAATCATAAAAATCATTTCCATGAGGAAAATTTTACTTTTAAACCCTTCATAATGTCTTGCAAGAAAAATTCAAATTATACTAAGAGAATACCACTAGAATTCCAAAATAGGTGAATAGTAAGACCCATTTTCATGTACCAGGTTATCCTAGGTCAATCCTGAAACACCTAGTCAAATGTGTATTTTCTAGGTACATCTATGTCAGAACCACATCCACATGTAGCATCTAGACATGGATATATCTTCTAGGAAGATCCAAAAAATCTATTACATACCCAAATTATATGATGTTATTATATACTTATCCTCAAAGTCCATATTAGGGGATTATATCATAAAATACATTTTCTAAATCTTGTGTCCCAACTAAACATACTCTGATATGAACTGTAACGCCCTGACCCCAGTTTCCAAAAGCCACTGTATTATATGATACATCAATTTAATTTCATCAAAGACCTATCCTAACAAAATGAATTAGTATAGTTGTTTTGGAAAACAAAATACATACATAAGTTCAAAATTACAACTTGAAATCAAATAAAATATGAAAATTCCTATGAAAAAATCCATAAATCCTATGTTACCCCTAGAGGTATTTCATAATTTTCTTTTTCACATCCTAGTAAAATAACACATATTAAAGGGTGAGCTCAAATGATTAGTAAGGGTAAGAAATATATCGAAAGATACCAATAAAATAATAATTATACACGGTGTATAACTAAAACACATTCCTTGAAAAATGTTCTCGAACAAATAATAGAAGGAATAAGGGATAATTATATAATTATATAATAAATAATAATCATGATTATAATACTTTTTAAACTGACACATGGAAAATAAATTACTAATTTCATAATGAGGGAAATGGATAATTCTAGAAATTCTAAAATATGTTGTCAAGGTCTCGGATAAGACATCATAAAATGATTAAAACCTCGGCCAAAACCATATCTGAAAATCGGCAAGGGATCATCCATGTCCATATTTATTTTGTCACGTGAGACCTACCGATTCATCTAGGGGATATAGTGGGCCCCAACCATCACATGAAAAATTCCAATTCATTCCTCATAAAAAATGGGATAAATATAAACAACAGGAAAATATGATATATCTTTCTCCAATCTGTACACATAAACACTAAACATTCATTGTATTATGGGGACTGGTTTCAAGATATCTCATCCATAGTTAAAATAATAATAATCAATTCCATGTTGTATATTATATAATAAAATAATATTCCTAATTATACATAATATCAAAAAAATTGTTTTTACATAGATATAATTACCCTTATAAAATCATCGACAAATTCATGAGAGAAATAATCTTTTACATTAAAAAGAGGAGTTAATTTGGAAAAAAAATTACATAATAAAAATTGAAATAATATAGTTTTCTCATAATTAAATTAGGGATTTTATAAAAATAATAGTGTATAAAAATAGATTGTATTGTGTACTTGAAGTTAGGTAAGAATTCGAGAAATTCGCTTGAAAAATGCCTGTATTTCGGGACAAATTTTTGAAAGAAAATTTTAAATCATTTGACACCCCAAAAAATAAAGAAATATTTTTGTTTTTAATCATACTTAGAAAATTCACAGAGAATTTTGTAGTAGAACATTAGAGGAAATAAGAATTCCATTTAGGTTAGTACATAATAAGAGAACCCGAATGAAAATGGAGGTTCGGGTTGAATATCATTACCTTATGTACGATTGTATTATACACATGACATTAGTGTCCTGGATAATAAAATTAAATCCATTAATTGACTATTTAATAACATTATCTAAATATATTTGATTAATTACATTTTTATTAATTACATTTTTATCCCAATTAATATGTTATAAAATTGAATTTCATCGTTCCTGAGTTTTCGTTTCCATGATTTCATGATTGGTTTTCTTGATTATAAGCTTATAGAAGTTCATGTAAATTTGGAATTGAAGTCCATAATTTATGTTATATGTTATTAATGATCACATATAATTTTAAATTATTATATAATTCATTTGGATGTTTAGGGTGATTTTGGAACATTCGATAAAACATTAATGAAAATCGCTTGGATTATTTTGGGAGGGTTCACTCACAAGGAGCTTGTTATAATTTATTATTTCAAATAATGTGTTTATGATGATGCCATAACATTAAATAAAATAAAATAAATATATTATAATCAATTTAAACCATCAAAATGATTTCATGATGAGCAAGGATGATGGTAATAAAAATTGAAAACTTGTCTACCTTTAATGTTATAAATTAACAAATTTCAAATAGTGTTTTGATTTAGGTCTAAAATGAGGTGAAATGATATATTATGATTAATTATTCCATTATAATACCAAATTATTTTTCTATTTATGATACTGGAGTTATAATACTTTTTATGAGTATATTTTCGTAGATAAAATTAAAATAAAAGAACTTGAAATAAAAAATAGATGTTGAGAAATCCCATATAAAAAATTGGAAGCCTAACAACATCACTTTGAAATTCATGAAATATATTGATGATAGAAAAATGGGTTCTCTAATAATTTATAAATAATATTTAATGTTAGTGGTATATTAAATTATATATCCCAAAATAAGAAAATTGTTATTAAAAAGTAATCATATAAAAGGATGGCTTGAAAAAAGGGTGGTAGATTCTGTTCCCAAGTAGTGTAACTCCGAAAAATTGAATTATTGGACCTTAGGGGAATGAGGACACCATGGGAGGACGTTTTTAAGGGAAAAAATACCAAATATTTTAGTATTATGTTGCTTGAATGAATGAAAATGAAGGAATGGGTGGGTATCTATAGTAAAAGAAAGGGAGTTTTTATTAATTTCGAAAGACACCTCATTAGTGTTATTTGAAAAACCAAGGGCTTACCTATGGAAATTTTCAATCATATTGGGAAATTATCACATTTTATATCATATATTAATGTATAAATGTCCACCAAAATATTATATTAATTATTACCTCATTATGATATCATTAAACAAACCAAAAACTGAAAAATATGTTTCTAATATCACGAAAAACAAATGTATTTTAAAAATTCTCATTAATTCATCATACCCTAATATTGATGTTTTGAATTAAAAATATGCAATATATTTTTTGAAAATTATTTTTTAAATATGATTAATTTTTTTTGAATAAAATCATTATTTATTTTCAAAATAACAATTTTAAAACTATAATTCATTTTATATCTTGTTGAAACTTTTATCAAGATCTCATTATCATATAAACCTAAGACAATAACATAATAATACGGTTTACTCTTAATATGTATGGTATTAATATTAATATTACCTTTCATAAGTGTATGTTACTATTCACTAAGAATGTATGATGATCCTATCAATCTCAAATTGTCTTACTGATAGAAACCATGTGTGTAAGTTTTTTGAAATTCAAAACACATAAGTGACGAAATTATATCAAACGAATAGGTAATAACTATCTCCAATAAATATAAATGGTTTTGTTTCGCATAGACTCATTGTTTAATGAATTATAAAATACATTCATTTGTAAAACTCTGAGGGGTTACAAATACAATTTAAATATATCGCAATTAGGGGAATGTATCAAAGGATAGTTAGTGACTACAAAAACAAATCATGATGATGAATGTAACTAATATTCCTAGTAATAATTATCTTAAAACATATAGAGAAAGGATAATTATGGTATCCTAACTAGATATTAATATATTAATATATATAATAATGGATATTTTCATTGATAAATATACTTATGATAAAAATATAATTAAAAATATTTTTGAGTAAAATATCATTTCCAATTTGGAAATCACTTTTAAAATATAATAATTTTACAATTGATAAGAATAAAAGTTTATTTTAAAATAATCATGGAAACCTAAGAAGGAACGTTAAAATAAATGAGTGTTGTTTTAGTGAAAATGTTCAGTCATTGTTGAGTACGTTAAAACAATGATTCATTCCACATTTTTCTATGAAAAAAATATTTATATTATATGGAAAATGACCGAAATATTCCTTTCCATTTTTCATGAAAAACCAAATCTTGGGTAAAAATTAATTTTAAAATTAATATGATATTTTTATATACATTCTTGAGAACACATTAAAAAACTTGTATATGGATGAATAATTATTTTTGACTGGGTATAGTAATGATGTTGGATTTTATTGAAAACATTTTCTCAAACAATTTTAGTTCAAAACAGAGGAAAATGGTACTATCACTTGAGAAATTCATGACAATTATTGGATAATAAAATAAATAGGATTTCTTACAAAATGATAAATAATATTTTTCAATGGAAATTCATGTATAAATAATAACAATTATAATTAGATTGAAACATAAATCTCATACCACTTTGTCAACATTTGATTTATAAAATCCATTAAATGAATAAAACAAAATGAAACATTAAATAACATGAATGTAATGATATTAATGATATATTATAAATTTTTTAGTATATAAACCTCATAAAATATGATAGTTATAAAACATGATATATCTCCCAATAAAGACAACATAAGATAGAATACCCATAAAATGATCATAACATTGAAGATGAAATTTGTCAATAATTGAATTATGTGTGTCAAAAGAAAATCTCCATAAGTCTAGTTGAATAAAAACAAAATATAATCACAAGTCATTACACACATAATTGAATAATATTAAAGACAATGAATAAGTAATATTACCCAATGAAAAGAAATTGAGTTATTGAATACTTTTCTACATGGAAATATCCCAATAAAATCCCCTTAGTTGAAATAATTCCAATTTAAAAATAAAATAATATTAAGTATGATGTATTCAAGATATTACATGTAAAATGGGTATTATATAGACCTTATAATTAAATTATTTGTATAGAATTAAAATATGGCTCAATGTAATGAAATTGATACAAAATCCTTTACCTCAAGCTTCATTTTTTCTGAATAAGATTTAACCTCATTTAAATTTGATTTATAAATATATATTAATATTTATAATTTCATATATTAATATTTTATAATATATTATCACATTTTCATTAATAATATATCATTATTATTGTTTTTAGTTGTTAACTACCTTGTTTTTTCATGTTTCTTTAAATATAAATTTATATTTCTTGAGGATATTATATTCTTACATAAAGTAAAAATGATATAAATTTTAAAAATTCCACTTTTATAATTAGTTAAATTTCTTAATCATTATTTTAATTTGATCATGAATAATAGATCACGTCATTTCATGGAGATGGTATGATATACGTAAACACAAGTGATGTTATCATTCCCTTAATGGATACAAATGAATGAAAGTGGGTGAAATAATAATATTCTAGAGTAAAGATAATTTTTTTGTCACATATATTAATAAAATTATCATTTATTACATTTTTTATAAAATAGTATTAAAAAATTAATCACATCACTTCAGGAGGTTGTAGTCAGTTATACACACAATCAACATTATTGTTTGTCCCACAGAATAGAATGTAAGATACTATATGTTATAATATAAACTAACATGTATAAATATTTTTAAAATATAATATATATATATATATATTAAATCGATCATGATGTTGAAAGTTGAGAGGTGTTGAAGAAAAACCAATTACATCAATTCTTTCAAAGGTAGTCCACTATACACATGATAAACAACTTATTTTCCCATATTATGGTAAATAAGGTGAATATAGTTTATTCCTTAAAAATAATAACATCTCATTATATGGGTGAATTTTTTTTCTATCATATTCAATGAATTATATTTGAAAAGGTATAATAATATAGAAAATAGCATTTACGAAAATTATCTCTTTTTAGACAACATATTTTTGTTTACCTGAAAACACTTCTTCGATAGTTTTATCATTAAATCAAAGACTATAATATGTTTGGAGTAGATGATTAAAATATTAGTGTAAGATTTTAACAAATCAAATTTCTTTGAATGTTTGATGATTTGATGAGAGGGGGTGGATTTTTATATGTGGGGGAGAAGACACAATTGATGTTTTTGAAAATAATGAATTACAACAACATTTTTTTGTAGAAAAAGGGATTATAAATAGACCAGTTTGATAATTATATTATATAAGGTCCATATATGGTCATACAGTTGTAATATTAATTTTTTATTGTTATGACCCGTCCCCCGGGGCTCATGTCAGGACTACCCCAAGCCTGCCTTCCAATGGCTAGGGGCTAGAGACTACCACCAAAAAAGTGTATCCCATATAAGGTGAAGGCATCTAATTTAAAACTGTAAAAACACACACATTAGAACTCAATAAGAAGAAACAACTAAAAAACTATTGTAGTAAAAGAGTGATGAATTTAAGGGGTCGGAATACAAGACCAATCAGAAATGTACAAGTACAACAGAAAAGTAAAATAAAATTGAAAAAAAAGAAACAACTCATTATCATCCTCTCAGGATCCCACTTGAAGGGTAGGTATAGATCGCCTCCTTATCACTCCTTGTCTGCCTGTCTCCACCGCGTACTACCTGGTCCTGGCTCCCTCAAGCCTCTTCCCAGCTTCTTGTCATCTGCACAAGACACAACATGGTGCGGGCAAAGCCTGTGCATCAGTGAGTATAACAATAACCAATAGGGACCCAGGACTCCCGAAGGTCCCTCAAAATTTATAAAAGAAAAACTACAAAGAATTATATCAATCAAAAATCAAGAAGTAATAAACTATGCTAAAAAAGATTCTCATCTCAAATCATGTTTTTCAGCGATGTTTAGAAGTACAAATAATTATTGAAGAAGCTCGACCATCTTATTCTATCAAGAGGAACTACTTCCGACCATACAGAATCTGACCCATATACGAATGATAGGTAATAACTGCCACAATGATCCAAATAGGATCTGACCCACCCAGAGTTGATAGGTAACTGACCCCCGCTGACCATCACGAGATCTCACCCACACCAGATCGGTATGCGCTAACCCACACAGGATCGTAGAGTGCTGACCCACAGAGGATCTGACCCACATATGATCGGTATACGCTGACCCACATAATAATGATAAGCACTGACCCACACTGGATATAACCCACACAGGATCGGTATGCACTAACCCACAAAGGTTCACTAACCGCTGCCCTCCGTATGATCTGTCTCTAACCTCCTCCTCACTGCTAGCCACTAAATTCCTCAAACCCGGTGCACTCAAGTTCTTTAGAATGTTCCCTCGAGATATCGGTCATTTCTCAACCACCACTAAACTCCACAAAATAGCAATCCAAAGAACTTTTATGTCATAAGGATTCAACAGACAGATAGTTCATCAATTGGAAACCGAGTCTGTGAGTTATAAGTGTTTTAGTTTCGGGGGCCTGGTTGGATTTGTGTTCGATCCAACCTAGAAAAACTCCAAAAATCTCTAAAACTAAAGAGGATTTTATCAAAAAGGACTATCTCGGTCCAAGGATCCGAACGCCATATAAGGTTTATCAAAAGACATACGATTCCCATGATATGGATATTTAATATTTTTCTGGGCCTTGTTGACATGGGTTCAGTCTGATCCCATCAGACAGACCCAGTTCATTGAGGTATGGGCTAGACCGCTGGGGGCCCATCCTGCTGGGCCGAGGTCCAGTCTGACCTATAATGGGGGCAGCCTATAAAGGTTACCTGTGAAGGGAGGCCTTCAAGGGGGTTGCCCGACCTGCGTAGGGAGTGGCCCACAAGGGGGATGGATGGCCCACATAGGGCGCGACCCTGTAAGGGTGTGGCCCAACCATGTGTCGAGCGACCTACAAAGGTGTACTCCCTAGCCACCACCGAGGGAGAAACAACCGATTTTCCTGAACGACCAATGTATGTTCAGTCTTCTTCATAGGGTGATGCCACAGGGCGCAGCAAGGTGGAATGTGGGACCCACTAGAGTGGTTTTTTCTGATTCTTTCATGGAATGCCACTGTGTTGTCTGACTTCTCCAGCCGTGCTCGATGGCATGACGCGCCTCCTCTACGATCGGTCGGTGATGGCCGCTCCTATGACCACTGTGGCTTTGTGTCACGACCTCCTCTTGTGGCATGTGTCGACGCGCTATCCCCAACATCGATGGTTGGGGTCACCACACTGGAAATCTTCCTTGGAGGCACAATGATAGATAGATAGTGGAGGGTTTGGGGTGGGTTCCTTTGTCCCACACCCTCTGCATTTTCTCGTAAAAATGAGTGGGAATATGGGTTTAATAATCACTTGAATTAAACAACAATCAGAACCCTACAACGATACCCCGCAATAACCTCCTGAAAAAATGAATGAATCTCGGATCTACATGTTAGTCGATTGGTCCATGTTCTTCATATTATTCAAGAACGAGGAAGAGGAAAACCTTTAATATGAATAGAAAAATAAAACCCTACCTCAAAAACCCATTAAAGTGCGCCCACACATGAAGGTGGATCATGTTATTCGTTACTGCAACTAGTTCCCCATGATTACACTAATACAACATCCTTCGGTTCACAATTCGGTGTCACCCGTCATCCCCTGTTAGGATCGGCTCCATCCTCTAAGGGTTCGACATCTCAGAACTCCTTCAGAATGTTGTTTCTTTGCGGGGCTATCCCAATACACCTCCCCAACATATATATATATATATGAGAGGGGAGGGTAAGTAACTATGTGGGGAATTAATGGGTCCTCATTAATTATGAACCTTATTAAATTCTCAACGACTTCGTCACATAAAATTTATTGGTCAATCCTTTTATTGTCTTGACATATCACTAGACACATGCTCCACTTGTCTATTGGTAGAGAAAGAAGAAAATATAATAATTAAATTATTTTATTTCAATTATTTTAAAAAATTCATAAAACATAACAATTTTTCTAGACCTATTACAGTCAAATTATATCCTCCCTTAAGTGAATCCGGGAGTTGTAGATTCAACAGTTCCCTCTAAATTTGAATTCGAGCAACAGTAAAAAATATAGAAAATGCCCCTCATGCCTTAACTGAATGTACCTGAAACAAATTCAGAAATTTATTCCTAGCACACCGGGCCACAGAATCAGGCACTGTCATATTTTATATACTTTTAATAATTCCTTATAATTGAAATAATTACATGGAAAATATGGGTCTTTACAATCTCCTCACCTTATTTATTTTCATCCCTAAAATCAACAACATCGACTAAGAAAAAAATGGGGGTAATAAGCATTAATCTGACCCTCCCATTCTTATGTGCTCTCATAGGGGTTCTTGTGCTGCCAGTGAACATGCAAAAGAGGTATCAACATCCCACAAAGGACCCACTTCTGTTGATTCTCAATATTCCCTCAAAACTAGTTCAACGTCTCCCCATCATCAAATTCCAGCTCACCATGGTTGATGAAGTGTCATGGGTCATGCATGTATCTCATTAGCTGGGATACTTGGAAGTTGTCTTAAACCCTCTCTAACTGCAGTGGAAGTGCCAAGTAGTATGCCACCTCATATATCCTCTAATGTATATGAAAAGGTCTAATAAACATCATTGATAACTTTCTACCTCGGCCAAGTTTCTGTAGTCCCTGTCGTATGGAGACTCACAAGAATATGTGGTCCTCCTCCTGAAACACCAAACGTCACTACATCCTATCAGCATAAGATTTTTGCCTGATCTGTGTAGTATTCATCTACTCTTGGATATTTTGTACCTTCTCAGTGGTAGCACGCACCATCTTTGGACCCATAAGTGTTGTCTCCCCTAGGTATGTCCAATGTAGAGGTGATTTTGCAAGGTCCACCGTACAAAGTCTCAAATGGTGCTATACTGATGGTGGAGTGATAAATATTGTTTTATGTGAAATCCTCCAAGGTAAAGTGATCCTCCCAACTATATAAAAAATCTAGGATGCATGCACGAAGCATGTCCTCTAACATCTGAATGTTCTGCTCCCTCTGACCATCCGTCGGAGGATGAAAGGTGGTGCTCCAACGTAGTTGAGTCTTAAACGCCTCATATAATACCTTCGACAGCCGGGACGTAAAACATTTTTCATGGTCAGAGATAATCATTGATGTAACCCCATGAAGATGTACAATAACATGTATGTAGAGGCATCCCAAGCCCTCTACAGATCCCTGCTCTCGAATGGGTAGGAAGTGGGCCAACATGGTGAGTCGGTCAATGATCACCCCAATGGAATCATGTCATGTAGACGTATGTGGAATCTATATCACAAAGTCCATAGATATCTCATTCCACTTCCACTCCATCTCTTCTAGTGGCTGTGCTAAGACTGATGAAACTTGATGGCCGGCTTTCACTTGTTGACAAGTGAGGCATTGAGAAAAAAATTTGCTAGATCCTTCTTCATCCCTGGCCACCAGTGCTGTCGCTGGAGGTCATGATACATCTTCAATACATAAGGATGTACCACCAGAGGGGATGTATGGATCTCCATCAGCACCTCCTCTCATAGTTCAACTGGTACCATGGTACTCCCTCTGAAGATGATGATGTGCTCCCCACCTTTAGAAAATAATTTAGGTTAATATTCTGATGATATCGGAGCACGTCAAGGCTTAGAGTCAAGTTCCCCAAGAAACACCTCCCTGGATTTCTAAATGAGTGGAGGAGTGACTACCAAAGACGGGGGTAAACTGCTTCATCTATATACACACAATATTTCTACAACGCAGCTAGATACTATGTCATATCACTCAAATACTGTAGACTAGACCTCCTGCTGAGTGCATCTGCTACCACGTTGTCCTTCCCATGAGTATAGACTATCTCAAAGTCATAGTCCCAGAGAATCTCTATCCATTTCCACTGTCTCATGTTCAATTCCTTCTATGATAAGATCAACATGATACTTTCATGACTATATAATAGTATAATATGTTCTTCCATTAAGTATTATCGCCACACCATCATGGAGAAGACCACTGTTGTTAACTCCAAGTTGTGGGTTGTGTAGTTCTGGTCATGTTGCCTCAGCTATCTTGAGCCATAGCAGATCAATTCCTGATCTGGCATCAAGACACACCAATTTCCAGTCCCTAATGCATCACAGTAGGCAAGATACCCAATGGCCTCTTCTAGTATCCACAAGATGGGGGCACTCATCTGTCTGTACCTTAGCTTCTGAAAAATCTTTTGGTATCTCTCCTTCCATATGAACGGTTGCCCCTTCTTCATAAAAGATGAGAAGGGTTCCGTAACTCTGCAAAAGTCAGGCATGAATCTCTAGTAGTATCCTTCCAAGCCCAGGAAGCTCTACACCTCAGTCACACTCTTGAGTGGCTCCCAAGAAATCCTAGTCTATATCTTTGCTGGATCCACTAAAACTCCAACCTTTGAGATAACATGTCCCAGAAAGTGGACCTCTCGTATCTTAAACTGGCACTTTGAGAACATACCCTAATGTTGGTGCTCTCGGAGTGTATTCAAAACTATCTTCAGATGATAGGAATGATCTTCCTCCATCGCTGTGTACAATAAGATTTAATCAATGATGACCATCAAAAAGATATCGAGGTTTGGCTAGAAGATTATGTTCATGAGTCCCATGAACACTATATGGGCATTGGTCACACCGAATTCCATATCCAACAATTCATAGTGGCCATACAGACATCTGAAGGTCGTCTTCTGTGCATCCTTATCTCATACATTGAGATGATGATATAATGATTTTTGTTCTATCTTTGTAAACCATCGACCTCCCTTCATCTAATATAAAAAGATCATCAATCCTAGGTAATGGGTACTTGTTCTTCATGATCACCTAGACGAGGAGATGATAGTCTACACAGAGTCTGAAAATCCCATAGATCTTCTTGGTGAACAAAATCGGTGCTTCCCATTGAAGAACACTGGGCCTTACAAACCCCCAATTATGCATGTCCCCCAACAATACTCATAACTGAAGAATCTCAATAAGAGTCATCCAATATGTTGGTGTAGATATCAGTGTGATTATAGGGTATATGTTAGTGTGGAAGTCTACCTCTCAATGTGGAGGTTTTCCTGGAACATCATCAGGAAAGAAATCAGCATACTGGTCTACCATTATAATATATATCGTACTATCAAAATCTACTTCTCTGAGGGTAAGCTAGCCGAATGATTTGTAATCAGCTGCACCCTCTTCTATGAAATTCCATCCTATGCTATAATGGATCTCTTCTCACCGATAGAAGAAACCTTGGTCCCATCTGTGTGGACACACCAAACATTGCTCCTAATACTGTTAATCTGAGTGTGGAATGTGGATAAACATTCCATACCCAAGATGACGTCATAAGGCCTCAACACCTCAACTAAAGAGCTCCCAGCTGATGCTTTGACTTCCTACAGTAAGTTCACACTACCAACACCAGTGTGTAATCGTCGAATCTTCTCCCATACGAGTCTCTATCTATAAGTATCAAGCCATCTTCTCCACCAAAATCTCTGAGCTCTGAATGAGGGCTGTGAAAATAAAATAGTGACTAGAACCTGTGTCTATAAGTACATCATCTATGGTGGAGTATACCAAGATCATACCTTTAATCATTTCTGGGGTACCCCAGTTGTAGGCCTCAGATGCCTAGAGATTAGATCGTCCCTGTACACCTACTCCCTATGGTCGGTGTGGACCACCATGTGGTGGTGATGGTAGAAAATCATATCACCGCCCCCACATGATGCCCGAACATCACCTCTGCTACATCTTCCTACTACCTGTGGAACTCGTTGATCAAACCACTACCTCTACCTCATTGGTCCCTTCGCTGTCTGCTTGACGTTCGTATGGTGTTTCGGGAAGTCACGATCCATTTGACGCTTCCCACCGCACATGTAGCACTTCATGTCCCTCGTATGACCTCCTCTACCTCGCAAGATCCGCACCTCTAACCCTGAATCCCAGGGCTATACTCTGAAGGCCTGGTTCGCATGGACCTCTTTGTCAAATGCCTACTACAATCCATAGATGAGTCTGTTACATGCCGCCCGATGGATATGATCACTGATGGAGAATGCTTATCTAAGAAGATCTCCACCAAAAGCGTTCTCTCTAATACCCTAGCCTACATTGGTATGCTAAGTGGTACCATCGATGATCTGATCTCCCGTTGAATACCTTGCTCAATGTTTTGAGCCCTGCATAAAGGGTCTCATACCATGTCAATAGAGTAGTGGGAGAGATCAGTAAACCTTACCAAGTACTGGGCCACTTTCATACTACCCTGATGTAGGTGTAGTATCTATTGTATACAGATAGAGTGTAAGGTCGCTGTGATGAAATCTTCCGTAAAAAGGCTCTTGAAGTTCACCCAGTCTTTGGTCACCTTGTTGTGTATTTATACCATCATGATCCACCATCTTCCTATTGTTACCCGGAAAAGACTAGCTACTAGGATCACTATAAGGTTGGTTGGGGTCCCAAGCTGGTAGAAAACTATGGCTATGACCTTCAATGAGTCCCCAATTTCATGTGGGTCCATCTCGCCTCGAAACCTCAGAGGCCTCAGCCACTGAAACTTATGTAATGTGATCAGTCAGCATAAACCCATTGTAGGTGGGGCTGGTGGAAATGGCTACCCAATGGGTAGTGGTGCTGCTGGTACACCACCCGAAGGTTCTAACACCGTAATAGGGCCCTGCACCGAGATCTTATCGCTCGGTGGGCTGTCATCACATACTCTCTAATGAATCTTGGCTGGGAATCTATGTGGCATCATCCTAAAATAAAACAGGTGTGCCACATTAAAAACGTTACACCTTGTGAGCTGACCCAAAAACAACTAAAAAAGAAAAAATTACCAAAAACACACCCAATCAGTTTTCTCGTACACAGAGTCGGAAATCAGAATTCAGGGTCCTTGTGTATGGATACGTCTGCCACCACACAAACACTACACTCCCTAGACTGAAAACCACACTCATAACAATTAACACTATTGTTACATTGAAAATATTATTGTCTTATTTCTTTGGTAGAGCATACTCCTCTGATACCACTTTGTCACGACCCATCCCTCGGGGCCCATGCCGTGAATACCCCCAAGCCCGCCTTTCGTAGGCCGGTGGCTGGTGACTAGAACTAGAAAAGAATTTACCTATAATGAGAATTCATTGCATTTAAAACTATACAATCACATAGACTAGAAAAAAATATGAAGCAACCACTATGTAACTACTTTTTTAAAAGATTGCAGAAAGTTAGGGGCTGGAATATAAGCCCAACTAGAAAAGTACGTGTACAACTAAAAAAAAGAAACATATATTGTGACCTGTTTTGAGGATCTTACAAAATGGGTAGGTAAAAATCACATCCTCAGCTCCCCATGTATGCTTGTCTCCACTGCATACCGCATTGTCCTTGATCCCTTAATCCTCACCCATCTGATCGTCATCTACACAAGACACAATTAGTTGCGGGTGAAGCCTATGAAGGGGTGCGTATAAAAATACCTAATAGGGACCCCAAGATACCTAAAGGTCTCTCAAAATTCCACAAATAAAAATGACAAAGCATGATCTCAGTAACAAAGCATGAAGCAATAGACACAGCTCAAAAAGTGTCTCAACTCAATCCATGTTTTTCAGTGAAGTATAGTAGTACATATGATTAGTTTCAAAGCTCGATAATATTATTCTGTCAAGAGGAACTGCTTCTGACCATAGAGATTCTATCCCACACAGAATCGATAGGTGCTGACCCCTACAATGATCCACAAAATATTTTTCCCACCCATTGTATAGGTAACTAACCCCAGCTGACCAACACAGGATCATACCCATACATGATATGTATGCGCTGACCCACACAGGATCGTTGAGCGCTGAACCACATAGGATATGACCTACACAGGATCGGTATGCACTGACCCACATAGGATCACTGAGAACTGAACCACATAGTATCTACCCCATAGAGGATCGATATACGCTGACCCATACAGGATCGCTGATCATTGACCTCTGTATGATCTGCCCCCAAGTTCCACCTCACAACCAGCCACTAGATTCCCCTCACCTGGTGCACTCGAATTACGTAGAATCTTCTCTTGAGATATTGGTGATACCTCTACCACCATTAATCTCCACCAAAGTGTATCCCCAATAGATTTTATGTCGTAATGGTTCCAATGCGACCAATGGTTCATCAATCGGACACCCGGTCTATGAGTTATTAGCCTTTTAGTTCCAAGGGACCGGTTGGATTCGGGTTTGATCTGACCTGGACGTACTCCAACTATCTCCAAAACTCAATAGGATTATACAAAAAATTACATTCTCGATCTAAGGATGCCAATTCTTCTGATGGTTCATCAAATAGATTTATGGTTCTCATGATATGGCCCTTTATGTGTTTTTTGGTCATTGGGGGCCCGTATCGGGTCCGACCCGGTCAGATCATCCTGGCCTGAGGCAATCTGTGCTGGCCCGAGGTCTAGACCTACGCATAAGGGGGAGGCTAGAAAAGGCGGAACGAGCCACAATGGAGGCCCGACCCGCAATGGGGCGGCCCGCAAAGGGAGGCTTGTAAGGGGACGACCAGAAACAGGGTGTCCCAGCCCATGTAGGGCGTGACCGAAAAGAAGGAGGCCCAAGCCGCATAGGGCATCGACCTCATGAGGGTGGCCCACATGGAAACCAGCCCGCTGGACGGTGGGCTGACCGCATGCGGCGCAAACCGCAAGGGGAGTCCGCCCTAACTACCACCAGGGGAGCAACCCCCTATTTTCCTGAACAGCCAATGGTCGTTCAGTCTTCTTTGCAGCGGTGAAGCGGCGTGGATGCATTATGTGGCATGTGGGACACTCTAGAGTGGGTCTTATGATTCTGTCATGGTCAGCCAACATCTCCAGAAGCGCGCGATGAAATGCCGCTCCGCCAGCCACAACTAGCTGGTGTGCCGGCCGCCTTCCTCTTGTCGTCGTGGTTGATGAGTTATGGACCCCATTGCTCACTGGAGGCGTGCAACGACCCGCCACGCCTCCAACGTGGATGATTAGTTCCAGCCACTCTGATGACTACCGTAGCTTTTTATCGCGGCCTCCACTTGCGATGTGCGTCGATGCGCTCTCCCCAACGTAGCTGAGGTGTGTCCCCATGTTGGCGGTCTTTCGTGGTGGCCCAAGGATAGAAAGATAACAGAGGGTTTAGGCCAGGATCGTTATGCCCGCATTCTAGGTGTTATCTCGTAATCATGAGGGGGATTAATGGTTTAATAATCAACTGAATTAATCAACAATCAATACCCTACAATGATACCACAAAACAACCACTCGCAAAAATGAATGAATCGCAATTAAACATGTTAGTTGGTTGGTCTTTGTTTTTCGTATTATTCAATAGTGGGGAAGAGTAAACCATTTAAATTGCATAAATGAATAAAATCTCTACCTTGTATACCCTTTGGAGAGCACTCATACTTGAATTTGGATCATGTTATTTATTATCTAATTGGTTCCCAACAACACCACTTCTACTTCATTCTTCTGTTCTTTGTTTTGTGTCACCTGTCACCTCCCGCTGGGATCAGATCCATCCTCAAAGGGTTCAGTGTCTTGGGACTCCTTATACAATTTTTTTCTTGGAAAATATGTGCCAATACCCCTCCCAAAACTCTATATATATATGAGGGAGGGAAGGTAAGTAAGAACATGGGGAATTAATGGGGGCACATTAATTAGAACCCGTCATAATTCCCAACGACATCGTTACTTAAGAATGATAGGTCAAGAAATTTATTGGCTTGACACATCACTAGCCCCACACTCCTCTTGTCCATTATTGAATATGGAAGAAAATAAAATAACAAAATAATTTTATTTCATTTCTTTAAAAAAAAGTCACAAAACATCACATTTTCTCGAGACCAACTACAGTCAAAGTAATGCCTCTCTGAAAAAAATTCAGGCATTGTATATTCAATGGTACCCTCATATTTTAAATTTGAACACTGGTTCAAAAGATAAAAAATTCCACACACGTGTTTATTGAACGTACCCGAAAAAAATTCATAAATTTATTCTGAGAACATCAAACCGTGGAATCAGGCACTATCAATTTTCACAGACTCATAATAATTCCATATAATTAAAACATTTATAGATAAATTCTAGGCCTTTACATTTATGGTCATTTCTAACAATTATCTTCTTCTTTTCACCCCTATGTAAACATATCTTCACCTTAACAGTAGTAATTAATATTTGTTATTTTCAATATTCATTACGGTAAAAAATATATGAAATTATTAAATAATATCAATAATTAAAATTACAAATATTTAATCCAATTTATAAAATTATAATCACATAAGTGTAATAATTTAATTTAAAAATAATCTCGATGAAGTGTTACAATGTCTATTTTTTCATAAATTAAATTTCCAAGCCTAAAAAGGACTTATAATAACAAAATGACAAGTAATAATAATTAAATTATTTTCATCCCATATTTATAGATATATAATCCATTAAATTAATATAATTTATTCCTCTATATGATTTATATTGTTTTTTATAATAATGAAACACTATGCATTTTAGAAGAGTTTTAATAAAAAAAATGTGTTATAAGGGATAAAAAATATATATTAAAATCTAGATAGAAGATAATTTAATTTCAATAAATTGAATTAAATATAAATAAATTACTTATATATTAATTTTAAATCTTGTTAAAATAATAATATGAATTTTTCATTTATTTGTTTTCTAAAAATAAATGGTACTTTTACCAAAAAATATTATTTTTTACAATTGCCTGAGAAAATATATTTTAAAGAAATATAAAACAATTCACCCTATAATAATATTGGAAAGATTGTTTAAAAAATTATTTTCATTTTTTAAAATATAATTTCAAAAATATCCAAAAAATAATTTTAACATTATCTCACAAAAGGAAACAAATTTAAGAATTATATTTTTAATAGAATAAAATATCATTACTAGAAGGCGAGTTATTATTAATTGAAAATATATCAATATATTTTTATTGTATAGAAACAAAATATATATTTCCTAAATAATTTAATGAAATTAATTATTACCAATTCAATAGATAGGGTATAAAAATTATATGTTAATAATATATTAGAATGTTCGTTTAAGCTCCATTTTGCATATTGTTTATACTATGGAACAAAATGTTCTTTATTTAACACAATTTTATGTATTGTATTCCAAAATATGAAATTGAACAAAATTATATAAAATAAATATATTATAAAATCCTGGGATGTTTACGTCACCCCACATTCACAAAATATTTTCCTCTCAATTAGATCATTCACTCAGAAATAATGTGTGTGATATTTGAAAATTTCTTATGTGAATGTCCACATCATAAAAAGGGTTACAATAAATTCATCTTAAAATAGTACTATAGTTATTATGATTGACATCTGTAAGAACATGTAACTATGTTACATGTAAACGAATATTGGTAGGAAGTGAAGTTTTAGAAATGGATGAAAAATATTAATAAATTTTGAGTGTGATAGAGGTAATTGATCATAAGAATGTGAATAAGGTAGATAATATTAATGACAAGAAATTAAAAATATGTGATTTTCTAGAAGACCATGTTACTCATATCACATGAATGAAATAGGATAAATTTCATGTCTCATGATAATTTTCCTAAATTAAAGGAATTATTTTATTATTTAAAAATATATTTAAATATAATTACAATATATATTCCTATTTCATATGGACAAATTCATAATTTGGTTGTGGATTTATCATTTTTGTCTTCATCTCCTACTCAAAAAAAATATTTTACAAAAATATTTTATATGCTCAATGATGTAAAAATAACATTTAATCGATCATAAAATCAAAAAAAGAGTGAAAAGTTCTTCTTCGAACATAAATATTTTCTTAATCATATATGGATAGTAAAAGTTATGAAATATTATACGATAATATCTAAAAATGAATAATAACACCACTAGTACATCATTATCATTTATCTATAACAATTTATAAGTATAAATAATGATATTTTAAATAAAATAGTGCATAGCACAGTGGAACATGAATCTCACTTCTCTCCCTTAACTTATGGGTTCATGTCCCACAACCATTCCGGATGGGATGGGTTTTCACTACAGATATGTATTTTCTTTTTTTCAAATCCATATCAATATAATTCAAATAACATTACAAATTTTGATGTCCCATAATTACTATAATATAAATTGTATGAGAAACCACAAAGGGTACAAAAAACATTAATTTTTTGACGACAACATGTTAATTATTTCTTATATAAACATATTGTTTCATATAATAAATATTTGGGTTGTATTTACATAAATATCAATTAAAATATCCTTATTCATGATAAAAATTTATCACATACAACCTCAAAAATATAATAATTTTTATGATTTTGAACTCTTAAAACATTAACAAATTTTATTATCCATATATATGGAGTTATTATTTGTTAAAGACATATATTTTTCTAAAAATGGACACATTCCATAGATTTTTCATGATTATTATAACAAAAATATTTTTGATAATAATACTTATAAAATGTAATTCTTAAATAAAAAGACCGAAATACGTAAAAAAATTTATTTAAACAATGTTTCTTACTTGGTCTACAATTTAAACATTAAATAAGTGAATCAAATTAGATAATAACTATGTTCCCCAAATTAAACAAAAGGTACTATAAATGAATATCTAGGATGAAGTTTATTTTTATCTATTTAACTCATTACATTTGTGTTGTGATTAATTTCCTTATTCTCTTGTTTTTTACACATAAAATATTTTCCAAATCCTTTGAGATACAGTATATGGTTTTTTAATCCACATTTCTAACATTTAGTAAATAGATCATTCTTTCCTCTAAGTTATCCACAACTCGTGGGCCTAGAGGACTCAGTGTTTCTTTTATTTGTTGAATCTGATAGTAAGTTAATCTTTACATTCATAATCATATAAAATGATAACTTATTAGGAATAATTATGATAGTTTAAAATATATTAATCATCCCATTTGGTTTCCCATAATCCCCACATTTTCCACTTTATTCAATGTTATCAAAATTCTTAGGTTTTTATCAATTGTCAAATCCAAAAACATTTTGTGGTGATAAACATTAATCATAATAGGAAAACTATATAATAATTTATAATATTGATACATTATGAAACCTACTTTTCAATATAATGAACCTCAGTTTAATATCAAGTAATTCATTTAATATTTCTATTCAGATTCATTATGATGGTTTGTAATGAAATTGGGAAATATCATAAGCATATACCCTAGGAGTGTCAAACCATGTGCTCTTTAAGGCATGTTTTAGTGTACCTTGTGATTCTTGATTCAATTTTGACATTCATTTTTTAGATTAATATAGCTAGATATATATTTTAAATATCCACATCCTATTTTAGTATGTATAATGATATGTTTTTATATATCAAACTACATAATATCTGCAATATCAAACATTAGTATTTTCCTCTATATTTATCCTTAATCTCTATCATAAGATTTTATTCGATAATATAATTTTTTCAAAATAATGTTCCAAAAGAATCTACTAAACATACTCTAATACGATATTATTATACCAAAACCCTAGTAACCTAGAGATAGTGGCTAATTTGTTATATTGGTTCACGATTCAATTGATCACACCTCAAAGAACTAAATAATTTAGTTGTATTTGTAAAATTTATACATATATGATTTCCATATTACATGTGAATAAAAATATTAAAAAATTACTATTTTTAGATTATAATTATTCTTTAAATAGAAAATTTCATAACACTAATATTATACATCCTTGATTCATGGTTATGAAATATGTATGAGATCAAATTTTCAATAAGGGTGACGTACAACAGAATATATCATGATTAAGTAATGGGTGGCCAGTAATGAAAATTTAAAATTTAAACAAAATTTTAATTTGTTCAATTATTTAACATCCATAATTAGATAATTTATAATCAATATGGAATGGAATAATACTAAATAAACATTCCATTTAATCCCTTACTTTACAAAAATTGTTAGATAATCCATAATAAATATGGCATTATAAATACCTAAAATACATTCCATTTAATCATTTATTTGGGAACATAAATAATCAATAAATAACATCAATTAAATAATACAGAGGATAATACTAACTAAATTCAAAATGGATAAAATTATTAATATTGTATTTAAATATCTCATACAGTACGATATCAATATTGTCAATTACTTTCATCATGACAGTTTAAAACTATGGGAAAACTTGCATTTATTTGGGCCAGCTGATTTATCTCATGATACCCAATAAAACATTAAAGGTATATATAATAATTGTCTCCACATATCATTGCATTTCCAATGAATTCCTTATATATTAAATGATAAATTTAATTCATGAACTCTGTGACTTATAAAATAATATATGTATTGAGAAATGAATACATATTATTAAATATTTTCTCATGTAAATAACATTATATTCATAAATTTCCAATAAAAATAAAATTTATATATGGTATAGGAAATATTCAAATAAATGATAAATATAATATACACTGATCAAAATAATTTGAATTCTTGAAAATAATGTTAATGACTACAAACAATAATCACAAATTTGAAGGTTAATATCATCCTTTTCAAAATGATCATAGAAAATCCAAAGAATGAATCAATATTTAACAATTTTTTTATATTTCATGTGAATTATAGTTAAAATAAATTTTTCTTAAATTTAAAATAGAAATACATTAAATAAGTTTAATGAAAATTTTCTTGGGGAAAATATCCTTTTAACTTTGGAAATATGTTTTATAAACAAAATATTTCTGAAATATTAGGGAAAATAATTTATTTGAAATTTAACAATGAAATTTCTGAAGGAATGTAAAAATAAATTATTTGTAATTTAGGAGGGAATTTTTGACTCACAAAGTGTTTTTAAAGAAATTTCACTTAAATGTTTTGTAAGCAACATAAAAGAATTTGTTTTAAAAAATGACTGGAACATTCAAATTTAAAAAATTGGTAAAAATGAAATAATGGTAGAAAATAAATCTAAACATTTGTATGGTAATATTGAAAATTTTATTCAAATCATATTTAG
Organism: Viscum album; assembly: GCA_963277665.1. Classification (NCBI taxonomy): domain Eukaryota; kingdom Viridiplantae; phylum Streptophyta; class Magnoliopsida; order Santalales; family Viscaceae; genus Viscum; species Viscum album. Next base: position 994,586,148 of record OY728126.1, read on the forward strand.
AAAACATGGATTTGGTGGAAAATGATTTTTATTAAAGAGTGAAATAAAGTCAATTATTACAAAAAATTATTTATCTGTAATTTTATGTCTGTTAAAAAGGAAATATTACTATTTCATGAAAAATCCATTAATAAAAGGAATAAAATAAAATGAAATTTATTTATAATGATATTGTAAGATAATTTTATTATATGGAAATAAAAGTATAAAAAATCCTAATTAATGTGAGATTAAAACATAAATCTCACACGACTTTGGTAACTTTTTAACGATAAACCAGATGAAAGGAATAACATCAAATGAATCCATAAATACCCTTAATATAAATAGATTAATTATATTATATAAGGTCTATTTTATACACCTCATAAAATAATATAGTTGTATCATATGACATATGTTTCAGAAAAGACAATTTTTGATAGGAAACCCATACATTTATCATAACATAAACTGAGAATTCTTGATTGAATAATTTATGTGTATCTAATATAAATACATATAACAAGTTTATAAACCAAAGAAAAGGTAATCCAAATTCATTACACACTTAATCAATGGATATCAAAGGAAATAATAAATGATTGTAACCTAATTAATTGACATTGAGTAATGAAATTCATTTTCACATGGAAATTTTTAGGTCAAATACCCTTAGATAAAATAATTAAAATTCAAACAAAAAATAATATTACTTAAAATGGATTTATGTTATTATATGTAAAAGTGGTCTTATACAAACTATATAAATGAAAATCTGGTAATATCATTACAACAAGCCTGACTGAAAGTTGCTTAATTGAAATTCAAGTATAGTGGTTTTACTTTTTTTTAAACTTTAAGAGAAAGTTTATAATATTTTTAATATAATATATTATACTTTTATAATATCTAACCACCAATTCTAAAATAATCATTCATTATTACTATAGATTAATTTTTTACATCCTTAACAACTCATACAGGTTTTAACATGATGGTTCCTTTTCATCATATTATTTTATAGTTAAATCCTATCTATAATTAAATTAATAATTCAAATATCATTTTTTGTACATTTTAAAAACAATTATTTAAATTTTAACATAGGGGATAGATCACATCACATTATGGAGATGGTAGGTCATACACACAAGTGAGTGATATTATAATTTCTTTAATGGGTTAAAGGGTAATAAAGTGGGAGATATATTAATTTTAATGAATTAATATATTTTTATATATGTAACATATATTGATAACATTAATAATTTATTAACTTTCATGTAAATAAATATTAAAAAATGAAACGCATTCCTAAAAGTGGTAGTAGTCCACCATACAAATGATAATGTTGATCATATCCATCAATGAATAGAATGTTAGAAGGTAAATGTGATACTATAATAACAAAAGAATAATTATGTTAGAAATATTATATATATATATATATATATTTTTTAAAGAAATTTTTATTCCCAACCATGGGATGTGGTGATGGAAAATGAATTACATTGTTTCACGAGGCTGTAGACTTGAATACATAATATCATTAGTTTTGTTTTCCATTTGATATAAAATGAGATGAATATAGGTTTTTACATTAACATAATAAACTATATTTAATTTGAATTTTTTTTTCTATCACCCATATTTATCAATATTTTATGGAGGTGGAATATGAAAAAAATAAAAGAATCATTTTGGAAGCAATACTCCTTCAGAATGTTTTTTTGGTTTGCACAAAATCCATTCAAAGGATGTCATTCAAGTAAAAACATACTCTAGTATATTGGAAGTGGAATAATAACGGTATTTTTTTTGGGATTTTCTGGACAAAAAGACATTGGATGTGTGAATAGTGGATGATAGTATTGGGATTTTATTATGTTGGGAGAGGATAGACTTGGACTTTTTTTAATGAATGATGTTCAAACACAATTTTCAAAATAGAAAAAGAAAAAAAGTGGAATAATCTTGATCCTTAGAATAAATATGATATATTATGGCCAAACATTGGAATTGGAATTGTTTATGTTATTTTCATATACTTATATTCTTAGTTTAAACCCTGAAAAAAAACCCATTTTTACTATATCTAATGTAATAATTTTTTTAAAATTTTATCATGTAATTAAGTTAAAAAATTAGTCTCAAAATATGAAATATTATTAATTATTTTATGTTCATACATATAATCTATTTTTTAAAATTGAAATCATAGAATTGGTATAATTTCATTTTTAGTTAAACCATCAAACATGTCGAAAAAATTGTTATTTTAGAAATGAATTTTTTTATCATAAGATGGTCTCATAATAACTATTTGAAATTTATTAATAATTAATGTAATTTAATTTAATATTTATATAAATATATTCTATAAATTTTCACTCAATAATATCTCATTATGGTTTATTTGTAAGGTCCTCACTTCTTTAAAAATTTACTTCTTTGAAATTGGAAAAAAATATTGGTGGTATTATGATCCTTAAAATAGTTTTCCGAAAAAAAGTGTTTTGAAGCATCAAAATAAACTAATATAAAAAAATAGTATAAATCTAATTTGAATGTAAATAATTTAATTAAATATTAATGAATAATAATTATGATACATTTAAATTATATTAAAATAATAATGGGGATTTTATATTAATATATTTTTAAAAAAGAAATGATAGTTTTAAAAAATATCGATATTTTTCACTATTTAGTGAAATATAATATTTTCGAAAAAATCCCAATGTTTCACCCTACGTAAATATAAATATTATTATTTATAAAAATATTTACATTTTATAAAAAAAACTTCTAAAATATTGAATAATTATTTATATTATTTTCTTTTAAGAGTAAAGAGATTTTTAAAGGAAACATTCTTAGTTTATATTATTTCATTTTACAATTATATGTATTTCATAATGTATTTAATCAATTTAAAACACTCTTATAAATTATCTTGATTGTAACAGGCATATTTAAATAATATATTTATTGGGTTGTTTAATCTCACTGTTGCGTGTCACATTAAATATTAACCAAAATGTTCTTATTTTTGAATCATAAGGTTCAATGAACTAATATCTATCAAAAAGAGTTAATTTATATTAATTAAATGTTTTGAAATATCTTTTTATTTTATAATATTAATAATTAATTTATAGAAATTTAGTTTTAAAGTAATATAAAATAGGAATAATCAAAGGTAATATTCGAAAATTTTATATTCAAATAAAAATAATTTTCTATAATAATATGATTTTATTGAAAAATTGAATTTAACATTATAAAATTTGTATTTTAATATAAAAAAATATCATTATATTTTTACTAACAATATTATCTTAAATTTAAAAAATTTATCTTTTTTCCATCAAGATTGATTTCATGATTAAAAATAAATTTTCTAATTTTTTTTTATTTTTATACGCTTATAATTTTGTAATAATATACTATTAAAGTTTAAAAAAATATTTTAGAAAAATATTTATTGAAATGATAAAATTATAGATTTTAATATATTTTTTAACTTATAAAATCCCTCTCAATAATTTTTAGAACTAACGAAAAATGTTACATTAATCAAAATTGTTTTCAATCTTTATTTAAATCATGTATTTTCTTTGTGAGATTCCATTTTGGGGTTCCATTAAAGACTAATATTTTTTTTAATAAATCAATTTATTTCATGAGAATTGAAATATTAATAACAATGTGTTACAAATATATTTTAATCTCAAAAATTATCATTTTCTAGAATGCTTTAACATAAGTGTTATGTGCGCTAATCATAATATTAACATTTCCATTTGTTTGAAAAATTATATGAAGATATTATTTCCATATTTTTATTACAATAATTTAAAATCTCTAAAAAATGGAAATAATTATTTTTTTAACTAAAAATATTTATTACGGTTTGAAATTAATTACCATGGAAAAAAATTTAGTGTAAATGTTAAAACATAATTAAAAAGACAAAATGACATCAATGATGTATCCAAAATTTGGAGTTGAGGTTATATTATAACCATATTCACATTCCCTATAAATTATTGTTTATTGTGTCCACTTATACATGAATAGTATAATAGTATCATTGGACATTTAATGTTGTTCTTAAAAGTACAATATTAATCACTTTTAGAAAGGGAAAATTCCTCCCCTTTAAACCACACCCTTTAAAATTAAGTTTTTCTATAAACTCTTATATTATGATATGAAAAGCAAAAAATTCCAGGTTAATGATAGACATGTTTTTATATGTTTTCATACTCACTTTATTGACATGGAATCTTTCAAGAAAACATTCAATGTTTTAAAGTGAGTATTACATAATGCATAACATTTTCATTATATTAATTTTCATCTAAATCTATCCTTACAATAATAATATAATAACTTAAGATTAACTATTATAAAAAATGTTTTTATATTAATTTAGTAACCCTAATTTATTCATTTCCATCAACAAGGGAAATGAAAAGCATCATTAGTGTCTATGTGCTAACAACTACCTCCGTGAAACATCATCATAAATTTTTGGATAGTGCATCTCATATTTGGTTTTAATGAATTTAATTAGGGATAAATAAAATATATATACTATAAAATATTTATTTATATTTCAAATTTTTAGCATCTTTATTTTTTCACCATTCATTTAGAAATGGAAACATTAATTATGAATATATTCAGATTACTACCTCCATGAGCAGTGATATTAATTTCTCATCACCGCCAATCATGGATGGATTAAATAATATACCAAAGAAACAAAAACTATTTCAATAAAAATAATAATTTTTATAATATGATAATATTTTATGATTCTTTATACTATGGTAAAAATACATATGAAATTATAGAAAATTGATCGAATAACAAAAATTTACTGATGTAAGAAAGAAAAAAAAACAAAAATCCATATTAAATGATATTTTTTAAACAAAATATTTATTAATAATTCTCTTAATAAGTTAACGAATATATATAATATTATTATTTAAGATATTCATCTCATGAAAAAATAATATTTGGAAAATGGGAAGGTTTTTCATTTTAACCCCCCCCCCCCACCATTGAGATATGTTTGGTCTTATGAACCTAATTTCATTTATTTGGAACATATAATATGAATTTGATAAATAATATCATTAATTAATTTTAATCATGGTATTATTAGTTAAATTACAAGGCTAACATTTCAAGTGGTTTTGATACAAATGATTCTCAAGTCATAAGGGTTTTCTTGGTATCAATTCAGATTCTTTGATACATGTTAGATGTTATATTCCATGATTCCTTTATTTGGTGTTATATTTATTAAATATCACATTAAATTACAACAAATAATTTCCTTTCAATTCATGGTATAATATAAATAAAATATTGTATATTTTTCAAAATGTCTTTTGACTCATGTTTTTCCTTAGTTGTAACGGGTACTGGTAATTAAATTTTTATTAATTGAATTCATCTCATTCAAATGAAATTATTTAATATATGTTGGTTTAATTTTTTTCATGTGAAATTATTATGTGTTATTATCCCATTATTTATCTTTTAACAACATAAATCCCTTTTCTAATGTTTCATGTTTTCTGTAGTATTTTACCCATTGAGATATTTATTACACAATTCACATTTATATTTGTTATAATGTTTCATCTTGGACATTGAATTTCCATAAATGGGTTCACTAACCCAAATAATTTATTATATTATTTTATAATTCTTTTTTAAATAAGGTTTTAATACTTATAGGTTTCAATTATGATTTTTATGATCATTTTTTTGGCCAAATATATTTTTCAAAAAAAATTATATGGTTTTTTTCCTTAAAAATTATTTTTTATTTATCTCCACATTTATCCAAAATAAACATTATTTTAATTCAAGAATATATTATTGAAAATTTTCTAAAAAATTAACAGTTTTCATTTTTTTCAATTCAGTATTTAGAATATTTTTTTATAAGTGACCTATAAAATCATTATCTAAATCAATAATAAAAATTTCATCAAAATATATATTTTATTTTTAAATGCATTTAAATTTTCATTTTAAAAATTTAATATCCTAATAGTGTTTGTATTTCTCAATTGTTATTCCAACAGATACTCTACATTGGTGGAACGAACTCGCTGTACCAAATATTCGAATTTGCGATCACCTCTTCATTGGTATTATTCCTGATTTCTTTGGAAATGATGTTATTAATATTATTCAAAAAAATCATTATTACACAATGTACATGGTCATTTAAAACAATCCAGTTATTTCATTAGATGGATTATGATCAGGTTGTTTGATTATTATCTTATTCATTTATTAATCTGTAACACCAAATGATTTCATAATATTGAAATCATATTTTGTATTATGTGTGGCATGAAATTAAATTATATAAGGAAATATAACAACCCAAGAAGTTATGATTTGTTTATTTTAAAATAAATTCAGTCCCTTTGATAGCTTGTAATGCACACAAATCGTGGATATATTGAAACATGATACTCCATTAAAATATTATTATTCAACAATTATAATTATATCCTTACAATTAAATAGGGTAGGGGGGATGGAGAGTTGTAAATAAAATTATAATTTTATGTTTGTATATTTTTTTAAATAAAATAATAATCATTAAAAAATGAGTAATTTTAAAAAAAACATCATTTTTTGAAAATGATATTTTAGTCCTTATTTTCTAAAATAATACCAAATTAATTTTCACCAATTCATGAAAATATATTTCAAAAAAATAAAAATTATTTTTAAAAATATGAATATAAAAATTATCTGATAATTAGTTGTTTGTATTTTTTAGGGAATGTTTTAATTTTTGATTAATAGTGAAAAGTAATATATTATAATTGACATCTTATATATTGTTTAAAATATTGATAATTTTAAATTAAATTATAAGTTGGGTTTAATTTAAAATTATTTCAATTTTTTTAATTATTAAAATTTAGGATATTTTTCCATTTTGATGAAGAATTTTTTATATTTAATATTGTAAACATTTCAACATTTTCTCTTTGAAAAAATACTTTGTCGCAACTTCTCAGGGATAAATTTTAATTTAAAATTATCTACTTTTTTCAATTAATGTTGGAAAAACTAATTACATATTTTTTTAAGAATAAATTATACTTTCTTATAATTTCCAAATAATTTTTTTTAGAAATAAATTGTTCCAATAGTAAAAATTAATTATCATAGTTAAGAAAAAATGTACTTACCATGGGTTAAACTACAATGATATTGTGTAAAAATGACGTAAAAACATTCCTAAACCAACTTGGATAGATATATTTAGACCTTATATATTCTATTATAGATTAAATAACATTTTTATTATTTTTTAATAATGCATGAATTTTTATGATTGATCCTTTTCAAACAATTACAAGTGTACCACTCACCTCACATATACAATTCCACCCCATCCTCTATTACTAACACCTTAAAACCCTTTTCGATTGGAAAATACCTACCCAAATACCTCCCAAAAATCACTAATCTTCTAATATTATTCATATCTTGGGAAAAATCCACCAAAATAAGGATTTTGGTGCATAACTAAAGTACATACTTGACAAAGAGGTAACATTATTCAATGAGTTTTGTTTTATTTCAGACTCCTCCTTCTTAAAATTATTATTAAAAAATTGATGATATGATATAAATTTTATGAAACATATATGGGGAGTTTTATTGTATTTTCATTACCTTAAAAATTCATCACATCTATCAAATGGGTTTTGAATCCATTGTTTGTGTGTACAATAGACTACCATTTCTCAAATTTTTGAAATTCTTTTTTCCATTAAAAACACTCACAGTTGGGTATGGTGGTGGTCATAAATTTTATATACCATATTTATATAGTAATAATACTTCCTGGAATCATTATATAATATATAATATTATAATTATTTTCATTATGTGATATGATAACATCCCTTATGTGTATAGTAGATTACCACATTGTGAAGTGATTTCATTCTACATTCACTAATGGTTTAAATATAATTTGATAAAGACAATATGAATAACTATATGTGATATAAATGAAAAAATTATTATAGTAGTGGCATACTTATCCTTAAGTAAATATAATATATCATTTTCATTCTTACATATTCACATTATTAAATATAATAACATCATTTTTGTATTAGTGGACTACCACCTCTATGTAGCAATGTGACTCAATTTCTATCACCATACCACATAATACTACATATAAGTACATTCAATGAAATAAAATTATATTATTATAATTATGTAATGTTAAAATATTAATAACTTTTTTCCATATTGATCGTTTAAAAATGGAAACGTTGGTGAATCGTATGTACGACCTACCTTCTATATGATCATAATGTACTTCATTTATCAAAACCATCAATCATGATTGATATTAAAAAAATAATTTATTTTTAAATATTATAATAATGGATGTATTATTATTCTTAATACTATATAACTATATTAAAATCATAATAACTGAAACATTCAATAAAAATGAATGATTGAAAAAACTGGATAATTAACATACGAAATATTGAAAATAATGGATTATAGTTAACAAATGGGAGATAATTTGTAATAAAAATATATATATGATATTATAAAACTTAATATAGTCTTGTTATAAGTTAATAATATTTTTACAACCACTAAACATGATTTTAATACGCAACCAACCAAAAGAAAGCACAAGGTAATGGATTTCATCTAAATTTAAATTCCATTGAGAATTTTTTTAAATACACTAATTCAATTTTATGTGGTGTATTCTATACCCATTAAAATATAATATCATTATTTGTTAATAATTCATGCTATTTTATGTTTTAATTTGAATTATTTCAACCTATGGGTTTTGATATGAAAATTACCACGTTGTAAAATTTACTCTGTAATATCATTTTATTTTTGGATTGCTAACAATCTCTTGAATACCCAATTTAAAAAATATTCATTTATTAGAAATTATGTTTTTCCTAATAATCAATATTCATTAATTATGGTTTGACTATTTCCTAACACGTTAATACTTTTATCAAACATCATTTATATTGATTTTATTTATTTGGGGAAATTTTGATATGTATGTATCATTTAATCCTTACTTATATTTATGGATAAGGACTATTGTCCATGATTTATATATATCATTAGATGAAAGGGGAATGACTTTGAATTGAAATAAAAAAGTTTAGTATGCAATGAATTTACTATATTTTCTTTTTATAATAAATTTAATTTTGTTCATAGCTTTGTAAAACACATAAGACCCTATTTAAACAAAACACTATTTTGTCATGTTTTTCACAGTCGATTATGTTATAACACTATTATAGAGATTATATATTAAATATATTTGTTTTATATCAAATATTATATTATTTATATTGATCTAGTTGAATCTATAGGCATAGAATACAGACAACCTAAATATTACACATAAAAACCTATTTTTTAAAGGTAATTATAAAGCCTTTTAATGGTAAAACTATTTTAAATCCAATTTTTAACACTTTTATAAATATAATAGAACAAAATACACTTAAATTTTGGAATAAAAACAAAAAAATTATGTTAAGGTGAATTCCTTTTATTTTTTTAAAATCAATATTTAAGTGATGAATAAACAAATAATGAATTTTAATTCTCAAATGTTTTTTCATTGAATATATAAATATGGTTAAATTATAATTTATTTTTTTTAAATGTTAATTGGTTAATTGTTTTATTAATTAATAAAATGTATGTAATTCGAATCAATTTCTCTTTGAAATTGTGTAAAGCACCGTAAAATTCAATGGAAATTTTTTCTAAATTGTCTTTAGGATTTTACAAGAACGCAGTTTTTGACGGCGCCTGAGGGCTAAAAAATTGAGATGAAGTGAGTTTTTATTATCCTAATGAAAAATAAGGAAGGGAGTGTTTCATATTGTGAAAAATCTAATAAAATTTTATCTATTTATGACATTAATTGTATACATAAAAAATATTATAATATCAACCACATATTTTATGGTCTTTTGCAAAATCTCTAATGGTTACTAGTTTCACAACGAAAATCATCATATGATGAAATATTTTTTTCTCCGTCAATAAAAAAAATCAATTTTTCAGAATCAATATATTTAATGAAAAAAATGAGAAGAAGAGGCCATCTAAGGATCATAGAAAATGTAATTTATCTAAGAACAATAATAATAAAACATTTTAAATATTATTATAACTATGGAAAAAAAGAACAAGGGTAATGTTTTAAGGGAATGGGGGTTTTCTATATTTTAATGGATAGGGGTCACTAGGCTCATGATTGCAAATGGAAGAAGGAAAACTCTACTGTCCAATTTTTAAACTGTAGAGATATGGGGAACTATAGAAATTAATTCCCTAGGAATAATGGGAATCCAAAAAAGAATATATCAAGGGGCGATGTAAAATATTAATTGATCACAACAATAGAGGTAGATATACCTAATGATGTGGTGGAAGTTACATTAATCATATCATGAAATTTAGTCAATTTATAAGTTGATTCTCGATCATATAATGTTTTTATCTATTCAGTTTACTATGAAAATTAGACAGTTCCCTTTGGATTTAATAATGGAGATTTTAGTCAATAATCTTATGCAAAGTATCATTGAAAAAACCCTGTGTCGAGCATTCCCCATTATGTAAAATTAATGTTCTTTATTTTCTAACTTTTTTATCATTACTATGGTTGACTACAATATTATACTCAGTGTGTAATGTCTCTAAAAATACGATGCAAAAGTTTATTTCCTAGGAAATGAAATTATGATGGGTGAGGAAGATATAGAATCCATCAACTTCTGATCAAAAGTTCTTTCACATGATTCTTATCTAGATAAACTCCCAGAAATATTCTAGACAAAATTAATATTGAACAAGAGGAAGCAATCATTGTGGTTATTAACGTAATCATAAAATTCATGATGTACCAATTATCTAGAAATACAATGTTTTATTTCTTGAGGTGCTTCATAGAATTTCCCAATATCATTAAGTTGAATTTTCTAATGATTTGATTTGTGGTGCAAGGACAATATTAATGAATCCCAATAAAATGGCCATGTTGCAATTAGGGGATTTAATGAAACAACTAGAATATTTTGGTAATAAAGGATTTATTCTCACATGTTCTTCACCATGGGGATCCCTCATCCACATTGTTTAGAAGATAGATTGATCTCTGAGGTTTTGAAATGATTATATGGAAATCAATTTTATTACAATAAATAAAAATTATCCTCTACCTCGAATTGATGTCTTGTTTGATCAACTTATGGAACCCAATATTTGTCAATGATTTATGATTGTTCTAGTTATCACCAATTTTGTGTGGATAAGTAAGTTATTCTGATGATAGAATTTAGGATGAGTTATAGACATTTCGAGTTTACAGTAATTCCTCTTGGATAGACCAATCCACTATTTATTTTTATGTACTTAATGAATAGAGTATTCAGTGAATATCATGATTATTTTTGTGCGGTAATCAATGATTGTATTCTTATTTATTATAAAAACTACTAGAACCCTGAGAATAAAATGTGGGTAATTCTTAAGTTTCTTAGAAGGGAGTTGTTATATGTAAAATATATTGAGTGTGACTTATGTCTAAAATAATATTCAATTGTTAGAAATATTTTTTGCTAGGATGGAATATTAGTTGATCCTATAGAGACAAATGCTTCCATAGTATTTCCTACATTAAAAAAACGTATCTATGGTTGATATTCTCCTTGGGTTTTCAGGATACTATCATAAATTCATTCAAAAATTTCCCCCTTTTTCTAACCTGTTATCCAATCATACACGTAAAGGGTTGTGTTTCTATGGACAACGGAATATGAATAATTATTTTATGAACTAAAGTGTATCATAACCAATTATTCAATTTTGACTCTACTATCTTGGAGTGATGGGTATTTCATATATAGTGATTTATTGTAGAAGAGACATGGTTGGGTTCAAATAAATAGATGATAATGTTTTCACTTATGCATCAAGGAAATTGATTAATGGTGAATGGAATGACCCAACCCATTATATTGAGTTAATATCTGTAATCTTCCCAATGAAAATATGAAGAAATTATATATATAGATAAATATGTGACATAATCACAGATCATAAGAGACTGAAAGAAATATTCTATCAGAAATTCCTCAACATGATAAAAAGGTGGTGTCTCGATTTAATCAAGGATTAATATTTCTCAATAAAATACCACCTAGAGAAAAAATTGGTAGAAGATACATTAATTAGAAATTATCATGGATTTATAATCCAAGTGAGTATTGAAAAGGATCCTATGTTAATGGGTCTAGTAAATATGGATATGGGAATTTCTACGGAAGGGGAGATATCAATAATTTTTCAAATGATATAAAAATCGTCTTTATTAGATAGGGTAAATAAATTTCATGTAGATGATGAGGACTTTAAGAATAAAGTTAATGTTTTGAATGATGGAAAATTAGTAGACATTATTTTTGGGGATAGTGTTCTAAACATTATAATGATGTAATGTGTTCCTTATATAGTAGTGATAAAAAGGTAATTGTTGAATGAAACTCATATAATGAATTTATCTATAAACCATGGTAGTATAATAATGTATAAGTACATGATGAAACATTTTTTTGTGGGATAACATGATGTTGGAAATTTCAGATTATGTGTCCAAAGGTTTGGTTTTACAATAAGTGAAAGATGTGTGGTAGCATCCTAAAAGATTCTTTTATCATATTTCTATTCATGTGTGGAAATGGGGTGAAATTATTAGGGACATTGTCATGGGACTACCAAATAATCCATGAAGGATTGATACAATATGGGTAATTTTTTATCACCTAACTGAATCTACAAAATTTCATTCAATAATAGAATAATATATTATTGAACACCTAAAAAAGATCTATATTAATGAATTTTTAAGTCTTCATGGTAAACCTCAATCAATTGTTTCTCAAATAGATACCCAATTTAGCACGAAACACTAGAAGTGTCTTTAAACGTGTCTTGATAGTGAGTTTTATTTGAGAACATCATACTATCCTCAAACTAATGAATATTCTCAAAGAATAATTTATACTATGGGAGATAGGTTCAGGTCATGCTCACTCAAATATAATGGTATGAGAGATCAGTACACACCTGTGGTATATTTTTCATATAATAATAGATTTCATTCAAGTATTCAAATGCATCGTATGAATCATTATATGTCAAGAGAATTCATACTCCAAACTCATTAGGATGAATTTGCTGAAAGGAAACTCGTAGGCCCTAATAATGATGAATAGGTAATTATAAAGGTAAAGTCTATTCACTCTCATATTAAAACAGCTAAATGTTGGTGTAGTAGTCATGCTAATAATTAGAGGAGTTAATTAGAGTTCCTTGTGGGAGATCATGTTTTCATTAAATTATCTCTATAGAATGGTATTATTAGTTTCAGAAATAAAGGTAAATTCAGTGATAGGTATAATTAAACATTTTCACTTTTTGAAAGGGTTGGAGTTCTGGCTTATCATTTGGTAATGTCGCCAAATCATTCAAACATACATAATGTGTTCTATATATCTATGTTAAGGATGTACATATTGAACCCAATGCATGTTATCATATTTGATGAGATAAATCTGGAACCTAAACACTCATATTGTGAATAATACATATATATTCTTCACACTAGACAAAATGTATGGATTAATCAGATGACTCATCTGGTAAATGATTTATAGAGAAATATATAAATGGAAGAAACAACATGGGAATGAGAGGATTATATGATGGAGAACTATCCATATCTTTTATTAAGCTAATCCCATAAAAATATCAAGGATTAAATGTTTCTAGTAGAGAATAGTGTACGACTATAATATAATTCCATATCTTCATTTTTGAATAAATTTAATTTATCTATATCATTTTAATACAAGGAACACCTAATATAATGAAAATATTGTTTATTTATGTTTTTTATTGTCAATTTAATTATAAAACACATAGAGAGTTATGTAGTATATTTATACTTTATATATCTAATAATATATTTTTGATATTTATCAAATAGATTCGGTAAGCATAGTATGAGAATAAGCCTAATATTATTCATAGAAACTTATACTTTCATAAATATAGTTTTACAACCATTTTATAGAGAACCAATTTTAAAACCAAAATTTTAAAATTTTATATATTTCATATGAAAAAATAAACATCATTTTTTAATATAAAATAAAACAAATGTTAGGGTAAATTTTTTATATTTTACAAAAATATTTCATATTTTTATGAATAGTGAAAAATACTGAATTTTAATTCAATAAATCCTTTTCATCTAATTTATATATGACATTAAATTATAAGATAAATTGGTTTGAATTTTTTATATAAATTCATTATAAATTATTAAAATTTATTTTATTATAATATAATTAACTTTAAATTTGAATATTAAAGTATAGAACACTTTGGAACATTTTAACATTAAAAGATGCAATGTCACTATTTTTGCAGGATTAAATTTAAACTAATTTCTGCCACTTATGTGAATTTAATTTCAAAAAAATATTTACATATTTCTTATAACAAGAATTTCTATTTCTAATATGTTAAAAATATTTTTTCACAAAAAATATTATTGAAATTAATTTACAATTTATATAATGACTCATGTAAAATTAAGCTTAATAAGGGACTAAACCATAAATAAAATGGTCAACATGTCCTAGAAACTGGCCTAAAATCCACTTTATGCAAATATATATACTATATTTTATCTTTTATCTACATTGGACCATTACTGGAGCCACATTCCATAGGAAACACAAGGGAAGAATTCCCTTTCCAAAAATTTACAAGGGCGCCACTCTTCCTCCACTATAAAAAACAAATCACCCCTTCCATGTACTTAGACCTCTCAAGACACATTGGATTGACAAAGGTATATGAAAATATATAAAAAACCTCCCTCCACAATTCCTAGAATACAAAGTTTTTTAAAAAAGTATATCTAATGAATCACTTGGGTGGAAACCAAAAGGAGTTACCAAAATTATGGGCAATGTTCTTCCTCAAGCTCTTTTATTTTATTTTTGTTATCCACTCCATAAATACAAAATATATCATTACTATAAAATAAAAAATTTATCGAAAATATAAATGAAATATTTCTATGTTTTTTCCTAAACACACACACACACTTGCATCTAATGGTTAACTAATATACCATTTATTTGTAAAGAGTACTATGGCCTCATGAAACGATGATTATTAGTTCATCCTTTACAACCAATCGTAGTGGATATTATGATGGACATGATATTTACATATGATTAATATGATATTGATATTTCCTTTATGATTATATAGTTTTCATATAGAGGATAACATTTTTCCTACTATTTATTAAATATGATCACTTCATTTGTGGATGTGTGGACTACCACCTCCTCAATGTGATGTGATTAATTCATGCTCTAAATGGAATGAATAAAGGATGGTTTTAATTAAAAATATGTGAAATAAAAATTATGTATATGATATTCAGGATATAATTAATTTTCTATAAATACAATACATAAAATTTTATTTATTATTGTTTCGGATACTTAAATAGTGATGACGTCATTCCTGTACGTGTGGACTACCATTTTCGTGACAAAATGTGATTCCATTTACATCACTTGAATTAAATATATAATTATATATGGTTAATTAATAAGGACTTTATTATATAATTTTCATTCATTAAAAATTAATTATACTTACATTATTTCAATAACGATCATTGATATATGGGAAGGTTACTGATGCGTAAGTACGACCTGCCATCCCTATGATTTTAACATTGTTTAATTATTCAAAACCATGTTTAATTATTGGTTTTAAAATTATAATTTATATAAAAATATTAAATTATTTCATGATTATTTTTTGGTAGATGTTATATAATATCTCATTGTACCATATTTGACATACCAAAGTTGTTTCTCACACATAAACCAAATTTGGTTAAAACACCCAAGGTAAAATGAATTCAATAAGTATGTGTATAAAACATGGTAATATGTAACATAAACTTTATTATAAATATGATAACGGTTCTGGAGAAATTAAATGATTAGCATAATAATATTATTCAGTAATATAAAGGCATAGAATACAATTTTGGGTTAATGTAACTGATTTCATTTGAATTTTAATTCCATTAAGCCTTATTAGTTGGTATGCACCAATTCACTTTTATTTGGTATATATTCGTCCCTTTTACTTTTTATATTGTGAATAATCATATTCTAATGATATTATAATTATCATTTAATGGTATTCATTCATCAAAATTATGACTCAAATGTTTAAATATTGTATGGGAGACTTGAAAATTTTTAATGTTTGTTTTTATAAATATTGCTTTAATTATATTTATATCATATTTATATTAATCAATAATAAAATCATTTGTCGTTACTTATCCTCCACTATGAAATTATTGATAAATCTATATATTATATTCAATTTGGATACTTGATTGGAATATTATATATTTATTAATTTCTTAATATGAGGAATGTAACAAAATAGTTACTTATAAAATTAATTGTTATCTGTTTGAAATTATATAGATAAATCCATTTCCAATGTATAGTGAAATAAGTGATATTTTATGTATTCTATTCTGATGGAATAGAAATATATCATTAGGAATATTAACATGAACCTTATGAATAGTAAATGGGCTAATAAAATAGTAACCATATTTATAAATGCATAAATAAATTTTTTTATCTTATATGATAAAATATGATAGATTTATATATTCGAAAGAGTAAATATATTTTATGAAAATGATGAATTAAGTGTTGGATGTTTTTTAAAATTGAAATACATATTTAAAAAGTATTATAATTAATATAACAGTTTAAAAGAAAATATATTTTCATAAAATAGATTCATGAAATAATTTTTTATTCTATTATTATTATAATATAATTTTATGTGATCGTAATTAATTTCTCAATGTGTTCTAAAATTAGTTATAATTTTAAAACATGTTATTTTTAAAATAAATAATGATTTTATTTAAAAATTAAATTTATCATATTTAGATAATTATTTTTATAAAATTGAGTCCAATTTTTAATTCGACATGTCAAAAAATGGTTGGGGTGATTTTTAGAGATTTTGTTTAAAAAATACATGAATTTTTTGTGAATAGTGAAATATGATAATTTAAAAAATCAGAAAATACATGAATTATTGATCCATGCATATTGTTCTGCTAAGCTAAGAATCCTTGGTTTAAACATTTATGCATTAATAACTGTTTTTGGTAATAAAAACTAACAATATTTCTTTTCATGTGAATATTTAATAATATAATTATTGAAATAATGGAATACCCTCATCCCTTCCACTATAAATACCACCCCTCACACCCTTTTATTATCATGCTTCTTAATCATTCAAACTTATCATATTTTTTCCCCTGATTCTTCCCAATACTCTTCCCTAAATATAAGACCAAATGGTATACACAAAAGGCCAAAACCAATGGTCTTATGGAGGTTCTCAAAAAAGATAATTCAAGAGGTAAAAATCCATTTTATTTTTTTCATTTATTTTTTTCCCAATAATTGTTATTTTATTTTACTAAATCAAACTTAATATATCCAAGAGGTATTAAATTCCAATTATGATATATATAATATATTTATTTTCATGTTTATGAAAACATTTATCACCATACTTATTCGCCTCTCTCTAGCATTCCTTAAATAAAAACATCCTCTCTGATTTGTCGATTTTACGACATCATGGACAATTTTTTTTCAATTTTGATTAAATCCTCCATGGATTGTCATAAAAAGATTTTAATGGTTGAAGAATATCATGATGTTTATTAAATAACCTCTTTTATTTTCTGGAATTAACATATATGCATAATATTGAATTATATAGTGAAACTGGTTCGTGATAATCAATGAACATAAAAATTGTTTAAACGAATATCCTCAATGTATTATATAATAAATCATAATTATACTTGGTAAAATTATAAATTATATAGTTTAATGTTTTGGAAACATTTTAATACAATTTCATTCCACCCATGTAGTTTCTTTTCCTTTTGACAACAAATAACCTAACGAACCGGCCATGTAAATAACACACCTAAAACAAAAAATTACGTAAATATTATTAATAAATGAATGAGAAGATGTTCTAAAAGTAAAATATAATGTATCGAAAATATGATTATTTATTTTAAATATATTAATAACACTCTTTGAATAATTATATATGAGGTATAGACACATTTAACGTAAGGAAAACCCAAGTTAAATGAATTCTTAACCCATTTTCCATTATTTGGGCTAAGCTTCTACATCATGTGTTTTTTCCTGATATGATTATTTGTAAAATGAATTTTGATTATATAATGATGTATTATTTGTATTTATAGTGAATATTTATATTCCATTTTTCTGATTAATTATTTCTTCTATGATATAGTATTTGTAAGGGACTTTATTTTTCAAAACCATTTACA
This sequence comes from Viscum album, assembly GCA_963277665.1. Lineage (NCBI taxonomy): Eukaryota > Viridiplantae > Streptophyta > Magnoliopsida > Santalales > Viscaceae > Viscum > Viscum album. The sequence goes on from OY728126.1 coordinate 994,604,755, forward strand.
TGTCTTTTTTATGAAATTGAAAAAGATTGTTCTCTTTTTAATGTCATTAGAATTTTTATATAATTACAAGATGTTATATTTATATAAATATTCATTGATATTTTTTTAGTTATTCCTTTGATGAAGTATATTTCATTATTATGTGTATGCTTTTAATATTTTAAAAGTCATTATATACAAAAAAGGTATTTTGAAATATGAATATGTTTTTCTCACCAATTTATATGAGTGATCAATTGTTTTTTTCATGATATATTATTCGTAAATTGGGAGTGAAGTACCATAAAACAAGAAGGCATAAAAATCCCAAGTTACTACAACCCAAGTAATAAAATGGGAAAAAACAATCCCATGGTCCCTATGGACACAACTCACCAAGACCAAAACTCAACAACTGGATCCACCTCCAGGAGAACCCTTCCCTTTTATTGAACCTGATAGAAGAAAGTATACAAACACTTAAAGAAAAATGTAGGGTATGAGCCTAATCCCAGTAGGATTCAACCAATGATTTTATAATAGATTCCATATATATATATTATCCAAATAAAAAAAATCATTTTTCAAATAAATGGGTCTGGAAATTCAAATTCATTTTTTAAAAAAACATGTTATGAATTATCAAAATGATGTAAAAATACATTAACCAAAGGCTTTACAAATGATTTAATATTTAAAAAAACAAAGGATTAAACAAAACATTTACATAAAACAGTTTAAGTAAAATGAGAGGGCATGAAATTAGGTCAAACGTTGGCATACATTTATATCTCAAATATAGATAAACAAGCAAGCAACATAGTCATCTGCCAAAAGGTACGATAATACTAACCAGCTATAGGATTCTACACTCTCTATGTGAACTCGGAAAAATGTTTATACACATATCCCAATGACACTAGCCAAAGGATACCTGGCACTAACCCATCGGGGATGTAACCCACCTTAAGAATGTTTTAGAAGATTGTCGTAGCATAGATTGTTTCCAAATAACTCACTAACTATCTAAGGATTTCATGTGCTCTTACATGATGGATGAAATATTTTAAGAGTAATTAAAAATACAATCAACCCGATTCTTCCATTTCATAGTGCCAATTTCATTCCATTTAAAACCAAAACAAAATTTTATTCAAAAACATGTATTTTCACAAGATAAAACCAAGAGGTTTTTATCAAATAATTTTAATCAATTTTCACAAGTTCGAAACCCATTCAAAACTAATTCGATCATCACACAATTTATTTACACAATTAAATTCAACAATTTAATTGAAATCATTTCCATCAAATCCAAAATTTAAATTAAACAATTTAAATCAGCGAATTTTCATAAACACACCAAAATCAATGGAATTGGATGTTTTCCAAATTTTCATGCAAAAACCATTTCAAATATCACGATTAATTAGAATCATCTTTCTATAAATTTAATTGAAATCATATTGGAGCAGTTGAATTTAAATTAGTAATAAAAATAAATCAATAAATACAAGGATAATCAATTTGGATTATCAGAATGGAACCACTTACCTCAAGGTCATCGATGTGAACAACAAGGATAAACCACCCCATGTAGTTCAATATTCCTCTTCATGACATTATTATCATAAGCGTCGACACACCAAATGTTGACATTCATCAATGGTTTGTATAATCAATACCATTTATTGTATCCCAGAAGAAAATAAAATATCACAAGTGAGGATAGTTTCTCTCTTTTGAATAATATCTGGATTATTTATTTATATTAATGCATGAAATCTCAATAAATATTGATAAGAATAATTACATCCCTCTATTTTATTTCTCAGGGAAATAAAATATTACATGCAATTAAATTTTCTCTCTCCTGGATAATCATCAAATTGTGGATTAAAAATATTACATGTGATAACATTTTCTCTCTCTAGGAAAATATCTGGATTTTCATTTCAGATTATCACATGAGATGATAATTTATCTCACCAGGATAAGTTTCCAAATATTTATATATATTGTCACATGAGATAATATTTATCATTCAAGGAAAATTATTCAGTTTATCATTTGATCAAGGCATGCGCTCACATTTATCAAGCAGAAAAATTATCTTTGATAAACTCACAATTATTGTTTTAATAATATTAATAATTCACCTATAATTATCTTTAAATTACCATTCAGTAATTATATTAATGATCCTTTTTTTAATATATGTTTAAAAATTATCTTTGATATTTCCATTCAATTTATCATTATTAAAACATGTAATTATCTAATGATAGTTTCGATAAGCTACGTCTTGTGATGATTACCTAACAATTAACATTTAATAATTTGTAAAATTATATTATAATAACATTTTTTTCAATTTATCCATCTATAATAATTTTATTTTAATTTTTAACAAATTATCCTTTTATAATTTAGAATTTATCTGTTGATAATTTGTTTTTAAATATCCTTTAAAATGTGAAAAATATGATCGAGGAATGCCATACCTCCTTCAAAACAAAAAATTTTATTACAATTACTCTCTTCGAGACTAATTCAACAGTACTGATGGCGGGCAATTCTGATCATTAACAAAGAAGGTTTTTAAAATAGAAGATTAAAAGAATAATAATAAAATATTAATAATAATACATTAATGTAATAAATAAATAAAATCACCTTATTAAACAATGAAGTGTTCTATGGAATGAAAAAAAAAGATACCTCACATAATGGAATGGTCATTCAGAATTGTGCAGGTCTGATAAGCTCTTCAACAATCAGTTGGACGGAAACATGAAATCGATTATACCTAAATGGATCGACAAACAATAATGATTAAGAGGTTTAAAAAATTTAAGAACCCTAAAAAAAGAAGCACGCCCAAACCCATTTTAAAACACTCCATTTAATCCATGATTCAACGAAAAATGAATGACAGAGTTATTAATTTCTCTTCAGAAATGAATTACAACTGAAATCGATTGAAACGGTTAAAATATGGAAGGTTTTGAAAATTGTTTAATGCTGTAATGGAGGATGACCCTATGTAGAAGATGATGGCAGAAAACAAATTAATTTCATAATTAAAATTAGGTTATAAATTTTAAACTAAATTAATTATTTAATATAAAAATTAATTAACTCCAAATTTCTGCTATGAATAAAATTTAAACACTTTTTATGTAAAACACATCATTATGGACCCAACGAGGGTCTCATATTTCTCAATGGATGAACAGTTTGAGAGATATTTATGACTCAATATTTAATTAATGGTTTAATTACATAGTTGAAATAAAATAGGTTATTTTTGTGGGTGAGACATCTAAACGCCCGATGCGAACAAATGTTATACCTTGTCCTGGGTAAACCTCCAATTCTGATCCCATCGGTGGTCTCGGATTTGTCATACTTCACACCATTTGAAATAAATTTATTTATATTTAATAAATAATATATTATATATTACTTAATAACTTTATCTCACTAGCGAGACATCTATATGTCAAGTGCCTTCGAATGTTATACCCCTCATAGGGTAAACAGTATATTTCAAACATAACTGAGGTCTCAAATTTCTCATACGACATATTTTTTTGGAGTTATAAAATTATTTTGAATAAATTTATCTTGCTTAAGATAATAAATTTAATATTTTAATTTTGTTCTTTTCGTGACTTTGTAGACCTTTAAAACTCATATTTACACAATTATTAACTAAGAAAATATTTAATTGAATATTCTGGAAAATAAATGGGGTGTTTTAATATTCTGTGATGTGTTTTGAAAAATATGAATCTTTTTACTAATAAACCATTTTTTCCCATGTAACATAATAATAATTTTACATAAGAAGGTCTAAAAAAACATAAACAGTAACGATATGTTACAAACTCTCCACCATAGAAAATTTCTATCCCCAAAACGCTTACGAAGATACTTCCACCACAAAAGACAAAGTCATTGTTCTCTCATTATTGCCTCTATCTATCATGTCTTATAAGAATTTTAACCATTCATCCTTATCAAACAACCAATAGGTATCATCCTTCCATGAAGTACCTTGGTCTCAGAATCAACAACCATGATCAACCATTCAATCACAAATAATAAAAGTTTTTCTTCCAGATCATGCCAACTTAGAACATGATATGGGTCAGATAAATGATTTCAAAGATGAGATACATGAAAAAAATTATGTATAGACATTAGTTGCAATGGCATTGCTATATGGTAAACAATTTTTCCAACCTAATCAACAACCTAAAAATATCCCACAAAACAAGGAGCATGCTTCTCCTGCCTCCCTAGTCGTCGATGACCCAACCAGGGTGAAACCTTCAAGAATACATGGTCACCAAAACTACTGCTTCAAGTCATAGAAAATTATTATGCTTCTTGGGTTCTCAACCCATTGGAATATATGGAAATATCCCATTATAGCCTTTTGTGTAGGTTATAGTGAAACATAACGGTTTCTATAAAACATAACAATGCCTTTAGAGGACAACCAATAGGAATTAGTCACCCCACTATAACGAGAGTCTCTAATGTTAAAAATATTATTCAACAAGTTTATGTTCCTGAAGAATCATCTCTTTAAGAGGTAATGTCAGAGAACCATCATCTTTCATGGTTGATAGAACCGACACCGCCCAAGGTGACACACTTGGATGAATAACGACTTTCTAAAGAAGATCATCTAATTGTGTATTTAGTTCATTCTATTAAAATTGAAACATTTGGAATGAGGGAAAATAAACCGGTTGAGTATCAGACATTATGTCAATAGAGAACTCAGCCACTCTTACTTGTGGTAAGCCAGAAAAAACATAAGGAAACCTGATGGGACATCTCAACGACAACTGGGGGAAGATCACCTCCCAATGAATCAAACTCGATATCAAAAGTAAACAATGATATCACTTTCCCCAACTCCATATAAATATGGTCTAACTATTCTCGAACTTAGTTCTCATTCTCTTAAAAAGACAAAAGTCATACGACTGGGTGTAGTATGGTAAAATCGTTGAAGATAACAATCAATACATGCTTTATTGGTAATAATCCAATCCATCCCGAATGTGACGTCATGCGGTTCGATGTTGAGTACAAGAAAACTCCATGAAAACTAAACATGTGATAGAGAGAAGACAGAAGAAGGACTACAGAGACCAATCTCTCTCCTCGCAATAAGGGGTGTAGTAATATCTATTTCACAAGAGAAATTCTCTGTAAGAAGATTAAGAAGATTAAGGATATGAGTTGAAATAATTATGTAAGATCCATTGGTATATAAATTGCAGTCACTAAAGAAAAATATATAGTAATGATACCTATTATTGTCATTGGACATGTATTAGCTTCCTATGGAGACTCATTCTCTGTGTGAAGAAGCTTCGTTCCAGAGGTCTGTGGCTGGAATCCATTTGTACGTGAATCATTTGATTGCCCCGTAGTTTTGAAGGTTTTGCTGATCTTGTGCCGTTGTGTAGAGTGGGGAATATGTGGCTTACCTTCACAATTCCCCCAAACATCTGTAGGGGCCACTGTTCTTTTATCCTTCTTAGGCTTGAAAAACCTCACAGCATTGGCCAACACCATTAGCTCTAGATTGAAATATTTGGTGCAAATAACCATTATTTCCTTCCAACATAAGCCCTAAATTTTTTGTCGTCACTATCATGTACCACCATCTCCTTCCTGGTCCCAGTAACACGAAAGTGGAACACTTCACCTTGATATATTCTAGTGTCTAAATGAACTCAATTATGAATTCTATCCTACCCAATAATTCCTCAGTATGTTGAAGACCAGTGGAGCCTTTGAAAACTAGTGGTTTCTAATTAATGAACTCTTGATAATTATTTTTGAGAAGCACCCACAGGTTCTACAACTAGATCCTCAATCAGTACTAGATGTGTTGCTTATTCCCGAGCTTCGATAGTGCGCAGAATGACCTCAACTTGGCTTGGGTCTACTGGAAGATTCTTCTACTAATGTTCTATAGTATCCCATTCCCAGATCTGATTTGCACATCTTCTCGGAGGCATTTTGTTATACAACATCACCAGAGAATAAGGAAGTCATTAGATAATTCTCTTACATAGTAACAAGGGAAACATGATCCCCACTAGTAGAACATAAATGATTTAGATTTTAGTCTATATAAATAAAAATTGGGAAAATACAAGAACTAATCCACAAGGTATCTTCCCCTAACCACCCCTGGCGACGTAAGGATCATTACGGTGAGAGATGGCAAGGACCTCAATCACAACTACCTCCAAAGTCCCAACAAGAATACTCAAATGCATACTGTCATAAAAAAAAGATGCTTAACCACCCTCTGATTCCATTTTATTATGAACTAGTCCAGGTACCCTGGTAACTTGATAACCGAGCTGGCCCTAACATAGCTCGACGGGCATTACCAATCTCCATGGGTCGACGAATAGAACATGGAATCATACAACATATATGTAGGAACAATTTTTACACAATAATGTGGAAGCAACAGAAAACAAGACAGTATGCAGAAGAAAAGAAACTCTATTGGAAGTGAAGTACCAAAATACAATAATGAATAAAAATCCCATATTATTACAACCCATGTACTAAAATGTGAAAAAATACCCAAGGTCCCTAAGGAAAAAATTCACCAAGGCCAAAACTCGAAAACTGAATCATCCTCTGTGAGATCCCTTCCCTTTGAACGAACCTATAAGAAGAAATTCTATAAACCCTCGAAGGAAAAAGTAGGGTGTGAGACGTATCCTTGTAGTATACCACCAAAAATTCCATAATACATTCCATATATTGATTATCCAAAGAAAAACATTCAATTTTCAAATAAATGGGTTTGGCAATTCAAAACATATATAAACAAACATGTTATACATTTTCAAAATGATGGAAAAGTACTTTAACCAAAGGATTTACAAATGATGGAATATTTCTAAAAAATGGATTAAATATAACATTTATATAAAATAGTTTATATAAAATGAGAAGGCATGTAAGTCGTTCAAATATTGACATACATTTATATATCAAATATAAATAAACAAGCGTGCAACACAGTCATCGTCCAAAAGGTACGATAGTATTAACCAGCTATAGGATTCAACATTGTTTTTGTGAACTCCGCAAAATGTGTATACACATGTCCCAATAAAACTAAACAATGGAGACTCATCACCAACCTGTCGGGTATGTGACCCACGGCAAGTCTGTTTTAGAATGTTGTCATAGCATAAAGTGTATCCAAATAACACACTAACTAGCTAAGGCTTTCATGAGCTCTTACATTATGGGTGAACTATTTTAAGACAGCTTAAGATTATGATCAATCTCATTCTTCCAATTCATAGTTCCAATTTCATTCCATTTATAACCAAAACATGTTTTATTAAAAAAAATTCTTTTTTTCACAAAATAAAACTAATATGTTTTTATCAAATCATTTTAAGCCATTTTCACCTGTTTGAAACCCATTCAAAACTAATTTCATCATCACAAAATTTATTTACACAATTAAACTCAAAAATGTAACTGAAATCATTTCCTTTAAATCCACAATTTAAATTAAATAATTTAAATCAGCAAATTTTCATAAACACACCCAATTCAATGGAATTGGGGGTTTTCCAAATTTCTATGCCAAAACAATTTAAAATATCTTGATTCAATGGAATTGAGTTATTATCAATTTAATTGAAATCATATTTGAGAAATTGAATTTAAATCAATGATTGAAATAAATCAAGCAATAGAAGGATACTCAATTTGGCTGATCAAAACGGAGCCACCTAACTCAGGTATTAGATGCCAACAATAAGGATAAACCACCACATGTGGTTTAATACACCTCTTCATGACATTATTATCATAATCATCGACACAACAAAGTTCGACATTCGTCCAGGGTTCCTAGAACCAATACCAGTTATTTTATCTCAAACGAAAATAAAATATCACAAGATTGGGTAGTTTCCCCCTCTTGAATAATCTTAGAATTATTGTTTTAGGTTAACACATAGAATCTCAACAAATATCCATAAGAATAATTATATACCTCATTTTTATTTCACAAGTAAATAAAATATTACATGCGATTACATTTTATCTCTCATTGATAATTGTCAAATTGTTGATTAAACATATTACATGTGATAAAATTTTCTCTCTCACGGATAATATATGGATTGGTATTTTAAATTATCACATGAGATGATATTTTATCACACCAGGATATGTTCCAAAATATATTTATATATTGTCACATAAAATAATATTTATCTTTCAACAAGAATTATTCAGTTTATAATTAGATCAAGGCATGTTCTTGCATTTATCGATCAAAAAAATTATCTTTGATAAACTGAAAATTATCATTTTAATAATATTAGTAATTAAGCTTGGATAATCATGAAATCATCATTCAATAAATATATTAATTATCTTTTTGATAATATAAGTGTAAAAATTATCTTTGATATTTCTAATCAATTGATCCTTAATAAAACACATAATTATATCATGATATTATCAGTAAGCTATGTCATGTTATGATTACTTAATAATTATCCTTTAATAATTTTTATTATTATATTCTAATTACATTTTTTACAATTTATCCAACTATAATTATTTTATTATAATTTTTCATAAATTATCCACTTATAATTTATAATTTATCCTTTCATAAATTATTTTCAAAGATCCTTTAAAATGTGAAAAATATGATCGAGGAATACCATGCCACCTTCGAATCAAAATATACTATTTTAATTATGCTCATCGAGATGAATTCAATAGTATCGATGGTGCACAATTCTGATCATTAACGGAGAAGTTAATTAATATAGATGATTAAAATAATGATAATATAATAATAATAATTTTACGTAATAAGTAAATAAAATCACTTTCTTCAACCTTCTAGAATTCCAATGAATGAAAAAAAAGAAACCTCATGTGAAGGAATGGTCACGTTGAATAGTGTCAGTCCGATAAACTCTTCAACAATCAAATGGATGGAAACATGGAATTGATCATACTCAAAACGATCGACCAACACTAAAGATTAATGGGTCTCTAAAAATATAGGAACCCTAAAAAACGTAGCACACCTAAAACCATTTTAAAACACTCCATTTAATCTGTGATTTAACCAAAAATTAATGACAGAGTCATTAATTTCCCTTCACTAAAAGATTAAAACTTAAATTGATTGAAACAGTTAAGAAATTGAAGGTTTTGGAAATTGAATAAGGCTTTAATGGAGGAAGGTCGTGCATAGAGGATGATGGAAAGAAAAAAAGACGCATTTAATTATTAAAATTCGGATAGAAAGTTTAAACTAAATTAATTATTAAATATTAAAATTAAATAACTTTATGTGTCTGCTATGAATAAAATTTTTACTCTTTTTGGATAAAAAACTCATTCCAGACACAACAATGGTCTCAGATTTCACAAAGGATGAACGGTTTGAGTGATATTTATGATTTAATATTTAAAAAATAGAAAAATTAAATAATTAAAATAAAAAATGTTTTTTTTCGGGTGAGACATCCAAACGACCGATGTGAACACATTTTATACATTTTATAAGGTAAACACCCCATTCTGAACCCATCGGTGGTCTCAGATTTCTCATACGTCACACCATTTGATAGATATTTAATTATCATTAATAAATAATATATTAAATATTATTTAACAACTTTATCTCAGGAGTGAGACATATAAATTTTTGACGCCTTCGAATGTCATACCACTTCTAGGGTAAACACTATATTTTAGACATAATTGAGGTCTCAAATTTCTCATAGGAAAATCCATTTTGGAGTAATTCACTTATTTTGAATAAATTTCTCTTGCTAAAAATAATAAATTTATTATTTTTATTTTGTCCTATTCGAGACTTTGGAGACCTCCAAAACCCATACTTACATAGTGTTAAACTAAGAAAATATTTAATTGAATATTTCAAGGCATTAATTGGGTGTTTTACCATTATGGGATGTGTTTTAAAAAATACACAACATTTTCATAATAAACCATTTTTTCCCAACTATCATAATAACAATTTAACATATAATGGTCTAGGAAAACTGGAAATAGTAACGAGATGTTACATTTTATCCCATTATAGAAGATGATATGATGGTCTAAGCCCCATTATTGATCATGATATGTTGGCGTGAGCCCATTATAAAACAAAAGATGATGGGTGAGCCCCACTATAACTCTCCAAATAATTGGTTACTCTAGATATCGAATTTGAAAAAAACATTATTCCATTAGTAAGGGTGAATTTAAGAGTGATATGGTATATATTCCCCAAAGAAAAGCCATGATGTTTAAATGCATTATAATGAGTTTTTATAGAATGGGTTTTAATGGATTTTATGTAATCACTTGATTAATGATTTCCTTCTATATATCCAATACTATTTTTTTCTCATCACAGGTTTGTAAAAAAATTTCATTGGTTATAAGGATGTGTGAGAGGAATCTTAGATTCAGGTTAATTGTTATGAAGATTTATAAATGAAATCCTTTTTCAATTTTTAATGTTTTATATTTTTGATGAAATGTATACTATATTAGTAATATCCACTCTCTAAAAACATCAGATGTTATGAATATATTAAGTCTTTATTCCTTAATGATCTGAACCTGAAAATAATTTTATTGTGAAAGAAAGTAATTTTTGGACTAAAACTAAATACTATGTAATTTTTTAATGATGGGTCTTTATAGGTTTTATAATAGGATGATTTAGATAACTTTAAATGTTAAGATGATGTTAATATAATACCATAAAAAATTTCAACATTATAGATATTTTTAAATGATATTGAATTTCATGATTACCCAATTGAATCATATAATATATGAAAATTTAAAATGGTTTCCATTGAAGTAACACGGAAAATTAATTATAAATGCGCCGAGGGGGTGATATCTATCTAAATATGCAGCCTTGAATGGTGGGAATTATAATCGAGCAGTTTGCGATAGTTATAGATCAGTTTAATCAATTAGAAAATTGGGGTGATGTTTATGCAGGAGAGGAACCCTCTCTACCAATAAAGAACATATATTTTTTGGGGAAATACATAATGAAACATCTCCCATAAGTTATTGGATCTTGTAACTCGGTGATAGTCAAATAATGGACCAATGTCCTGTAAAATATAGTTGACGTCATGGGAAATTAAAAAGTATCAAAAGGAAAACATTTTGATTTTTTATTTTAATGGTAGAGATTATTGATGGTGGTCTTTGTATAATAATACCATAGATAATGAAGACGTTGATTCCATGTAATGGGAATCATTCAATGATATTTTTTTAAATATTTCTTAAAGTTTGTTTGAAATGAATAGAAAAATAATTTCATGAATTGAGGAAAATATATGAATACTATGTAGCTGCATATGCAGAAAACTTCACAAGATTGGTTAGGTATGTTTCATATTTTATTCGGGACACTGATAACGAAATTAATAAATTTTACTCAAGATTAAAACCCGGTTTATGAAGAGTTTTGGATTCATGGGAATTTAAAATCTACGAGTAAGATATTTTTATACTGAAAATGATGAAATGTTGTTTTCTGACATATATGTGCCTCATTATGACATAAATAAGAAGAATTTTTGTTGGCACAATTTGGGGATGAATTCATCAAATAAATTAGGAGGTAAGAAAATCGAATTCCCTTCCGTTGAAATATGTGGTAAAATGAATCCAAGAGAACGACATTTAAATTATGGGAAGTACTATCAATGTAAAATGTTTTGACACATGGCTCAAGATTTCCTCGAAAATGATTATAATGATGATGAAAATCCGAAGGTAATAAGCTTTAACTATAAATATTTTGGTCATTTTTCTAATGTGTTTTCAAATATAGTCACTTAGGTGAGAAGTCAGCATGATTGGAAATAGAAGGGTTTGGAAAAATATTTTTAAACTACTTAATTAGATGTTTATCCATAAAATGATATACTATTAGTTATATTTATTATTTTTACCAAATATTCCAATGTGTTTTATTATTTAGGGTGTGAACGTTGCTTCATTTATAAGAAATTTTATACTTTATTTGAAATTCCACTTTAATAAATAATGCCAATACTAATGGTAAAAATACTAGGAGAAAATATTAAAAAATATATAGAACAGACAATTATTTTTCTGTGGAAAGATTTTACCTGCAAAACATGTTTTTGTTTCTCCATAAGAGATTGATTTTATTCTAGGTATGGACTGGAATTACATTTATCAGGCAACGATTTATTGTATAGATGAAATATTGGTTTTTTAGAAAGTGTTTTAGTTTTTATACAAGAACGAACCAATAACATTTTTAACATATTAGGATGCCAAGAAACTATTAAAAGATAGAAATGAATTATTTGTTGCACATATTATTGAAAAAAAAATTACTCTTCAAAATAATGATGTTTCATTGGAAAATGTGTATCTTGATGTTTTTTCTAATGAGTTTCCAATTGTTGTATATAGTCGAGAAGATTAATTTACCATTTAATTCTTTCTTAGAATTAATATAATTTTTAATCCCCCTTATCAAATGTATCAAATAATTATTTTAGAGTTGAAAAAGTAGTTGCAGAAATTATTAGTTAAATGATTCATCCGACCTAGCACTTCACCCCAGTGTTCTTTGGTCTTGTTTGTTAAAAATAAAATAGTTCAATGAGACTTTTCAATGATTATAGATCATTGAATATAATCAATTTTAATAAAAAATATTATTTCCCTCATATAAATTATTTCTTTTATTAGATCATGGGAGTGCAGTACTTTTCCAAGGATGACCTGATGTTGAGTTACACTCAATTTAATGTAATAGAATAAAACATTATGAAGACATATTTTTGGTAGTAGATATGGGAATTATGAATTATTCGTTAGGACTTTTGGGTTAACTAATTCCCCTGTGGTATTCAAGGTTATTATGAATAGAATATTACATGAGTTCTTGGATATGATTTTGGTTGTGTTTATTGATTACATTCTAGTATATTCTAAAAGTAAAAAGGAGAATGAAATACATATAAGGTCTATTTTTCTAACCATAAAAGAAAATAAATTTTTTGCAAAATTCAAAATGTTTTAATTTTTGTAAAAAAAGATTATTTATTTGGTCTTATTGTTTTTAAAGAGGGAATTAATGTTTATCCTGGTAAAAACAGTTTTTAATGAATGGCCGAGACTGATAAATATAACAAAGATTACTAGATTCCAAGATTTGGTAGGCTATCAATTAAGGTTTTTTAAAAACATTATAGGGTTATCTATTCCATTGACTATGTTAACTCAATGATGTATTATGCTTAATTAGAAAAAATAATGTGATGGTTTTTTTAGGAATTAAAAATAATATATGAGAATTCTACAGATTTTCCCATGTCTTCTAAAGATGGTGACTTTTTCATTTATAGTGATGCATTGTTGAAATGAAATGGTTGTTTCCTAATGTTGAATGATCAGATAACTTCATATGAATCATTCCAATTGGATCCTCAAGAGTTAAACTACACAAAACATGATTTCGAATTATCTTTTATTGTTTTTTCATTAAATATTTGGGAGAATCATTTTTCTGTAGTAAATTGTGAAATATATTCTGACCATAAATGTTTTCTGGATATATTTACTCCAATGAAATTCTATATTAGACTGATAACATGGCTGAAACTAATCAACGATTTGTATTTCCCGATTCATTACCATATTAGAAAATAAAACATAGTTTTTGATGCATTGAGACAGATAAATAATGCTACATTAACCATGTAACATTCGTAACATGACCTCTTGGTTAATGAAATGATGAATTAATGTTTGGAAGTTATTTGTCCATAAAATTACTCTATTTTGTTTTACATGTCATTGTTATCATCTCTATCATACCGAATTAATCATGCTTAAAAGGAATACAGTGAGATGTATAAAGATGGATAATTGTTTCAAAAGGGTATGTTTCATGAGATTATCATTGACAAATATTTTATTTTGAGGATTGAGAATAGAATATGTTTTACTTATGATTGATAACTGAAGAAAAAATTATTCATTGAATCTCATAGTTCTCTATTTCTAGTTCATCATGACAACAGAATGATATATAATGACTATTGAGGTTAATACTGGTGGGATGGAATGAATTTTTTTTTCTAATTTCATCATGAAATGATTGACTTTAAAATAGGTTAAATAAAATTGGAAGTTACCAAAGGGGGTGCTTCATTCATTTACTATTATAGTGTGGAAATGGGTAAATATATCCATAGAATTTATGGTAAGGTAACCAAAGACATCACGAGGCAACAATGTAATTTGGGTTATTGTTGTCCGACTTACTAAAAATATATATTTAATTCCAATTAAAAATACTATATCACTGGATTAACTTTCTTGACCATAACACAACAATATTTTTAGGTTATATGGAGTTCCCCTATCCATTATATCTTACCAAGATACTAGGATTACATCAATCTTCAAGAAATGCCTTTAGAAGTCCTTGGGATTGAATTAAATTACAATAATAATTCTCATCCTCAATCTGATGGACAAACAAAGTGATCAATTCGGAACTTGAAGAAAATGCCTTGAGCTTCTTTAATGGATTACCAAGGAAGATGGGATCATAATTATTTTAGTTGAGATTTCTTATAATAATAGATTTCATTCTAGTATACATTAGGAACCCTTTGTTTAATTATATGGGAAACATTATCGATCTCCATAATTTTTGGATGATGCAAGGGAAAGGAAGTTTGTGGGACCAAAATTAGTAATGGAAGTGGCCGTGAAAGTTAAGATGATCCAACAACACATAAGGACAACTCATCGTTAACATAAAAGTTATATAGATAATAGAATGATAGACTATTCATATGAAGAAGGTAATCATGTCATGCATAAATTCTCTCCCTGGAAAAGTGTTATGAATATTTTTTAAGAAAGCAAGTCTATGTTCAAAATTCATTTGAAATTTTAAAATTCAGGGAGAAATTTTGATCTATTACCTCTCGAGTAGCTTTTCCTTCGAGTTTATTTCAGGTACACAATTTTTTTCATGTTTTGATTTTGTGATAGAATTTTCTGAATCCATTTAATATTTTGAGAAAATTAGAACTTCAGTTGGAAGCGGAATTTTTTTATGAACAGAAATCAATTAATATTTATGATTGTAAAGAAAATGTATTGAGGTATAAGGTAATTTACCATGTTATGGTTTTGTAGAGAAACCACAAGGTTGATAAAGCAATATGGAAATATGACAATATGAAAATTTTATGAAGGAAAGGTATTCTTGCTTATTTAATAAGTGATTAAACATTTTGAGGACATAATTTACCAATGGTCGGGAGAATATAACAAGACAGGTAATTATAAAATAATTTTTCTCGTTTTTAAATTAAATAGATTAATCTATTACAAATATATAAATAAATAAGTGGTATTTTAAGGAATCCTTTCGGATGGAATAGTAACATGACCATATGAATAGTAATATGACCTTTATGAATAGTAAATCAAAAAATAGAATAGTAAACACACCTATGAAAGTATAAATATAATTTATGTATCTTATATGTGAAAATATTATATATTTATATCATGGAATGAGTAATTAAATGTTTTCAAAATGATAAATTAAGTTTGGTTTTTTGTAAAACATAAATATTCATTTAAATTTTTATAATTATTATAATGATTAAAAATAATATATATATTCATAAAATATATTCATGAATTATTATTTTAGTTGGAAACTATTAAATAATTTTTCAATACCTTACCTAATTTTTCAATTTTTTATAAAATTTGTTATTGTTTTCAAACACGTATTGTTCAAATAATATAATATTTTAATTTAAAATTAATTTTATCATATTCATAAAATTATTTTTTTAAAATTTTGTTCATTTTTGAATTATAAATGTCAAAAAATTATTAGGGTGAATTGTCTATATTTTTCCGAAATACAGGAATTTTTTTTGAATAGTTAACTATGATAAGTTACGAAATAAGGCAAATCCATGGATTATTGATTCATGAATGATGTTATATTGAGATAATGATAGTAGGGTTGAACTCACATGTACTAATTAAAATATTTGTCCATATGAACCAACAACATTTCTTATCTGAAGAAAATAATACTATAATTATTAAAATAATGGAACCCCCCTCCAAACCTCTATAAATAACACCCTTAACCCACTCATCTCCTAACACCACTAAATCATTTATCCTCATCCAATTTCATTTCAATATTATTCAAAATCATATTTACCATGTCCAAGACCTACTGTTCTAACCCAAAGGCGAAAACCACAGTCTTTAAGAAGGTTCACATGGAAGATAATTCAAGAGGTAAAAATCATCTTCCTTTTTCTTTTTCTTTTTTTATTTCGGTTATTTTTATATTCAAATACTCTCATGACCTCCACTTATAATAGTGTCATGAAAACTCAAATACATTATATATAATATTTTTTTTTCATGTTTATGTAAATGTTATTCATAATAAATATTCTCATCTCCCATTTATTCTATAAATAAAAACATCATCTATGTTGTGTCGATTTACCGGTACCATGGATGTTCTGGTTTCAATTATCATTACTTCATGGTAGATCATAAATCAATTATAATGGTTTTAAAAAGGTTGTAAATTGTATTATATAACCTATTTTATACCTTTTAATTTAAAAATATGCACAATATGAAATTATATAACGAAACTAGTTCGTAATGATCAAGGAACCACCAAATTTATTTAAATGAATATCAATAATGTTATATCTATGGAATCTATCATATATATGAAAAAAATGATATATGGAATAATTTTAAATTCTAGAATCATGAAAATACCGTTTCATTAATCTTCAATAGTTTGTTTTCCCTTTGAAAATAAATTTCACAATGAACCAACCACAAAACCCATGTAAAGAAAGCACTAGAAACAAAAAAAATTACAAAAATATTATATATAAATGGGTAAAAGATGTAATAAAAGGATAATATAATGTATTATAAATATTAATATAGTTCATTCATATATTAATAACACTCCTTGAACCATTATACATGTGGTTTAGAAATTTTTTATGTAAGACAAACCCGATGTAAGGGAATTCTTAAATAATTTTCAATTCTATGGTTTAACCATACACTGCATTAAATTTATCATGCTATGATTATTTGTGAAATGAATTTTGATTATATAAGGTTTTATTATGTTAATTTATATTGAATATTCATATTCCTTTTAATTTTATTAATGATTTATTCAAATATATTGTATCATAAGGGACATTCCTTTTAAAATCCTATGAATCGTTTCTTTTTTGAAATTCAAAATGACTGTTCTTATCTTTAATGTCATGAGAATTTTATTCTAAATTTATTTTTTTGATACATATAATGTTTCCTTTATATGATATTTATTTATTTTTTCTCTGTAGAATATTATTTAATTATTATGTTCATGGTTTTTATATTATAAAAGGTATTTTTTATGAAAAATTGGTAAATTGATATATGAAGGTGTTTTATTAAGGGTTTAAATGAGTGATCAAGTGTTTTATTTAATGGTATGTTCCTAAAAAATTTATTCTGTTGCGTTTATCCCATTATATCTAATGATATTATTAGTTGATCCCCATTATAGATCAGGATATGATGGGTTGAACCTATTATATCCCATTATAGGATTAATGAGCCACATTATAGCTTTCCAATGCATTGTGTACTCTAGAGATAGATGTATAACAAATGGTTATTCCACTATTAAGGATGAATGTAATAGTGATATTGTAAATATGACCCATGGAAACATCATGATATTACAATGCATACTAATGAGTATTTATGAAATAGGTTTTAATGATTTTTATATAATTACATGATTAATGATTTCATTTTTTATTCCCGTTACTATGTTTTTTGTGCTCGTAACATGTTTTTAAAAAAAATCACATGTTATAAGGATTTTTATGATAAATAAAGAAATTCAAGTTAAATTATGTGAATATATTTCAGTGAAAACCTATTTTATTTTTTAATATTATATATTTTGGATGAAATGGATATTATGTTAGTACTATCAATTTCGTATAAATATGGGATGTTATGTATGAATTATGTCATAATTCTCTAAATAGTTAAACATGAAATGATCCTCAATTTTAAATAATGTACTTTTTTACTAAAACTCAATATTTTGTAAAATTTTATGCTCGGGTCCTCATAAGGAATGCTTCAGACATTCTGTGATGGTTGCAGCCTAGAAATTGTATATCCCCTCAATGAATCATCAAGTTCTCATGAGACAATCTTGTTGGAGAAATTAAATAGGATTTTACATATAGTTTTAAACTGTCTCAAAGACGGATCTTGATATTATATGATTTCATGTTACATATACATGCCTTCCAATAATTAATAATTTCATTCAATGATATTTTAGTTGTCATTAATATTATTAATGATGTTTTCGTGTGATAAAATAGATGGATACATTTCATTGTCATTTTATTGATTAAATATCTTATGTTTTCATTTTAATACATTTATATAAATATTATAAATTCTCTAGTTATTCTAATGGAATGTGTTATTTGTTATTTACAATTCCATGTTAATTTATACTCAATGATTCATTCTTGCGTCCACTTTACATGCCATTATCGAGTATTTTATCACACCCTTATTGTGTTTCCTTTCCCCAGGTTTGAAAAAGAAACCATTGAATGAGTTTCCTGGATGATATTTATTTTATTTTTTTATGTATCATGTTCTCTTTTTATTTTTGACAATGTAATTTTGGTATCATGAATGTAATCTCAATTTCTAAAACTACTAAACTAATAGGTCCTTTAGCACATGACTAATTTTTATGATAATAATTTTATAAAATAATAAACCTGATATGGGATTCTGGTGTTGATGTGTTTCATATATGTATCTTGAAAATATATTACCCTTTTATGTGTTTATAGTTTTCATTATATTAATCATATGGCTAAAAAAAATATGATTTTGTATCATTTAGTGTTAATTCAGCTGGACAATCCACATTGGTTTCATACCAGAATCAATAAATGATTTCTCTAAACTGGATTGGTTTGTAACTAATTGTTTGAAATTCTCTCAATGAAATATAATGATGATTGGGGTATCATATTCATGAGACATAAAGTCTAATAGAAAAATTATCCTTCCATGAAAATTCAGTTATAATTAATCCCCATTTTATTATCATTTTTATATTTTCATAAGATGAATATATTTCTCATTTTATAGATTAAATAGTATCTGTTTTCAATTATTTTGGATGACGTATTTATTATTAATTATCATATCATGATATTCATTTTATCTAAGTGAACATTGTGTTCATATATTTATCAATCCATGTTTATTATGCATTAAACTATTATGATAGTTATTTTACATTAATATCATGTCTTTCATGTTATTTACAATTCCATATTTATTATTCTTTGTCTCATCATGAAATTATTGTCATTTAAATTATATGTGTATTTTGTTATTTAGATTTCCACATTAATTATGATTAATCATTCTTGATAGATTTTGATATACTTAACTCTTATTAATAAATTGATCTAACCCTTAATTTGTTTCATTTTTATAGGATATGAAGTAGAAATATTTATATTATTTTTCCGGGATGTAGTTTATTTTTTAGGTATTATGTTCTATATATATTTCCAATTTAAAATGGGTATCATGTATGTATATTGTCTCCATAATTTTTAAAATTGTATATCATTCATATTTGAAACCTTTTTAAATATTCTATTGTAAGAAAGTAGACACCAACTCTGGTATAATGTGGCCATGGTCACTATAGTTGGTCTAAATTGAAGCTTAGTGGAAACATTGGGAACATTTATAAAGAAAATATACATTACCAAAAATATTCCTATGATATAATATAATGATAAGTAGAGAACAACATCCTACTGTATGGGTAAGGCTGATATTAAGTGGTTTTTCCAACAAAAAATCATGGTCTAGATACTATTAGTGGATGTGGTTTTGGAACCGATATACCTAGGGGTTAAAAATATGAAATGTCCACTTTGGGACAAACCTAATCGCCACTTAGTTCATGAAAATGGTCCTTACTACAGACCTTTTTTTGACACTCCATGGGTATATGATCGGGATAAATCAAATTTTATTTACAACCAATTATGATTTTTTGAAACTAAATATATCCACAAAGAAAAAATGTTTATTATTGTGACATTAACAACAAATATTTTTTTAATTTGTGTTATGTGTTATATCATACATTGAATTATATATTATGAAAAAAATTCATAAATTTATGATCTAATCAGTTATATTACATTGTTTCAAATAGGAACATGGATGGAATTTGGGAATCCATACTCCTGGCCAATGTAGAGGTTTACCTATGTTAAAAACCAATGCAGGTTGCATCATAAATTTATATTTGAATTTTTAATACAATTAAAATTCTCATTACTTCTGAAATTGAACAATTGAATATATGTTAATGTAATAAAGAAGGCACTGACTCAAGATTTTTGTGGTCAGGGTGGATAATGTTGGTATTAGATAAGGTTTATTAAAATTATTCAGACGTATATTAAGGAAAACATAGAATAGGGAATAGAACCCCATTATAGACTATTAGAATAACAAGATAAAGAAATCTAAATATTTTTTTAAGGAACAGATCATGTTTTTGTTTCCTAATAATAGACCCTCATATCAATATTGAAGTAGACATGGTTCCAGCATTGAGGTACCAAGTGGTAAAATCATCAAAAAAAATGCACTAGTATTGACCAAATTGTCACATGGTTAATGAAAACAAGACATATTTCATACAAGGTTTTACACACCTAAGGGATACCCTTAGTATAATTCACATTTTCATTAAAAATCTTTATGACGGATTTGAAAATAAATATATCCTTGATGAAATGAATTTTGGATTCTAAGATTAATAATGAATAAATATTATTTTCTACTGTGGGTTCTATCATTTTTAGAAATATAAATTGTGATTAAAATTCATAATTTTATTATCTAATATAGTATATTCAATAATTTTGAAATGGAACGAGGAATGGAGATACACAGAAATACACATGAAAAATAATGATATTTCCTTGGGGAGGAATCCAACACAGATTCAATTAAAAATGATAAAATTATGTCTTTATTAGTTCATCTTAATCATGTTATGAAAAATAAACATCCCCAGATAGAGAAACCCATTTTATAAGATATTATCGTATACTGGATCAATTTATGAAAAAATGACAACATAAATTAGGTGGAATACTAATCTGATGGTAGACAAAAAATATATTTTTACAATTTTAATCATAATTATATACTTGTGATGTGTTGAAATGGAATGGTTTACAAATTATGGGCATTTTCTCATTGGTGATGCTGATCAATTGTAGGATTAGGACAATTATTTAAAGGGAACTCATCTCACAAAAATTATAATCATTTGTTGAAATTGTTTTATCTGCTATCAATACATGAAAATAATTATTTAAGTCTTATTTTTTATATTAAATAATGATTAGAATAGAATTTAAGAGAAAAATATGTTTAATGGGAAGTAGGGATATTAAAATTTTTATAGATTTTATAATTTTTGAATGAAACACTCTGAAACATTATTAAATAGAAATTATGTTTTCTATAAGTGTAGATAAAAAGGACACCATAATCATAATTTTAGTGGAATGAAATAATACACCAATGTAAAATTATTCCACTATAAGGATATGGGGAACTATACAAATTAATTTCCTAGTATATAGTGAATATACCTTAGAAGAAGATAAGGGATCAAGGGAAAGATTATTCTTTTGACATAACTGACATGGAAATATTATTTTCTTTTGTATTTAAATCCTTTAATTATGTTGAAAACATATTATCTCAAAGATATAATGGATATATGATTTATGAAATGTGTCAGGATTTTACATTAATACTTTTTCATTATGATATGGATGTGTGTGTTGAATGGTACCAATGACCAAGAAAAATGATTCAGTGGAATGTTTTTCTTCATTAAAAACACATGACTATGGGAAATAAAAAACTTGATATTTTTCGGATGTTTAGATAATGATGTTTGGAGAAAAAGATAATTGATGTGGATGTAGTAAAAAGGATAATACAAACATCTATTTATACTATTAATGATTAGTTGACATTGTTGATTATTCAATAATTATTATACAATATACCATTTTTCTAATTAATTTATATATTATGTAATCGTTTATTTACATAATTCCATACCATATGTATTATTAGAATCCATGATTTGGGAGTGGACCAGGTCGGTTCAAGAAATTTTTTTATTAGAGATTAGTTATTGTTTATGAAATTTTGGATGTCTTATTAGACATAAGATTTGAATTTCAAGGCTTAAAAATGGTGTGTATAAAGAATTGTATGACCAACAGTCTTAGTTCCAAACATTGAATAACATATAGATTTTTAAAATATGTGGTTTTGATTTATTATAAATTTTTTTCTTTTTTGGGTGATTCTTTTGAAATGCAGATTGTTTACTCATATTGTATGTTTTTAGTGAAATTTTTTGTGTTTCATTTAATGAGTCTTATTTCATTAATTGATGTATTATTTATATTTAATGGGATTTTAGAAAACATTTTTGATAAAATTACTATATATAATATTATTTTGTATAATGACACTATGAAGTCCCCTAGAAATACTTCTATATCCAACATAAGATAACATTCTTTGATCAAACCCTCACATTGACCATATTATGAATATGTCAATTGTGATGATGATTTGGGATATTGAAATGGGATAGTGATAATTAATGTCCCATGTAAAAGAAGTTGAATAAGAATTTAATAAAGAGAGGATACACTAATTGCATAAAAATTTCACCTTCTATACATCAAATTAAAAAAGTCATCATGTAGATGTGGAATTATTAGTGATGGTAAAATGATTTTTTGGGTTCCATGATATTCCTAACTCTATCAATGTAAATTTTTTTATCATTTTATGGTGATGATCTTAATATCTGATGGAATTATTTTTTATTCAATCTAAGAAGCATGAGAACCTCGAGTGGAATGTTTTCAAAATTAGTTTTTTCTCAGCAGTTTTATCTTTACATGTTTCACAAGGGAAAATATATAAAGATGATAATCCTTCATTTGGGTGATCATGCAGTTATGGAATATTCGAACAATTTTTCTAAACATTTCCATATAGATCTTGAGAATGTTTCTATAAATATTTTTACTCTTAGGGGGTTTAGAATATGCCTTTGTAATGATATCCATTTTTATGTGTTCCTTCTCATATTCCAAATTTATTATAATGTTTTTATTGATTCCACATTGTTTATTTTGATCAAACTAGCGTGTCATTTTTATGAAACATCATCAAAAACTAATAGTGAATTTTGTTTCATTGAAAATAATAGTATTTTGAGGAACTATGAAAGGGTAGTACCAGGGGTTCATGACCACCATATCAATAGCAACTTCTATTCATATTAGGAGGTAGAAAACTATCTATCATCAATAAATTAAGGGTAACCATATTTTTCCCTCATATAAAATTGATATAGCATCCTACCATCCATGGGGGATAGTGGGGAATCTTTTGTGGTTTTTAAAATGGATCTTTTTGTACATTGTGTTGTAGATTTTTTCACTCCAAAAGGATCACAAACAGAGTCTGATAATCCTAAGGTGACATATTTCACTCTCAAGGGTATCGAGGTGGGGACTATCATCACATGGGAATATATATTTTTTATATGATCGCTAGAGTATTATTGATTTATATTATAATATAGACATAAAACATCATCAGGTACTAAAATATTACCACATGGAATCTGAATCATGGCCAGATGTAGTTAGATGTATAGTTCTTATAACATAATTTATGAGAGTTTCATTAATTGAATGTTGTACCTATCTCCCTTCAATTTATAATATAATAATTTAATTTTTTGAACCTTACAATAGATATTATTCTTTACATCATGTATATTTTGGCTCCTATGTTGATAAATATAGAGTATAACTTCTATTATCTTTCATGTGTTTTTTATCTACCTAAGGTAGAATTATATTTTAATTTCATCATCCTATAAATAAAATTCCATGAAATTATCTTTTGGAAGGAATACATGAATACTCTCAAGAAACATATTGACCAGTAACATAAATATTTCCCTTTAATAATATATATTAGAATGTTTATCAATTATAAGGGCAATGGGAACCCTAATTCAATTGAACATGAAGAAAACTTCACTATGTTTGTTGAATTATATTCTTGTTATCTTATATAATAATATAATCCATTGAGTTAAATTTTTGAGAGTGTGTTAGCCCCAAATATGAGGGTAATATTAATATTTTATTTAATTATTTTCACGTATTTCCCTATGATATGGTGAATAATTCCATATTGACCTGGTTTTGAGAAAATATAAAATATCTTATATATCATACAATATTGTAATAGAATATATGAATGTATTTAAAATTCAATATGAATAAATATATGAAAATGTTTTATCCACAAGAAATTTTTCCTTGTGTGGCCTATATGTATTTTTTCTGAAAGTAGATGGTTCCCTTTAGTTATCTATTTGTGGTTTCACCTAGATAGACGATTTCAATAGGTAACACTAGCCAAGGATTAAGAAGGATGATCTAATATAATGTATTTTTTGATCTTGTATGACCATTATGTGTAAATAGAAAATATTTTTGGATTATTAAATTGATTTTTTCCCTTTGGATTTAATGTATAGGACATTTTATAAAGATGATTATTTATTAATTATACTATTCTAGAATGATTTACTAGTATAAAATAGGATTATAGATGGCTTAGAATAGCACCTGATTTCTTTTTTGGGAAACTTTCATAACCATTACATTTTTTAAACAATAAAAGAGATATTAAATTATTTAGGATGTGATTATTATTGTACAAGGGGTGTAAAAATGAATAATATTGGTGGATCATTATAATGGAATGCTTCTTATTTCTTAAGAAGAATAAACTTGTGGTTGTTTTGGTGTTTTAGCCCCCTAAAACATCATCACAAAACTAAATTTTGTGCACACTATGACCAATGTATATACCTAAAAAAATTTAGATAACTGAGGACTCTAATCATATGGTTAGTTCAATGAATATCTCATTTGATTATGACACTAATAGATATGGATAGTTGGTCCCCTTTTTATAGGGGTGGATTAATGCATGAGTCAAAGGATTTAACTATAAAATAGCCATGTTTGGAAGGTTTTTTTTGTGAAAATCTAGTTAAGGAGAGAACAATGATACCATGTACTAAATAACATAATTTTTAACGTTTTACAACATTCTAATGTTAGACACCTAAAATAAATTTTCAAATACAATTAAAACAACAACCCATATAATGCTCAATTAAAACTCACATATCCTCATACTCGTGTTATGAATATTTTTTTCATAAAGGTTCTCCAATGGAAATAATTGTTAATGCCCTCATATCCCTACTGCTAAAATTATTTTCCTCTATTTCTGTGTATTATTTCGTCCCAAAAGTCATGGGGACTCAAGGTACCCTTTTCATTAATCTAATGATGTGGGATTCTCTTTTATGGATTATTTTTTTAGTTTAATTGTTATTTTAACTTTTATTCATCTAACATAAATCCTTTTCTAAGGGGTTTAATCAGGTTCAGTTGATAATTCTATATTCTACATTATTTTGAATCCTAGAAACTAGATTCCTTCAAAAAAATAAATATGTTATATTTACTATCATTTTCTTGGTAATTAGTTTGTTACTATAAAATTAAAATCAGTTGAATTCCACTTCACTATTCTGGAACCAAATAATTATATTCTATATATGATATTAATTATACATAGTTTCTTCTCAGTAAAAAAATTGAATGGTTTAATTTATTATATAGATATACTATGAAACCCTAGGTATATTATTAGGATTTACATAGACCAAGAGTGGCCCATTTAACTTGTTCATCTATCAGCCAAACATGGGACATAATTTATGTACTGCCCCTATAAATACAAGGACATACATGATTATAAATCCAATCAACCATTTACTGGATGTGATATTACTAAGAACTCTAGCTCTATTAGACATTAGGAACACTCAAATGTATCATCACATAAAACAGTAATTTATCATGTATTATTTGGTTTCATTAATTTCATCTAAAATATTTTTCCATGATTATTATTTTCATAATATATTGAAGATGATTTTTTATCATATTCTGTTAAAATATGATTCATTTATTATTTTTAAGAAGGATTATTATGAAAAACATGAGTTGATTTGACTAGGCTTACTTCTCACATACTGAATGCACACATGTTTGTATACATAATTTTTTTGTCTAATGTTGGAATGGAAAAGGAATGACATAATAGTGATATATTATTGTTCTATAAATACATTTATATATGGTGAAAACATAGTAGGATGAGACCTTATCTCATAGAAATTGTGGTTTCTATTATTTTATATCTCTAGGTATATTGTGTATATCGTTAACATGGAATGTTTTTCATAATTGAGGTTTCCCATTAAATATTTCTTATTTTTATATCGCTGATATAGAATTTATTATTCATTTATATATTTTGATATATCATATATTTTTATGTTATATTTATCTTATAATGATATGGATTATGTTGTATATAGTATTTAGAGGCTTGTCTTACCAACATATGGTTGGTACATGTTGGGTCGATGGTAAAGGCTTTTATGACAAAATTTATCCTTGGGAAAAATCATTCCCAATGAGGGTCCTGGAATCCTAGGAATTATTTTCCATCTATGGGGATTGAAAACACCCTTTACAATTTTCTACTATAAAACTTATTTTCTCAGATTATGTGTTTTTCTTGAGTTGGTTTTTGATATGTTCTTTATGAGTAGCCTCATCAATTACTAAAATCAATACAAAAATAAGAAAAATAATTAATTAAATGATAAATATTCTTTTGAGTTGTCTTCCTAAATCCTATTTGTAGATCTAGATATCTAACCTATTTGGTATGATATCACTGTTGGATACAAGATTTTGGGGGGTGGGGAATCAGACTGGATGAACTCAATATTGTTTTGGAAACCCACACTATTATTTTATCCAAATACATCTAAGAAAATCTAAAAATATATATACTTATTGGATTTTTCCCTATATAATAGGTAATAACCTTAATAGATGAGTAAATCCTATAATCATTCAATGATGGTTTCAATGTTGATTATATATTCTAATATTTACTCCATGAATCCACCATACTTATTTTAGAAATAAAATTACAAATAACAACCTTCTAGTGGGTATGAACTTCATCTTGATAACAAATAGTGACTATGTTATGTTCATGTGATGATGTAGTGGGAACTCCAAAATTATCAATGAATATGGAGGTATCATCCTATAAAACTAAATCGATAACACAATTATTGTGTTTCCACAATCCATACATGAATACATTATAATAAAAAATCTAGAAGTCTAAAAATAATGGGAAAAAATCACCCATGAATCAAATCACACTCATCTCTGATGCACACATATAATTGAACAAACATGACTCCAAATTATAGAAAATTAATTATAAAACATTCATATCCATATGATTTCAATGGTTATCCTATTAAATATTTCATAGTATAATATAAAAATTTATTAGTTTAGAAGAATTATATATTAATAATATGATCATAATTCTTTTAATTAACTATAATAAGAAAATACATTACATTAATATCATGTTTTATTTCATTTAAATGAGATCTTTTTATAGGTTTCACCATTAAAAATTACATAAAATGAAATATAATCTATTATTATGGATAAGATCCAAAATTTTAAATGATTTGGTTTAGTATCATCTTTTATACCTTTTGAAAAATTACTTATATAAGACATAATATACAAAATATCCCATATGATTATTAAATAGTTTAGTGAATATCCCTTTCACTATATCGATCATATTGATAAAATCAATTTTATCTGTATGGTAATATAATATATAGAGTTTCACAAATTAGTGTAACCCAAACATCATAACACATTGATATTACATTAATTTTAGGTTTATCCTTGTCCTCTATAAATACATAAGACAATCCATGGGTGTATGAGCTTTTGTGATACCCATACAAAATAAATATGGAAATAATATATATTTTATTTGGAAAAAATCCAACACATAGAATTTATAGGGCTTTCCCAAACTCACCATTTCTATATTCGTCATAAGAATATCATATATAGTAATTACATCCCATGAAATATTTACATATCATGTATTCTCGGTTTATATTAATTTGTTAGAAATTTATTTAGGAATTATATGTTATTAAAAAGATTAACATGATTCATTTCAATAATTTGTAATACCTTATAGAATTATTGATTTATGTTACATGATTTTTTAAATAAATATATTATTTATATACATATCCAAATATATCACATTTATAAGGTACATCAATAAAAAATTTCAAGAGGTAAAAAATCATGGGAACATAGATCCATATAAGAGAAAGACTCTTGCAATAGGTAGCAACCCAGAACTTTTCATAAATACATCTTATTCCCCCCATACCAGTGAGAATTCAATACAAATTTACAACAATCAATTGAATGTTAATCAAGAAAAAAGTATTTTCTAAATTTATAGTGAAACTAAATAAGAAGAAATCAAAACCAGACATTGTAAATTAAATTTAAAACATAATTAAGAAACTATAGTCTTCATTAAATGAATAATAAATTTGATATATAGTTTGAATCTTATATATTCATATAGAAAAATATAAAATAGTAAATATAAATTATTTAAATTAAAGAATCAACATTTAATAAATAAATAATTTAAACATATAAGCATTAAATATGAATTTCATGAAAAAATAAACAATCCATATAACTATCCTGATATATAAAAACATTAAAAAAGTTCAAATTCTATCAAAATCACTTTAGATATAATCTACCAACCTACGTCTGTGGTGGGTTTTCAAAAAAAATTATTAATTTTTCTAAAAAGTAATTCTCAGCACCATGACATGTTTTCACTATCCACACCATTTTTATATATAATTTCATTAAGATACAACATTGATCAGAAAAATGGTTTACCAGCTTAATCATTTTTTATTTTAGGGTCATACCATAAGAAATATTAATAAATCAATTAACACTATTGTAATTTTCATTATGGAAATCAAATTTACTCAAACAATAACTATTTATAAATAAACAATTAAATGTTATACTTATAATACAATTCAATATATTATTATAAGAAAAGAGTATTTTTTTCAAAAACATGTTGTCTTTTAAAAAAAATAGTTAAACCAAAATTCATATTTTATTAACCATTTTATTTTTTTGAAAATAAACATAAATAATCACATTGTTTCATTACCAAATTCATGGTTCTTGATAATTCCCAATGTTTTTTATTTTTATACTCATAGTATATAGTATTTATTAGCAATTAAATTTATATCAATGATGGTTTTTAGGGTATCACTACATGCATTAGTGGTGGATAAAAATATGTAAAAAAATATCCCAAGTCAATATGTGGAGGGATAAATAAGATGATTTAAAAATGTAATAAATCAATCATTAAATCACTACCAAAATAAAATATTATATAATAACTAATTAGACAAATTAATTTAGTAGTGGCTAAACATTTTCAACCTCTATTGAACCACCAAACACATGAATCACCAAATGCATATATATATTCTCCTTTAATTACATTAATGCACCTTGTTCTTATTAAAAAGTTAATATAATTTAACATAAAAATATTCTTCATTAATAATAATCTATAATATACTTATATGTGGTTAAAATATTTTAATTTATCTATCTCGTTCAATAAAAAATGATCTATATGAGTCTAACATTTTTTTACATTTACGAATATCTAGGATTTGGTTATCCACTATTTTAATTCATATAACACCCACTTCATTAATAAAGTGATTATCATAAATATTTAATAATTAATAATTTATCTCTATATCATCAAAAAATATTACAATAAGTGTGATAGTAATGATTATCATATAATGAATATTGAGTGAATGACATCCCATATCATTCTAAAATAAGAACAAAAATATAACATCATGAACCATGATCAAAAAAATAATCAAGAGATTTGTGATTATAACAATTCCATATTTTATTATATAGTATATATTATAAAAAATATCTTATTGGGGATTTTATATTTTCATCTTGAGTAATATTAGATGTGGAAAATGTATTTTTTATATTTTCATCGATACAATTTATTTTAAATAAGTGTTGAATGGATATTTTAAATAACTAAACCATATTTTAAGGTTTAATATATCTTCATTTATTTATTTAATTTGTTTAATATATTTCATATTAAAAAATTATATTTATAATATTTGAATTTATTTAATATATAAAATTTAATCACTCAAAAATGAAATCTCATTTATAAATTTATACGAATGTCATATCCTTGATTTATACATTTATTCTCTTATAATTTTAAAAAATTTACTTTTAAATTTTTATAATGTGTTATAATATCTTTATTTTCAAAGTATTTTATTATTTTTTTATATTTTATAATTTAATAAAACCTGTCTTTATTTTGAATGTTTTTTTGTAAATAACAACGATATTTGCATATCCAAAAGAAATGATTATAGAGTTAAATTAAATATCTTCTCATTAGAATACTCACAAATAATGTTCATTATTTATTATATGTTTATTAATAGTGAAGAACATTAATGTAATTTACAGTTTAAGTATATAAGTTCCATATATTTTGAAAAAAAAATGGTTTATAAATTCATGGCCAACCGTGTAAAATAATTATGGTGATCTTGAATTATATTTCATAATTCTCAATTATCATAATAAATATTGTAGTTAAAAAATTTAACCATTTAGTTCAATTTAGTGTACAGATAATATTTCATGTGTTCGACCTAAAGGATATTAGATTAATCTCTTCTATTCATTAGATTTAATAATGGAAGAATTTTTAGAGGATGAGTTGGTCATAAATTAATTATGTCAGTAGTGATGTACATGTTAGTTGAGAGTGTAATGAATTTTAATCTATTTAGATTATTTCATAAAAAAATTCTACATATGTGTCATGGGAAATTGGAGTGGTATTCTTTGTAATCATTAGTTACCTTTAAGTGACTTGGGATAAATAGTGTCATAATTTTTATTAAAAATCTTCAATATTCAGTAACACCTCATTTTAGGGACGTACCAATGATTATTTGTGAAAAAATTTGATAGTGACTCACTTATCTTATTTTGTAAGTATAATATAATTTTCCAAAATTACATTTATAAATACCTCTTTTATTTTTAATGATATTAATGTCTTGGGAACTTTCTTATACAATGGATCACATTATCATGAATTTTTTAAGTATGATAATTGAATTGAAGAATAAATTTTATGAGGAAAAAAAATATATTAAAATAATTTGTTATTGAATATTATAAATATAAATCGAATCTTTTTTTATTTTTAAACCAACCAAAGACATGAAACCCTGAATAATATGATTTATAATTCTTTATTATATTCTTAAAGGTAGATGAAGAGAACTCCTCGTAAATATTCTATATTATAATGGATTTTTATTTTAAAATGATAAGTAATGTAGTCTAGTTATAAAAGTACTTATTTTATCATTCTTCAATATAACCATTCAAAAAATTACGATAGGTAAAATTAATAGAAAATAAATATTCTATTTGGTTTTCAATACAAATTTCTTACGTATAAACTTCTTGGGTAAATAATATATTTTAATATACTATTTAATTTGAACTCTCAATTGTCCTTATATTTTTTATTTAAATTCCATGGTATTTTGTTTCTATACATCATTTTTCTGGCTAAATTTCACTTTATATACTTTTTCATCATGGTGAATATATTGCTCATATCATAAATAAATTTTCTATAAATTATAAAATACTTTTAAGAGTTATATATTTCCTTTTTCAAATTATTTTATGAATCATTTAAATAATATTCTTTATATATGTAGCTTTTCACTCCATTGATTTAATTTTAAATATCTTTCATCAAAGAAAATATTATACTATAATTGATGGGTTTTATGAAAAATAATGTATAAATGTAAATATCAACTATAATGGTTCTCCAAATTTGAAAATTAGTATGTCTTTTCTATATTTTTTAATTCTATGGTGACAAAAATGTAATAAATTATGCTTACTTCTGGTAATAAAAATGTATGGGAACATATGCATCCACCATGATGAAATTAGTGATTTCTCATTATTTTTCTTTGTTCATTCGTTCCATAGAATATCACTATACATGTATATATTTTTAAAATTACTTTGTATCATTTAGATTCATTAGGGAATAATATTATATATTTTTCCATAATATTAGTAACCTGAAACATATGTAGTTAAAATATAACACTTCATTTCATTAGAGTGTGGTTAAATAATGCTTATACACTCAAAAAAAAGTCTTCAATTAATATTATATTTTATTAAATATTTAATAAAATTCATCATGATAATCATTAATATTATTTAAATAATCTATAATTACATTCAATTTTTTCTTACAGATATTATATTGAATGAAAATGATATATTATTAAATTAAAAATAATTTTTTAGGTATATTATATAAGTATAACATAAATATATGATTTCCAATAACTCCATTCTCATTCTATGACTTTTAGTATTCATAGGACCAGAGTTTTCACAATTGTATTTCTACTAATTTCTTCGTGTATTAGTAAATTTCATCCACATTTGTATACTAGATATAACAGCCTCATATTCTTATTAGAATATAAATTTCAAATTCTTCATATGACTGTAGATTAAAAATATATGTTTTATCTTCCTTATAATTTATTTTTTCCTTAAATACCATTTTAATTATCCCAATACCAAATTCATAAAAATCATGTATGCTAACCATTTATTCAATCATAAATCTTTTTTTCTTTACCAAATTATATATAATTCTTAGTAAAACAATCCTTTATAAAAGAACATAAATTTATAATTCAAACAATTTATATACAAGATCACCAATAGTGTTTTTAAAATTCAAATTTTCATCAACAATAATGAGAAATCTTTTTATTTTTTAAAAATTAATCTCCAAGATCATCTTTAATTTATTTTATCTGAATAATGTTTTTTCTCAGGTTATAAATATTTACTATCTTATTTATATTTTTTTCTTCAACATAAAGAAACGTTTATCAATAATCACAAAATTATCAATTTATACATAATTATCTATAGTTTGTTTTGTCATTTCATCATCATGAATCATATTCATTTATTATTTTTAATAAAGTTACCTATTCAACAAAAATATACTTTTCTATAATCCTAACAATCCTTATTATTCATTGATTTCATTAACTCATTCTATAGATATAAATTTTATTAAAAATAGATTTTTATAATTTCTCAAAAAAATTCAATAATTATTCCTTTTAATTTTTCATTGGCATACTTGATGATGAAACTATCACTATCATCTCCAAAAAATTCATAATTACATTTGGAATGTGTGATCAAATTTTCTTGAAATACATCTCTTGAGATATCATCATTATTTTTACTTATATCACCATCAAATATATATTTTTCATGTATTTTACCTTTCCATCATTAATTTTATTATTTGACAGATGAAAATTTTATAAAATTTGAATGTAATTATAAACTGTTGATAAGAAACTATTTATAGTAAACTTAGTTGAAATTTGGAACTAGATGTTTTTTTTGGATTCTTTTTATATATTTTTTTGCACTGAAATATAATGTGTAACAAATTTTAAAACTCACAATTATTTCATCAGAGATTAACATAGATATAATTAAAATAGTAGTTCCCAATAAATTTATGTATAAATATTAAGGGGGAGAATGATTCTCAAATTGAACCTCTTGGTTTTTTTCATTGAAACCACCATATCAATTATGTTAAGTGAGCCTCTATTGAAGTCACCAATCATAAATAGAGTGTGTAAATATAAATGGAATAGTTAAACATTATATTTTTATAGGATTTTATAAATCTTTGAGTAGAATTATATAGTGATAGGTTAGTGTTATCCCATTTTAAATGACCGTTGCTCTATTGTCACCAATAAATACTATGAAAATGTGGATGGAATTGAACACATTAATAATGATGTATCAAAATAATTAATTATTTTATTAAAAATTTATTTAAAATATATCAACTTATATAACAACTAATTTGAATACATCATGAATAATATCAATAATAAGTATATATCACTTGATGATATTTTTATCATATATGAGATCTCTTAATCCACTAATAATGGGGTCTCATATTCATTACCCAATGTCTATTTCCATACTTTAACTAATTATAAATTTAATGTTTGTCTCTCTCCATTGTATATTCTCTATGAATATTTTTTAAAATTATAGCATAAAAACAATTATATGAAGATATCAATGATAGTGTAATACTTTTTGTTAATGTTAGATGAAAAAACTATATTTCAAATGTTTTGATACCCAATTTGTTTTATTTTACATACAAAATTACAATGATTTGATAAAACACATTATGTGATTATGTGGATCATGTTTTATTCATCATGTTATCTAGAAACAAAATTTTTAATACAATGAATTGGGATTTAATTATGTTTTCTTCTAACATATACTTATATAGTATTTCCCCTCACTATAGTTTACGAAAAAAAGTTCTTCACATATAGTTTTATTTTTCTTTTAAATTATAATTCTAGTTGTTATGAGGAATATTAAAAAAAATCAGAGCTCAAAATATTATGTATAATTATTTTCCATAACATTTTGTATATAATCAATCAATGTTTTTTATCTCATGTAAACTAGTTTTTGTATCACTTAAATATAATTAAAATTAATTGAGAACAAATCAAAAACGTTTTCTTATAAGTTACCAAGGAATGAGAATTTTTTTTGATAATATATATCATTCATAAATATAAATTAAAAATTATTCTTTAGTTATTGTTTCATTTTCAAAAACTTTAATTCTTTAACACAGAAGGATTCGGTATTCCGTAAAATTATATATTAATTACCATGGTGTTTTCTCATTAGTGTTCAATTTTTATTTCTTTGTTTAGTGTATGAATTTTCAACCACATCATTGTTCCACAATAATCTTAAAGTATTCATTTCATTATCATGGTTCCTCTGGAATATCTCAAACTAAACAATTATAGAGATAAATTTTTCTTTATAATTTACTAAGGAGTTGTATGTACTCAACAGATATTCATATTAATGGACTATTATAATATCATGTATGTACCTATAATAAAAATAAAAATAAATCTATATATGATAAATGATTGTGTATAATATATTTTTTCCATATGGGAAATCCAATAAAACAAATTATATGGAGATTCATTTCAATAGACCATCAACATAGATGATTTTAATGGATCATTACTCTTTGATTATTGTAAAGTAACGTGGTAAAAAAATCATTTAAACTATACATGGAGTCATCATGTTAATCTTGATATTCACAGATCAATTAAAATATCTTAGTGTCACACATAACAACTATTAATCACTATGATCATGTAATATGATCAACTCTAATATCATCATTGATTTAAAAATAACCTAGAATATTTAATAATCCTCTTGTGACTTCATATATTATTCATTATAATCCCTTATATTTATACATAACTAATATTCTCAAGAAATCTACATATTCCATATTCATCAACTCATTGACGTCATCATCATGTTTTCCTGTAGTATTTTTCATAATCTATCATTTATTATTCATTGTCCTCGTCATCTTCTTATATATTCATTTTATTTATCTAGGATATTAAACATAGAATTAATGAAATATTACATATGTAAATCATGGTAAAATCAATATAAAACATCATTTAAATCACCATTTTCAATCTACACTTCCATGTCAAACACTTATTAAAAACGTGATACACTTGATAATTTCATGTAATTTCCCCCATTTATGTCCCCCCCTATCACATTACATAATGGATGAAGTATTTCAAATTTCGACCCTCTAATTTACCCTCTATGATCTTTATTATGATATAACCCAAATAAAAGGTATATTTTTTTTAGAAAAATCATTATACCAAATCACATTTTTTACATTCATAATTTGAAATTAGAACAATAAATTATCTCAATTAATCTAACATAGGGCCCGTACTACTATTTAGTGGATTTCCATTGAATAGTTTTAATGTTTCTAGGAGTTTTAATATATTATTTATTTATGTAATATTAATTGAAAAAATGATGATAATGATATGATTTTGGAACACATTTATTGATATAAATGTGTTTTTGTCACATATAATAGTATATTTATATAAATAATATTATAATTTTTTTTAATATTTTATAATAAAGTTTAATAGTGTTATTAGTTCAGTTTTGGTTTTGATTATTTAATTTTTTACTCTTAATATCACTATTTTTATGTTTTCACATTTTTAGAATGTGTCTAATAAAAAATTAGTAGTTGAACTTTATTTAATGAATATTTGAGTAATTTAAAAATATTATCATGATATTTATATTATGAGTATATTTTTAAAATGAAATTTATTGTAATAGATTTATATTTGAGATTAAATGAAAACAAATTATTTTATATTTAGTATTAAAATTTATTATATATCGATTATGATAAAATTTTTTCAATTTTTTTTGAACAATAGAAATGGTTAAAAAGAACATTGGGTGATTGGTATACAAAAACATTCATCTTCCAATTCAACTGGGGAATGGTAATATATTATTAGAACTTTTATTAGTATAATGATATTTTCTAGAAATGAATTTCTATAAATATTAATGAATTATTATCAACCCACAAAAAAGTGGGAAGTTAGGATCAAGGTCGAGTTCCAATGTTTTGTAATTTATTAAAATGATTGAAGGTCAATATGAAGGTTATATTATTCAACATCTACCACATGTATTATATATTGTTTATTTATTATAATTTTCTTTGTTAAGTATTATTTTTGGTATTTTCTCCATAGTGAAAATTTGTTGAATTATGTTTGTTCATATGTACGGTACATGGGATCATGACCCTCAAGGTGAGCCCTAACGAACATGATGAGGGGGTCCCTCATTTAAGGGTGTCTGTATAAGACATTTATACAATATTATTATTATATGGATTTTTTATTATATTTTTTTTACATTAACTATTTGTAGATGATGGGATGATTTTATGGTTCTATTATATTTTAGGTGAATATTTGTTGATTCATATTTTTGTGGAATTTGTGACAGAGAGACATAGATGGTAATTATTATATATTATTAACATGATATGGGTTAACTAGAATTAAAATAATAATTTATGAATTTTATTTTCCAAATTTAATTTTTGATGATTAATAATAAACATTCATCATGGGTTGGGGTGAATATCACCCATACTAGATTACCTGGTATGATATAGTGATCCACTAGGCTTCACGAATGTATCCTCATAAACTAGAGGTTTCTGACTTGAATAAAGTTTTATTCCCATTAAATAGTAAATCATATTCCCTATATATCTTTCATAGTAAATAAATTAATCAAAAATAACTAGAAGACATCAGAGAATTTTATATAATTTCATATATATATTTCAAACAAAAATAACCATGTACTACAAAACCAAAACCCTTACATGGTGTACATATACTATTAAAAATAATGATGACCATAGTTGATCAATAATGTAAATGGATATTGAAGGGGAAGAAAATAATTTTGAGGGCCTAACACCCTAAACTTTGTCTGAGAGAATGTCCCATAGTTGTCTCCATCCCATTATCAATATATCTCGACACAAAAGCACTCCATAAGTTATTTCACATTAGAAATATCTTGAAACATTATATCAATATGTCCACTATGGTGTATGTTTTCTTTCAGAGAAAAAAGCCTATTATGACATAAAAAAATATACATTTACATAAATCTAACATTATATGTGAATATATTCAGTAAATACTAAATAAATATGTATTGAAATTTTAAACAAATGTATATTAATGTTTTTTAATAAGTTTACAAAAAAGAATGAAAATATTTACTTCAACTAATATTTTTGGAAGTAGAGGATATCATATGACATATTCCATATAATAAAACCACATTGAAAATATAAAATAAAATCCAAAATCCCTATAAAATTGTAAAAATTTAAAAATGGGGAGGGAATAAAAATGAAAACCTATTGTGAAAGGACCATACAGATAATAGAATGTATAAATTATTTCCACCCAAACATATGAAAAATTAGAAACATAAATCTAAATAATGATGGTAGAAAAATGTTTCCCTACTCTTGAGAAAATAACTATATTTTGGAAATTAGAAATCACATTTATTTTTTCAATAACTATTACAATTATAGGAACATATGAAATGTTTGAGGCTAAAAAAGTAACGACATGGGAACACATACTCACATAAGACAAAAAAACCCTCCAAAAATCTACAAGATAACAACCTTAAGTACCTATTATACTAAGCGATAAGACTGGTTCATCATGAGAACCCATTATAACAGCAAGTGTTTTTAGTATAGGATTTCCATATGTTGTATAACATATCATGAAAAAAATAATATAGATAAATCTTTTTAGTTAAATTATTTTATTTAAATATAGTATTTTAACATAAAATTAACGTATTATAAGAATGATTAGTAAAATTAAATCTGGAATAAAACCAATTGTAATTATCCATAATGCTGACTAGAAATAATATTCATCATTATCATACATAAAGATCATACAACTGATTATTACAATAAAAACATATAAAAACATTATAAACATAATATATATCATTTAAAGAAAGAAATAATATAATTAACTATATTAGTTAATTATAAGGATATATATATACATAATGTAAAAGTTAATATGACATTATTATAGTCATTGGATATATGGTCATTGGATACACAAACATAATTTTAGTATATTATCTATAACCCTTTGTATTGAAGTCTCTAATGTATTAAAAATACTTCATCATACATGTAATTAAAATAAAATAATCATATCTTGATTAAAATTAATGGATTATAATTCATTGGTAAAAATATCATTTATTCGAATCAAATGTATTCATAAAAATATGTGATGTTATTCAAACTATAAAATATATCAACTATAATTTTTTTATCATAATACAGTGTTTTATATATATTCCATAATTTATTACAAATTAATGGATTTTTTATTATACATTAATAATTAAAAACTAAATATTTTTTTAAAAAAATAATTTTATTAAAATTTCTTTTTACATGTATTATTGTTTTATTTAATCTTTTTTTCATTTTTAATGCCTATATTTAATAAATTAATATCGATATTTTGAATAAGGATATATGAAATATGTATGGGGTAAAAAATATCAATTTTTGGTAAATATTATAAAAAAAGTAAAAATGGTTAAATACATTATCTTATATTAAATATTATATCATATATATATATATATTCATGAACATATTCGAGTAAATCAGACTCATTG
The DNA here is from genome assembly GCA_963277665.1 of Viscum album. Taxonomy (NCBI): domain Eukaryota; kingdom Viridiplantae; phylum Streptophyta; class Magnoliopsida; order Santalales; family Viscaceae; genus Viscum; species Viscum album. The sequence goes on from OY728126.1 coordinate 994,644,561, forward strand.
ACAAAATATTTTCACTAAAATTTATATTAGAGCAAGAATATATGTAGTGATGCACTATGTAGTGTACCATATCACTTTGAATAAGGTAAAAAACTCATTTCTATATTCTAAATATTCCAACCCCACGCATCTAAATACTCACCCCATACATCAATCTAACACCATCTAACACGTCGTATTCATATATAATATAGGATACAATTATATCCATTTCATGTATGTCCCACATTTTGTATAATTTAGTCACAGGAAAGGAGTAAATAATACTCATTTCCAAAGACTTTATTTAAGGGATGATTCAAGTATTTAATGGATATGTGGTACTTTTGGGTATCTATAAATCTAAGGAAAATAAATTCATCTTAGTTTTATTTCATTATGATATGTTTCATATTCTCAATGAATTTTCATTTATATATTGTATATACTAAACCACTAACAAATTTTATCATAAATTACTTTTGAATATTTTGAACTATAATCCCATTATTTTTTATCTATTTCACTATAATTTGATTAACAAATCATAAAAATTCATAATGTGTTTTCTTAAATATGTATATTTTCATTGTGTTTTCGTCTTTCACAATAGTTGCAACCATCAGTTGTACAAAATTGTGTATTTTTCAATTCAATTTTATTATTTTTTGGGGTTCCTATAGTAATTCTATATGGTATTTGAACAGATATAGAGTCTTCTATAATATGATAAAGAAGATAGTTAAGTTCTAAATGAAAGTAAAACTGTGATAAATTGAATTCATTATAGTTACAATTTGATATCTAAAAAATTCAATTCAGAAACGAAAAAATAGATTATTCTTAAATGTGTGATCATTTTGGGATTTGTAAAATCTTCATTCATAGTAACATGTATAAATGTTTGGTATATTTATTATGTATGTGCCATCAGTTGATGTAGGCTTGGTTAGTTACAACACAACATGTGGTCTATTTTGTAATATGTTATCAGTTTAAGACATGATGATATTTTCATTAATGATCAATTGATTTAACGTGTTGTCTATTAAGGACCTTAATGAAATGATTTTTATATTTCTCATGTATTATCTTTTGTAAGAATAATTTGATGGGCATGTGGTCAGTTTCACTAATAGTAAGTTATAAAAATTTGATATTTTTGAGTTATTCTTATAGAAATTTCATGGACCTCCCATGTGTTTAAATTATAGTAGTGTTTTAAAATGATTTTAATATATGTATTTATTGGAATTTTATATTAGAATAAATGAGTACCCTCGTTATAGTTTTGGATATCATGGATTCAAATTTTTTAACAATTCTTAAAAGAATTATTAAAAAATGGAAATATATTCTAAATCTGATGGTGTGTTTTTTTGTTAGAAGTCTCAAAATATGTAAATGGAATTTTTTCTTGAGGTTCATAGAGTTATTTTTAAATTTTTGATTGGTGATTTATTTGTTGATGACAAATAAGAGAAATTCATTGTTATTTTTTACAATAATAATTGATGTAATCTTAGAAAATTTTATTAAATAATCTACAATCATGATACATATAGATGGTTGAGAGGAAATGTTTGAACGTAGAATGTCCATCATTATTGAAGCAATATGGTGCGTAGTAGAATATAAACTTCCAAAATATGTTTTCAAAATTAAAACAGATTATTGGATAAATTAGGACATTATTTTGGTGATCTATTTCTTCCAAAATATAGAGGGTGTAATAAATAGGATTAGTGTCACGTCATCCTTAATGTTCTAGTGTATATTATCAGCATCCTTTAAAAAACCAATGTATTTTAGAAAATTTTTAATTCCTTATATTGAATAATTATTAATTGAACAAGGAGTATTTATGCCTATTATAGGTAGTAATCCCTTCTCGAGTCCCTAATAGAACCCTAGTACAAGGTGTTACGACGCTGGAATATAAACATGTCATTGATATGTGATTATTTAACTAACCATATTTGGTTAAAAAAATGAAATATTTTTTACTACACTTTATATTTCCTGCATCTATTGATATATATGTGCATGATATATTGATTTCTTCAGGTTCTTCATTTTTACACATGAGTAATATCCAATAAATAAACCATCATATCACAACCTAATTCACATATCCACTCCTATTGTGTGTCTATAAAAATTTGTAATAAGGGGTATTAGAGCCACATGTGAGATTATAGAACATTGTATGATTCAAAAATCGTAAAAATAATCAATTAATGATCAACTAGAAATAATAAACTTATGGAGGACCAAATACCTAGTTCCATTGGTAATAATTATATTAAAAATGAAGTATAATCCTCTAAATATAATTCCAACATGATATAATATAACAGCAAGGAAAAAAGGTGAGAAAAAAATATTTTATTGAATAGTCAAAAAAAATACTCCATGGTAAGTTGAATGTGGATATAGAAAATAAGAAAAAACTTTTCCACTGATAAATTTATTGTTTTATTGATATAATGTTCAAACAATTAATTACTACTAGGAATTGATAATATATCAATATGAAGAGGATATTAGTAATAAACTATGAAAAGTATATATATATTTCACTTTTAAAATGTTTATGTATCTTTATGATTATTGTTTATCCTGTTCTAATTTCATTTACTATGGTAGTTTTTACAAGTAATGAAAAATAATAAAAGGGTAGTTTATGAGACCATATATAATGGAAATTGAAAAACCATAATCAATACCTATAAAGTACATGTACTATTTGATTAAATAAAAATATTAATCTGATAACTCATAATTTGTAAAAATTAAAACAGAAAATAACACATAAGATACCAATTCATCCCATATGGAAAGATAAGAAGATAATATAAAAGGACAATCTAGAAGTGTTTTCTCTCAAGGATTAATGAAATGAAAACTAATTGACATTTTTAGTGGTTTCATACCCCACTTTCTTAGAATGGAGAATCTATTTTAGTATATGAGTGTGAAAATTCATGAGACTTTATTGTTTACTATTGTTACTGGATTGAAACTAAAAGGGAACGATATAACAACATCTGCTAGGAATGGACTCATATGTTTAGAATACCATCTAGTGAATGTATTAAAAAATTATATATTGAGTTTGTGTTAAACATGTGAAACTTGAATATATGATTCACTTTCTCCTAAATTATATTTTATTATAAAAATTTGATAACCCTTGATCAATGAATGGATAAAATTTTAAAATAGTATAACTTCTTATAAATGATGATGAAAATTATTTGTGGTATAGTATTATGGGATTTATACACCAATAAATCATGATTAATCTCTTAAAGATAAATTCAGAAACTGATATGCATTGTCTAAATCATGATATGGAATACGCAGGTGATTCTTGAACAAGAGTAAAAATTGTATGAAAACCATATAAATAAAAAAAGTAATCAAATTTTCCTATAATAGTGAATGAAAATGTGTGTAGTCTTAAAAACAATTATTGATCATATAGAGAAATATATTTTATACATTTCACTAATGAGTATAATAATAAGTGATTTGTATGTTTATACATAGAAAATGGGATGTTCTATTTTTCATGATGAGTTACATGCATCGAGATGAAATTGAAACCAGATTCAATATCATGAAATTGGTATATGATAATAGAACTGATCATTTCCCAGTTTAATTTGAGAAATGTCTTGAGATATATTTAATTAATCAAGAGGTAAAACTGTTATAAATTCAATATCAGAATGAAGTTGTTGAATGATTATATAGGATAGAAAATAATATTGGAAACAACTTAATTATTGATGATAGTATTCTATGTCAACTATGGAGGGATGTGGTGAATGTTTTTATTTACATTGATAACCAATCTATTCTCATCCCTACAAAATAATGAGATCCCATTGAGATATGGCATGGGGAAATCCATCATGGATGCATTTTCATGTGTTCGAAGAAAACTTCAACATATATAATGAATAATCAATCAAGAGAAATATAATAATACATAAAATTATTTTTTCATTATATGATATTACATTATAAAGAAACCCTACATGTGTTTCAATAAAATTTTAGGAAATATAGTTTAGTGAAATTATGTAAACACTATTTATGAAAAAGGGAAGCATGGGGTTAGATATAAATTTAAATATGAGATATATTGAAATTCTTGAAAAGGGTTAAAATATTTATGTCATTGAATACCTTCTAATAGATACTGATCCTTATTTAGAATATGAGTTTGTTCTTATAGTTGAATAACTTGATCACACAAAAACAACAAAAAACAATTGAAATGATTGCTGAAATATTTTCATAGAAAATGTTTACCCTAAAAAAACCTATAAGATGATAATTTTGGAGTATAAAACATTGTTATCCACATATGATACAATAATGAACTAAGAAACATGGAAGAGAAAAGATCGAGTGAAGGCTATGAATATAGAGCTAGATTATATTTACAAAAACCCAACATGGGAGATTATGGATACCCCTAAACATTACAAAGTGATTTGAAAAAATATTCAATCAAAATAAAAAAAATGAACTAGGTGTTGTAATTCCAAAAAGTGAAATATTATCTATAAATGGACATTAAATTTCTGAATAATTTGATGTATATGAGACCATTTCTCCATTATCATGGATTGAATCTCTTAGATATTTCATAGGAGAGTCAATGAAAAAAAATAAAAAAAATTCATGTTAATGTAAATACATATTTCCTAATTAGGATCATGAATGATGAAGTGTACACTAAAAAATGCATGGGGTTCATGATTGTAGATAATTAATATAATGTAATAGGTTTTAGAATTTTTTTTGCGGAAACAAGAACCACCTAGTTGGTATTCTAGGATAGAATCATATCTATAGAAGAAAAATTTCAAAAGAGGTTTAGTGGGTCATAACTTATATGGGATTGTTTTGATTAAATAGTAGATAAAGGTATTGGTATATTCTAGTGATAATATATTTGTGGGAAACTAAAATTAAATTTTGGTGTATTTTTCCTGCATGATGAAATATGTGTTTGATACCTTTATAATATGAAAGATCACATATATTCATTCATTGTAGGGGATTAAATAGGATGATAATAAATTATTTTCACTTTATATGTATGAAAGATAATTTATTTATAGGTTTGGAATTTATGTGTGAATTCTAATATCACCTCTATAGAAGTTGGATCTGTGCTTAGAGAAAATATTGGAAATCAATTGATCATACATTGTATATAAAAATGACTGGGGGTTTACTTTATTTAATAATTATCCAGATAGACATAGCATATGAAACAAATATTGGATTATATTTTTAATGTCTCACTAAATGAAAACATATAATAGTTGTAAAGAGAATCATGAGGTACATTTGGGGGGACACATGATTTTTTTCATAAAATTATTTTAGATTCTCGAGGTTTTATATTTTGCTGATGCTTATTGGAAATGTGATGTATAGGATTGAAAATAAACTAGAGGTGTTCTTTATTAATTATAAACAAATGTGTAAGATGGTTAGGTATGAAAAATGAATGTTTCTCACTGTGTGTAGTTATAGAGGAATATATAAAATTCACAAAGGCATGTACATAGGTAATCAAGAAGGGAAATCAATTTAATTTCCATGGAAAAAAGGATACCATCCCATGGTTATATACAATGGTAAAAAAGTTCTTTTCATCTTACAATGAATCTATTATATTATACCTAGACTAAGAAAATTGATCTTTAATATTACTTTATCAAAAAAAATAATGTTCAAGGAGTAATTAAAATGATATTTATAAGCACTGGTCACTTGAGAGATGACATTATGACCAAACTATTAGGTATTCACGCATTCGAGAAGGATATGATGAATCAGTATATTTCAACACCTCTCTCACATTAAAGTGGATTGGATAAACTCCCCTATATCTTTTGGATAAATTTTTTAAATTGGAATTATTTCATTTATTATCATTTTCAATTGGGTTTTAGGAAAAAGGGGGATACATCAGAATGGGAGGGGATATAAAATGGAAGATATATTTTCTAGGAATATTATGGGGAGTTGTGTTATCATTAATCTATTATATTACATCCAACGTTGAGACATATATCTTATAGGATTACATTATATATTAATTTATTTATTGATTATGATTATATTCATTGAAATAATCGTTTCTAGGAGAAATCACATAGCCTCTCGACATTAAATTTTATTTTGAAAGGGGATAATAGGTAATGTTTGAGAATTAACTATGATGTCTATGTTAGGGGGATAATTAGGTATCTAAAAATTACTCCTTTATTGTTAAAAAACTAAAAAAATCAATGTGTATTATTGTTTTAAACATATATTGTACAAAACTATAGGTTTGTATTCAATTTAGTGTCATTTTTATATGTTTTTAATGAATTATTTAAATCCACCTACGTTTTAAAAAATCTAGTTCACAAAGGAGGCATGGCCGATATTGGATTTTAAACTCATTATCCCAGATTTGATGACCACTAAAGGTTGAATATTTGATGACCCATATCCTTGAAACGCCTATAAATAGGAACCCTCCCATCCCCCTTCTCATCACTCATTTCACCCCACTCTCTAATTCCACTCCATTTGTATATCTCTACTATGAGCAGGATTTCATCCATTGTTCTTGTCATTTTTTGTGGTGTAAAAAGAGAGATGAATGTTTCTAAGATTCATTTAGAGGTATTTTTTCTTGTTTCTTATAATTTTTTTTATTTAGTTGATTAATTTTTATTTAGTAATTACTAAGGTATTTAATAATACCTAAACGGTATAGACCATGAATTATATCACATGGTCTCTAAATTTTATTAAAAAACTAAATCATAATGAAACTATGATTGGGAAAAACAAAAAAAAACCCATGCAATAATGTGGCTAATAACAAAACCAACAATAGTGACATCCAAGTAACCACATTAATACATGATCAAATTCCCCAAAACCATTCTAGAAACCACATAATGCCCCAAATTTCCAGAACAACCAAAACATCAATTGTTATTAAATCACACCCTATATTCATCAAACCTCCTAAGGTCTTTTCCACAATTTTTAATTTATGTCTGATTTACCCCATACATAGTCACACCAAATGTGTCTATCATTGAGTCATTTTCAACACAAAACCATGTCCAGATCCCTACAAATCTCTCATCATCAAAACCACCAAGACCTCACTAGTAGTGACCATAATTACATCCCCCCAATAAACACATGTCACCATTTCATACAGGTTATATATACTACTTTTCTAAAACCAATACACATTCATAGATTCCACACTCAAAAAACATCATCATCAACTAATTCCTCCATCTAGAACTATCCCCATTGATGGGTGGGAAACATGAAATGAGATCTTAATATTTCACAATGAATCATCGACATCTGCCCCTCGATCCACTATAACCAATCCTAATCACTATCGGCAGGGTCATAATCCCTCAAAATAAGAAAATTGTGCCTAAGGTATAGATGTCTCTATCCTAGGGCCGAGATGTTTTTTGAGGTTTCCACCGTGGTTTTCCTGCAACCCAAGGGACTCTTAGCTGCAACCATTTTTATTTTAACTATAGAATTCTACTGCTATCCATGCCATCAATATGGGTAACTGTCACAAGCCATGTCACTATGCAAAACCCCATTAAGCGAAGCTTACAAAAGTGGACCTCTGCCACTAAACACCTCCCCATCACATATTAGAATCAAAAAATGATTCCATCACCTCTATCTAGAATGAGATCCAAAATATCTCATTTCTTCACCCTAAATCCAATCGTGCATGGTATTTACATTGGTTTCAAGTTATGTAGATGTAGAATAAAAAATCGTTAATATTAGTCAATAAAATATTATTATTTATTAATGAATTTTAGTAATTAATTTATAATTATTCATTGTAATTGAATTCTTATTATAATAAGATTATTATTTAGTATAATGATATATATTTTTAATATTAGTGATATATTTAGTCAAAAATATTAATTAGATGGTGAATAAATATTATTTAAATAATTGTTTATTAATAATTAACTACTAAATAATATTTATAAACTACTTCTAAATTAATTATTAAAAATTGATTGACAAAATAATAAAATAGGATTAAACAATGGTAAAATAAGGAATAAAACCATATTAAATTAGAAAAAAATTATGATTCAGTAGTTATTAAAAAATGATTAAATAATAATTAAATAATAATCAAATAATTATGAACAATAATAAACATATGAAAGTAACAATTTTTTTTAATATTAATTACATAATGATTAATATAATATTAATGAATGATTGTGGTCAAATTAATTTTGGATTTACTAATCATTATCTAATGGTTATATAAAAAATAACTAATGAATAGAAAATATTTAACAATAGATTAAATAATCCTTAACTAATAGTGACTTATTTATTAATAATAATTAAAATATAACTGACTATAAAGTACATAATTATAAATTAAATAATGAGTAATGAGATTTTAAAGATTGAAAAAGGAATAATTAATTTAGGATTAACTAATGTTTCACTTATGATTGGAAAATAATTAACCATGTAATTAAAATGATTAACTAATTATTAAATAAGGATTAATTAATATTTTGATAATGGTTAACTATTTATTTACTTATAATTAAATATAAAGTTACAAAATAATATCATCTAATTAAGTAAAAATTAATGAGTTATTATTGAAGGATTAAAGAGAAAATTATTTAAGATTAACTAATACTTAATGAATAATTAGAAAATCAATAACTACTGAATAAAAAAAATTTACTAATGAATGAAAAATGATAAACATAAAATTACTTAATGATTAACTATTTAGTGGAAATTAATTTACTATAATATGAAAAAATAATATCTATTAATTATGTAATGATTACTTAGTGATTAATGATTGATTAAAACGTAATTAATTTTAGATTAAGTAATGATTAACTTCTGATTAGATAATAAAAAACTAATGATTAACTAATGATTAATGATTCATTAACTAATAATTACTTAATTTTAAACTATTATTTAACTAATAATTAACCATATCATCATGATATAATATCTATTAATTAGGTAATGATTAATGAGTGATTAATAAATGATTATGAAATAATTAATTTTGGATAAACAAATTCTTAACTAATGACTAGATAATAATAAATTAATGATTAAAAATGCATATATAATAATTATGGTATAAATAAATAATTTCATAATGATTAATTATTAATCAATTAATAATTTAAGTAAAAATTAAGTACACAATATCTATAAATTTAGTAATGCTAAATGATTGATTAAAGGATGATTAAGGAATAATTAATTTATGATTGACTAATTCTTAGAAAATGATTATGTAATGATTAACTAACAAAAACTGATTGAATAATGAACTGTAAAATAATCATTAATAAGTGAATAAGTCATCATTAATCTATTATTAACATGGGATTAATTAATGATGAAGTAATAATTAAACATCAATTATATTATGATTTCTTATTAATTAACATCAATATAAGTACATAAAGAATGGTTAAATTGCATTTAAAAAATGATTATCTTTAATGTCTCCACATAAAATCAAATATTTATAGAATTATTTACATGAGTTTAATAAATAATTAAGTGTAGATAACATAGGATTAACTAAAGAATAATTAATGATGATGTAATGATTAACTATTTATCATCCAATAATTAAAAAAATAAATAAATGATAAAAAAAATTATTAGTCATTGATGAAGGAGAGATTATTCAGTGACACAAGAATTGATACCTTACCAATAATTAATAGTTAATTAATTATTAAATATTAATTATTTAATGATAAAATAAAAATTTTCTTTTCACTAACAACTAATGTACTATTAATTAATGTATCATTAACTACTAACTTAGTAGTGAATAACTTAGGATTAAATTATTATTAAATAATTACTAAAAATTGAATCATTTCAAATTAACATAGAATCTACATTAAATGAATGATTATTATCTATATTAAAAAAATTTCTAACTGCATACTAGAATAGTTACTCTTCTGATTTAAATGATTCATACCTTATTACACAACTAATTTGAGACCCTCAATAATTTTTTTAGAAGATTTACATTCTATTTATAATTCAATAAATAGACCATTATGATGATTAAAAGAATTTAATAATAATAAATAGTGGCATATTACATGAAATATAAACTATTTTTAAAATATTGCTAAAATTAAGAATATTTGGCTATCTAGGAAATGAAATCCTAGATTTGAAACTACATGTGGATGTTTCTTTGAAATATTCTTCCATATTGTTTAAAATTCAAAATATTGTATTTAGTAAGATTTAATTGAGAACTGTTGCATGAAAATGTGCCTTACTACAGAACTAGTTTGAAACTCCCATGTGTTATTCTTTAAAACATTCACATTTTCATTATAAAATAATGAAAATTCATTTTGGTTGATTAAAAATTATACTAAGAAAACCTTAGTGTAATATTATAGGATATAAGTCGATGCAATAATTTTTTTATAAAGTAAAATTTTGTGGTTAATTATTAAATTAAATATCTGTATTGAGACTACAATTGGATGTGGATCTCGATCAAATGTTTCTAGGGGAAACAACCCAAAAAAACAATATATTATAATTTACATGATTGAGAACTGATGCATGTCAACAAGACATTACACACACCATGTTTGAAACTTATGAGTGATACACTTTATATGGTTAATAATATTTTTATAAACCACTATACTTTCCTTTGGGAGGAAACACTTTTTCACTAAGATTAATTAGTTTCATCATTTAAAATATAATATTTTGATATAAAATTTTAATAATGAAATGATTTTGTGGTCAACGCTATATAATTAATTCTCACTATCAATATAATTTACAATATTAAAATCCTGATAAAATGTTTACATAGAAAATAATTTTTTTCTATGTATACTTCTATGGGGAGGTTATTCAATCCATGAAAGGAGTTTCTTGATTTAAACATCCATCGAAAATGGTTTGAAAATTTTATTATGTTCCCATAAGATAACATTGAGAAAAAATTCATGGTCATTCAAATTTGAGACCTAGTTGAGAGATACATTATATTACCTATTGATATGTTTAATTTATGACTATTTTAATTCATCTAGCATATTAATTGGGTGTGTACAAAGGATGGGGATAAGAAACAAAATTAGTTTCACAATGATTAGATGGTTCCATGGTGGAGCTATATTTTTAGGTCTCTGGTCAATAATAGAAACATACAATCGTATGAATACATAGATATAAAATTAGGGTTCCATAAGTTCCATGAATAGAAAATGGGTATATTCCTTATGAAATTCGAGAATAAATACTAATTGACCTTCTGAATATATTTCATAATCATTTTTTTGAGGATTTAGTTTTTAAATATGGAATAGATAGAGGCAAAAATGCTGATGAGGACAATCTTGTATATTTTCAAGAAGATGTTTTCATAAATGTATTATTTTTACAATAGTATCAAAGCACAATATATCATCCACCACCTTTCACGTATTGGTGAAATGTAATAGAACATTTTCATTAATTCGAATGGAGAAATATCACACTTACAACAGGGTGTTAAATAGTTTCAATGGATATATATGGTGAGAAAGAAAAACATTATATGTTGGAATAATGTTGGAAAGTAAAGATGTAATGAAAATCAGACTGAAAATATTTCATATTGATAGACACTATAAATATTTACATCTAGAGTCCATCCATACAACATTATATTTTTTATTCCAAAAAGAAAGATGACCATACAAGGGTAAAAACAACCTTAACTAGGTGGACAGAAAAAATGGAGACCAATGGAATCAACCCAAATCATGTTAACCCCCTCCGGTTTGAGGTGAGAGATATTAGAAAAACAGAAAATAGGAATCTCTGGGACCATAAGAGTGGCCAGTTAATCCACCACTTTGTTCCCCTCATGCCATGTGTGGGATACTCTGACGTTGTTTCTCAGGAGGGATTTTTATTGTCTAATTGTAAAGTGAGGGACCCTATGGTAGTTCCTCTACCATGCAAATAATCATGGACATACAAAGAGTCTGTTTCCAGCTGTGAAATGCAAAGGTCCCTCTAATTACATAAGGATAGCCATGTGAGAACCGCATGAGCCTCTGCTTGAACTGAATTTCCATAACTATAGTGGGCCGTGAAAGCCAAAACCACACTCCCTCTATAATCCTGAATAACCACTCTTCAACGCATGACACACATAGCTCAATGACCATTACTGCTCAACTTCAGGCCACACTCTAGAGGAAACCAGCTAATCCCTCTGCCCTACACCACATGACTGTGCAACTGAACCACAGGCTGTAGGACCTCAGACGCGCGAAATGAAGGCACATCCATCCCGATAGCAGCATGTCCAATAATTTCAATTAGAAAACATCTAGTTCTAGCCACCACTGCTCTACCTGATGAAGAGACTCCCTCAAACCAGGATTTATTCTGTGCTTTCCATAACACTAAGCATCCCGCAATAAAGACGATAGCACATGCCTTGAGCTCTTTCGTATTAAATTTAGACTCCTCGAACCAATGCTCCATGAAGCTCTCATATTTATCTATATGGGAGGAGTATCCCATGAACAAACCAATAATGATCCACTCATGATAGGCCCAAACTCCCTTGAAGAAGATATGGTACATGTTCTCCTCCTTTTTGTTCACACAAAAGTGACAAGAGGAAGACAAGATTCTGCCTAAGGATTTAATATTGTCATCAGAGGTTAAAGAATTATACTAGATCAGCCAAGTGAGGAAGTTGTGTTTAGTAGGAATTTTATTTCCCCACTCCACTCTGTTCTATCTCTCATGTTGCCCCTAATAAACTGTACTCTTGCAGAAGTCCGTCGAGTTGAACTTGCCTAAGGTGGAATGAATATAAACGAACCTGTCTTTCTCGGAATTCATTTGGACTGATTCTAACACTACCAATTAAGGTGAGTTTAGAATCAACCTAAAAAATTTAGGGTGCCTTCTTGCCTCCCTGAAGGAGATCAAAGGAGCCGGGAATCCTGAATATCCCAGCACACTGCTTGACTAGTTATGATACCAAAAAAGAATATACCCCTCCAAAATAATCCATCATTAGTGTAGAAGGATAGTGGGGATTATACTACAAACAGAGGACCACAAGGACAAACCCCTGGGAGAAGGGATTGCAACACCAACCATGAACCATTGAGACATTTTTCTTCACCATAGGTTGCATTCCTCAATAATTTTCCATGATAGCTTCACACACATATCATGAATTGTATCCGCCAAACATCAGACATTGATACCTCCTTCAACAATAGGTCGTTCCATCTTTCTCCTCGACACCCACTACCTCTTCCCTTTTGAAAATCTATCCCAAATAAACTGAGCAAGGATTCTATCAATGAGTCTAATGACCCCCTTTGGGATGCTATTAGTGTCCATATCATTCAAAGAGATAGTTGAGAGAACTGTATTCACCAAATTGATCTTCCCTTAAAAAGATAATATGTGATTTTTCCAGTTCAAAATTCGGACCATCATCCGATTCACCACTTTTTCGAAGTCTATAGTTGGTTGCCTTCTCGAGGAAAATGGGGTAGTGAGATACTCCATTGGGAGAAACCCTCTCCCCATGCCCAACTCGCCACTCAACATGTCCATCCTGCTTGAAGAACATGAGATAGCTATAAATAAATTACTATTCTCCCTATTGAAAACCTACCCACTCCAGTGGCTGCACTCCCCCAGAATCTTGTTCAGTGCACTGATAGACCACAGACCGACATTCATAAAGACAATCAAGTCATTAGCATACATCAAATGTGATTTCTATGGAAGGCCATACATTCTACTAAATGTTTGAATCTCTCCACAAGAAACCCCATTATTGATCAGTATTCTAATGTTTTCTTGCATCATGATAAAAATAACTAGTGATAATGGATCACATTGACAAAGGCCACTCACAGACTTGAAAAAACCATGTGATCTCCCAATAAAGGACACTGATATCCATGTTGATCAAACACTACTGAAAATGATATCTCAAGCCTAATTAGTCCCACCCATCTTGGAATTAACCATGTTCATGAATCCCTGCTCCATCTTATAATATTAATTTATCGTGTCAAGCTAGACAGCCACATTAGATCCCTCAGATTTAGTTTTCTAATATCTCATCATCTTTTGCGCCATCGTTGTGGCACCCTGAATCAAGCAGTCGTGAACAAATCCATGTTGCTCCATAGATACCGATCTTGGGGGAATACATGACATTGTCTAATTGATAATTCTAGCCAAGACTTTATATGGAAAACTTCACATACTAATAGGCTGGTAGTGGCTGAGGGAAGATGGATCATTGATCTTTGGCAAGAGAACCAGATTCATCGCTGACGCGATCAGTGGTTGGATTCCACCACGAAAGAAATCTTGGATAGTCAAAGTAAGATCTCGTTTAACAACCTCCAATGATCCTTTGTAAAAAAACCCAGGAACCTATCTAGGCCCTCCGTGATTTCCGGTTTCAGGTTTCACATAGACGCATGCACCCTTTCTTCCTCTATAATACCTTTAAAAAGATAATTATCATTCATGGAGACAAGTTCTGGAATCCCTTCCTAGAGCTGCGCATCCCACGAAAGAAAACCCCGAGACATATTATCATCTATTCCAACGATGACGTCTTTAAAAAATGCTAAGTCCATTCCCTCGACCACCTCCCAATCACCAAATAACATGCCATCCTCCATAGAAAAATTGTGTTTCAGAACACGCCTCATCTCCCTAATGCAATCATGAAAAAATGCAGCATTCTTGTCTCCATCTCTGAGCCACTTTGTCCTGAAACACTCTATCGCCCTTCATCCTCGAGAAAGCATCAACACTCCAGTGACTCAATCATCTCAAAAAGTTCATCAAACACCACATCATCTCACCTCTCTTTGAGACTAGCCTACAACCTCTCGATGTTTTGTTTGAGTGTAGTAATATCCCTATCACGAGCGGGAAAAGAACTATCCATATACACGAGGACCTGCTTCAACCTCCTTCGATTGGAGTGCAAATCCATCCAAGAGTGGATCCGATATGGTTCACTATAGGCCTTCGACACCACACGGTGATAGTCTGGGTTGCGCACCCACTGGTTGGAGAACTTGAAATGCTCCTTGGAATCCTTTGACCTGTAGAGAGATAAAAAGTGGAGAGAGTGGTCAAAAATACTTTGGGTCAAGTGGGTTACTGCCGCCTCTAAAAACCTAGTGATGGAATGAATGTTGGAAATGCAGCGGTCGAGTCTTCTATAGTAGCGTTTATCCCCACTATGATTGTTACACTAGGTGAAAGGGTTTCCAGAGTACCCATGTTCCATCAGACCCTTAACCCGCTATAAACTGCATGATAGAAAACTATCCCTCCTCAGAAAATCATGTATCCTCTTCCTCTCATCAGGATGAATCAGGATATTAAAATCCTTTCCAAATAGCCAGGTCTGGTCACCTGGTTCAAACCCATTCAGCTCTGACCATATCACCTCCCTTATTTGAGCATCACAACGTCCGTAAATGAAAGACAAGAACAAAACCTCAACATTACATCACAACTTAGTCTTGATAAGCTGGTTCCTCTACTGGACCACATCCACTGAGACAACCCTCTTATAGAATAACCAAATGTGGTTATTGCACGAAGATATATGCATGGAGGCATGTATTTTGATATTCTGAGAAAAATTATGAATCATAGAAGGGTTCTACTTATGCTCCACAATCGAAACCAACTTAACATTGTGTTTCTTAGACTTCAAAGAAATGAAATATAGTTTCACCTTCAGCCTGATCACACAGTCATTCCATATCATGATTGGAAACATTAAATTAATGGGGGCATGGATTTGGCCCCAGGCACTATGGTAATATTCACAGGGGATGGAGACGACAACCTGTCATGCAGCCTCCTCTTCATCTGTCTTGTACACACTCTTGGGATCGAAACAGGAACGCCCGAAAAAGGGGAAAGTGTCCCTGAGGGGGACTTTGGTACCCCACCATCCTCCTGGCAAGCCAGTCCAAACATTATCCCAACCTTCTCAGAGCCCTGATTGTCGCAAGGGCCAGGAGAGACTGAAAACACACCTCTCCCCATACAGACGGTCTGGGCAGAGGGGTGCTCTCCTGGAAGGCCATCCCCAGCTAGTGGAGCACTTCATACCAGAGACTTAGAACCTGCAATAATCCCGACCAAAAGGGTAAATGGGGACTCCTGATAATTACCCCCTATGCTAAGACATTTTTCATAAACCAGAGACAAGAGAAGCACCAGTGGAGAATAATGAAAGGGGGGCCGAAGCATCCCCGAACCCCCTCATAAAAAATCCACTAACGCTCCCTTGGAAATCAACTGGCAAGGTATACCCAAACAATTTAAAAATAATATGGGTACCCTCTAAGGGTTTTATGGATTTTAAGGAACCAGTGACTAGCTGCGAGGGCCGACATTACTATTGAAAAGAAGAACCTGCCTTTAGTAATCTGAGTGCTCTTGAGTGCAAGCAAAGGGACCAGGAACCTGAGGCTGGCCCAAAGGTTAGGCCAAAACTATCCAAGAAGAAAATGTAATGACAATATTAATAGGTTCATAAGTATGTCCCCCTTTATAATGGTTCTGGTAGGCCTTCAAAGATAACACCTGTAGCAAACAAGATGATCAAGAACTCAGGAACACCAGAAAAAAAGATATCTTGAGACCACTAAATGGGGTCCAGAACTTTCAGGGAAATAATATCTGAAATTGGCAGAGAAAGGTCATGATCGACATAGATCCATGCCACTATGGTCGCCTTCCATCGATGGGTTCGATCGGAAATGCAAAGATACCCTCCCATAGCATCGCCGGTGGACTTGAAGAAAGCACCGTTTTGAAAGGGGAGAGGGAGGCCTGAAAGACTAGACCAAACCCCAGCATGAGGACTCTCCTTCCCCCTGTGAGCCTCCATCGACCAGTAGGATAGGTTTAAGTTCTAGCAGACCAAATCCTCGGGGGTATTACACCAATTATGAATAAAATCTTCATCCAACGATAGAATCAAATAAAACAAGCTTTTAAGTATCACCGAGACGTGGGAACTATCCTTTAAACCCCAAGAGTCCACAAGTCGTTTTAAAATGAAAAGAAATGGTTTCTCATAACCAAAACAAGGTACAAGAATCCATTTTAATCGCACAACAGCCTCGTTTAAAGACAATGTCTTCCCCACCAGCGACAGGCACAGACCATCTCACACGACTGAGGGGGAAAATAGCTCATTCTTCAGGAGGCCAGGACACAGGCCGCACAAAGATTCCATGAAAGACTGCACCACACAATCCCACCCAAGATAAATGACTGAAGAAACCCAGGGGGAATATCATCCAACACTAGAGTACTCGGGACCTGGACCACTACGAACGGAGCTATGGACGCCCGAGGACAATGAGGTGCAGATGAAGAGACGATAGGATTTTTTGGAAAACCACTGGGCGCATGAGACGTGTTCATCCGGTTAAAATCTATATATGTGGGCTAATATTTTTATGATGAAATAATTAATAACATATAGAGTCCAACTATAAAAAATATGTCAAACATTATGATAAATATAATTAGGATTTTAGATTCTACCTGAGGCTGATTTTTATTAATGTATTTTAAGGTTGTAAAATTTTAAATATTGTGGCTGATCGTACTGGAATTAATTCAATCCTTACACAAGTTCATACATAATTGGGTGATGAATGTTTGTAATATATTATACGAACGATTAATAGGACATATAAAGATGTACCTATATCCTGTATAAATTATAGGATGTAAAAAAATTATGCTCATCATTTTTCCTGTTACTATGCAAAGACGGAGAAAAATATTGAAATTGTTAATGTCCACAGTGACTGTGATGCCCTATATCTAGTGTTTCCATAATTTATAGACTTAAATAAACACAATACCCATGTTTTCATCCATACTTATATTAACTGACATGTTTCTCAATATAACTATCTTGATCAATATCATTTCAAATTTTATTAGTCGGTATGGGAATTCCTTCGCTATATTTATGAACTATATAGCATCAAAAAATTCCTATTAGTTGATGGTAATTTAATATATGGAAAATACATGTGAATCTTGAACTAATATGGAAACTTTTCCCGTATTCATCATGCATTTTCTATTGTGGATAACAAAAATTATGAATCATTGAGTTAGTCATAAGCATGTATCGGCAATCATTACACCCACATTAAGGGTGTCCATTTGATATTTGATCATAATTGGGCCATCAATGAAGGAATTAATGTAGATCCTTTTACATGGAGACCATTTAATTCACATCATCAGTAATACATCAGATATATTTCTAGAAAACATGTGAAATGAATTCATGATAAAACCATGATGACAAAAATCGTATGTAATCGTAAAAAAATCCATTTCTTATTTTATACTATTTTAGAATAAGGATTAGATTAATTTATGTGAAACATGATCACATTCATGTAGAGTATATTCAGTATAAATGAGGGTTTGATTAATTATTTGAATAAATATGTTCGTATTATCAAGGAATATAAGGGTATATGATGTGGGGAATTGGAATACGAATGGGGGAGAGGTAAGATATAAGACCACATGAATTGTGGGCTTATTAGATGGAGTATTCAATTTTATTTTCATGTTATCTATATTTCTCCTTGTTTAAGAGAAATTTTAAAACTATTTCAGGAACTTTTTTGAAGTATAAAAAAAAACTTTGTATTGGATTTATTAATGGCTAATATTTGGAAGATACTTTAATCATGACATTGAAAATAATATTTAATAAGCTTCTACTTAATTTGTATTCCATTTCCACAAAGAACAATAATGATTTGATAAGAAAGACATTCCATACCCCATCACTTGTAGCAGTGTTAAAGTTAGGGTGTATTACTGGAATCATGGAATTGTTAATGTAGAAACCTCAATGAATTTAGATTTTCAAATATACAAACCATTGTTCAATGTGACTCTATGAACATATGATGTGAATAATATATTGATACAGTGAACCATTTGGTCATCATTTCTATTTTTTGTGCTACACCATATATGCATATTATGGACTATTGAAATTTCCAAATTCATGAATGCCTTTCGATCTTCAATCACGACATCAAAAGTTTGAATGAATTAGGGTGACCAAATTCCAGAAAAAAGAAGAATGTGATGGATTTTCCACAATAACAAGAGAATGGATTAAGATATAGAATATGACATTAGTAAATTCATAAAAGGTAATGATTCCCTTGTATTTTTATATTGAGTTCACACTCTCATAAAAAATAAATCATTGACACCAATATTATCCTTTTATGTAATCAATTACACGATTTTAATATAATATCCTTTTATTTCGAATTCTATGAAATTTTTGAATTATTTTACCTTAAAATAATAAATTGATTACAAATTATGAAACCATTCACATAAATATCACAAAAGATAAACATTCCTAAAGGATACATAACTGAAATAAATAAACCATTCATCTAAAAAATTCCCTTCTCTATACAATGATTTTTCAGATGATTAAACCATTAATAAAATAATATTTTTATTTTTACAATAATCCTTTTACATTAACATTACACAAAATATGACATTATATCGAATATGACATACATGATTAAGAAACATATCCATGGATAGACCATAAATAAATCATGTGGGAATTAAACCATGAAATTTACATCATGTGAGAAATAATACATAAATTTAAAAGCACACAATTTGGGATCTAATGTATTTGTATACATGCTAGACATGAAAGAAATTATCAATATTTAATATGTTTATAACTAATATAACCTATATCTATAGAAATGTATTTTTAACCAAAACACCATTAAAAGAAATAAATTATTCTAATATGAATGGAAAAAACCATATTCACCTTTGAAAAAAGAGAGGTTGAATGAAATCAAAAGATCCCAATGAAGGGCCGAAGTGTGGTGTGAGGCCTGAGGCCTAGTATGATACCACCATGAATATATATAAAGATTTTATCATTCTAGACTAATAAAATAGTTTGAAAAAAATTTCAAAACCAAACCAAAAGTAAATAATTGAGGCTTTCATAGTCCTCCCTACGAGGATCACACGACTACTTGGAAAACCCTCTCCCTCACACCTCATTTAATGATTTAATCCTTCCAAAAACATCATAGGAAATATACCAGATCAATCAATACCTACCATTATTATTTAAATAATAAAAAATCTCAATTTAATAAACACTATATTAAAATTTTGTATATAGATGAGAAGAATGGGTGGGCCATAAAAAATAATAAAACCAAGGAGGTAAAAAATGATGTAGCCCTAATGCATCACCCCTAAAAATTATGTTACAATCATATTTGAAATAAGCAGAACAACAATATAGGGTGGTTCTCATACTAGGATACCCCTTCATAGCCATGTAATATGCTAAAAATTTACCCTCTCTCCAAGTGTACTTGAATCGAATGTCATCATCCACCATAACCCTACACTTACTAATAGTGTATTCAATGTCTGGGGGAAAATTATGTTATCCATGGATCGTTTCAATGATAGTTTTGGATTCAGATTCAACATCTATAATGTTAATTTTGAATCATATTCATAATTGGAGACCCCTAGACAAAGATCATTCCTCTTCCCCCATTGTGTTACATGTTTCATCGAAGGAGATGAAACTAAAAAGGACCAAACCTCTATTATCACCCTCAATAACTCTTGACCTCATATCTCTAGGAACACATGATCAATATAAATTTATCTTTATCCATATTTTTATAGGTTTCTCTAAAACACACACAACTTTATCATTGCTTCCACCCCATCCACATTCAACACAATCCTTGGGAATAACATTCCATTGTAAAGGTGAGTAACTTCCACTAGGTTAAATAGATCCTAACACCACCATCAATGATTTGATCTGTATTTTTGGGAAATGGTTACAACAAATGTTTTCTTTACCAAGCCTTATATTGACACTCTAATATAACCCATTACGCTACCGCATATAGAACACTCTTAGACTTCACTTAAAACTCAAAATCATAACCATAAAACCATGCCTCCTAGAATGTAAACAAAGAGTATCTGATCCTAGTGATTCATGTATAATGGCCATATAGATTCAATATGGAGAGCTCTCAATGAACTCTAAAGAGTAAATGAGTGATAGTTTCAATAATTAGTGAGATACAACACCAGTATCATGAAGCTAGAAAAATACATTTTTTCTAAATGTTATCATCGGTCAAAACCACTTTATACTTTGCTATCCAAACCAGAAAATTGATTTTATGTGTGAAATATTTTCACTGAAGCTTTGATTCCCAATTTTTATTCCCATTACATCTATGTTCTATCATTTGATTGTTTTTACTATTAAATTTACTAGATCTTGACTCCACAAAAATGTACCTATCCAGATCATTAAATAAGATTATATTATTGAATGTACGATTTTTTTATTGGTGAACTATTATGATAATGAATTTGGTAAATGAACATGATTATTTATTAGAAATTTTAGTAAATCGACACCCCGAAAAAAAAGACAGGAAAACCTTCTTAGTTTTAATTCTAGTTGTTTCAATCTCCTCATCTTATCACCTAACATACTTGCCATTTTAGACTCTCTATAAGATCATTCACGCACCTTGCAAGCCCTAACATTCTCCACTTTCATTCTTTCCATTCACTCCCATCGTCTCAATATTTTTTCCTCATAATACATTCCAACATCGAATTTCTTTCAATAATCTCCCTTTATAGCATCTCATGTATAGATATCATGGATTCTGAAATGCTACATAGATTGATCCCACTTTCTAGAATATGTTTGGCTATCATCTTCCAGGACACCGAATGAAATATTATATTATAGTTCACATCACATATAAATGTATTCCAATGTATTCCAATTTCTCAATATTACCTTTTGGGGAATTGATAATCAGTAGTATGTGTATGGGAATCGAGGTTAGCACACCACACACAAGTGTCCGACTTCCCTAAAATGATAAAAATATGATTTTCTAGTTGAGGATACAACCCATGACCTAGTTGATATTACCTCCAAAAAATGCCTTATTGACTCTATTGTTCTACAATGATACTCACAGGTACTCCATCTTAAGTGTCCTTCTGGTCATTCCTAGCAATTTTGGAATGGATCTACAGATTCACTATGAGAATTTATTCGAGAAATACACATTAGAGGTCTCTTATATATTTAGTTTACACTTAAGGAATCATTGATCACCATGAGGTTAATAAACCCATTAACAGTGTGGATCATGCAATTCAAGAAGAATAAAATGTTGTCGGTGAACAACAAATGCGGTCTGAGGATATTACCTAATATGCTATTGTCGGTTAGGATGGTACCCTCCTCTAATATTTTTCTATGGTAAATTTCATAAAAAAATTAAATTTTCATGTAATGTTATACTAATAATTACACTATGCTACCTATAATGTTATATTTATATTTTATTTTTAGATAAGATATATTTCAATTTTATACTCAGTGATAAATAATACTAAAATAATCACTAAATAGTATATGCAAGTTTCATGAGATGTGCTTGGGTTTCATGATGTATGGTAGATTAGAGGGCATAAAGACCACCATTATCATTACATTCCACATCCTATCACTATTATTATATAGTAGTGTCCTAAGTTCTTTTATAGAGTTGATTTATCTTATTTTTATATTTCTTTATCATAACTTTATTTCTTCCCTTGCCGAGATATGATGACCAAAGACACAAACAATCCCCTTGCCCAATGGGAGAGATGACCATCACCCTTGAGGATGTTATAGTTTTTCTCTGTCTTCATATCTAAGGGTATGTAGTTATAAGAACCACCTATAAATACTATCCTATGATTTTACTATGATTAAAAGGACTCGATGATTTAAGTGAATACAATTATATAAATAGTGTGTTGATATCTTTGAGATTTATTTAGATTCAATTTTTATTTTTACCAACCGATTCTAATGAGAATATTATCATGCATTATTCCTGTACATATATCATATAGATCATTAGAGGGAAATTGTGCATTGATCACTCTGGTATGTTTGTGAACATGATGTATCTATGGATACTGGTAAATTTTTGTCAGAATGAGAGATACATCTAGAGATATTAAATCGTTATATACACATATAGAGCATTATGCATGGAATGTAGATCATATAACACTAACATCTGAGGATGTATTATCTTTATTCAAATGTAGTAATGAGAGCGTATACAACCCCACTAAAATATTTTTTCTAATTTGGATGTTCATATTGATGTGTTTTATAATTCTCTTAGTGGATGTATTTATGATCCCAATTTTTTTTTCTAATTCTATTATGAGTTATTATATTAAATTTATTATTATTTATCACTTTCAATGTTGTATGGAATAGGTGGAGTCAAGAATACAACATTTTTAGGAAGCCAAGGAATAACATTGGTGTATGTCTTCCCATGTTGGATAGTTTAGTACCCACTGGTGAAATTTTATACATTTTTCCTTCACTAAGAAACTTCATAATGTTATATATATTTTTGTAAATTTTTTTAACAAATTTGAAATTTCATTTTTAAATTGAATGGATTACAGTATAGGATCTATTTGAGTAGTTTCCGATATACATCGATGATGGGTTCATGATTCCATAGTTTTAGTGAGTGTCATCCACTATCCAATTTTTTGAACCAACAACCTATTAGTGTTATGAAAATTTTTGGATGTGTTCTTTGTATTCCTATACCACCAAGACAGGCAGCAATGTGTTTTAATGTAAATCTGATATGGAGGAAATATTTCATCTAGCGCTGATGATACTTCATATCAAGGTTAGATAATTTTCATTTCATATCAAGGTTATACATTAGAAGTGATCCCATTAAGAAGATAAGCTCTAGTATAAGGCATTGTATATCCTGATGTATATATTTTATCTTACACCACATTGAATAAAACATCAAGATATGTTATGTTAATAAATTTCCATTAGTTTTTTCCTTTTTGAAATTAATTATGAATCACTTTATAGAATAATCAACTACATCATCTTATTCTAATTATGTCATCTATTGGAGTGAGTGTATTTCATCCAGATAGTGTTCCATCTAGATGTATGAGGGATGATACTAAAATTTCATTTTCTAGATGATGATATCATTGATCACCGACATTAGAAAGATCCATTCCCTATATGGAGAGAGAAAGTTCATAATCAAGAACCTCCTCAAGTGTCTTCAAATTTTGAAGAAGCATGTAAAAGATTATGTAGAACACATCTTGCTATGTGTGAGGCCTCACTAATTTTATATAAAAAGGATATTCCACTAGTTTTCCATTCTCTTTCAATTTTGGATGTACATTAGGAGCTATGTGATCCATTTATGTTGTTAGAATATCTAGAGTATCTTCCGAGTATAGCTGATCTATGCTTTTTTCAAGGCTCATATCCCATTCCTACATGTATCATTCCTAACGCTTCACATGTCATATGGTTTCCTATGTAGATAATGTCTAGTCCTACCACTAACAGAGTGAGGGAATGATCAAGTTCACATGATGACATCCTAATGCCTCGTCCTCTCGATGAGTCATAATAAGAGCATCAGATACTTGAGTTTCACTTAACCAAGGAAGATCCCTCTCTACGACATCATACTCCACCCCAATATAGTGGATTATGATCTTTATATATTGTTCACATTCACCCATCATCATGTGTGACTTTATCTTATCTTAGTTAGTTATTATACTCCTTAATTTATAAGTTTTATATTGACTAAATGAAATTGAAACAAAAATTTATTCTATGAACTATTTCCTTTTGAGTCTATTAAATTAATGAAATTAATTTCACTTTCATCCATCTCAACATATTTAGCCCCTTTTTTAAATTTCATTTATATTTTACTAATAGTTTAACTTTTTAATGATTTCAATTTGGAGTAATAGAAAAAATTTCAACCATATTTAATTTCATGTAGGTGAATGCAAAATATTATAAAATATAAAATATTAAAATTAAGTAAATAAAACATAAAACATAGCTTAAAAATCAATTTTTTTAAAAAATAAAAATAATTTCATCATTATAATTAACCAACATTTATTTCCATGATACAAATATATTTTATTAAAAATATAATATTTACATATTAAAAAATAAATTAATATTAATAATAATATAATTAAAATCATAAATGAAATTTATGAAATTTAATAACAATATAAAATTTAATAAAAATCAAAGGAATTTAAAATAATTATTATAATAAATGCAATGTATTAAAACAAAAATATATTGTTCCACTAAAATTAATTTGCATTAATTTGTTTTAATTAAAATAATATTATTTAAAAAAATTTATTCTTAGTAAGGGCATATTTGTTTTTTATATTGTATTTCTGCAATATTATTTATAAAATTTATATTCCACCTAAAATAAACATGATTCTGTTTCATGTAGGTTATGATGAAATCATATATATTATAAATTTGAGAGTCCTTCTAAATGGAATTTGAAAAACTGACTGAACATGTAAATCATAATTGAATATAATAATAATATTAAATATAATAATCAAAAAGTAATATATATTTCACAAAATTTACATCATTAAAAAATTACATCTTCAATCTCAAATATTAATGGATATCATTCATATTAATTATTATATTATTAATGAAATTACAATTAATTATTATTATTAATGCCATAATAATTAAATATTAGTAATTATATTGTAAATATATATTAATTGTAAAATTAAATATTTATAATAATTAAAAAAAATATTAATAATGTTGTAAATAATATAACTGTTAAAATAACTAATAATGTACTAAATAATATATATTTCAAATATATAATTAGTATATTAGTAATATAAAAATATTAAATACTAATAATAATGCATTTATTGAGAATATATATATATATATATATATAAACGTCTAAAAAAACAAAATATAAAAAATATATATATATTATCTATACAAACATATATATTTTTAATTCTTTAATTTTTCTAATATGGTAAAAGGTGGAATTGACCATGCATCCTTTGGAAAAAATCCCAAAGGATGCAAGGCACGTGACACCTTTTTCATTAGTTTTGAAAAAAAATAAACATTGTATTTATTTCATTGTTTTTTAAAAAAATGTAAAAAAAACAAAATGAATGTGGAATAGATTTACACATCAAATATGATGAATTTAGTAAAATGGTAACAATATTATAATGCGTGTATGGTTAAAAAAGGCATGATTGGTTGTTCTTCATTGGGTGATCCATTTATGAATTTGAAAAAAAAATCTTACAGTTTGTTGGTTCAGCATGCTCAAAATTTGTTTTCATCATCCTTCATGATGATGCGTGCATATTTTCAATGAAATAAACATGTAGTTTATTCTATATTTTATTAAATTTTCATTCATGACCTTTTCATTCAACATATGGTCAGTTGGTCTTCTTCATGCTGTTGATTGAATTTTTTGTATAACACCACTAGATCCACACTCCCAGATCTAAGGCTAAAATTATAATGCTTAAATTTCTGTCATTGTTAATGATTAAGGTGACCCAATATTTTCCATCCAAAACATTAAAATGGTATATATTTATTATAATTCTTACATACTAGTGTACCTTTTTGTAAGTAAGAAAAGTTCTTACGTAAATAAAACCAATGGATTCAAAGGATTATTTTACAATTATAACTATCATTTTTTTTCTATATTATGTATTTAATATATCCCATTAACATCATAACATAAGTCTCCATTCTAGAAAATAATAATATAATCATCATTAATGGTAAACTATTGAAATGTAATGACAAAATATTTAGATCAATTCATAGTAAGGGTAAACATAACCATTAAAACTTTTATTTCATCAATGAAAATAATATGTTCATATGGGTATGCAGATATTATCAAATTGAAAGAGCATAAAATAAGATAACTCATACCAATTGTACCATGTTCAAAAAACATGTGGCATGGAATAATGATTTGACAATAGAAGGTTTCATCTGATTATATAATCATGAGCCAGGTATATCTTTCTTGATCAAAGGAAACATTCTTAAAACATAGCTAGAATAATTAAAATGTGTCAGTATCTTGAAAAATCATGATCATAATCCATTTGAAACATGTATAATAAATAATTATATTCCACATAGTAACTTATAATTTATTTCATTTGAAGTCATGTAACATTACCCAATTCATTGGAACACAATATAGGTACACCTATCATATATTGTATATCAGACTCAACCAGCACTATCTGGGTGCACCGATTAAATAATATTTGTAGGAATCTATAAGTAATATATGAGAAAATAAATCATATATGTTATATCAGTCTCAATTAAGGACCCAAAATAATTTCCATGTATCATTTGTGAAGAAATAATTTTGAATCTCTCACTTTATGAAATAAAAGTAATCATTATTCATTAATTACAGGATAATCCCATTGAATATAAATGTGTTTGATGTCAATATCATAATAAATCATGAGAAAGAATAGGTATGGTATCAATACCACATATCCACATTAGATTTTATTTAACATAATATATTGATTATTTTGATTATTTATAATAACAATAACAAATCATTAAACCCATTCTTTAGAGAAACAACCTATTGACTTCAAATACCACTATTATAATCTAAAACTTCACAAAAATTTGAGAAAATTATTTTATTTGAAAGCATCCATGGAAACTTGTGATGTATTATTTGTGAAATACTGTGGGAATAGTGGAAGGACAATCTATTCATGTTATAAAGGATATGAAAAATAATATTTTTAATTTATTTAATGTTATTTAAAAAATAACCCACTTTTTAAAATGTTAACAAATTTCTTTTTTGAAAACCATTTAAAAGATGTTCAATGTTAATTTGAAATATATTTAGAAAATATTTTATTATTATAAAATGAAATTTTTTAAATATTTTAGATATAGTGGACATAGAAGAAAAATATTCACGATCTAAAAAATGTTACAAGATCAGTATCACATAGAAACAACAATTTTGAAATTTCTTTAATAAACATGGGAGTAATAGGGTATAAAACTTATTACAATGTTTAATAAATAGTGAATAATAATGATATTTGGTTCAATAAAATATGTTAATATGATATCATATAACAGAATCATTAACATAAATAATCATGAATGTATAATGATTGTAACGTACATCCTTTTCCACATTTGTAAATTCTCAATCTTATGAACTAATAAGTAATAATATCAGTTGATACATTATATATCAGGAAAAAAGTGTATCCTGATATGTAATGTCAAATAATTAGTAGATACACCTTATAGAATAATATTTTAAAATAACATAACATATGTACCAATGAAAATAATTTGAGATAGGTGACAAATATAATGATCATAATGTCGATGATAATATTAATCAATGAATCAATTCTGTGTATCAAATATTATTATAAACATTTATAGTGGAAATAAAAAATAATATAATAAAAATTTATTAAACACATAATATTTTATATCAAATACAATGGTGAAATAATATAACACAATAAAAATAAATTTAATTATGAAATTCGTTACAACATGGTAACCTTTAATTCAAATCCCCTTGGATGAGATAACCGAATGTTATACCAAAAATACCATTATATATGATGTATTAATGATATTACATGTAATAGTGGTAGTATATACACCTTATAAAATAAATTAGGATCATGGAAATTAAATATTACACAATGAAAGTTAATTGATATGAAATCTAGTACCTCTAATGAGACAGACATATACTGTACCATATTTACTTATAGATTTTGTTGATATCTTTCCAATACACCAAACACATGATTTAGACAAAACATTATTTAGTCAATTATTTCATAGTCAACTAAATTCTAACACTATTAGAGAGTTTATATAATATATATATATATATATATTATATATTATATTCAACAAAATATTTTGACACATATCATAAGATAAGCACTAACTCAATATTACACATAAAATACTTTATTTTTATATATGTAGTTTGCCTCATTTTGATAGAGAACCTTATTTATCAAATATTGGAAGCTCTTATAAATTTAATATGTAAAAATAAATTTAATATTTATATGAGAAGAATAAATATTATCTTAGAATGATGTTTTGGTATTTTTTTTGTAATGATTCAATTTCAAATGAATAACTATAAATATTGAATTTAAGTTCAAAAATAATTTTTCATCTAATTTAATTATAATGTTAAATTATTTTTTATGTTTAATTAGAAATTTTTTCATCAATTAATACAATCTATGTCATTAGAATCAATTTAACTTTTAAATTTACTATAAAAACATAGCCAACTTTCAGAAGTTTTTACTATAAAAACATGCATTATTGTTTGACCAACATGATGAATTTTAATCTAATTTTGTACACTTATTTGATTGGAATTAAAAAAAAATATATTCCATAATTAGAATCAGAATACTTTATAATCTCAAATGAGGTAAAATTAGTTTATATCAAAAAATTCTTATTGAAGGTAATTAAAATTAATTACAGCGATTAAGGATATATCAAGAATTATAAGAGTCTAATCTATAAATTTAAGGATTATATAGACCTATGAAATTTTCCAAAATCCATTTTATGGACATATTTATACCTTATAATCAATTTTCATGACCTTTTTACATTATTTAATCAAATTTATACCTGAAAACGTGCGTAGAATTATCTTTTAAAATATTTACAAGACTGACAAAACTCATTCCCTATAAAAGGCCACCACCTCTCCCCATTCCTAACATCTCATAAACCACTTATGTTTATCATATATAATTCAAAATCGATTCCAAAAAATCATTACCTTTTCATTGATTCCTCCCTTAGGGTAAAAAACCTTCCAAAAAAGCATGTTGGTATAAATCAAAAGAAGTTACTCAATTAAGAGGTGGCCCCATCTCCAATGATTTTTAGTATCATTTCCATTTTCTACTCCAAATAATATTAATATTATTTGATTCCATAAAAAATGTATCTGAAATGTAAAAAAAAATATTCTAAGGGTTCAACCTACACACACACACACCTCTATCTAAATGGTAAAAAATATACTGTTTCTGTGTATGACAAACTACTGCCTCACAAAACGATGATTGTTCAAATTTCACTACCACCTCTCACAGAGGCCATTGTGATAAAAACTATATTTACAAATGGTATATATGTTAGTAATGAAGATATATTATTCTTTATTATTTATTTTTTATATTCTTTTATGCTTCTCATGTTGTGTAAATATGATACATTCGTTTGAGGATGTGTGTACTACCACCCTCTCAAAGAATCATTACTCGTTCATTCCATACATGGAACATACAATGGATGATTTTAATAAACCTCTATTACTTATATAACATTGATACGATACAATAATAATAATTCACATATTTATCATTTAGTTTTAATTCTTTTAATAAAATAATGAAATGAACGAAATATCCATGCGTACGTACGACCAACCGTCTCTATAAATGGTGCACTTCATTTCTAATCTCAAAATATTATAGAATATTATAAATTAATATGTACATAATATATCAGATAACATAGTAATGATTTACATTATTGTGATGATGAAACCATGATATATTTCATAAAAACAACAAATATCATGTAAAAATGTACTTGATAAAACCTGGTAATTAACACCTGAATTACCTAACATAAAGAAATAATGTTATCAAATGGGTAGAAAAATATTGTAAGAAGTTAATATATGTTATTATCAACCTGATTTATGTTTTTTAATATTTATTAACATATATTAAACAATTATACATGTGGTTAAATACCACACAACAAAAATAAATGATAATGTTAGGGATTTCATCCCAATTTAATTTTCATTGAGACTTATTATTATTATGCACCAATTCAATTTTATTTTGTGTTAATACCTCTGTTCAGAGGATATATCATGAATAAAAATATAATCAATAATGGATTTGATTCATTTAACTCACTAGAAATTATGATTTTGATACTTCAATGTGGTATGTGACATATTTGGATATTTAAATATTATTTTACTCCATGAATGTTTTAATGTCAATATCCCTTGTTTTATTTTCTCATCTTCTAAGGTATTATTAATAAATCCATATTCTTCAGTCAATATTTAGATTTTATAATGAAATTATTTAGTTGATACATGAGGAATGATATAGATAGGTAAGACATGCGTTGGGCACTAGTTAATGAAATGCCCTTGATGCATTCGTAGTCTCATGTGAAGAAATAGATTTCCAAAATAGATTGGTTTTTAAATCATTGATAAACCTTCTTGTGAAAGGCCTTATTGATACTGGTTCCATGTACCTTGGAAACATGGTGTACAGTAATTAATCATTTCCCTTATTTATACTCGATTATGTTAATCTACTATATTTTAAATGGACATATCTATGGATTAATTTTATATTATGTTTATTGATTAATTTCATGTGTTTTTAGTTACTTACACCGACATATAGATTTTGACTTGTGTATTTGTTTGTATGGAATGTTTCCTCAATTATTTACCTATTCATATAGATTGATTCTTGATTTCATCTATTGTACATACCAATACTGAACATTTGATCTCACCATTATTATGTTTATTTACACAGGTTATGAAGAATAAAATATTTATTAAGCATTCAATGATGGATTTATTTTACTTTGTTATGTGTCGTGTTTTTTTCTATTTTTACAATGTATTGTAGTTATTATATATGTAATATTACTTTCAAATAATGATAAATTGAATGGTCCTTTAGTATTTTTTTACTTTTAAAAATACCATTTTAATATAATAACACTAGGTCTCTAGGATTCAAGGGTGAGAGAGTTACATTTGGTATTAGAGGTAAGTTTTGTAGAAACCATGTTAAATAGATTTAGAAAAGATAGATAGGGAGCACAAACCTAAGATAAAAAATTGGGATAAGTATTCAAGAACATCCTAGAATTTTGGTAAGGTAGAGATTATATGGGTATTCTTAGAAATACATCCATTTATGGATACTACTTGTGGATGTGGTTCTAGAATAGATATACCTATGAGTATCAACTCTGAAAAAGTGTCAGAGGGCTGACTTGGGGTAACCTTGTACATGATAATGGGCCTTACTATGTACCTTTTTTGACACTCCATAGGTATATTCATAAGATAATACACATTATCTTTACCTATAATTATAAAGGATTTAAATATAATCATGACCTCAAATTAATCAAAGTTATTATTTAGGAATAATTTATGCTGAGCGTTATACCATATTTGAAATTCAGGATTTTATGATATAATATATTGTTTGAAATTGTTTTATAAATGGTTCCTTGAAAGATTAATGATATTAATACTCATTGAATATGTAGAGATTTCCCTATAGAGGAAACCAATAAAACTTGTATTGGAATGTGGAGTATCAGATAAAAATTTGGGAAACATAATAAAGTAATGACAAATAACATTGCCTAAATGAAGCATCATATTCATTATAGAGAATATCTTATCCTTGATCACATTATGTGGTATAATCCCTAATCATTTAGTCGTACTACTATTACAATTGATACTGAGAAATGGATTATGTTTCGTAAGATTGTATTTAAGGCCTTAGAATGTAGTAAAAATGAAAAAGTTACACATGTGGTCTATTTTCTCCCAGGTGATGTTGATCAGTGGTGCTCTCTCATTCAAAATTCATGGGATAAAGAAGAAATTGAACTCATCGGATGGAGGAATTTTAAGGATACATTCATTAATAAATACAACCTATGTGATCAACAAATTGAGATGAAGAGAATGTTCCTTCACTTAATTATGATGTAATAAAATAATGTTGTGGATTTTAAATCTTCCTTTATAAGTTAGCTAGTTATACTAATGATTATATATGTAGTATAGAGTGAATGATTGACCACTTAATTATAGGTTATAATCCACATATCCTAGGATAACTGGTTTCTAAATATTTTGTCTTTATATGAAGAGGCAGTTTTATGTTCCATAAATATGGTAAAGTAATTATCTTGAAACAACATAATCAATGTAAAACTAGAAAAAATAGGCCATCCGAGCATCATGATAAAGGGAATGAAACAAAAAAATGTGATGTTTGAGAAATTTTAATCTTGTGATTGTTGTGGAAAGAGTCACCATGAAAAATGCCTAAATGGAATTGGAGTTCTTTTTATTAATTTAGATATAGGGCATCCCATGCTAGAGAATGTAAGGGGAAGAGGCTAATAAATGATTTATAATGTTATATTTGTAATGATATTTTTTATAATCCAAGTGATTTCCCCAAGCATTGGGGGAATGTTCCATAGAAGATGCCTAGTGGAAATGGACATGCATATGAGATCACTACAGGTGTGGTTGTTGTACCAAATTATGTCGTGGTACGTACATTAATCATATATTAAAATTTATCCAATGCATTATTTGAATATGGAGCATCACAGTATTTAATATCTACCTATTTTCCAAGAAAATTTTATATTTACCTTTTGATTTAATTAGGTACATATTGGTTAAAACCCCTTAGGAAAGTATCGTTGTGAAAATTTTGTTCCATTCTATCCCAATTAAAAAATAGAAATGTACCTTATATTATGACCCTATAATCATATGTGTGGTTGATAGTGATATTATTCTCGGTATGAATGGGATCTCAAAATATGAAGCAAAAATTTTATTATAAGAGAAATAAATTTATGATTTGTGAGGAAAATATTGAATCCCTCATTATTATAATATAACTACATTAACCATATATTTTTTTTGATCCACCCACAATAGCTCTATGGAAAGAAATTCTTGGATAGGAAGAGAAATATTTTCTAGTGATGA
The DNA here is from genome assembly GCA_963277665.1 of Viscum album. Classification (NCBI taxonomy): domain Eukaryota; kingdom Viridiplantae; phylum Streptophyta; class Magnoliopsida; order Santalales; family Viscaceae; genus Viscum; species Viscum album. Next base: position 994,678,670 of record OY728126.1, read on the forward strand.
AGGAGGTAATCTCCAAATTGAAGATTTACATCTTGAATACAAATTAATGAATGTATTTTTTAATTAATTACCATGACATCCCCTATAAAATGAGATTGAATTCTACAATAATTTAATCCTTGATTCATGCTCAATTTCAATGAATCCTTATATAATAGAAACTATGAAATTGATATATTTGAATAAAAAACTCGACGATTTTGGTTATGAAGGATTTGGAATTACAAATAGGATATATTTTTTCCTGAAGTAATATCTGTGGAAGGGTGTTATCATGTTCGGTATGTAAGGGAAATTCATTCCTATGTAAATTAGACCTTCTGATATTCTAGAAAATGTTAGAGGCGTTTCTTATTGATTAGAATTTCCACCAAATATCTGAAAGGATCACGATGTGTTCCATATATCTATACTGAGTAAGTACATTTGTGATCCAACACATGTTCCCACATCTTATTAAATATAGTTGAGAGATGAAAGTTCTAATTACGAGGAATGTATCCAGATTCAAGACACAATAGATCAATTATTGAGAGATTTGATGACTTGTATTGTGAATGTGTATAACAGAAATCATAAAATTGAATAAGAAACATGGGGTAAATAGAAATCTATAATGGAAAACTACCCACATATTTTTATCAGTGAAAACCCAAAAAATTTATAATGAAATTTATTTAGAATGAAAAAAATTGACACCGCAAGACTAAACCATATTTACCTTTAGATTTAGTTGATATCTTTGTAATACACACAACACCTGACTTAAAAGTAACATTATTTAGTCATGTTTTTCATAGTCAATTAAATTATATCACTTTTATAAAGTTTATATAGTATATATATATATATAATAAACCAAATATTTTGGAACTCATCATATGATAAGAACAAACCCAATATTACACATAAAATAGTATATTTTTATAATAGCATTTTTGTCACCTTTTGATGAAAACCCCTTATTAAATACAATATATGAAACATAATAATTTTATATATCAAAATTAGTATAAAATTTGAAATTGAAACAAAATAATTAATGTAGGATGATGTTTTGGAAATTTCTGTAATGATTCAAATTTTAATGAATAAAATAAATAATGAATTTTACTTCAAAAATATGTTTTCATATAATTTAATTATAAGGATAAATTATATTTTATATAGTTTTTAATGATTAAATATATAATAGTTTTATCAATTAATAATTTAGATCATTGGAATCAATTTTAAAATGAAATTGAAAATAAAAACATAGCCAACCCTCACAAGTTTTTACGGTAAAACTTGGATTGTTGTGCCTCATACAGGATGAATTTTATTATAAATTTTTCAGATTTAGTGATTGAAATGATAAAAAATATATGTCATATTTGGAATAAGAATAATTTATAATGTCTATTATAGAAAAAATTGTTTTTGACCAAACAAATTTGTGAAGGTAATTAAAATTTATTACAATGATTAATGATAATTTCTGTGTAATAAAAATGTAAACCATAAATTTAAGGCCTATGTAGACTTATAAACATGTCCACAATCAATTTTATGGACATATATTTCCCCTATCATAAATTATATCGACCATGGTACATTATTTGATACAATAACAACATGAAAAACGTTGGATGAATTCCCTCTTCAAATATTATCAAGAGTTCCATTAATCCTCCACTATAAAAGGACAACAACTCTCCCCATTTCTCACACATCCAAAAACACTTATGTTAGGCCAAGAGCGACCTAAATAGATTCCCAAACCCCCCCCTTACCTTTATTCCTATCATAGGGAATAAAACCTTCCAGGGAATTCTTTTCATATAAACCAAAAGAAGTTTCCAAATTAAGAGGTAACACGTTCTTTAATATTTTTTAGTTTCATATAATTTTTTCACTCCCTATAGTCTTATTATATTTTTATTACATAACAAATATAGTGTCTTAAAAGTAATATCATGTTTTTAGGATTAGGTATTGACCTACACATACCCACACCTCCATCTAATGGGAAATAAACATACTATTTTTGTGTATGGAGAACTACTGCTTCACAAAACGGTGATTTTTCAATTTCCCCATACTAACTCTCATAGAGGAAATTATGATGGTACACCTATTTTTATATGAAATATATGATATTTAAAATGTTTTATGCTTCTGTAGATTTTATTTATAACATACATTTATGATTTCAAAGTTATGGATGTCACACCCCAACCACATATACACGTTTATTTTATGCATTAATTTTCTTTGTGTCATTCGATAGAGTTTTAGGACGGAGTCCCGGTTGAAATTTTTGTTTTTGGAGTTTTTAGGTAGCTTTATATATGGTTAATGGTTACCTCATGGTTATTATAAATCATGTATTAGTTGCATGAAACCATGTGGTAGTATAATTCTTTTCAAATAACCTACCACGCGAGCATCTCATGACTATGCGTTCAATCCCCGGTATGCATGAGGCCTCTCCCAGCACGGGTAGAGGAATCCGCACGGTTACTTCACAGTTTAGAAAATCGAGTGGCCTAATCATTCGGTCATGTGATTTCATTAAAATCCTCAAAATCTATTTTTACTCTCTCCTCCCTTTAACCCAAAATCTCTCCCCTCTCTTCCCCTTAATTATTGTCACACCATGTCTTTAAACTTGGATTTCCTCCCTCCATGGTTAAACATTTTTGTTTCTATGGAATGTTTTTAGTGTTTTCGTACATTTTTTTCTCTTTTCTCTCTTCCAATCATGATTTTTTTGGTTTTCCATTGGTTAGATATTGTTATACCAAACCCTAATGTTAAGGTTTGTATGTTTGTTTTTGTTTTGTGGATTCTAGGTAATGTGATATGTTCATAGAGGCGTATTCTTCCTCCTCCAGATGTTTCGATGTAATCACACCCAATTAAGGTATGTGTTTTTCACTTTTTCAATTCCTGGGGAATCTCATTAAAATTTTTGTTTTTAAACAAATTTTAAACATATTTTACACACCTATAATAATTATGGATAGACTAAACTGGTTGTTTATTATTGGATAAATTAACTAAAAATAGGTTTCTATTGAGATTTGTGTAAAATGCCTAGGATTTTGGCACCAACGGTGTTCATTTGAAATTCCAATGTTCTTGTAATGTGAAAGTGGGGTGGGGTGGAGGTTAGGATTTTTTAGTTTTAATTATTTTTCAATTGTATTTACTTGTATGTCGGGGTTGGATTGGTGTTTACGATTTGATAATGTGATATCTTGATGATTGTGATGAAATTTCTTAGAAAGGATTTTATGGGTTATAAAGGGGTTGTTTTTTATTTATAAATAAGGTTTGTTGTGGGCGTGGTATGAATGAAATGGTGCTTTCCAAAAAATGGGTTTGAAGTGGTCTCTTATTTTTTAATTGAGAAATTGGATGTTGTCACATCCATGGTTTTACTAGGTCCACACATGTGCAACGATTCAAATGAATATGAAAAATTGAATTATTTTCATTAAATGTTTCTTTTTTCTTCTTCATTAACTTTTTCATAATATTGCCACACCTCCTATCAAATGGTTAAGTATTTTTTAGACGTTTTTGGTAAACATGGTTTCAAATGTGTTCCAAAAGGTTTGGCCCATATAGACTTGAGATGAGTTTTAGTGTGTTTTAAAATGGGTGAAGGCACATTTGGTTGTTGTGAACTGTTTGGGAGTGTGTTTGGAACATAAGGCCCTGTTTGAAACATCAAACTAAAAAGTGATGTTTATTGACATTTTTAAAAATCTATTTGGTTTAGAAAATATGTGTGTCTAGTTGGAATCCTATGGTTGATATAAAATGGTTTGAATATTTATGTCGTATGGAGGAACAGTTGGAACCTTGTTTGATGTGTAATATATATATATATATATGAAACCTCTATAGGATTGATTTAAATTTATCGGTTATCATATATTGTTGTTCATGATTTTGGTAGGAATGTGAAATGAAAGTAGGTAAGATGAGTCATGATTACGTTGGCCTCCTAACTACACAGTTTTACTGCCACCAATGGTTCCTGGGAATCTTTTAGATGATCATGTAATGATAGATTAGCAGCCCTAATTATATGGTTTGGTTCCCTTCTTAAGATATAGAAATGAAAAGTGGGTTGTTCCACTGGTGTTTCCTAGATTTAACCTACAGTTGGTTATTGACATTGGGGATTCACCATAAAACTTTATGTGGTTCTGAACTGAGTACTTCCAAGGGTCTTCTAGATATTTTTAGCATCAAACAGTGTTATTATCTGTATTTCTCTTTTACATTGGAATGTACTAGTTTTCATCATGTAGTGTTTATCTATTTCATTTATCACATCCTTGTCTGTTCTTGTTTGGGATTTTAATTATAAAATTGACATTGGTTTTCGTAATGATTTGTGGAATGTGTTCATTATCAATATGGGAAAAGAATGATTTTTAAAAAAAAGTGAAAATTACATTTTTATAATTTTATTTCAATATAGTTTTAATATGATGTTTTGGGGAAGGAAAAACATGGATTCTACAGTGATTTTCTACTGAGTTTCTAGCTCACACCCTCCCTATATCATTTAGTGTTGGTAGACCCAAGACATTTTTCAAGATCATGTTTCTCTAGTTCATGTTCTCTTTGATGGAGATGTTCTATATTATAATTTCAAGTGTCTAAGAAATCACAAGGAGATATTATTGGTGTATCCTAGCATTAGATTCATATTAATTTTTCAGTTTGGTCACTATTTCTACTCATATCTGGATGTTTTTGTATATTTATTTATATTCATTTGCCGGTATTTTGTACGTGCTCAGTTTGATTAGTTTATTTATTAACTTCTAATTATTAGGATGAAATCATTCCCACTCTATTTTTATAAGATTCCCAACACTAGTTTCCAGCCCATGGGGATCGAGAATACCCTTCGGGCCACATTACAGACCGGGTCGGGTATTAGGTCGAATGGAATCCCGAGATGGATGGTGGAAAATGGTATCAGTGGTAGGTTATTGTTTTTTAGGGGGTCTAGTAATTTTAGATGTGGGATGTTGGGTCATAGTATGTTGGATTTGGGAGAGTGTAACAAATTATTTCTTGAACTGATCATGGAGTTTTCTAGGGTAGTCTGGGTATTGAGTCTTCTACTATTGTTTTGGAGTGAGAAATGTTAATGGAGGAAATCCTGTTTCATGTCATGATCACACACAGTGTAGTAAAACATGTGGAGTTGGTTGACATTGTGTATGTTCCCCAAGGTTGTTGATGATTACATAGGGAATGTATCACTACCATTTGATTAGGTTATACATAAATTCTAGTTCATCATTTTGGTGGTTCGTTGTATATTTTATTCTATTTTGTTCTTGTAGGCATGAATGTAATTTGAAAATTGAAATGGTTTTGAATGAAAATGATTTATTTAGAGTGGTTTCAAATTAGTATGGTAGATTTTAAAATGAAAATTAATTTTTAAAATAAAAACTGTTTATTCGAAGTGGTTTTGTATTAGGTAAAATGGGTTTTAGATGAATTTATTTTGGTGTCAAAATTCGGTGTCTAATTAGATTTGATAAAAAACTGATTTGGGACCCTTGGTAATCCCTGTAGAGGGTCACCTATGTGTATTTTATGTACAAAGAGTGTGTGGGGGAAATATATTATGGATTATGTGGGTGGAATGGATGGACACATGTGGTGGTTCATAGGATTTAGTGGGTGAGGCATCAACATCTGATGGTTTTGGAAAAGAGTTTTCATTTTATACTATGGTTTTTTTAAGATTATTGGTTTTCAAATTTAACAAGGTAGTTTTTAAATTTAAATAAAAATCATGGTTCTAAAAGGTATGTTTTGTATAGGTGTGGTTTCTAAGGTATTGGTTCTTAGAGCATGGTATTACCTTTTATAGTGTTCCGATTTGATGTTGGTTTTTGGTTGTGCTTTCTTTTTTTCGTAGAATGCCACCCAGAAATGTCTCTTATGTTTCAATTGATTCATTCCATGTTTTTTGTCCTTGTTTCAGGTTTCATGTTCTTCACATTGTTTGAGTATTTTTAAAGGCATTTATGTGGATTGAATAGTTATAGTGAGTCCTCATGGTATTGGGAACTCCTAACGTGGTCCAAATGTGTGTTATTTTGGGTCTATTTGAAGGTCCAAATCCAAAAAAATGGTAGTTGTTCCCCCAAACTTCAATGCATGTTGGGTTTATGTGGGATGTATTTAAATCCTTCTTCGGCTGATGGTTCACACATAAAGAGGTGAAGATGATGATAATAGAATAGATCATGTGAATTCAATAAGGCCAATAGATGGTGATGGTATATGTTGAAAATTTCATAGAGCTCGATTCCTTTTCTCTAGAGGTGGTGTCACCTGATAGGATGAAGTATTATATTTTCCATGGGGGTATTCCTATAGAGATCAAAGAGTGGGTAATCACTTCGATGGACCATTGTTTTGAGAATTTGTCGGATGAAATGTTATGGGATGAGTTGTTTTCTAGAGCGCAAAATATTGGAAATTTGGAATATCTTGTTTGCCATGAAAGATCCCCATCTAGAGAGGAACATACTCTAGAGGAACCTATTCTTAGTAATTTATCCTCATTTGTTCTAACTTCATGTTTTTCATACCACTTTCTAGTGTTCCAGTAATATAGCTAGTTCGGGCACATAATGGTGACATGTTGTATCCCTCTGTAGAACTCTCATCATTGTGGCTCTTTGAGTCATATAGAAATGTTCTATAGGGATCTTTTCTTAATGATGGAGTCTTGATCGGGGGATGCTAATGACATACTATGAAGCAGATGATTTTTCACCAATCAAATCCCCAACAATAGTTCCTAGGTGAAGCTTGCACACATTAATGATTTTCCAGGGGTTTGAAACCATAGATCAATTTTGTTCCCTAAATGGGGATGGAAATATTCTAATCCATCTAGTTTCATTTTTATAATGTTTTGTGTTTTCTTCTATTTTAGATATGGGAATAACTTGTTTCAATATAATGTAAGTTGTTTTGTAAATCTATATGCGACCTTTTGAATCGGTTTTTTTTCGTAAGGGGTGTTTGTATCATAGATGGTTTTGTTTTGGGTTTTATTTTGGAAATGATAATTTTTGTTTGATGTTTGTGTCTATACAGTGTTCGTTCCAATATGCTATTTGGGTGAAATGGGATGGTGTGTAGAATTTTTAATTCCATCGATGATGATGTTCTCCCTTGTGAATTTGGTCATTGGTTCTTATAAGAAGATACCATATTCTGGTTTCCTAGTATTCTAAGTTTTTAGTAGTAGGTTTTCTATTTATATCCTTGGGGAAGAGTTTAATATCTCATATTATGGGAGTTGGTTTAGTTCGGGTTGGGAGTTCTCGCATTGGACCCTCTATTGGATGGTTTTTCTAGTCATCAAATTCTCACATTAATGGGTTTTTTATATTGGGGAGAACCCTATTGTATTCTCCCCTAAATCATGGGATTTAATTTCTACTTGAATCGGTTGGGTGTGACCTGTATAGATAAAGGTCATCCAAAGATTCATGGTTTCCCCATTTTATCTATGATAGACTCATGTTTGGGTAACTATCAACTTGGTGACTTTCTGGGTGTAGAAAGTGTCTTTTGTGGGAATTATTTTCACACTCTTTCCATAGATACTTGTTTAGATTACCCTTTTCTTTTACATGTGTGTTTTAATAAAGATTCGAGTTTGATTCTTGGTTTAATGTTTTTCTTTTTGGTGTTTTTAGGCAGTTTTTCTAGGTGGTGAATGGTTACCACACGAATAGTACAAACCATGCAGTACATGCTAGAAACTGTGCGACAACATAATCTATAGATCAACCAACCACACAACTAGTGCATGACCATGACGACAATCCCAGGTAAGTGTGCAGCTTCTCCCAATGAGGTAAACAAAATCCACATGGTTACACCATGTTTTGGAAAACCATGTAGCCTAACAGTGTGGTCCTTCGAGGTCATTAAAACCCCGAAATCTAATTTTCCATATCTCTTCCCTTTAACCCTAAATCACACCCCTCTCATAACTTTAATTTATGGTCCATGAAGGGCTCTAAAGACCCATTATCCCTTAGTTATCCTCCAACCAGGGTTGAATCTTCAACCTTTAATGGCATGTTTTTGGGGTTTTCTTTCATTTTTACTCTTTTCTCTCTTCCTATCTGCATATTATTGTTTTCCTTCAATAATAACTTGTTTGGATGAACCCTAATGTTGGGTTTTTTGTGTTTTCATGTGTTTCTTGGATTCTAAGGTATTTGTTTTGTTCGTAGAGGCATATTCATCAAACCCTGGAAGCTTCGACGTAATCTCACCATATTAAGGTAGGTGTTTATGAATTTTTTTAGGAACAATCAATTAAAACTACTGTGTTATAAATTAATTTTTAAATGTCTTCCTAATGTATATAATACAAATAGCTAGAAAAAAATTATTTTTTATTGTTGGTTGAGTTTACTAAAAATATGTTTCCAATGATATTTGTGTATAATTTCTATGGTCTCAACACCTACGGTGTTTGTTTTAAATTCCTTTGTTCTTGTAATGTGAAAGTGGCGTTTTTTATGAAAGGTTTAGTTTTAATTATATTTTGATGGTATTAACTTGTATGTTGGGATGGGTTTGGTGGGTAGGATATTATAATGTGATATATTGGTGATTGTATTGAAATTCCTTAGAGAGGATTTTGTGGTTTATTAAGGGGTAATTTTTCCCTAATGAAGGTAATTTGTGGACTTCGTTTGAAAGAAATGGTGTTTTTATAAAAATGTTTTTGATGTCTTTTTTTAGACATTAATTTTTTATGTTTGATGTTGGTACATCCATGGGTCCACTTTGTGCGCACATGGACATGAATTCAAATGAATATGGAACATTGAATTAATTTTCTTTCATAGTTTATCATTTCTACTTCCTTTTATATTTAATTAAACAGTCACATCTTTTTTCAAATGGAAATGTACTGCTTCAAGTTTTTTGGAAGACAATGATTCAAATGTGTTCTCCATGGTTTGGCCGTGAAATGTTATTCGTTGTGTTGTAAAATGGGTAATGGTACATTTGGTAGTTGTGATGTGTTTGGGTGTGTGTGTGGAACCTAACATCGCATATGGAACTTAAAACTCAAAAGTGATTTTTATATTAATTTTTTGAAAAGAATGTGGTTTGGAAAATATGTTCTCCCAGTTGGCAACCTTGGGTGTTTTATGGAATGGTTTAAATATTATAGTGGTATGGAGGCCCGGTTGGAACCACATGTTATATAATATATATATATATATATGGGGAACCTCTAAAGGATGGATTTACCTTTATGATTTACCATATATTGGAGTCCCTATATGGGGATGGAAAGTGCAGTGATGGTAGGTATGATGAGTCACATGTGTGTTAGGATCCTACTTTTACAATTTTACTACCACCTTGGGTTCTTGGGAATCTTATAGATGATCATGTGATGGTAGGTTAGTAGCACCAATTAGATGGGTTGGTACCCACTTGGAGTTATAGATAGACAAAGTGGGTCGTGCTACTAGTGATGCCAGGATAGTGCATCATGTTGGTAATGGAAAAAGGTGCATCACTATATGCAGACATGTTATTCTAAAATGAGTACATGCACAAATCCTCTATATATATTTAGGATTGACCATTGTTATTTTCTGTACAACTTGTTTAAATTATGTTTTAATATTATTCAGCGTGAACTATTTATGTTCTTCCTTTATCAAACCCCACTATTTTCTTGTTTTAGAATTTTATTATAAAAATGTAATTGGTTCCGGAAAATATATGGGATGTGTGTTGGATTTCAAAATGGGAAAACATTTTTTTTAATAAAATGTGAAAACCTTATTTTCTGTTACTGTATTATAAACTAGTGTTACTAGAATATTTTGGAAAATTATATAGTTGGATTCTCTGGGGATTTCATACTGAGCTATTATCTCACACACTAAGTGAACCATTCGATCTCATTAGACCTGAGATATTTAATAGCCTCAATTTTCTCTAGATTATTTTCTTATTGTTGGATCAGTTTGGTCTTATGGATGAAGGTGCAAAGAGGTCACATAGATATCTCAATGGCATATTCCAGTTTTAGTTTCGTATTCATGTTTCAGTTTGTTCTCTATTTTTGTTCAAATCTAGATCCATTTTTATATTTATTTATGATCAGTTTTGGGTTTTTTCTACATTTATAATTTGATTTGTTTATCTATTTGATGCTGATAATGGGGCAGAAATCCTTTCCGAATTGTTTGTATTTGATTCCTGACATTAGTTTCTATCCAATGGGGATTGTGAACTTCATTTATGCCATCTCGTGGACTATTTTGGGTATTGAGTTGGATGGCATCCCAGAATGCTTTTTTATGGTGTAAATACTAAAATTTCATCTGAGGAAGCGTGGACTACCACCCATTCAATGTGATAAGACTCATTCATTCCATACATGGAATGCATAAAGGATGGTTTTAATAAACATATGTAATATATATAACATATATATGATATTGGAATTATAATACACATATGTATCATTTAGTTTTTATTATTTTAATACAATGAACAAATGAAAGTAACGTTCAGGCATACGTACGACCTACCATATCCAGTAACAGTGCACTTAATTTCGCATATCCAAATATTTTAGGCAATTATAAATATATATTTTCTAAATATATAAGGAAAGTTCATCATGTTTTCAATTATGTATATGATCAAACCGAGATATATTTCATAAAATCTACAAATAATAAGTCAAAACATTTTTGAGAAAACTAGACAATTAACACAAAAAATAGTTATAATAATGAAAGAGTGTTAAAAATGAGTAACGAATTCTTATATGAAGTTATTATATAGTATTATAAACATTTTTTTGGTTCTGTTATTACATTTTAACAAATTTTAAACAAATATATGGTAGGTTAAAGGCCACACAATAGAAATGAAGGATAATGTAACAGATTTCATCACAAATTACTTTTTATTGAGAATTATTATTATTTATCACATATTTAATTTTATTTTAAATTTATACCTAACTTTATAGGTTATATCATAAATCAAAATCTTCATATTACTATATATGATTCATTTAGTTCACTAGTAATTATTATTTAAATATTTCCAAGTCGTATGTGACACATTGGGATATTTAAAAATTAAATTTCCCCAAGAATGGTTTAATGTCTACAACCCTTGTTTTTATTTTCCTCCTATGAGTTATTATTGATAAATTAATATCCATTAATCAATATAGATATTTGATAGGGAACAATTTTTAGTTGAGACATGATGAATTATTTGGATAGATAAGACATGGGTTGGGGACCTATTAATAAAATCCCCTCGATGCATAGGTTGTCATATGAGAAAGAATAGACGACCAAAATATATGGGTTTTTACTGGATAGATAAACCATATTGTGAATGGTCATGAAAGCACTGGTTCCATGTACATATAAAACATGGAATCCCACAATTAAGAATTTACCTAATTTAGACACAGTTATATTTATCTTTGATATTTTTCATCGACATATCTATGGATTTATTTTATTTTCAGATTATTGATTAATTCTTGATGTTTTCAGTTTCACTCATTTTCATATAGATTGTATCTTTACTATTTATATTTTTGGATAGTGTACTGAGTTATTTACCCTTCCAAATAGAATGATTAGTTATTTATTATATTGTACATACCCTTACTGAGTATTTGATCTCACCCTTATTATATTTCATTCCCATGCTATGAAGAATGGAACTTTGAATTAGATTTAAAGGATGGATTTTATTTCAGTTTAATATGTAACATGTTTTATTATATTTTCCCAATGTATTATGTGTATTATTGTCATGACCCGACCCTACCAGTCTCGATCCGTAAATACCCCAATCCCGCCTCCATAGTCCAGGTGCTGGAGACAAGCGCCAAATGCATAATGATCTTGGGGTGGCCTTCGCCTAAGTACCTATACACACACACACACACACAACCCACTCGATGTAGAAGTGCAGAGTAAAAAAAGAAAACCAAGGGACAAACAACTATAAGACCACCACAGTCATGCATAAACAAATAAATAGAACAAGTAACATGCTGAAAAGTTGACTGATATGTAAATTGAATAGTAAAGCGAAAAATACGTGCCCTACCAGAATGGTGCCACAACCCGACAATAGGTAAACAAAAGTAAGCAGTTAGAGAGTCTCAAACCTAGATTGTTCTACTATAAAAACTGAACTCATCCCCAGATCATGTGTCATTTACACTCCTCCGTATTGTCGATTGACTTTTCCATCATCTGCAAGGGTACACCAAGTGCGGGTAAAGCCCATGAAGCCGTGAGTATAAACATACTCAATAGGATCCTCGAAAATCTCGAGGGAGAAACAAAGGAGGTACTAAATGGTGGGCAGTAGACAGAACAAAGAACAAAGTAAGTGAACAATAGAGAGAGTTCATTTCAACCCAACAAAAGAAAATTAGTGGACTCATCCAAACCAAGAGGAGCTAGACAAAAAAAGCATGTGGAATACCACGCACGTCTTCGCCCCTCCTAGAAAGAGAGTAACTGAACCCATTCAGTGGAAAAAAATTAGGGTATATAAATATATTTTCTCAACAAGAAACTCTAAAGAGTGTGTAAGGGGATCTCTATCTCCATGCTCAGCCTATGTAATTTATCCAACAGTTCTAGGGATATCCATCACTCATGCACTCATGCCCAACAGTCACGCGCGTCAAAGCTGTCTCATCACTAACAGTACGACCAAGGGTCCCGTTGGAGTAATCATAGAGAAAAGACACTTACTAGCCTCATAGAAAAGGGTTGAGTATGAAATACATCATCGGATAACCCATTTCCCCGCCCAGCTGAAGGGTAAACCCTAAGAGGTTGTTGGGTAACCAACTGCCCAGCCCACCTAGGGGGTAAACCTTATAGTCAATGGGTAACACACTGCCATCCCTGAGTGTCACTAACATCACTACCATGCGTTGGTTCAGAGTGCGTCAAATGAACCTCCAACAAACACCCCTTCATGTTTCCAAATTTAATGAGATGTCAATTGAGGCTCTTCATGTCCAAATAGATTACATCGTTGCAGTCCTCATGGAAAAACACGCGAGATAGACTATTTACTCACATGAAGCAGACACTCAACAAAAATGTTATTCAACACCGCATTATTCCCATACGATGTCTCGTGGGGCCCAAAACTTAGTCCAAAAAAGGTCATGCAAACTGCTCCATCACGATGCTCTCGGAAAAACATGCCAAATCGACTATTCATTCGCCCCAAATGAACGTCTGCTGAAAAAGTCGCAATACACTGCACACAGCTTAAAAGACGGCCCATGGGGCCCACACCTCAACTCCGGCTTCAATTCCTGAAACCCCTTGGAAATCCTCATCTTGAATCATGGGTCACAATGCTGCTAAAAATGCCTAAAACAAGATACGTATGTGCTCACTCCATCCGAAAGACAAATCCCGACGAGGCACTAGGTAACACTTAACATGTGTGTCGCACCACCGAGCCCTCATCTCAGGAATTAAAAATCCCCAAGGCTAATTCAAAATCTATGTCTCGATCCTATGATTGTGTCTCTATAGATAGTACGTGAATCTGAAACTTGGTTAGCATGATAGGGGCGTTTTAACTCCAATAGAAGGAGATGAGGGGGGGGGGGACCGGTTCAGGCGGTCCACCCCTTTAGACCGGTGGTCCGCGGCTCGGCCGCCCGGACTGTCCAATCCACCGCAGCCCACAGTTCATCTCTTGGGCCGCACCGCATCAGTTGAACCAGTTGAAGTCGGTCCGACACTTTTCCATGAGACCCATGCTTCATAGGTCTTAGTCTGTTCCCGAGATCGCGCCAACCCCGGCCTCGGGCCGCACGCCGGCGGGTGATGTTGACCAGTGTGCTCCCCTGGCCTCCCACGTGCGCCGCCGATGCCCGCAGACAATCGCCTGCGGATAGCCATGCCCCCACTTGAGACCCACCATGCTGCTGTCGTCCTAGACTACCTGAGGATCCGTTGCCACCGGGACTTACTGGACCACCACGCGGAGCATCCAGACCACCATGGAACCACCAGAAAACAAGGGTTTTGGCCGTAAAACATCTCAGGGCCACCCCATACACCCTGAGACTCAGATTTTTGAACTGAAAGGATAGTTTGAATGATCAAATCTAATTATACGCATATATTAACTTCTTCTGACAATTATACCACATTTCGAGGCTATAATTTGTGTTTAATGAGGATGAGGGAATTTAAAACGAAAACACATGACCATACCTCGCAGGGCGTAGCCCGTCGCTTCACAAATGATCCGTCGGAGCCGCAATTGTATTAGAGAGGTGGGGAGAGGAGCATGAATAAGGTGAATCCTCTATTGAGAGAGCTTCCGATATGGAGAATTCATGGGGGAAGAAGGAAGGGGTGGATTTTTTTAAGTTGGAAAAAATTAATTAAAAATTAATTAATTTTAAACACCCACCAGTAGGACCATACCTGAACTCTCGACAGGGTCAAGGTTAAGCCACTTATAGGGTAAAATACACATCTTGAGCATAAAGGTTGTCTCAAAATTATAATCTGAGCCTCCGTTCAGAAGTTGTGAGGTTTATGCATGAGGCCGCTAAATTAAGAAAATGGCCCTGGTAGCGTTTTTCACAGAAGGGCCACGCCCGCGAATGTTACACCCCTCCTAGGGTAAACGACACACTCCGAACTCAAAAGTGCCCTTAGTTTTCCCATCTGATATACCGTTTAGGTGTTACTCTATTTATTTTGAATGTCTAGTCTGAGCACACTTAAAATTTATTTCCGGCCTCACTGGGGCTCATAATCACACATCGTCTGAACGCCTTGCTCTGGAATAACATCAAGAAATTATCAAAGTCATATAGGCTCAAAACTCTTGTTCTAACATCATTCCCTCTTTCAAATTATTTGGCCTCGAAAGAAAAACTACAAAACAACACTGAATATTGGGCCCTCATCTGGCTCTCCTATTCCTGCCACCACAATAATCTATCCAAAGGAATTGTTCATCCACGTAGATTCCACTCCTTCCGGTCCTCAATCGCCACCGGGTGATCCATAAAGGTGGCTTCATCCTCAATGTACAGCTCTCCCCATTGAATAACATGAATGGGGTCATGTATGTATTTTCATAGCTGCGACATGTGGAAGATGTAACACACCCTATCCAGCTGTGGGTGTAGAGCAAGACAGTAGTAAACCTCAGCACCCCTACACATGATCTCAAAGGTCCCAATGAACCTCGAGGATAGCTTTCCTCCTCGACCAAACCTCTTTGTTCCATGCCAAATGGAGACTCTCAAAATGACATGGTCACCCTGCTCGAACTCCAAAGGATTGCGACGATGGTCTACGCATGACTTCTATCTTCTCTGATCCATCCTCATCCACTCACGAATGACATGCACCTTCTCCGTCATCGCCCGCACAAACTCTGGGCCCATGAGGGAAGTCTCTACAACCTCCTTCCAACACAACGGTGACCTGCAGGGTCTCCCGTAGAGGGCCTCAAAGGGTTCCATGTCGATATTAGAGTGGTAACTATTGTTATACGCAAACTACACCAAGGGCAGGGGATCCTCCCAGCATAGGACAAAGTCCAACATGCACGCCTCATGCATATCCTCCAACACCAGGATAGTGCACTCTATCTGACCATTCGTCTGGGGGTGAAAATCTGTACCCATCTACAGCTGAGTCCTGAATTCCTCCTCTAGGCCTCGCCATATTCTCGATGTAAACCTCACTTCACGGTCGGAGACGATTGTCGATGGTACTCTATGAAGGCGGATGATCTCCCGAACGTACTACTACCCTAGACTCTCCACCGAGCTCTACTCCCTGTTGGAAAGGAAGTGATCCGAATTCGTGAGTCATCCCACTATCAACCAAATGGAATCGTGGGCCTTCGCTGTGCGCGGAAGCCCTGTGATGAATTCCATAGATACACCATCTCACTTCCACTCTCGGATATCAATTGGCCACAACAACCCTTCCCGATCCTGATGCTCCTCCATAACCTACTGACATGTAAGGCATTGAGAAACGATCTCAGATACTCTTCACTTCATGCCAGACCACAAAAATTTCTACTGAAGGTATCTGTACATTCTCCCCACACCGAGATGTACTGTCAAGGGATAAGTGTAAAATTCCTGCATCACATCCTCCCACATCTCCACTGTTACTACATCTCGCCCCTGGAATAGAATCTCGTGATTCCATTCTTCAGAATATGCATTGGGTGCATTGACCATGGATATCTGATCACACAGTACCATGCTGTTGATATCCCCCAGCTAGGACTCTCTCACACACTCATGGAGCGATGGATTCTGCATCATCGACTGCAAAAAAGCCGACTCTCCAGCTCCCCCATGGTTAGATATAGGGAAGCCAACTGGTCTGAAGCTTCCCGCACTAGACGAGCATGGGACATCCTACTAAGGGCATATGATACTACGTTTCCCTTCCCTAAAGTGTAGACTATCTTGAAATTATAGTCCTACAGATACTCCATCCAGCGCCTCTACCTCAGATTCAGATCCCTCTGAGTGAAGATGTACTTGATGCTATGGTGGTCTGATTTGACCACAAAATGCTCAACCAGAAGGTAGTTTCTCCATAATCTCTAGGTGAAGAACACTGCTGCCAGCACCAAATCGTGAGTCATATAATTATGATCATGGGGACTCAACTTTCTCGACCCATATGAAATCAATACCCACTACTACATCATCATGCACTCGATCCCAACTCCTTATACGGTGCAGTATACCACAAACACAACTCCATCCTCTGGAAGCCTCAACACAGGAGCACTAGTCAGCCTCTTCTTCAACTCCTCGAAGGCCTTTTGTCACTGATCAGTCCAGGTGAACAGTCGCCTATTCCGTGTCAATGTGGTAAATGAGGAAACAATCAAGGATAAGTCTTCCAAAAACCTCCTTTAGTACCTTTCCATGACAAGGAAGCTCTGCACCTCAGACACAATCTTGGGTGGATCCCATGTAAGCAATTACTTTATCATTGCGGTATCTATGGCTAAAACCTGTTCCGAAATGACATTCCCCGGAACGTGAACATCATGAATCCATAACTGACACTTCGACAGATTCCCTTATAGCTGGTGCTCCCGGAGTAAGTCTAGGACCATCCTCAAATGCTATGTGTTCTCCTCATCCATCGTAGAGTAGATGAGTATGTTGTAAGTAAAGGAAACCACAAACCAGTCCATGTACGACTAGAAAATCTAGTTCATCAAAGCCATGAATTTGGTAGAGGAATTAGTCACTCTAAAAGGCATCACCAGAAACTGATAATGCCCATGACGACAACGAAAATCCATCTTCGAGATATCAGCCTCACAAACCCGCAACTGGTGGTATCCAGATCAAAGATCAATCTCGGAGAACCACTTCAAACCTCTCAACTAGTTGAAGAAGTCATCAATCCTTAGCAAAGGGTACTTGTTATTTATTGTGGCCTGATTCATGCAACGATAATCCAAACAAAGTTTTAG
This sequence comes from Viscum album, assembly GCA_963277665.1. NCBI lineage: Eukaryota > Viridiplantae > Streptophyta > Magnoliopsida > Santalales > Viscaceae > Viscum > Viscum album. The sequence goes on from OY728126.1 coordinate 994,696,286, forward strand.
GGGACCATCTGGCTTCTTCACAAACAATACTGGATCTTCCTAGGGGGAACATTGGGCCTAATGAACCCCATCTCATTAATGTCATCCAACTAATGTCGTATCTCTCGAATCCCTATGGGTTCCATCCAATAATCAACACATGATATCGGGGCAGTCCACGACTGCAAGTAAATGTAAAACTCCATCTCTCACCTCAGAGGTTGTCCAGGGACATCCTCGGGAAAAACGTCCATATAGACCTCTAAAACGGTAGGGATCCATGTTCCATTAGCACTTACTACTCCAAGTTACATGCATTCAAAACGGTGATATAAAGATTGTGATATCCTTCTTATAGTACCTTTCTTCTCTGCCATGAGGTCTCATTCACCGAAGAAGGTGAATATCGTCACATAGGAATGCAGGCATCTAACTTGTCTACGACGATAGTCGATCTGGGTGGTAACCTTAGAAAGAAAATCCATTCCTAGGATGACATCATAAGGTTCCATCGTGATAACCAGTATATCCCACGTGAAACTCATTCCTCTGAACGACAGTTCGCACTATCTGAAAACAAAGGTCCCTAATGATGCACTTCCCGTAAGAACCTCAAGCCTAAGCGCAGGGTTCAACGCCTCTACTGGGTGCTCCAAATACCGTACCAAAAGTAGTGATATAAAAGAGTGGTTGGATAATGTGTATACCAGTACCGAAGAATTTGTAGAGTAAACAAAAAGTGTACCTCAGACCATCTAATGTGCTTGGGGGGGGGGGGGGGGGGGGGTCACGAACACCCATATCGTGAAGCTTCCTGTGGCCCCTACCGCTATCTCCCTGAGCCTGGCATGGGGCGCCCGACAGTGGTGGTGGAAGGACCTCAAAACACCATCCCCCACCTGTAGGTATTGATGTTATACAATTTTATCCTCCCAGACGACCACCCTGTCCTTGCCTGGGAGATCCCTGGTCACGGCGCCACCTCTACCGCTGTGACGTGCCCACTGCCTTCCATGGCTGCTCGGTATGCCTGGTCAGGCAGTCCCGTGATAGGTGACCTCATCCATCCCAAGCGTAGAACCGGATCTCTCCTGACTACCCCAGTGGTCCACGGTGCCACTGCGATGTACAAAACTTCCCCAGAGTCTACTCAGGGAAGGGTCACCTCGAATGAGGTTCTGCCCTATCACATTCCTGTTATGGAAGAATCTACTCTGAAGCGGCCACTACTAGGCCCTACCAGCAGGCGTCCCTCAACAAAGAATCCCTATATCACGAGCGCCCACTCTACCACCCAATCATATGTAGAGATGAATGTGGGTACTACACTAGCACATATTTCCCTACAAAGACCCCGCTCAAACTTTTTGCGCCCAGAAGTAACTATTGCGGAACATATCATGTGACTACTGTGTCAGATCGGTAAAACAAGACAAGTGATGCACCATGGTCATCCCCCCCCTCTTCATATCATGAAGCTCTTGAATCAGAACGTAGAGTAAAGAAGAGGGGGAATACTCCACCCGGAAGAGCTGCTGAAAGCTATCCCACGTGAGAGACGACTCGTCATGGGTCTGCGTAACCAACCCCCACCAAAGCTAGGACGTCATGAGGAAAAGGATGGCAGCTAAGGCTACCATATGGTCTGCTGGTGTCTGTACCAACCTAACAAGTCTTTCCATGGACTCTAGCTAGTCTTTCACTGTCTGGGGATCCAGGTCAGCATGGAACTTCTATGACCACTAACTCTGGAAGTCTCGGAGCACACTCAGCCTGTGATCAACCTCATTATTTGCTACCGGTATTAACTTCCTCTCTCCAGATAGAGGGGCTACTACTGAACCACTTTGTGGAAGGAGATCACTTGAGGGGTCCCTGAACTGATGCCTTGTCGCTTTCCAGGTCATCGTCATGAAATGGGGAGGGTAACATGGATGGCTGTTGTCGTAGGGGAATCCTGAAAATTATCAAGGATTACAACTATTAGATGAGAATATATATATATATATATATAATAGTAATAAAAAAGAAGATCTGACTAAAAAAGATAGTCAACGACTCAATCTGACCAAATGCATGTTCCAAAGTTCCCTACAACTAATGTCTCAGCGTGCCGAGTCAACAAGCAGGTTATCAGGGTCCTAGTGAATGGATATTTTGGCCGCCCGTAACATCATTGGACTCCCTAGCCTGGGAGCCGCTCTCGAGGCACGTCTACAATATTTCCCTAAATCCAAACCAATTCTTTTTTAGGTATGTCTGATGAACACCCCAAAAAATGAACCATCCTCTGATATGCATGTTGGTAACCAACTGCCCAGCCCTACTGGAGGGTAAACTGGGAACTGGTCTGATAACTCTGCACTACTCGTGCCATCACCGGGTGTCACAAACATCACTATTGTGCGTTGGTATGGAGTACATTAAAATAACCTCCGACCAACTCCCTTTTATGTTTCAACATGTAATGAAATATTGAATGAGGCTCCAAATGCCCAAAAAAATTACACAATTTCAATCCTCATAGAAAACACGCGAGATAGACTATTTACTCACATGAAGAAGACACCCGATAGAAAAGTTATTCAACACCACTTTATGCCCATACGATTTCTCTTGGGACCCCAACCTTAGTCCCGAAAAAGGATGGGTGATATTCACAATCGGTATGGTCTTGGAAAAACATGCCATATAGAATATTCATTCACCTCGAACTGACATCTGATGAAAAAGTCACAATATACTACACACAACATTAAAGATGGACTCTAGGGCCAACACCTCTACTCCAGCTTCAACGCAAGAGACCCCACTAAAAAAACCCTGTCACAACACTGGGGTCACAATGCCACTAACGGTGCCTAAACCAGAATCTGGATGTGCTCTCACTATCTGAACGAAGAATCTCGGGGAGGTGCTAAGTAACACTTAATGAGTGTGTCACAAAACCAAGCCCCCCCCATATCGAGAATTAAAAATCATCGAGAACATATCAAAATATCTGCCTTGATTTGAGGATCGCGTCTCCACAGAAGACACACAAATATGACAATAGTTTTTCATGTTAGGGTCATTTTATTGCTGACAGACAGAGATGGGGGGGGGGGGGGGGTCCGGCTGGTCCACCCTATTAGAACGGTGGTCCGCGGCTCGGCCCCCGGACCACCGTGTTCGGTGGTTCACCGCACGGGCCGCACCACCTCACCCAGATCGACTTCAGCTGGTCTGGATCTTTTCCATGATACCCGTGCTTTGCGGGTCTCGATCTACTCCCAGGGTCGTACCGACCCCGGTCTCATGACGCATGTCGACTGGTGCAGCCAGGCGGCGCACCACTGGCCTCCCACCTACACCGCCGATTCTTGCAACCGCTCACCCGCAGCCAGCCGCACCCATGAATGAGACCTGCCATGCCGCTGCTGTCTCAGACCGCTTGAGGATCCACCGCCACTAGGACTCACCGGACCGCCGTGCAGAGCCGTCAGACCGCCCTAGAACCACTGGAAAATATGGGTTTTGGCCGGAAATCTTCCCGGGACTCAGATTTTCGAACCAAAAAGAGTGTTGGAACTCGGATCAAACTCTACCCATCAATGGAATTCGATTGACAATTGTATAGAATTTCAATGCTATAATTTGAGTTCAAAGAGAATCTGAGAATTTAAATTGAAAACACATGACCATTACTCACAGGGCGTAGCCCGTCACAAACGATCCGTCGGAGCCGCAAAAACCTTGTAGAGATGTGAAGAGGATCATGAAGAAGGTGGATCCATTGTAGGGAGAGCTTCCTCCAAGGATATTTCAAGGGGGAAGAAGGGAGGAGTTGATGTCATTATGTAGGGATAAAAATTAAAATTAATTTATTTATTTTAAACACCCACCAGGAGGCCCATACCCAAACTCTCGACGGGGTAGAGGATAAGCCCCTCCTAGGGTAAAATCCATGTTCTGAGCGCAATGGTGGTATCATAATTTTAATTCGATAATCTGTTCAGAAGTTATAAGTTTTAATCCCAAGGCCTCAAAATTACGAAAATGCCCATGTTGGTGTATTGCACAGAAGGGTCGCGCCTACGAAAGTTACACCCATCCTATGGTAAATGACATGCTCCAAACAATGCGGTGACCCCAGTTTTCCAATCCGAATAGCAGTTTAAGAGTTATTTAGTTTATTTGGAGTGTTTAGTATGAACACACTTGAAATTTAATTTCGGCCACACCGGGGCTCATAATCACACACCGTCTGAACGCCCTGCATTGGAATAACCTCATGAAAATTTTAAAGTCTTACAGGCTCAAAAAACGAGTTCTTATAATTATGTTTGTATTATGGATTTATAAGACAACCTAACATAACAATACTTTATGATTTCATTCCTTGAAATAATTCCTATGTTATGTAATAATGTACCGACTCTATGCTTCAAGGGTCTGGGCGGTACATCTAGTTTAGGAATTCCATGTATGTACATTATCTCCTGTATAAAATGATTAAATAAATTATTTTATTTCATGATAATATTTTAATCTTTTAACACCTTATAATTTAATTATTTATTTTAATTACATATCTAAAAACTGATTTAAATATGATCATGTAGGGTGTTTTTATGATGTTTGTTTCATTATTAAAAAAAATAGCTACTGTGGGTTGACCATGGTGTAAGAGGTCCTTTATTTTACATATATATAATAATAATTATTATATAATATAAATTTTTATAAATAATTTATTATTTTAAATCCAATCATGATTTAATGTAATTACAAAAAATCATGTTACCATCATGGAGATAGCATACCGTAGTACACATTAGTAACACTTCCTTTTTTTGACGACCATTTTGGATAAAAGGTATGGATAATTTTATCTTTATTGAATGATCTTTATATATAAAATAATACCTAATTTCATTATATATATATATATGTATATATATATATCATCTATGTTATGTGTTGATGAAAACAATAATCACATCGCTTTATGGAGCTGGTGGTCTACATGAATGTATGAATCGAATTATCATTTTTAGTCAGTGGAAATGTTTAAAATTAAAAGATAAATTATATATTTAGGAATATAATTATTTCATGAATGTCAAAATTATTTCATATTGATATCAATTATATTTATTTAATTTATAATTTCTACTTTGCAAGTAATGTTCTATTGAAAAACCAATCACATCTCTTCGTGAGGTGGTAGGCCATCGTATACACAAGTGAAATTGTATTCCCACCCACAGAATAGAATGTAATATGGTAAAAGTAAGATAATAATTTAAAATTAATAATATGTTACAAATATCCTAAATTTACGTTAAATTAAAAATTATAAAAATCCATCAGAGGTGATGATGAAAAATGTATCATGTTGATTTTCAAGGAAGTAGTCTATCATTCCCAAAAATTATTATTTAATTTATCATTTAATGGAAGATGATATGGACATATTTTCTTACATAAACACAATTAATTAATATTATATGGTATATTTTTGTTTTAATATATCCTCATAATTGATGAATATTATATAGTGGTGGAATAAGAAATAAAATATAGATGCTCGGTTAAGCACGATACAATTTCATTCGAAATCCTACTTAGGTGAGTATCAATGTAATTCATATGAGTGATTTGGAGTAAAAAAGAATTACAGGACATGTGTTGTAAAGTAATAAATATGTATTGGTAGGTCTTGGATAAAACAAATGTCCTTGATCATCTAAATAGGGGTAGAGAGGGGGTGTTCTTTTATATGTGAGGCGAGTGGAGCACTTCTAAATTTTGAAAATAAAATGGTATCGCTGCATTTTTCAAATGAAAAAAGGTTGAAAAACGGAAAATTATTTTTCCTATAAAATGATAAGTTATAAATTACTCTTTTTACTATATTTTGTAATATTTTCAGGTTATTTTTACCCTTCATTTTTAAATTCACCCCCAGTAAACCCATTATCACCTTTAATGCTGTAATTTTTTCTATAGTTACCACAATTCATCATGGTAAAAATCACATTTTACTAATAATATTTTATAATTTATTTCAAAATATACAACCCATTTTTCCAAATTTAATTTAGAAAAGTTGATAATTTAATTAATAATTAGTTCCACTCGAGTGATAAAAATTCAGTCATTCAGGAAGTGTATTATTCAAGGAATAAATGATTTTATGTTTCCTCTAAGATAAGTAACTATAATTATATGAATTTAAATTAATATTATTTTATATATAATCTAAAAATTTGATTTAAATTATTCCTCACTATGTATTTATTTAATTAATGAAAATGGATAATGATTATGTAATGTAAACTAGTTTTCACAAAAATCACGCTTTTATATCCAATACCAATCTTATGTTAAAATCATGTATAATGATCCTTATAATTCAATAATATGTAATAAATATAAATAAATAATTCATATTTTACTTAAAAAAAATATAAAACATAATGGGGCTATTAAATTTAATTATATATTACATTGAAAAGACATTTTAAAAAATCATATTTTTCCACTTGTCACTGAAAAATAAACTTTTTTGTAATAATATATTTTTTTAACCTAAGTAATTTTCACTATACAGATTTAAAAAAAATCATTTTATAAAATAAATTTATTAAATTTGAAATCTATTTTTATAAAATGTTATTTCAAAATCAATTAACAAACATTTTGTGACAAATATACTTTGGATGAATACATTTACATTACTAGAAATGCTTAATTATGTACTATGAATTTAACAATAAATTTATATTGAGTACATAATTAATATATATATATATCATTATTTAGTTAATGGTATTCATACCCAAAAATTTAATGGCTATTTTATCCAATTCATTTCTAAAATATTTTTTAAAGTTCAATTAAACACGTTTTTCATGTCTTGTATACTATCGGGCATGGGATCAATTTATAAAATTTCATTGTGTTACTTGGAATTTATATTTGGAAACCAATTTGTAGTTATATTTATAACTTATAATATTTTAATTCATGGTTAGATAATACACCATGCTGTGAGTTAGAGTCATTTTTGTGGTCATTTAGAGTACTATGTGTATGGAATTGAGTAGGCATGATTTGTTGTGCATATGGTATTTTGGTGATATGGTAATTTAAATTACTTTAATTAATTAGTTTTTCCAAAATTTATTAATGGAAAAGTCTCGATGTTGTTTCGAATATCATTTATTTTTGTTTTGTATGTTTCTGAAAATAAATAATAAAAACTATAAATAAGCTCATTATTTGATATAGGGATTATGACAATGAAATTTTGGATGTATAAAATGTTTTTTGATTGATAATTTTTCTTGTATTCTTAATGGATTGAAATATGGTCACATTATTGATTAAGAATACTGTTAATTCATTGTTTTTATTACAATAATAGAGGAATTCTTAGAGATGTTTTATTTTTGAATTGAATAAATGTACACATTTTGACCATTGAGGGTAATAATAATAATTATGAAGGAGATTCTCCATTTATATAAGTGCATAAGAAACAAAATTATAATATTATCGATGTAGTTTTGGAAAATATAGGGGGATCACAGAAGAACTGAAAATATTATATTGAATAAATTATTTCAAAATTATATATAAGTGAATAAATAAAAGGGGAAGCATGAAAAACCCCTCGATGTGTTATTATTTTTTTAATAGCACCCATGTTATATTATTTTGTTCTGAATGTCATTTTTTGTTTCCCATAATTGAATAGTAAGGGATATCATAAGAAGAGTAATTGTGTCTGAGGTTGTATGCGATCCCTTCCCAGTGCTTGGAAACAACCCTATTAAATAGTATTATAGCCCTGAAACGTCATCACAACATTTATGTGTGATCTTTTGGAAATAAGATTTGGATTAAAAAAGTAAAATATATGTTTCCAATATTAAATTTTTCTATATATATTCGTATACAAAGATTCATTTTTATTTTCTATAATTTTATTAACTATGTCATTATAATATAAAACAATCAACTTCCATTCTGGGTATTTTTTTTCATATTTCTATTATTCCATTCCATTAATCATTATTTTCATTATATTTATTTTTATATATGTATTTTGTTCTATAAAATTTGAATTATATTTAACTCAATTAAAAATAAAATTTAATATTACTTTTATTGATGTCGATTAATTCCATACGTTAAAACAAATTAGTAAGAATTATTTATTTTAACATCCCCACCATTTTTTGTATTTCAATCTAAATTTATCCAATATCGACATCATTAAAAAAATTATTATTACTATGGATATTATAAATATAATCATGGATATATATTCTCCCACCTTTTGAGAATGATTTTGAATGTGACTTATATCTTGTTTTTATAACAGTATTAAAAACTAGTAAAACAACCATTTAGATTATTTTTCTTAAATTATCTTTTGTTCTATAGAAGATCTGTCAACTATTACAATTTTATATTATTATGTAATCACCCACATAATTATAATATATTTTCTTTCTTTTAAGATATTATTTTTGGAAACACATTATCCTATATTGGATTATATCAAATGTGATACCTCATTAAGATGTTAAGTATCACATTTTATTTATATATATTAATTAATAATGGATGTTGAGTTTTTTTGATTTCATGTGGTACACATATGATTGGATTGATCATTACATGATAGGTGGACATATATTTATATATCCCCCAAATTCAGTGGGAAATTTTTTTTCTCATCAGATTACAAAGCAACATAGGTCTTGATTCCCATTCCACTATGTATATAATGTAGAAAGTAATTTTCTATCGAATATATGATGATCTATTGTTAGTGGTTCCAAATCCACTATATTATGACATTTATGTAATATAGTCTTCGTATAAGATAATATTTTCTATTATAGCCACTGAAGATAAACATCCCTATATTTTTTTATGATTTAAGAATGATTCCCATAACATATGGAGTGAAAATATAAGTATGTTGTGAGATCAAAAACTATGTTAGGTATGAATAAATACATCATCAAATACTTATTCATAATCAGTTCTAAAAAAAATTCATATGATATTTATCATAACATAATGTCTAATAATCATAATACTAAATCAGATATCAAATTACATCATATAATAATATAAATCCCCAAAAGATCAAAATTAAATAATAATAGGTATAACATTGCTGAGAAAAATTTCCTATACTCCTAGAATACTTCTTCTATAAGATCAAAATGAAAAACATCATTTAATTATTTAAAATTCACTAACATAAGAAAATATTACATTCATCAGCTACATCATTTGTCCCCATTCTTATAAGTAACTAAACTTTTCTCATTAATACTTATCTGATGAATTAAATGGTGATATAACACCCATCCAACTCTTTATCCATACTTAATAGTCTCACATCCATTCACTTTTTTTATTATAATGAAACCATATCGACAAGATGGGTTTTCTAAAAGATTCAAATAACATCACATATCTAATATATTAACATAAAAAACATATACCCCAAAAATAGTCACATAATAAAAGATAAATTGTTCGGTGAATCGTGAAACATAACATAAGTTTATATAGATAATTTTAAATATTTGGAGGAAAATAAAAAAAATCATGAAACTATATTTCTTGAAAAAAATTATATTCATTAATGAAAAATAAATAATTACAAATGTCTTTGTAATTGTATACATTTATTTAATTAACATTGAATAGAAAATATATAATATATGAGGACTTGTATTAATAACTCTTCTTCCAAAAAAAATATAGAGAACCACATTAAAATATTATTTTTGTAGAAAAATGAAGTTCAATATGAAATTGTATAACTTAATTAAAGAATTATTATTTACCAAGTCTCTTACTTTTTCACTTGATTTCCAGAGAATGGATTTACCATCCTTCACTATGGATATAATAATAGTAATTATCCATTATGTAACCTAGTTATTATAAATTACCATCATTTATCATCATGAATAATAATTATATTTATTCATTAGATAATTATAATCGATTTTGAACATCCGGTGTTAATAATCATGACCATGTTAAAATTGGCATTTAAAACTAGATATCAATCTTCTATCATCTACCAAATGTTATCATTTAACAAAAAATTAAGGGTGGAAAATATATTTATAATTTTTTATAATATTATAATACATTTATAAGGGATTTTTAGCCATGTTTTTTGTAAGATAAAAATACTGAACAACTGGTTTTTGGTTATTCACAAATATCAATAGATTGCTTAATAAAAATCATTATTTTTTTAATAAAAAAGAATCATTTTAATGATATATATTACATATATATATACATATTATATATATGCATCATATGTAAACTAAAACCATCCATGAAGGAATTAGTGAATTATAAATTGCATCGTTCTATAGAGTCGGTAGTTCAAACGTACACATAGATGATGCTTTCATGTTTTAAAGGGAGAATAATATACCTAACATGGTTTATTATTATACGATCTTAAATATTATATATAACAAATATATTTAGTTAATTCTATATTTTTACCATTCATGTTAGGTGTTTATGGAAAACAATGCATATTTCTTCAGGAAGGCGATAGTCTTCATGTATACAAGATTATTATTTTTAAGGAAAAATTAATTGTGGTTAATGAGTGTATAATAATTATAATAAAATTACTTTATTATAATGAAACTAATTATTTATTTTTATGAGGTATTATTATAATTTTATGGAGAATAAGTGAACATAAAAAAATAGAGGTGAGAATGGTGTGGTTATAACTGTATACATCATTTCCTGGATTAACTCATTTGTAGTGGGGGTTAAGACATTGAAGGACGGTATTTTGGGAAGTAAATAAAAAAATTAAAGGTGTATATTATTGAATTTGAGTATTTGGTAAAACTTTTTTGATTATGTAAAGTGTTATTTCTGTTTGAGGTTGTGATAAAGAGCAGACCCCTTTTATAAGTGAATAGATATGGAATTTTTATAAATACAAAACAATTTTTAAAAATATTATGTCACTATAGTATAATATAATTTCAAAATTGGGAAATAATATAGATATTGAATGATAGTATAGAGACTCAAGATTCTTATACATGGATATGACATCATTTTAGAGAAATATTCATCATAATACAAAAGTAAATGTACGAGGACCAATATTTTTTACTATCTTTGAAACCTGGAAAAAAATATTCTAACATATTGAATGATCATACAATATTCCAAAAAATATCATCCAATTTAATAATCCTATATAAAAAATTTCTTCATTTCCTAGGGAAAGGAAATATAGGAAAAGGGGATCTCAGATCTTCAGAAACGGTAAATAAAGGCGCTAAAAAGCATAACATGAGCATAATGGATTCAGAAAAATATTATAAGACTTGCAGATCAGTACTAGAATTTCAAAGATCATACACATGAGTCATGGAATAAATAATGGAAGGTAATATTAAATGAATCTAAAGGAAATTGATGTTATAATTAATAGAAGAATAACATTGAAAAAAGACACGGATTTTTGGTGTACATATAAGCCTATGAAATGATTTCCATATAGTTAATGCCCACATCCAAGGGTATTTTAGTAGAATGGATTTACTACCCAAACCATATTATTATTAGGGGATCACTAACAATACTATATTCATAGTCTAGGTTCACTCCCAATACCATTTTAGTACTCAATGTTCACTCCCATGAATATCTTAGTAGTAAAGGTTCACTCCCAAGATTATATTAGTAGTCAAGGGTCACTCTTAAGACTATCATAGTGGAAAAAGTCACTTAATAAACCATTTCACTCCCCATTTCATCCATGTATTTCTCATTAGATATAACCTAATTAATTGAACGGAGATATAGGCCCTATCAATAACATAATGAAAATCATACACATATGGGCCACGAGATCATTAGAAATTAAAGACTTGATAACACAATAAATTAAATTGGATTAATAAAAATTTCATTAAATCATTATTTATAGAGAAGATAAAAATTATTTTATTAGTTCATCATAGAATAAACCACAAAAAAACTAGTTTTCAAAAAATATTCATCCTATTATAACCCCATGATGAAAAACTGGATTCATAAACATTGTGAAATCGAAATGAAAACCATGAAGAAATATTACAAGAGTGATATCCTTGAAAAATAATCTTATTAATTTTTTTTTGACTCGAACAGATTTTATCATTGATGGAAAATAATTTTGAACGATATTATAAAATTTTATTTGAGAAAAAATATATTTTCCACATTGAATTTTTTTATAACATAAAACATTCTGAAAAAAACTCATTGAAAATAAATTTTTTTTAAAAAATATTCTTTTAAAACCATTTAAACCATTTCATGATGAAAATATATTTTCTTCCTTGAAAACCATTTTAAATCATAAATCATTCTGAAAAACATTATCTGATAATAACCATAGAAACATATAACGAGACCATTGAAAAAAACATTTAACAAATATTAAATTATAAAATATTCCCAGAATCATTTTTCATACAACTAAGTTTAAAAAATAAATTAAAAAGTTTTTAGATCATGTTTATAAAACATTTCTTGGATGTGAAAACATTTCTTACCAAACAGATAGATGAAATCATATTTTCTTAAAAACAATTTATTAATTATTTTATGTACTAAAGAGAGTATAAATGAAACCATTACATAGATATTTTAGATATAAAAATAGACGAGTAAACTTCATGATAATTATAGATAGGTATATAATCATGTTTCAATATTAGATACTTAATGATAAACTATACTGATAAATGATGAGATTATAAAATAAAATCCTTACCACATTGATTACATTGATTCATAAACCCCATGAAATAGAGATCCTAAAATTGATATTCAAAATCCAATAACATTTAGTATAATCCTACAAAATTATATTCATTTGATTTATATACACCACATAGAGGAATTAGGTTGTAAATAAAACATGTGTCTCATAAAAGAAAAAAATGATACAGAAACCCTTTGTCATTCAGTAATATTTACATCGTAATACCCATGAAAGAATATCATAAATTGGAAAAGTAATTATCCTTAAATGTGTTAAATTAATTATATATCAATTAATATTGAATTATATATACAAAAACAATAAACGAATGGTGAATGTGGAATAAATAAATGAGAGATAAATGTGATAATAGAAAACCCCTTACATTCAGTATTTAATTCTCATTGTACTTCAGAATAAATACTATATAATAAATATAAATTTATTATTATCTATAAAAGAACCATATTCATATATATATACCATGTGTGGATTAGTAATGACTTAATATTATTCAATTATTAACTATTCCATGTTAATGTAATGTTTTTGGTAAAAACTGCATAGTTTTTCATACCTTTTTGGACTTGTTATTCATGGAATACATAATTAAATCACAGTTTAATTATATCTATATTAGTAACCATACTAAAATATCATATATATATATATATATATTCATTCTATATCTATCTATATTAATCCAAAAAACATAGTGATATAAAATGAAATACACTGTTCATGGAGTGAGTATGTCATACATATGCATGAATGATGTTTCCACATTCAGGTTATAATAAAATAATAAAAACGAAATGATATATACATATATATATATATATTAAGATTATTTTATAATATTTAAGTTATGTATATATTTTATATTTTTATTAAACCAATCCATAATACATTCCATGTAATGTGTGAATGAATCACATCACTTCTTCAGGAGATAGTCTGCCATACCCACAAACAATGTTATCATATTTCCCCGAGAATGTAAAGGATGAAGGTATTTGATATATAATAACTAAATAAGAATAAAATATAATTAAAAATCACACCATTATATATATAATATAGATAGTTCTTCCATCATTATTATATCATTGAAATGTGTATTGGTAAAACAAAAGACATTGGTTTGTGAGGTGGTAGTCCATCATACACAAAAAAGTAGATTTATTGTCATATTTGAGGGATGTATATGTGGTTATAAATCAAAACCTTAACAAAACAAAAAATTATTATATTTAAGATACTGATTTTGTCATATAATCAGGATATAAGAAATATTTTTGGAATAAATAAAAGGAAAACTTTCATTTAGGAACATAAACTCTACTTTGGGTATCTCTTTTGGTGTTCTCTAAAGAACATTCTTGGTTGGATTTTGAAAAAATAAAAGGAATGTAGGAAGAGAATATTTATGTTTGGTAGTGATTTATGAATAATTTTTTGGGTCAATTTGCTTCAAAGGCATGAAGAAGTGGGGATACTGAATGCTCATTTATAAAGGAGGAGTGTCATTCGTGTTAATACCAAATAGAATTAACTATTGGGATTTCTCCCTTACCTTATGTGGTACCAAAAGAGAAAAATAATAGTGGATAGGGAACAAATGGTCTATATATATCTCCAACATTCAAAACAAATACATTTTCACCTTCTATTTTTTATTCTTTATGTTAAATCAATTTGATCAATACTTTTTATATCGAGGTGATGTGTATCTTTTCATTTTACCATTTATGTAATACATTAATATTATATTTAAAAAGATATTTATTAGATATTTTATATCAATTATTATAAATATTAAGTAAAATTTATTAAATATAACTCATTTGTGTGATTAATCCTAATTTTAAAAAGAATACATATAATGCACAAAACCCCATTTTAACCATTAATCATGTTAATTAATATTAACATTTTCTACTAATAATGATTGAAAAATTCATTTTGATGTTATTAAACAATATAAATTACAATTATTCCAAATATAGAAAAAAATTCCAATTATATTATAATAATTAAAATAATATAATTTTAAATTAATCATACAGATAGGATGAGAAAGTGGGGTTTCTAAAGTGAAAATGTTCATATGTTTATTATGTTTAATACCTTAATTTATAATAATAAAATATTCCAATAACATAAATTAGAGTAATTAATTTATATTTAACTCATTTACTTATATTAAAGATAAAAATATAATTTATAATTATAAATTTTCTAGATGAAATGATAGTTTTTAATTAAAATTCATTATTATTCACTATTCATAAAAAATGAAACTTCATAGAGAACAGAAAAAAGTCACATTAATATAATTTTGACGCTCCATTTTGAAAAATAAATTTTATTTTGAAAAATATAATTTATTAATTTTCAAAAAAAAATGTTTTAAAATAACTTTTCTATTAGGAGGTGGTAAAATTGCCCTAAAAACATCTTCTTTATTACTAACATTGGATTTATTTATATTTACTGCCTATAAAACACTGAAAATGAATGATAAATTTTTAAATGAAAATAGTATTTATAAATATAATTAAAACAATTCATAATAAGTATATTTTTTTAATTTATTAACAGAAAAAAATTTTGTGCATAGACAAATATTTGTTCTGAAAAATAATTTTTTTTAAATATTATGTTAAAATTCACTTAAAAATAATTGGTTTCCAAATAATTATTATATTAAAATGATGAAAAAAATTCATAATTGAATTAATAATCTTCATTCCTTCCATTCTAATGGTTCATTGATAAATAAAATAATATTTTAATAATAATATTAATAGTATATTGTAGTTCGGTAAAACTAGGTCTTGCTTTTAACAAAATATATAAAAATACCATGGTATATTGTGAAAAGAAATATAAAAAAATGATGAATTTAACGATAAATCAAAGAATAAAAATTCATTAAAAATAATAATTATAAAAAACTAATGGTGTTATATTTTTCCCACATTAATGTGACTTTCACCCCCGAAGTTAATTTGGGTTATTAATGTTTTAATACACGAATGTTACCTTAATCGAAACCTCCATCATAAATTTTTTATACGAAACATACTTTAAAGAGGAAATGTTTGAAACATAATAATTAACCAAATAATGTCATTAACATTTTTCAACATAGAAGAACCTATATAGAAAGTGAATATTTGGACATGGGAGAAAAGATCAAATAATAATAGAGAGTGATAGATCTAACTACTCACAAGAAATATTGTGATCTAGATAAACTTAATGATTAAAAAAATAAATATATGATGATCTAAGTGACCATTTCATTCATCAGAAATAGATGTACTAGGATTTTTTTTATTTAAGATCTATTTCCCAAAGATGGTGAATTTTTACAGGGAGATATACACAATTTATTTCATTCCATTTCTTTTGAACAATCTCACCCATTGGTTATTCCTTAATCAATTTTCAAATCATATCATACACCATGACATGAAGGTGTATTTTTAACGCTTAAATAACATATCGATCATAATATCCATTGGAATAATAATAAGTTATTTAATATGTATTTTGTTATCATTATGGAAAAATTATTTACACAAGTAACCCAATATTTATAAGTCATCATATGGAAAAATAATTGGTTAATCTCTAAAATGACATAAAAATTTTGACATAAACCATTTCATTGTTCGATATCCTTTTATCACTTCTGAAATATTAAAATTCATAACTTTAAAAATAATCTCAAAAAAATTCACAAAACCAATTTAACATTGAACCCCCATAAAAAATAATGTATCTTTATATCGTCACATATCAAACATGTGAATATATTCATCATTTATTCTCTTTATGCGTGGTAATACCATAAAACATTATCTAAAAAGTACATTATTACTCTTTCCTTACACAAATTATATATTATTTTATATATACAATAAATAATGAAATAACTTTAACACTATCTATGATATCATGAAGCACGTTATTAAGAAATAATTAGTCATTTAGAAGGTAATCATTACAATCCAATTTTATTGATTCAATTCCAAATTACCTTTATCCAAACATGATTATCTCAACATAAGATACATTTTAATGGTTATATTCCTGTAATAAAAATATCAATTTTCTAATCCAGCATTACTGTTTAACACATTTTGGAAAATTCAGAGTGTTATGATTCTAAAAATTAACCATATATATTTAACAGTTAATGAATAAAAATAAATAAAAACAACAATTAGGCAACCTCATATTTATGAATTAAACTGGTCTTCATAAAAATATTTCCTAATTCTTATTTGTATTTATATATCATTTGTACTCTCTTCATCATTTGTAATATAACTATTACTCTTTCCACCTACTTGATTCTCTGAACACATTTTCCCTTTAAGCAATTTATTTGAATAATGTTAATATTTCAAAATTTAAAAGATTCAATAGCTATTTATATCATAGGGATGAAAATAATCCCATCCATTATGTTAAATCAGCTATTTATTTTCCTTTTTGCTATTTCCTTTTTGTTTTTATTTTCCACAATCAAAATATCTTCCAATTACTCTTAGACATTCACTTTGGTGTTTCTTCCCACATTATTGACATATTGGAAACTGAATCTTATTTCCTCAAGGGTGTCCACTACTTAAAATCTTATTTAAATATTACATTCCCTTTATCAGTATGTCTTAGAGTGGGTTGAGGCATACATTATAAGTCCACTTTCATAAAACGTGATTCCATATAATCCTAACTTATTTCACTCAAGTCATCATCCTATTTGACTTCTATTTAGAAATAATTCAATTAAATTCAATGCTATACTAGTTTTTTCTAGTTGGATTCATTTACAAAAACCAAAAATCAATGTAGTGTGATATGTAATTCATATTGGAAAACCACATAATCATGGAAAGTTACATATATGATGTATCAATCATGATATCATATTCTTTAATATATGATAGCTTTGTTATATTCAATGTTATTTACTGTCATCTTTTACTTAAATCATTCATTATGGTCAATAGATATTTGTTCATTATTCAAATAATATCATTTGAGTGTTTCAAACCATATGTGGAACACTGCCTATTGTTGTGTTCTAGTTCCTGATCGATTCTATCTCAATATGTTCTTTTAGTTTTTGTTACCCCTAGGTATATTTGTGTCATAGATGCGTATACATATTCTATCAAGACATGGAGGTATTTTTTGAAAACATTCACTCTACCCTATACCATAATTCCATAACATTTTATGATATATTAATTCATCCTTATAAATATCCTTAGAGACATCTATAGAAATATCCTTATAAATACCCCTATAGATAACAGTAATGTTTTCTCAACATAGTTTTACTGGTTCACTAATATTTTCAGTTTGTAAAAACTAAAGACAATCTGGATTTTCATACTTGGATATTAAATAATTTTAGAAGAATATTCCCACATTACAAAATTACATACAGGTGTAACATAAATGATTAGTGTCTCAAAAAATTTGAAACACAACATTCATGCATGGTGAAGGATCTTCAATGTATCTCAAAAAGATCTTCCCATTTAGTAATCTTTATTAAACCCAATATTCATGCCATCAGTAACGAAAAAATAAGAAAGGATGATATATGATACTCAAGAAGGGTAAATATATGAGATATATAATCATAACATGAATATAATTTTATGAAAACTTCATAATAATATTTTAAGGTCTTACTCTTCATATTAAATATCCTAAACTTGAGTCACAACATAAAAATTTGCAGATAATATGACATGAAGTATAATTGAGTCAAGAGAATATTTTACGAGATCATAACATAGGAATAATAAATGTACTTTTGGTGGACACATAATTATATGAAATGATTTCCATAGTATTAAACGCTCAGATACACATCTATATAGTTCAATGGGCTCACTACCAATACCATATTAGTAATAAATTTTCACTCTCAAATCCATCTTAGTTTTCAATGTTCACACCCAAGACCCTCTTAGAGAAAAAAGTACCTTACAGTAATCGGGTTCACTCCCTCTTCCATCTATTCCTATCTAAAGTGAAATAAATATTAACCCAACTCATTGGAGGTATATTTAGGTCTCACATAATACATAATTTAAATCATACTCATGTAAGATACAAGATCAAAAAAATGATCATATCCTAAAATATGAAATGAAATTTCAATCATAAACATTTAATTATAACATTACCAATTGAAATGATAATGGTTTCATAGTCATTTGATCATAAATTAACAATGGATATGAAGTAGGTTTCATAAGAAATTTCTCATGGTATAATGAGTGGATGAGAAATGGGTTTCATAAACATCATGAAATACCATTCATAGAAAGAATATAAATTTGTTCATTGAATTATATCCCCAGTGATGTATAGTTCACACCAACTAATATACTCGTATATGAAAAATAATTTTAAACGATAATTTAACAAATTACTTGAAGAAACTACACATTTTTATTTGAAAAATAATTTTAAATAATATTTTTGAAAAATATTTTTATTTAATATAATATTGAAAATATATAAATAAAACTTTTAAAAATAAATTACAACTTTTTTGTGGAAAATAGACTCTCCAATTTGATTTTTAAGTGTAAATTCTTTTCAAAACCAATTTCATTGAATAGAAACATTAAAAAATAAATAAAATTCATTTGAAACTGTTAGAAAATATTTTCTAAATATAAATCATTTTAAAACCCATTTCATTTAATGTGATCTTAAAATATTATTTAAAACATTTTTAAAACCTTTTCAGAAAACATTATTGTGAGGGAACATATATTTCTTATCAAAGAGTGATATATAATGTAAGAATTATATTAAAACAGTTTCTTAACATTATTAAGTACCAAATAGTGGAGAAATGGTACCGTTAAATGAAAATATTAGGAATAACCTATGTAAAATAAAATTCATGATAATTATTTATAGGTAGATCATTATATTTCAACATTGGAGATTTAAACATATCCAATCCTAAAAAGGAAGAGATTGTAACATAAAATACTTAAATATTTGATACCATTGAATCATAAACCCCATGATAGAGAGATCTTAAAATGGATATGTAAATAAAAATAACTTATATTGGAAGCATCACTATATAAATTTATGGGAGTTTTATACACCATATAAAATAATTAGGTTGTTAATATAGGATGTGTCTCACAAATGTAAAATGAAAGACATAAATCCCTTATTATGTGAATACATTTTGAATCATAATACCTATGAAATAATATAATAAATGGAATGGTGAGGTAGATTAAGGATATATCATTTCATAATTATGCTTATAGACCATGAAAAAAATATGAGTGGTGAATGCGTCATTTTTCACTCACAAATAAACGTGTGACAAGAAATCCCTATAAAAAAATTCTTGACTCTTATCATACTTATAAACACCTACACTAGAAAAAATATAGGGTAGTTATCAATATATCATAGAAACATATTAATATATATAATCCAATATATGAATTAATTAAGACATTATATTACAAATTAATGAACAATTCCATGTTAAAATTATTTTTCTGGGAATATCCACTTTCTTTTTTGTATATATTTTGAATTTTTCTTCATGGTATTCTTATATAGATCATGAATTCAAAATATCAAAAATTATAAACATGATACAAATATTGTATATATTCATTATATATGTTTATTGAATAACTAATAATATTTTGTGAAATGAAATTAAATTCATCGTTAATGGATACAGTAGTCTGTACATATGCACAAAAACAGTTTCAATTTAATAATCATATTGAAAGAATGAAATGTAAATTATATATATATATATATATTAATTAATGTGGAATGTTTATGTTATATATATCACATATTTATATTAAATCTACCTTTATTACATTATTTGTAATTCTAGAATGAGTAACTCACAGGGTCGTAGTCTTCCACACACACTAATAACGACATCATATTCCCAAAAAAAAATTATCACAATGTTTTGGGTTATATAATAATCAAATAAAAAAAATAAATATAATATATATCACACATAAATACTTTTTAAATAACTATTCCCATCCACTGAAGGTAATACTGGAAAATGAATGACATCTGTTTTTAAGATGGTAGTCCACCGTACACATGAATAATGATTTCATTTCCCATTTGATGTTAGTGTTTGTGGTCATAGATAATAAAAATAAAATAAAATATTCTCATTATATGTAATATTATAAGGTTATTATATAATCATTTCATTATTATATTTTTTGGAAGAAATAAAATATAAAAAATTATTGATGAACATTATCTAATATTCATAAATATCTTTATAGTTTACACTAAAAGAATTCATTTGTCGTATTTATAACCAAACAAAGGCTTCTTGGATAAGATGATGGATTTTCAAAATATATTTTTTGTTGTTTTGGATGAGCCAAATGAGTTGAAATGTGATAAGAATTAGGGGAGTGAATACCCATTTATATTTGAGGAGTATGAAATAAAATTTAATACCCAAAACAATTTACTCTTGAGAGGTTTCACTTACTCATCTGTCTCGAAAATAGAAACATAATGGAGGGTATGGATGAATCGGTAGTGAAATTTCTCTAAAACATGAAATTAAAACATTTTTTATCAATCTATTCCTTATTCTATATGTTTTCTCACATTTTCATTACATTTTTTTACAAAGGTACATTGTATCATTTTGTTTACCTAGGAAATTTATCCATTCAGATTATAATTATAAATTAATATCTATATATATATATATATTAGATAATTTAGACCCATTAACTATAACTATTAATTTAAATTCATTAAAAATTTCATTTTTGAGTAAAATTGTTTCTAATGAAAATGCTTGTAATGTTAAAAACATTTTTTCTAACTTAATCATTTTAGTTAATTTTTACTATTTTCACTCAAAATTTTGGAAAAAAATAATTTGGAAAATATTTGATAATAAAAAATACAATGATTTAAAATATGGAATACATTTTTTCAAATTCTATTCACAATTGTGAAGAGTTTAATTTTATATTAATATCATATATGATAAGATAAAACAAGTATATAAAGTTAAATTGTTCAATAGTTTACTTACAATTTATAACTAAATTAATTATAAAATAGATTCCAATAAACAAAATATATTATTATATTTAAAATTGAGATAATTTTTTGTTAAAACTATTTCCAAATATATATTCTCATTTTAAATTATTCAGATGCAAAGTCAGTTTTTATATTAAAATTTAGTATTTTTCATTATTCATGAAAAAATGAAGCATTCTAGGGAAAACTAAACATTCAACCTAAGATAATTTTGAAATAAATAATATTAAAATATATTTTATTTTGTGAAATATAATTATAAATGATTCAAAATTTAGTTTTAAAATATGTGTACCATTAAAATGAGGTAAAACAATCTTTCAGAAAAATACAATATCTCATGTGTAATATAAGATTTATTATTATCTACATTATAGAAAAAATATAGGATATATGTTAAATTTATTATTTAATCTGTAAAATATATATATCATTAAAATAATTCAAAAAAATGGTTTTCATAAATTATTGAGATAAAAATGTTTTGTTTCATATAAAGATTGTTTATTAGAAATAGGATTTATGTATTTTCAAATAGTTCATACATTAATTTTGAATTAATTGGTTACCAAATATATCATTTTATAAACATGAATAAAACAAATTTTCATTATTAGTTAATCATTTTCACACCCAACATTCTAATGGTTAGAATATTACTATAATAATATTTTAATATTAATATTAATATTGTATTTTTGTTTGGTAATACTCAGAATTACAAGAAATGTAAGCTATTGAAGGATTTTGGTATTTCATAGAACAGAAGATAAAATCAATGTTTAATGTAATAAAAGACATCAGAGATTTAAATTTATTTGAAATAATAATAATTCATAAAAACTAAGGTGTTTTAGATTGGTCCACCAAAGACCTCAACTACCCATTCACACACATGTTTTCATCACTTCACACATGTTTTCAAAATATTTTTGTATTTTGTTAATTTGTTAAACAATTTAACCCCATTTGTGTTTTACTGAGGTATCAATTTTTTGGAATGTAATTTATCCTTTATGATTGAATATAATTCTTCCATATTTTCTAATTAGGACATAACGATTCCAAAATTGAGATAAATTTTGTTACATTTGTTTTATAAAAGTGATAAATGGTAATTTTTAAATAGAACATGTCTAATTAATTAATAATAATATTTTTTAAAATATATATAGTGATCTAAAATTTCAAATATGTGGTGGTAAATGAAACAATAATTTTATAAATTTTAATTTCACATATTAAATACATATTTTTCATTATAAATATTTTAGTAATGTAATATTTATTATTATATAAATACAATTTAATGAAATTAAAAAAAACTAAAACCACTAATTTACACTATTTACATAAATATTGTTTAGAAAAATCCAAAAAATCATTGATTATTTAATATATTTTCTCTTATGTTAATAAATAATATTAATTATTTCAAAGTCACATTTTAGAATTTATAGACATTAATTTATTACAGAATCACATGATATTATGAAGATATTTTTTATAGGAAATAATTTTTTGGCATACTAACAATTATTCTAAAATTACTTCATATATTAGTTATATTAAGCATAATAAACCCATTTTATTGAATTAATTTTATAAATAAAATGTATTTTTTGAAATTATTAGATACAGTTATAACAATAGTATTAAAATGGTCCTTTATTTCTTATAATGCCTATAACTACCTGTACTAGATTATTAAATTCTTACCCTACATTTTTCAATTTTAATTATAAAATATATTTCTTGTTTCATTTCTGTTCGATGTTCCATATAAAGAATGTTATCTAAAATAGTATATATTTTAGGTAGAATATTTTACTAATACTCATGTCTTCACAATCATCCCACTTTAAATAATATAATCAACAATATTTTTTCGTTAGGGTGAATATCCCACGAGGGGTTTGAATTGATCTCCAAATAAATTTTTTTGTTAATAATGATTTAAATATAATCACATAATTATTTTAATTATACACAAATTTATTAAAATAAAATATCGATATAAATTTTAATTTTTTAAAAGATTTCTCAAAAGATTTATTATGTCTCCATTAAATCAATATATGATATTACATTAAAAATTGAAATAAATTTACTATATAAATATAATACTTTAGCACTATTATAGATAAACTATCAATGTAGTAGTTATTTTAGTTTAAAATATATCTAGTTTTAAATCATATAAAAAAAATTCAAAACACACATCTGAAAATGAATACAAGGGGTTCGGTCTCAAGATGAGACTTAGTCCTCTACACATGGAAATAACTTTCTTCTAGGAAGTTTATAAAAAATTGAACAATGATCGAATACCAGGATAGGGTACTAAAAAAGTATGAAAACTTTCCAGGATACACATGGGCCTCTTCAATAGTTTATGTTGGAGAGCTAAAAAAATAGGCCTCAACCATACCTTTAACGCAACTCATCTGAAAGAAATAGTAATAATAGTGTTGAGAAGATAACTGAATATCATAAAGTTTAAACAACGAAGAATTATGAGTGTTTATAAATACATAGTAACACATACTCCTCATAATGTAAATGAAAATAACAAGTCTAAGAAAAAAAATATGTAAATAGATTATATTTCTCGGTCTATTATGCTTTGCAACACATGAATCATTGAATTTGATTAGAACAGATGCACGAGTTGTGTTTTCATTGTCATAGAAAATTATTGTGTCATAAAATATTTTTTTACTATTAGAAGGCAGAAGATGTATGATGTTCTTTGGATTCCTTAGTCGAGTGTAATAAAGTATGCTTAGTATTATTTTTTTAAGAAATGGAACTCCTCATAGTCTTTAATTTTCTTCAACAATCATGTATATGAATATATATATATATATATATTCATCATCATAAACATTAGTTATTTGAATAATAAATTATGCACATTTTACATCAATATCAGCCTCAAGAATCATCCTAAACATGTTCACCTCATACTGTATTTATGATATGAACATTGAATTAACACTGAAATATTTAATGAATAATCAATAAAATAAATTCCATCCATATATTTGATAAAGTATCCATTAGAAATATTTCATTCAAAAATAAAATTTGAATAATTAGTGGAGGTGAGTATTTTTTACAATGAAATGTATGTTATCTATGTTTCGTAGTGACCAAGAGTCTGCACTTGAGTCACTCTAGAGGTGTGCCAAGCTGGCATTGAGTCATCTAATAGAGTGTCTTATTAGTGGTGGATGTTTTCAATACATTACCAAAAATCCATTCTGGATGTCTATCCTTGTAATTTTGGTAATATCTATAAATTTCCAAATTATTACTTAAGTTATGAAAGTATGTATGTTTCATATATAGCTTTGTTTTCGATCTGATGGTGAGTCTTTTTGATAGATTTTTATATTTCCACAATAACGGTGAGTCATTGCTAGTAGTTAATCATTCCCACACATGGTTAAATTTTCAACATTGTGATATCTATAGATGTAACTTCAATATGGTGGTGAGTGCTTCTAAAACCTAGCCAAAATTCACTTCAATGATTAGTTATTCTCTATCGGTGACTCAACTTCCATAGTGACTCACTATCTTATAGTGACTCATAAAAAGGAATATTTCTCCATTCAATATCTCTTGATTAAATTCTAACATAAAACACAAAACTCATTAGTTGTAATAATAAACATGATTTTATGATCATCAAAACAAGGAGACCAAAAACATCGCCCTAATGATTATCACAACTCATATAAATTTATACACATAACATCAAAAGAAAATTTTTACACAAATTAGTATGATATCGATGGATTATATTTTCAAAGGAAAAAATGAGACACATAAGGTAGAAGAGAAATATTATTGCGCAAGTAATAAATAAATTCTATAAATTCCATTTTTCTTCTCCTAGATATTCTCTCCATTTTAGGATTATCAAAAGGGTAGAATAAAACATAAATTAAAATATAATATATTATTTATAAAATGGAATTAGATTAAAAAACATATGAAATATATAAAAAATATGTGGCAACCAATAGGTATTTAAAAAACATCCATATCAATAGAAGAGTCTATTACCAACACATCTTTGGTGCAGGTGAAGGTTCCAATAGAGCAATTACCTTTTCATTGTATAAGTAAAAAGGCTCAGCATCCGAATTTGAGGGTGGTCAAGGTAAGGTATGAGGAAAAAAACTCATAGAATGAGTCTCTCTGATGATTACTAGTATGCGATGAGGGAAATACTCATTGGGGGACAATGAAAAAGGTTGGAAGTAGGCTAGAAGAGGATCTTGAAGATCTTTGGTCACACCAATTCTGATGAATTCTCAATCTAAAGAAAGATGAGTTAAATGAATTATAATAAGAATTTCATCCTGAGACACAACAATTGTTCCACTAACATGAATTAATGGTTTAACAATATTGATGAAATCTATGATTATTTTTTCACCTCACTCCAATGGAATATAAAATTCCATCTTTTCTTCCATAAAATGGTAAAACGCTTGAGTCATCACTTTTATCTAGTTTACATTCTCTTTAAAACCTTATGACAGAGGATTCATCCTAATATTTTCATCAAAAAACTGGAAATATTAATTAAGATCATGGTAGGTGAAAATACTATATAGATAATACATAAGTATTTGGTTATAGTTTCTATGTCTGCTTCCATATCATTTACACTCTCATTAACTAAATTGAATACATGATAACTATTAATTGTGATTTTTTCATATGGTATCATGAATAAAATCTAGTACAACCATAGATCCATAAGAATCTAGAAGTTATTCTATAATAACTGATATGATAATCTCAAAATCGAAAATACGATGACGATTTGGAGCACTGGAATTGGAAGCTACAGATGTACTACTTTTACTCTTTTCAATAAAGGCTTACATAGATTGATAAAGTGATGATTTCATATCATCCTTTGTATATTTTAATGATTTAAATTTTTTTAATGACCTAGGGTTTTCTATTTCAAAATTTGGGATATGGTTATCCTTATTGGATGAAAGATATGTATCACCAATTTAAACAGGTATCAGGCATCATTCTCAGTTATCATTATTATCATTGAAAGTTAGTTCTTTATCAAAAAACTGATATAAGGTATAAATATACCTCTAGAAGAATTTTAATCATATATAGTGACAATAACTTCTGGTACCGTAGGAGTAGGAACCGATGTATTATGAATAGTAGAAGAGTTTTTATAATCTATAACAACCCATGATAAATATCCAACTTATTTTGGTTTATTTCTATCACCATATATGTTCGAGTAGTCATGAACCAGTCTGACATACCTTGGATACATATAAATTTCCTTTTAAATTAAGTCCATTTTTTGAAAAAATAAATAAAAATTTAACAATTGTATTCTTTAAAAATAAAGGCATATCTATAGAAGGAATAACAGTGGAAGGAATATAAGGTATATGTAAATCATAACTCTACTCAACTTTTGTCCTCTCAACAGTAGGAGTGGAATCATCTATTTTATTATCAGCTAAACCCCCAACATTAGTAGTCACATAAAAATGATATATATAAATATTTTCTCATCAAGATAAGTCTCAAATTCCATGTTCTCAGCAACTGACTTCTCATCCAAAGTAACAG
The DNA here is from genome assembly GCA_963277665.1 of Viscum album. NCBI lineage: Eukaryota > Viridiplantae > Streptophyta > Magnoliopsida > Santalales > Viscaceae > Viscum > Viscum album. Next base: position 994,723,875 of record OY728126.1, read on the forward strand.
CATTCATCAGGGCAACAACTTGGAAGCTTTCTGAACATGCGGAATGATCCACCTCAAATGATTCTTATTTCTTGGTAACAAATCTATCCACATTCACTACTATAATAGGTATTTCATCAGATACAATAGGATAAGAAACAATATCATGAGGTATATCCACCCCATCAGTATGAACATGGACACTTATACCATTAAGACCTACATCAAGGCCATCCTCTCATCGATCATCATTTTCATCTTCATTATCATCTCCATCACTATCAACATTTTCATATTATACATTTTCTCTTCCTTTTTCACAATTTTCATTTTCTTCATCATTTGTTCAATTTTTTCTTTATAATGTTGGCTATCACAATCATTTGGAATCTTTCTTTGATAGTTATTAGCTACACATAAATGATGTACTTTAAGAAATGTATCCAATTGTCTTAATGAAAACATAACTATTTTGAATTTTATTCTCGATAATAACCAATACATGTATTCACTGAAGCTGCATTCAATAAAATGGAAGAACAAGCACTCTAACATTAAATAAAATGGTCTTCGGTAACTATAAAATAATTCTACTCAACCTTGTACCCGAGGTGCATGAAGTACCAAATACTCAATGGACAACAACTATTCATCCTAATCTTCTTTATCAAAAAAATTTCTTTAAAATCATTGGATTCAAATTGTCTAACAAATTTTTTGAATGTCTCGACATGTTTATTTTATTCTTAGATGGAATTTAATCATCCGATGAAGTCTCAAAATATTTCTTGATTTTAACTATGGTGTTCACTTTGAATGATAAGGTGAAGGATATTGGAAGGTCGCCGGTTCGAAGGTTATAGTAGAAGTAGGTTTTCTATGATGGATAGGGTGGTTTGAAATTATAAAATTGTTCAATTTATATCATTTTTATATTTTATAATTATGAAAATAAAAAGTATGGGTACAACTCAATCAAATAAAAATAAATAAATAATTTAAAAACTATAATAATGACTAAAATACAAGAATTTGAAAAAAGAAAAAGGGATGAGACTTCAATGGTTGGAAATTCAATGGCGATTCCTTGAACAGTGAGACATCTGATGGTTTAACATTTTATAATTGTGAGACATACCCAACGGTGAGACATTTCATAATGGTGATACATGACCGAATGTGAGACATTTCCAATGGTGACACTAACCCAAAGGCTAGATGTACCCAAAATTAAATTCAAATAAAATTAACCATACCTAACTAATGTTTTATATAATTCATTCTCCATTGACTTAATGGCTTATTAAAAATTTCAACAAGATGATTTTATATACAAATGTATTCAATACTGATATTTCCTTTTGAAAAATGATCTCTCAAATAATAATTTCATACATCAATAATCTTCTTTTAGAGTGTGATACATGATATTATGAAATTATAATAACTCAAACTTTATAAGGATATTTCAAAATTTATATCTATATTCTATTAATTTGAGTTTTATCCACACAATTTGGGCACCAGAACTACCTTCAGGTATGTATTCAGCTTCAATAGTAGATAATGCAGGATAATTTGGTTTCTTACTAAACCATGAAACTAAATAATTTACTTAATTTTGATATATTTTAGTGGTGTTCAATCTATCTCACAAACATCCCCCAAAATCAGAATTAGAATAGATAACTAGATCAAATGTTTGTCATCTTGGGTAAAAAAATCCTAAATTTGTATTGTATTTCAAGTATGTAAAAATCCTTCTAATAGCAACCAAATATGTCTCATTTGGTTTTTATTGAAAATGGGCACAGATACCCACATTTTTCTATAATATTAGGCTTACTAGATGTTATGTAGAGAAGTATTACACTCATACCTTTTTTAATGGTTTTATCCAATAGTTTCCCATCTTTATCAAGATCTAATATATAAGTTGTAATCATAGGAGTATCACTACTCTTTGTACATTCCAGACCAAAATGTTTAAAAAATATATTTAATATAATTACATTGATTCAAAATTTTGAAATCATAATTTTGAATAATTTGAAAACAATGAAAAAAACGTTTTTTCACCAATCAAACTCATTTGAAACTCATTTTCATAATTTCAGAAAAATCAATACATACAAATAATTTTAATGATCCAAAAATGAAATCATCAACACATATTTGATCAAATGAAACACCATTTGAAATTTATTTTATAAAAGGGTATAATTATATATACCTTGATAAAAATATTTTTAATTGATAAAGGAGTTGATTATATCAATCTAATAGCTAAGATCATGTTTCAAACAATATAATTATTTTTATAGTTTGAAAACATGGTTTGGAAAAAGATGATTTTGAAAACTAGGGTGTTTTTCAACAAAGTCATCCCCAATTATAAATCCATTTATGAAATCACCCTTGACATTAATTTAATAAATATTTAAATGTAGATGAGATTCATGGGAAATAAATATTATAATGGATTCATGTTTGGTTAATGGTGAAAAGGTCTCTTCATAGTCTATTCCTTCTTCTGGGTTATAAGCTTGTGAGACTAGTCTAGTCTTGTTTCGTAGTATTTTTTTCTAGTTCAGCAACCTTATTTCTAAAAAGCCACCTAGTTCCAATAGTAAAGGTTTCCGTAGGTCTATCCAAAAGTTCCAATAAATTTTTTCTATCAATTTTATTTAAATATTATTTCATATATTTTACACTAAATTCATAAATATATGAATCATTAATGTTGTTTGGTTCATTATGTGATAAAAAATCACGATTCTCAACCTAATTTTAACGAAAATTCATAGTCTGTGTATCGCTATATATTTATCCTACTACAACATTAAAAGGATAGTACTTAAGGGCACTAAAATACCTAAAAAATTGTTTGGTCACTAAATGATTCTCTATAGGTTAGGGTTCAGGGTCTATATGTTCATCAAAATATGATTAATTTTATTGATTTCTTCACAATAGAATTAATAGGATTTGAATTTACGTTCATTGAAGATAAATCATTCTCAATATTTTCTAAATCTTTCTTAGGTTCATGTGGTTCAATCTCATCAATTTTTTCTTTAACATAATCATTCATAGTTTTTTCACTTTTACTATATACTCTATAAAATTTACCATAGGTTTAATAAACTCGTAAAATTCCATGATCATTTTTACAGGAAAGTTTTTCTATTTTATATATATTATTATGAATATAGACATTGAAATTGAAGACACTAATGCAATTAATATTAATTTTTCAACTATTTCCAATCTCATAAGAGTACTTTTTCAAAATATGTTTAGTAAAAACATTTTTCATTATGTAGAATGATGTATTCACATATTCTACACAAAAGTACACATATAAGTCAAATTCATTTATCATATTCCAAGCAATCTATTAATTTAATCAATTCCTTATTTCTACAAATCCATTATGATGAGGGTTCTAAGGAGTATATTTTTTTATTATAGGACTTTTTTTAGAGAAATTATTCAGAGAAATTATTTTCAAACTCATGGACACAATCACCTCTTAAAGTCATAATTATAAGTCAACTTATGTTTTATAAAAATAAATAATTCTTGTTAAAATATGAGCAAGATTCACTTTTTGAGCTATAATGAATAACCATTTATACCTAGAAAAGTATTATACTAGTAAATAAACATTGTTCTTTCCATTTAGACTAGAAACAATATATGGTCCATATAATTCCATATAAACCAACTCAGGAGGATCAGAATTTGAAATATGATTATATGATTTAATATAAACCTTGTCTTGTTGCCATTTTTTACTGGGTTTAAAGACATTGTCATATTGGAATGAAACTTTAGGTGGAAACTTGTATAACTATCTCCTTGTGAGCTTACCAAGTGATTGAATATTAAAGTAGCCTAGTCTCCTATTCCAAATTCTAGATTCTTTATGGGAGGCACTCTAGAAGAAATCATTACGAGAAATTGCGTAATTAACCTCAACAACATAAATATTTTCATTCCAAAATGAAATAAAACCTAACATTTATTAGGATAAAAAATTACATGAATAATATTCAAATTTAACATGGAAACCATCATCACATACCCATGAGATGTTATGAAAATTTTATTTTATACCATCTATAAATAGTACTTTCTAAATTAAAATTGAATTGGTGTTTCCAATCTGGCCAATGTTGTTGATTTTCCAATTAGAAATATCCCCAAAGGTGACATGACTACCATAAACCATTATTAGGATATTTAAACATGATTATTCTCATTTCATATTCTTTGAAAAATAAATTTTCAAGTACCATACACATTTATTGTAGGACTTCATGTAATTTTTTTGAAAAAAAAAATTATAAATGATATATTTTTGGTACCTAGTTTTTCATATAACCGAATCTGTTTCTAATCATTGATTTAAGAACCCACCTTTTCATAATATATCACTTTAATAAATAACATAATATATTTGAAATAAAATAATTATTTCTTTCTTATGAAATTTAAATAGAATATGATATTTCAGATTTAGATTTTGGAACAAATGTGCCCTTTATTATTCCTATTTTACTAGGGTGATATCATAGACCATTAACATATTTGTAAGTAACTTTATTTCCAAGAATCTGAGTATACATTTCTCTACCATTCTAAATATTTTTTAAATATTTATTAAGCGTCAAAATAGGTAATAAAAAGTTATGTGTTCTCCTTTAACAATATATCATTTTTCTCTTTCTCTATAAATAAATCAGATTGAAAATTAGATCATAAATCATGATGTCTCTTATAAAAAATATATTTATCCTTAAGTTCCTTAAAAATATCTTCTAAAATTATACAATATAAAAAAATTATTTAGACATGTCATCATCATTGTGTCTACATTCAGAATTATCATCTTAAAGCACATGTATGGATGTAGATATACTAGGTACCTCAAAGACTTTTATCCTGAAGCACATGTAATCTCCATAAAAAATTTCATCAGTATTAGAGTAAGAATCATTGGATCATTCCTTAGAGGCCATCTTATTTTCATTTATTCCTTTCCTAAATATTATTTCCCTGTCATCAAATTTCATTTTTGTAATTTATTTTTGGGTATTCTACCTTAACATGTCCTTTTCTCTTGCATTGATTGAAAGTTATGTCATTATTATTTTCATTAATTTTCCAATCTCGGTTACAATTTACATTTCTATCACATGGTCTTTTAGAATATGTCCTTATAAAAAATATCTTCTTCCAATTAAAATTATTAAATCATCTAGCTCGATGGACAATTTCCGCATCACATTCAATTGGTGACTCGTTATCACTAGAACTTAGAGCTTGTATCTTGGGTAATTTTAATTTTCTTTTGATTAGATATAGTAGAATTGAAAACTACTAAATTTTCATTCATCTCATCATCCTCTTTTCAATTGACCATCAGATCATCTTTATATTTCATTATGATAAAAAATTAATTCCTTAAAAGGAAATTTTTTAATGTCACAAGATTATCTAATTGACACTGAGATTCCTATCCATATTTTAAGAATCCATCTACGCAGTCTCATGATCTGATCCTTGATATAAATTGTATTTCCAATGGTTGTAATGGTATAAAATATTTCATTAAACATGAAAATCATATTTTAAATTAAGTCATCAGGTTTCATCTCTATGTGGTCATACAAAATAATATATTTATCAAATCTAAACACATTTAACATTTTTTGATCCTAAAGGAAAAACATTTAAGGTTTACGAAATTTCAAAGAGTGATTTACAAAAATGGATTATTTTAATTTCCTTTTCTCCTAAGTCAAAATTAATTTCATTATTATCTTTTCAATTATTATTATAGTAATTCTTATAGCATCCACTGAGGTAATTCTAGTAGAATTTTGTAATTCATTGTTATCATCAATATTATACCAAATATCAAAACCCATACATTGTATATGAATTTTCAAATTGATATTCCATTGTGAAAAATTGTTTTCATGGAAAGAAGATGTTTATTAGTAAAATAGCCATCTAATAATTTATCCATTAAATGAATTCAATTTGTAAATAAAAAAATTAATATACTTAAAGAACAAATAAAAATCACAGTAGAAAAGGTTTTGAAAAACATATAAATGAAAGCTAAACCTTGGATACAAACTATTTTTCAGATTGATTTTCTTAAGAGGGCCAGTAAATTTAGTACACAATAAAAATTTATGTTAAAAAAGAAAAATTTTAAATCCCCAAACTAGTTTAAATACATATCAGTTTATCAAAACAGAAAAACATTATAATTTTGAATATTTTAAAATATATCTAAAAATATTTATTAGGTCCCATTTATAAAAATATATAACGTTAGATCAACCATTGAAATAAATTTACTAAATAAAAATATTATAAAAAACTAATTATGATAAACTATCAATGTAATTGTTTTGATTGATGTTTAAAAAAAAATTGGTTTTAACTGTTAGAAATTAAACATACAAAAAAATAATGAAAAAAGAATAAATGTTTTTCAGTCTCTAGCTAAGACATCGTCATCTCTACATTGAAATCATCTATTTCCAAGAATTTTATATAAAAATAAACTTGGGCCCCTAATCATTCATTGGGTACTAGAACTGTATAACCACTATCCTAGTTGCACAACGAAATCAAATACAGTTTTTGTTTTAGAACAAAAACAAAAGGTCACAACCAGATATCTACTATAACATGTGGTAAATCAAGAGAAAATATAGTGTTGAAATAATATTAGAGTATCTTCCACTTCAAAATAGGTGACAGTGTGTGTGTTTGGAAATTAATTGAAACACACACTTGTATTAATGTAAATGAAATTATATAAACAATGAAAATAAATGATGTAATTGGATAGTGATTATTCATATATTATTCTCTAAAAATCGTGACTCGTTGAAATATATTTGAACTGAGGCTTGAGTCATGTTTCATATGTTCGAGCAAAATAGTGTGTCAAAAAATCATTATTCTTGATTGTAGGAAGGAACTGGATGTATGTTATTCTTCATCATCATTAGTTGTGTGAATGAATGTTTTATTCTTGTATCTATTCACAAAATGTAACTTCATATAATCATCAATAATCTTGATGACTCAGGTTCATTAACATAAATATTTGTGTTCAATTAAGAACCAACACCCACATAGGTTTTTCACATGAGGGAGTTTTCTTCGCATTTAATAGTAGAAACAACAAAAATAATTATCTGGATCTTCTACTCCTCATATTCAATATTTAAAATGATGTTTGATTCTACTCTTCAATAGTTAATTCGTAATTATTAAAATATTTTTCAAAATTATATTTGAAAACCTATCGATTAGAAATACTTAAATATAAAAGAAAATCAAAAAAACATGGTGGTGGGTATTTAGAACAGTGAAAATGGTTCCATATAAGTATGGTGGTGACTCAAAGTCTTGTGGTGAGACACACTAACAGTGTTTTTGGTTAGAAATGAGTCTTATTACAGTGTGCCTCCCCAGTGGAATATGTATTCAATAATTTAAAAAATATCCATTCTTATTTTATATCGTCTAAAGGTGGTTCATCTTTACACTTTTCTTAATTCATCATTCATCGTCATTCCATAGCTAGCAGTAAGTACCTTTCATAGTTATCTTATTTTTTGATCTAAATATCAGTAATTATTATACTTTTTTATAATTCCTCAATGACAAAGAGTGATTTTTAAAGGTGAATATTTCCAACACAGTTTCAAATTATCAACGTAGTGACATCCGCGACTCTAATATAAATTAGACAGTGAGGGTCCCTAACACAAATATAATTTTAAATTTAACTATTAGTTATTCCCTATTTGTGACTCAAACATAATGGTAATTCATTGTTTGACGATGGCTCATACGAAGGAAAGTTTCTTCATTCTATCTCCTATGATAAAATGCAAACAGAAAATGATAAACTCATTATATATCATAAAAGACATGATTTTGTGATATTTTAAACCATGAATACATGATTTTTATTACATGGAAGGAAAAAACTGAGTTTTCCATTCTCTCATGAAATCATCAGGTTCTTGGGAAGTTCCTTAAGTTTATGATTTAACAATAGAAATTTAATAATATGTGTGGACTCATCACAAAGTACATTATTTATGGGATCAATTATCTATATTGGATTCTCTTAATATGGGAGATCATGCTATAATTTCCCCTCATTCAAGCTTAGAAATTTTTAAGAGTTTAGTATTTAAGTTATCCAAATAAACAAATGAATCAATTCATGTACAATCATGATGTTTTGTGGGAGTACTAAAAACTAAACCTCAACCCCATAATAATCCATTAAATTGAAAGTATCTATATTCTTAATTCTAATAATCTCTTTCATAAAAATCATGTAAAGAACTTGCAAAGAGATATTTTGAGGAACAACATTCTATTAACTTCAAACTCAATATATCATTAAATATTTTCCTTATAAATATTTTGTTAACATTGTGTCATATTCATATTCCACTTAATGGATTAAAAATTATCTATATTTTATTATACATGTTCGAGACCACTCAACATCCTATCACTATCTTCATCCTCCCATGTTAGAGATATAAATTACATCTAATAAAGAGACCCATATAGTGTTATATTAACTATAGAGGAAAAAATAGTATATTTTAACACAATAAGAGTGAGTAGTTAATCCAAAAATCCGTTTAAATTAATAAAAATAATAACTCGTCATATCCATTGGAATTTGAATGGTCCTTTCAGACTGTGCATCCAATTGGGGATCATAAGTAGTAAGGAAATAGCTCTATCTTCAATAATTTATAACAACCTCTCTATAATATCAAAGTGGTCCCTATATCCTAATCAGATTCAGTGCATAGAGGTATTACATGAAAAATCACAATTTCCCATAAGTATATCTTCGGTTTATTATCAATTGATAAATATTTTTCTCTGAAAGTAAAATATTCTGGCTTCATAAAGAGATTGGCCAAAACTCATATAACATTTTTTATATATACATTTTTTGAGTCTTATCAAGAGATCCATGTAAATGATTTAACATTTCCATAATGGTAGGTAAAATGGTTGAAAATTATCCTTATAACATGGTCATTCAACCTTAATCATATAGAATAATGAGCAAAGAGAAACGTATTATGAAAATTTTCACTTCATGTTATCATGATATATGTTATGTTTTAGGTATTTATACATATTTTTACATTCTAGATAAATATAGAATGATTTCCATTGTAAATCACATAAATATTATTTATTAAATTCTATTTTTTGGGACATATATCCATGTTCAAAACCATATTACACCATCATTTTCAATGTTAAAATTATAAATATTATTTACCTTTTATTATTGTTATAAAACAATTTTATAGGATTATTTGATATTTACTTGAAAGGATAGTTTAGAAATTATTATGGAAAGATAGTATTTCTCACCATCCCTTATGAATTCTAGATGCAGCCTTCATAAATCCAAGAGTATGTAGTTTTTCAGTCCTATATAAAATACGGTCATATGAAATTTTTTTCATAGTGTATCAACCACCTTATTATCCCTCACTATGTTTTAATGTTCTATGATTTCATAATATTTCATCAATTAAAAAACGTCCTTTAACATATATTAATCTCCCTTTATTTGAATATTTATTTTAACATCCTTTTATCAGTATATAGATATCATAATTTCCTCCAGGGGATAATGTTTCTAAATATATAATTTAATTATTAACACTACTATCTCCAATCAAACATTGGGTAATTATTCTAATGTATCTTTATTTTTCTGAAGGCATAACAAAATAGAATATCATTAAAAAATTGGATATATCTGAAACCATTCTTCTAATAATCACTATAAATTATAAAAAATTATTCCCCACTATAGGTAACTATTATTATATGAGCAGTTAATAACCAATTATTTGTTCCACCAATTTTATTATATTCCACTTTAAAAAATAACTATTCTCCCCTAAATGATATCATGTTTAAGAAAATTATATATCCATGAGAAAATTTTAAAAAATCATCAATAATATCCTTCTAAATAAATAATACTATGGATATTAATTATAATGGTCACTTTATGAAATTTCATTATAACATCGATGTCTGATTAATTAACTAATATACCATATATTTTTATTATATAAATTAATAATTATACTTAATTTAATAAAATATACACTAGTGAAATTTTGGATTTATCTTTTAATTTATTGAAGAAATGAATACAATTTAACAAGATTATCGTGATCCAACATAATCTTATTATATATAAGAATATCATTATAAATATAAGAACAATTTGATTATGTTTTATCAAAATAATAAATTTATTAGGCCTTTTTTATAGTAGGAGAATTATTCAGTATGAATGAAATCAATACAAATTCATAGTGCCCATATCTCTTATAGAAAACTATTTTAGAAATATCCTCCCATTTGACTCTTAACTAATTATATCCATATCAATGTTTGATCTTTATTAAGTACATAGATAATTTTAGTTGATTAAAAGTGTTATAAATATATGTAAATGGATATTTATTTTTAATTTTTATCTTATTACACTCATGATAGTAAATGAAAATATTAATTTATCAATATTTCGTAATGAAAAATATAATAGTTTATCAATATCTTGAAGAAACATAATGAATAAAACCCTTTTCCAAATACAATTTTTACTGTTAATGTTTTCCTCCAATTTAATAGAATCCATCCTATACACACTCATTGATTCAAGAATATATTAATAAATCAGTTCAATTGATAACTCATCATCATGATATACAGGAAGTCTATGATATTCATCTAAGAATATATTAGAATATTCCTCTACAATGTGAATTTCATTAATACTTACTTCCCCAATAGTTATTTGAGCAAGAAAAACTTCATGTTTTGGTTGTTATAACCTATATTATAAAATTTTATTCTACGGGAATATGATCTTTATATTGACACTAGATAATATGATAACTTTTTTATATGAAATGGGAACTTATATTTTTTAATGTTATTATTGGGTATATGTTGATACCACTAATTAATACATCAAATAATGCCAATGTAATATATCGTGACAATAATATTATCTATAAGATGTGTATTTTGGTAAATATTTTGATAATATAAGATATTTATATCTTATATATGTTATCATTCCACCAAATGTTTTTATTGATATTTAAAAACATGTCATTTGAGGTTGGGATTCTGAATTTTTAGAAAAAATGTGTGATATGAAGGAATGATATGTACAAAAATAAAATAATGTACTTTTAGATTGATAATAAATAGTATGTTCACCTTGTATCACTTTTTTATCATGATCAACATCAGTGGTATATATTTTGAGTGTTCCTTTTAATTCCCATTATTTTGGGGGATTTTGTGGCCTATATTAATTATAGTATTATGGATTGGGTCTTTGATTCTCATGTTGTCCCTACTTAATGAATGGACAAAAGCCTTATTTTTTATATTATGGATAATATTCTTTTTTAAGGGTTGAAGGGGAAACCGTACAAGACCCGTAAGCCCAAGGCATAAGAGCCGACAGACCCGCAATACATGACCTGATGGCCTAGAAGCATACCTTGCCTAATACAAGACCTGTAGGCCCAACCCACATGAACTGCCCCTCCATAGCTTCTACATCAGTGATCACCTAGATCCCACCATGCATTGCTGATCGGCTAGAATTTCCCCATACAATGCTTCATGGTGCCTGGTCCTGATGTCGGGTACCATACCCTCTCATTCTTACAATCGGGTTTGCTCTCTTTCTGGTGGATGCTGCTATTATTGCTCTGATCTTCATCTGGGGACAGTTCTATGTGAACTGTGCATCTCCATGGTCTTTGTGTCATGAAGCCCCTATGGCCCAAAGGCCTTTGATGGCCCAAAGGCCCTTGAGACCCGTAGTCCCAAACCGGTGGCCCGAAGGCCCAAATCGTGTGAATAGTTCTGACTGCTACAGTACCGAACAATGACTGCTACTGTGCCTTATACTGTACTTCTATAGTATCCCATAAATTCACCTCCACATATTTCTGAACTTGGGTCTCTTGGATGCCAAGAATAAGCAATTACCACTCGGGTACATGCTCGTTGGCTTGTCCCTGCTCATTAAACGTGAAGCACTATAGGGTGGGTAGATCAATAATTTGGAAATTCTTCTCCTTCACTAAGTTTATTGTAATCTAATCCTTAAAATAGTGGTTGTGGTATTTGTGGCCAAAATTGAGAAAAAATATTGATCCCTAAATTAAATTACATGGGTTATTCTCGTCTCACTTTTAAAAATTAAGGGGTTGAAATTTTTTATCACCATGTGACTTACCCTTAGGGTTCCATTTTAATTATTTCTTTCATTTACTACATCTGAAGTACTACGAGACCCCATGTTAAATATATACCCTTAATAAACATGGAATAATTTTTTTATTTAATCCAAATTTTCTTATGGTAAAAGCCTTTTAAATAATATGATTAAATCCACTGAAAAAATGATGAATTTAACATTATATATCATTTATTCAACCAAACCCATGTCTTGCATATGTCACCATGATTTACTCATACATTTCAATGTATTTATCTTCTATTATTTGACTCCAATTATTATCACTCTTTATTTTTGTTAATACTTGAAATAAAATACTTAGTAATGAAATATTCTTAAACTATTCCCATTCAATAGAGTCTAATTCATCATTCGTAATAATATTATTAATAAGAGTCTTCCAATTTTAATCATCACCATATGTATTTTAACCATCTAGAATAAAATTACAATTTTTTGAGCACTAAAGTGTGAAAATATTATTTCTACCTCATTGATCAGTTGAATAGTGATAAGTTGATTTGAATATCTACTGAAAGAGGGTAGATATTTTCATATGATAGACTCAATAACTAAGTTATACATTCAATGTGATATTAGGATATCAATACAGATTTATTTATAAATAAAAAAATCTGTAAGATGAAAGAGGATTATTAAGAGTTCTTTAACTCTAAATCATATTTCAATGGGATTTACCTTGGTCAAACATTCACATAATCCATCAAACGCATTAATAATATGTTTCCTTCAAGTTCAATCCATAAAAAACTAAAAATGACATACTATGAGTGTAATAATATCAATATAAATGAATAATTTCAGGAAATTAACTCTTCTTAAAAATTTCCAAGCCTTTTTTCAATAATGGTAGTCTATAATTATATTATTTCACCATTCATTATTCTCATTTTAACATTAGGTTATGTTTTTTCAAATATCATAACCAAATATAACTTTTTAAATATGAAATAAATCTTTTATAATGGTTCATAAAGATTAGGTAATTAGCTCATGTATAAACCTTGTAAGTTTCACGTCAACAGTGTTATCTTAGTCCCACTAATAATACATCAGATTGGTAATCAATTCAAGGATCAAAAAACCCATTTTGGGGTGATTACCACTAGGTGAATCTTTTACACATATTTATTCACATTCCAGTATCTATATTATAATTTTATTCTAGGAAAACCACATAATAAACAACTTACCGATAAATAAGGATATAATTTTATTCATAGACAAATATCAATTGTTTTCACTAGGGTTCTCTAATAAAAATCAACAAAGTGAAAAAAAATGTCTTTAAAACGAAAAGGCCTTCACTCTAATTATAAAAATAGAGACCATAGATAAAGAAGACTTTATTTTACATTATTTAAGGAATTAGATTTCATATATAACAACAATATCCCAAGAATGTTGCTTTTGAGACTAGTTATATAATCATGTCATTTAACATTACATGAGATCAATTGCCGTCAATTGAACCTTAAAATACCATGTTCTAAATGTCTCATTAGTATGACACATCCTCCTAACCTAGTGGAATGAAAAAATAGTGATGTATTGGGGTCAAATGTTTAGTAAAAAATAAAACAAAATTTCATCTACGGTTTGGTAATTATAATATGTAAATACATGATCATAATAGAAATATTATAATATCATGATATATAATCCAAATTTAAAAGTGATCTTTAAATTAAATCATATATGAAATTAGGGATGCAAATGAAAAACATGGACGAATAATATCTATAACATGACATATAGACATTTAAAATAAACTCTAAATCATTACAGAATAGGATAAAAAGTATAATCCTATAAATTGGGAAAAAACATTATCATTTTGAATGATTAAATTAAGGCTCCACACTATCAATTAAATTTTTTATAATTAACTATAGTGTACTCATTAATACTTATGTAATGGTATTTACCTTTTATCCAATGAGTTAGATGTCTATGAAGGACCACACCCTTTATTAATCTACAGATAATTATGCCATGTAAAAATAAATAATTATTCATATCATAAATAACTCATTTAAATAATATGGGTTTTCTAAAAATTCATAATTAATATTTCGCACTGTTTATATAGAACCAAAAAAAATTTCTTTGGTTCCTTAAAACATCCAAATAAAATCATGCATTAAATTATTTAATATTAAAATATTTGACATCCACAATTATCATCGATTAAATGGAATAATTATGGGTTAAACATGAAACATAACTCCATTGATGGAAGATGATTTTATATATATAGAGGAAAATAATATATAATTTAAAAAAAAGATCATTCTTATAAAAAATTTCAATGATTCAAAACCCATATTTATGATTCACTATTCAAAAAGTCATGTTTTATTAAAAGTGAAAATAACATTAATCAATGTTGATTTGGATTGAAAATTTTTTTACCCAAAAAAAATGTGAATAAAACATTGCAAATATAATGTCTTATAAAAACAATGATCAATAATCTATTGTATAAATCAAATAAATGTGTTTTGTTACTAAGTATCTTACCTTTACATTCGATTTACATGAATGTGATTTCACCTATTTTTTCATAATGATAAACCTATTAAATACCTATCACAAAAATCTATTCATAGGCATTTCTATTTACACTCTATATTGATAATAACAATATTCATGTATTAGATTGTTATAATCTCTTTTTATCAATGGGTATTAATAATGTTTGAAATTTTGAACTAGGTTTGTAATAGAAGTATTGATATTCTGTATTATCCAGAGTATAATTGTTACAAACCATTAAAGGTAATATAATTTATGCTTTATATATGCATATAATATGATAAATCCATAACCTAGGAGTTTTATTCATGTTTAATGAAAAATAAAATTGAAGAAAACTAGTTTCGGGTTATTCTTCGATATTTAGAGATTACATATAATGATCCTTATTTTTTCCCAAAAAAGTATCAAATTATAAGTATTTATTTTATATATATATCATATATAATCATAAAATATAACTAGAAACCAAAAATTAATGTTGTAGTTCAATATGTAATGCATTGTTCTATTAAGGCGGTAGTCCGTGAAAACACATGATTGATGATTTCATTTATAGATGGGGGAAGAAAGTTGAAACATGGTTTATCATTTTAGGAAAATAAATATGATATATATATATATATATAATATTTTTAATTACCATTTTTGACTATCTTTGTTAGGTGGTGTTGAAAACATAATTATATTTCTTCAGGTTGTTGGTTGCTCGCTCATATGCACGATTCAAGTTTTAGTTTTTCATCAAGGAAAATTAAAATTATATAAATTGATTTACCTTTATTATAATAATATTTATTTATAATAAATATTTTTAAAATATAAATTTTAGATAGTTTAATAAAATTAGAGGAAGAATAAGTCCATAAAATGAAATAGAGATTTGAAAGGGGTGGTTTTTAATTTATACCAAACTTCCTGGATTATCTCAAATGAAATGTGGGTTAATCCATTGAGAAAAAGTATTTTGAGAAATAACAATACTCTTTATGGTGTCTATGAATGTATAAATTGTTATGACTAATGTTTTTGTTGAGTATCTAGGTAATTGTGTGAGAGTAATTTAGGACAGTTATTCTCATTTATAGGTGAAATTGGATTTCATTTTTTAAAAATTTCCATTCCTTTTTTATAATAGAAATAACATTCATGGAATGTAACTAAAAATACTAAATCTAATAGAGTGTAAAAGTGATAACATTAAGTACAGCCTACTACAGTCTCTCCTACACATTATATGAACATGTTTTTAGCATTTCCCTCTTGATTAAAACTTTTTACACATTTTTTTTCAGAAATATTACTCGTTTTTAGAAATTTAATTTATCATATATGAAAAAATAATTGTTTCTTATTACATAATATAGAACTAATGATTCCAAAAATTAAATATATTTTATTATATTAATTTTATAAATTAGATAAAAAAATAATTTTAAAATAGTATTTGTATAACGTGTTAAAAATAATTTTCTATAAAACATAACTTTTATTCTACAAATGAAAAATATGGGATAGTAAATTAAATCCTAATGTTTAAAAGTTATAATTTTACAAATATAATATATATTTTTTTATTATAAAAACGTTTTTTTTATTTATATTTTATATTCATATACTAATAATGTCATAAAATTCATGTTGTTTGGATAAATTATATTTTAAACTATTCAACTAAAAATAATTTTCTTTTGAAAAATATATAAACATAATATTATGTAATTAATGAAATGATGATATAATAATGAAAATATTTTTTTCAAATATAAATTCAAATTATTATAAACTAATAATTATAATAAACATACATAATTTTAGGTAAAATTGGTTTTTAATAAAAAATAAATTATTTTTTATATTATTTATTATTATAAAATTAGTGGTAATAATGGATACATCAGACATGGAAAATATAAATTTTATAAAATAATTTTTAGTAATAAAAGAAATTATTACCTTCTTAGACAGAATTATTAAAATAGTATTGAAAGGTGGAGTTATTTTATAATGCAGTTATAATTGTTTTTAACTCTTTGTTAGCCAGTGTTAGGTCCACAAGGCTGAATATCCTGAGAGGGGGGGGGGTGAAATAGGGTATCACTAATTTAAAATTAAAGCCCGTTCTGATCTTGTTTCTCTTTTAAGAAAAACACTTTTCTCTTCCTTTCCTATTACACAATATAAACAGAAAGTAAATCATGCACATGATACCTCAATTTTTACATGGTTCACCCTCACTGGGATACGTACAAGGAGTATACATTGGAAATGTGTTGATGTACCAAATCCACTATATACGCACGGTTATTTATACGGTTCGGGATAAATAACTTCTATTCCCATGCTCACTTCCTTTATAAGTTTTAGGTCATATTACTGCTTTCCCAAGGGTCACACCCTATTTCTCTCTCTGGCTCACTTCCGGTGGAGAGGATCACCTTCTTCTTCTTCCTTTTCTCACTACTCTAGAAAGGATCCACTCATAGTTTGTAGACTTTAATGTATCTTCCTTATCACTAAAGAATGAATCCTATGTTTTTTGTAGTTCCTCTGTTGAAGCTTAAATTTTACCCATAGATGAATCTCTCATTGCACTGACAGTTTCGGGAAAACTTCCAGCTTCCATGTAGCCCTGAACCACTACTGTGAAACAACCTTACTTTGAACCCTACTCTATACCAGTGAAAAATTCTCAGCACGCAAGTCAAAATTGGCACACAATTCCTCCTAAACCACTTGCAAGACACAATATTCTGTAACTCCAAACATGTGTGACACACTTCCATTATTTCCCAAACCACCTTAGGCGAGCACCTATCACCTGGCACGCTACTTCTACTTGTGCAACAACACACCACTTGCGCGACCACCACACCTACGCGACCAGAGCTCTGATTTTTCTAATTGTTGAACTCTTCACTGAATGAGGAGGGGTCAACCTGTATTTATTGGAATTTAGACAACCTTCGTGATGGCATGCATGTCTCCCCTCAGAGCGGAAGTTTCGGTGCGCACGTCTCTGCCGCGCAACCCACTTGCCCGACCAACCCTAAAACTTGTTCGACCCTTCTTTATTTGAAACATTTTGATGATCTGATCTTGAAAAACATATGGCGCACATGTTTCTTCTCTTTTAAGTCAACGACATGCAAGTACCATTTCCAAAACAACTTCTCTCATTTTTTCTATTTTTAGGCGCAAAAAATGGAAAACCCTGGAAAACGATGCCACCTTTTATCTTCTCTTTTTGTATCACCTCCTGATCATCCATTCCTTTGTAGACGTTCTTGAATCAAACATGGATCGTTAACTATATCCCTTGAACTCGACATGCCACAATGAAACCCCCTTTCCCAACAAATTTGTATGTCATGGATTGCGTTTTCAACAATCACAACATAGATGTCCACTTTTTCAACAAACACAATCACCTAAAAATGATTCAATAATACCTTGAGGGATATTAGACCAATAATCTCCCCCAGTGGGATTGTTGAAAACTCTTCCATAAAAAGATACATCGTTAATTATTCATCCACTATTCACCTACTAAGATTCTGATAGCGATCTATGATTTACTCAACACATACTCTAAGCCCACATGGGCAATGCTCGGCGTGAGAAACAAGAGTAAATGAAAAGTTCATCATTGAATCACTTAAATTAAAACACCCATTGTTGACACCAAAATGATACCAATTTTTTGAAATATTTTTACCACATTCCAACACCAATCTTCTGATTTTATCATGATCTTCATCTATAATGATATATATTCTTTGATTGATCACTTCTAGCATCATTTTATTTAAAACTCCCCCTTTTCTTCTCACAGCTCTAACTCTTTTTAGCTTCAAATCCTCCATAGCACTATTTCCTATGTTGTCCAAGCTAAGGGATCGTCTTTAGAACTATTGCTTATGTTTTCCAAGCTAATCTCTAGCTTATAACATTCAACTAGCTTCAAATCCCCCTCTCTGGATGATCCAAATGTATGCTTCTCCCCGTATCTTCCATGATTTCTCAAATATCCACACTGCATCCCCCTTAAACAATCACTATTTTCTCCCCCTTTGTCAACTAACCCAAAGGAAAATCCTTTTCAGTCTGTAATAGGGTATGGAACACATATTAGTACATTAGGGAAAACACATCATACCTCAGGGAGAGGGGGTTTCACATCCACACTCTTCTATGTGCATGGAGTTGACTGGACTCATAGTGCCAACCAATGCCTCTCAAAAGATTATTTGGGTAAGGCCTTTGTCAGAATATCTGCAAATTGTAGATTTATAGGCACGTACTCCAACATCACAAGCCCTTGCTCCACCTTCCCATTAATGAAATGAAATTTGATCTCATTGGGATTTTTCATTGAGTAATGAAGTATATTTTTTCAACGATTGAAAGAACTTGAGTTATCGCACTGGATTTCGATCAGAGACTTCACTAAAACTCCCATATCTTCAAGCTGCTACTTAATTCATAATAACAATGTGCAAGCTTGAGTGGCCACAATATACTCATCTTCTATGGTGCTAAATGAAATGCAATCCTGCTTGTTACATAACCAAGAAATACATAAACCACCAAGATAGAATGCACCTTCCGATGTTGATTTCCTATCATCCGCTGAACCAGCCCAGTCTGTATTTGTATATCCCAATAACGTTGTTTGAGATATGTCATTATATGTCAAGACGAAGTCCATCATGCCCTTTATATACCGAAGTATTATTTTCACTGAAAGAATGTGGATTTCTGTGGGATTACTCTGATATATTTCTTCTTGGCATGTGACAAAAAAATGTAAGGCCTTGTTGTGGACAAGTACAACAAACAAACAATAATTTTCCTGTATTCTTTGATATTAATTGCCATTCCATCCTCATCTTTGGATAAATTCATCCAGGTAGCAACCAGAGTTTTTATATCCATGTAATTTTCCATTCCAAACCGTCTTAAAACATTCTTGGTATATTTTTATTGAGAAATCAATGTTCCATTCCTTACTTGTGTATCCTGTAGACCAAGGAAAAATTTTATCTCTCCAATCATTGATATTTGAAAATATTTTTTAATGAATTTGGATAACTGTCTGCACTGAGCATCATCTGATCCGGCAAATATTATGTCATTGAAATAAACTAACACCATCATACTTTTATCACTATAGTTGCTGAAATAGAAATTGTAATCAACTCCCCCATGATGGAAACCATGATTCATCAAGTTCTGATCAATCCTTGTATACCATGATCTTGGTTCTGGTTTCATCCCATACAATGCCTTCTTCAGTATGTAAACCTTGTTCTCATCCTCATGAATGAGAAAACCATCTGGCTGCTCAATGTACACTTCTTCTTCTAGAACCCCATTCAGAAATGCAGATTTGACGTCCATCTAGAACACATTGAACATTATTTTCACTTCTATGGCTAAAAATAATTTGATTGTCTCCATCCTTGCAACTGGTTCAAATGTTTCATCAACATCAATACCTTCTATTTTGGAATATCCATTGCACACCAGTCATGATTAGTTTCGAATCATTGTGCCGTATTCATTCATATTATTGCGAAAAATCCATTTAGTCCCTATGACGTTCTTATCTGTTGGCCTTGAACCAATCTCCCACCTCTGATTCTTCTCAATCCGGTCTAATTCATCATTCATATCCTGAACCCAGTACTCATCATCAGCTGCATCGGAAAAACATTTTGGCTCCACCTAAGATAAAAATGATGTTTGCTGTGATGATTTCTTTCTTCAAGTCGGAACTAGATCTGTCTAATCACCAATGATATTTTTACTATCAATTTCAGAAAGAATATTTGTCTTCATACTAGAATAATATTTTGTTACCTTTTTCTCATCATAAGTATCTTCTTATGAGTAAGCCTCTTCCACTTCTACTACCCCTGAGTTTATTACCTCCTCATCACTTTTATCCAGAACTTGTTCACTGTGTCATTTTGTATTCTATTCATTTTCGACTATAGTGACATCATTGCTATGAACAATTTTTCCCAGCCTTTTGTTGAAGCATTTATAAGCATTTCTTTTCCCTGAGTATCCAAGGAATATTCCCTCATGTCCTCGTGACTCAAACTTCCTATGATTTTTTTTGAGAATGAAGAACTTAAATCCATAGATTAAAAAGTATTTAAACATTGTCTTTTTACCATAACAAATTTCATACTAAGTCTTCCCTTCCTTCGGACACAACAGAGACCTATTCAAAATATAGACCGATGTCAAAACCTCTTCATTCCAAAATTTCTCTGGTAGGACCTTTTCAATAAGCATCATTCTAGCCATGTTTCTGATGATCTAATTTCACTTTTCAACCACTCCATTATGTTGGGAAGTTCTCACTGATGAATCTTGATTCCTTATTGCATGTTTCTGAAGATAGTATTCAACTTGACTGTATGTGAATTATGTACCGTTATCAGTACGAAACATCAGAATTTTATGTCCAAGAATCCTTTCTGATTCCCTCATATACTGATTTATGCAAATGAACACCTTTGTCTTATGGGTAATGACAAATACCCAACCCATTACGCTATAATCATCAATGAAAAGGATATAGTACCTTTTCCTATTTATATCTCGTGGTGAGATAGGTCAACATACATCATCACACACCAATTCAAGCACTCTGGTTGATTTATGTTCCTTTGTCTTTTATGTCATTCTGATGATCTTCCTTTGTTGGAAAGTATCAGATGTATGAGTACGATCACGTGATAGTTTTGGAAGGTCTCTAGTAGCATCACACATTACTATATCTTCCATGGATGGTTGGAATAGATGACCATGTCGCTTATTTCACAGCTAGTTTTCTTCTTCTCTGGATAAAAGGCATGTGTCTTCTTCCCCACTTACATGGAAATTATTTCCCTTTGTCCTTTTTCCTTGTAGAACAATTGATCAATCTTTTACTTTCATAACACACATCTTCTTGGTAAATTGGATAGAGTTCCTAGAGTCACATAGTTTACTGACACTTAGCATGTTATTACAAATCCCCTCTACTACCAAGACATCAGCACGTCTCATTTATTTCCCCCCAAATTTAGCCTTTCCAGAACCTATAATCTTAAGCCCTTCATTGTTCCCAAACTTGAAAACTTTGTATTTGTCATATATTATGACTATAATTAGATCATTGTTTACTATCTTATGGGATGTGAAACCACTATCAAGGATCCATACTCCTGAATGACTTGAAGCTTTAAGGGAAATTTACACAACTACTGCCTTCTTATCATTATTCTTTTTTATCCTTGTCTTTGACTTCACATATGGTGTGTGATGGAGAATTGGATCTTCTTAAGAGTGTGATGGACCAACTTCTTCTTGTAGAGTTGCAAATCGATTTTGTGTTTTCATCTCACATGATGATTCCCTAACTTTCTACTAGTGACTACTCTAGTTTTACATTGGCACATTTCTTTGTGTGATTGATGTGCAGTATCTAGCCATATGCCGAAATCCTCCACACCAAAAAAATGACCTTAAAATGATGTTCTATAATATAGAGCTATGTTTGGCTGCCAATATTGTTCTTGTTCCCTTAGGTTTCACTTGGCTATTTTACACACATTTTTTGAGTGTCCCATCATTCCACAACATTAGCACCTAATTTGGGGATCATTCATGTGTGTCACTTCACTAAGAATTTCCCCTTCAGATCTCTGAATATACTAATTTTTCTTTGTACCCAAACCATCCTTCAATCTCAGGATATGTGCTTGTTGTCTGACTTCAATTTTATCAGATTTTAGTTTATGATTAATCCTTGATTCAGCCTTAACATCTGAGCTCAATTGCAACTTATATCCTGCTGAACTAATAGGCTTCTCATTCATATTTTATGTCATCTGAATGACCTACTTTTCTGATATTTCATTGGAGGTCAAATTTTTCTCTTGATCCTTCATTTTTCATTGTAGAATAAGCACTTCTTCTTCAAGATCTTCGATACAATTCACATGATATTTCACTTTTCTATTCAAGCCATCGATCTCTCTTTACTGTTCATAAATATTGAGCTTATACTCACAAACTGATTTTGAGTTCTCTGGTGTTGATAACATGAGTTTCTAAATTTCTTCCCTAAACTCAGACTTCTCTTCTTCCTGTAGCTGCATATAGAGTTTGGAATCCCGAACAACATTGTTAGCTTTCATTGTCTTGGATCTCCAAACGTCAATCTCCTCAAGAGCAACCTCTAACTTAGCCTTCATATATATTCTTCCTTCTACCTCTTATTCTTCATTATAACCTTCAGTTTTTTTATTCTTTCGAAAACTATCGATGGCTGCCACCATAGAATTTTCTCCATGATCTTTTCAATTTTCAATATCCTCCACCTCTTCAACCTCAGACTCATATCAATTGTCTATTTCTTGTGATAGAAGATTCTTCTTCTTGAAGAAATTTCTCTTGAACTGTTTCTTCCCGTTCACACTGGATGAAGATCTCTTCTTGGGAATTTCAACTTCTTCATCATCATTTTCTTCTTGAAACTATTTGGGGCACCTTATGACAAGATAACCAACTTATTCAATCTAATGCAAGCATGTCGAAGTTTTACTTTGAACTTTCCTTTTCCTCTTTGATGATTTGAGGAGAGGAATGACATTAACTCATCTATTTCTCCATCCTCCTGAGAATCTTCAATGGTGAGCTTATTCATGGCCTTAAATGCCACCTCTTTGTATTTCCCCTTTTCCACGTCATCGTTATCATCACTTCTCATTTAATATGGAACAAGGGTGCGATGCAGGTTATCCAATGTCAGAACTTTCGGGACATTATCATAAAACAAAAAGAATCTTTCGGATTGAACCGAGGTGGATGTTTTCTTAGGATGCACTTCACAGTTTTTATATCTTCAATAACTTCTCCAAGACCTCTCATGTCCTCCAATAAAACATTTATCCTATCAAATAATGCATCAATATATTCATTAGGGTTCGTTCTCAGATCTTCGTACTTGTTCGACAGGACTTGAAACTTTTCCTCTCTGACCTTTTTATCCCCTTCATATATATTCAATAACTTTTCCCACATAGCATGTGACATTTTTCAAGACATAACCTATGTATATATAGGATTGGATAAGGCTCCCCCTAAGGCATTGATTGATTTGGAATCAGCATCCAACTCTCTAAGCTCAGTTTCTGATAATGCACCACTATTAATATCACCTGTTATTCCATGCATTGCTGCTGTGTATACATCCATTCAAAAAGATCGGAAGTAGTGATGCATTCGATTCATCCATGGCTGAAAATTGTTCCCGTCAAATATCGGGATTACTTTATGATGGGTGACCTCAATTGAGAGATGGACTATTATCTACCTTCCATATGATACCAATTCCTAGGTCCACAAGGCTGAATACCCTGGGGGGTGAATCTGGGTATCAGTAACATAAAATTAAAGCCAGTTCTGATCTTGTTTCACTATTATGAAAATCACTCTTCTCTCTCTTTCTCATTTCACAATATAATCAGAAAGTAAATCATGCACATGACAATGTAATTTTTACTTGGTTCACCCTCTCTGGGATATGTCCAAGAGCATAGATAAACAATGTGCCGATGTACCAAATCCACTATAAGCACAATGCTATTTATAAGGTTCGGGATAGATCACTTATATTCCCATGATCACTACTTTTACAAGGTTTAGGGTCTGCTCACAGCTTTCTGAAGGGTCACTCCCAGTTTCTCTCTTTCTGGCTCACTACCGATGGAGAGGATCACCTTCTTCCTCTTCCATTGCTCACTGCTCTGGAAAGGATCCACTCACAGTTTATAGACATGTATGTATTGTCATTATTACTAATAACTGTATCCTCCATTGTATGTAGATGCTCTACTGAAGTCCATCTTTCACCCATAGATGAATATCTCTATGCACAAAGGGTATCTGGAAATTTTACAGCTTCCACGTAGCCCTGTACCACTGCCGTGAAAAAACATTACTTAGCACCCTTCTCTATGTCTGGCACAAGTCTCAGTGAGCAAGTCAAAATTGTCGCACATGTTCTCCTCATACACATGCACAACACATGATTTCACAACTCCAAACCTGCATGACACACTTCCTTTCTCGCACCAACCACCTTAGGCGTGCAACTATCACCTAGCGCGTAACTTCTACTTGCGTGACCACACACTACTTGCGCGACCACCACAACTGTGCAACGAGATCTCTGATTTTTCTAATTGTTGAACTCCTCAACGAATGAGAATGGGTTGACCTATATTTATAGGCATTTGGACACCCTGCGCGACGACATGCAAGTGTCCCCTTGGCGCAAAAATTTAGGCACGGAAGTCTTTGTCGCGCAAACCACTTGGGCGACCAACCCTAAAACTTGCACGACCCTTCTTCCATTGCCAAATTTTAATGTTCTGATCATGAAAATCATATGGCGCGCATGTTTCCTCTCCTTCAATTCAATGGCGTGCAAGTCCCTTTTCCAAAACCATTTTTTCGATTTATTGATTTTCAGGACAAATTTTTTTTGGCTAACACTTGAAAACGATGCCACCTTGTATCTTCTCTTTTTGTACCGCCTCCAGATCATCCATTCCTTTTTCAACATTATTGAATAAAACATGGATCATTAACCACAGCCCCTGAACACAACATGACACTAAGAAATCACCTTTGTCAACAAATTTCTATGTCATGGTTTTCTTTGTCAACAATCACAACATAGATGTCATCTTTGTCCAGAAACACAATCATCTCAAAAATGCTTCCATGATACCTTGAGAGATTTTTCCCCAACAGCCAGAAATGTTGAAAAAAGCAGTAAAAGGGTACCTTATTTCATAATGTGGTAAAATTTGGCCATATAATTTAAAAACCTTTTTTAATTAATTTTTTATAGTCCATTTTGATTCAGTGTTTTTTGTGGATAGAGCTAATTACTACATTATATAATTAAGAAAGAATATTTTATAGAATATCAGGTTGTTACATTAATATTTTTTTTCATGTTCATAATTTAAATATTTTATCACCAAGGATTAAGAGTCCACATTCATATTAAAAAAATTAATGTTCTACATTTATTGTAGTCCTTTTAGTGTTCTATATTCAAAATGTCTGATATTTAATTATATTGTCATGCATTTCGATTGATAAATAGAGTTTAATTATATAATTTTATTAATTATAACATTTCTCTACATTTTAAACATCACCATAGGATAATGAACCAATAATATGAAACATTATAATGAATTTATATTGATTTAGTTTACATAGTATCATAGATTACCATTTTGGTTTCCCATTATTATAGATAAAAAAATAATATTATCTATTATTTTTCTAGAATTTGATCATTTATGAAAAAATATATATAAGATATGTTTTTTTATAAAATTAAATACGATTGATATGTGTCTAACACCAAAATAAAAGAAACAGTTTCTCTTTCAAAGTGTGATTTAGTTGTGAGTATTTATTTATAAACATGTGAAATGATAGAAAGTATTGATATTTTTTGTTTGAGTATTCTTAGTTCATAAAAAAGTAGATTCTAGTAAATTTTAGTCATTATGTTAAAAAATTTATTAGAATAAAACACAATAAAACATAATTCAATAAAATTTAATTTGTTTAAATAAATTTTTCATGTGATAAAGAATCGTAAGATTTTACTTTTCCAATTCGTATTATTTCTATCCCTCATATTTAAATGATATTATTTTCTATTAATATGGTTAACTATTTTTTCTTTATAGGGAAATTGGGAACTAAATCATGAAATTGAGGTGGTGATAGGATATTTAAATAATAAAAACTTATTTATTTCACCTTTTTATATGAATTATTTTATTGTTTAAAAATTTTCCATTTTTTTCATTAATATGATTTAATAAATGATGTATTGTAATCAAGGAAGACACCTTATGGTGTGAATGTTTTCATCTCATGTTTATAACTCTTCTATGATAATGGATTTTCAGAATATAATCCAGAAATGTCTTTTTTCTATAAAAATTATATGAATTTATGTTATATATGATATAGATTATCTCTATTATTATAGATATCAAATCAATTTCTATGATAGGGAAATAAGATTACATATAAAAAATAATACATGCCCAAATAAAAATTAAAGGATGATTATGACCTTCATTTTGAAAATATATGTGTTTTTTCCCATAGAGGTGTCAAGTCTTGCCCTATAAGGATATTCTCATTATATGAAAATATATGTGTTTTTTCCCACAGAGGTGTCATGTCTTACCCCATATCATATATTTGTGTTTTCAATTGAACATATAAATGGTACAATACTTATATCAAGGATTCCATATAGAATAGCCTCTTTGAATTATATAAATCTAAAATGAAATTTATATACATAATTGATAATGGTATTTTACAACCAACCACTTCACTATGGGGTTCAAAAGTCTTATTTCATAAAATGAATAAAAATTCAACAAATATATACTTTAATTATCACAATCTAAATGGGATCCTAATCAATAATTATTTTTTACACTATATTGATGCCATTTTTGATTAAATTCATGGGTTTCCATACATTTTGAGGATGGATATTATATTTTGATATTACCAACAATGGATGAAAGTATAATATATATCTTATTTAGCCATCTGTATAAGATATACACACTATAAATTCATTCTGATTCATTTAGTATTTATAAATACCTCAACTATCTTCATGGATATAATAACAATTTTCATTAGAGATTAATTTGTTAAATTTACGGTTTCCATTAAATATGATATTCTAATATATTATAAGATCATAAAAATATATGAATATCGGTTGTTGATTTTTCTATACAACAAAATGAGGGATAAATTATATTCATAATTTTATAATTGTGAATATTAGATGTAGTAAATATCTATATATAGTCATGTAATCACAATAAAGGGTATAAATGTGGATATTATAATTATTGTATTGATTGAATAATCTCTTAGCCCTGAAATTATAATGCATATCCTGTAACACCCAATGATTTTATATATACATATTTATTAACAAAAAATTATGTTTTCGATAACTTGATTTACACATAGCCTGGAGTCTCTATAGACTGTCATATAAGCAACATATATATCATATTTATGAAATTAAATGTTTTGAATAGTAACAACCACATTAGGGAAAATATATATAATGGTTTTAAATAATTAAAATATATATTATATTGAATAATTAATAAATAATCAATTTTTACCAAATCTATTTTATGAATCAAGAATTTGTTTTCTCAAATTTATTTTTAATTATAATTTTCACAATAACATTATAAATAATTTCTATCATTTATAGGAATATTATCTGATTAAATAAACTTTATTTCATATATCAACATATCATGGTTTTTTAGGGATATTTTTTCGGATTTTTCAGAAAATATTTTTTTATTAAATAGTAAAAAATAATTTTTATACAATTATTCATATATATAAAATTAAATGAAACATTATTTATGGAATTATATATTTAATTAATAAAATAATAAATTTAATATAAATAATATTATTAGTTACATAGGAATCAACATTATACATGGTTTCACAATAAGATTATTTTGTGTCTTTAGAGCACATTTTTCTAAAAAATATTTTTATCTTCACAAGGTGTTCTTATCATTGAAAATTAAATTAATCTAAATTTTTAAATTATTTTAAGTATATATATATGTATTATATATTTAATCTAGAACTTTTTTTAATCATTTGTTGTTGTTTTCAAGGAATTAATTGAAAATAAATTATGTTTTATGATTAAATATTTTTTTTTCTGAAATAAGATATCATTGTGGTTTGAATTACAATATTAAATAAAATTAATAAACTAATAGAAAATTAAAATGGAAAAAATCATTCCATATTTTTTACATAATAAGTAATATAATTTAATATTTAAACATAATTTTTGTCACATCTAATAAAAAACATAGTAAAATATTATTACCATTGTTATCGTTATTATTGGTATGCCTGGTGGTGTTAAACTATAATATAAGGGTATAATTTTAACCCAAATATATATAATTATTAATTTAAAAATATATACCACTCTTATATTATAATAAATCAGAATACATGTCTATTTGGATCCAATTTTGTAATATATCGACCATTTTTGAGACATCTCATACTCAGTTTCATATATTCTAATACACTCATTTCAATTATATGATTGTTAGGTCCTTTTTTGTGGTCGAATTAAGTGAATTTGTTTAATTTTAATACCATTTAGGTTATGGATAGTTGTCACATGGTTAGAGAAAACCCAATAGATATCTCTAGAAAACCATGATCCCCATTTTGAGCTACTAGAGGGGGTGCATGGTTTGATGTAATCATGAGGACATCCCCTGAAACCATTCCCCCATGGAGATAATGTTTTATCATATTTTTCACAAAGTTTTCCAATTTATTCATCAACCGTTTGAAAAATGTGCACACCAGATTGTATGGGCTCAGGGTTTGAGTACATGGTGTTTCTAACTAGGTGGCCCGTCTAAGAATATAGTCCCATAGTCTTTGCAACCTATAAATTATTAATTAAAAATTCTTAAACACCGGGTTTATACCCTTGAAAACCCCTAATGATCCTAATATGGTTTCATTGTCTCTTTTATTCTCTAGAGATGATTATGGGGATCAATAAACTACTTTTGTTGTGTATTGATTATTCAGTGTAAAAAATCAACCTCTCTCTAGTACGTGGTCTATTCCTTTTTTATATTCATTTTTCTTATATATTTCTCACCCTTTAGAGAGGAATTAATTTTTACATAGTTTATGATTTATATCTATGTTTTAATTGAACATATTTCATTTTATATTGATCATATTTTTTGATCCTAGAACATCTTCACCATTGTGATATCTGTCTCTATACCTTGAAATTTTAATTAATTTTTGGAAAGAATTCATCAATGACCCCTTGTGTGATTTTATATATTATGATACATATAGACTTTATGGATTTATCTCATAATTAATTTTATCATTACATTATATGCTCAAGAATTTTTATTTGTTAAAAATCTCTTAATGTGTCATCTTGGTATGTTTCGGGTGTTTCTGTGTTTCTTAACAAATCTAGTTGATCACGAATGTGCATGGATTGGGTTTTCCAAAGAATTTTTTTTATGGTGTCATAGTTTCCCAGTGTTTCTTTATATTTGGGGTCTCAAAACCGGGAGTTTGGTTTATAGAAAAAGATGATTTCTTCATAGGGGAACTTAGTTTATAGACCATGAATTCCAGTTCATGGAATACAAATGGTGGTATACAGAACATAGATGGGAATCAGTGAAGGAAGGTAATCGCAAAGTGCGGGATAGAGATCGTGTACTGGAGTGGCTCGCAGGGAAGGAATGAAGAATAAGGAAAGCATGCCATGCATTGAAGGAATGTTGTACGCAAGATTTCTAGTTGTTCAGGAAAATGTCTCATTGATTTGAGAAACCACTAAAGGGAATTGTTCATTAAAAGGTGACGGTGATTTTGGCCACCACATTATAAGAGAGGTGGTACTAAGACTACGTAGGGAGGAACTGTTTGTGGGAGGAAGTGGTACACTATGAAGGTTATACCGCATTAAAGATTTAGTAAATCCCAAATTAAAAGATTTTTCAGATCTGTTTTCTTATATATGGAGCACGGAACCCATCAATATGTTGAGTAAATTAAATTAGAGAAGATCATCACTCTAGGAAATTGGTGAACAATGAAGGAAGTTGTCTAGGGATAATTCCATGATGGGTGAATATTTTCACATGAAAGAAATTCTAGTGAAGGATTTTT
Organism: Viscum album; assembly: GCA_963277665.1. Lineage (NCBI taxonomy): Eukaryota > Viridiplantae > Streptophyta > Magnoliopsida > Santalales > Viscaceae > Viscum > Viscum album. The sequence goes on from OY728126.1 coordinate 994,754,662, forward strand.
CAGAGGCAGTCTTGCCTGCAAAAGAAAAATGATTCAATGAAATAATGGTCATCTTTAGAGAAAGAAATAACCTCTAAAAGTAGGGTGTTATGTGGAAGCAGTACACAGAGGTATTTTGTGGAGTTAGTACATGAAAGGGGTATTCAACAGAACAAGAAGATTCATTCTACAGGAGAAGTAATACGCAAATGAGAAGTGGTATGCAGAGTTGGTTATAGTTCACGAAAGAGGAAATCATCATAGAATACCTACTAATTAGTATGCGAGGAAGCATGGTGGTATGTGGAGGAATCATGGTGGTTCACGGAGGACTCATGGAAGCTTGAAAAATCAATAAATCAGTTTATGAAATATATTTCATCTAACATAACAATATACAGAAAAGTGGAGTTCATCTACAAGTGTCACGTAACATCCAAATATAAACCATATATAGTTGAGGATTTGTGAATTCGTGAAAATTAAGGGACCTAAATTCGAAAATATTTGAGTGGATTCATTCCATGTACAATGAGTAAATGAAGAGGAAGACAATGATCTTTCCAACCAGTAGTGAGCCATAGGAAGAGACATAGAGAGTGACCCATGGAAATGATGTGAGAAAACCCTAATTCTTGTAAATCGAGTGATCTTGGGAATTCAAGATATACTCTGAACCTTTTAATTGGTAGTGTGATTTAGTGGATTTGAAACATCAGCACATCACTCTTGTATGATCCTTAGATGTATCCCAGTGAGGGTGAACCATGTAAAAAATGATGTGTCTGAACATGATTTCATTTCTATGCATATATTAAAATTGGAGAAAGGGAGAAGTGTGTTTTGTTTAATTATGAAACAATATTTGAATGTGAATTAGGTTTAATCATTAATACCCTGATTCACCCCTAGGGTATTTGATGTAGTGGAGCTAACAATTTTTTATTAAATTTGAAGACTGAATTGAATCCCTATAATTTTGAGAGACCCTTCTTAGATACTATTGGATCCATTGGATATTATGCCACTAGGATTGATGGTCACCGAAGGGGGTGTTCCAATTGCTTGAAAATAAAGGAAGTGAACTGTAGAAATGGAAAATAGTGGGTTTATTGGATTTCACTAAATCATTTTTTCCATGGTTTTCCAATGCGATATAAAGGGTTGTTTGGTATAACATGAAATGATAAATGTATTCTATTGAAATTTATTATAAATGAATTAATGGGGGATTTTCCATGGTTTTTATGTTAGATGTAATGAATAATGGTTATAATTTATGGTTTAAATGGTGAATCATCATGATAAGGACTAATAAGAAGGGAAAGTCCATGGGGCGTTAGTCGAGTGGTACCCACTGGTTGTACCCCTCCCACTCCATGGGAGATGGCATAGGACTGTGTCTCACGATGCTCGAACACTGTTTGTATTATGAATAGGGATATTCAAAGCCATTTCTTAGCTAGGGAATGTGGCACACACTTGGGTTGGTGGGGCCCCCCTCTGGGAGTCGGTGTTAGCAACACACGTTATGCACATGAGAATCAGCCCAGTTGGTGAGGACTCCATAAGTGAATCCAAGATACCCTGGATGAAATCCAGGAAATGGATAATTTTTGGCACTATATCAGTACTATAAAAGTTTATTGTAGCAGTACTGTAGCAGGAACTGTGTATAATTGTATGAGGTGCTGTAGCGATAACTGTAGAAGGAACTGTTTGGCACTGTAGTAGCCGAAAATATTCCACTGTTTGAGACTTTGGCCACCTATTTGGTCCCTGAGTCCTTTATGAACTTCGAGACACCCTGGTATAGGGTTAGTAAAGACATTGGGCCACCTCAAGGCCTTCAGGACACCTTAAATGAATATGCAAACCAGACAACCTACAAGGAACAAGCTTTAGAAGAAGGATGAGAAAGGAGCTTTCACCATAGAAAAAGCGAAACAGATTGCAAGAAAGAGAGGATATGGCACCTGCTATTAGGAAAAGCCTGTGTATCCACAGTAAAACCTAGTCGAAAAGCCATGCGAAGGTGGAGTGAAGATTTAACGATGAATATGTTTTGGAGGATCAGTTCTATGTAGTCAATCTGGGTTTCATGTAATGTTTAGAATCCTATGGGAAATGAATTCTCTAAGGCCTATGGGCGATGTAATACTTACACCTACGAGCCTTATAAGGGTTCCACCTCACCACATGAAATGAGAATTATCAAAAATCAATAAAAAATGTAGGCCTTTGTTCCATTGGAGACTAATAATAAGGACAATGATGTTGAACCATGAAGTTTATATTTATTTTTTAAATATGATATTTGGGTTTCTGATTGATTCTCCTCATATGTTGGTGGACAGATAGTTTCTCTAAGACCTAATGCATTCATTCTAATTTTTTCTGGATTAATATCCAAGTACCTGAGATAGTGATGCTGGAATGATTCTATATGTATATGTGATAATAGTACCTAGACTAATGCTCCAATATACTGAAATTGAATTTGAATTAAGTTGATTACTGAAATACCATGAAATAAAAATATTTAAAATCCCTTTAGTGTATGTATTAGACTCCATCAAGGGCCGAAAAAGGTATGTTTTTCTTGGGGTTCACTATTACCCCAAGGGAAAATGTTGTTACAAAAATAGTAAATAACATAAAACCTTTATTTTTTTAATTTTTTCTTTTTTTATTTATACAAGAACATACACTTTTATAGATTGGATAATAATGTAGATGTTGTTGGTGGCTTCCTACTGAGTATTAATCAGACTAAACTATGACCTCCAATTTGAACCCTAGTAGACATCATGTTTTCCTTTCAATATATAGGTATTATCCCTACATTAGACGGATGATTTGGTATTGAGTATGAAGCATGGATGGAGGAACCATATAATTCGTCAGGACCTACATAAGAGTTTCCAATGTGTCTTTATTTTGGTTTTCCCTTAAAAACATGAGACATATAAGGAATGACATTTTTACATCATTGGTTTATGTACATTTCCCATGTTTTTGGATTCTTCATGCGATTCTTGGTCATTATTGGTTATTTATAATAATTATAATTGTTTCATTATTTTCTTATTTTATCGAATGCTGATTTCATTTATAGATATTGTATAGTACCTCTATGTGATTTGTTAAATCCTCATTACTAATAAGATGCCTCTTGAATATGGGTAGATTCACTTATGGTCATGTTACATATCATCTTGGGGAACCTTTAATGTGTACCCATGGTTAGGATGATACATAATTTGAATCAGAAGTGTTTTTATATTGGTTCATTTCATAATTTGTAAAGTATGAATTGAGACTAGGATGAGTTATTCATTGGCCATGTGCTCATTCATGGGAGTGGTTAACCCATGTACAAGGGAATACCAAATTTTCTTGGGAATTAATTTTTTTATTAATGTTTTTCATTATAGTTGAATGGTATTTTCCTTGGGTGATGTAATTTTTCATTGATTAGATTGTTTTCATAGATTTTACTCAGGCCCTATAATAGAATAATAATTTTTTATGAATTCTTCATCCTAGGAAACAAGGAATACATTTTGAATGCATCATTTTAGATATTCATTGATAAGTATGTTATAAGTGAGTTGTGTAATAAGAAATTGATTTAATTTTTTGAGTAATTTAAAATAAATTTTTCATAATAATGAAATTATAATGGTGAAAAGATGTTAAATGTGTTAACTTTATTTGTAATAAATGATTCCTAATGGGGATCCTATAAATAATAATGTTTTTAACATGTTTTAGACATGTAAAAATTTAATAATTGTTGATGGTTGTGATAGTACCATGGTTGTGACCATGGACCAGTGTATTTGGGTTAAATTGTTATGGAAATTATTGATTGTTTCTTTTTTATATGTGTATATTATGTCTTGTGTATCTCAAGAAGGGTTTTTGACATTAAAGATACATTCCTTTATAGATATAGTTAATGGTATGCTTTTGGGAGGACATTTTCTAAGAATTCACCTAAAAAAGTAGGACAAGAGGCCGTGATTGTTCTAGGTGACGGGGAAGAAGAGAATTTATGTGAGAACATCACTCATTTTTTGATGATCATAGAAGGATAACTATGATGAATTATATATAATATGTATGAGAAATCATGGTCTTCCAATTGCATAACACTTTGATTTTCACTACTGATGGTGGACATGAGCCATATGACTTTTAGATTGAGTCTACCTAGACCATCATGGATCATTTAAAGAATCCTATGGATAAAAGAGTCAAATTTTCATCTTATATGTTATGAGGACATAGAAAGATACGGTGGGATATTCATGTTTAAGATGATAAAAAAACCCAAAGGTTTTAAAAATAAAATAAAATTCATGAAACATTATTATACGTAGATAGTTAGAACTATCCTTTAAAAATAATTTTTTTACTACAAAGATTTGAATTTCAAAAAAATGGGCTTCTACAGTTCTGATCAGTAAGTTATTTAGAGTCGGATAGGACCAAGATATTTTTTGGTGAATAGTAACATACTCTTTTGAATAGTAATATGAGCCTAATGAATAGTAAATTATATTATTATTTTATTTTCTTAAGGATTTATGATAATGACATCTAGATAAGTCTTTTGAGGTGATAAAAAATGAGTTATAGTTTTAAAATTATTATTTTAGAATAGATTATGATTTTATTTGAAATTAAAATTAATAAAATTTAGATAATAATTTGTTAAAAATTCAGTTCATTTTTGAATTCTACTCGTCGAAAAATGATTAGGGTGACTTTTTTGGATTTTCCTGAAATTCTTGAATTTTTGTTGAAGAGTAAAATATAATAAATAATAATAAAATCTAAATACGTGTTTTACAACATTATAGGTGATTAAAGGCTGATGTATTCCCACTTGGTTCGACCAAACATACAAATATTACTATTTGGAGTCACATGATTCAAGACTATGCACAGTCTTGAGAAAAATTATGAAAATAATGATTAAAATAATGAAAAATCCCTCCTCTCCACCACTATAAATAAATCCTTCATTCCCCTCTTCCTCTCACACCTATAACTCCTTGATCATTATTTATGTTCTATTATATCCACTTCCCATGTCTCATCTCCACATTCATGACCTGTTGATCTCACAAAATAACTAAATCCAAAGTTCTAAGGGAGAATCTCATTTATAAGAGGTCAAGAGGTGACAATCCTCTTTGTTTTTCATGGTGTTTTCTTTTCAATTCCATTATTTTCATATACTCTCTTCCCCTCCCCTTATCATAGAGTTTTGAAATCTCCATAATCATATATATTTTTTATTTTATCATGTTCAGGTAAAAAAATTCACCATCTTTCTCCCTCTGTACTCCCTCTTATTCTATAAATAAAAACACCATTGGCGATGTATCGATTTACCAAAATCATGGACGATGTGTTTTAAATTTCAATTACATCCTTAAAATCTGATAATAAACCCCATTTAATTGTTTAAATAAAATTTATATTTTATTATTTAACCTATTTTATGTTTTAGATTGAACTTTTATTCATGACATTGAATTATTTGATGAAACAAATTCATGATTATGGATGAGAAACCCAAAATGATCTAAAAAAATATCATTAATGTATTATCTAATGGTATATCATCCAATATGATAAAAAATGATTTATTGTATCATTATATATTTTGAAAACATATAAATATAATTTCATTACTCTTCTATAATTTCATTTCCATATGATATGTAAATCAAATACAAATGGGCCATGGAAACCATTTAAAGAACGCACCCAAAACAATGGAAGGAACAATAGTCCTAACAAATAAAGGGTGAAATGATGAAATTAAATGATCATATAAGGTATTATAACCATGAATATGTTTCTAGAAGATATTAATAACAAACTATTTATCATTATACAGGAGGTTTAAATAGCTGTGAAGTGAGGAAAACTCGAGGTAATGGAATTTATAATCCAATTTTCATTCCTTGGGTTAACCATCTACTTAATTAATTGGGTAGTTTGAAGATCATTTATGTGATTAATATTTTTTATATTATGTTGTATTTTGTTTATTTATAGTGTATATACATATTTCATTCATTCTATTGATTCTCATATCAATTATATGATATTAGTAGGGAGATTTTATTTTAAAATCATCTTTTACAAAATTCAAAAGCATAGTTTTAAAGAAATTGTTCATGTTGTATGATTATGATATGGTTCATGGTAATTGATTATGATTAAGGGTGGGACCGATATCTCCCTCCAATTTATTTTATATGTGTATGTTTCGACGTAGGATGTACGGTTACTCCAAGTGCAACTTTGATGTTTACATAATAAGGTAGTCGTGAGGGATACATTGTAAGGTAGCCATGGGGGTTATAGATTATAAGGTATCTGAGAGGGTTAAAAATATGTGAAAATAATTCCCCAATATACCTTCATGGTTCTATTTATGTTCTAAATGTTTTCATTAAATCTAATGTTTCACAATGTATGTTTATATGGGTGATAAATATGAATTTTTGAAAATTATTTAATACGTTACAAGTATTCATAGAGTAATTTTTTCTTTCGTTCATTTTATATCCCTTAAAAAGATTATTGCACTCATCCCAAGATTTTGAAATATATTCCTAGGTTATAAGTATGTGAAAGACAATGAATTAAGGGATGTTAAATGTATTGCTGATTTTTCAATGAAAACAAGTTTTATATGAAAAATTTCTATTTTGGAAGAAATGGATACTGATTTTGGGGTATCTACAAAGTATAAATGTAGAATGTTATGTAAGTGTTACATCTCAATTCTCTTAAACTCTAAACTTGAAAACACCCTCAATGTGAACAGTTGCATGTTCTTGAATAAAATTCAAGATTATTTAATATTATAAGGCTATGTTTTAATAGTTTGTATCATAGGATGATTTAGATAAATTTAGGGGTTATGGTGATTTTAAAATAATAACATGAATGAATATTTCTCTTTGGTAAATTTTAAATGTTATATAATTTAATGTTTACCATGTTTATTCAACTAAGATATGTTTTCTCATAATGGTTTTTGGTAGATAAACCAGATATGCTGATATAGAAAGGCACATATATAATGATATCCTTCCAAATCTGCAGCCCATAATGATTGGGATTGGAACTGAGCAGTTTGTGCCAGTAATGGATCACTTAACAAAGACAATAAATGGCAGTGGCATCTATTCAAGAGAATAAATATAACTATGACAATGGAAAATGAAGATAGTGTGACATCTTGTGATGTAACACCCTCTTTCTTTGAATGGATCTTCTAACCCAGTAGTGGCTGAAGGATTGATTAATGCTCTTGAAAAGATATTCAATGATATGGTATGTTTAGATAATAAAAAGTTATGTCTTTCCATTTATCATTTTTAAGGTGTAGTATATCAGTGTTGTTCAGTGGTCAAAATTATCAGGGATAAAAAAAGATTGATTCTATTGAGTGGGATGAATTTATATGTTTTTTCATGAAAAAGATTTTCCTATAGGGGTATGAATTTAGATGGAGATGAAATTCATTCAATAGTTTCCACAGAGGAATATTAAATTGATGTGTATGAAGAAAACTTCACCAGATTAGTGAGGTATTCTCCGAATCATATTCTGAAACATGAATGATAAATAAACCACTTTTACCTAGTATTAAATCCATAGTATTAAAGGGATTTGGCCTCTCGAGAATTTAAATGATATGGTCAAAATTTCTAATGTACTGAGAGGGTATATATGGAGTTTTATAATGGTCAATTTATCTTTTATAACATGGAGAAGAAGTGGTCTAGATGTAAAGTGTGGCAAGAAGCATCTTGGGTAACGAGTTAACAAAAATAGGAAGTGTTTTCAATGTCATATGTTTGGAAATATGGCCCGAGATTTTATTGAAAATTTTCCTATGAATCATCTTGATAATAAAATTATTTGGTATTTTAAATTTTGTGTGATGAGTCATTATGAAAATTTCTTCCCAAAAAGATATCCAAATGATGCAATGATTCTAGACTCTAAGAAGAATGGTGTAGTGAGAAACATTGTGACTATGCCAGTAGATATAAAACCATCCAATTATGCTGCATATGGTACCTTGTTTATTTAATCCGATTTTTCTAATGTTTTATTGGATACAGGGTCTACACATTCTGTTATTTCTGTGGAATTTTTTTCTAAATTGGAAATATAAACTAAAAATGAGACCAAAAATTAATGTTAAAATAGTAGGAGTGATCTTATAGAAACGAATAATTATAATAATATTAATATTGTGATATATACAAAAACCTTATCTATAGACTGTATAGTTTTTTTCACATTAGTGTTTGATGTCATTGTGGGATTGGATTTTCATTCATTTTACTAAGCTAAGATTGATTGTAGAGGTAAAGATGTTTTTTTTTTCAGAAATCATTTTAGTTTGTATACATGAAAAAACCCATATAATTGATAACATATTCGGAAGCGGAGAAACTTTTGATACATGAAAATGTATTTAATATTTCACATATTGTTTAAAATAAAATAATTAGTAAGATTAATGATGTACAAGTGGGAAATAAATACATTGATGTTCTTCCTGACAAGTTACTGGGTTTCATACATGAATAGGATGTCGAATCCACAATTTACGTAGTTTTTTTATGGTAAAAAATTTTCAAAACCCTAATACCAAATGGCTTATATGGAATTTATTGAATTAAAAAAATCAGTATCATGAGTATCCTGATAAAGGATTCAGTGTTCCTAGCACTTCACCAATGGGTGCACCTGTTTTGTTAATTAAAATGAAAGATGTTTACTTGTGACATTACATTGATTATAGATCCTTTAATAAAATAACAGTTAAAAAATGTATTCTTTTCCTCGTATTGATTACGGGTTTGATCCTCTCCAGGGATCTCTATACACTTACAAGATTGAATTGAGATATGGATACCACCAGCTGAAGGTGAAGGATGATGACATCCCAAAAAAAATCATACTAGATACAAGAATTTGGAATTTATTTATTTACTATTTTGGTTAACTAATGAACCTATTGTATTCATGAATCTTATGAATAGAATATTTCATGAGTTCTTTGATAATATTGTAGTTGTGTTTATTGATGAATTTTTGATATTTTAAAAATGTAAAATGATAATGAAAAATAATCTAAGGTCTATTTTTCAAACCTTAATGGAAAATAAACTATATGGGAAATTCTGAAAGTGTTATTTTTGTTGAAATTTATTTTTTTCTTAAGAACATTATAAATAAATATGGAGTAACAGTTGAACCTTCCTAAACAAAAGTGGTTTATGAATGGCCAAAGCCGATAAATGTTATAGTGATTTGTAGTGTCCCTCTATTATTAGGTTATTACCGATAGTTTGTTAAAATATTTCCATGGTATTATATCCTTATATCTTAGTTAACATTAAAATGGGTTGAATTTTATTGGATAGACGAATGTGAGGTTTTTTTGAATTGAATAATAAATTAGTGAAAGAACTATTTTTGGCCTTTCTTTCCCAAAATCGTCAGTTTTTTCATCATCAATGATGCTTCCTTGATGGTAGTTCTTTATGTTTTGATGAATAATGACTTGGTAATTTCAATGCTTCAAGACAACTAAAACATCATATTTTAAATTAACCCACACATTATTTTGAATATGGAAGTTGTTATTTTTTTATTTCAAAATTTGGAGGCATCATTTATATGGTTCAAAATGTCATATATATACTGACCATACAACAATGAAGTATATATACACTCAGAAGGAATTAAACATGGGGTAGAGAAGATGGATTGAATTGATAATGATTTATTATTTCTATGTCAATTACCATACATAAAAATAATACAAATTAGATGAGGCATTGAGTTGAAAAGATCATGCATCATTAGCCCTATAATGTTTGGAACATGATCCATTATTTATTAATTTGAAGAATTTAGGCATAGAAGTCATTGGTGTTAGAAATACTACTTTTTGGTTTTAGGATTCAGTGAATTCATTGTTATTAGGCATAATAAAAAAATAAAAAAAGGATTCCTTTGAGCTACAAAAATACTTCAATTGGATAATTTGGGTAATGTCTCTATAATTTGACTATGTTAACGATTGTGTTTCATGATTTGGTAAAACATTTTGTGTACCCTATGATTACTAGATAAAGAGAAAATTGTTCTGTGAAGCTCTTAGTTCTCTATTTTCAGTTACTCATTGAATTACTAGGATGTAAATACTATTCTGGGAGTATTACTGGTGGGATGGAATGAAAAACGATATTGTTGATTTTACAATGAAATGCTTGACATGACAACAATTAAAAGTTGAGCAGTAGATAATAAAGGGGATGTTTCATTCATTTAATGTGCCATAATATAAATGGGATAATATATCAATGGAATTCATTTTTTTACTACCAATGACTTCTCGAGGTAATAATTCAATTTGGGTTATTATTTTCTGAATGACTAAATCTATAGATTTCATCCCTATTTGAGATAAAATATCATTGGATCGGGTTTCTCAACTATTCCTCAAAGATATTTTCATGTTTCATGGAGTGCCTTTTTCTATTATATTTTACTGGGATCTAATGTTCACTTCTAATTTTTTAAAGGGCCTTCAGATGTTGTTATGCAAAGAATTAAAATTCAATACAACATTTCTTCGTTAATTAGAAGGGAATTCAAAATGAATGATTAATACATTGGAGGATATGATTTGAGCTTACTCAATAGGCTACCAGGGAAGTAGGGATTGACATATTTATTTCATTGGGTTTTCATAATGTAACAGTTTTCATTCTTGTATATTGAGGTTACATTTTGAGGGAGTGTTTGGGAAGCGGTGGTGAACTCAAGATTTCTGGGAAGATGTCAGGGGAATGAAGTTGATGGGATCATAATTACTATAAGAAGTGGATTAGATAGTTAAGATGATCCAAAAACACTTGAGGATAGCTTAGAGAAGGAAGAAATGTTTTGCAGACAACATGAGGAAATACTTTTCTTTTATGGAACGTGATCATGATTTTCTTAGAATATCACCATGCAAACATATTATGAATTTTGATAATAAATGAATTCTCATTCCCATGTTCAATGGATCATATGATATTCTAGAGTAGGTTGGACTACTTGCCTACCGAGTAGCTTTGACTCCGAGTTTATCTCAGGTACTCAATTTTTTTAATGTCTCGATGTTGAAAATGTATGTGCCAAATTCATCTCATGTCATAAGTCCAAAAATTGTTAATATAGAAGAGACTGTTTCTTATGAAAAGAAACCTATTTAGATTCTGGATTGTATAGAACATGTATTTTGGAATAAGGTAATCCACTATGTATTGGTTTTTTGGAGAAAATACATGGTTGATGATGTATCAAGGGAATCTAAAAATGTTCTAAAGGAATGGTACCGTCGCTTGTCTAATATGTAAATAATATTGGTTGGATGTAATTTCCAAAATGTTGGGACAATTTAACAGCCCATGAATTTAAAAATAAATTGAAATTAATGAATATTTTTTTACTGTATATATTTATAACTAGCCTTTAATCATAATTTTTCCACTTTAATGATTTTAATTTCAAATAACGGTTATCTACAGTTTTGATCAGTAAGTTATTTGGAGTCTGATAGAACCAACTTTTTTTTCATTAATAGTAATATACCCATAAAAATATTAATATTAATAGTAATATAACCCTAATGAATAGTAAATTTTATTATTATTTTATTTTATTAAGTCTTAATGATATTTACATCTTGATTAGGTTTTTTGGGTGTTAAAAAATGTGTTATGGTTTATAAAAAATATATCTGAATAAATTATGATTTTATTTAACAATTAAATTTATAATTTTTAGAATATTATTTTCAAAAAATGGTGATAATTTTTTAATTTTACACGTCAAAAAATGTTTAGGGTGATTTTTTAAAAGTTCTTTGAAATTCATGAATTTTTTATGAATAGTAAAATACGATAATTTACGATAAATGATAAATACTTTTTTCTACAAAATAGGTGATGAATGGTTGATATAAGCCAACATGTTTCAAAATAACATTAAAATATTTCTATATGGGGTTATATGAATCAATAGTGTTCCTAATATTGTGAAAAATATATTAAAATAATGATTAAAATAATGTAAAATCCCTCCTCTCTTCCACTATAAATACAACCCTCATTTCCCCCTTCCTCTGACAACTCTCAAGCCTTGAGAATTTTTTTATTTCTTCCAAATACCCCCAATGAAGTTTCCCATGTCCAATATCAATTGGTCTCACAAAAATTCCTAAATAATAGTCCTTAAAAAGGATCTCAAGGTGAAGATATCAAGATGCAAGAATTATCTTCCCTTTTCATGTGACTTATTTTCCATTATTTTATTTTCTTATACTATTTTACAACCTCATTTCTATAGGATTTATGAAATATAAATAATCATATATATTCTATATGTAATCATGATCATGAAAAAAATTTATCAACTTTCTTACTCTCCCCTATATCTTATTCTAAAATTAAAATCACAGTCCACGGTGAGCCGATTTAAAAAAATCATGGACGATTTGTTTGAAATTTATATAACATCCTTACAAAAAGATCATAAAACCCATTTAATAGATGATAAAGAATTTGAATTATATGATGTAACATATTTTATGTTCTGTAATGAACATCTATTCATGAAATTAAATTATAGAATGAAACAAGTTCGTGATTATTGAGAAACTACCATAAATAATCTAAACAAATATCATTAATGATTTATCTAATGACATGTCATAATACATGATACAAAATAATTTATGGTATCATTATATGTTTTGTAAACATATTAATATTCTTTCATTCCAATTTCATTGTTTCATTTCCATATGACATGAAAATCAAATACAAACCGGTTAGAGAAATCATGTAACATACAAACCCAAAACAAAGAAAGGAACAAAAAAATAACAATTAAACTGTGAAATTATGTAATAAAATGATTATATAAGGTATTATAAACATTAAAAATATTCTTTATGATATTAAAAAAATATTTTAACCATAATAAAATAGGTTTAAACAAGTCTGAAATAAGAAAAACTCATTATAAGGGAATTCTTAACCCAATTTCCATTTTTTTAACATTCTACTTCATTAAAATATTAATTTTAAGGTCTTTTATGAGATAAATATTTGTTTATATTATGTTTTATTATGTGTACTTATAATTTATACACCTATTAATTTCATTATTTTTATTCTCATATCAATTATAAGATATTATTAAGGTGATTTTCTATTACAATCATATTTTGAAATTCTGTTTTACAAAATAAAAAAATGTTTTTATGATATTATTCATGTTTTATAATTATGTTCTAGTTGTTGGGAATTGTATATTATTATAGGTGGGATCTATATTTCCCACCAATTTAATGCGTATGAGTATGTTGTAGTTTGGTCGTTTGGTTCTCTATGTGTAATTATTATGGTTATATAGTAAGGTAGTCATGAGGGTTACATTGTAAGGTAGTTGTTATGGTAACCTGTTATAAGGCAGTCAAAAGGTTTACAAGATTATTTAAGTAATTACACAATATATGTTTATGGTTATATTTATGTTCTATATATTTCTTGAAAATCTCATGGAAATATCATGTTTCACAATGTAAGATTATATGGGTGACAAATATCACTTTTTGAAAATGATTTCCCATGTTATAAGTATCCATGGACTAATGTTTTCTTTCCTATATTTTATATCATTTAAATATATTTTTGAGAAAATCACAAGATTTTAAATTATTTTCATAGTTAATAAGGATTTGTAAGATAATTAAGGAATCCCAGTTCAGTGTATTGAATAATTTTTCAAAGAAAACTTGTTTTATTTGAAAAGTTTTCTATTTTGGATGAAATTTGTACTGTTACTGGTGTATCTACGCTGTATAAATTTGGAATGTTATGTACGTGTCATATCCCAACTACCAAAAACACTAAAATTGAAAAGACCTTCATTATGAAAGTAAGCATGTTCTTGACTAATATTAAAGATTATGTAATATAATACAGTAGTGTCCTTATAGTTGGTATCAAAATATGGTTTAAATAACATTAGGGGTTAGGATGATGTTAAAATAATACCATGAATTATTATTTATTTATATTTAATTTTAAATGTTATATAATTTTAAGGTTACAGTGTTTCTTAAACTATGATTATTATGTTCAGAATTTTTTTTGGCAAAAGATCCTGGGAAGCAGATGTAGAGAGGCACTGAAAGAACGATATCCTTATGAAGTTGCAACCCGAAAAGGTAGGGATTTGAACCAAGAATTTTGTGCCAATAATTTCTCATCTAACATAGGAAGTAAATGGCTATAAAATCCATGAAATAGAACAAGCATAACTACTAAATAATAACATGGTGATAGTGGAAGACTTTATTTGGAAACACCCTCCCACTTTCAATGGATCTTCTGATCTAGTAGTTTCTGTAGGATTTATTAAAGCGCTTGAAAAGAAATATGATGATATGAAATGTTAAGATAATCAATAGGATATCCTTTCCTTTTATCCTTTTGAAGTTTTTGTAGATCAGTGGTGGTCAGTGATCAAAATTATCAGGTATAGAAAAGAGATTGATGTCATACAGTGAGACAAATTTAAATGTTTGTTCCTAAAAAAATATGGCCCTATAGTGGTGAAACATTGAATGGATATGAAATACATTAATTGAAGACAAATTAGGATGATTCAATGGATGTATATGAAGAAACATTCCCCAAAATGGTGAGGTATCCTCCAAATCATGTTCTAGATATTGACTGCAAAATCAACCACTTTTACTCATGATTAAAGCTAATGTATCGAAGTGCATTGGACTCCTTTGAATTAAAATGTTATGAGAATAAGGTCTGATATATTGAGATGGTATAGATAGTGTTTTCTAATGATCACATTCTCTTTTACAACAAGGAGAAGAAAAGTTTCTTATGGAAATTGATGGGTAAGAATCAATCAATGAAATCCGATGTTATGAAATTTCTGTTTTTGAATGTGAAAAGTGTGGAAAGAAACACCATGGGGAATGATTTACCAAAATTGGGATTTTTTTTCAATGTTTTATGGTTATAAATATGGAACTATATTGAAATGAAAATGATCCTAAGACTAATCATAATAAGAAATATTTTATGTGTTTTAAATATGGTGAGATGGGTCATAATGAAAATTTCTGCCCAAAGAGAGATACAAATGATGCAAAGAAGCCTTTCTATAAGTAAAAAGGAGTAGTGAGATCCTTAGTCACTACTCTAGTATACTTAATTCCATCTAATTAATTTGTATCTGAAACCTTTTTTATTTACTCTGATTTTCCTATGTTATGATTAATACAGCGTCTACACATTCTCTAATTTTTTATGATTTTCCTAGAAAATAGAAAATATCACCTAAAAAATTGAGAACAAAGCATATTGCTAAAACAGTAGTGGATAATTTTATAGCAAAGTGGAATTATTAGAATCTTTCTATTTTTGTCTATGAAAATACCTTAACATCAAACCTTATTGTTTATTCCTTTGTAGAGTTTAATTCCATTCTGGGATTCGATTCGATTTCTATTTTATTTACTACGATTGACTATAAAGATAAAGAATTTGTTTTTCGTAAAGATTTTTAGTTTTTATACAAGAATCATACCATATAATTAGAAAAATATCAGGATGCTAAAAAACTATTGATACATGAAAATGAATGTTATCTTTCTTATATTGTTGAAAATAAGGGATTTTTTTAGATTAATGATGTTCTAGAGAGGAATGAATACCTCAATGTTCATCCTGATGAGTTTCCAGGTGTTATACCAAAATGGAAAGTCGAATTCTCAATTTACGTAGTTCCTTATACTCTGTGAATTTATAAACCCCCCCATATAAAATGGCTCATATGGAACTTTTTGAATTGAAAAATCAGTTGCATGAGTTGTTTGATATATACATCATTGGTCCTAGCCCTTCAC
The DNA here is from genome assembly GCA_963277665.1 of Viscum album. Classification (NCBI taxonomy): domain Eukaryota; kingdom Viridiplantae; phylum Streptophyta; class Magnoliopsida; order Santalales; family Viscaceae; genus Viscum; species Viscum album. Next base: position 994,770,698 of record OY728126.1, read on the forward strand.
CATGGGGTTCGCCTATTTTTTTCATTAAAAATAAGAAAGGTTCCATGAGACTTTTCATTGATTATAGATCCTTGAGTAACATCACTATTAAAAACAAGTATCCTTTTCCTCATATCGATGACTTTTCGATCAGCATTAGGAAGCTGAATACTTTTACAATATTGAATTGAGATCCGAATACAATCAGCTGATGGTGACGGATGGGGACATCCCAAAATCTGCATTTCTTACTAGATATGGGAATTAGCAATTTTTTTTATACTATTTAGCTTAAAAAATACAACTGATGTATTCATGGATCTTATGAATAAAATATTTCAGGTGTTCATGGATATGTTTGTAGTTGTGTTCATTGATGAGATTTTGATATTTTAAAAATGGAAAGAGTAGCATAAACAACATCTAAGGGTTGTTTTAAAAAACATAATGGAAAATAAACTATATGGTAAATTCATCAAGTGTAATTTTTTGTTGCAACGTAATTCTTTTCCATGGAACATTGTAAATAAAGATGGAATAACAATAGTCGCTTCTAAAACAAAAGTGATTGATGAATGGAAAAAGCCTAGAAATGATACCAAGATTTGTAGTTTTCTTGGATTTGTAGGTTATTACCCAATGTATTGTTAAAATATTTTAACGGTTATCTAGCCTGCTAACCATGTTAAAACAAAAAGTAGATAAATTTAATTAGATAGAAGAATGTGAAATTTGTTTTTATAAACTAAAGAAGAAATTGGTGAATGCCCTAGTTTTATCTTTGCCATACCAAAATGGTTTGTTTTTCCTCTACAGTGATGCTTCCTTGAAGATACTTGGTTGTGTTTTGATAAAAAATGAATAGGTAATTTATTATGCTTCAATACAACTAAAAACTCATGGGATAAATTATCCCACACATTATTTGGAAATAGAAGATGTTTTTTTTCATCGAAAATTTGGAGGAATCATTTATGTGGAACTAAATGTCAAATATATATTTGGACCATATAGGTATGATGTATATATTCACTCAAGAGGAATTAAACATGAGGCACAGAAGATGGCTTGAACTGATAATGATTTATGATTGCATGATCAATTACCATCTAGAAATAGAAAACAAAATGGAGGAGGCCTTGAGTAGAAAACATCATTCATTTTTTCCATGTTATGTTTTTAACTAGAGAACTTGATTAATTATTTGAGGAATTTTGGATTAGATGTTTTTGGGGTAAGAAATAAGTTTGTTTTGTTTCAGGATTCAGCGCCGTCATCATTATCAGATAGAATGAAGCAATCATAGAAGGAAGCTTGTGAGCTAAATAAATATTCATTGGTAAAAATGGGTAATTTTACAAATTTTAAGTTTGATACTAATTTTTTTTATGATTTGGTTAAAGGTTTTGTGTGCCTCGTGATATGTAGTTGAAAAAATAATTGTTGTGTGAAGCTCATAGTTCTCTATTTTCATATCATCCTTTCAGTACTAAGATATATAAGGAACATTGGAAGTATTACTGGTGGGATGGAATAAAAAGTGATGTTACTGAATTTACCATGAAATGATCGACTTGTCAACAGGTTAAAGTAGAGAGAAAGTTGCAAAAGGGGGTGTTTCTTCCTTTTCATGTTCCATAGTGGAAATGAGAGAATATATCAATGGTATTAATTGTGGGACTACCACATACTTCTCCTGGTTATAGTGCAATTTTGGTTGTTGTTGATAGATTGATAAAATATGTACATTTATTCCCTATTTAAGATACTATTTCTGTGGATTAGATTTTTTGACTATACCACAAAGAGATTTACGGGTTATTTGGTGTGCCTCTTTCCATTGTATCTAACCGGGATCCCGGGTTCCCTTATAATTTTTTAAATGGCCATTAGAAGTCATTGGGAACATAATTAAATTTCCACACATCTTTTCATCCTCAATCAGATGGGCAGTCAGATCTAAGAATTCTAACATTGGAAGATATTCTTAGAGCATACTCAATAGACTATCAGGGAAGTTGGGAACGACATATTTCTTTACTCAGGTTTTATTATCAGAACAGTTTTTAGTCCAGTATATTGATGTCACATTTTTAGGAAGTGTTTGGGAAGTATTGTCGAACTCCATATTTCTATAATGATGTTGGGGAAAGGAATTTTATGGGTACATAATTACAAGATAAAGTTGAAGAGAATGTGAAGATGATCCAAAAACACACGAGGAAAACTCAGACCAGGCAGAAAATTTATGCAGACAATAAGAGGAATGTCTTCTCTTTTATAGTATGTGATAATGTTTTTCATAGAATGTCACCATGGAAAATTGTTATGTGGTTTGTTATGAAATGAAAGCTAATTCCACGGTTCATTGGTCCTTAGGAAATTCTGGAGGATGTTGGACCAGTGACCTAAGAAGTAGCCTTGCCTCATTGTTTATCCTAGGAACTCAATGTTTTTCATGTTTCGATGGTTGGAATGTATGTGCCAGATTCATCTCATATCTTATGGCTAGAAATAGTTCATCTTGAAGAGACCATTTTTTATGATGAGGAACCTATTTAGATTCTGGATTGGAGAGAACATCTATTTTAGAATAATTTAATCCACCTGGTAATGGTTTTTTCGAGAAACCACATAGTTGATGAAGCAACATGTGATTCTAAAAATGGTATAAGGGAAATGTGTCATCACTTGCTTAATAATTAAATAAATTACAGGGACACAATTTATAGAAGTATGGGATAATGTGACACCCCATGGTTTTAAAAATAAATTTAAATTCATGGAACAATGTTTTACGTAGATAGTTATAACTATCCTTTGAACATAATTTTTCCACTTCTATGATTTGAATTTCAAATAATGGTTTTCTACGATTGTGATAAGTATGTTTTTCGGAGTCTGATAGAACCAAATTTTTTTTGTGGATTGTAACATACCATTATAAATAGTAATATTAATAGTAAAATGACCCTAATGAATAATAAATTGTATTTTTATTTTTTCCTTATGGCATTAATATAATAACATCTTGATTTTTTTCATGGTGTTAAAAAAAGATGTTTTTGTTTTAAAATTATTATTTTTTTAATATATTATGACTTTATTTAAAACGTAAAATAAAAATATTTAGAAAATTATTTTAAAAAAGTGGAATTAATTTTTGAATTCTACATGTTGAGAAATGGTTAGGGTGATTTTGTTTTGGGATTTTTCAAACATTCTTGAATTTTTTATGAAATATAAAATATGATAAATTACAATAAATGATAAATACGTTGTTAATGCATCATAGATGATGAAAGGATAATGTAATCCCACTTGAATCTAATTCACATGAAAATATTACTATTTAGGGTGACATGAATCAAGACTATTCGTAGACTTGAGAAAAAAATTTAAAATAATGATAAAAATAATATAAAATCCCTCCTCTTCTTCGCTATAAATACCACCATAATTACCCTCTTCCTCTCACACCTCTCCGGCCTAGATAATTGCCTAAGTTCATCCAAATCCATTTTCCAAAGAACTATCCCAAATCCAATTTTTTCTGGTCTCACCAAAAGTCCAAAACCAAAGGCATAAAGGAGGATCTCAAGGAGAAGAGATCAAGAGGTAAGAATATTTTTCCTGTTTCATGTGTTTTAATTTCCATTGAATTCTTTTATTATACTCTCTTCGTATCCCCCTTATCCAAGAGGTATTAAATACACATAATAATTTATATTCTATATGTTATCATGTTCATGAAATAAAATTTATCATCTTTTTTACTCTCCTATCCCTCTAATTCAAAAAATAAAATCACACCCCCCCCGATGGGTCGATTTACTAAAATTGTGGACGATGTGTTTGAAATTTCCATAACATTGTTAAATATGATCATAAAACCCTTTTAATGGTCGAAAAAATGTAAATTTTATTTCTTTAACCTATTATTTCAAAAAGGAATCTATATCTATTCATGAAATTTAATTATATAATGAAAAAAGTTCATGATTATCTAGAAACCACAAAAATGATTCAATGAAATATCATTAATGTTTTATCTAATGATATGCCATCATATATGATAAAAAATCATTTATGATATCATTGTTCATTTTTTAGACTTATTAACATCATTTCATTACACTTTCATAATTTCGTTTTCATATTACTTGAAAATCAAATTCAAACTGGCCATTCAAATCTTGTAAAGAACGCACCCAAAACAATGGAAGGAATAAAATACAAATAATTAAAGTATAAATTATATAATTAAATGATTATATAAATTATTAAGAACATTAATTTGTTTTCAGAAGATATTAATAATATACTTTTAACCATTATACATGAGGTTTAAATTTTTTTGAAATAAGACAAACCTGATTTAAGGGAATTCTTAACCCAATTTATATTCATTTGGTTAACCTTATACATCACTAATTGTAACACCCGAGATTTTATGAGAAATATTTTTCTTTTATGAATCTTTCACTACCCACTACTCTAGATTTCATTTCTTTAGACGCAATAGAAACCTTCCTCGATAGCACGTGTTGTATGCAATATTGTGTTTCACTAAACAATGATATGTTATTAAAGTTTTATATAAACTAGCTATTATGAATAGTAATAGCCAAATTTTTTAATTATATATATTTTATATTTCAAAATGGACTTCATTTTTGGAATTGGAATATCGAAATTACCCTCAGGTGAATTTTTGGTATTTTTCTGAAAACTTTCAATTTTTTATGAATAATGATAACACTAGGTTACAATTTAAAAACCAACTTTTTATTTAAATAACTATTTATATTATTTAAATTTATTTTAGATAAAAATTGATACTTAATACCTATATAAGGTCAATGTAATTAATTGGAGCCATTTTATAATAATGTAAGATATATAAAAATTTTATTGAAGTTTTCACCGTCTTTTACCCACCTTCAAGGAGAATTTGGAAATTTACATATTACATAATTTTACCTCTTCTATGAGTGGAATTTCAAAAATCTGAGAGACATAGTTAATATCAAGGAATAAATGTGGTTCAATAAGATAAAAATAATTTTTGGTGAATAGTAACTTTTTACTTTGTTTACCACGTTTAAAATTATATAGGGTAATTAAGGGTAAAAATGATATTATTATTACCCTAACACATGTCCTAATTATATTGGATAAGTTTAATTCGACCAAAAACAACCTCAGGAATAAAATATCACCATTTAGGACCACTTGGATTTGATTAGGACATTTATTATTATTTTATTTAATGAAGAGTTATAATAGTTAAAATTAATGTTTAATAACTAAAACATTTTTAAATTAGAGTAATACATAAGATAATTTCAAATAGAAATATTAATTAGAAGGCTAAAAAAATTTCCTAAATAGTTAAATTCTATTTATAATTTTTAGAAATTAAATATTTTAATTTATTTATGACACAATGATGATGCATGAATTACCTTATTAATGATATATTAACAAAATTGATATTATAAATTCCCAAATAAATGTTAATTGTGATTTTTATTAATTACACTAATTTTATAGGTTAATATGACATGTTATTATCGATTTAATTAACTATTTTATAACGAATAATGCTGTTATGATTTTCACAAAAGTCAATTACCAAATAGTGTCAAAATTGACATTAAATAGTTTTTCAAACAATTTTTATATTATTAATTATTATTTTATTCTTAAAAATCTACGTATCAGCCAAATGACTTAGATATGGTTACATGTATTAATAATTAACAACATGAGGTTCGTTTTTATTGTTATAGTAAGTTTATCAAACCATATAGTTTAAGAAAACATGAAGACACGGTAAAAGTAAAATTATTTAATATAAAGATAAATCTAAATGATAAGGTTAAAATAGTAACCTAAACTATTATAAACTCTATTGGATGGGATTATTTAAACCCATCCCCACCTAAGATTCAAAATAAATCAATTTTGAGCTATTAAAAACCAAATATGAATTTATAATAAAATAATATTTTATGTTTTTTCTATGGTTCCCTCTCCTCCCTTATAAAAGGGAACCTCATCACTGTCCTCCTCACACCACATTGATACTTCAAGCTCGGAAAACCCCTGCCAATTTCTATTCTCCACATCCCAAGAAACATCCTAGAGGTCCTGGTCTTCATCAATGACCATATTTAGTGCCCAAAGAGGAGGTTTCAAAGAGGCGTGTCGAAGAAGAGGTAATGTCCGTTACCGATTCTTTCAACTTTATTTGTTCTTCTACTTATTATTCTTAAGTTGTTTCATTATTAAGTAATAAAATAAGTTTCAATCATATACAGATATGTTATTATAAATATTAAATAACACTATTCCACCTTTTATCCATCCTACGGAAAACGAAATAACTGTGTGTGCGTACATACATAATATCATCTTCCCGCCGTGGTGTAATCAGTTTTCCACCACCACATTATGTGGATGGGTATAATGGTGTAAATAATAACTATATATGATTATTGTAAATTGATATTGATTCTAAAATAATATACATACACTTCAATACAATTCCATTATCTGGGGAACGATTTCATCGCTCGTGTGCACGTACGGCCTACCGTCTCAACGATGTGACATGCCTAGTTCAACATGATCTTCATTGAATATTTATTATATAAATGAATTGAAGTAATAAATATGATATATATTACACTAATACCATTTTGGAAATGAGGTATCTATATCCTAAAAAAATAATAAGAATTTATTCGACAAAACACGCATAAGAACAAAAAGCAATAAACACCCAAATAACAAGTATCTATGAAATATTACTAATAAGAAGCTTAGATATGACCATATATGATATCATAAAAATGAGTAAGTTTCTGGAATAAGTCAATATCATAATTTAAATCATTATATAGGAGTTTCGGACACATACGATGAAAATATGACCTAAGGTAAGGGAAAATCTCACAATCTCATTTTTATCCAAGATTGTTTATACTTCAGAATTTACTGGGGAACATTTAGCATCCACATACATGATTCCTCAATATGTAATATTATATCTATCCGAATATAATTTTTTAAATCAAATTTTACCCATTGGTGAGTTTTTAGTAAAAGATATGAAAGGAATCATTTTTCATTTTTAGTACAAGGTACTTTTTAACTTTTCCATCCAAAGTATGAGAAGAATATTTTTTTAACTTATATGGCCTGAATGGACTTTTAGAACATTATTTCCATGAGGCATCCATTAAAAGTATTCAAGTTTAATTTTAATCAACTTCTTTTAATTTAAAATTTTATGACATTTTAAGAAAGGAAAAATGTTTTTGAAGTATAAAGGATATTTTCCTCAAGAATGGAGTTCAAGTGTTTTATCAAAATTATATTCCATCTATGATAATATGGGGTTATGTTTCACTCCCTATTTTTACATTAATTTGTTTAAGTTATGATGGGATTATTTCTATGATGTTCTTTTATGGATTTTGTTATGATGGAATGATGTTTAAGAATCCCATTTTTATTACATGGCTTATGCCATGATGTATGATTTATGATCTTGTGGCACACATAAGAATGGTATCATTTTGAGATGGGTGAGACCTATATATCCCACCAACGCATTGGGTAATGATTTATATCTCATGATATAGACATGGATGGAATGGATGGTTAATTCGGTTCAGTGATATATGACTGAAAAGAGATGTGAACTCGGTTCAGAAATGGACTTTTTCAGCTATGATAGTCTTGGAAACGAGTCTTGGCTACTAAGAAATTATTCTCTATGATTATGTGTGTATGCCACAAATTTTCATGTTTTATGTTATGATTATTGGGATTACATTTCACTAAAATGATTTATCCCATGTTATGATATTATGATCTCTTTTGCAGGTTAAGATTTCCAAAATGTTATTATCTTATGAATATGATGTGATTGATATTTATTTTGATTACACTTACTGAGCATTTAAGCTCACCCTTTTGTATGATTTCATTCCCCAGGTCAGGAAGAGGATTATTAAGTAGGATATGCCAAAAGGGATTCTAGATATGATGAAATAAATTAGAGAAAATTTAGATGCTTTATGAACCGGTTGTTTATGTTTCCCAGTTTCTAAAGACACTACACCTATACGGTACTTTCATGGTTTTGTTATATGTTTTAATAATTATGCTTCAATTCTGAAGTAATAACAATGTATGTAATGTATGGGTCGTTATGGTTAGTATTAGAGAAAAGGTATAATCAACCATTGAAAACTAGGGTATGAAATCCTTAGTAAGAACCCAAAGGATATATCTAAGAATAGAACACAATCATAGTGTTTTAGAAATGGCCATGAACAACCTATCATAAGAACTTATGTCTGAAATTTTATTCTTGATTTTTTGGTTTTCTTATTATAATTAGTGTTTCTCATACTATTATTCGTGGTTTTAGTCAACTGCTGGATCCCGAAGAAACCATGTTAATGCTGAATGTGATGGATAACACTATGATTGTCCCCCCGAGCAACCAAATGTTATGGGAGATGGAATGAAAATTATTTTAGCCATGCTCACACAACATTCTCAAGATATGAATCATGCAGGACTTCCAAACGAGCAAAGGAAGGAGCAACATTCTATTAAATCATTCAGGAGGTAGCGTCCACCCTCATTCAGTGGGTCTACTTTTCCATTAGTTGATGAACATTGGATCAGTATGACTAAAAAGATATTTTTAGTTCTTCAATGTTATGAACATGATAATGTCATCTTAGAAGTATATCGTTTGGAAGGTGAAGCTAATAAATGGTTGAATCTTATCAAGAATATGAGGCCAAGAGATGAAATTGAGTCTATGGAATGGGAAGAGTTCAAGAAATTATTTTTCAATAAGTGCATCCCTCTTATTCTTTGAACAAAGATGGATAAGGAGTTTATTGAACTGAAGAAAAAGGATGATGAATCTGTTGGTACCTACGATGAACATTTTACAAGACTTGCAATGAACGCTTCTGGGATTATTATCCAACATGAGAGTAAGATTGATCGATTCTTTAGTGACTTAAAACCAAGTCTTCGAAGGGTGTTATCCATAAGGGACTTCAATAGATATGAGGAAATTGTTTGATGTTCTCTCAAGGTTGAGATGGATATTTTAGTAACCCATCAGTCATATGCGTTTGATAAGAAGAGGAAAATGGAACTCAAATGGAAATATAAAGACCACACTGAAAATAAGATGAGTTTTCCCTTATGCTCAATGTGTGGAATGAAATAAAGAGTGAGTTGTCTTAATGGGACAAGCAAAATTTTTAAATGTGGAAAATAAGGTCATCGTGCATTTGAATTCCGCAATGATGGGAAGAAGATGTCTAGTGATGCGAACAAAGAAAAGGCTACACAAAATGCACCTCCTACACTTCAATGTTACAAGTGAAAGGAAATGGGGCATTATGCTATTAAATTCCCTAATCCAAGGGTTATTGATGATGATCAACGTCAAAAAACACTTAAGGATAAATACAATGGAATGTGGCATGAAATTTCTATCAGTGATGATGAGTATGATAATGAAGTGGTGAAACATACACTTACCATCCACTCTAATGTATCAAATCTTATATTTGATTCTGGATACACCCAATATTTTATTTCTGAAGAATTTTTTGAGGGTGTAAATGCATTACCTCAACAATTAGATGTTGAGTTAGCTGTGACAACCCCTAATGGCACAACAGTCACACCAAAAGTATATAATTCCACTCCGATTGAAGTTTGTGGGATAGTGCTTCCTGAAAATCTTGTGATTCTTCCTATAATGGAATTTGATGTGATTCTTGTCCTGGATTGGATTTCTTTATATGGATCTCATATCAATTGCCAATGAATTGAAGTCAAATTTCATATTCCAGATCAATCTATGATCATCTATAGATGCAAGGATGAACATAACCTTCCAGTGGAAATTTCATCCATATTATGGTTCTGGATTCCAATAAATGAAGGTTATTTATCTCAAATGGATGGTGAGAAACTAACGATTAAGAATATTCCCATTTTATGAGATTTTGATAGTGTCTTTCCAGAGGAATTTCCATGAATTCCACCAAATTCTGAGGTTGAATTTTCAATTGAACTCCTACCGAGTGTTATGCCCATTTCATAGACACCTTATAGAATGGCCACAATTGAGTTGCATGAATTGAAGAAGCAACTTCAAGAGAATCTTGATAAGGTATTATTAAACCTAGTGCATCACCTTGGGGAGCACATGTTCTCTTTGTAATGAATAAAAATGGATAAATGAGACTCTGCATTGATTATTAAGAACTTAACAAGATCACTATCAAGAACAAATATCCTCTTCCATGCATTGATGAATTATTTGACCATATATGTGGAGCTTAATACCTTTCCAAGATTTATCTTCATTCAGGGTATCATCAATTAAGGGTCAAAAGGGAGGATATTCCAAAGATGACATTCCGTACAAGGTATGGACACTATGAATTTATAGTGATGCGATTTGGTCTTATTAATGCCCCTACTATCTTCTTGGATCTAATGAATAGAGTCTTTAGAGACTATCTTGATCAGTTATTGGTATTCTTTATAGACAATATTCATGTCTATTCAAAGAGCAAGGAAGAACATGAATATCACTTGAGAATTGTATTGAAGTCCCTGAGAAAAGAGAATCTTTTTGCCAAATTTACCAAATGTAAATTTTGGCTTCAAAAAGATTCATTTTTGGGTCACATAATCTCAAAAAAGGGGATATCTATTTATCCCGTAAAAATAGAGGTTATCGAAAGATGGTCGAGACCAACAACAGTTACTGAGATCTGATGATTTCTCAGTTTGGCTGGATAATATCTTCGTTTTGTGAATGATTTTTCTTGATTATCTAATCCACACACCAGGTTGACTTGAAAAGGATTTGTGTTCATTTGGACGGAGGAGTGTGAAGAGAATTTCAATGAGTTAATAAGAAGGTTATCCAGTGCACCTGTGCTCACACTGCCTTGTAGTGGAGAAAAGGTTTGTGATCTATAGTGATGCATCCATGATGGGAATGGGGTGTGTTCTCATGCAAAATGATATGGTGATAGATTATGCCTCACGACAGTTGAAAATTCATGAGCAAAATTACCCAACTCATGATTTGGATTTAGCTGCGGTAATCTTTGCATTAAATATTTGGAGGCGTTATCTTTATAGTGAAAGTTGTGATATTTATACTGTTCATAAATGTTTAAAGTATATTTTCACAAAAAAGGAGCTGCATATGCACCAAAGAAGATGGTTGGACCAGATTAAGGATTACGAATGATCAATTCATTACCACCATGGGAAAGCAAAAAAGGTGGAAGATGCATTAAGTCGACAAGACCATGCTAGCTTATCCATGATGAGGATCACAAAAATCCAATATTTATGGATTTACAAAGGATGGATCTTGGAATTATAATAGAAGGGGGAAAATATTATCTTTCTCAAATGAATGTTCAACCATCTATATATGTGAATATTAAAGAGGCACAAAAAGAAGATGTAGAGTTACAAAATAAGGTTTGAAATGTTCCGGAATTCAACATTTGTTGTGATGGGACAATAAGGTTTAGGAATCGAGTTTGTGTTCCTCCCATCCAAGAATTAAAGAAGGAGCTACTGGATGAGGCTCATAGTTTTTCATTCTCAATTCATCCTGGACACACGAAGATGTATAGGGACCTGAAAGAGTACTTCTAGTGGGATGGCATGAAAAGAGATGTTGCCAAATATGTCTCTCGTTGCTTGGTTTGCCAGCTAGTTAATGCTGAGAGACAGAAGTCTAAGGGGATGTTACAACCATTTCCCATACCCGAACAGAAATGGGAAAACATCACTATGGATTTTGTCACTGGACTTCCTAAAACATCCAATGGAAATAATGCTATCTGGATCATAGTTGATCAGCTTACGAAGTGATCACACTTCATTGCTATTAGAGACGATTTCTCTCTAGATCAGCATGTGAGGATAAATGTGATGGAACTGGTAAGATAGCAAGGAGTAAAAATTTCCATTATATAAGATCAGGATTTGAGGTTTACCTCGATGTTCTGGAAAAGTATTCAGCATACATTAGATACAGAGTTGAGTTTCAGCACTACTTATCATCCTCAGATAGACGCTCAGTCTGAGAGAACAATTAAAACTCTAGAAGATATGTTAATAGCTTTCTCTATTGATTTCAAAGGTGGTTGGGATCAACACCTACCATTGGTGGAATTTTCATATAATAATAGATTTCACTCCAGCATTCAGATGGATTCTTATAAATCTATCTATGTAAATAAATTCCGAACTCCAATTGGCTGGGATATAGTTGGGGAAAGAATGTTATTAGGACCTGATCATGTTGATAATGTGGCATAAAAGGTCATATCTATTCAACAACACATAAGAGAAGCTCAGAGTCGATATAAAAGTTATGATGACAACCGAAGAAAATACATCAAGTTTGAAGTGGGTGATAAAGTGTTCTTATAAATATCTCCTTGGAAGAGAGTAATGATATTTGGAAAGATGGTAAAGCTAAGCCCTAGGTATATCGGTCCTTTCAAAATACCAGTTCATGTTGAGAAGGTAGCATACCGATTGGCGCTTCCACAGAATCTCTATCAAGTTCATGATGTGTTCCATGTATCTCTACTGAGAAAGTACATACCTGATCCTTCACATGTACTCAGCTCAGAAGTTATACGGATGGAGCAAGATATTTCTTATGAAGAACAACCGATAGAGATTCTGGATCGTAGTGAAAAAGTCCTATGGAACAAGACCACTCGCTTGGTGAACGATTTATGGAGGAACCAAATATTATAAGAAGCTACATGGGATACTGAGGATATCATGAGGGAGAGGTATCCTCATTTGTTTGTTACAACATGACAAATTTCGAGGGATAAATTCATTTTAAGGGTGGTAGAATGTAACACCAGATATTTTATGAGAAATATTTTGTTTTTATGAATCTTTCACCACACACAATAGTAGCGTGTCTTTCTTTACATGAAATCACGACCTTTCTCAATAGCGTGTGTTGTACGCAATACTGTGTTTCACTAAACAATGATATGTTTTTAATGTATTATATAAACTAGTCGTTATGAATATTAATACCCATTTTTTGAAATTTTAGAAATTTTATCGTTCAAAATGGACTTCATTTTTGGATTCGGAATATTGAAATTAGCCTAGGGTGAATTTTTGGTATTTTTCTGAAAACATTCAATTTTTGATGAATAGTGAAAACACTAGGTAACTATTTAAAAACTAACATTTTATTTAAATAACTATTTATCTTATTTAAATTTATTTTAGGTCAAAATTGAAACATAATTCCTATATAAGTTCAATTTAATTCATTGGAGTCATTTTATAATAATTTTAGATATATCAAAATTTTATTGAACTTTTCACCGTCTTTTAACAACCTTCTTGGAGAATTTGAAAATTTACATAAAACATAACATTACCGCTTCTATGAGTGGAATTTCAAAAATCTGAGAGACACGGTTAATATAAAGGAGTAAAATGTCGTTTAATAAGATTAAAATAATTTTTGATGAATAGTAACTTTTTACTTTTTTTTAACACGGTTAAAAGTAAATATGGTAATTAAGGGTAAAAATGATATTATTATTACCCTAAAACATGTCATGATTCTATTGGATAAGTTTAATTAAACAAAAAACAACCTTAGGAATAAAATAAGAGCATTTAGGTCCAGTTGGATTAGATTAGGACAGTTATTATTATTTTATTTAAAGAGGAGTTAAAATAGTTAAAATCAATGTTTAATAACAAAAACATTTTTAATATTGGTTTATTCATAAGATAATTTTGACTATGAATATTAATTAGAAATATAACTAAATTTTATAAATAATTTTATTTTATTTATAATTTTTAGACATTAAATAATTTAATTTATTAATGACACAACGATGATTCATTAATTACCTTATTAATGAAATATTAACAAAACTGATATTATAAATACCCAAATAAATGTAATTTGAGAATTTTTATGAATTAAAATAATTTTATAGTTTACTAAGACATGTTAGTATTGATTTAATTAACTTTTTTGACCTAATCATGCTGTTTAGATTTTCACAAAAATCAATTAACAAATAGTGTCAAAATTGATATAAAATAGTTTTAAAAACAAATATTATATTATTAATTGTTATTATATTCATAGAAATATAATGTTAGACCAAATGACATAGATAAGGTTATATATATTAATAATGAACCACTTGGAGTTCTTTTGACTTGTAATAGTATGTTTATTAACCATATAGTGTAAGAAAACAAGAAGACACAGTAAAAGTAAAATTATTTAACTTAAAGTTAAATCTAAATGATAAGGTTAAAATAGTAACCTAAACTAGTCTAAATTATATTGTATGAGAGTATTTCTACCCATACCTACCATATATTCAAAACAAATCAATTTGGAGCTATTTAAAACCGAATATGACTTTATAATAAAATTATATTTTATGTTTTTCCTAAGGTAACCTCTCTCTTCACTTCTAAAAGGGCACCTCCTCCCTCTCCTCCTCACACCACTTTGAGCCTTCAAGCTCGGCCAAACCCTGCCAATTTTTCTTCTACAATACCTTGTAAACATCCTAGAGATTCTTATCTTCTTCAACGACCATATTTAGTGCACTAAGAGGAGGTTTCAATGAGGCGTGTCGAAGAAGAGGTAATGTCCGTTACCGATTCTTTAAACTTTATTTCTTCTTATACTTCTTCTTTTTAGTTGTTTCATTATGATGTAATAATATAATTATCAATAATATACTGATATGTTATTATAAATATGAAACAAACCTATTTCACCTTCTGTCCATCCTATGGAAAACGAAATCACTGTGCGTGCGTACGTGCGGAATATTGTCTCCACGCAGTGGTGTAATCTGTTTTCCACCACCAACTTACTTGGATCGGTTTAATGGTGTAAATAATAACTATATATGATTATTTTAAATTGATATTTATTCTGAAAAATTATACATACACTTCAATACAATTCCACGATCATTGGAATGATATCATCACTCGTGCGTACGTATGGCCTACCGTCTCCATGATGTGATGTGACTCGTTCTACGTGATCGTCATTGCATAATGATTATATAAATGAAATGAATGAATAAAAATGATATATTTTAAACTAATATCATTTTATAAATGTGGTATCTATAACCTAAAAATATGAATAAAAATTTATTCGACAAAACACACATAAGAACAAAAAGCAATAAAAACCCGAATAACAAGTAGCAATGAAATATTACTAAAAAGAGGCTAAGAATATGACCATATATGATATCATAAAAATGAGTACGATTCTGGAATAAGTAAATAGCATTATTTAAATCATTATACAAGAGGTTCAGACATGTATTAAGCAATTCAGACCTAAGGTGTGGGAAAATCTCACAATCTAATTTTTATCTGAGATTTTTTATACTTCGGAATTTACTGGGGATCATTTATCAACAACATCCATGTTTCCTCAATATGTATTATTATTTCTATCCTCATACAATTTTTAAAATCTAGGTTTACCCATTGGTGAGTTTTTAGTATAAGATATCAAAGGAATATTTTGTCATTTTTAGTAAGAGGTGCTTTTTGACTTTTTCGTCCAATGTACTAGAAGAATGTTTTTTTAACATAGACGGCCTAAACGGACTTTTAAAACATTATTTCCATGAGGCTTAATTTACAAGTTGTCAAGTTTACTTTTAATCAACTTCGTTTAGTTTAAAATTGTATGACCTTTTAAGAAAGGAAAAAAAATGAAGTAGAAAGGATATTTTCCTCAAGAATGGAGGTCAAGAGTTTTATCAAAATTATTTTCCATCTAAGATAATATGGGGTTCTGTTTCTATCCTTATTTTTACATTAATATGAATATGTTATGATGGAATTATTTTTATGATGTCCTTTTATGGATCATGTTACTATGGCATGATGTTTATGAATCCCATTTTTATTACATGGGTTATGCTATTATGTATAATTTATGATCTTGTAGCACACATATTAATGGTATCATTATTACATGGGTGGGACCTATATCTCCCTCCAATTCATTGGGTAAATATTTATATCTCAGGAGATATACATGGCTAGAAAGGAAGGTTAATCTGGTTCAGTGATACATGACTAAAACGAGGAGTGAACTCGGTTCAGAAATGGACTTTGTCGGCTAGGATATTATTGGCAATGAGTCTTGACTACTAATAAATAATTCTCTATGATTATGTGTGTATTCCACAATGTTTCATATTATAAGTTATGATTATTGGGATTACATTTCACGACATTTATTTATACCATGTTATGATATTATGATCTCTTTTGTAAGTTATGATTTCCAAAATGTTATGTTCTTATGAATATGATGTGATTGATATTTATTTTTTTTACCCTTACTAAGCATTTGAGCTCACCTTTTTGTATGTTTTCTTTCCCCAGGTCAGGATGATGATTATTAAGTAAGATATCCCAAAAGGGACACTTGATATGATGAAATAAATGAGAGACAATGTAGATGCTTTATGAACCAATTTTTTATGTTTCCCAGTTTCTAACGAAACTATACCTATATGATCCTTTCATGGTTTTGTTATATGTTGTAATAAGTATGCTTCAATTCTGAAGTAATAACAATGTATGTAAAGTATGGGTAGTTATACTAATTGTGTGGTTTTAATATCATTTATTTGATGAATTATTGTTTATATTATTTATTATTATGTTTATTTATATTCTATACACAAATTCCTTTAAATATATTGATTCTCATATTGATTATATGATATTAGTAATGGTTTTGTTTTAAATCCTATTTTAATATACAGTTCTAAAAAATTCAAAAGAAATGTTTTTATACTATTATTAAAGTTGTATACTTATTTTTTGGTTCTTGGAAACTATTTATTATTAAGGGTGGGATCTATATCTCCCACCAATTATTTGAGTATGTGCATGTTGGAGGCTGGCTGTATGGTTACTCCATGTTTAACTATGATGGTTATTCAATAAGGTAGTAGTGAGGGTTACCTAGTAATGTAGTCCTAAGGGTTTCATATTATAAGGTAGCCTGTAAGTTAAATTATTTTTTAATTAATTCCCCAATATACCTTAATGGTTCTATTTATGTAATATATGTTTTGTGTAAATATCATGGTAATCTCATGTTTCACAAATTAGGTTTATATGGGTGACAAATATCTCTTGTTGAAAATGATTTCATATGTCACAAGTATTCATGGAAAAATGTTTTCTTTCCATTTATTTATATCCCATACTATGATTTTTGTTCTCATCCTAATATTTTAAATGATTTTCATTGGTTATAAGGATGTGTATGTCAAAAAAGGTATCCATGTTAAATGTAATGAATATATTTCCAGGAAAACATGTTTTATTTGAAATGTCTTTAAATATTTGAAAAAATGGATATTGTTTTTACAGTATCCACACTATATAAATGTGGAATGTTATGTATTTGTTATATCCCAATTATATAAAAAACTACACTTTAAAATATTCAAAATGTTAAAGAATGTAATTTATTAACAAAAATTCTATATTATGTATGGAAATAAGGTGGGGTTCTTATAGAGAAGTTGAAAGGAATGTTATTGAAGTTATTTTATGAGATGGTTCTGGACACTTTTACTGATAGGCATTGAGATATGAGAGGGTGGAAGAGTTTATGTGGCTAAAATATGGGAGAGTGTTAGTAACGGACTATATTGTCACCTTAATTTACTTTTATCTCCTTCTACTAGTGAGTGAAAAATATGAAGCAACAATATGGGGACATTTTTTTGGATTGAATTATATGTCATATTAGGTAACTTGTAAATATTTTATGGTTTAATAATTAATCTATAGTAGAAAATAGAGTTTCCTTTTCTATGGGTAACCTAAATGAGGATTCAGATAAAGATTATGTAGTTTCTTTTTGATAAATAAGACGTATGTTTTTTGATGGTAGGATGCGTCATAAGAATATTCAACAGATTAGTAGAAAATAGAGTATCTAGTGGAAGGATTTGTTACTAAAGGTGGTAATGAAGTGTATCTTCATTATTGTAGTAGTTTGGGTTATAGGTTCAGAAGGTTCTCTAGGCAACCGTTTGAGAACATCACATTTAGAATGATAGTGTGACTCTAGATGTTCAGCGGAAACCCTCAATAAGTTAGAATTGACGGCTGACCAAGGCTCATACAGAGCACTAGAAGGGTGTCTTCTACGCCATATTAGTAATGGTATTAGAGTATTACTAAATGTTTCAGTTGGGGTAGTAGATATACTAATTTAAAAAATATAACTTGTATCAGAAGTGTAGTGAAACACTGGGGACTCAGACTAGAGTATAGGGTAGAGGGATACATCTGTTGCATAATGTTCAACCATCACATGGTCATAGTGAGTGGATTCAATCGATAGTTAGAGACAATATTCTGCTAGATTCTACAATTTCATAGACATTATTTGATATATGAGCCTCATGATATTTAATATGTGTTCACCTTGTGAACAAGTTGGTCCCAATGATGGTGTTCGTGTGTGGTGTTACGACAATTGACATCCACATGGGAGTAAGATCAGTGGATATCTATCTTCAAAAATGATGTTCCCACAAGGTTGCAGAGTATCATTTCCATTGATACCTTTAAATTATTTTAATACCAATTTTTCACTTTATTTTGGGCATGGACTAGAAGTCCTAGTATCAAATTCAAATTAATTTTAACTATAGGATACTAACCTTCATATCTTACGAGGGTGAAAAATATGTTCATTGTGGAGAATGGAATGTTGAGGAAGGGAGTGCATGGATAGATAATCATCAAATTTTGGAGCTCACATCCTGGGTTTCTTACATTATTAGATATCGTATGTGTCGATAAAGATGTATTTACTACCACATTAAACAGGTTTAAGGACGTATTTCCTAATGAATTCTCATGGTCTAAACTTCAGTGGTTTTTCAGGTTCACAAATGATATAATTCCTAAAGTCAAATCAGTTTCCATTACACATTATAAAATGTTAGCAATAGGTGTTCAAGAGAACAATAATCAGTTACAAGAGTTGGAGAATAAATGATTCATTTGACCAAATATGTAACTGTGTGTATCTCCATAATTTTTTCAAATATGGTTGATGTGGTGACTCATTTATAGGTAATTGTGTTTTCTCCAATATTGGCATGATGTTTATGTATCATCTGTTGAGAGTGAGGCCTTGTGATTTAGAGTAAACTACTTTTCAAAATAAGTATAGACTATATGATTTATTCATGATTCTATTTGAGTTAATGATTATTCCTATTGTTTTTATGGCCTTGATGAACCATAGCATTCATATGTACCATATAACACCCGTATCATTGATGAATTAACTTTTTTTTCAAATAAATTAATGTTTTTGATGGTTTTTGTTGCATGATGCACCATGTTATGATTTCTTTATGAGAATAACAATGTTGATCTTATAATTCTGAAAACATGATGTTTAACTTATGGCATATCATACACGATGAATGTATTAGGTTACAAAAAACACAAAGTTAGTTTGATCTCTTGTATATCATGAATGACCATGTCTTACAAAAACATCAAAATACTATTAATATTATTATTTAATATCATATTTATCAAAAATCCTGTGAAACTGGAAGATTGAATAGGATTAACTATATTATGGAAATATATATATCTGTTTAACATGTCTATTATTTATTTATTTATTATAAATAAAATAATATGAGTTTAAAATAAAAAGAAATATTTTCAGAAAAACAATATCTATTCTAAAAATGGGATTATCATGCTAGTCACAGATAGCGTAAATTGAAATATGACCCCTTTTAAATAAATTATTTTAAAAAAAATCATTTTTGAATTTGTAATATCAAAATTATATTTGGGTGAATATTTAGTATTTTTCTATGAAGTTTCATATTTACATGAATGGTGGAAAATAATGATTTTTAATTGAAAACTACCTTTTCCATTAATTTAATTATAATCATTTATTATATTTTAAATAAGTTTTATAATATATGTACTTAAATTATTTATTTATTAATTTATTTTTTTTCATTGGAATCATTCTAATATTGAAATTAAATATCTATGATTTGTACAAAATTTATCTTTTTTCTCCATAAAACCCTATGTTAGTACAACGATGTCGGGATTAATTTTAATTTTTTTTCAATAATTTGAATAGAAATTGGAAAATTATACTCAATATTTTTAGTCTATATAATTTATAGGTTATATAAAATAAAACATTATATTTTAATAATGTGATTAGTGAGAAAAATTTAAATTATTTATAGTGGTTAATGTATAAATGAATTTACATAGTGGTTAAACATTGAATATAAGGCGTCCGAAAGATCCAAAACAAATCCAAACACCATGTTATGTAAATTCATATACCGTTATGTCCTTATTCTCTAATATTACTAGTTTTTTGGGAATATTTCCATGAATGTGACAAATATAATACCTTATGTAAATAAAATGACAAAAAATGTACCAATATTCCCTTTAATTAATTTAAAGAATTGAAGTAGGAGATAAAAATTCATAATGATAATTTATTTTAAATTTTTTAGCCAATAAAAATACATTTAATGATATAAAAATTATATTTCATTAACTATTTACTTAATAATTAAATAAATCAAATGATAGTAAAAACATTTAATGCGGAGTGAAATGAATGAATTTTTATGTTAAATTATTTCTATAAAAGAAATATATCATGTTAAAAAGGTGTTAACATTATGTATTTAATATATATTTTTTCTTTATAGATATTTTATTTAAATTAAATGAACTACTTCAAAATTTTCATTAATGTCATTTTATAAAAAAATCTATTTTATATATTGGATTAAAATTAATGAAATGCATTATTATATAATTTTATATTCAATTATCAACGATTGAAAAATATGTTCCATTAATTCCAAAGAGCCTATACCCAAGTGGGATAGGCTCCTACTTTGCATCCCAAAGACCCATGATCAAATCCGAGCCTAGATGAATTTCTGAGGTACTATTGCGGAGAAATTTAACAGTACTGTATTAGCCATGGAAATGTAGTAGCGGTGGCACTGTAGCAGCGTAGGCACTATTTAAGGGTACTATAGCGGTATCAATATTGTAGCAGCGTGTGTGTTGTAGCAGAAATATTAACTATGGGGTGTTTTGGGCCAAAACGGTATTTCATTCCTTGTATTCAGGCTACTTGGACTTGAGACTTCGAGCTATGTTATGGGTCTCCCTCTACCCAGACTTGAGATTATTGCTTTAATAATAAATTGAGGTTTCGAACCCAACCTTTTGAAAAAAATCCAATTAATTTATCCTTTTTTCTATTATAATGGAAGTATTTATCATTTAAAAGAAAAAACTAGGTTAGCAAGGTTACGGTTAAACCACCCATTTTAGCGCATCAAATGAGATTTTGTTAAAATTAATTTTATAAAAAAACAAGAATTATTCATTATAAATGAGATATAATATTTATTACCAGTTATTCAAAATTATCTAACATGGATCACTCAAACATAGTCTTAAATAATAAATTAATTTGAGTAGAAATCAAGTTAATGTAATGAAATCCCAAAATGGTAAAATAAGGAAAAAATGTTTAAAAAACATGAATAAAATAATTCTGTTTGTTTTAATATACTATATCATAAAAAATACCTATAATTACCATATTTCGATAAACGTGAGGTAAAATGGCCTCCCAATAGTGAATACATTTTGAAATTTGCAATAATGCAACTCCTCACCAACCACAAAAATGAACTCACTCACCAACTACGTCACACCATTCAACCCATTATGATAAAAAATGATCTACCAAAATCGCATCCCACATTAAACCCTCTCATACTAGAATCCTTAGTTTGGATAGAAAAAAACCTTTTAATGGCTTATTGCAGTCCTAAAGAGGATACTGAAGAAGATGTAATGTTCTTCTAAAAGTGTTTTTTATATTATTTTCTTCTCCACCTATATCAATTAATTTTATACTAGGATAATATATTAACCTCATTATAATACATGTACATAGAATTTTTTTTGTAATTGGTACAACCTATAACCACACACACTTCCAACAAATGGGTTATGCATTAATCATTCTTGTGTATAGGGGACTACAACCCTATGAATCAATGTTATTCATATTTATGTTACAACTTTTCAATGATTTGAATAATTATATAAATACACATTCATATAATATTTATTTTATTATTAATGAACTTCAATTATTATATTATACAGAATTTTGGGCTTTCCATTTTGTGGGTATACAATAATGTCGTTTGGGTGTACGAAAAACTATTTCCTAACGAAGCGATGTGATTCAATAACACAATACATGAAATGTATTAAATATGGGTTTAATAACAATATATTCTATATATTAAATAATACTATAAATTTAATGATAATATATATATATATATGTATAATTTATTTCCTTTCATTCAATATGACATGAAAATAGAAATACTATTCCTGCGTATATATGGCATACTTTCTCCCTGAAATCTATATATTAATTTATAATAAAATAATTTTTGGGGATACTATAAATACATATATAAATAATTATTATGATATTATATCATGGCATTTATTCTGTAAATTATTATGTCGTGATAAAAATTAAATAGAGAAAAAATAACAGGTCTAGACTTAAAAAAATTGTTATTACACAAAGAATAACATTAACATGAGATGGTTAATAAATTGGTAATGTAAAGTAATAATAAAATAATACATGGTAGGATATAAATGAATATGTTTTTGTTATAGATTTATAATAAAGATATATTTATTAATTAGTATCATTGAATGTGTAATAAAGAATTCAGTACTAAATGTATGGGATGTCCATCTAACTTTTTACTTTTGCGAGACACATGATATATTAAACAACTCATTATTATATGTGATGTATATAATTCCCATGAATATATCATATAATTATAATCTGAAAATTTATCTTCATTTACATATCACTTTTCAGATCACCCATTCAATGGGTTTATGGTTCAAATGATTCCAAATCGGTAAGAGAATTATGTATCAATTTTTCTTCATTGAGACACTGGTTAAATTATACACCTATATTATTTTATGAGGTGTCTGTTCATACAATTTGACTTGTTATATCATGTATCTTCTTCTTCTCATGTTATTTATATTTTATTTTCTATTATTATTTCAGGGGTAATATGATTTAATGTTACTAAAGTGTTAAGAGTGCATTTATAAAATCTCATGATTTATCAGGATTTATTATGATTATGATTCCATTGAAGAAATATTTGTATAAATTCCCAAAAATTATAATAAAATTTATTATAATATAGTTATTATGATATTTTTATGTAATGGTATCAATATCCCACTCTTTTGTAATGAAAATAATTATGATTTTTTATTGAAATATTACATTATTTATCTCTACAGTGGAAAATATGTTTTCTTTCCCATCCATGTTTTATTAAAGCATTTTCAAAAGTTTTTTAGACCATTCCAAATGATTTATAAAAAATAATTTTTATTATTCTACATTTTAAAAAATCAATTGAATCTTTTTATCATTTTAATATCAAGGATCTATTATAAATATTTTACAATATAATGGGAATGTTCGTTTAACATGTGCAATATGTTTGAATTTATCCACCTTCATTATAATAATTTCATTAATGAATTATTTTCATGTTAAAAATATTATTTTAAAGAATTTTTTTCTCTTATAATATGGTAAATTTTTGTTTTTAATATTCGTTTTAAAGAAAAAGTTATTCAGAATTGTTTTATGTTGTAAAATTTTTTTAAAGGGCAAATAATATTATATATAATAAATGTTTTAAATAATATTAAATTTATTTCCCATTTAATATGATATCATTTTGTGTTACTGATTCATTTCTGGGAAAATTATTAACTTTTACAATTCATTTCTTTCTATTAGTGGTTTTTGTATTTATGGCATAATTTTTATGAAACCTATATCACTCCCATGGGTTATATGATTATAAAAACTACTTATTTTCAAAGGTAATTCTATGATGAAATTCTTATGATAACCATATCTTTTACATTTGTTAATTTATGATGAAATGTTTATGATTTAAATTTATTGTAAAGAGCAATAAATTTCAAGGAAAATTTTTTCATAAATTCTTTGCGATTTTATGAGTACGCAGTTTCTGACAGCACCTGATTCCGAGGCCCGGTGTTCCCGGAATCAATTTCCGAAGTTTATCTCTAGTACATTCAGTGAACTGACGAGCGAGTTTCTCTATATTTTGAACCAGTGCTCGGAATTGAAATTCAAGGGAACCGATAAAACTGTAGTGCCGGTGATTGCTTTAGATGACCTTTCCCGAAGGTGCGTTTTCTTTGGAGGAGTTATAAAAAAGTTGTTGATTAAATGATAAGTAAAATAAAATTGCGTAGAAATTTATTTTATCCATGGCTGTTAAATTCTCTCAGGGGAAGTTGTTGGTGGGGCCCACGACCACCCAACATCCCATGCGTGGTTATGAGGTAGGTTGGGCCCACACGAGCCCCCAAATTTTCACATTACATAAACCCCCTCTTACTTTCCCATTATGTGAGTAACTCGTCTCTCTCTCTCCCCCATTAAACTTGCCAACATAATGCCCAATTAATTAGACAACTCATGTTTAATTAATTATGTGAATTGGTTTTGAATTTTGGGAATTTGAAATTCCTGGCTTGAGTAATAAAATAAGATCTGTCTTATTTTATTTGGGGTTAGCTTGTTGTGTTATGTTTTTTAAATAGAGTTCTAGTTTTTGGAAGAACATCATCCTTCCAACGAAGAACGACGACTCATCGACCGGGTTTCTTTCGTCCCCTTATTCCTCCATGAAAAATGAGGAGTCATCAACGCTGAAACTCGCCAACGACGTCGCTACATACAATCTTCTCTTCGTGACAAAGGAAGGAAGATGCCACTTCCTCCTCGGATGCTCTCCGTCGATGTTTTCAGAACCTGACCCCGCAACATCGTTTTCTGCGGTGCTTGACAACCGCGATTTTTCTTCGAGGTAGTGATAATTTACTTTAGTGATTAATTTAATGTTCTTTGTGAATTAATTTGGCCTCATGTTATCGACATAACGGGAGGAGATCTGACCGCACAAACATGGTCGAACCTCCTCCCCTTTTTATTTGTTGATCCTCGTTGAACATGAGGAAAAGGCGGCGCGGTGCCGTGGCACCGCGTGGGAACAGAAAGGACCGCTGCCGGACGAGCTGTGGTGGAGGTGCATAGAGCTGTCACACTGCACCGGTGAGACCGAAGGAGACCACAACCAGGAGTGGGCCATGGCGGAGGGGCAAGGCGATGTCGTGACGTGCCGAACAGATGGAAGTCGCGACCTAAGGCTGCGGCGGTTTAGCAGGTGGCGGCTGTGCTCGACCGGCCGCCAGCATAGCCTGGAGGCAGGACCCCCACTATTCTCATGTGGCTTAACCAGCCGACCATAATGGTCGGCCATTACCCATGAAAACCGGGGATTGAAACCCCCGACCAAAAAATAGGGCGGACCCCACTGGGTCCGCTGTTCGATTCCAAGGGGGTGGCACCCCCCTTCACGTCCCGCGGCCGGCTCTGAGCCGGGCCGCATGGCCTCGCCCAGCGGTGGGTCGTCGGGCCATGCCCGATTGGGCTGGACCCAAACCTGGGTCGGGTTGACCCGGTTCAGGCCGACCCAAGGGGTATTGGGCCGGGTCGGACCGGGACCGAACCCCCTAATTTCAGACATATCTGTTCAAACACCCATATCATGGGCTAAAAACCTCTGATCGACGCACCGTTAGTTGTGTTGAGATACTTTGATCGAGACGGACATTTTGATATATTACACTAATGATTTAGGTAAAGTTTTGGAATGGTCGGGTGGGTTCGAACCCAAAACCAACCGGGTCCTGGGAGCGGAAACACTTATAACATAACGATCGGATGTCCGAACGACGTGCCGTTAGTTACATTGAATTTTTCATAGTGAGATGGTTATTTTGGATTACTCCACTTGAGGTTTGGATATATATGTAGTACGGTCGGGTTGTTTTTAGCTTAAAAACCAACCGGGCCCCTATGACCAAAAAGCCAATAACTCTCAGACCAGGTGTCCGATTGGTGTGCATCTATCGGATTGAGTTCCTATTGACAAAACAGAAAATTGTGATACACCAACTCTGACTCGTCATAGGTGATGTATCAACCCCCTTGGCTCGTGGAGCGGACCCTCCTGGAATCGAGCATCTTGTGTGTGGGAACCCTAGAGCTGGCTGCGACTGCGATGACGATGGCTACTATACATGGATCCTACGTGGGTTCGGCAGTGATGACCGCTGTACTTTGATCCTACATGGGTTCGGTAGCGATGATGACTGTACTTGGATCCTAGGTGGGTTCGATAGCGAGGATGATTGTACTTGGATCCTATGTGGGTTCGGCAGCGAGGACGACTCTACTTGGATCCTACGTGGGTTCGGCAGCGATGACGACTGTACTTGGATCCTACATGGGTTCAGTAGCAATGGATACTTTACTTGGATCCGACATGGGTCCAGCAGCGACGCATTCTGTACATGGATCCTATGTGGGTTCGACAGAGGAGATGAATCAGAGGAAAAATCTAATAATCTCCACCCACTTCGTGAGTAGTATACCCATGTGAGCCGAGTCTTGACTTTCAATCATTATCATCGATATGATTATCATGATTTCCTGTGTGGATTGTGTTGTGCTTTCTTGTGTGGGTTGGGTTGTGCTTTCCTGTGTGGAATGGGGTTTGTTTTCCTATGTGGATTGGGTAGTACTTTCTTGTGTGAACTGGGTTGAACTTTGGCTCATGAGTTGGAGAAGAACTGGATTTAATGAATTAGGTATATGTATGGGCATATACCTAAGTAGAGTTGGTTGATACTTCGTGATTTTATCTTTCCTTTGTGGTTTATCCTTTCTGGATTTTGGGAGACCTTCGAGAGTCTCGGGGTCCCTACTGAGTATCGTATACTCACCCTTACACGGGATATACCTGTACTACGTTGTTTTTTATACAGACGACGGACATCGCTGATTGAGGTGGAGGCTCGTGGAGGTGTACGGTACCTGGAGGAGGATCACTAGATGGGACGTACAAGGAGCGGACGGTTGAACCCAAGGAGCTGAGGAGACTAGATATACTCACCCTTCAGGTGGGAATTCCAGTGGATAGCTCAGTGTTGATGCTTTACTTTTCTGCTGTTGTAATTTCTTTTTAGTTTTACTTTACTTTCAGTTGGGTTTGTATTCTGGCCCATTTATTTTCTATCACTTACTTGTGTACTCAGTTTACTTAGTGTTACTTCATCTTGCGTACTCTGTTGTGTTTTTTTACTTTATAAAGGTAATGCCTTCCCATCTATCGGGATTTACGCCTTGGTGCTAGTCTCCAGCCCCTAGCCTATGGAAGGCGGTCTTATAGTAGTCATGGAACGGGCCCCGAGGACGAGTCGTGGCAAATTGGTATCAGAGGAGTCGGTTCTACCGTAGAAATCAAGACTCTGATAATTTCTTTCATGTGAAGCAATAGTGTTTAGGGTATTGAGTGTGGTTATCAGTCGAGGGAGTCCAGTGTTGGTGTGACGACCGATGTATCCATACACCAGGACCCTGACATCTGATTTCCGACTCAGTGCACGAAAACATTGACTGCATGTGTGTTTCAATAGTTTTCTTTGTGATGACTTTGTGTCAGCTCACCAGGTATACTATATTAACTGTGGCACACCTGTTTCTTTTAAGGATTGCCCCACGATGGTATCCAGCTAGGGTTCTGAGTTTTGTGCGAGACGAAAACCCACCGAGTGATGAGGCTTCAGTGCAGGGACCCATTACAACGGGGGAATCGACGATACCTTTACCCACCGAGCCATCGATGCCACCAACACCAGTAGCTGAGATTTCATGTTGCCTAAGTGCAATGCACGAGTTTCAGCATTAGAGACCGCCCAGGTTCTGCTGGGAGATGAACCCTCAGGAAGCCAAGGATTGGCTGGAGGCTGTTGTTAGAGTCTTTAGGTTGGTCGGGACACCAGCAGACC
Source organism: Viscum album (assembly GCA_963277665.1). Lineage (NCBI taxonomy): Eukaryota > Viridiplantae > Streptophyta > Magnoliopsida > Santalales > Viscaceae > Viscum > Viscum album. The sequence goes on from OY728126.1 coordinate 994,798,946, forward strand.
TCATGGTGATCCTTGCAGTGAGTCTCCTGCACGCGGAAGTGGGTGTATGGTGGAGCCTGATGCTCCTGGTGCATGATGAGGAATCTCTTCTTTGGATGGACTTTGACAGCCTCTTCCGCTCGGAGTACCTTCTAGACACCCTATGTGTGGTGCGCATTCAAGAGATACTACAACTGCGGTAAGGCAGCAAGACAGTAGCCTACTACTCGGCGAGATTTACTAATCTCTCGCGCTACTCCATGGACATGGTATGTGACACATTTTTCGGGGCCTGGACCTTCGAGCAGGGACTGAGGAATGAGATCAGGGCATCAATGATCTCCCTCATCATTCGGACACTGACAGGAGGACTAGAGTGAGCCCTTCTTGTAGAGAGATTTCTTGTTGAGCCTACACCAGTAGAAAGACCTACCACAGGGAAGCACGTAGCGCAGTCTTCTACAGCTGGATGTCTATGGATGTCACAGGGGTCCAAGCGGACCCGAAAATCAGCTGGACAACTTCAAGACACTGGTTCAGAGGTGCGAGGCACACGCTGCAGAGCCAGTCATCTGAGAGGCAGTCAGTGCTATGCATGCGACGGGCATGTCCACATGGCTCAGGACTGTCCGACCCGCCATGCAGAGGAGTAGCAGATGGTTGAGGGAACACCCAGGCAGAGGTAGAGGTTTGAGCATGGCGGTCTGCAGGGAGAAGGAGGATGAGGAAGAGGAGCTGGACGAGAAGTAGGTGGTGGGTGATGCATTGAGGCTATACCACCACCACCACCACCAGGAGGTCCTCCTTGACCACAAGGAGCTAGCGGACAGAGGAAGGCTCCACTTCAAGAAGTGGAGGCCTATGACAACGGAGCACATGAGAGGATTCGAGGTACTATATGTGTCTACTCCACCTTTGCTGCAGTTCTTATATACACAAGAGTGAGTAATTCTTTTATTGTCACTACCCTTGTTTGGAGCTCGAATATTCTGACAGATACGTTGGCTCGTTCCTTATGGATAGAGACGCCTACGGGAGCACAATCGATGATTACGCACTGGTGCCAGCAGTGTGAGCATACTCTAGGAGGTGAGATCTTTGGCTGGGGTCTTATTTTAGCATCGTTGAGGCCTTACAACGTCATATTGGGCATGGATTGGTTATCTATGGTCAATGCTCTAATTGACTATAGTAGGCACAAGGTGCGGTGTGTCTGCACCGATGGAAGCAGGTTCACCTCCACTGGTGAGGAGGGAGCCTTTGCAGTTTAGGATGGACTCACACAGAGGAGAGGATAGCCGATCACCCAACAGTTGTCTAGTCTTATCCTAGGAGCAGTGGATGTGAGAAGTGTGAGTTTTCATGTTGTGGTGGATCAGTATGAGGACGTTTTTCCTAATGACCTCCTCAGACATCCTCCTTCCATAGAGATAGACTTCTATATTAACATGTTCCATAGGATAGCCCTGATTTCTACTCCATCATATCGGATGGCTCCCGTTGATCTTAGAGAGCTACAGGTACAGCTGGAGGACTTTCATGGAAAGGGGTTCTTTCAACCCAGTGTTTCACCCTGGGCTTCCCAGATTTTGTTCGCCAAGAAGGTGGAAGGGAGCTTACGACTATGTGTTGACTACCGTCGCCTGGACCAAGTGACCGTGAAGAACAAGTATCCACTTCCCAGGATTGACGACCTTTTCAATCAACTCAAGGGAGCATGATGGTTCTAAAAAATAGACCTCAGGCTAGGCTATCATCAGCTCAGAGTTCGAGACGAGGATGTGTAGAAGACGGCCTTTAGGTGTCGGTTTGGCCACTATGAGTTTTTGGTTATGCCTTTCGGCATAACCAACGCTCCAGTAGTGTTCATGAGTCTCATGAATATTATCTTCCTACCCTACCTTGATCGATTTGTCATAGTCTTCATCGATGACATATTAATTTACTCGACTACCGTGGAGGAGCATGCCCACCACTTGCGGGATGTACTGGACACACTTCGAGAGCACCAACTTTATGGTAAGCTCTTGAAGTATCAGTTCTAGATTCAAGAGGTCCACTTCGTGGGACACATCATCTATGAGGTGGGAGTTACGATGGATGCTGCGATGATCGAGGCAGTGCTAGAATGGGAGCCACCCTGGAGCGTGACAGAGGTGCGGAGTTTCTTAGGTTTTGCTAGGTACTATCGGAGATTTTTTCCAGACTTCTCCATGGATTCAACCCCACTCTTATCTTTGAAGAAGAGGGGGAAATCCTTTGTGTGGTCAGATTGATGTCATCTGAGCATCCAGGAGCTGAGGCAGAGATTGACCAGTCCACCCATCTTGAGGCTACCAGAGGAGGGCGTAGGGTACGTAGTTTACTGCGATGCATCCAGCACCGGACTCGGGTGTGTCCTGATGCAGGAGAGGGTAGTGATCACATATGTATCACGACAGTTGGGGAAGCATGAGCAGAACTACACCACCCATGACGTGGAGTTAGTAGTAGTGGTCTTCGCCCTGAAGATGTGGGAGCACTATCTGATGGGTGAGCGCTTTACGGTCTATTCTGACCACCATAGTGTCAGTTAAATCTTCTCCCATAAGGACATGAACCTGAGACAGTGGGGATGGCTCGAGTTCCTCCATGACTATGAATTTGAGATAGTCTATACTCATATAAAGGGGAATGGAATAGCTGATGCTCTTAGCAGGACGATGGGCATTCAGATACTTGGAGAGGCGATAGAGTAGTTAGTTGGTATGCAGTTATCCTATGTGGATAGAGATGGGGCACCTTTTCTATAGTTGCTCATAGTCACTCCTCCACTACCTCAATGGGTAAGAGAGGCACAACATAGGGATGTTGACTGTGAGATGCGATGTTCACAGATATCCTTAGGACAGGCACCTAATGGATTCTCTGTAGGTGGAGAGCACATCATCCTTTTTAGGGGGTGAACCATGGTACCCGTCGCTTTATGGGAGGAGGTACTAAGAGAGTTTCACACTTCCCCTCTAGAGTTACATCCATGAGTGGTGAAGATGTACCCGGATCTCAGATGACCCCACTGGTGGCTGGGTATGAAGAGGCTATGGAAGAGTTCGTTTCACGATGCCACACCTGCCAGTAGGTGAAGGCAGAGCACCAGGTATTAGTAGGGTTGGTAAATCCCTTGGAGGTCCCGGAGTGGAAGTGGTATGGAATATATATGGATTTCGTGATAGGACTTCCACATACTTCCAGATGACATGACTCCATCTGGGTGATTATTGAACAACTCACCAAGTCGGCCCACATCTTACCCATCAGAGAGCAGGGATCAGTAGAGAGCTTGGGACGCCTCTACATTCAAGAGATCGTACGACTTCATGGTAATCTATAGTCCATCATCTCCGATCGAGATGATCGCTTTACTTCCTGACATTGGAAGGGGTTGCAGGAGGCATTTGGGACACATCTATGCCTGAGCACCGCCTTTCGCCCACAGACAGATGGTCAGACTGATAAGACCATTCTGACTCTCAAGGTCATGCTCTGTGCATGTTTCCTGAACATTGGTCGTAGCTGGGAGGATCACCTACCCTTGGTGGAGTTTCAAAAAACAACATCTACCACTCCACCATCGGGATGACACCATACGAGGTATTGAACGACTGGCCTTCTAGATCACCTCTGTGTTGGACAGACCCTAGGGAGTCAACACATGTAGGACCAGAGATGGTTCGGGCCATGAAGAAGAAGGTACAGATCATCCCGGAGCGGATGAGGAATGCTCAGAGCCGACATAAGTCCTATGCAGACAGGAGGCGGAGACCACTAGAGATTGAGGATGACGACCACGTTTTCTTATGGGTCTCACGTCGACCTGGATTACAGTGATTTGGTTGGGGAGACAAGTTATCTCTGCGCTTCATTGGACCATTCCAGGTTCATAGTAGGATAGCAGAGGTGGCTTATCACCTGTATCTTCCACCTCTTTTGCATCGGGTGCACGATGTATTCTGCGTGTCTCAGCTGAGGAGATACATGCACGACCAAACATATATCATTGATCACAAGGAGCTGGACATCGATGACATGGAAACATTTTGCGGACGTTCCAGTGGAGATCGAGGATCGGTAGGAGCAGGTCCAACGTAGATGGTCGATTCTTCTATCGTGCATTAGGTGGAAGCATGAGAACCTCCAGGAGAGCACATGGGAGTGGGAGGCTCAGAATCATGCACAATACCCTCATTTGTTTCCCTAGTTTATGATGTAGCTTTATAGGGACGTAAATCCCTGAGGTGGGAGTAATGTAAAGTCCCATAAATTTCAAGGAAATTTTTTTCCTTATTTATTTTTGATTTTACGAGTGCGCAGTTTCTGACGGAACCTGATTCTGTGGCTTGATGTGCCCGAAATTAATTTCCGAAGTTTATCTCGGGTACATTCAGTTAAAGGATAAGCGGGTTTTTCAATCTTTTGAACCGATGCTCGGAATTGAAATTTGAGGGCACCGATGAAACAACAGCACTGATAGTTTCTTAATATGACCTTTCCCATAGGTTCGTTTGCTTGGGAGGAGTTATAAAAAGTTGTGGATTAAATGATAAGTAAAATAAAATTGTGTACAATTTTATTTTATCAATGGAAGTTAAATTCACTCATGGTAACTTGTTAGTGGGTCCCACAACCACCGAACATCCCATGTGTGGTTATGAGGGAGGTGGGGATCACACGATCCCCCACCTTTTCACTTTCCTTAAACCCCCTCTAACTCCCCCATTATGTGAGTAACTCCTCTCTCTCTCTCTCTCCCTCATTAAACTTGCCAACAGAACGCCCAATTAATTAGAGAACTCAAGTATAATTAATTAAGTGTATTGGTTTTGAATTTTGGAAATTTGAAATTCTTGTCATGAGTAATAAAATAAGAGGGGTCTTATTTTATTTGGGGTTAGCTTGTTGTGTTATGTTTTTGAGAGAGAGTTCTATTTTTTGGAAGAACATCATCCTTCCATTGAAGAACGACGACTCGACGACCCGGTTTCTTTTGTCCTCTCCTTCCTCCAAAATAAAGGAGGAGTCATTGACACGGAATCTCGCCAACGAAATCACACCATACAATCTTATCTATTCCACAAAGGAAGGAAGAAATCTATTCCTCCTCGGATGCTCTCCTTCAACGTTTACAGTACCTCACCCCGTTACATCGTTTTCCGCAATGCTTGACAACCGTGAGTTTTTATCGAGGTAGGGGTTATTTATGTTCATGATTAATTTAACGTTCTTTGTGAATTAATTTGGCCACATGTTATCGATATAATGGGAGGAGATCGGACTGCACAAACAGAACCGAACCTCCTCCTCTTTTTATTTGTTGATTCTCGTTGAACTTACGGTGAAGGTGGCGCAGTGATGTTGCACTGCGCGGGAACAGAAGGGGCCTTGGCCTGAGCGGGCCGTGGTGGAGGTGTGCGGTGTTGCGGAACCCTATCGGTGAGACAGAAGGATACCGTGGCTAGGAGCGGGACGTGGCAAAGGGGCACGACGCCGTCGCGCCGCACCGGACGAACGGAAGCAGCAGCCTAAGGCCGCGGCGGTTTAGCAGGAGGCGGCCGAGCTCGGCCGGCCGCCGACACACCCTGGAGGCGTGACCCCCACGGTTCCCACGTGGCTCATCCAACTAGTCATAATGGTCGATGGATACCCAGGAAAGCCGGTGGTTGAAACCACTATCCAGCAAACAGGGCAGACCCTACTGGGCCCGCCGTTCGATTAAAAGGGTGTAGTGCCCCCTTCGCACCCCACGGCCGGCTCCACGTCGGGCCACGCCCACCGGAAGGCCGGACCCGGACCTGGGTCGCGTCGACCCGGTTCAGGCCGATCCAGGGGGTATTGGTTCAGGTCTGACCAGGCCCAAACCCCCTAATTTCGGACAAATCCGTTCAAACACCCATATCTTGGGCTACAGACCTCCGATCGATGCACTGTTAGTTGCGTTGGGATCGTTGGATCGAGATGGTAGTTTCAGTATATTATATGCAATCATTACGTAAAGTTTGTATATGGTCGGGTTGGTTCGAACCCAAAACCAACCGGGCCCTTGGTGCGGAAACTCTTATAACATAACGACCGGACGTCCGAAAGACGTGCCGTCAGTTACATTGAATTTCACTTAGTGAGATGGTTCTTTTGGCTTACTATGCTTGAGGTTTGGATGCAGCTAGAGTACGGTCGGGATGGTTTTAGATTAAAAACCAACCGGGCCCCTAGGATGAAAATGCCAATAACTCTCAGTCCGGGCGTCTGATTGACGCGCCATCTGTCGCGTTGAGTTCCTATTGACATGGAGGAACTTTGTGATACATGATCTCTGGACTTTGTGACAGCTGATGTATCAAACCCCTTGGCTCGTGGACCAGACCCTCCCGGGATCGAGCATGCTGTGTGTGGGAACCCTAGAGCTGGCTGTGAAGGCGATGACGATGGCGACTATACATCGATCCTACATGGGTTCGGCAGCGGTGATGATTGTACATGGATCCTAAGTGGGTTCGGCAGCGATGCCGACTATACATGGATCCTACATGGGATCGGCAGCAAGGACGACTGTACATGGATCCTACGTGTGTTCGGCGGTGATGAAGACTGTCCTTGGATCCTATGTGGGTTCAACAGCGATAGTTACTGTACTTGGATCCTTCGTGGGTCTGGAAGCAACGACTTCTGTACTTGGATCCTACGTGGGTTCGGCAGAGGAGATGAATCAGAGGGTACATATAATCATCTCCACCCCTCTTCGTGGGATGTATACCTATGTGAGATGTGTCTTGACTTTCAATCATTATCATCGATATGATTGTGATGATTTTTTGTGTGGATTGGGTTGTGATTTCGTGTGTGGATTGTGTTGTGATTTCCTACGTGGATTGGGTTGTGATTTCCTATATGGATTGGGTTGTACTTTTTTGTGTGGACTGGGATGAACTTGGGCTAGTGAGTTGTAGTAGAACATGAATTGATGACTTAGGTATTTGTATGGGAATATACCAAAGTAGAGTTGGTTGATACTTTGTGATTGTATCTTTCCTTTGTGATTTATCCTTCGTGGATTCTGGGAGACCTTCAGGAGTCTCGGGGTCCCTACTGAGTATCGTATACTCACCCTTGCATGGGCTATGCCCGCACTACATTGTGTTGGATGCAGACGATGGAAAGAACTGATTGAGGTGGAGGCTCGTGGAGCTAGACGGCACCTGGAGGAGGATCACTGGACAAGATTTACACGGAGCGGACGACCGGACCCAAGGAGATGAGGAGACTAGTTGTACCCACCCTTTAGTATGGAATTCCAGTGGATGGCTTGGTGTTGGTACTTTAATTTTCTGCTGTTGTACTTTTTTTCAGTTGTACTTTACTTTCAGTTGGGGTTGTATTCTAGCCGATTTACTTTCCAACACTTACTTTTTTACTCAGTTTACTTGGTGTTTACTTCATCTTGCGTACTCTGTGTTGTTTTTTTTACTTTATAAAGGCAATTCCTTCCCTTTTATCGGGATTTACGCCTTTGGTGCTAGTCTCCTGCCCCTGTCCTATGGAAGGCAGGCTTGGGGTAGTCACGTCACGGGTCACGAGGACGGGTCATAAATTTTATTTTCATGTTTTATGATTTGATAATTCTTATGATCTCATGGAACACAAATGTATATTTTAATTTTGTAACATGGGAGAATACATCTCCCTCCAATTAAATGGGTAATTATTTTTACCTCATGAGATATATTGTCTAGAGTGGATAGCTAACCCAGTTTAGTAAAGGAATTTTTCAACTATGATGGTCATGGAAGTGATCCTTGAAAAATAAGCTGGTTTGGGGAGTGAACCCATTCAACTAAGACAGAATCAAATGTTATCCTTGACTATAATGGATGTCATTTTATATGATTATGTCTCTCAAAAATTTCATTTCTTATTACTATGTTATGATATCATAGATTATATTCTTAACTCACTTATAATAAATGTATTATGAACTATATATTATTATTACACGACCCATGATTATGATATCTGATATGTAGGGAATATTTTTAAAATATTATCTAATGTTCATACCCTTATATCCATGTTATTCTTACATATCTCATTTATTTACCATTAATGGGAATATGAAATCACAATTTATTATTTTTCCATTACCCATGTTATGAAGAATGGTTTTATGAAGGGTATATCTACGAGAAGACATAAATAAAACTGTCATTATGTTAATATTTGGAGATAATTTAGGAAGTTGGAATATTTTGAATCTATGTTACCCAAGGCACTAAAATGTTACGTTTTTTGATCATATGTAAATGTAATGAATTGAATATTCATCAAAAAATATGTATTATACATGTATGTGATTATAGGGTTACTATAGTAGGTATTAAATTAAATTTTATGTCAATATATAGAAAGTAGGATGAAAAAACATTAGTGTTAAACCTATGGATATTTATAAGTATAAAACTTGGGATGTATCTAAGGATAAGTAATAGGATGAGTTAATGTTTGGGAATATTTCATGAAATTTTTGTAAAGGGTTGAGATAGTGGTTTCCAATAAATTACATTCATGTCTATACACTATAGGTGGATGTGTCTCTAGAATAGATTTACCTAGGGGAAATATCCTCAAAAATGAATTATTAAGGTAGTCTCGATTGGGAAATTTTGCGAGGAAATGTGCATCGTTGCACACCTGGTTTGAAAATGCCAAGTGATATTATTTAAATATTCACAAACCCATTATGATCCATCATGAAGGATTCATACGTTACATGACTATGAATAACCTAGGATAAACCAAAAGAGTCACAGATTAAGGATGATGGTGTCATGATTTAGATATAAACTGAGTGGGTTTTCATGATTATTTAGTACCCTGGTATGATTTTGTATGAAACATGACATTTTTTGTTTTAGTCAGTGCTCTAAGTTTCATGAATATGGATAGGCTGACTTCTAGCCCGACACCTATCCCTGCCTGTGATAAAATCCAAGAGTTTCTCCAAATCCTCCCAAGTTGGTGAATATTTCATTGAATCCAATATATACACTTAAGAACTATTTATCAAAAAAATTTCATATAACCAATTAGAGTACATATAATAACCCAAAAAATTGAATATAATATATACAAAAATAATAATTTAAAACAATAGCTGAAAAAAATGAAACTACAAATAAAAAAATCCAAATTAGAACCCAATAAAATATTTATGTGACCCTTGGTTATAATGAACCATATAAACAATCAACTCTGAGGGAAAACCAAACTACAAACATGAAAATACAAAACAAGTTAGGTTTACAAAAATCGAGTGGCACATGTAAGTTAGTGGAATAAATAGGTTGGTAGGTTTTCAATAAAGAGTCAATAAATATTCATTCCTAAAACAATCCATAAAAACTAGTTTTAAATACATTTAGAATATTGGGTTTAATTTTTTTAATGTACCATGGTCATCTTTCCTAAAATTATACATTTAAGATAACACACCAACCACATTATATTTTCAAAAAAAAATTTCTATTCCATACCCAATATACATAAATAAAACACAAAAAATAAATTTATCCATTTGATCAAACAAGTAAATTGAAAATTAAGGATGAAATACAAGAAGATATAAATCCTCATAACAAATATGCAAGTGTAGAAGAACTGAACATACATAAAGTGATCATGGGTTCTTCCATACCATTTATAGAAGCAATCTAGGGAAATACTCGATTGGAAATCACCTATCGTAATATGGTGCAACTCCGCAATCAATAACAAAATAGCTACTATAAACTAGCCTCCCCAGTATAACATCCCTTTAGGACTCTATGATAATACATGGGGTTACCAATCAATCTATTTGGGGTTGATAAAATACTATCTATTGACCCCATAGATTACTTCTCAGAATTCAGTGATAATAATATGTGGTTAATGAGGAGGACCTCATATGATTGAACTCAACCAATAACATACAAATGTCATTATTCTTGCATAACCCTAACACTAACACCAACTATGATGTGACCCTCTCCTATTAGGCACTACCATAGAGGTTTCGATCACACCTATAACCACACATAATTTCCATCCATGACTTCATATCACATGATTTAAAAAAAACAAATTCCAAATCACCCTAAAAACCTAACCGGGCCCTTACATTTTCCAAACCAAAATCATTTCCAAAAACATTTTCAAAACAAAGGGGATGACATCATTTTAATTTAGAATATCCCAAATATTCCTTTACACCATATTTGAAACCAAAACCAATCATGAGATTCCAAATGGTCTAAGCCCAAGAGAACAATATTCAAAATCATCTTTACAAACATTTATACTAAAAAGAACCATTTATAAACCATTGGGGTTTTAGATGAACCATTTGAAAGAAGGAGGAGAAATAGGGGAATCAGGAAGAGAGAAGTGTTCTTGAAATCCATTGTTTAAGTGAAAATTTTATAAGGAATCCCATTATCAATTTTTAACCCATAAATACTTGTACTCTGTTCAACAGTAGATGATCCCTCGTCTAATGACACACTTGATGAATCTCCAAATTTCACATAGTTTTAAATCCAATATAGAAAATATACTTCCAAAGATTATATAGATAACACTCAATCTATAAATAAGCATCCAATAAACCACTTAACAAAATCCCCATGAAAATAAAATTACTAAAATTTACACAAGAAAAACACATCCTAAAGGAAATATTCCATTCTTATACACCATTTAAAATTTCATCAAATAAAATTGATACACAAATATATATACATAATTATGAAAAAAATTTAAATCCTATTTTCATCAAATTACCATTAGAAAAAAAACATTAATTCATAATAACAAACAATAAGAATAAATATTACATTTGGTAATTATTTAGGAATGCTCAATCCTCGAATGGAATGTGACATAAAAGAAATTGATGGAAACCCTTACCTGAATAGTACATGGATGTAGTGAAATAATTTTTGAAGGAAGAACCGCATCATAGAGATGATCTGAACACTAATGAAAGAAAGGAAACAATGAAAATTAGCCAACCGTCACAGACTGGATCCGAAAATAGGGTGTCAAGCCAAAGAAAAACCAAGAACAATATGATTGGGGAGAGAAGAGAAGGAAATAAATCAAAAATAAAAAAATTCCCACAAAAAATTCATAGAGTGTTAAATGTATATAAAGGAGGGAAAAGGGATGAGGGATTAGGATACCCCTTATGCACAAAAAAATTCTATAAGGGAGGGACATGATTTCTAGTAAATTAGAGTGTAGGTGGGATGTAAATTTCAACATTTAATGAATTCTTTGTAACATAATGGTTTGAATGCATGGTATAACAGACCATGCACCAACCATGTTCACCCTACTATATGTGGCGGGACACCCAAATAGTATAGTTTCATGGATTGGGAATCTTTTCTCCAACAATGTAACCATTTTTTGATAAATTCTAGATAAATTTATCATTTTTTTAATAGCTTTCTCTAAAGGCGAACAATTAATCCACCACCAAATTATGGGTGAAAAGTCACCACTGGGGCCCTAATTCATTGAGCCAAACCATTATAAACACATGAATAGGGTTAACAACTATATGAAAATATGCATCTAATAAACTCAATCATGGAACATGACCAAACCCTCAACCAGAAGAACTGACATAAGGAAAAGAATAAAATAAAAGAGAAACCAAGGCCAGGGTGAAATAATTACTCCCACCACAAACACTTTCATCCACCTTTCAGTAACCATGCTAACCGAGAACGGAAACATAGATTGAAAATGGATCAATTTGATACATAACCATGAACTTAGGGTGTTACCATTAACTCAACAAATAACACCATATAATCATTAGGAGAATTTTTTAAATGAATAATTCAAAATTAGGAGGGTTCCACCGACCACAAGAAACTGACTATGAAAACCAAAATTGAATCCCCCAAAATGATGAAATTGACATAGGAAACCCAAAAATAACTAAAAACCTCCGACAACAAGGATAACCCATGGATGGAAGTCAAACTGAACAACAAACCAACCAAAAATACATTGTTTCCTCATGTCATGAACGTCCCAAAAACTTACACAACTCAAAACCCAATATGATCCATGAATGCTAAATTTTTTAATATTTAGACACATAAAGCATGACTTCAGTTATACATATATGTTGAAATACTAATTCCATTATAATGAGGATGAATCTTCCACAAAAAACAAAACCAGCACATGGAATCTGAAACTGATTCCACTCTGAAGTTGGAGAAAAAATCTTGAAAAAATCTTCCTACACTCATGTCGATTCCTAACATTGTGAAGAGATTCACTATGGAGAATATGTTTGGATCCCTTATGTCATGAATTATATGCTTCCCTATAGTTTAAAACTATAGAATAAATCTTCCTATTTTATAAACTCTACATTCATAACATCTCCATGTTATCCAAATGGCATCGAGAGTCCATCAGAGAACTAAAAAAAGATGGATTCGAATACCTGAATCGACCAAATAGGAAAGATAAAATAGAATGGGCTGAAAAAAGAAACTTTGGGGCTGAAAATGGAGACTCCCCAAGAACATGTTCCTAGGGAATATACATCCCACGAGATTGGGAACTTTAATGAGCACTGAAAAGGACTGGTTCATCAACCTCCAATGACTGCCTTCCATGAACATACTCTGATAGAAATATCTCATCCACTAACTTCTCCAAAAAATTTCTCAGGAAAATTGAGAATTCTATTTAGATTCCATAGGATGTTCCCACATAAATAGGGGATATTTTAACACATCCTTACATGCTACCTCTGAAAATAAAATAACAAGGTAATTAAAATGTTCAATATAGGCCTTCACCGTCCACTAACCTTATTGAATGACCATGATCTCTACCAAATTTCTCTCTTTTACCTCATATGATATGAACCACCATTGAAAATTTATTTTATTCACCTCTTATGTCGTCCCAAATTTCAAAGAAAATGGTGTGATCACATTCTACTGATCCATAGACGGATGTCCAAATGAACAAAATACAACAAGATCCCTTATATATTTGGGATTTTTCAATGACCTAATGATGGCTTATTCTTCCTCAAGCCACTCAACAACATCTAAGGATCCATGATCACTATAGAATATTGGAGACATCTAAGATAAACTAGAATCCATAACTCCACTAGGATCATGGGAAGGGAGGACGTAGAAATATTTTTGAGCTATCAAAGAATCATTATTTAAACAGCACAAAATCATAAAAACAGATCAATATCAACCCAAATTAGAACAAAAAAACATATCATGCCAAAAACACCAGTCTCAAAAGCCAAATATTTAAAAAGGGAAAAAAATACTATTTGGAAACCCCTTCATCACCACATTAGAATCATAACCATCCTATTTAAGATATATATTCTAAATACCTCATTCCCTATTCCCATTTAAATGAAACACAGAATCCCACTTTTAAATCAAAAAAAATAACAAAACCAGTTTTTTTTTGAAAGATATTATTTTATTAAAATCATTTTTATATTTATAATCAACCTACACCAACCAAAAACAATCCAAAACCCAACTCAAACCAAGCACCTTATATAGTTAACTACTGACCATGAATAAATTAGCCACAAGTATTATTGTACCATGACAAAAAAAATATCACCAAAAATAGGAAGGAACATGAACTATGAACTCAGGGTATATATAGGTCATTACTCATAATAGTCCCACCACAAAGAACTGATTCACCAACATTAGCATTCCCCATCCACAAAAAGAAAAAAAAAGAAAAATCCTCAATTCCTTTACTACCCATAGAAACATAAGGATCAAAAAGATTAAGAGTTTATGACTCTCTTCCTATGCCTACCACCCAAGTCACGATAGTCCTAGACTACAACCTACCTAACACACCAAATAATAATGGTATTCTTATGATAAAATTTTTCAGGAACCATGCTAGGCTACCATGCTACCTGAAACCGAAACTGGTCTGCAATAAGTATTGAGAGGCATTCCTGATACTCCTAGTATGGAGACTTACACCAAGAATCAAGGATATCACTTTGGGAATGACTTAGACCAGTGACTACAATGATCAAATAACCAAACAATGTACACAACATAACCAAAAAAATGAAAAAAATAATACCTAAACAGAGTCCAACACAATAGCTGAACCAAACTAAACTATAAAGGAACCTAAAACCCATCAAAAAAACAACCATATCATTATCTCACCACTATGTCTCTACAAACCATATTAACAATACATGCCAAAGGAATCCCAAACCACAAACCTGAAGCCACAAAATTGTTCAGATCTAATAACACATAATTTCATAAGTAGGGTGTGAGAATAAATATCTTAGTAGGTAAGGACCACATAGTCCATATATTTCCTTTCCTGGTGTAATCCATTAAACTAGTTTGAAATACATTTGGAAAATATTGTTTTATCATTTTAATGAATCACGTGATGTTTTCTAGAAATTCTATTATTAAGACAACACACACACCACTGTCACTTTTCATAAATGATCATTCATTACGAACCAAATTTTTGTTAAATACTCCAAATATAAAATAAAACCATGTGATCAACGAGTTAAACATTAAAAAATTGAACAATACATAGAGGCCAAAATTAGGAGAAAAAATAATAAATTTCATCCGAACGAAACATACACATATTGATCAATGTATTTTCTTAAATACCTTTAAAATGTCACTGGACATACTCAATTCAGTATCACCAACCATTGTATAGTGTATCCTATATTCCATTCAATACTAGACACACCTGTGGAATGTCCCACCTAGCCTCTTATCAATTAAATTGGGTGCGAACCCATCTAATCGGGGTTGATAAGAAACATTCACTCAACCCTCTAGATGATGTCAAGGAATCCCATGATAATTGTATTTGGTGAATTAGGAGGTCCTAACATGAATCACCTAAACCAATAACATAGAGATTTATTTATTCTTTCCTTGCCTAGACACAAACACCACCTATGTGATGAACATATCCTTGGAGGGACTGCAATAGTGGTTCCCATCACACATCAATCCATTAAAAGTACCAATATAGCCTTGTCATCAAATGAGTTTTAAAAACATATTCCAAATCACACAAAAATACAATCCATGACATTATATTTAAAAAAATCATTTCCAAAACAAATGGGAAGACACCATTTGAATTTGGAAGATTCTAAACAGTCCTTCAAATCATTTTAGAAACAAAACCAAATCAAAAAATTACAAATAGACCAATCCTTTGGGAAAACTATTGGAAAAATATTTAAAATAATTTGGATTACAAAGAACCATTATTAAATCATTGGAGTTTGTATTGAACTATTTGAAAGAAGGGTGTTAAGGAGGGGTATAAGGAAGAAAGAATTGTTTGTAAAATCCTATGTTTAAGTGAGAAATTTTTAAGAATATTCATCATCATTTGAGATACCATCCAAGTGTTCACCTCATTAACATATGGATATTAAAACACCCATCATAACACTCAATGAATTACTAAATTATAAATAAATCCATATCATGAATTGAAATTTTCATTCCAATCAATTTACAAGAAATCCTCAAACCATAAAGAATCACCCAAACAAGTACACAAATAAATTAACCCTGCAAACCAAATTATGGAAACCCAACCAAGACCAAAAACAACCAAAACACTCAATTTCATTCTTAAATACAATTTTACCTTTTATCGAACATCATTCATATATATAAAAATATACATAATTAAGAAAATTTATTAAAAAATAATTTTCATCGAATATAAAAAATAAAAACAACAAAACAATTCAATCCAACAGATAAAAAAATGAATATTTCATTTATAAATAATCTAGGAAAGATAAAGAATAAAATGGAATATATTATGATGTAAATGGATATAATCATGTACATTAATGGTGTGTGCACACAAAAAAACATTCAAAGAATGAATAAATTAATCTACAAAATGATCATCATATCCTAGAATTAAATAAAACATCACACATTTGGCAACTCTCAACTAAGGATTCAATGAAGATGGTGAAAATATAAATAATATATTTTAAAAGGAAGAGGGAGAAGATAAAAGAAGGAATTAAACCAAAAATAAGATGGAAACTCACCTATAATCATGAGGAGAAACCATGGAGGGACGAGGGAAAAGGGAGATGGGTCAGATACCCTCTCATGCGCAAAATATGACCCAGAGGGGTGATATATTTGTTAAAAAAATATGGTGGGTTAAATGGGAATTTAAAATTTTAGAGAAAATTAGTAAATTATCATGGTTTTTCATCACATATTACCAAATCACGTGCAAACTGTATGCACTCTACTAGAACATAAGGGACACCTACACAGTCTAACAAAACAAGAAAAAAATGAGGTTCATATCTTTCAAATGATAGATCCATTTCTAGTATTTTATGCATGGTTTCCTCTAAATGTGAACATGCCATGATCCATCAGAATATGGGTGCACAATATCTATTGGGACTCATGTTGTTCAAAAAAATGTGTCCCAAAAAATAAATAGCGTCAGAAACAACCAAAAAACATTGAAACTAAAAAAATAAAGCCATAAACATAGGTGGAAATCAACCTAAAGAACCAACATCAATGAAATAATAAGGAAAAAAAATTCCGAAGGTATGGGTGATACATGGAACTAGATGGAACTAGGAAAACACTGAATGTGGTGGGATTTTCTTGATGAGCATCCAAAGGGGATGATGACTATAGTAACTGATGTTGTGATTATGCCAAATTAGTTCTCATATATCATAACTCACGATGTTAACCATTAGTAACTCTTAGACTAAGTAAAGATCAGTTGAAAATAGTTCACTGAGATTTAGTGTTTTGTAGACCATTGAGGGAAAATTATTTATTTTTATTTGAGTCTAGAATACGGGAAGAAAAACTAAAGAATATGTATTAGAGGAACATGAAGATATTCTAAATATTGAATGGAAGTACACAATATAATTAAATATTATGGGAAAATGTAATATTGGATTAATGTAAGTGATGATAATGACGATGTCCCTAATATATCTTTGAATTTTGAATGATTTAAATTTTAAATGTATATAAATTACAAAAATTTATGTCTTAATAGAAAATATCATGATAAAAATTAGCATGGTCATGTGAATAATTATTATTTTGTTGCTAATGAAGAGAATACAAATGAAATGTGAATGGAACAAAGTGTTAATGAATAAGACGGAAAAACATAGATAATTGTTTGATAAGGAAGTTGGATGTATTAATTATTAATGTATTGGAATTAAAATATTTGAATAAACAAATCATGAAAAATATATGTGTTATTCAGTTTAATTTTTCATTAATTATTTAAATGGTTGTGACGACTGAAAGTGTAACTTAACAGAAAGGTGGTATTCATGGAAAATGCATGGTTTAGTGGAAGATAACCTTTAATATATTATTGATGTTGGTATAATGATGTATTTTGAAAGAGGTTATTTATTAGGATATATAAAAATTTTAGTATTTATTTCCTTGCAATTTATTAATGATTTGTTGAAAAATTGGTTTATTCAATCATGGATAATATTTAAAAAATATTTCAGGTTTAGGGTTTATGTCCAATAATTAGTGGTCTATGAATGAAATTAATAAGAATGTATTTTTTCAATATTTTTTTATAGAAATTCCGTTTTTCACAATTTTTCATGAGAATAAATTTTTAAGGGTTTTACATATTTGGTATGAGATAATAAAGAGGGATAATATGGTGTATATTTAATTAATAGTAAGTTAATTTTGTAAATTTATTGACCTTATTTGTAAAATATTTTATTTTAGTTTTATGGAATGGTCATAAGGGTAACCATTTATGGTATGGTTTAAGTTGAATTGCGGATGCGATTTTAAGCATTAACATGTTACATCATTGTATGATGATATATATATATATATAGTATATAACACATTCTAACAACTCTATTGTGATGATAAGTTAAGATATATTATGTTATTTATCATTCTATTCACGGGTCATGTGATCTCTTAGTTATTCATGCAAAACAAACTGACCTCCGTTTCATGGATTAAGCAATGAATTGTAATTTGATCAAGGAAAACCCAAAGGGTGAGATTGTGTTTTTGAAATAAAATGAAATAAATTATGTATATCATCTCGTGAAAAATATATAAATTTATAAAACATATCATGAATAAAATGGTGTTTTATTATCATCATTTATGATGCTATCAATGAACTTTTCCACACATATTTCCTTTATGGTTTTATGATTAATAATTTTTTTGGATCACCACTTTTCTTATGATCATTGATCTTTTTCAATCCCTATGATTATTTATAATTTTCTTCTAAACCCACATATGATATCCTATTTGGAATCCTAGTATTTTTTATTTTTGATGGACATCACATATCTCTATTCTTTTCTTCCATAGAATGATTAAATAATCCTTTTTATGATGTGGATTTATATTAAGTGAAACTTAATGTATTAAACATTTAATATACTATAATAATTTGGGCATTAATTCCTTTTAATGGCAATAGAATGTAACAACTATAGTTTTTATAATTTTTTTTGAATAAATAAAATTTTATTGATGGGGAGTGTCGTACGCTACACCATGTTAATATTTATTTATACACCATACCGTGTAATGATTTCATTGTATGCAACACTATGCTTTTTATTGTATAATTATCAATAAATTTTGATTTTGTTACACAAAATATTGACTTCCATTGAATGTTGTAGTTACATGATAGACCATGTTTTATCGAAATTCGATAGATTAATTATAATATTATTTGATATGATAGTTATCATATAGGAATTGGAATTGCTGGATAGAAAATGATTAAAAAAATTATGAATATTTATATTTCACATGTTTATTATTTATATATTGATTATAAAAAAAAGATTCAATTATAATAAAATGATTTTTTTCTGGAAAACAATATCTTTTCTACAACATGGGCAAATCATGATTTTCAACCATATTTTAAAATTATATTTTACAACCATTAGGGAATTTATATGAAATCAAAAACATCATAATTAAATGTGGATATTACAAGTAAAATTATTTTAAGGTGAATTAATAGTAGTTTTATGAGATATTTAATTTTTTTAATAATGAAAAATACTGTTTTAAATGGAATCCAACAACTTCATTTAATATATATACAATGTTTAACTATAAATTAAATTTATTTTAAAATATATCTACAAATATTATATATCTATGTATACAATTTAGTTGATTTGAATAATTTTTATATTGAAATTGAAATTAAAAACATTGTAGACATTTGATCTTTTGTTCGAATGAAAAACCTTATTTCATATTATGACTGTGGGATTAATTTTTAATTTAATATTTCACCTATCTTAATAGTATTTGGAAAAATAGAGTTAATATTTTTAATATTTATAATTTATATTTTCTATTGTGAAAAAAATATTTTTTTCTATCATGATTAGTGAAAATAGTTACAATATTAATATTGAATGCAGTGAACCCATTATTAAATAGTGGGTAAATATATAATATAATTTGTTAAAATTATCCAAATCATGTACAAACCACATTTTCTAGACATAATTTTGTCCCAATTATCATTTCCTCTAATTTTATGAGTTTTTGGGACACTTTTCTCTAATAGTGACCCACAAAATAATTTACGTAAAGAAAAAGTCAAAAAATACACCATTCTTCCATTAAATTTATATAATGATTTAGAAAGGTAAAAAACATATGTTAGTTTATAAATATTACTATAGACGAATTTTTTTTATCATGCTAATTTATTATAATTTTTTGAGATTTTATAATAACATAAAATGTTTACGAAACACTAATAACGAAATTATTTTGTTAATAATTAAATAAATAAATGAGACTAAAAATGTTAAAATTGAAGTATATGGAATGAATTTTTGTATTTAATTATAATTTACATGATTATATCATGTTATATATGTTATAAATTAATTTATATGATTTCAATTTTTAACTTAATTTTTTTTTAAATTTTAATTTAATTAATATTGCCATAGTCGATAATAATGTTATTTTGTAATAAGTACTATTTTATTAATTGATTGAAACTTAATAAAAATCATATATTACGTAAATTGATTTTAATATATTAATTCATATCAACTTTATCCCTTTAATTGACAAATGTTTCTTTTATAATGATAGTATTGATCGTTATATAGAAAAAATATCAGTAATCACAGTTACCGTTAAAGCTGCATTTTTTTCATGTTACACATTATTGTTTTAATGTTAATTTAAATCAAAAAATGGATTTATAAAAAAATTAGATATCATGATTATAATCAATTTCCCCATTTTATATTTTAAGGATCTCTGAAAATTGGTATTTTATATTAAATCACTTTGTTTAGAAAACTATTTTTCATGATGAAAAACCAAAACTGTAAAATAATAAAACTAAAGAGGTAAGGAACCAAATGATTAAAACTTTTATATAAATGTTTTGTGTATATTTTTATATTTCCTATAATTAATCAAAGACATTAATTATCACTTTTGGAGAATATTGAGAAGAGCAATGCCTCCTAGTAGTGAGTAATTTTGTGTATTTACAAGAATGACTCTCTTTATGAACATTATAAAGGCAGTCACACACCAAACTATTTCACACATCTCAATCCAATTGAATCACCCATGTTCTATGAAAATAAAAACCAAATATACCTCTCATCATCCTAGAATATGTATTTTGTTTAGAAAAAACATTCATTGTCTTTAGTACAAACCTGAAGATGATACTTAAAGAAGAGGTAAAGTCTTTTTAAAAGTGTTTATATTTTATTCCCTTCTCCACCTCTATCATGTATTCTTTATATCATTATTATATAAAAATAAGTATCATAAACACAATTTGATTAATTTTCCCTTGGGTTTTGAACTAAAACTACACTCAATTCAAAAAAATTGGTTATTAAATCGTTTCTCATGTGTATAGTGGCCATCTGCCTTGCGAATAGATGTCATTCATTTTTCTATTACAACCATTCATATTTAGAAATATTGAAGGAAAGAATATTTTTATATGATATTTAAGATATTTATGATATTATTATACTTCTAGAATTATTGTGTCACACATTACATGTAACACCAGGAATTTTTGGGAATATGTTTTTTGAATTAATTTAATCATTTTGATATTTTTAATATCATACCATACTGAATACTGGTTTTGTTATATGAAAACCAGAATTTCTAAATTGTGTTAAATGAAACAAGTTGATATTTCACAATAAGAAACAATTTTAATATCTTATGGTGTATGCCAAAGTATTTTTTCCAGGTGATACAAATAACACTGAGCTCTTTTGATATCTTTCATTACACATAAGACCGAGTTTTACTAAACAATAGTGTAGATATGTATTTTTCTTGCATGTATTTTATTTTGTTTTGATAAATGGATTCATTTAATTTAATGAATAATAATTCCAATTTTTGATCGATTTGAATTGAATTATTTTTTATTGTAGAGAATGACAAATGTTTGAAAATGGAATGAAAATTGGAGGGAATATGATCTAAAGTACCCTTCACACTGCTTCACATCACCCGTGGTGCGACCACTGATATTTTTACGAATATAGGTGGTGGAAAATTGAGAAAAATAGTTACAAACCATGTAATTTCATTAAAAAATTAATTAATTACATTGGATATATGTAACACCCTAGGTAAATAAGGAATATGACATTTTCATATTTATCCATATTTGTGAATAAAATATTTAAATAACTTTAAAGGGGACGCTATGCTCGATGGCGTACCCAACACGCAACAACGAGTTTCTTGGAAATCTTACGTTGCACTCTAATAATAAAATAATATTATTTTAAATGGTAGTTAACATGTAGCCGTTGTAATGGAGGGAATGGATAGAAATAACTAAAATATGATAATATATGTTTTTAAATGTTTTTACATTTATCCAATAAAAGATAATGGCTTAAAATACGGAAAAAATTCAATTTTAGGCGTAGATGCCCTAGTTTTCACTAAAGGTTCACTTATCGCCTTTTGATGGTGAACCGTCATTAAATATAGTTTTGTTCACTCTTAAACATTATTTTGGACCAAATAAAACTCTTATTAAGAATTGGGACATCAAATTTTACTTTGTGTAATTTTTTGGTATTTTTCCGATAAAGTTCATTTTTACATGAATAGTGTAAAATGTTGTGTTTTAATTCAAAACCTCTTTTTAATATAATTTATTTATATGATTAGATAATATTTTGAATTGGTTTTAAAGTGAAATTTGAAAATATTTTTACCAATAAATCCAATAGTGGTCGTTGGAATTAATTTCACTTTGAAATCAGACTTAAACTAGTGTCAATCTTTTGATACTTATTGTTTTATAAAAACACGCTCTTTGCTCTGACAGCGGGAATTAATTATTGAATTAATTAATGTAAATTATATGATTTAAATTTTGTAAAATGGACTTCATTTTTGAATTCTCAATATCAAATATAGCTTAGGGTGAATTTTTGGTAATTTTCTGAAAAACTTCAATTTTTGATGAATAGTGAAACCACTAAGTGGTAATCAAGCAAACTGATTTTTCAGTTAAATGAAATTTTACCACTAATTTGTATTTAATTTTGAAAATCCGACATACATGGTTGTCATTAAGAAGTAAAATGTGGTTCAATGAGATTATAATAATTTTTTGGTGAATAGTAACTTATTAAGTTCTTAATCGCGATTAATGGTAATTAGGGTAGTTTAAGGTATAAATAATGCTTTAATAATATAAAATGACCTAGGAACATGTCCCAACCTTATTGGTTGTGTCATGGCCGACCAAGACAAGCCATGGGTCAACTTGAGGACACCATGGATCCACTTTTGTTGGGAAATGACATAAATTACTTTTTATTTAAT
Organism: Viscum album; assembly: GCA_963277665.1. Lineage (NCBI taxonomy): Eukaryota > Viridiplantae > Streptophyta > Magnoliopsida > Santalales > Viscaceae > Viscum > Viscum album. Next base: position 994,821,967 of record OY728126.1, read on the forward strand.
GTTAAAGTGAAAATGACACAAACATAATATGTTTTTCGAAAACAATTTTTAAGTGGGGTTATACAAGTCCCAATTTTTATTATAAATAGTAATTGGAAAGCTAAAAAGATTTCCTACATCATAGTAATTTTTTTATAATTTTTAGACATTAAATAAATTAAATTATTTATGACATTATAATGATGCAGTGATGACATCATTATTTAACGATTAAAATAAAATGGAAAGATAATGTAAACTCTATGAACTACACATGTCCAAAACCAATTGGATGAATGGATTTCGATGCCTTATCACCTTATCCAAGAATTATATCAATGTGGGACATTTTGAAACCGAAACACATTTTCAAATAAAGTAATATTTCTTACTTTCCAAAAGTGCCCCTCCTCTCCTCTTATAAAAGGCCCCCACCTCTACCTCATTTCACACACTCTTCAAGCCTTAGGCTCGGCCAAACCCTGCCCATTTGCTCTCTCCAAATCCCTCTCCTCATCCTAGAGGATTACCTTTGGGAAGAATCCTTTCAAAGGAAGCCTTTAGGCTCAACTCAAAAGGAGTTACACTTTTAAAGGTAATTCATTCTCTCTTGTTCATTTGTTTTATTTTATTTCTCCAACCCCCTAAACTCGTTTTATTTACTTCTTTTGTAACAAAACCAGTATCTTAAATATACTAGGATTTTGTTATAAGATTTATTTGAGCTACACTCTCACACAACTACATCAAATGGTTAAAGAACATAAGGTTTCCGTGGATGGCGAAATTCTGCCTCCCGAAACGATGATTGTTCAACACTCATTTAACACCTTCAAAGGTGGCCATTATGATGTCAATATTTTTATATATGATATATTATATGTTTATGTTTTCCTTAAGCTTCTGTTTTTTTTAATTTTGGGCATACCTTTATGGTTTCCATTATGGGTAAAACACGATATCTTCATTTTAGGAAGTGCGGACTACCACCCCCTAAAAGTGATTTGATTCGTTAATACCATATGTGGGATGTGTAAAGGAAAACGTTAATGATATTATATATTTTATTATACTGTAATTATGATATAATCTTATATCATTATGATTCCATTCCAGAAAATATGAAATAGAAATGGAAGTAGCGTTCATGCGTACGTACGGCTTACCGTCTCCATGAACGGTGCATTTCATTTCTTACCTCTAAATGTGATGTAATATTATAAATGAATGTATGTACTGGATATATATGAAATATATGATATCTACATCATGAATACCATTCTTGACATAATGATCCTTTGACCAAATTAACAACATGTAAGTATAAGAAGTCTATTTTTGACTTAAGAACCAAATATCGGCAAAACAAATATTATTAACTTAAATGATTACGTAATGTTTATAACATGGTAATAAGTGATATAAAAGGAATAATGAACTTTAAAAGGGTTCTTAATGAAGTATAAATTAACCCAAGTTTATTATTCAGGAGATTAAAGAACGATCGAGTCAAGTCGGACTCGAGGTAAGGGATCCTACACCTCTCTTTCTTTTTAAGTACACTCTTTTATGTCATTATTTTTAAAGCTCATATTTCTTGTTATTGGGATGATCTTTTATATTACAATTACTGTAATTTTTATGTTCATGTGATGAGAGACCCTATTCTCTCTCATCAATCCATTTTGGATGTTTTGAGTGGCGCCGTTAGGCTGCCGAACTTTCGTAAGAGATCTAACCTCTCTCTTTCTTTTTAAGTACTCTCCTTTATGTCACTTCTTTTAAGCTCCTATTTGTAATGTTGGGGGATGTTATTTTATATTCCTCTTTCTGTAAATTTTATTGTAATTTGATGGTATACCCTATTTGATCTCATCAATCCATATTCGGAAGTTTTCTGTGGCGCCGTTAGGCTGCCGAGTTTTCGCAAGGGTTTTTTCATCTCACTTTTATTCCCATGAGATTTATGCTACATTTGCCACAAATTCCATTGAGTGGTGTATGTACTGCCCATTATTCTACTCTTTGTGTAATATACTTTCATTTATGAGTATTTACATCAATGATCTATTGTCCTTCTTTCATGGGGTGTATGTTTTGAAAGATACCCAAGTCGGTAAGGGAACGTTTCACCCTCCTCTTTTTTAAAAGACTTCTTTTGTTGGGTCTTTTAATTTACATATTGTTATGTTGGGATATGTTCTCATATATCCTTATTGATGTAAATTTTATGTCCAAGTGATGAGATACTCTTTTTATCTCTCATCAACTCATTTTGATGTGATGCCGTTAGGCTGTCAAGGGAACTTTTTAACCCAATTTCGATTTCTTTGGGTTCAACATGTAGTCATTGAATATGTCGTCCATTGAATATGTGTGAATGACCTTTTATTGTTTTACACTTAATATCCACTTATATTGGGTGTATTTATATTTTTCACACATATTTTTGAGATTGATTTGTCCTTAATTTAAGGATACCTTCTTTATAAGGGATTTCATCACATTTGACATTTCTATTGAGGGTTCATTGTTGTTATGCACCAATTCACTCTTATATGGTGTATATACTGTCCTTTGGAGTATTATAGCATGAATCCATTTATTCTCATGATATTATAAAGTTTTGGCTAAATGTTATTCCTCAACTATTGTGTTCAAGTGTCTCTAATTTTTGTAAAACCCCTTTAACCAAAATATCGTTTTAAATGTTTTAATTATTTGTTCTTATTAATATCCATGTTTTCAAAATGGTTTTAAAGATTTATTTATATGGATATTAATGGTTTAAAATTTTAAGCTTCAAGGTGGTATGGGACACTTTGATTCAAAAATCTCTTTATTAAATGTTTTAAATGGTTTTGGAAATGGTTTCTTTTTGAATGGATTCAATATTTCAATATACTAAAATGTTATATTGTGACTGAAATGTGAAAATGTTATGTTTCCTTTATGCATGTTTTATGTGACACATTTATGTTATGGTTCTTGGGCATTGTTATGAAAACGGGTGGTTCTGTGATAAACTAAGGGCGGGTGAGCCCGTTATAGCTCTCCAATGCATTGGGTAATGCGAAGGAGTGAAACGTTAAGGTTTCTCCGAAGAGATTTAGGGAATATACTGTGATGGGTATTCCAAACGTAACCAAGATGGTTACTCCCTACGTAAGAATGTTATGAATGCCTCAAGTTACCTTTATGTCTTATGTTTTCTATGATTTATTCAGGATTTTATATGCCTATGTTTTATGGGTAAAGTATGATTTCATTCTTATGTATATATGAACTCATGTTTCCTTTCCATATTTTTATAACCCTTACTGAGCTTTTTATGCTCATCCCAAGTTTTTGAAATGCTTTTCACAGGTCAAGGGAAAGGTACATGATGTGATGATAGTGTCAAGGATGTGTCAAGAAAGAATCCGTGTTTTATTTTAAATAGGTTTCCATTGATGTGAAGAATGAATATTGTCTTTTATGTAACCGCCTTGTTTAAATGTGGAATGTAATGCAAGTTTCATGATCTAATTCTCTAAAAATCTAAACCTGAAAAGATCCTCAATGTGTAATCTTGTAATAACTCAAGATTAAGTAAGGTTTAAGGCTGGGGCCTTATAGTTGGTATCAAAGGTCGGTTTAGATAACTTTATAGGTTAGGGTATTCTTTATGCATAATTGACAATTACCATAATGGTTAGGATTTCAGAAAGAGTCTTAGTTTTAGATAAAGTGAATGAGTAAGTATATATTATTGTCTATCTTACTCATTAGTACATGATGGTTTTGTTGATATACTCACACTGACATTTCTATTTTTAGTGAATGGATGGATCTAGCAGGAACCAAAGAGACAACAGGTTTGAAGGAAACTGTAGTGGTTCTCTGATTAAGATACTAGATAAAATGGAGGATTCAATGAGGAAACTCATGGTTGTTCTAAACCAAATACCAAGCAGTCATGATCAACCACTTCAACCTTGGTGAGTTCTCTAATGCATCATGTACGAGATGACTAATCCATGTGGAAGTTCAGGTAATAATTATAAAGGTAACCATTAGGGTTTATATGATCCTTACTTTTGAGGTAATTATAGGTAATTATATGTTATGATGGAAAATGAAAGGCATGAGATAAACTTGAGGTTAAAATATGTTATGATCAATCTTTGAAGATTTTATCTCATTTCAGGGATTGTTTTAAGAATTATATAGTTTTGGAAAAAGGACAACACGCAGACCGTGTGACATCCCGTCGCGTCGGATAAAGCTGCGGGAATCGATCCCACAACCAAAGTATGACTGGTATTTATCGCCTACCACTGGACTACATGAAGTCCCTGGTTAGTTTGACTGATTCTTTTTGGTTATATGATTTTATGAATTAAGAGTAAGTTGATTTTGGGTTATTTATGAGAATGATTAACCTATCATGGAGGATATGTGATTAGGTTAATTACTTTTCAATGTGAGACTTTAGGAGCAACTGATGTTGTTTGGAGATAAATGTTACGATTTAACTTGGTAGACTATGTGACTAAATCCTTCAAATATTTGGGTTTCATTATTAGTTTGGTTTACTTTGAATAATTTTATGGACAAATGGTCCTCGTTGAACTTTGGGTTTTGTTGGAAAAATTTTGGAGATTAAGCATGGATTTTCTTTTTGGGTTATCATTTTCTGGATTATCTGATCTTGTACTAACATTTTTGGTTTTGGTTCTGGTTAAAGCCTAAAGACATAGGATGTACATAGTTCTCTTTTGTGGATTAGGTGATTCTCTAGAAGTTGATTATAGTACTCTTAGTGCGAACAAGTCTCCCTAAATACTCGTCTTTTGGAAAAAAAATATGAGTTTGATTAACGAATCTAGTAAAAGTTGAATGTCAACATGATTAGTGATTATGTTTCCTTATGAATAAATTCCTCAATAAAAAGTAGCTTAAAACAAAAATGTTTTCTATTAACTTTTCCTACTGGGGAATCAAATACCGTTTAACCCATCACAAGTTTGTGATTTTCTCGTGGTTAACATTCTCCTAAACGTGTTTTCTATCACTCTCCATCAGAACATGACCCTTTGTTTTTTCCTCCATGTCCATATTTTCATCCTTGGAATCCTAGTATGGGTTAACTCGGGTGACCTCTGTGCTTATCTTTCTTTATTTTAAAGTGATTGTTTTACCGACTCTTGTTCCGATGTGGGACGTTCAAGGATGTTTCCAAGCGCAATTTTAAAATTGCGAGGACGCAATTCCCAAAAGGGGGGAAGGATGTAACACCCCAGGTAAATAAGGAATATGACATTTTCATATTTATCCATATTTGTGAATAAAATATTTAAATAACTTTAAAGGGGACGCTATGCTCGATGGCGTACCCAACACGCAACAACGAGTTTCTTGGGAATCTTACGTTGCACTCTAATAATAAAATAATATTATTTTAAATGGTAGTTAACATGTAGCCGTTGTAATGGCGAGAATGGATAGAAATAACTAAAATATGATTATATATGTTTTTAAATGTTTTTACATTTATCCAATAAAAGATAATGGCTTAAAATACGGAAAGAATTCAATTTTAGGCGTATATGCCCTAGTTTTCACTAAAGGTTCACTTATCGCCTTTTGATGGTGAACCGTCATTAAATATAGTTTTGTTCACTCTTAAACATTCTTTTGGACCAAATAAAACTCTTATTAAGAATCGGGACATCAAATTTTACTTTGTGTAATTTTTTGGTATTTTTCCGATAAAGTTCATTTTTTCATGAATAGTGTAAAATGTTGTGTTTTAATTCAAAACCTCTTTTTAATATAATTTATTTATATGATTAGATAATATTTTGAATTGGTTTTAAAGTGAAATTTGAAAATATTTTTACCAATAAATCCAATAGTGGTCGTTGGAATTAATTTCACTTTGAAATCAGACTTAAACTAGTGTCAATCTTTTGATACTTATTGTTTTATAAAAACACGCTCTTTGCTCTGACAGCGGGAATTAATTATTGAATTAATTAATGTGACTTATATGATTTGAATTTTGTAAAATGGACTTCATTTTTGAATTCGGAATATCAAATATAGCTTAGGGTGAATTTTTGGTAATTTTCTGAAAAACTTCAATTTTTGATAAATAGTGAAACCACTAAGTGGTAATCAAGCAAACTGATTTTTCAGATAAATGAAATTTTACCACTAATGTGTATTGAATTTTGAAAATCCGACATACATGGTTGTCATTAAGAAGTAAAATGTGGTTCAATGAGATTATAATAATTTTTTTGGTGAATAGTAACTTATTAAGTTCTTAATCGCGATTAGTGGTAATTAGGGTAGTTTAAGGTATAAATAATGCTTTAATAATATAAAATGACCTAGACACATGTCCCAACCTTATTGGTTGTGTCATGGACGACCAAGACAAGCCATGGGTCAACTTGGGGACCCCATGGATCCACTATTGTTGGGAAATGACATAAATTACTTTTTATTTAATGTTAAAGTGAAAATGACACAAACATAATATGTTTTGCGAAAACAATTTTTCAGTGGGGTTATACAAGTCCAAATTTTTATTATAAATAGTCATTGGAAAGATAAGAAGATTTCCTACATCATAGTAATTGTTTTATAATTTTTAGACATTAAATAAAGTAAATTATTTATGACATTATAATGATGCAGTGATGACATCATTATTTAACGATTAAAATAAAATGGAAAGATAATGTAAAATCTATGAACTACACATGTCCAAAACCAATTGGATGAATGTATTTCGATTACTTATCACCTTATACAAGAATTATATCAATGGGGGACCTTTTGAAACCGAAACACATTTTCAAATAAAGTAATATTTCTTACTTTCCAAAAGTGCCCCTCCTCTTCTCTTATAAAGGGCCCCCACCTCTACCTCATTTCACACACTCTTCAAGCCTTTGGCTCGGCCAACCCCTGCCCATTTGCTCTCTCCACATCCCTCTACTCATGATAGAGGATTAACTTTGGGCATAATACTTTCAAAGGAATCCTTTAGGCTCAACTCAAAAGGAGTTACACTTTTAAAGGTAATTCATTCTCTCATGTTCATTTGTTTTATTTTGCATCTCCAACCCCCTAAACTCTTTTTATATAATTCTTTTGTAACAACAACAGTATCTTCAATATACTAGGATGTTTTTATAAGATTTATTTGAGCTACACTCTCACACAACTACATCAAATGGTTAAAGAACATAAGGTTTCCGTGGATGGCGAAATTCTGCCTCCCGAAACGATGATTGTTCAACACTCATTTAACACCTTCAAAGGTGGCCATTATGATGTCACTATTTTTATATATGATATATAATATGTTTATGTTTTCCTTAAGCTTCTGTTTTTTTCATTTTGGGCATACCTTTATGGTTTCCATTATGGGTAAAACACGATATCTTCATTTTAGGAAGTGCGGACTACCGCCCCCTAAAAGTGATTTGATTCGTTAATACCATATGTGGGATGTGTAAAGGATAAAGTTAATGATATTATATATGTTATTATACTGTAATTATGATATAATCTTATATCATTATGATTCCATTCCAGAAAATATGAAATAGAAATGGAAGTAGCGTTCATGCGTGCGTACGGCTTACCGTCTCCATGAACGGTGCATTTCATTTCTTACCTCTAAATGTGATGTAATATTATAAATGAATGTATGTACTGGATATATAAGAAATATATGATATCTAAATCATGAATACCATTCTGGACATAATGAACCTTCGACCAAATTAACAACATGTAAGTATAAGAAGTCTATTTTTGACTTAAGAACCAAATATCGGCAAAACAAATATTATTAACTTAAATGATTACATAATGTTTATGACATGGTAATAAGTGATATAAAAGGAATAATGAACTTTAAAAGGGTTTTTAATGAAGTATAAATTATCCCAAGTTTATTATTCAGGAGATTAAAGAACGATCGAGTCATGTCGGACTCGAGGTAAGGGATCCTACACCTCTCTTTCTTTTTAAGTACACTCTTTTATGTCATTATTTTTAAAGCTCATATTTCTTGTTATTGGGATGATCTTTTATATTACACTAACTGTAATTTTTATGTTAATGTGATTAGAGACCCTATTCTCTCTCATCAATCCATTTTGGATGTTTTGAGTGGCGCCGTTAGGCTGCCGAACTTTCGTAAGAGATCTAACCTCTCTCTTTCTTTTTAAGTACTCTCCTTTATGTCACTTCTTTTAAGCTCCTCTTTTTAATGTTGGGGGATGTTCTTTTATATTCCTCTTTCAGTAAATTTTATTGTAATTTGATGGGATACCCTATTTGATCTCATCAATCCATATTCGGAGGTTTTCTGTGGCGCCGTTAGGCTGCCGAGTTTTCGCAAGGGTTTTTTCATCTCACTTTTATTCCCATGAGATTTATGCTACATTTGCCACAAATTCCATTGAGTGGTGTATGTACTGCCCATTATTCTACTCTTTGTGTAATATACTTTCATTTATGAGTATTTAAATCAATGATCTATTGTCCTTCTTTCATGGGGAGTATGTTTTGAAAGATACCCAAGTCGGTAAGGGAACCTTTCACCCTCCTCTTTTTTAAAAGACTTCTTTTGTTGGGTCTTTTAATTTACATATTGTTATGTTGGGATATGTTCTCATATATCCTTATTGATGTAAATTTGATGTCCAAGTGATGAGATACTCTTTTTATCTCTCATCAACTCATTTTGATGTGATGCCGTTAGGCTGTCAAGGGAACTTTTTAACCCAATTTCGATTTCTTTGGGTTCAACATGTAGTCATTGAATATGTCATCCATTGAATATGTGTGAATGACCTTTTATTGTTTTACACTTAATATCCACTTATATTGGGTGTATTTATATTTTTCACACATATTTTTGAGATTGATTTGTCCTTAATTTAAGGATACCTTCTTTATAAGGGATTTCATCACATTTGACATTTCTATTGAGGGTTCATTGTTGTTATGAACCAATTCACTCTTATATGGTGTATATACTGTCCTTTGGAGTATTATATCATGAATCCATTTATTATCATTATATTATAAAGTTTTGACTAAATGTTATTCCTCAACTATTGTGTTCAAGTGTCTCTAATTTTGGTAAAACCCCTTTAACCAAAATATCGTTTTAAATGTTTTAATTATTTTTTCTTATTAATATCCATGTTTTCAAAATGGTTTTAAGGATTTATTTATATGGATATTAATTGTTGAAAATTTTAAGCTTCAAGGTGGTATGGGACACTTTGATTCAAAAATCTCTTTATTAAATGTTTTAAATGGTTTTGGAAATGGTTTCTTTTTGAATGGATTCAATATTTCAATATACTAAAATGTTATACTGTGATTGAAATGTGAAAATGTTATGTTTCCTTTATGCATGTTTTATGTGACACATTTATGTTATGGTTCTTGGGCATTGTTATGAAAACGGGTGGTTCCGTGATAAACTAAGGGCGGGTGAGCCCGTTATAGCTCTCCAATGCATTGGGTAACGCGAAGGAGTGAAACGTTAAGGTTTCTCCGAAGAGATTTAGGGAATATACTGTGATGGGTATTCCAAACGTAACCAAGATGGTTACTCCCTACGTAAGAATGTTATGAATGCCTAAAGTTACCTTTATGTCTTATGTTTTCTATGATTTATTCAGGATTTGATATGCCTATGTTTTATGGGTAAAGTATGATTTCATTCTTATGTATATATGAACTCATGTTTCCTTTCCATATTTTTATAACCCTTACTGAGCTTTTTATGCTCATCCCAAGTTTTTGAAATGCTTTTCACAGGTCAAGGGAAAGGTACATGATGTGATGATAGTGTCAAGGATGTGTCAAGAAAGAATCCGTGTTTTATTTTAAATAGGATTCCATTGATGTGAAGAATGAATATTGTCTTTTATGTAACCGCCTTGTTTAAATGTGGAATGTAATGCATGTTTCATGATCTAATTCTCTAAAACTCTAAACCTGAAAAGATCCTCAATGTGTAATCTTGTAATAACTCAAGATTAAGTAAGGTTTAAGGCTGGGGCCTTATAGTTGGTATCAAAGGTCGGTTTAGATAACTTTAGAGGTTAGGGTATTCTTTAAGCATAATTGACAATTACCATAATGGTTAGGATTTCAGAAAGAGTCTTAGTTTTAGATAAAGTGAATGAGTAAGTATATATTATTGTCTATCTTACTCATTAGTACATGATGGTTTTGTTGATATACTCACACTGACATTTCTATTTTTAGTGAATGGATGGATCTAGCCGGAACCAAAGAGACAACAGGTTTGAAGGAAACTGTAGTGGTTCTCTGATTAAGATACTAGATAAAATGGAGGATTCAATGAGGAAACTCGTGGTTGTTCTAAACCAAATACCAAGGAGTCATGATCAACCACTTCAACCTTGGTGAGTTCTCTAATGCATCATGTACGAGATGACTAATCCATGTGGAAGTTCGGGTAATAATTATAAAGGTAACCATTAGGGTTTATATGATCCTTACTTTTGAGGTAATTATAGGTTATTATATGTTATGATGGAAAATTAAAGGCATGAGATAAACTTGAGGTTAAAATATGTTATGATCAATCTTTGAAGATTTTATCTCATTTCGGGGATTGTTTTAAGAATTATATAGTTTTGGAAAAAGGACAACACGCAGACCGTGTGACATCCCGTCGCGTCGGATAAAGCTGCGGGAATCGATCCCACAACCAAAGTGCGACTGGTATTTATCGCCTACCACTGGACTACATGAAGTCCCTGGTTAGTTTGACTGATTCTTTTTGGTTATATGATTTTATTAATTAAGAGTAAGTTGATTTTGGGTTATTTATGAGAATGATTAACCTATCATGAAGGATATGTGATTAGGTTAATTACTTTTCAATGTGAGACTTTAGGAGCAACTGATGTTGTTTGGAGATAAATGTTACGATTTAACTTGGTAGACTATGTGACTAAATCCTTCAAATATTTGGGTTTCAATATTAGTTTGGTTTACTTTGAAGAATTTTATGGACAAATGGTCCTCGTTGAACTTTGGGTTTTGTTGGAAAAATTTTGGAGATTAAGCATGGATTTTCTTTTTGGGTTATCATTTTCTGGATTATCTGATCTTGTACTAACCTTTTTTGTTTTGGTTCTGGTTAAAGCCTAAAGACATAGGATGTACATAGTTCTCTTTTGTGGATTAGGTGATTCTCTAGAAGTTGATTATAGTACTCTTAGTGCGAACAAGTCTCCCTAAATACTCGTCTTTTGGAAAAAAATATGAGTTTGATTAAGGAATCTAGTAAAAGTTGAAAGTCAACATGATAAGTGATTATGTTTCCTTATGAATAAATTCCTCAATAAAAAGTAACTTAAAACAAAAATGTTTTCTATTAACTTTTCCTATTGGGGAATCGAATACCGTTTAACCCATCACAAGTTTGTGATTTTCTCGTGGTTAACATTCTCCTAAACGTGTTTTCTATCACTCTCCATCAGAACATGACCCTTTGTTTTTTCCTCAATTTCCATATTTTCATACTTGTATTCCTAGTATGGGTTAACTCGGGTGACCTCTGTGCTTATCTTTCTTTATTTTAAAGTGATTGTTTTACCGACTCTTGTTCCGATGTGGGACGTTCAAGGATGTTTCCAAGCGCAATTTTAAAATTGCGAGGACGCAATTCCCAAAAGGGGGGAAAGATGTAACACCCCAGGTAAATAAGGAATATGACATTTTCATATTTATCCATATTTGTGAATAAAATATTTAAATAACATTAAAGGGGACGCTATGCTCGATGGCGTACCCAACACGCAACAACGAGTTTCTTGGGAATCTTACGTTGCACTCTAATAATAAAATAATATTATTTTAAATGGTAGTTAACATGTAGCCATTGTAATGGCGGGAATGGATAGAAATAACTAAAATAGGATTATATATGTTTTTAAATGTTTTTACATTTATCCAATAAAAGATAATGGCTTAAAATATGGAAAGAATTCAATTTTAGGCGTATATGCCCTAGTTTTCACTAAAGGTTCACTTATTGCCTTTTGATGGTGAACCGTCATTAAATATAGTTTTGTTCACTCTTAAACATTCTTTTGGACCAAATAAAACTCTTATTAAGAATCGGGACATCAAATTTTACTTTGTGTAATTTTTTGGTAGTTTTCCGATAAAGTTCATTTTTTCATGAATAGTGTAAAATGTTGTGTTTTAATTCAAAACCTCTTTTTAATATAATTTATTTATATGATTAGATAATATTTTGAATTGGTTTTAAAGTGATATTTGAAAATATTTTTACCAATAAATTCAATAGTGGTCGTTGGAATTAATTTCACTTTGAAATCAGACTTAAACTAGTGTCAATCTTTTGATACTTATTGTTTTATAAAAACACGCTCTTTGCTCTGACAGCGGGAATTAATTATTGAATTAATTAATGTGACTTATATGATTTGAATTTTGTAAAATGGACTTCATTTTTGAATTCGGAATATCAAATATAGCTTAGGGTGAATTTTTGGTAATTTTCTGAAAAACATCAATTTTTGATGAATAGTGAAACCACTAAGTGGTAATCAAGCAAACTGATTTTTCAGTTAAATGAAATTTTACCACTAATGTGTATTGAATTTTGAAAATCCGACATACATGGTTGTCATTAAGAAGTAAAATGTGGTTCAATGAGATTATAATAATTTTTTGGTGAATAGTAACTTATTAAGTTCTTAATCGCGATTAGTGGTAATTAGGGTAGTTTAAGGTATAAATAATGCTTTAATAATATAAAATGACCTAGACACATGTCCCAACCTTATTGGTTGTGTCATGGCAGACCAAGAAAAGCCATGGGTCAACTTGGGGACCCCATGGATCCACTTTTGTTGGGAAATGACATAAATTACTTTTTATTTAATGTTAAAGTGAAAATGACACAAACATAATATGTTTTGCGAAAACAATTTTTAAGTTGGGTTATACAAGTCCAAAGTTTGATTATAAATAGTCATTGGAAAGCTAAGACGATTTCCTACATCATAGTAATTTTTTTATAATTTTTAGACATTAAATAAATTAAATTATTTATGACATTATAATGATGCAGTGATGACATCATTATTTAACGATTAAAATAAAATGGAAAGATAATGTAAAATCTATGAACTACACATTTCCAAAACCAATTGGATGAATGGATTTCGATGACTTATCACCTTATCCAAGAATTATATCAATGTGGGACCTTTTGAAACCGAAACACATTTTCAAATAAAGTAATATTTCTTACTTTCCAAAAGTGCCCCTCCTCTCCTCTTATAAAGGGCCCCCACCTCTACCTCATTTCACACACTCTTCAAGCCTTTGGCTCGGCCAACCCCTGCCCATTTGCTCTCTCCACATCCCTATCCTCATCATATGGAATTACCTTTGGGCATAATCCTTTCAAAGGAAGCCTTTAGGCTCAACTCAAAAGGAGTTACACTTTTAAAGGTAATTCATTCTCTCATGTTCATTTGTTTTATTTTGCTTCTCCAACCCCCTAAACTCTTTATATTTACTTCTTTTGTAACAACACCAGTATCTTCAATATACTAGGATGTTGTTATAAGACGTATTTGAGCTACACTCTCACACAACTACATCAAATGGTTAAAGAACATAAGGTTTCCGTGGATGGCGAAATTCTGCCTCCCGAAACGATGATTGTTCAACACTCATTTAACACCTTCAAAGGTGGCCATTATGATGTCACTATTTTTATATATGATATATAATATGTTTATGTTTTCCTTAAGCTTCTGTTTTTTTTCATTTTGGGCATACCTTTATGGTTTCTATTATGGGTAAAACACGATATCTTCATTTTAGGAAGTGCGGACTACCGCCCCCTAAAAGTGATTTGATTCGTTAATACCATATGTGGGATGTGTAAAGGATAAAGTTAATGATATTATATATGTTATTATACTGGAATTATGATATAATCTTATATCATTATGATTACATTCCAGAAAATATGAAATAGAAATGGAAGTAGCGTTCATGCGTACGTACGGCTTACCGTCTCCATGAACGGTGCATTTCATTTCTTACCTCTAAATGTGATGTAATATTATAAATGAATGTATTTACCGGATATATATGAAATATATGATATCTAAATCATGAATACCATTCTGGACATAATGAACCTTTGACCAAATTAACAACATGTAAGTATAAGAAGTCTATTTTTGACTTAAGAACCAAATATCGGAAAAACAAATATTATTAACTTAAATGATTACATAATGTTTATGACATGGTAATAAGTGATATAAAAGGAATAATGAACTTTAAAAGGGTTCTTAATGAAGTATAAATTAACCCAAGTTTATTATTCAGGAGATTAATGAACGATCGAGTCAAGTCGGACTCGAGGTAAGGGATCCTACACCTCTCTTTCTTTTTAAGTACACTCTTTTATGTCATTATTTTTAATGCTCATATTTCTTGTTATTGGGATGATCTTTTATATTAAACTTACTGTAATTTTTATGTTCATGTGATGAGAGACCCTATTCTCTCTCATCAATCCATTTTGGATGTTTTGAGTGGCGCCGTTAGGCTGCCGAACTTTCGTAAGAGATCTAACCTCTCTCTTTCTTTTTAAGTACTCTCCTTTATGTCACTTCTTTTAAGCTCCTCTTTGTAATGTTGGGGGATGTTCTTTTATATTCCTCTTTCTTTAAATTTTATTGTAATTTTATGGGATACCCTATTTGATCTCATCAATCCGTATTCGGAAGTTTTCTGTGGCGCCGTTAGGCTACCGAGTTTTCGCAAGGGTTTTTCATCTCACTTTTATTCCCATGAGATTTATGCTACATTTGCCACAAATTCCATTGAGTGGTGTATGTACTGCCCATTATTCTACTCTTTGTGTAATATAATTTCATTTATGAGTATTTACATCAATGATCTATTGTCCTTCTTTCATGGGGTGTATGTTTTGAAAGATACCCAAGTCGATAAGGGAACCTTTCACCCTCCTGTTTTTTAAAAGACTTCTTTTGTTGGGTCTTTTAATTTACATATTGTTATGTTGGGATATGTTCTCATATATCCTTATTGATGTAAATTTTATGTCCAAGTGATGAGATACTCTTTTTATCTCTCATCAACTCATTTTGATGTGATGCCGTTAGGCTGTCAAGGGAACTTTTTAAACCAATTTCGATTTCTTTGGGTTCAACATGTAGTCATTGAATATGTCATCCATTGAATATGTGTGAATGACCTTTTATTGTTTTACACTTAATATCCACTTATATTGGGTGTATTTATATTTTTCACACATATTTTTGAGATTGATTTGTCCTTAATTTAAGGATACCTTCTTTATAAGGGATTTCATCACATTTGACATTTCTATTGAGGGTTCATTGTTGTTATGCACCAATTCACTCTTATATGGTGTATATACTTTCCTTTGGAGTATTATATCATGAATCCATTTATTCTCATGATATTATAAAGTTTTGACTAAATGTTATTCCTCAACTATTGTGTTCAAGTGTCTCTAATTTTGGTAAAACCCCTTTAACCAAAATATCGTTTTAAATGTTTTAATTATTTGTTCTTATTAATATCCATGTTTTCAAAATGGTTTTAAGGATTTATTTATATGGATATTAATGGTTTAAAATTTTAAGCTTCAAGGTGGTATGGGACACTTTGATTCAAAAATCTCTTTATTAAATGTTTTAAATGGTTTTGTAAATGGTTTCTTTTTGAATGGATTCAATATTTCAATATACTAAAATGTTATATTGTGATTGAAATGTGAAAATGTTATGTTTCCTTTATGCATGTTTTATGTGACACATTTATGTTATGGTTCTTGGGCATTGTTATGAAAACGGGTGGTTCCGTGATAAACTAAGGGCGGGTGAGCCCGTTATAGCTCTCCAATGCATTGGGTAACGCGAAGGAGTGAAACGTTAAGGTTTCTCCGAAGAGATTTAGGGAATATACTGTGATGGGTATTCCAAACGTAACCAAGAGGGTTACTCCCTACGTAAGAATGTTATGAATGCCTCAAGTTACCTTTATGTCTTATGTTTTCTATGATTTATTCAGGATTTGATATGCCTATGTTTTATGGGTAAAGTATGATTTCATTCTTATGTATATATGAACTCATGTTTCCTTTCCATATTTTTATAACCCTTACTGAGCTTTTTATGCTCATCCCAAGTTTTTGAAATGCTTTTCACAGGTCAAGGGAAAGGTACATGATGTGATGATAGTGTCAAGGATGTGTCAAGAAAGAATCCGTGTTTTATTTTAAATAGGTTTCCATTGATGTGAAGAATGAATATTGTCTTTTATGTAACCGCCTTGTTTAAATGTGGAATGTAATGCAAGTTTCATGATATAATTCTCTAAAACTCTAAACCTGAAAAGATCCTCAATGTGTAATCTTGTAATAACTCAAGATTAAGTAAGGTTTAAGGCTGGGGCCTTATAGTTGGTATCAAAGGTCGGTTTAGATAACTTTAGAGGTTAGGGTATTCTTTAAGCATAATTGACAATTACCATAATGGTTAGGATTTCAGAAAGACTCTTAGTTTTAGATAAAGTGAATGAGTAAGTATATATTATTGTCTATCTTACTCATTAGTACATGATGGTTTTGTTGATATACTCACACTGACATTTCTATTTTTAGTGAATGGATGGATCTAGCAGGAACCAAAGAGACAACATGTTTGAAGGAAACTGTAGTGGTTCTCTGATTAAGATACTAGATAAAATGGAGGATTCAATGAGGAAACTCGTGGTTGTTCTAAACCAAATACCAAGGAGTCATGATCAACCACTTCAACCTTGGTGAGTTCTCTAATGCATCATGTACGAGATGACTAATCCATGTGGAAGTTCAGGTAATAATTATAAAGGTAACCATTAGGGTTTATATGATCCTTACTTTTGAGGTAATTATAGGTTATTATATGTTATGATGGAAAATGAAAGGCATGAGATAAACTTGAGGTTAAAATATGTTATGATCAATATTTGAAGATTTTATCTCATTTCGGGGTTTGTTTTAAGAATTATATAGTTTTGGAAAAAGGACAACACACAGACCGTGTGACATCCCGTCGCGTCGGATAAAGCTGCGGGAATCGATCCCACAACCAAAGTGCGACTGGTATTTATCGCCTACCACTGGACTACATGAAGTCCCTGGTTAGTTTGACTGATTCTTTTTGGTTATATGATTTTATGAATTAAGAGTAAGTTGATTTTGGGTTATTTATGAGAATGATTAACCTATCATGGAGGATATGTGATTAGGTTAATTACTTTTCAATGTGAGACTTTAGGAGCAACTGATGTTGTTTGGAGATAAATGTTACGATTTAACTTGGTAGACTATGTGACTAAATCCTTCAAATATTTGGGTTTCAATATTAGTTTGGTTTACTTTGAAGAATTTTATGGACAAATGGTCCTCGTTGAGCTTTGGGTTTTGTTGGAAAAATTTTGGAGATTAAGCATGGATTTTCTTTTTGGGTTATCATTTTCTGGATTATCTGATCTTGTACTAACCTTTTTGGTTTTGGTTCTGGTTAAAGCCTAAAGACATAGGATGTACATAGTTCTCTTTTGTGGATTAGGTGATTCTCTAGAAGTTGATTATAGTACTCTTAGTGCGAACAAGTCTCCCTAAATACTCGTCTTTTGGAAAAATAATATGAGTTTGATTAAGGAATCTTGTAAAAGTTGAAAGTCAACATGATAAGTGATTATGTTTCCTTATGAATAAATTCCTCAATAAAAAGTAACTTAAAACAAAAATTTTTTCTATTAACTTTTCCTACTGGGGAATCGAATACCGTTTAACCCATCACAAGTTTGTGATTTTCTCGTGGTTAACATTCTCCTAAACGTGTTTTATATCACTCTCCATCAGAACATTAACCTTTGTTTTTTCCTCCATGTCCATATTTTCATACTTGGAATCCTAGTATGGGTTAACTCGGGTGACCTCTGTGCTTATCTTTCTTTATTTTAAAGTGATTGTTTTACCGACTCTTGTTCCGATGTGGGACGTTCAAGGATGTTTCCAAGCGCAATTTTAAAATTGCGAGGACGCAATTCCCAAAAGGGGGGAAGGATGTAACACCCCAGGTAAATAAGGAATATGACATTTTCATATTTATCCATATTTGTGAATAAAATATTTAAATAACTTTAAAGGGGACGCTATGCTCGATGGCGTACCCAACACGCAACAACGAGTTTCTTGGGAATCTTACGTTGCACTCTAATAATAAAATAATATTATTTTAAATGGTAGTTAACATGTAGCCGTTGTAATGGCGGGAATGGATAGAAATAACTAAAATATGATTATATATGTTTTTAGATGTTTTTACATTTATCCAATAAAAGATAATGGCTTAAAATACGGAAAGAATTCAATTTTAGGCGTATATGCCCTAGTTTTCACTAAAGGTTCACTTATCGCCTTTTGATGGTGAACCGTCATTAAATATAGTTTTGTTCACTCTTAAACATTCTTTTGGACCAAATAAAACTCTTATTAAGAATCGGGACATCAAATTTTACTTTGTGTAATTTTTTGGTATTTTTCCGATAAAGTTCATTTTTTCATGAATAGTGTAAAATGTTGTGTTTTAATTCAAAACCTCTTTTTAATATAATTTATTTATATGATTAGATAATATTTTGAATTGGTTTTAAATTGAAATTTGAAAATATTTTTACCAATAAATCCAATAGTGGTCGTTGGAATTAATTTCACTTTGAAATCAGACTTAAACTTGTGTCAATCTTTTGATACTTATTGTTTTATAAAAACACGCTCTTTGCTCTGACAGCGGGAATTAATTATTGAATTAATTAATGTGACTTATATGATTTGAATTTTGTAAAATGGACTTCATTTTTGAATTCGGAATATCAAATATATCTTAGGGTGAATTTTTGGTAATTTTCTGAAAAACTTCAATTTTTGATGAATAGTGAAACCACTAAGTGGTAATCAAGCAAACTGATTTTTCAGTTAAATGAAATTTTACCACCAATGTGTATTGAATTTTGAAAATCCGACATACATGGTTGTCATTAAGAAGTAAAATGTGGTTCAATGAGATTATAATAATTTTTTGGTGAATAGTAACTTATTAAGTTCTTAATCGTGATTAGTGGTAATTAGGGTAGTTTAAGGTATAAATAATGCTTTAATAATATAAAATGACATAGACACATGTCCCAACCTTATTGGTTGTGTCAGGGCCGACCAAGAAAAGCCATGGGTCAACTTGGGGACCACATGGATCCACTTTTGTTGGGAAATGACATAAATTACTTTTTATTTAATGTTAAAGTGAAAATGACACAAACATAATATGTTTTGCGAAAACAATTTTTAAGTGGGGTTATACAAGTCAAAATTTTGATTATAAATAGTCATTGGAAAGATAAGACGATTTCCAACATCATAGTAATTTTTTTATAATTTTTAGACATTAAATAAATTAAATTATTTATGACATTATAATGATGCAGTGATGACATCATTATTTAACGATTAAAATAAAATGGAAAGATAATGTAAAATCTATGAACTACACATGTCCAAAACCAATTGGATGAATGGATTTCGATGCCTTATCACCTTATCCAAGAATTATATCAATTTGGGACCTTTTGAAACCGAAAAACATTTTCAAATAAAGTAATATTTCTTACTTTCCAAAAGTGCCCCTCCTCTCCTCTTATAAAGGGCCCCCACCTCTACCTCATTTCACACACTCTTCAAGCCTTTGGATCGGCCAACCCCTACCCATTTGCTCTCTCCACATCCCTCTCCTCATCATAGAGGATTACCTTTGGGCATAATCCTTTCAAAGGAAGCCTTTAGGCTCAACTCAAAAGGAGTTACACTTTTAAAGGTAATTCATTCTCTCATGTTCATTTGTTTTATTTTGATTCTCCAACCCCATAAACTCTTTTTATTTACTTCTTTTGTAACAACAACAGTATCTTCAATATACTAGGATGTTGTTATAAGATTTATTTGAGCTACAATCTCACACAACTACATCAAATGGTTAAATAACATAAGGTTTCCGTGGATGGCGAAATTCTGCCTCCCGAAACGATGATTGTTCAACACTCATTTAACACCTTCAAAGGTGGCCATTATGATGTCACTATTTTTATATATGATATATAATATGTTTATGTTTTCCTTAAGCTTCTGTTTTTTTTCATTTTGGGCATACCTTTATGGTTTCCATTATGGGTAAAACACGATATCTTCATTTTAGGAAGTGCGGACTACCGCCCCCT
The DNA here is from genome assembly GCA_963277665.1 of Viscum album. Taxonomy (NCBI): domain Eukaryota; kingdom Viridiplantae; phylum Streptophyta; class Magnoliopsida; order Santalales; family Viscaceae; genus Viscum; species Viscum album. The sequence continues at coordinate 994,842,379 of OY728126.1, forward strand.
AAAAGTGATTTGATTCGTTAATACCATATGTGGGATGTGTAAAGGATAAAGTTAATGATATTATATATGTTATTATACTGGAATTATGATATAATCTTATATCATTATGATTCCATTCCAGAAAATATGAAATAGAAATGGAAGTAGCGTTCATGCGTATGTACGGCTTACCGTCTCCATGAACGGTGCATTTCATTTCTTACCTCTAAATGTGATGTAATATTATAAATGAATGTATGTACTGGATATATATGACTTATATGATATCTACATCATGAATACCATTCTGGACATAATGAACCTTTGACCAAATTAACAACATGTAAGTATAAGAAGTCTATTTTTGACTTAAGAACCAAATATCGGCAAAACAAATATTATTAACTTAAATGATTACATAATGTTTATGACATGGTAATAAGTGATATAAAAGGAATAATGAACTTGAAAAGGGTTCTTAATGAAGTATCAATTAACCCAAGTTTATTATTCAGGAGATTAAAGAACGATCGAGTCACGTCGGACTCGAGGTAAGGGATCCTACACCTCTCTTTCTTTTTAAGTACACTCTTTTATGTCATTATTTTTAAAGCTCATATTTCTTGTTATTGGGATGATCTTTTATATTACACTTACTAAAATTTTTATGTTCATGTGATGAGAGACCCTATTCTCTCTCATCAATCCATTTTGGAAGTTTTGAGTGGCGCCGTTAGGCTGCCGAACTTTCGTAAGAGATCTAACCTCTCTCTTTCTTTTTAAGTACTCTCCTTTATGTCACTTCTTTTAAGCTCCTCTTTGTAATGTTGGGGGATGTTCTTTTATATTCCTATTTCTGTAAATTTTATTGTAATTTGATGGGATACCCTATTTGATCTCATCAATCCATATTCGGATGTTTTCTGTGGCGCCGTTAGGCTGCCGAGTTTTCGCAAGGGATTTTTCATCTCACTTTTATTCCCATGCGATTTATGCTACATTTGCCACAAATTCCATTGAGTGGTGTATGTACTGCCCATTATTCTAATCTTTGTGTAATATACTTTCATTTATGAGTATTTACATCAATGATCTATTGTCCTTCTTTCATGGGGTGTATGTTTTGAAAGATACCCAAGTCGGTAAGGGAACCTTTCACCCTACTCTTTTTTAAAAGACTTCTTTTGTTGGGTCTTTTAATTTACATATTGTTATGTTGGGATATGTTCTCATATATCCTTATTGATGTAAATTTTATGTCCAAGTGATGAGATACTCTTTTTATCTCTCATCAACTCATTTTGATGTGATGCCGTTAGGCTGTCAAGGGAACTTTTTAACCCAATTTCGATTTCTTTGGGTTCAACATGTAGTCATTGAATATGTCATCCATTGAATATGTGTGAATGACCTTTTATTGTTTTACACTTAATATCCACTTATATTGGGTGTATTTATATTTTTCACACATATTTTTGAGATTGATTTGTCCTTAATTTAAGGATACCTTCTTTATAAGGGATTTCATCACATTTGACATTTCTATTGAGGGTTCATTGTTGTTATGCACCAATTCACTCTTATATTGTGTATATACTTCCCTTTGGAGTATTATATCATGAATCCATTTATTCTCATTATATTATAAAGTTTTGACTAAATGTTATTCCTCAACTATTGTATTCAAGTGTCTCTAATTTTGGTAAAACCCCTTTAACCAAAATATCGTTTTAAATGTTTTAATTATTTGTTCTTATTAATATCCATGTTTTCAAAATGGTTTTAAGGATTTATTTATATGGATATTAATGGTTTAAAATTTTAAGCTTCAAGGTGGTATGGGACACTTTGATTCAAAAATCTCTTTATTAAATGTTTTAAATGGTTTTGGAAATGGTTTCTTTTTGAATGGATTCAATATTTCAATATACTAAAATGTTATATTGTGATTGAAATGTGAAAATGTTATGTTTCCTTTATGCATGTTTTATGTGACACATTTATGTTATGGTTCTTGGGCATTGTTATGAAAACGGGTGGTTCCGTGATAAACTAAGGGCGGGTGAGCCCGTTATAGCTCTCCAATGCATTGGGTAACACGAAGGAGTGAAACGTTAAGGTTTCTCCGAAGAGATTTAGGGAATATACTGTGATGGGTATTCCAAACGTAACCAAGAGGGTTACTCCCTACGTAAGAATGTTATGAATGCCTCAAGTTACCTTTATGTCTTATGTTTTCTATGATTTATTCAGGATTTGATATGCCTATGTTTTATGGGTAAAGTATGATTTCATTCTTATGTATATATGAACTCATGTTTCCTTTCCATATTTTTATAACCCTTACTGAGCTTTTTATGATCATCCCAAGTTTTTGAAATGCTTTTCACAGGTCAGGGGAAAGGTACATGATGTGATGATAGTGTCAAGGATGTGTCAAGAAAGAATCCGTGTTTTATTTTAAATAGGTTTCCATTGATGTGAAGAATGAATATTGTCTTTTATGTAACCACCTTGTTTAAATGTGGAATGTAATGCAAGTTTCATGATCCAATTCTCTAAAACTCTAAACCTGAAAAGATCCTCAATGTGTAATTTTGTAATAACTCAAGATTAAGTAAGGTTTAAGGCTGGGGCCTTATAGTTGGTATCAAAGGTCGGTTTAGATAACTTTAGAGGTTAGGGTATTCTTTAAGCATAATTGACAATTACCATAATGGTTAGGATTTCAGAAAGAGTCTTAGTTTTAGATAAAGTGAATGAGTAAGTATATATTATTGTCTATCTTAATCATTAGTACATGATGGTTTTGTTGATATACTCACACTGACATTTCTATTTTTAGTGAATGGATGGATCTAGCAGGAACCAAAGAGACAACAGGTTTGAAGGAAACTGTAGTGGTTCTCTGATTAAGATACTAGATAAAATGGAGGATTCAATGAGGAAACTCGTGGTTGTTCTAAACCAAATACCAAGGAGTCATGATCAACCACTTCAACCTTGGTGAGTTCTCTAATGCATCATGTACGAGATGACTAATCCATGTGGAAGTTCAGGTAATAATTATAAAGGTAACCATTAGGGTTTATATGATCCTTACTTTTGAGGTAATTATAGGTTATTATATGTTATGATGGAAAATGAAAGGCATGAGATAAACTTGAGGTTAAAATATGTTATGATCAATCTTTGAAGATTTTATCTCATTTCGGGGATTGTTTTAAGAATTATATAGTTTTGGAAAAAGGACAACACGCAGACCGTGTGACATCCCGTCGCGTCGGATAAAGCTGCGGGAATCGATCCCACAACCAAAGTGCGACTGGTATTTATCGCCTACCACTGGACTACATGAAGTCCCTGGTTAGTTTGACTGATTCTTTTTGGTTATATGATTTTATGAATTAAGAGTAAGTTGATTTTGGGTTATTTATGAGAATGATTAACCTATCATGGAGGATATGTGATTAGGTTAATTACTTTTCAATGTGAGACTTTAGGAGCAACTGATGTTGTTTGGAGATAAATGTTACGATTTAACTTGGTAGACTATGTGACTAAATCCTTCAAATATTTGGGTTTCAATATTAGTTTGGTTTACTTTGAAGAATTTTATGGACAAATGGTCCTCGTTGAGCTTTGGGTTTTGTTGGAAAAATTTTGGAGATTAAGCATGGATTTTCTTTTTGGGTTATCATTTTCTGGATTATCTGATCTTGTACTAACCTTTTTGGTTTTGGTTCTGGTTAAAGCCTAAAGACATAGGATGTACATAGCTCTCTTTTGTGGATTAGGTGATTCTCTAGAAGTTGATTATAGTACTCTTAGTGCGAACAAGTCTCCCTAAATACTCGTCTTTTGGAAAAAAATATGAGTTTGATTAAGGAATCTAGTAAAAGTTGAAAGTCAACATGATAAGTGATTATGTTTCCTTATGAATAAATTCCTCAATAAAATGTAACTTAAAACAAAAATGTTTTCTATTAACTTTTCCTACTGGGGAATCGAATACCGTTTAACCCATCACAAGTTTGTGATTTTCTCGTGGTTAACATTCTCCTAAACGTTTTTTCTATCACTCTCCATCAGAACATGACCCTTTGTTTTTTCCTCCATGTCCATATTTTCATACTTGGAATCCTAGTATGGGTTAACTCGGGTGACCTATGTGCTTATCTTTCTTTATTTTAAAGTGATTGTTTTACCGACTCTTGTTCCGATGTGGGACGTTCAAGGATGTTTCCAAGCGCAATTTTAAAATTGCGAGGACGCAATTCCCAAAAGGGGGGAAGGATGTAACACCCCAGGTAAATAAGGAATATGACATTTTCATATTTATCCATATTTGTGAATAAAATATTTAAATAACTTTAAAGGGGACGCTATGCTCGATGGCGTACCCAACACGCAACAACGAGTTTCTTGGGAATCTTACGTTGCACTCTAATAATAAAATAATATTATTTTAAATGGTAGTTAACATGTAGCCGTTGTAATGGCGGGAATGGATAGAAATAACTAAAATATGATTATATATGTTTTTAAATGTTTTTACATTTATCCAATAAAAGAGAATGGCTTAAAATACGGAAAGAATTCAATTTTAGGCGTATATGCCCTAGTTTTCACTAAAGGTTCACTTATCGCCTTTTGATGGTGAACCGTCATTAAATATAGTTTTGTTCACTCTTAAACATTCCTTTGGACCAAATAAAACTCTTATTAAGAATCGGGACATCAAATTTTACTTTGTGTAATTTTTTGGTATTTTTCCGATAAAGTTCATTTTTTCATGAATAGTGTAAAATGTTGTGTTTTAATTCAAAACCTCTTTTTAATATAATTTATTTATATGATTAGATAATATTTTGAATTGGTTTTAAAGTGAAATTTGAAAATATTTTTACCAATAAATCCAATAGTGGTCGTTGGAATTAATTTCACTTTGAAATCAGACTTAAACTAGTGTTAATCTTTTGATACTTATTGTTTTATAAAAACACGCTCTTTGCTCTGACAGCGGGAATTAATTAGTGAATTAATTAATGTGACTTATATTATTTGAATTTTGTAAAATGGACTTCATTTTTGAATTCGTAATATCAAATATAGCTTAGGGTGAATTTTTGGTAATTTTCTGAAAAACTTCAATTTTTGATGAATAGTGAAACCACTAAGTGGTAATCAAGCAAACTGATGTTTCAGTTAAATGAAATTTTACCACTAATGTGTATTGAATTTTGAAAATCCGACATACATGGTTGTCATTAAGAAGTAAAATGTGGTTCAATGAGATTATAATAATTTTTTGGTGAATAGTAACTTATTAAGTTCTTAATCGCGATTAGTGGTAATTAGGGTAGTTTAAGGTATAAATAATGCTTTAATAATATAAAATGACCTAGACACATGTCCCAACCTTATTTTTTGTGTCATGGCCGACCAAGACAAGCCATGGGTCAACTTGGGGACCCCATGGATCCACTTTTGTTGGGAAATGACATAAATTTCTTTTTATTTAATGTTAAAGTGAAAATGACACAAACATAATATGTTTTGCGAAAACAATTTTTAAGTGGGGTTATACAAGTCCAAATTTTGATTATAAAAAGTCATTGGAAAGCTAAGACGATTTCCTACATCATAGTAATTTTTTTATAATTTTTAGACATTAAATAAATTAATTTATTTATGACATTATAATGATGCAGTGATGACATCATTATTTAACGATTAAAATAAAATGGAAAGATAATGTAAAATCTATGAACTAAACATGTCCAAAACCAATTGGATGAATGGATTTAGATGCCTTATCACCTTATCCAAGAATTATATCAATGTGGGACCTTTTGAAACCGAAACACATTTTCAAATAAAGTAATATTTCTTACTTTCCAAAAGTGCCCCTCCTCTCCTCTTATAAAAGGACCCCACCTCTACCTCATTTCACACACTCTTCAAGCCTTTGGCTCGGCCAACCCCTGCCCATTTGCTCTCTCCACATCCCTCTCCTCATCATAGAGGATTACCTTTGGGCATAAGCTTTTCAAAGGAAGCCTTTAGGCTCAACTCAAAAGGAGTTACACTTTTAAAGGTAATTCATTCTCTCATGTTCATTTGTTTTATTTTGCTTCTCCAACCCCATAAACTCTTTTAATTTACTTCTTTTGTAACAACACCAGTATCTTCAATATACTAGGATGTTGTTATAAGATTTATTTGAGCTACACTCTCACACAACTACATCAAATGGTTAAAGAACATAAGGTTTCCGTGGATGGCGAAATTCTGCCTCCCGAAACGATGATTGTTCAACACTCATTTAACACCTTCAAAGGTGGCCATTATGATGTCACTATTTTTATATATGATATATAATATGTTTATGTTTTCCTTAAGCTTCTGTTTTTTTCATTTTGGGCATACCTTTATGGTTTCCATTATGGGTAAACACGATATCTTCATTTTAGGAAGTGCGGACTACCGCCCCCTAAAAGTGATTTGATTCGTTAATACCATATGTGGGATGTGTAAAGGATAAAGTTAATGATATTATATATGTTATTATACTGGAATTATGATATAATCTTATATCATTATGATTCCATTCCAGAAAATATGAAATAGAAATGGAAGTAGCGTTCATGCGTACGTACGGCTTACCGTCTCCATGAACGGTGCATTTCATTTCTTACCTCTAAATGTGATGTAATATTATAAATGAATGTATGTACTGGATATATATGAAATATATGATATCTACATCATGAATACAATTCTGGACATAATTAAACTTTGACCAAATTAACAACATGTAAGTATAAGAAGTCTATTTTTGACTTAAGAACCAAATATCGGCAAAACAAATATTATTAACTTAAGTGATTACATAATGTTTATGACATGGTAATAAGTGATATAAAAGGAATAATGAACTTGAAAAGGGTTATTAATGAAGTATAAATTAACCCAAGTTTATTATTCAGGAGATTAAAGAACGATCGAGTCACGTCGGACTCGAGGTAAGGGATCCTACACCTCTCTTTCTTTTTAAGTACACTCTTTTATGTCATTATTTTTAAAGCTCATATTTCTTGTTATTGGGATGATCTTTTATATTACACTTACTGTAATTTTTATGTTCATGTGATGAGAGACCCTATTCTCTCTCATCAATCCATTTTGGAAGTTTTGAGTGGCGCCGTTAGACTGCCGAACTTTCGTAAGAGATCTAACCTCTCTCTTTCTTTTTAAGTACTCTCCTTTATGTCACTTCTTTTAAGCTCCTCTTTGTAATGTTGGGGGATGTTCTTTTATATTCCTCTTTCTGTAAATTTTATTTTAATTTGATGGGATACCCTATTTGATCTCATCAATCCATATTCGGAAGTTTTCAGTGGCGCCGTTAGGCTGCCGAGTTTTCACAAGGGATTTTTCATCTCACTTTTATTCCCATGCGATTTATGCTACATTTGCCACAAATTCCATTGAGTGGTGTATGTACTGCCCATTATTCTACTCTTTGTGTAATATACTTTCATTTATGAGTATTTACATCAATGATCTATTGTTCTTCTTTCATGGGGTGTATGTTTTGAAAGATACCCAAGTCGGTAAGGGAACCTTTCACCCTCCTCTTTTTTAAAAGACTTCTTTTGTTGGGTCTTTTAATTTACATATTGTTATGTTGGGATATGTTCTCATATATCCTTATTGATGTAAATTTTATGTCCAAGTGATGAGATACTCTTTTTATCTCTCATCAACTCATTTTGATGTGATGCCGTTAGGCTGTCAAGGGAACTTTTTAACCCAATTTCAATTTCTTTGGGTTCAACACGTAGTCATTGAATATGTCATCCATTGAATATGTGTGAATGACATTTTATTGTTTTACACTTAATATCCACTTATATTGGATGTATTTATATTTTTCACACATATTTTTGAGATTGATTTGTCCTTAATTTAAGGATACCTTCTTTATAAGGGATTTCATCACATTTGACATTTCTATTGAGGGTTCATTGTTGTTATGCACCAATTCACTCTTATATGGTGTATATACTGTCCTTTGGAGTATTATATCATGAATCCATTTATTCTCATGATATTATAAAGTTTTGACTAAATTTTATTCCTCAACTATTGTATTCAAGTGTCTCTAATTTTGGTAAAACCCCTTTAACCAAAATATCGTTTTAAATGTTTTAATTATTTGTTCTTATTAATATCCATGTTTTCAAAATGGTTTTAAGGATTTATTTATATGGATATTAATGGTTTAAAATTTTAAGCTTCAAGGTGGTATGGGACACTTTGATTCAAAAATCTCTTTATTAAATGTTTTAAATGGTTTTGGAAATGGTTTCTTTTTGAATGGATTCAATATTTCAATATACTAAAATGTTATATTGTGATTGAAATGTGAAAATGTTATGTTTCCTTTATGCATGTTTTATGTGACACATTTATGTTATGGTTCTTCGGCATTGTTATGAAAACGGGTGGTTCCGTGATAAACTAAGGGCGGGTGAGCCCGTTATAGCTCTCCAATGCATTGGGTAACGCGAAGGAGTGAAACGTTAAGGTTTCTCCGAAGAGATTTAGGGAATATACTGTGATGGGTATTCCAAACGTAACCAAGAGGGTTACTCCCTACGTAAGAATGTTATGAATGCCTCAAGTTAACTTTATGTCTTATGTTTTCTATGATTTATTCAGGATTTGATATGCCTATGTTTTATGGGTAAAGTATGATTTCATTCTTATGTATATATGAACTCATGTTTCCTTTCCATATTTTTATAACCCTTACTGAGCTTTTTATGCTCATCCCAAGTTTTTGAAATGCTTTTCACAGGTCAAGGGAAAGGTACATGATGTGATGATAGTGTCAAGGATGTGTCAAGAAAGAATCCGTGTTTTATTTTAAATAGGTTTCCATTGATGTGAAGAATGAATATTGTCTTTTATGTAACCACCTTGTTTAAATGTGGAATGTAATGCAAGTTTCATGATCCAATTCTCTAAAACTCTAAACCTGAAAAGATCCTCAATGTGTAATCTTGTAATAAATCAAGATTAAGTAAGGTTTAAGGCTGGGGCCTTATAATATATCTGTACTAGATATTTCAGGATAATGGTACACATTGTGAACTAAAATTACACATCATGAGTTGATCTTTTACGGGGTTTCCTGAGTCAAATTCATCAAATGAGATTTTCACAGATTCAAAAGGATTAGTGTAGAATGTGAGGGATTACACCATTTATAACCTACGTACATTTGATGATGAAGATGATATATAAAAAATAAAATCAACACTGCAAGCTGTGCTGATGAATATGACTATAAAAAGTTGCCTCTAGCACCCGTCCAAGACACTCTGGACAAGTATGAGAAAACTCAACACCAATAGACAGTAGAGTGATGTTTTAAAGACCCGATTCACTACCATTATTCCATAGGGATCCATTTCACTATCTTTCAAAAGGAGCTATTAGTCCATTGAGTTCCTAGTAGCTTGATTGTTGTGGGGTTTGTGTTTAGTGGTTTTTTATACTTTCAATTCATGTTTTGTATTGTTACAAACCATTTATTCATTTCTATCTCATATTTTTATATTGAATGATCATTGATTCATTTGAATGTTTTCTATTTAATTGCATCAATTAATTGACATATATTTTGTATGACTGCTACATAATCTTGGCCTGTTATCATTAAATATGGTTTTGGGTCACCTAACACAGTGATTTCATTTAGTAGATGACCATTCCATGGGTAAAACCATAGGATTAGGGCAGGATTCCATGACTAAGGATCACTGCTAACACAAATCTCACACCAAACATGAATAATCCCATATCAATTGAATCCCTATCACATAAACATGAAATAAATGAACCTAGAATGTCTCCTATATTGAATTTTGACCCCAATCAATCTTACCCTTATTTCACTTACCTTCAAATGAATCAAACAATTCCAATTTATGTTTCTATAATTAATTTTAATCATACACACTATCGCTATCGGTTCAATCCTAAACATTCTTTATACTACATTTTAATTAATTGAGTAGCATAGATTGGGTTTTATAAATTTTTTTAGAATTTTACTGTAGGTAATTAACATGGCCCTATGGGGATGTCAAGTAAATTATTGAAATATTTTATTTAATATAATGGGATATAACATATGAATTAATTTAGAGGTTATTAATAGTAGTAAATGACTTAAAAATACATGGTTTCTAATATGAACTTATTTGTTACCAATTAATTATAAATGAAAATATATACCTACTGATTATAAAAAATAGATTTTTTTATTCTCCCATTGCCTTTTTGAACTAATAAATTAAAATTAATTACAATTAGGGTTTGGAATTGACGAAATATATATGTTATATATATACAATCAAATATTTTCGATATTTACCCAATATATTTTCTAGTAATTACATAAGAAAAAACCTAATTTTACACATTGAACCATATATTTTTCAAAAGGTTAATTTTAATTCCTTTTAATGGAGAACCCATTTTAAATCAAATTTTTAAAATTTGATACATTAGATTAAAAAATGATCTTATTATTTTAATGTGTAATATAAAAAATTAATTTGAATTGTTTTTTGTTATTTTTTGATAAGTTTCATGTTTTTATGCATAGTAAAAAAAAATAGTAAATTTTATTTGAAAATATATTTCTTCCCCATAAAATAATATAGAGTGATAAATTATATATTTTTTATTATAAAATCTAATTAGATAAATTCCTTAAAATTAATCTCATATAGGTCGTTTTAATTAATTTTACATTGAGTTTTGATATAAAAACATTTCAATATTTAGAACGTTTTATCATTAATAACATGTTTTCACACCCCATAAATGAGATTAATTTTTAATTAATTACATAATATAATTTGTTATAAAATTTTAAAACTAGCTTCAATATTGGAATTAGAGTCTCCATATTATTTAAATTGGCTTCTTTTATTTTTTAGCATTATCAATAGTATCTTTAGTGATTTTTTACACGATAAATTGTATATTTGGTAATTAAGTGTAAAAATAACATTATAATTAACAAGAAATTTACATAAAACAAGTTCTAATTTAGAATGATAGTTGGGATCAACCAAAATAATCCTTTCTATTAAATAATATCTTTTTTAATCGACTTGGATGAGAGTAAGATATTATTATATTTTATTAAAATAAAATTTAATAATTTCGTCCACATATTTTCTATAAATATATCATTTTTAATGTTGGGTAATATTACAGGTAAATTTGACTATAAAAACTCATTTGAAATATAAAATATTTTTATTTATCAGTGTAATTTATTATTCATTTTTATTAAATAAATATATAATATGATGGCTTCTTCAATAATGATGTAGTAATTGTTTAATTAATAGAAATACAAAATAAGTTATATTGAAAATATTATATTAAATGTAATATTAAATAATTAATTTCATAGAAGAACTTTATGGATGAATTTGAAATGTTATAAATTATATAATATAGTATTATAGAATATTTCCTGCTTTTATGATATTTCTAAAATGAATAATAATGGACAGTATCAAAATTTACATTACTGATATTTTTGGAAAGAAATATTTTATTAAATAATAATAAAATAAAAAAACATTAAATTAGTGAAATGGTATCATATATTATATAAAATATCATAAATGGATCATTTATGTTCCAACTTACACTTTATATTTAGAAATTACATTCTATATGAATTAAAACCATGGATAGCACAATAAAAATTAAAATAGTTTAACTAAGGGTTAATAAAATATGAGGTTTGAAATTACTTCAGAACCCATATAAATGTTATCATTTGATAAGATTACAATTATAAGTAATATTATATTATAATAAATTTACTTTTGGTAGTATTTGTATTGATATTGAATTTATTATAAAGTAATATGTTTGAGAAATTCCAAAAGGGCCCCTCCATTCTCTTATAAATGGGACCCTACCTTACTCTTCCCTTCACACATCAGAACCTATTTTGATCAGATAAAATATGTATAAGTTTCCTTAAAAAATCCTTCCCTTCATCCTAGAGTCCTTAATTTTTTCATAAATCCATCCAATTTAGTCTTTTTTTTAATCCAAATGAGGTACCCAAAGAAGAGGTAACATTCATTAAAAAAACTTTTTTTGTATATTCCTTAAACTTCATAAATTAGTTTTATTTTTTGTTTTTATAATATATTCAGTATCATAAACACTCTATTAGGTTTTCATATTAATATTTTCACTAACACTCACACACAGTTCTGCCTAATGGATAATGAAAGTACTATTCTTCTGTATAATGAACTACCACCCCAAGAACTAATGTTGTTCATTTTTTCATTACCACCTCTCATGGTGGGAATTATTATATAAAATATATTATTATATGATATTAAGGATATTAATGATTTATATATTATTATTTATTTTTAATAAAAAACATAACACCATTATTTCTATTTTGAATAAATATCATAACTTCTTTTTTGGATGTTTAGACAACCAACTCCTTAATGCAATCTGATTCATTCATACATTACAAGGAAGGTATTATGGTTTGTAATAGTTATTATATATGAAATATATGAAACAATAATACTATTATATATATATATATATACATTTCATTTACTTTCTTCCTATAAATATGATAAGAAAACAGAAACATCGCTCATGCATACGAATGGTATACCGTCTCTATAATTGGTATATTACATTTCATATTTATATATGTAATAGATATATATTTTAATAATATATATTATATTTAAATATTGTATTATATTCTTAAAATAACTTTATCATTACCTTATTAATATGATTAGTAATAACAAGTCGAAACACATATGATAAAGAAAGCAGTTATTAGCCAAAACATTGCTTTAACATTGAATTATTGATTAAAAGGTAATAGGCTTCCATAATTAAATTATATATGGTATGTTAAAACATAATATGGACATGTAATAGATTTATTATATTGTTATATTTATTATTCATGTGGTTTGTATGAGTATTATGATAGTGATGACATAAGGTAAGGAAATTTTGTCTCATAGTTTATTTTTGTGAGATACATGACATATTCACCAATCGATTCTATTATGCAGTGAATATACATCCCTATAACATAGTATACAATTTATTTCATTTTTTATGATATTAAATGATTTAATTTATGTTATTATATATTGGATATAATGAATTTATAGTCTCCCATGAATTACGAGATTTATGACTAACTTTTCTTTTAGTGGGACACGTGCCTTATATGTTGCATGTTAATTTTATGTGGTGAATATACATCCCATGAATGTAATTTATGTTTCTTATCCTAACTATTATTTTATTTATATATCTATATAACATTCTTTCTTTATGGGCCAATATTATTCTACTTAATTAAAAGTGGGGAGTATGTATTTCATAATCTCATCAATATTTCAGATCATTTATTTTTCTGTGTGCCTTGGAGAATATTTACATTTAATGTCCATGTTTCTAAATATATCATATAAAATGCTTTTAATATTATCCTATATATATTTATGATAATTTTATTTATTTTTTGACCTTTTACTAAGAGGTTTGAAAGTAATCATCTTGTCTTTTTCTAAATGACTTAATTTTTGACTTTTCCATCAAATGTACGAAAAGAATTTTTTTTACGTTACATGACATGAATGTAAATTTCCATTCCCGTGATGAAAAAATGATTTGAAGCCTCCCATAAAACAATATAGGTTTATGTTCAATGAAATTATTTTATTTAAAATTGGGAATCATTTTATAAAAATAATTTTTTATATCAAGAATGAAATTTTCCTTCATAATTGTTTTCAACTGATCTTGAAAATTATTTTCCATCAATGATAAAATTATATTATGTTACAGATGTTTTATTGGGTAAACGATTCAATTCAAAAATTATTATTCTATAATTTATGGGTTTTGTTTATTTCTGAATGATATTTATGAAATCCATTTCTATCCATGGGATATTTAATGATTGAATGATTTATATGAATCCCATTTATTTTATAGGATAAAATATGATGGATTATTTATTTTTTTTATAGCACACATATGTATTGTTTTAATTATTTGATGTGTAGTTCCTATATCTTTCTCCAATGCATTGGGTAATGATTAATATCAACTGAGATAGACATGGCTGGAATAAGGAGTTAACTCTATTATGTAAAGGACTTGGTCTGCTAAGACGGTGTTGGGAGTGATCCCTCACTATTATGATGGGAATGTGAGTAGACCAGAACTACCAAGATGTTATGGTGAATGATAATATACTACTCTGATGGATTTTTAATACATTCATTAACTACAACGGAAATAATTTTAAATTATTTTTTTTATAACAAATTCAATGTCTTATTCCTATATTATGATTTCATTGATTATTTTCATTATTTAATAAATATTAATGTCTTGTGAATATTCAATATATATTCCATGATTCCATTTTAAAATCATTGATATCCCAGGATTGATATTATTTTTTCATGATCATGTTCCCAAACCCTTATGATGAGGATTTTGTTTTCTTATCTCCCTTGTTTACTCTTCCCAGGAATCTACGGTCATCCATTTTTTTGTATCCCTTCCCCCATTTTATCAAGATATTTATTATGAATTATGTTTTTAATATGGTATCTAGTAAATAAAAACGCAATCGTATATAATTTGGATCACTTAGGTAAAATTATTTATTTTAATATATTTCCAAAGGAACTAGACTAATAAAGTCTTTTGGTGTGTGTTTGTGTAATGTACGGAATGTTTTGAATGTTCCAAAAATGTTACATAATGATAATGTTTTCAAATCATGGTTTATTATAGTTTTTATTATATAAATTTTTTAGTCAAATGTTAATGACTAGAATATTAAAAAATTAATGCCACCCCTATGGATATTTATATGGATAGGTCTAGGGGTGTCCTTAGAGATACGTCTATGGATGAGTTAATGTTTAGGAAAATGTATTCAAATTTTGGTAAAGGATACAGTGATTGGATTACATGTATTACATCCCTATTTGGATACTATAAATTGATACGGATCTAAAAAATATATACCATGGGGTAGCTACTATAAGATGTTGAATCAGGCCTAAATCGAGTGTATCATGGTAAACAACAACCGGCCTTACTGTACAACTGGTATGGCACTCCTGGGGTATATAAATTAGAAGTTAAAAATTTCTTTATAAACAACCATGAAAAATTTAAATGGGATTTGGATATAATTAACATAGGATAAAGATTAGGTGTCCTTGATTAAGAAGGTTTTCAAAATTTAAACCTATTATAAGTGATTTTTCTTGATTATATGGTTCCTCTATATGATAATGGTTTCTTACTAAATGATTTCTAGTTTTCTTCAAGTGTTAGAACTAGAAAAAAATGGATGAACTTTGAATGTGAGAAATAATTTTTTAAGAGATGTCAAATGGGATGGTCACTATAGTGAAGGATGTTCTGATCATTTATAGTCAGTTTTCAGGAATCAGGATTAAAAATATCTTCCACAACCAACTATCAGACTCACTATGGAAGAGAATAAATATTATTGATGTGAGTTTGGGTAATGGAGACAATAGAGTTATGAAGATGTAATTTCCATTGTGTCAATAATGTGGAAAGTATCACTTCAGTAAATGACTTATTAGAATAAGAAAGGTTTTTGACTATGTAAAACATGGACACAAAGAAAGTAAAAAAAGGAAAAAGGAAGTGTTCAGTTAACAAAACGGGTGGGAATACATTCCTCCATATGACATAATCAAAGGTTAAATTATTTAATTGTGGACTGAGTTGTAATAATTGAAATCGATGACCCAAGTGGGAATATTAAGAAGAAAATCATTACGGTGTTATGATTAATGGCTATATTACTGAGTATTATGAGATTAAATATGAAATGTGAAATGAAAGAGTATTTATGTAATTAGATGAGGTATAATTCTTATTGATTATGGATCAAGAAAAATAATTAATGTTTTTGTGTATTTGGATTCCAAAATCATTTTATATGAAAGGTAAAATATACAAGTGTTGTTTTTTATGTCTCTCTCTCAATAATTACATGTTTATGTTCAATGTTTTTGATGGATTGGAAAAGTCATTTAATGTAATGGTGACATTTTTACTAAGGTAAGATAACCCTCAATATGTTCTTTATGTTAAGATAGTGTTGCTTGGATATACATATATTTGATATGAATAAGTAAATTGGACAGTTATGATTACCATTGAACTAATCACGGACTTGTTTAAAAGTGGTTATAGTATCATTGATGAATTTTACTGAATATTTTATTTAAGGAATAAATACAATATACATTGGAGTAATGAAACATGAAAATTTTCATTATGTAATTGTTGTAATTAATATTATTACTTTATTTTAATAGAATATATTATTAAGGCATTCATATGTTTGTATGTGGCAACCATAAACTATATTTTTATATAGGTGGATTAATTTTAAGGTAAATTATTGCACTTAATTCTAATGTTTTAGACAATCATATTTTTCAAGTGTTATAAGGTTAAAAATTTATGGAATGGTTTAATTTAAACCTAAGATGTGTTTTTTAGAGATTGGAGTATTATTATTCCATGTGAGGATTTATACATATTGGACAACATTTGCTAACTTGTTGTCGTGATAAAATCTAATTGAGTGGCCTATCATTCAATTTATATATCTCATGATCTGTTAATGCTTCAGGAATGAAAACTCCACCTTTATTTCAATGAATGAGAGATAATTTGGAATTTATTATGGAACAACAAAAAGTAAGGAATTAATTAAATCATGTGACTATAACTTTTCAAGAAAAATATAAAAATTTATGAAAAGGATATATTAATAAAATGTTTTCATAATTGCTTAATTTTTTTTTGAACTGATTCCCTTTTAATTAATCATAGATTTATGAACCTTGGGCCCTCATGATTCCAATGATCATTAACCTATTTTTTATTGAGGAACACAATAACTCCACATATATATTTATTCCTTTTCATTAAGTTTATATTTTGAATTTCATACATTATTATCTTTTTTGGAATCCTAGTTATAGGTAACTATGGGTGACTGTTATGTTTCCCAAATTCTTTTCTTGATGAGTGTTTTTTTATTCATTTTTATGGTGAGGTTTTCTTTGAAATGAACTTTCAAGTGTTAATTCTTTTGACAACCTAGATGAATTCATGGGGAAATGTCATTTTAAGGCGTTCAAAATTTAACAACTATAGATTTGGAGAAGATTTTTTTAAATTAATTTAATCTTCTTGATATTTTTCATTTAAGACAATACTGAATATAGATTTTTTTTATATGAAAAAAATACAATGTATTTATTGTGTAATACGTAACACAGGGTTGATATTGCGCTATAAGGAACACTTGGATTATCTTGGGTTACATGAAGCATTACAATTGGCTTGTTTTACACAAATTGTTTTATATTTTGACAGCTTTCATTAAATATGAGACTAATTATAACCAAAAAATATTATATTATTAAAATATTGTTATCTAATATATTATGAAATAACCATGATGTTAAATTAGTGGTTGTGAATAGTATTAAGCAATATATTAAAATATATGGTTTATAAGAGGAAATAATTGCTGAAAAATTATTTAAACATGAAAATATATACCGAATGATTATAAAGGAAATTGTTTTATTTTTTTGGCTCCAAAAGTAATTTTGTCATAATAAATAAAAGATAATAACTAATATTGAATGATATTAATGAAATAAATATTTTATATATTAAATAAAATATTATATATATTCGTACAATAAATTTTATAGGCACAAGATAAGAAGAAACCATAATTTACACGTAAACCAAGTATGTTTCAATAGAATAATTTTACCACCTTTTATTAGAGAACACATTTTAAATATATTTTTCGAAACTTATTTGTATTTTATATGAAACAATAAACATATTATTTTAAATGGGATTATAAAAATTTACTTTTTATTTCTTTTCATTATGAAATTTTTCATGCTTTCATGAATAGTAAAAATAGACTAAATATTAATTGAAAACAACATTTTCATCAAAAAATTTGATAGTGTTAAATTTTATTTCAGATTTATTTTTAAGTATAATTTGATCAAATTTTTATCCTTCGATATAATATAGGTTTTTTTATTAATTTTACATTGATGTTAGGTTTAATTTTTTTATTCTTTTGCATGTTTTATCTTTAATGACCTATTTTATCGCACTATCAACGAGATTAGTATTAAATTAACTACTGAGAAATCAATGTATTGAATATTGAAAAATACATTAGATATTTGGAATCAGTTATTCCAAATTATTTATATAAGAGTTTTTTATTTTTTGTGATTATGAATATTATCTTTTTTAGTTTTTTTATTAACATGGTAAAATTTCAATCAGGTAGTTAAGAGTAAAAAATAATATTATAAATAACATAATAATACACTATGACTTTTGATAATTTCATTTTAATAAATGTGTTTTTACAAAAATAATAATTAGGCCAAAATTATAATCTTTTTAATCCACTTTGATGAGAGAAACAAATTTATTATATTTTATTTGAAGAAATGCTAAAGATTTCATATTCATATTTTCAATAAATATATACTTTTAAATATGGGGTTATACGTACAATAAATTTTACTGTAAATATTAACTTGAATTATAATATATTTTTATTTATCATAGTAATTTATTTTTATTTTTTATGAAATAAATAAATACCTTGATGGATTCTGTAATGATTATGTATTAATTGTTTAACTTATTGAAATACCAAAATAAATGATATTAAATATATTAAAACAAATATAATTTTATATAATTAATGACATAAAATAACTTTTTAGATGAATTTGACATATTATGGATGCATTAATATAGATGGTTCTAATATATCAAGTTGTTTAATATTTCTAAAAAGATAAATAATGAATAGTGTCAAAATTGACAATAATGATATTTTATGAATGTAATATTTTATTAAATAATTTAAAAATAAGAAGAATATTAAATACAGAATAAGGTACTATATATGTTCTAAAATATCATATATAGACCATTTCTGGTCAAATTGACTTGTAATATGATAAAATTACATTCCATCAACATTAAAAACATTATTTTCATTTTTAAAATTAAAATAGGTTAACCATGGGTTAATCAATAAGATAAGGTTCTAAATCTCATAAATACCTATCTAAAATTTATTTTATGATTATATTTCTATAATATATCATCCTATATTTTAATAATTTTCATTTCTATGGTGTTTAGATTCATATTCAATTTATTAAAAATTATTATTTATTAGAAAATCTAAAAGTGTCCATCCCCTCTCTTATAAAAGAGAAGCACTCTTCCTCTTCTCTTTAAATTTTCAATCCTATTTTTCTTCAGCCAAAATATATATAAATATCCTCCCCAAATCCCTCTATTCACACCTTAATCCATAATCTGGTCATATATCAAACTATATTATTTCTTTTGGGAAAATCAAAAGATGATACTCATTAGTGGGTAATGTTCGTGAATGATCATTTTTATTTTATTTCTTCTTTAAACTCTATTAATTATTTTTATTTAATTATTATATAATAAATTCACTATCATCAGTAAAATTATAATTTCTTATATTATTTCTTTGACCTACACTCAAACACAATTCCATCTAATGGGTGACAAACTTACCATTGTTGTGTATGGTGAACTACCGTCTCACGAAAAGATATTGTTCGTTTTTCCTTTACAACCACTCAATGGGAGAATTATGTTGTATAATATTTTATTTTATTATTTATGTAAAATTTATAATGTTTTTATTAATGTAAAATTATAATATAAATCACACATTCAATCATTAAATTTTTTGTAAATACAATATCTTCATTTGTGAACGTGTGGACTACCGCATCCTCAAACCGATGTGATTACTTCACACTTTACATGGAATGTACTAAATATTTATATAGTAAATGTATATGAAATATATTAAATAATTATAATAATTGAATTATATATATATACCTATATTTCATTAAATCTCTTTTTTTTCAATATGATAAAAAATAAGAAAAGAGTTCATGAATACGTATGGCCTACTGTTTCCCTAAATGGTGTATTTCCTTTTATATATCTATATTTTATCGAAATTTATATAATTAATTTTTGTGATATATATTTAGTTTTTTATATTAATAATAAAATTTAATCATTTCCTATGAGTGGGTATTAATAGTAAACTTTAAAATCACATCAAATAAACAGAGTTGTTTTTACCCGACTCATTACATTAACAAGGAATTATTGATAAACGGGTAATAAAAGGTCATAAGTGAGTCATATATGGTATGGTATAAATAAACTTGGTTATTTAATATATTAATAATATTTTTATATTTATTATACATGTGGTTTTTATGAGTATGATTAGATACAAGACATAAAGTAAGTGAATTGTGTATCACTTTTTACTTTCATGAGATATATTCCACATTCACCACTCACTTCAATTGTGTGGTGAATATAAAACCATATGACATGTAATATAATTAATATTATTTTATATAATGATATTAAAGTATTTAATTTATTTTATTATTTTATGTAGATCATGATTTTAATGTAACGCATATTGTAAGGGATCTATGACTCACATGTATTTTGATGGGACACATGCCTTGTACAGTACTTATTTTTTATAAATGGTGTATATTTTACCCATACAAGTCATTTAAGAGACTTATTATGAATATTATTGAATACTCATATCAATATAATTTTCTTTATTTCATAAGGAATTTAATTCTACTTAATATAACATAATGAGGGTTTATTTCCTAACCTCAACAATATATTATGTCGTTTTAAGTCTCCATTAGAGAATATTTATATTATATGACAATATTTTCTAAAAAAATAATAAATGTTTTTACTATTATACTATGGTTTTTTTATGTCATTTTAACATTTTATTGATTTTTACTAAATGGTTTTAAAGGAATCTTTTGGTCTTATACCAAAGGAGGTAATTTTTGAATTATTTGAAAATAGTTACGAATGAAACCACGTTTTTACCTTATAAAACATGAATAGAATTATATTCCATCAAGAATCATTAATTATTTTAATATACCATTAAAATATAATATTTCTATTTTCAAATAATATGTTTTATTTAGAAATTGAACATCATTTTAAAAAAATAAACATTTTTATTAATGAAATGATATTTTCCTCAAGAATTGTATTCAGGTGATCTCTCAAAATTATATTACATATATGAAAACATTGTTTGATGTTACATATACATTTCTATGGATACAATTAAATTATAAAATTTTTATACTTTATTATAATTTTTATGTTTATGAAGGAATGATATTTATGAAATCCATTTCATTCCATTGGTAATGTTAAGATTTAATGATGTTTATGAACCCCATTTATTTTAATGGTTATAGATATGATGAAATATTTGTGTTCTTATAGAACAGATCTATATGGATTTCATTATTTGAATATTGGGACCCATATCTTCCTTCAATGCATAGGGTAATGATTTATATCTAATAAGATAAACATGGGTGATATGAGGAGTGAACTCAGTTCAATAATGGACATTGTCCACTAAGAAGGTCTTGGGAGTGAACCTTGACAAATATAATGATCATTGGAGTAATCCATGACTACCAAGTTTGTTTGTGGAGTTAAACCAAACAAATATGATGGCCTTTTATGTTATTTTTTGACTACTATGGAATTAATTTCATATGCTTATGTATCCTGTACAAATTCAAGGCATTATTCCTATTTTATGATTTCACAGATTATGCTATTTATTACCGTATGATTAAGAACTTCCAATATTTATTTCATGATTTCTTTTTTTATTATTATTCAAAATCATTGAGTGATCTTCTATTTTCATGATCATGTTCTCATACTCGTATACTCATGATTATATTTACATGTCACTTTTCTTCACCCTTACTCTGTATATGAGATCACCCATATTTTTGTTTCCCAACAGTAGTTATAAATATATGAAATATATTTTATGAGTATAAGAAGTATTCTAGTAAAGACGAACCTATTTAGAGATAATTTAGATCACTTATGTTTCAGTGTTTATGATTCCTTTTTTCTAAAGGTTTTATATTAATTTGGTATTTGAGAGAATTTTTTTTAATGTACAATATGTGCTATTCTTTTAAAAAATGTGATGTAATTTTATTTTATGAAAAGTACAAAACGTTATATAACTTTTTACTTTCCATTTTGTGGGAATATGATTATGTTATTCATGTGTATGGTAGACGATCGCCTCATAGGGCGATGCGATTCATTTAGAAATTACATGAAATTTATTAAGGATGAGTTTAATACAAATATGTTATATATATGAAATAAGAGTTATGATAGAAATAATATATATATATATATATATCATTTAAATAATTTATTTTAATAGAAAAATAAAATGGAAAAACG
The DNA here is from genome assembly GCA_963277665.1 of Viscum album. NCBI lineage: Eukaryota > Viridiplantae > Streptophyta > Magnoliopsida > Santalales > Viscaceae > Viscum > Viscum album. The sequence goes on from OY728126.1 coordinate 994,864,978, forward strand.
TTCCTGCCTAAGTACGACCTACTGTCTATGTGAATAATGTATTTTTTCCTATCAATAAATTTATTGTGTTACTAAAAACTTAAATAAAATGAATGTATTACTTATTTATATCATTATTTAATTATTCTATAAGATGAAATATTGTTCAATCTAAGTGTACCATAAAAAATATGTCAAAACATATATGAAAGACAAAGCGGTTTTTACCCGAAACAAAACAGTAACATGAGATAGTTAGTAACAGGTAAATATATATTGATAATAAAATCATATGTGGTATTATATATATGAATATTTTACTATTATACATGTATAATAAAAATATATTTATTATATAAGATTTTTTAATGTGTACTAAATTTGTAATGACTATAGGTAATGGACTGTCATCTAAATTTTTTATTTTGTGATACAAATTCTATATTAACTGCATTTTTATTCTAAGTGTTGTATCCACTACCCATGAATGTAATTTATGATTCCTAAAATAAGGTTAATAGTTTAAAAATATACATTTTAGGATCTTTCTTTCATGGATTTAATTGTTCCAAAGTTAACAAATCGATAGGGGATTTTTGTTTCAATTTTTATTTTTTGAGGTAGTTGTTATGTTATACACCTTTATTATTTTTTAGGGTGTGTGTACTAACTATTTGACTTGTTATATATGGGTTCACTTTCTCCTCACGATAATTTATGTTTCATGTAATTTTATTCATTCACATAGATTATGATTAAAACTTACCAAAGTTGTAAGATTTTATTACTAAAATATCATTGTTTCTCTGGATTGTTTATGATTATTCTTCCACTAAGGAAATAATATGATTAATATCTCAATAATTATAATAAATTTTCTTCTCCTATGGTTCTTCATGATATATTCAAGTAATGGTTCCATTATTACATTATTTGATACCAAATATAGTTCTTAAATTAATTTTTTATATATGAATTTATTTATCTATTCGGTTAGAAATATATATTTTTTCAAAACCATGTCTTTTAAAAATGTATTAAAAAGTTTTTTGATCATTTTTAATTATATTTACTAAATAAATTTTTAAAAATTCTTCAAAAAATGAATTTAATGTAATATTCTTGTATTTCCTAATCATGGATCTTTTCTAAATATATTGACTTTGAAAATTATTGTTATTTTATCTTGTACGATGTGCAAGATTTGATCAACCATAATTACCATAATTTATTTGGAGTTTCATTTTCAGGTTTAAAATATTATCTTAAAATAAAAAATATATCCTAATATTCAATAATATTAATGTTTTTGAATATTTGTTTCAAAGAATGTAGTTTTCCAAAATGATTTATGTATTAATAATTATTTTCAAAGGAGAAAGTATATTCTCCTCAGAAAAAGGTTTAAATGAACTATCAAAATTATTTTCCATATAAGATGAAATACATTCGATTTAATCATTCATTAATAGGGATATGGTCCTTGGGAAACATTCATATTTATTCTATTAATGGATTATTTTCGGATGTCATGGTTTTTATGAAACTCGTTTCTATTCCATACTTTATACTCTTATGAAAAATCCTTTTCTCATGAGTTATTATAGGATGAAATGGCCATGAATACTATATCTTTAATATAGGTTATTATATAATGAAGTTTATATTATACCCATTTCATTTCATTGGTTATGATGTGATGAATCATTATGATCCGATGAAACACACATGTATGATTTAATTATGTCATGGGTGGGACATATACCTCTCTCTAATACATTGGGTAAAGATGTATATCTCTGTAGATATACATGGTTGGAATATGGAGTGAACATGGTTATGTAATGAAAATCTTCCACTAAGATTGCATTGGGAGTGAAACTTTACTACTATGATGGTTTAAGAAGTGAACCCATTCCACTATAATAGTCTTGTAAGTGAGGCTTGACTACTATGGACAAAATTTTAAATGTTTATTTGATTTCCACAATTTAATGTATTATTCCTATTTTATTATTTTCTGTATTAAATTTTTCATTCACTTAAGATCTGTGTCTTATGAAATTAAAATATTTATTCCATGACTGATGATTATGATATCTAGTCTTCATGGTATACTTTTCAAATGAAATGATCATGTTCTCATAACTTTAGGTTCATGTTATTATTACATATCTCATTTATTTACCCTTACTGGGAATCATGTCTCACTATTTATTATGATTTATCTCCCCACATTATAGTGAATGGGTTTATATATGGTATGAATATGCGGTGTAATAAATGGGAAGTTCTTTTTCGGAAACATTAAAGATCATTCACCAAGTTAAATGATTTTGTTTCCAAGTTTCCTAAGGCACAAAACCATTACAGTCCTCAATAATTTAATTGTGTAATGTAATGAATATTCATATAAAAATATGTAATACTCATATCCGAGAATTAGGGATCTCTATATACTTTGACATGATTGTATTTGTTTTTTTTGGATGTCATATTGTGGTACTCCAAAACTCATGACTATCATGATAGACATCTTGGCATCTTCTTGAGTACAGTAGAAGAGAATAATCTATAAACCATGCTATATTTTCATAAATTATAGATTGAAAAAGTATATTTCATCATTCGTAACATCTTAAAAGAAGGCTTGTCAATAGACCCATTTAATGTTTAGTCATTTTTTTCTTGGGAGTTGTCCTATAATGTAGTTTATATCTGAATATTTTTAGGATTGTAGAGTTATTATCAATGATTAATCAAGTAAATTCCCCATCTGGAAGCAATGCAATTGCGTCTAATCAAAATGGGTATTATTTTTCAATGGTTTAGGGGTTATTTGAATTATTTAAATGAGTTGAACATGAATTTTACCACCACACCAATTTTGTTGCTACTCAAGCCAGATGAAGAGTATAACTTATTTTTTGATGCATCATAAGTTAATATTGGAGTAGTGTCATTGTAGTGATATTGGGTAATGGTGTATGCTTCATGATTATTTAGGATACAATAAATAATTACACTACCCCTGATCATGGATTTGATTAAGTGGCTTTGGCCTTAATGTATTGGCACTGTTACATGTTGGGTGAATTTTTTATTTTTTATACATACTATAAAAGTATAAAGTAAATATTTTTATAGCGGTATCTAAAATATCTAGTAGCGATGATGGATAGAGAACATGATTTCATTTGAATTTGAGATATCCTATACTTTTGGTATGTATAATTGTTTTGTTAAATCTTGGATGAGGAATAAAGAGGCTAAAAATTCCGAGAATCTATCTCTAAGTAGAAGATGGTGGTCTTGTATATTAAGATTCATATAGAGGTTCAAGAGGGCCATGGGAGGAAAACCATCACATCCTTCCTTGTTGAGTCCAATAATTTGAGGTAGATCATGGTTATACAGTTTGGGGATCATTAATTTCATGAATCTAGGGGCAATTTTATTTGTGGGGAGCCACATCCAAACTGTGCTATATATAAGGATGAGATAATCAAGTATTGTGGTTATGTAATTGTTCCTAGTTTTTTATGAATGGATATGATGTGTGATTTTAATTCCATTTAATGGTCAGTGTTATATGGTTTAACAATAATTTACCAAGAAATTATTATGAAATATTTGTGGACATTTATGAAGAAGGAGATCATGTGTTTCGTCCCATAATTCTACACCTGCAAACAGTTGAAGGAAGAGCGTCAACAACATGCTACTTTTATAAAACCATTACCCACTCTTGAATAGATGTAAGATAATGTTTCCATAGATTTTATAGGGAGTATCCTGACGATCCTATATAAGAATGATATTATATAATTAATTAAGGATAGAATTATAAAATTATCTTATTTCATTTAAATTACGGAGTCTTTCATTGTTGATAAGTTTTTATATATATGTTTGGGAGAATGAATTTTCATGGGGTTATGAAAAGTGTCTTTTTAAATCATAATTCATGTTTTACATCATGATTCAAGAAAGTCTTATTAAAGGGAATTGATAATCAGGTTATTTAAAGTACATAATTTTACGTAAAGAGAGAGAAAAAATTTGATAACCCTATTATGGTGTTGGAGGACATACAATTTGCATGCGTCCTTGACTTATTTAAATCATGATAGAATAAAATATATCCTATTAAAGTTTCCTATAACAACAATTATTGGGTGCATATTCATATGAAACAATTTCAGGTCATATATGGTTGGGCATTCAGACCACAATTATGTTGGATAGAGGTGGGTGAGTCAGAGTTGTTGGGGCCGAGTCTCGTATAAGAGACATTAGAAGAGGTTAAGTTGAGTAAAACATTTATGGCGACAAGGCATATAATATAGATATCTTATGATAAATGAATTCATTGTCCAAATGAGTATATAGTGGGAGATAATTTTTTCTATCAGGTTTCACTAAGTTTGGGTCACCATCAGATTCTGATGTAGGGAAATTTGGAAACAAATTTTGGCATACCATTTTGAGATTGTGGAGAGGATTAGACTGGTGCCATATTGATTTGCTCTTATAAATAGGTATAATGTTATTCACAATGTTTTTCTTTTTTCACATGTTTTTTAGTATTACATCAACCCTTCTCATATGATCAATGTTGATGGTATTGAGAATGAGGGAGACATATCATTTAAAGAGAATCTGATTTTTGTTGTGGTTCAGAGTGATAATTTTTTTTCAGGTGAAATACAATGTCATTGGTCCTAATTTTTTGAGGAATGGAACATTTCCAAAGGAAAATTGATAGGGGAAATAGATATTTGGGCCCAATGGAATAACCTTTTCTCCTTGGAAGCATAGTGGTTCTTGGTAGTATAGGTTGAGGATGAGTTATTATAAGGTGAGGATATTGTAAGACTCCAATCTTTTTATGATATCTCATAACAATTATTAAGTATTATTTTACCCATATATTTATTATATGTTGGTAGGTTCATTCCTTTGGGTCATTTTTGATGAATTATGTGAATTTTTTAATCTCATTGGGCTTGTCATGGATGTCACACAGAAATAGAAAACAATTGTATTTCACCAGAAAACATTAGGGTCCATTTTCATCAATTAGAGAGGGTGAATGTTTGATAAAAATTAGTATACCCCACCAAATTTTCAACCTTATATAGAAGGTGTTTTAATGTTAATAACATGGTTTATCAAATTTCATGTCAACCCAATGAATACTATACACCCCAATAAAGTAGGGTTACACAATTAGGGTGCATCTTTAGATAAACTTTATGGATTATAAATGAACCTATGCATGTAATTTTTTAAATCTTCACAATTTTAATTAAATTCTATTAAATTACTTATTTAAATACCTAATAAACCGCACTGAGCCTTATATTGTTTTATTTTCTCATGGAGGCTCCAAGGAGGATTTCTAGGCCCTTTATACTCCTATTATGAATCAAATATTTGGTTTAAGAAATCAACCTTTATCAGGTATATTAGTTATTCCTTGTTAAGGTTCCAATCTCTCCAATAATTCTCTACATTTGGATAGGGGTTAATTTCGACCCTTTTTATGGTACAAATCTAGGTTATAATAGATCTAGTTTCACATGATCATGGTCCTAGTTTCATAACAAATTTTTTCTTTACCATTGTGAATTTTCCAATTCTACCTCATATTAAGGATCATTTTTGGAAATCATTCATCAATGACCAGAATTTATGTTTTCTATATTCTAATACAATAGTTATAAAGAATTTATCATGATTATATTTTTATCATTTTGTTACAATGTTGTGAAATTTATTTCTAATTAGACAATTGAATTAAATCCCAATGATTTTGAGAGACCCTTGTTGAATCCCATTAAAACCATTAGAGATTATATAATTTTTCTTGATAGACACTCAATGGGTGTTCCAATTCTATTAAAATAATTAAAGTAAAATGTAAAAAGTGAAATAGTGGGTTTATGGAAATAAATAAATCTTTTTTTCATGGTTTTATAATGATATTAAAATGGTTTTTTGGCATAACATTAATGAGTTAATGAGTTCTGTAGAAATTGATGAAAAATGGATTAGTGAGGGATTCACCATGTTGTGTCTTGGTTTAAAAGTAATGAATCTTATTTATGGTTAATGATTGAAATGGTGAAAAATGTTGATAATGATTCATAAGAAGTTAGTTGATGATGAAAATTGATATATATATATATATATGTGTATATATATATATTTCTGTGTGTGTGTAAATATGAACAATGAGATATTGGTGTTAGGATCCAGCTCTAATATACTATTATCCAGAATGATTCTCTACACCACTGATGCATGCATGAGAATTGGGGATGGGATTATGCTCTAATTAATAGAGATGATTATATTATAATAATTATCTATGTTCATTGAAAATGATAGCTGAAATGATTCTCCATTGTTCCAAACAAAATTTTTTAATTAAATTGATTATGTAAATCTAATGGAATAACAATTTACAAAATCCATTTGTCGTATGGTTCAGACTCTGTCATGGGATAAAGCATGTATGATTAGAATGGTTGACATCATTAACCCAAGGTCCAATGTGGTTAATTAGTGGAAAATAAATGTAACATATATTTTCATTTATCATTTTGCCTTTATTTTTTTGTCCTAATGATTTCACTTTTGTAGACCATGAATTGATTTAGACATTATTGGGTTGGCCTGCTAAGTTATACACCACTTGGGACACCGATCTGTACCGAAGTAGAAAACATGATTAAAATATATGATAATTGAAATATCCCTTTATTAGATGGATTATTAGGCATTCGAGTGGCAGAATGGATGGCGGAACTAGACATTAGGATGGGACCCTCTTATAAGTTGTTTGTGATTCCTTATTTTTCATTTTCACTAGACACATGACACATATATGGCATGAAATGTTTACTAATTTGGATTATGACTGTTTCCCCTATGTTGGGATTCATTATGTAATTCTTGGTCTCTATTGGTAATTTATTATCATTTATATAATTTACATTATTTCTTGATTTATCTATTATAAATTACATTGATAAAGTGGTTATAGTCTCCCCATGTACTTCATAGTACCTAATTATTAGTATGAAACCTTTGGGGTATGACGAAGAACACATGAGGACTTGAAACAATCATACTTGAGGAACCACTATGTGGCATCGAGTGTTATAAATTTAAACATTCCTTTGAAATTGACCTTAACTCATTGAAATATTTTATGAAACTTCATGTGTGTCACTCCCCACACTTATAAAAAAGAAACCCCTCCTACTCCCTTATACATTCCCATTTATAATTATTGCTCAAAAAATCCATACTCTAAAATAATTCAATATCAATTTACATCATCCTAGATTTTTGTATTCTTCAAGGAGAAAACCATAAATGTTTACATTAAAAGTTACATAATTATTATCAATAATGTTATATAAATCTTAACAATGATCATCAAATTCTAATTCATTATAGACATAGTATAAAAATGATGGATATAATAATAAATGATTCATCTGGTATCATAAATATACATGTAAATTGTTATTATTATGTTACATCTATTTAATACCACCTCTGCAACAAATAATAGGTGAAATTATCAATCTTATGTATGTATGGACTATCCTATTCATATAGAGAAATAATTATGTTTCCACCACTATAATTCATTTTGGGTAATTAATTTTTTTTATTGAATATATAGTATACATTTTAGATATAATAAATGTTATTTAATGTATAATTAATATTTTCATTTTATTAATTTTATCCATCAAAAAGTATAAACATCACTAGTACGATCAGATGGATTAACATCTCTATGTACTGATGTAGATCAATTTTTTCACTATATTTTATAAATGGTTATAATTATGGATATAAATAATATATATTATATTTATATAATGATTAAAATTTTAGATATGAAGTAACCATGATCAGAGTGTGCGTACAAAAACATATAAACCAAAAAATACTCTTAAAAAGGTAGCTAACACCCGGAATGATGATGATAATAAAATATTATAAATGAAATGGTGACAAGATGTTATAAGTTACCCATGTATGGAATTATAGAAATTTTTATTTTTTTACATGAAATCAAAATAATTTTGTATTTTTTAGACATGATGATTGAGTTCTTAAAAAATAGGAATGACATGAGCTAATGATTGTATGTTAAAATATAATTTTTTATCGAGATTACGTATGAAGAAATTTATGATAATGAAATTATATAACTCATAAATATTATTTATTTTATCTTTATCTTTTTAATAATTAAGATTATATTTTTTAAATTCATATTATTCTCATTAGGAAAACAGTGTACCGAAATAACGCTTTTAATATTAATTTCCTTCATTTCCCTCTTTTGTCGGGAACATTTTCATTCCATGTATATATTTTCATCAAATCAATTTTGAGAATTTTTTTAATATTCTCTAAAGAGCTATAATTTTTTTTACAAATATTCAAATTTAAATAAAAATTTATCAATGTAATATCGTCCTTTTACTAGAAATTTCACGATTTACTTTTTTCGGAACACGTGTAAGGATATTTTTTTAATTTACATTGCATAAAAGAAAATTATCCTCCATTAATAATAATATTTTATTAAAATTTCACAGAATGACATTAAATAGTCGTTTTGAGTGAAATGTTTATAATAATTATTTTTATTTTTTAATTTTAAATAAGTTATTTCACAATTATAAGTTATTTTAAAAAAGGACTTGTCCAATGATAATTTAATGGTATTATCACCTTTAACAAAACAACAATGATGTATCACATGATATATTGGGGAAATGACCCAATTATAGAATATTTATGATTATGATGATTAAATTATTATGATACTTATATCTTTTCCATGAGTTATGACATGATAGTATAATGAATTTTTTATGATCATATCACATATATATGTATGGCTCTCAATTCTTATAGGTGGGAAAAAATTTATATATTCATTTAATTAATTGGTTAAATAGGTAGACAACATGATATTATAAGAACTGTAATTGGGTGTGAACCCAATTAAGTTAGAGGGATTGTCCTATTTGATGGAATTGTGCGTGAACTTTGACTTTCGAATTTTGAAATGATGTGGGAACCAAATACAGTATGATATTCTTGGATATGAACATTGAAAATTGAAATGATATTATATGATTTTCTATATTACACTGAAATATTAATTATTTTTATATTATATTTTTAGGGATCATGATTTATTTTTGACGAATATTCGCATTAATGGATTTTCACTATTGATTGAAATATCTATTTTCCATGATTTATAAATAGAGATATATAACCAATTATGTTTGATTATTGTGTTTTTGAACATATTCTCATACCCTTATACTTATCTTATACTATGTTATGATCACTGATTGATATCTCATATGTCTACACTTATATTTATTCTACGCTCACATTTCCTCTTATTTTCTGTACCAAAGTTATGGATGATGGTATTAATTATGAAATGTACAAGATGTGTTGAAGTTGTGATGAATATAGTAAGAAATTATGAAGATATTTTTTTACCTATTGTTTATGTATCATATATTCCAACAAATATAATCCTTTATAACTCTAACTTGGATGATGTTTTTATGAAATGAATATTCCCTGAAAAATAAATAAAAGTTTTTTTTTAAAATTTCATATATGTATACATGGTATTAGAATTCGGATTAGTTAAATTAAAAACTATTATGGGAAAACATTAGCAAGAATCATTTGGATATGCTAATATGTCAGATTATATTTTATGTTATGGTTAATAACGGAGTGCAACATTCATTATAAATACTACCCTTTCTAGATACTAATATATGGATGGAGCTATGGAACATATGCACCTAGGGGTAAAAAATATGAATGGCGAAGATTGGATATTGACTCAATCATGAAATTTACACAATTTGTGTGCCTAGTACCGAATAATATGGATGACAGTCATATGGAATATTTTTGTCAAATTTATAATTTTTCTGTAAGAGAAATTATATTGGATTTGAATACATAAAACCCAAGGATATACATGGTTCACCCTAATGTGAAATATATTCAAAAGAAGGTTTAAATATTTATAAATATTAGAAATGATTTACAGGATTCTATAATTTTCCATTATGATTATTGATCCTTATAATATGCGTTTTGGTTTTAGGAAATTGCTAAAACCAGAAAAGATATTGTTAATGTTATTTGTGATGAATAATTAAATTATTATCATCACGTGAAATCAAATGTTATGGAGGCTATAATTTATAATAGTACTTCAATTTGTATGAAACTCTCTCAATCCATGAATCATACAATGATTTAAAATGAGTAAAGGATAAAAATGTTTACTATGTAGTATTTCATAAGGAAAATTCTTCTATCTGTTAATAGTATCACTAATTCACTAATTGCTAAATAATGTATCAGTTCATTGAAAATATATTTTTCCTTCTATGGAGCTCATATAATGAAACCTTTTAATTTTTTTATTATTTGGATGGTGAAGTGGATGAATGGACGATTATTATTAATATTACTATAAATTAAGAAAAATATACTCTATGGAGGGCGAATAGTTTAGGAGATTATTTTTTAATTAGTAAATTCCGTATATTTTCATATAAAAATAGAGAATTCATTCATTAAGGTAAATCATTGGGATGAATAATCAATTAGAAACTTTGATAAAAAAATTACCAAAATTTGAGGTACTCTTGTATTATTATAATATAAATATGATGTATTATTGAATAATACTTTAGTTTCATAAAAAATATTCCCAAAGGGAATATAGTTACAATTGACATCTGTAGAAATTAAAAATAATTTAATATACTATCGTATATGAGGAACATTTTAGAGTCACCCATTAATCTCATGGTTTTTAAAAAAAAATTAAGATATAATTCAATAAAAATACTAAATAAATAATTACGATGGGAAGAAGTTTATTACTCCATTATTCTAGAAGTTTGGATGAATCATAGTGGAAATCTTCTTATGGGTAGTTTTAATGTTTTATATGTGGAAAATAATTCAATTAGAAAACTAAGTGAATATATAATCGTAAGAAGTTATTCAATTATGAAAATGGATGTAAATATCCACAAAAGTCCCCACTCACAATCTTATTTTTCAAATGAAATGATAATGGGCCTTAAACTATGTCCTGATAAAATCTGAATGTTAATGAAAAAAATAAAATTCTAACAGTTATTAATTTTAGATAATATGTGAAATAACATTTTATAACTACTTCCAATGTGGGTTACAAAAACAACATGTGAAAGGTACACATATTATCTCGTCTAGAACATGAAATATCTTACTTCAGTCTTGTTCTACGAACTCATTTATATATAATAAATTTTTAAATGAATCAAATTTGCAACATGTAATTTTATCGGTATATTAGTAGTAAAAACTCCCAATGGTATGATGAACACATTTAATGTTTTTGATTCTTCTCTCATAGAATATTTTTGTAAGGGTCCCACATAAAATCCTTTTTTTAAACCTCAAATTGTATTTTATTGTATTTTGTACATATATAGAATTATTTTATATATATCCCCGATCAATTTATGAGGAATAGAAGTCACATTTGATATTATGAAACTACATATTATTGTTTATAAGTGTTAGTATAAATATGAACATTCAATGGAAATTAAATCCATTACATGGGTCTTTATTTTTATTCAAAGGAGGTTCTCATCTCAGACGGTTAGGGTGAAAATCCACAATGATGATCTACCTATTATACCTGATTTTGATGTTTTATCTATAAAGGAGTTTCATTATATTCATATGAATTATGGGGTTTAAATTTCAATATAAATCATACATGATGCTACACCTATTTCAAAGACTCCAAATAGGATATCCTTGATGGTGTTATAGTAATAGAATATGAAACTCGCAATGAATGTTTTTAAGGGATTCGTTTGGCCAGGTGGTTCACCATGGGGATAAACAATTCGTAAAAAAAGAAGGATTTGTCAATGAAACTTTTAAAAGATTATCAATATCAAAAATGGATCATGATGAAGAATAATTATGATCACATTATTTATTTTATTAATTATATGGAGGTAAATATTATTCCTGGATCGACCTTTAATATGGATACAACCATTTTATGGTGAAAAATGAAGTCATTAAAAATAAATCTTTCTATTATGGATATTGAAATTATTAATTTATATTTATTCCATTTGGTCTTAATTATTCCAATTTTTCTCAAGGATTTGATGAATATAGTGGTTAGAGATTACATTGATCAATTTTGTGATTTTATTTATAATTGATATTGTAATGTATTCTATGTGAATGAATGATCATGTAGATTTTAGTAAAACTATACAAAAAACCCTTGTGAAGGAGTATATGAATGAAAAATTCCTTAGTATTGATTTTGGCTACAAAAAAGATTCATATTAGGGTAATATAATCTCAACAATGTTTTATCTATCGATCCATCAAACATAGCACTCATTAAACATTTTTATAGACCTACCAATCTAAAATAGAATATTAATATTCATGGATTTTATGGATATTATCAGTGATTTTTTTAATTTCAAATTTCTATATAATTGAATCAATATGTTTACGCAAGATTTTATTACGTTTCTCAAGAATGATGAATGTCTAGAAAATATCATGAAGCTAAAGGGATGTTTGGTCAGTGTGCTTGATCTCAAACTAATCTAAAATGGATAAGGGTTTTTTACTAATAATTATGAAATAATTTAGTGGTTGTAATGTGTTAAAATGATTAATGATATAGTGAAATTTTTTTCCTCATACCATTTCATGGTTCATGAGCCTCATTACGTTATATATGATTTTGTGTTTTCATTGGTAATATTTGAAATAAATATCTGGAGGAATTATCATTATAGAGGAACATCTTTTATATATATTTATCTTAGAATTTTAATGTATATATTCACTAGGAAAGATTTTAAAAATTTTTCTATGATGATTGGTGGAGTTGGTTAAGGATTCTGTATACTCAATACATTATAAACCATGGAAAGAAAACATGGTGGCTGATGATTTGTGTCAAAAAGACCATTCTAGATTCCTTATAATGAGGTTCACAAAGAAATCAAATATTTATCAATTAGTATTGGATGGACCATGAAATATTAATGTGAGGTATTAATTCATATCATTATTAATTGGGAGATCAATAATCTACCCATGTAATGATTAATTAAAATTAATATTTTGATTTGGAGCTATAAAATATAGTGAGAAATATTATTGATCATATCCTTAGTTATTATGGAATGATATGGCTCGGGAACTATATATGTGTACTTTCACTATCAAATAAGAAGAAAGTAATATTGGAAGAAGGTCGCGTCTTATTATCCTATATACATTTGGGAATTAAAAATTCTTATAGAGATCATAAATATTTTTTTGTTTGGAATAACAGAAATAGTAATATTTTAGAGTAGGTGTATTAGTGCATGGTATGTATAAATGTTATAGAAGACTGATAGAATTATAAGTGTATGTTATATTCATTTCCTATAATAGGTTCGAAACAAAAAAGTACAACCATTTATTACATCATCAAACTCCCAAAACAACTAAATACTACAATGTTGTTTGGGTTGATGTGAATTGACTAAAAATGTTAACACTTAATTTTTTTCACAAAATATTTTCATCTTGATCAACTTTCATAGAAATATTAATGATTTTCTAAGGTTGTAGGGTGTACAGCATTCTTCTCTATCTTATCAATATCAAAGTTTTTCCTCATTGTAATGGGGATATTTTCATCATTTTATGAATATTGAGTTGTTTTCAGTACTGATTTTCATCAAGAGATAGATGGTAAGTCAGAGAAAACCATTCAAAACATATAGGATATGTTGAGATCTTATTATCCGGATTTAAATGGTAAATGGTATCAAAATTGTACCCTAGTAAATAAGTCATAAAATTACGAAATCAACTGTAGTATACAGATGGATCATCATGAAAAATTTTATAGATAGAATTGTATAACATTGAAATGTGAGGAATAACATGGAGAATGAACGATATTGGGGCCTGATATATGAAATAAAATGGTATAGAATTTTAGATCTATTTAGAAGAACATAAATTCAACTCATACCAAAAAGATGAATTATGATAAAAATCACCAGTCAAATGAGAAATTTGATGTTGTTGAGAAGGTATTCCTGATTATCTCTCTAGGGAAGAAGGTTGTGAGATTTTAAAACCATGTAAATAAGGTAAATAGTTATATTGTTCCTTTCAAGGTTCTTGATTGGATTGGTATGGTTGCATATCTCATGTCACTTCTAATAAAAAACTCTCATGTTATAAATGTTTTCCATTTATCTATCATAGGTAATTAAATACATGATCCTTTAAGTTTATTGTACTTATAGGTTTTACTATTGAATAATATCACTTAAATGATGAAAAACTGGTAAAAATCATGTTTCCCATAGATATATCTCTATGAAACAAGACTACTCTTCCAAGATAATGTTATTAGGAAGAATATGAAATAAGAAAAAGCTACATGGGAACATGGTGATGTGATGAAGAATATACAATGTCAATTGTTTTTATGGATGTGATTTAATTACAATGGGATAATTTACGTTTGGGTTATAAGAATGTAACACTACATGATTTTAAATGTTTTTACTTAAAAAACTAAATAATTTGAAAGATTCATATACTGGGAATGTTGAGTCTGTATAAATTACCATATAGTAAACTTTTATTCCATAGATATTAAATTAGATAGTAGAAAATTTAATAATAAAATAATGAAAATATATTTTTTTTAATAAAAAAATTTACTTATTTATTCCAAATAAATAGGTAATCAATTTTTGGTGAAGTCATTTTATACATCAAGGGTACATTTTTTTAAAATTTGTTTTATTTAAATTTCTGCATGAATGGTATATCAAATATATATTTTTTATAAATTTTATTTTAGGACATAAATATAATTCTTTAAATAACTGTATTAATATTATATTATAGTTATTTTTTAGGATTTTTAGGATAGAGATATTTTTCAAATAATAGTTAAACTAGAAATATTTTATATAAACAATAATATCATCTCTATTAATTTACCATTATATTTCAAATTTTAAGTTAATATAATTTGTGACTCATTCAATAAGAAAAAATATAATAAATATCATTATAATCATCATTATAATTAATTTATGTTATAAAATCATTTTTTTCTTCAAAACATATTTTTCTAAAAAAATGTTTATATGCACTCAAAGTTATTTTTTAATAATAAATTTAATAAAACTTTGTTTAAAAATTATTTTATATACATTTTAATATTATATATCAATATTGTAATTTGACCTTCATTTTATTTTTTTTACAAGGCAAGGAATGCAATTTAATTATGTTTTATGAGTAAAAAATTATTTTTCTAAAAAGTTCTCTCTTTTTTGATTGGATGATTTTTAAAAATTGAATTATAACACTTATAGAAACTGATAATGTTAATTTTGATACCATTTTTGGAATCATAAAAAATAATATAAAATAATAGGGAAAAATTAATTGCAAGTCCTTGTGAATAGTTAACACAATAAAAGATTGTTAACTCCACTAAGGAAAAAACATGTTTACTAGGGTTTAAACAAATAGATATGGGTAATATTAATACCCAATCAACCCTAATTACTTTTGGTTAAGCATATTAAGACCCTATATTATGCGAAATTTTATTCCTTGTTAATTTTGATCAACATTTACGTGAATGTGACCTTATATCATTGTAATAATTTAAGAAATTCAATATGTTTCCATACACTCGTTTATAAAATTGATGCTCTCTAACTCCATTATTAATATTAGTTGTGCTCTATATGTAGGAAAATTTCTACCTGAAAACCATAATATATCACTTACCTTTAAAATATAGATTATTTTTTTATCTTAATACCAATAATTTATGGATTAAGGCATAATTCGAAGGATCAATGGAGAGGCATAAATATTAACAATGAAATTTCATTGTTAATTATTATTATTAATCTTATAAACATGATTAATCTTTAAAAATTTATAATATAGTTTCATAACATTTCATCCAATTATCCATCAAATTGCATTTGAACGTTTTATTCATTATTTTGTATGGACTACCACCTCTACCAAGTGATACGAATCATTTTCCAATACTATCTTTCATAGTCGGTCATTATGATAGATTTCATGTATATATAGTACATTTGGGATATAATAATGGGTTTTTAATGTTTAATTATTATTTACGTTTTGATATTTTATTCTGTTATTAGATTAATCGAAACGCCACTCATGTGTACGTACGAACTACAGTCTCCATATAGTGATGTAATTGATTATACATTATCTATATATATGAATGGATATAAGTTTATATATAATAAATTTATTTTATATTTATATCATGATTAAAAATATTTTTATTGGGTAATGATGATCAATTTCCAAGAATAATAACATGTGGAAGAAAAAATACATGAAGAAAGAAATGGATAAAACCCAAAAAGGATATGGTAATGAAACATTGATAAATATTGAGTGATAAAATATTATAAGTAATCAATTTATGGTACTATTGGTATAATTATGGTTCTAGTATAAAATTATATTAAATTTAAATTTGGTATAAATTATGTTAGAATCCCAAAAAAATAAGTAATACATTAGGTAAAAAATATCACAATATAATTTTCTATTTGGATAATTTGTTCTTAAATATTCTATCATGATAATATATATCTCCAAAATAATATCTAGTTTCATACCCATTTCTTATTTTTATATATTAACAAATTTTCCTTTTATTTTCCGTTATTTATATGATAAACTGATTGAATAGATCTTTTAAGGAAAACTAACTCCATTTTTATCTCCGTTCAGAAATCATATCTTTCATGTCCATGTATTCTCTAAAAGATTTGCAGGAATTATTTTACATTTAAATAATGAATTATTAAATTTTTTTTTCTAATTTTTTTTCATTCTATAATTTGTTTATAGAATATTATACTTCTTTTCCAAATAGGATAGTTTTGACTCTTTTATAGAAAATGTGATTGGAATTTTGGTTTTGACATACACCACATGAATGGTTTTAACCACTATAATTCATAATATTTTATATTTAGAATTATTTATATGTATATGTAATGATATTGGATCGAAATTATTTCATTAATATTTTTTATGTTTTTTAGATTTAAATTTTATATTTCAATGTGAAAGGGTATTTTCCGAAAAAAATGTCATAATTTTCTTTTAATGTTATCTTCACATATAAAAAAATCATGTGATGTCACAAATGATTTAATATTGAAAATATAAAATTTAAACATATTTATTTTTTATTCATATGGTTTATGAATTTTATGATTATATTTTTATGAAACTGATTTTATTTCCAAGGGTTTCAATATGATTATATGATGAAGATTTTATGATCTAGTGACATACTTATGTATGGTTTTGAGTATGTGAAAGGTGGGATTGGAATTATATATCCATAAAATTCATTATCTAAATAAGTATATCTCATGATCTAATAAAGACATGAATGGGGATTGAACCATATTTAACCCGAGAATTTGTCCAATATTTTTTTTTGGGAAGTATCTTGATTAAACAATAATGGAATAGAGAGTGAACTAAAATTAATAAGATTTTCCTCATTGTGTCCAATTAAAAATGGAAAAATTTTATACGATTATGTGTTTTCCAAATCTTATTCCTTATTATGTTATGTTCTCAAGGAACCCATTTAATAATAATGATTCCTTACTATTATTTTATAGGTCATTTGATTGAAAAAATCATATTCCATGATCCACAAATATAGATCAAGAACCAATTTTAGATAATTATTGTATGTTTTGATCATATAAACATAATATTATTCCTATCATATACATATGTATTATAATTTATTGATATCTCTTTTTTACCCGCAATGAGAATCTAAGATGACAATTTCTTAATTTTCGCATCAACATGCTTTATTAAAATATTTTAAGTATGCTTTGTATATGAAGGTTTCTAGTAGTAATTAATATAATGTGAAGAAAATTAGAAATATTATATACTTTTTTAGGTATTTATATCTCTAAATACACGATCAATATTTTGTAGGGTGGGTCATATTATTTTGAAATGAATATTCTACTACTAACATGAGTATATTTTATGAAAGGTTAGGGTTTATATTGTTTGTATAAAAGAAATGTATAGTTAACTTTGGAATATAATATCAGATAAATTTAGTGATAAACCTTAATAATATACTATTTGTATATGAACTCCATATGATACTGTAATTAATATCTTGTGGATTTTATAGAAAATACTTCCAAATCTCAAAACTGTCATGTGGATGTGGAAGTGGAACAAATGCACATAGTGGTAACAAATATTAAATGGGTATATAGTGTATTATCTATATTTTCAATGGTACATGATTATTAGTAATAGTATATACCACCTAGTTATACACTCATGCATGATATTCATAGGATAAATCAAATTACCTTTATGAAACATTATAAATGAATTGAACTCAGGAGAACCAAGGATAACCAAGGTAAATCCTAGATTCTCTTTGAAAAAAAAATAAATGTATCATGACTTATATAAATTATAAATTATTGTCATGATTATTTTATTTTTCATGGTGATTATTATTTCTCATACTATACATTTGGGTTTTAGTTAATGGATAGATTTAGAAGGACTCTTGTTAATGATAATTTTGATGAAAAATGAAATGATTTTACTCTAGACAAACTATGATTTATGAAATTTGGAATGGAAAATATTCTTTAAATGATTACACAAATATATCAATATATGAATTATATGGATCATACTTATTAACAATTGAGGAAAAAAACATGTTGTGGATGCCTTCAAGAGGAAATTTCAACTATATTTTTGTGGTTCCACTGATCCACTACGTGATGAGAAATAGATTTGTATCATTTTAGATATTTTTTTATAGTTAATAGAACAGTAATAGGATACATTATATATTTATCAGTCAGTTTTTTAATGAGATCAATGTTGAAATATTGTCATAAATATAAAAATATTAGATGAAAATGACTTTATGTGGTGGGATGAGTTTATGAGATTATATTTCAATGATTTATTTTCTCATTTTTATTGAATGGATGTGGATATGTAATTCATTTTGATAAAAAATATAGTTGATCAATTCAGTTGTACTTATAATGAGAAATTTTAAATCCTTGTGAGTTATGGTTCTATTATTATTATTGAACCAAAAAGTAATATTGATCGATTATTTAGTGCCTTATAACCATGTATCTCAAGGAAATTAATAATAAGAAACTATATTAGCATGAATAAAAAATTTGATGTAATATATTGACTAAAATAGAGATTGGATTCACCTATCATTCTCATGGTTTAGAGAAGAAATTAATTATGGAATTCATAGGAGTTATAATAAAAACATAGAAGTTAAATAATGACTTTTACATTATGTGATATGTTTTTAAATAAAATCATATAATAATTTTTCATGATGATACTGGTAGCTGTTTTATATATGTAATAGATTTCCATTGGGAAATTGAATATTTATATAATGGGATGAAATTATATAATTATTAAAATGGATATCAATCTCAACAAAATACCCCTAACTGCACTCTGTGAATTCAAATAGTATGATTATGGGAATTGTTCTCACCAGTTATCAACTCTAATGATCAATTAAAATTATGGAAATAAGTAACCGATTAAACCCATATAAAATTTTAAAACTCATCTTATCATTTTTTTAATGTGGTGGTATTATAATGATATTGTTAAATGTACACTTTACATCTACTCAAGAAATTATAATTTCATATTTGATTATAGTTATTCAGACTCTTTTATATATTTGAATCAAAATAATACATCAATTATTAGATGTTAAATTAAATCTAAAAACTTATAATGATAAAATGATCATATTTCATGTGTATTATTTTTCACCAAATGATTTTCAGATGAATTTAATGCCTATAAATATTGATGTTTTCACTATTATTGAATTTTTATGTGACTTTGGTAGTAGATATTCTTTCATTATATAATTCAAAAATCAATTTATGAAGAAGGTAAGTCATATTTTATATTATTATCCAAAATATGTCTATCTACCATTGTGAGGTTAAAAATAAACATCCAATAGAATTTCTATCTATTGCATAAGTCAAACTTCTTATTTAAAAGGGGTAAATAAGAGATATGGTTGAGGAGAAACTCAACATAAATGATTTGGATACTATATGGTAGGTTTTCATGTTTCATTATAGAGGAGTTTACATGACTTCCTATAAATCATGACGTTGAGTGTTCACTTGAAAAAAAACTCAATGTTGTACATATATTAATTACTCCATATAAAATGGATCTTATATAGTTATAATAATTAAATAAGAAACATGAGGATAACTTTGATGAGGTATTAATACATCCATGTTTTCCACCTTATGTTGAATCAATACATTTTGTATGAATAAAGATATATCATTTTCATTTTTCATTTATTATCATTGGCATGACAAGATCATGAAGAATAATAAGAGTCACATGCTCTCAAATTATTATATTATCAATATATTATTAAGAGCACGATATTTTTTCAATATTTATTGTTAAAATAGGTACTACTAGTTTAGGGTAAGAGATGAATTCATACATCATACAAAATTGTGTTTGAGATATAAACATAATGAATTTATAGTAATTTTAGTGGTTCTTACTTAATCCCCTTTTAACATAATGGATGTAACAAATATATTCTTTAGTGATTATCTAGATCAACATTTGGTTCTATTTTTATATGTCACCATCATATATTCCAATAGAAAGAAAGAGAATGATGATAAATTTAGGATTATATTTATGGCACCAAATATTGAAAATAAATAAGAAAAATATTATATTTGTGAATTTTATATATAGAAGAATTCATTTATGGTCCATATACACTCTTGTTAGGGTATATAAATTGATCAATAAATGATATATGTTATTGAAAAATGGACTATACCGATCACTATGACTGAGATCCACAATTTTCTGGGATTTTCTTTATGATACTGGTTCTTTTGGGTTAATATATCACAACAATGAAATCTAAAAACCTAGTTTACATAGAAGAGAGTTATTTTCCTTTAGAAAGATGTATGTGAAAAAAATCATATGACTAATAAGAATTTTGGTCAGTGCCCATTTATTCACAAAACATTGTAATAGACACGAGTTTTTTATTTATAGTGATGTACTGAATAATGGGGTGAGATATGTTATATTGTATAATTATATTCGGGTATCTTAGGAGTCGTTTCAATTAATGGTTTACAAGAAATGATACATGACTCATGATTTATAGATTTCAATGAAAATATTTACATTAAATTTCATGAGGAATTATCTTTATAAACAAATGATGGGAACATATATTAAACATAAAATTTTAAATTATATATTAACCTAGAAATTATTTACAATTTACCATTGAATATTTTTGAATATAAATTTATAATATTATTTTTCCATACATTAAAACCATAGAATGAAACTAAGATGGTTTTTGTACTAAGATGAAAGGATCGTGCTAGCTAATCTATGATGTGGACCATAAAATATCCAATGAAATTAAATTCCTTTCTTGATACACCACTAATAGAGAACTATGGAACTCTCTTAATACCATATCACTCATATCCAATACAATGAAAAGCCTTACCTCATACAACAGCCCGTGTTTTTCATCCTTAGACCAACCATCATGGGCCTCACCACAAACAACTTAGTCTATCTTGACCTCCACATCAAGATCCCCCAACTAGAACTCCTCCACCTACTACACCAAAGATGATTGCACAATCATATAAAAAATAGAACATATTCCCCCATCTTCTACCATATCATGATATAATGATGAATTTTTCTCCATCACTCTCCATAAATCACCAAATTCACGCAATGTATCATTGCGTGACTTCCTGCTCAGCGCATTAGCTGCATCATTCCACTTTCTATGTGTATAAAATATTTTGATGTTTTATTAATATAAGAAATCTATACACTGACGTTGCTACAAGTTCATGTCATGATTGTAAAATACATACCTCGAGATCTTATGATCGGTGAAATCCACAAAGCACTCACCCAATGATTTTTTTCATCACAACTTCAAAGAAAACACCACTGCTGGAAACTAAATATCAAGGGTGGCATAGTAACATTCATGGGGAAGCAACTACTAAGACCCAGAAGAAGAGACCTATCTATACTGCATTAGAACACCACCTAACCCAAGATTCAAAGCATCATAGAAAACATCATACTTAACTCCCTCTGGTGGAAGACAAAGAACCAGAGCACTTACCAACATCTCTTTTAGATACTCAAATGTTTCCTAACACTAATCAGTCCACATGAATGACTGATCCTTCTTGTTCAATGATGTTATAGGTGTCTCAACCGAAGAGAAATCGGCTACAAACCTCTTATAGTAGCTTGCAAGACCATGGAAAATTCACACCTCTTCCACTGTCTTGGGGTCATCCTAAGACAAGACTACTTCTATCATCTACCGAGTCATAGATACTCCCTACTGGGACACCATATTCCCCAAGAAACAGACATTTTCAGCCCTTTATCTCATACTTCAACAACTTCCCAAACAATTGTTGTTAACTAATAACACCTAAAATGACGTAAAGTTGCCATGCATGCTCCTCCTAAGATATGGAAATGTGAATAATGTAGTCGATGAAAACCAAAATAAACTTATCCAGGAACTCATGAAACAAAACATTCATTAATACCATGAATAGAGTTAGAACATTAGTCACACAGAATGGAATTACAATGAACGCATAATGCCCATGACGAAAAAGAAAAGAAGTCTTCGGGATATCCTTATCTTTCACACACATCCGAAGATACCCTGACCGCTAGTCATCATTAAGAACCTACTTGAACCCATAAATTGATTGAATAAATCATCAATCCAGGGAAGAGGATAATGATTCATCACTCTCACTTTGGTTAAGTGATGATAATCGATACAAAACCACAAACTTCCTTCCACTTTCATCAGGAAAAAAAATCGGTGAACCCCACATTCACACCCTAGGATGAAAAAACCGCACTGTAATATACTATCGAGGTATATATGTAGCTCATATAACCTAGAATGGACCATACTACAAAAAGACATAGAGATAGAAGAAATTCCTATCTATAGATCGATCCCAAAGTTGATCTATGGTTAGGGGGTTATGCTACAACCACTTTTGAAAAGATAATTGGGTACTCTCCTATGACCATAGAAAATTCCAACTTTTGAACCTCTGAATAACATAGTGTCTGCTCATCCATCAAGGATGACAGGGACTGAATATTCCACGGGCCCATCCAAGGGTCTCACTCCCCAAAAAACAATGATGGATCTCAATTAGCATTGAAAAACACCATCTACATCATTAAGAAATTAAAATTTTCTTCCACTGAATACAACAAATAAATACTGAGGATGAAATAATATGGGTGTATCCGTAAACATTGGAAATCTCATGAAGGGAGGTACTGTGCCAACAATAGCTCACAACCTCTACGTACTTCAAACAAGTCAACTCCACCTCCAACTAGCATAGTCAAAGACAATAGCACTGAAATATTTTTTACCTCAAGTCCCAAAGAATGGACAAGAGATGGTGATATGAAAGAGTGTGTCTCTCTAATATCCAAAAAGTAATACAACCATGTAGAAAAAAAACAAAGGGTTCCTCTAATGATGTATGGCTCACATAGTGCAAGGACCTCTAAAGCATGATACGTACCGTGACCTCCTCCACAGATTCTCTTAACCTGATGACCACCACCAACACAACCACAATATGAACCATGAGGGTGGAGAGAATTCTGGGATTTTCTGCTTCCCGCCCCATCTTCTCCTCGATAATCCATCATTGGTGTAACCTACTCTAGCTGCCTCAACTGGAAATACCTCAATGGAGGAACCGAGGGCAGAACACATGGTACATGAAGACTACTCTGAATGGATGGAACTCTCATTGCTTATGACCTCAAACTCCTTAAAAAATAAGCACCTAATCCCATGACATAGTCCTAAGAGCTGTTGCCCCTAGACAAACAAGATTTTGACGTCTATGACCTACTCCGAAAAAAACAGAAACTCTTATTCCCTAAAACACATGAATCCCTGACCACATATATACCTTTTGAGGAATCTTGATGACTCCCCTCTCTTGACAATTTGGTTCTGGATAACATCATCTCGATGACCTACTCCCTTCCCAGCACCTCAAGATATGTCTTTAGCAGAAATGATGTGACGTGGTGCTAGATCTCTGGATGCAATGTCTCCTCAAAATTCCTTGCCCCAGCCTCCCCATATGAAAACAAGTCCGAATATGATCATAAAAGGTTCATGAAATGGATTCCAAACTCTCTCACACTAGAGATCACCCTATCAAAGGGTAAGCCGCTCATGGTGGATGGATTTCTTCACGGTAAAAGAAAGATACTTGACACTGAACATTCCTTAGAACTCCTCCCACGAGATCGCTGACTCCTCACAATCCCCATGGAACAAGAACCACCACTTCCTCTCTACCCCACGCATCATCATCACAACCAATGACACCATGTGCTCCTTCCAATCATGGATCGAACTGAATGTTATCTCATCCTCCTCCGACCAGTATTCCATGAATGTATATGAAACAGATCATTATCACTTTTGTAGATTCTGGTCGTGAAACTCTAAGAGTGTCCTCCTCCATGTGTCATCATTTTCTACCTCTACCTTGTAGCTATCGAATGGTGCAACCTTCTACACATATTCTCTACAAACGTAAAAATGACGTTAACCGAGATCCATACATACAAAATAAAAAATAGTTAGAGATCCTAAACCAGAAATATGGAATAATATTAATTAATTAATTAATTTTTTCCCTTTTATTCATTTTAGGTTAACCAATTCCAATGTATACAGACTCAAACACTGACACAACTAAGAAGGATGCATGAACCTCCCCTAGGTCCCTACCCTGCAACCTATATCACCTAATGTATTAGCCACTATAAACATAAAGGTCCATGCATCAGTTAATTGGGGTCCCTAAACAATTATGTCTCAATAGGTCTCTAGTGTTTAAATCACCTGCTAAACATAACTGACATAGTTTCCAAACCAACCCATGCAACCTAACATTTTCCTAACACCAAACTCCATCCTATTCCTCAATAAGACCTATGACACCACTCTGTCACAACCCAATCCTCACAGAGTGTACCCCTCCATGGATGAAAATGTAATAAGGGAGATAGTGAACCCCAATTCCTACCTCCAATAGGCTCCATGTAGGTGACTAGCACTGTGGGTATAGTAAACACACAAATGGAAGGCATTACCCACTAATAGAACAGATGCATAAAAGAGAGATATGATTGACACCAAACAACTCCAACATAGAATCCAATGTAAAATAAATCCCATGTACACGTATTTAATGTCATGAAATACTACTACAATTGACATAGTAAACTGTATGTACCAAATGTTTGTAAAAATGACATCATCAACCAAGAATGAATAGCTATGACAACCCTGAGCTACTAGCAACAAGCCTGATTTCCATCCTCCTCCAAGTGACTGAAAAAAAGTATATATATATACATATGGTGAGTATAATAATATTCTCACTAGGATCCTCCCAGGTGCCTCTTTTTCAATAGTAAATAAAGCATGGTAAATCCCACAGAAAATAAGTGAAACTAACTCGTTAAACATGTGTACTACATTCCCAACCACACAATGGCTACTCTCACCATGTATTACATATAAAAGAATATAATCCTGTAATGAATTAATATGTTACCCCAATATTATTTCCCCAATGTTTTATCTATTTTCCCCAACACCGCACATCCAAAGAATCTCTCTAAATAAAGGCTTTCCCGCAAACACATCGGTGATGCAGCATAATATGAACCTCATGCAGAAAAACCACCATGGCCACGTAAGAAAAGTAACCACGTAGTTTTCATAAGCCATCATAACTCGTATAATGTGTATCATATGTTGGGAATTAAACATCATTCTATTATAGCCAATGCACTGAGTAAGGATCCTCAACCCATCAAATCCTATACAATATACACCTATAGTAGTCTATATGAAACTATATCCATATTATATGTGTTTGAATAACCACATTCCATTACTACCCTTTACACACATATATGGGGAAAACTAACGGATGTTCTGAAAAACACTAGTAACTATCAAGAGAAGAGATCGAGGCCATAGGGGGTAGTTATCAATCCAAACTCAAACCAAAATGTTGGAAAAAACACCTCTTGTGAACAAAATCCCGATGTGTCAGTTTCCCTAAATGATGGGGTGGAGTATCATATAGAAACACAAATATTACAAAATATAATATTTCTCACAACCACACAATAGGAATATCCTAGTCTAAGACTCAACATCAGATAATGTTTCTCAGACTCCCAAATACCATTGCTAATACTAGGTATCATATAAGTACGAAACCATTTTGAGATCATTATTACATTACATCAATCCTTTTTTATCCATTTCAAATTATGTTAATTACATATTTAAACAAAAATTAACAATTTACAATTCCACATTATATTTCATTAACATTACACCCAAATTCCACGTTTTCTTTACATTGGTACATAATTATTGCATTACACCAACATCAAACCCCATGGGTTAAAATCATTTATTCAATCATTTATTAACAGTATTTTTATTTTTCCATGTTCCCAATAATTCTAGAAAAAAGAAATTACCATACATAAGAGAATAGAAGTGGTGAGTTGATTAACTACCCATCACATATTTGCCTCTAAGAGTATGAGTTTAGACCCATCCTCTCTCAAGAAGAAAAACATAGAAAGCACCTAGAATATCCCACACATATTCTTCTCTTTTTGGAAGGCGGGTAGAAATAACAACTTCCTCAAGAAGTGGGGAATGTAATGAAGATAAATAACCAATAGGATTTATTAAGCATCCAAAAATAATATCTAACTCGTTTCATTGCCTCAGGTGTCCTCCCTAACACAAACATGCATAAACTGTTTCATCTCGCCACAAATGGCATCAACTACAACCATAATCAATTGGCCTCCCTGCCCCAGATATCACAATAGCCATCCCGAATCACATCACAACACAAGATTTAGGAAAAAACAACATATGAACCACGTTCTTGGCCCTTAAAAAACGAATATAGCCTTCATACATATTGAGAAATCATTTATTCAAATAACAAGGCACCCAACCTTTCAAGAAATAGGGTTACTCAAAACCCTACCAGTAATTATCTATAATCAAACAACCAATTCTTTAATCTTTCTAGAAATAACCGATTTATTATTTCTAGGTTCCAAATATGGGAAACCTAAATAGTACGATATCGCTAATAATTAAACATTCTTATGGTATCAATTTTATTAAAATAAAATGAAAACATCAATGACTATATTAATTTATATGCCTATTTATTTATGAGAAAAATTATTTCAATTAATCCCATTTTACATTATTTACAAATTTCAATTAGGAACATCATTTTAATCAAGGATGACATTGATATCACACTATCTATCCCAATAAGATGCAATATCATACGATCGATATAAATTTATTTAGTCAGCTTAAATATTTATTACATAAATTATATTGTGATTTAGTGGGATGAATCATGATAACTATATAATTACATGTAAAATAATAGAGAAGAAACAAATAATCTACCTCAAAAGGTTCTTGATGTTATTTATATGAGAACAATCCACAAAATGGATTACTATCACCTCACCCACAACAACTACATCTACCCAAGGACGCTGCGACAAAAACGCATCAACCGACTCCCAAGAAAACACAATTAGAACTATAGAGATAAGATTCCATAATATGGAAAGGAGAAAATGATAAGATGGATTGAGGAAAACAATAGAACTGATATAAATCATACCTTCTATCGATGAATTATCGACAGTTGCTGATAGCACTGAAATAGGGGGAGCACATTTAGCAGGAAGAAACATCAAGAGGAAATGATCCATGGATTAATGTCAGAGTGTCTCACACCAGGGAATAAGAAGGTAAAACATGGGATGAAGATATCACGTCCCTTTAGTATATTTAAAGGAGTAGTAATTTAAGATAAGCTGGATTTACCATTAAAACATATCGCATTAATCAATTTGCTATGACAAAGTAAATGCATCTTCGGCCTTAGTCAAATTAAAATTGGAGTTATGGGATTTGAATCGGCCTTAAATCCATTAAAACAAGGAATTAAATGTGTTTTTCTGTCAACGACAATGCTAAAGGAGTGAACTGTAGGAAGCTAGATACACTATAAACCTACTGATGGTTGGAAACACAGTACAAATTCTAATGCATATAATAGTAAATGTCTTACTAACATCGACAATACAAATGAATCACCAATGGAGTCATTACAAATGACTCGCTAATGCCGAATATACATATGACTCACTGATAACGACAATACAAATGACTCAACAAGGTTGAAAACACAAATGAATCAACGATGCCAACAATACAAATGACTCACTAACACCGATAGTACAAAAGAATCATTAATGGTGATAGTACAAATGAATCACGGATGACAGTTTTCACATCTGACTCACGGATGACAATGTTCACATCTATCTCACTGATGACACTTTTCAAAAAACTGAAAACAGAGTTCATGGAACTATAAATACTGAAATGTTTTTGGGATAGTCTACCTTGACCTTTCACAACACCACAAACACCAATATTCAATAATTAAATGGTCTGGACAGGTCCATGTCATGACAATAACTTTTTTTTGTTCAGCCATGTTTTTGATGGTATGATATAGTATAAGAATTGACTATATATCTCATAAATATCATTCACGAAGACACCCTTTAGAGAATATAAAAGATCATTATTTTCTACTCTTCATAGATGTAAAATTATTTATTGGTATATAAAATTGAATTTATTATGGATAACAAAGATGAGAGACCTTTTCATAGTATGTATCTAATTTATTGGTTTTCATAAAAAGTAGGAATGAGAGATAAAACACAAAGGATAGGGTACAACCAATTAAAGTACATGAATTTTTTTAGGAAAACACCACCATTTATTTTGTTATGGGACTCCCCATAACAAATAATGTCTAAAATTTTATTTGTATTTTAGTTGATTTCAATATAAATTCAAAATAATTCACTTCCATTAGATTGTATTTCAATCTTTATATAAATGAAAAAATTACATTAATGATGTGTTAATGTTTCATAGAATACGATGATCTACTGTATTTGAGCGAGATATCAGTAATACCTCAATTTTGAACGAAATTATTCAGTACGCTCGAGATATATAGATATGATTTGGTACCACATATCATATTCAAATTTTTGGATTGTATATGAGGCCATTAAAACCATATAGTACAGTTTTATATAATGGTATAAATGTTTTAAATGTGGTTGAGATCAACACCTTCATATAGTCGTGTTTTAAAATAATAATAGAATTCACATGAGAATTTATATTCCTCCTCTTGAGGGAAAATATTTAAATATTTGTTGAAATATTAAATGGTTGGATAATGATAGATAATTAAATAGATTGGAGCCTATGCATGATTGATAAATGGAAGAGACCGTTATATCCATTCAAAGGAACAACATTGAATTCCCATGTAAATAAAAGAAACGTGGAGTCAATCATTGGCGAGATCATGAATTTTATGTTAATGAGAATGTATTTATATATATTTATCCAAGGAAAGAGGTTATAAAATATGGATGTGAATGTTTATCATAATAAATACGGATTTATTTGAGAATCTTAACTGGGTGGGGACTGTTGTTTATCGCAATTCACTCCCATCAATCCTCTCTTATTTTCATGATGTGTTTGATGTATATCTCTTGATTTGGTACATACCCAAACCTTCAGATATACTGAATTCAGAGGTTATTACACTATAGAATTTTTATCCTCTATGATGAATAATCGATATAATTCAATGATCACAAAGACAAATTTCTATACAATAATATTACTCAACCTGTTAAACATCACTATAGGAATCAAAAAATTGAAAAATCTACATGTGAACCTTATTATGTGATGAAGAACATATACCGCCATTATAATATATTATTGGTAAGGGATTTTGGTAAATAAATTCACATTTATGGGGGGGAATAATTTGACAACTTGTGATTTTATATATATATCCTTATAAATAATATTTAAGAGTTCGATGTCTTTCATTTCACGCATGCTCAAGTATTTGTAAACATTGATTGATTGAATTGTTATAACCCTTCTATTAAATTAGAAGATGTGAATAGCAGTAACAACATTATGAAAAATATTTATAAATATTTAAATTAATTAAAATCAATTTATTAATCATTAATAAATAAGATCCCAATTTTATTGCTGGGTAATTTTATGCTTTATGAAAATACATTCTTAAACTATGTTTTTTATTATAATTTTTTTAAAAAAAATTAATTAATTTACCCATTCAAATTAATATATTTTAGGAAATAAATTTTATTTTTGAATTTATCATGTTAATATTATAATAGGATTAGTTTTTAAAATTTTTCAAAAAATATTAATTTCAATGTGAATGGTGAAAATACCAATTTTTATAAAACAATAACTTATTTTCAAGTTAGAGTATAATAATAATTTTTATTTTATTATAAATTTATATTATTATCCATTTTTTGGAACAATATAATTAACAATATTTAAAACATAATTGTACTATACTTTAGAATAAGATCATTAAAGGGAAACCATATACATTTGTCTAAAAACTATTTATATATATGATGTTAAATTTTATTTTAATTTATAAATTAAATTTATTTAACAATTATTTTTGTGATAAAAATATATTATTTATTATATTTAATATTTTATTTTCATTTTGTGGTTTTAAATGGTACGGAATGAAAATAAATTATGTTTTATACCTAAATATTCATTTTTCTCAAATGTGTTTTTATTCAAATTTATTTTTTATTTATAATTATATTAGTAAACATATATATATTAAAACAATTACAATTTATTATATAAATTTAGTAATATTTATTATTATTATTTTACATTTATAACTTTTTTTCTAGTGAATGGAAAAAATAATAAAATTTTGTTACCATGGTTAAGTTTAAAATGGGTTTATCAATAGTTAAACCAAGAAATAACTGGTGGATTTCCATATAGATGTGTATTATTAATATTTTTGGAATATATTTGAAACATATATTATCCTAAATTTTAATAAATACCAATTTTATCCACATTCCCATGAAGGTGACCTCATAATCTCAAAATCATTTAAGAAATTCATCTTGTGTCCCTCCCCTCATGTAGAAAAGGGAAACCCTCCACCTACCTTATTCACGAATTTTTATCAATATATCTAGATAAATCTTTAATAAATAACCTTCATGTCATGACCCATCCCAGTGGGTCCCGAGTCACTACTCCCCAAGCCCGCCTCCAATAGGCCAGGGGCTGGTGACTAGCACCGAGTATGCATGATACTAACATGGGAGGAATTTCCTATAAACCTGTACACACGCACACACAACTCCAAGCCCACAATGCAAAAAAGTGAAAACTACTAAAAAAGATAATTCATGCATATACTATAACCCCAACCAACAGAGTACCACAAGAAGTTAAAGTACAATAATGTAAAATCCTGGGCCAAATGTACAAGACCACAAAAAGAAATTCTGTAACAAAGTCCAAACTATAAGGAAAAGTAATGGGATTGCAATCTATAGCCGTAGGAACACACCTCATTCCGCCTGATCTCACTGAGAACCGTTCGGTCCTGGTCCACCTAGAATTCTATCAAGGGCTCGCTCGTCTGCACAAGACATGATACGTGCTGGAAAAGCCCGTGCAGGGTTGAGTATAGCAATACCCAGTACGACACACCGAAACCACAAAGGAAATACCACAAGGGAAATACCACAAAGGAATGATACAGTCAGCTCCACACAGTACATGTCTATAGAACATATAACAAGAATATCCAGATATACACACACATGATCGACTATCTCGAAACCACCACTAATATCCAGCTCGAAGATTCCACTAAGCATGTAACAAGGAGAACACAGTCCTAGGTATGAAGAGAGAGATACGAAGTAATCATTCTAGGAGAACAGACTCCACAAGTACTTGAGACCATGATGCTCAGATGAGGATCACAACCAATTGTCATGGGTTGATTCCAACAACTAAGTCTAAACTAATTCTCTAAGCAGTGGATCGACCATCAGATAAAGATGGCCATGTCGATACAAAGAACTCTATCTAGGGTTCCATGAATTAATAGAAGATCTGGCTCTAATTCTCATAGAGGGGATTCCAACAACTCTATTCAGGAAGACCTGATGAAGGGATCATACACTTGTATATTAGAAATGATCCCAGAACCCTCAGGGAAAAGGCCAAGGGTACAAACCCTAAGAAAAATAGTCCAATTCACATAAGACAATTGGCTCAAACCATTAAGAATTGGTTACACAACGTGTAGTATGGCTACCCGCTGTGTCCCTTGACCCCGGGTACTGCTCGTGTATACGGATCGTGTCATCTGTTCAAGCTATGTAAAAATCAACTACACGGTATATAGAATAATCACATGATGTGTTCCTTGACTCAGGGTACTGCCTATGTAAACAGACCATGTCATTTGGATCATCAGATAGAACGTAACTACATGGTGTGTAGAAGAATCACAGGCTGTGTCCGAGCACCTGTGGCTCGCTCAGTGTATGCTGGCCATGTGCCCGTACACGGTCTCTTTTCTGTGTCGCCTGCCCGTTTACCCGCACAAGGGGTATCCCGTGTATCTGGCCGGGTCTGGCCAAGGAGGGGTATACATGCCGTGTCCTTGGCCGTGTACCCAACCTGTGTCCATGTACTCCTGGAGTACACGCCTGGTGGTCCGCCGACGAACATACTCCGTCTAGCCAATACTACACGCTGTGTAGTAGTGATTTTTCCATAAACGACATCTTCCTCCTCACGCCACGACTGATCCTTCGGATCCACGGTTTCTCATCCATTCATCCTGATCCTCTAGGGGTTTCTTTGTTTCATTATACGAACACCGAAACAATTGTTTTTTGGTGCTTAAATCGGATCACAAACCTGGAACGATCCATCCGAAGAAAAAAAGACGAAAACTCATATCTCTCGATTTGATCCGAATTGTCCACCAAAACTGTCGTCGCACCTCCGTGACACCCCTCTGGGGATGGATCTACAATCACGAATCATTTCACCGACAAAAGAATGTGCAATGATCGATATCCTCCAAGAATTCTTAGAACACAATGAAGAAAGCGAGGGAGAAAAATACAAAGAATATAACAAGAAGGACGAACCTCGATCGTTGTTCGTGACAATCCAGGTTCATCGCGATTAGATCAAAACAAAGACAATCAACAGATTATAAATCTCAAGAAATTGATTTCCCAATAAAAGCCCAAATCACACCCACCAACAAAATGATCGATCTGCAGGCTAATCAGTTCACAATTTAGTCCGCGTTCATCGTAGGAATCTAGAACGGGGAAAGGAAAATCAAAAACAAACATCTTACCTGGATTTTTGGTGTTCATTGGTGAAGATCTGGTCGCCGCGTCATCGTCGCCGGGTTGTTAGGTTTTCTCCAGAGCCTCCAGAGTCGCCAAGGGTTTCAAGGTTATGAGTTTTGTAACCCTAGAACCCCAGCGCTAGCCTTTATTTAAAAATAAGATAAAAGATATCCACTGCAACAGATATAAAATATTTCTCTGCAAGGAATAATATTTTTATTAAATATTTTATTACAGTCACATCCAAAAATTAGATTCCACCACCGACCTGTTCCAGCCGATGTTATACCTCGCCTAATGTAAAATCGCTGCTCTGAACGCAACAGTGCCCTCAGATTTTTGATTCGACCACCTGTTTAGATGTTATTTCACTTTTTCAAGAAAACCAAAATCCCACATTATTTAATTATTTAATCAAATTCAAACATTTGTTCCGGGCTCACCGGGCCTCGGAACTACACTCCTTCTCGAATGATGGTCTCAAAATAATTCCCACATTTTATTAAAAATAATGCATGGAAAAATACATGACATTACATCACACCCACCTTAGGGATTTTACATCCCCGAAAAGCCAAAACAAAGGCTACTCAAATATATGTGGGTACTGCACGTGAATCTGAGCCTCTCGCTCCCACATGCTCTCTTGTAGATTCTTGTTCTACCATCGAACATGCACCAAGGGATTAACTCTCCAACAAAGGATATTATCCTGCCGATACATGATCTCCACTGGGTACTCAACAAAGGACGCTCCATCATCTATTTCCATCTTTCCCTAGTCGATGACGTGCGATGGATCATGCACGTACCTCTGTAGCTACGACACATGGAATACATTGTGTACCTTGTACATCTGGGGAGGTAGATCCAAGCAATACACCACCTCTCCAACTCTACTCAGAATCTAAAAAGGGCCGATCAACCTCGGAGATAGCTTGCCGCCTCGACCAAATCTCTGCAATCCTCGTTGAGGTGAGACCCGAAACCAATACATGGTCTCTCCCCATGAAATCCAAGGGCCTTCGCCTTCTATTGGCATAAGAATTTTGCCAACTCTGTGCAGTATTCATCTACTCTTGGATGACCTGAACCTTCTTTGTAGAAGCTCTCACCATCTCTGGGCCCATGAGTGTTGACTCTACTAGGTCCGTCCATCAATGTGGTTACCTGAATGAGCTCCTGTAGAAAGCCTCGAATGGTGTCATAACAATAGTGGAATGATAATTGTTGTTATAGGAAAATTCCACATGTGATAGGTGATCCTCCCAGCTACGACCGAAGTCAAGTATGCAAGCTCTTAGCATATCCTTCTAGACCTGGATGGTCTACTCTGTCTGACCATCAGTCCGAGGATGAAATGATGTGCTCAAGCGTAACTGAGTCCCAAAATCTTCCTGGAATCCATTCCAGAACCAGGATGTGAAATGAGAATCACGATCTGAGACGATCGTGGATGGAACTCCATGAAGATGAACTATCTCCTGCACATAGAGGCATCCCGAGCTCTCTACTGAAATCTGCTCCTTTATGGCTATGAAGTGGGCTGACATGGTGAGTTGATAAATGATCACCCAGATGGCATCATGTCCCAGGGACGTACGTGGTAAACCCAAAAGATGTCCATGGATATCCCGTCCTACATCTACACTGGAACCTCAAGGGGTTGAGTCAAACCTATTCACACCTGGTGCTCAGCCTTTACTTGCTGACATGTAAGGCACCGAGAAACAAACTCTGCCACACTCCTCTTCATTCCTAGCAACCAGAACTAACGTCGGAGGTCCTGATACATCTTGACCATGCCAGGATGAACCGCAAAAGAGGATGTATGGAACTCCCTCAGAACCTCCTCCTACAACATCATTGGTACTACTGGGCGCCCTCTGAAAAGAACAACGTACTCCCCACCTGTTGAAAATCCATCAGCCGCAACACCTATGGATATCTGAGCACGTAGAGCCTCACAGCTAGCATCCTCGTGCTATGCTCCATTGACACTCTATTATAGTGGAGGTGTAACAACCATTTATTAAAGCTATTCTCCATCATCTCCATCCATGAAGGATAACTATAAAGAGGCCAACTGTCTTGTTTCCTCATCTAGCAACTGCAAACTGGATCTCCTGCTGAGAGCATCTGCCACAACGTTCCCCTTCCCAGGAGTATAAAAAATTTCAAAGTCATATTCCTAGCGGAACTCAAGAAATCGTCTTTGTCTGAAATTCATATACTTCTAACAAAAGATATATCTGAGACTCTTATGATCAGAGTAGATGGTAAACCACTCACCCATCAGGTAGTGCCACCACATCTTCAATTCAAATACTACCATTTCCAACTCAAGATCATGGGTCACATAGTTCGTCTCATGGGGCCTCAAGTGGTGTGAGCCATAGGCAATCACTACTTGCCTCTGCATCAGGACACAACTGAGCATGGTTCCTGATGCGTCGCAGAACAATACGTAATCGACACCCTACTCAGGTAATCTCAAGGTTGGGGGGCTTGTCAGACTCTGCCTCAACTGCTAGAAAGGCTACTAGAATCTCTTGGTCCACATGAATGGCTACCCCTTTCGGGTCAGAGCTGTCATGGGTGCTGAAATCCTATAAAAATAAAGAATGAATCTTCGTTAGTAGCCTACCAACCCAAGGAAATCCGCACCTCCATCGTGCTCTGGGGTGGCTTCCATGATAACACTGCATCTACCTTGGTTGGGTCCACTGCTACACCATATACTGAGATAACATGTCCCATAAGTGGACCTCTTGTATCCCGAACTAACACTTCGATAGTTTCCCATACAACTCGTGCTCTCGGAGTGTTTCCATAACCATCCTTTGTTGTCTCGTGTGCTCCTCCTCGGATGCAGAGTACCTAAGGATATCATCGATGAAGACTACTACAACCCGATCTAGATAGGGCTGAAAGATTTGTTTCATGAGTCCCATAAACACAAACAGGGAGTTCTTCACAACGAAGGGAATCACCAAGTACACATAGTAACCGTAGCGACATTTGAAAGACATCATTGGTACATCCTATTCCCATACATGAAACAAGTGATAGTCTGATCGCAGATCAACCTTAGAGAACCATCGCGCCCCTCTTAACTGGTAGAAGAGGTCATCGATCCTCGGTAGTGGATACCGGTTCTTAATGGTCACCTGATTTAGGCACTGATAATCCACACATAGCCTCAAGCTCCCGCTTGCCTTCATGGAAAACAACATTGGGGCCGCCCAGGGTGAAATGTTGGGTCTTACAAAGCACTTCTTCTGCAAGTCTTCCAGTTGCACCCTCAGCTTAGGAAGCTCCACATGATCCTTCTGATATGCTGATACTGATATCGGTGTCATCCCGGGTTGCAACTCAATGCAGAAATCTATCTCCCGACGGGGAGGTAGTCCGAGGACATCCTCTGGAAAGACGTCCATGTACTGAGCCACTACTACTAGAAATTGGAAACTCGTAACATCTGATGTGCCAAGGGATAAGTTATCCAAATGATAGGATATCATTTGAAACTTCCTACGCACGAGCCCATCCTACGCTGGCTAGGTCTCTCTTTCACCAACAAAAGAGAACCTCCTTCCATCACTACGGACACACCGCACAATTCTACTAAAACAGTCGATCTGGGCATGAACTGTGGATAGCCAGTCCATACCTAGAATGACATTGTAAGGCCTCGACCCTTCCACCAAGAGTTTCCAAACGAAAGTCTCTCCTCCAAGGGTCAGGTCACACTGTCTCCAAAGATTTGTGATTGTAGAGACCCTAAACTTGACGTATGTGGATATTACATTACTTTTTCGGAATACTTAATACATAACAAGAACAGACACACAAGGACCATAATATTTTAGTGTCTTTGGAAACATGGAACGTAATCCTCTGATCGTGGTGAAAGATCTTCAACATCTCCTATAAAGATCATCCCCTTTTTTTCTTACATAAAACATTTCTTTATATCCTGGGAAAAGAAAACATAAAAAGGGTGAGCTCAAATGCTCAGTAAGGTTAAGAATGGATAAAATAAAACATAACATATACATTTGAACTTAAAAAAACACGAACATTAAAAATCGTGAGCAACGACATAAAACAAGGAAGTAAATATAGCATAGACCATAATGGAACATAAATCATGATAAAATAGCATGGGAATAAAACCTGTAATTGTGGCATCCATTAAGCACATGTAATGATTTCCATAGTAGCCAAGGAATTTCTGTCAAGACCATCTTAGTGGACAAAGTCCCTTTCTGAATCGAGTTCACTCCTTGTTTCAATCCTGTTTTACTGAACCAATTTAACCTGTCGTTCCAGCCATGTCTATCTCATGAGATATAAATATTTACCCAATGAATTGGAGGTAGATATAGGTCCCACCCATCTCATAATGAAAGCATTCTTACTTGTGCCACAAAATAAACTTAAAACATTCATCCTAACCCAAAGAATAAAATGGGTTTCATAAACATCATCCCATCATTTCATAATCCATATAAAACAAATACACATTTCCTCATAAGAAAAGTGAACCATGTAAATCATAGAGACATTAAACTTGAAACATACAGATATCAAATAATGTCGTCTTATATGGAAAATGGTTTTGATAAAACATTTGAAATGAATTCTTTAGGAAAATATCCTTTCTTTGTAAAAATCACTTTCTTTTCATAAAA
Source organism: Viscum album (assembly GCA_963277665.1). NCBI lineage: Eukaryota > Viridiplantae > Streptophyta > Magnoliopsida > Santalales > Viscaceae > Viscum > Viscum album. Next base: position 994,903,506 of record OY728126.1, read on the forward strand.
TGCCATGCACTTTTAAAGTAAAAGTTTTTATTTTGAAAATAGTCATAAAATCATGTATAGTATGCTTCATGGAAATGAGGCTTTATGAAACCGTAAAAATCCGTTCACGCCATATAGGTTAGAAAAATAGCATTCTCCTCGTACTGTTCTCGAAAAATTCAAAAAAGTACCTCGTAACGTAAACAAAAGAAAGATTCATTACATACCATGTAGTAAAAGTAAAAAATGGGTAAAAGGGACTATAAACATACATGAAAACAGTTTTATAAAATATGGACATGGATGATATAAATAACCCTAGTAAATACTTACGAATAAGCAATCTCAGATAAAAATGAGATTGTGATATTTTCACTTACCTTAGGTCCGATTTTCTTCGTAAGTGTCTGATCCTCTTGTATAATGATTTAAATAATGTCATTGACTTATTCCTGAATCATAATCCTTGTTATGATATCATATATGGTTCACTTATGACTTTATATTACTCGTTCTTTTGTAAATTCCATGTTAAAGAGCGTTTTGGGTAAAATTGATTCATTTGTCGTCTGTGTTTTGACATGTAATTATTCGTATGATTACATAGATCATGATTACATAATTCCATAATATAAAACATGATTTATATATAATATATATTCAGAATATACATATATATAATAAATCAATAAATGGAATGAAATACACCGTTCATGGAGACGGTAGGCCGTACGTACGCATGAACGCTGTTTTCGTTTCCTTATTGAGTTGAATGGAATTAAGTAGATGAAATAAATATATATAAACATAAATCCAGTATCATTATTATGTCATATAATTCATTATTACTTATTATATATACTTTATAATCATTACTGAATGGTTAACGTGGAGAATGAATCTCATCACGTCGCGGAGATGGGAGTCCGTACGTACGCACGAGCGATGATATCGTTCTCATGATCGTGAGACTGTATTGGAGTGTATGTATACTATTTCAGAATCAATATAAAATTAAAATAATCATATATAGTTATTATTTACACCATTATACCCATCCAAGTAAGGTGGTGGTGGAAAATAGATTACACCACGGCATGGAGACGGTATTCTGTACGTACGCACGCGCAATGATTTCATTTTCAGTAGGATGGTTAGATGGTGAAATAGGGTTGTTTCATAATTATAATAACATATCAGTATATGAGTGATACTGATGTTATTACTTCATAATGAAACATCTAATGAAGAAGAATTGTAAGTGGAAATAAAGATGAAAGAACCGGTAACAGACATTAGCTCTTCTTTGAAGTGCTTCTTTGAGACTTCCTTTTAGGGCACTAAAATTGGTCTTTTAAGAATACCAGGACCTCTAGGATGTCTCTAGGGAAGTGGAGAGGATAAATTGAGAGGGGTTGGCCGAGCTTGAAGGCTCAAATTCGTGTTAGGAGGAGAGGGAAGTGGTGCCCTTTTATAAGGGAGGAGAGGGGATCCTTTGAAAAACTAAAAATATTATTTTATTATAAATTCAAGTTCAGTTTTAAATAGCTCCAATTTGATTTATTTAGAAGCTAAGGTAGGTATGGGTCTAAATACTCTCATAAAATAGAATTTAAAAAAGTTTAGGTCATTATACTAACCTTATCTTTTAGTTTTAACTCTTAGTTAATTAGATTGACATTTACCATGTCACTTTGTATTTTTATATTATATAGTTAATAAACATACCATATACATCCAAGAGACCCCCAAGTGGCCCATTAATGATACACCTATCATGATATAAGTATCTTGGCCGATCCTTATATTTTTAGGAATAAAATAACAATCAATAATATACTATTTGTTGTAAAAATTATTTTATGTCAATTTTGACACTATTCAATATTTTATTTTTGTGAAACTCATAACAAAATGATTACTTCGACAAAAGATAATTAAATCACTACTAAAATACCATATTAACCTATAAAATTAGTGTAATTCATAAAAAGTCTGAAATTATATTTATTTGGGTATTTATAATATCAATTATTCAAATTTTTCACTATTATGGTAATTACTGCATCATCATCGTGTCATAAATAAATTAATTTATATAATGTCTAAAAATTATAAATAAAATATCATTATGTAGGAAATCTTATTAGATTTATAATTAATATTTACAATCGAATTTATCTTATGTATAACCCTATATTAAAAATGTTTTAGTAAATAATCATCGATTTTAACTCTTTTAACTCTTCTTTGAATTAAATAATAATAAATGTCCTAATCTAATCCAAGTGGGCCTAAATGGTAATATTTTATTCCTAAGGTTTTTTCTGGTTGAATTACTCTTATCCAATAGAATTAGGACATGTTTTAGGGTAATAATAATATCATTTTTACCCTTAATTACCCTATTTACTTTTAACTGTGGTAAAAAAAGTAAAAAGTTACTATTCACCAAAAATTATTTTCATCTCATTGAACCACATTTTACTTACTAAAATCAACCATGTCTCTCGGATTTTTGAAATTCCACTCATAGAAGCGGTAAAATTAAGTTTTATGAAAAATTCCTTTTTTTAACTACCACTTAGTGGTTTCACTATTCATCAAAAAAGGAAAGTTTCCAGAAAAATACCAAAAATTTGGCCTAAGCTATATTTGATATTATGAACTCAAAAATGATGCCTATTTTACCAAATTAAAAACATATCAGTTGCATTAATTAATTTAAAAATTAATTTCCGTCGTCAACACAAATAGCGTGTTCTTAAGAGATAATAACTATCAAAATATTGACACTTGTTTTATATCTGGTTTAAATGTGAAATTACATCCAATGACAACGATTGTATTAAATTGTAAAAATATATTCTAAATATACTTTAAAACCACTAAAATTAATAATTTATCACTATTAATTATTTCGATTAAAAAAGTTGTTTTTAATTAAAATTTCGTAATTTTCACTATTCCTCAGGATATGAAAGTTATCCGAAAATTACCAAAATTTCACCCAAAGCTAATTTGGATATTCCGACTCCAAAAATGAAGTCTGTTTTGAAAAATAAAATTTACAAAATTTCAAAAAGTTGTTATTACTATTCATAACGGCTAGTTTTAATAATATTTTAATAGCATGTTGTTGTTTAGTGAAACTCGCTATTGCGTACTACACACGCTATCGAGGAAGGTCACGATTGCGTGTAATACAAGGAAAGTCAAGGATGCGTGTTTTGCAAGATTCTTTTGGTGTAGCGTACAACACAATACATTAATGAAATTAAAAAGAATATTTTTCATAAAATCTCGGGGTGTTACATTCTACCCCCCTTAAAATGAATTTCGCCCATGAAATTCGTCGGGGTTATAAGTGGTTTACTACTCGAAAGTTTCTTTAATAGAAACCCACATCGTAAATAGGAATACCAAAACCAATATTTAAAAAAAAGTATGAAACGTAACGGTTAACCAAATAAACTAATCATTGGGTTTCCACATAGGTGAAAATATGGATATGGAAGAGAAATCTAACCATGATGTTCTGATGGAGAGTGGTAGAGAACATGGCTATGGAAAAGCCAGCAATCACAAAGCCATAAATTTGTGACGATCTACGGTACCATCTGATTCATCAGATATAAGAGCACTAGGACAACATTTTTGGTTTTTAAGATCACTTCCTTAAATTTGATGAAATTGGAATTAGAAGAAATACTTTCAGGATTTTGGTATAGTCTCACCGTTAGTTGTTCTTTGGATAATTTCCACTTCATATCTTAATGAAATGAAGTTGAATTTGTCATTCGTGATGTGTTAGCAAATCATGTGATAGAATGATGGGTCATTCCATCTGTCTCAAACAAAAGGTTAGAAAAGTTATCAAAAAATACATAAGTCCATATATAGTGAGATTAAGCATATATGATTCCTAAAATGGACTTATTGTCAATAAATCATACTATAATAAAACTAATATCTACTAAACAGGGACTTCTTGTAGGCCAGTGGTAGGCGATAAATGCCAGTCGCACTTCGGTTCTGGGTTCGATTCCCACGGCCTTGTCCGACGCGATGGGTTGTCGCCCGTCCTGTAGGTTGTACTTTTTCTAAAGCTATATTACTATGATATCCCATCAATAATATCGAAAAAAGTTCTATCCTTAAACAATACTAACTTATGTCCAACATAATCCATTCCGATCTTTAGGATTATCTAAAATACTTCAGTCCAAGCTCATAGTAAAATGATTACTTGAAATGTCACATAACAATCACGTGAATGCCATCATTTATCCCCCATATATCATATGATATATCTTTTTGGTCAAATTACAAACATGTGAATAACTTAATCATGTATACCCATTGAACCTTAGTGAAAACATGAATGTAGGTAAAAGTTAACACTTTCCACAAACCAAAATCCTCAAAATTATTTATACACAAACCATGATATAACTTAGTCCTTATATCAATCATGAGATCATGAATACTGTCAAACATTTCATTTTCTCCTTATCCCTTCATGATGCACATATCATCTACATTCCAAAAATATCTGAATAACCTGTCATGGATACTGGTACCATTAATCATACACTTTCAAAACTCAAGGAACGACAACAGTGTAACAATACATAGATGTCTCTTTATTCCATAGTACCATGAGATTACTTATACAACATTACACATGATAAACATGTAATCATTGCACTACATTCATAAACCATTGACTGAGCTTCAACAATTCTTTCATCTCACATATCATTTGTAGTCTCTTCATCATCATCAACATAAATACTACACATACGACCATACTGATTCTCTTCATGAGACATTACCTTAGAGAATTGGTATGCATAATGCCTGTACATTCCACATTTAAATCATTTAACCATTGTTGATGTCGTAGCAATACCATTATCCTCATCCATGGTGTTAATTAAACCTTTTCCTTTGCACTTACTGAATCTATGTCCTTCTTTTACACAACCAAAGCATCTTCCAGTTCCTTTGAAACATTCTCCTTGATGCCTCTTCCCACATGATTTACATAGGGGAAATTGAACTTTCTTTCCTCAAGGATCTAAATGAAACTCCATCATTCTCTTATTAGCTGAGTCAGGAAATATACCAAATTTTACATTATTGATCATATTATGAGATTGCTGATTCAGCATAATAATGATGTTTGGACTTACAAATCCCATTTCATTTGGTTGCTCATGAAGAATATCATTCCATTGTCTATCATATCCTCCATTATCTTGAATCATCTTGTTTCCAGCCATTTTCTAAAACCCAAAAAGAATAGTGTGAGAGGAAAAATCATAATAAAGGTGGATTAACTTCAATATCTAACATCTTTGGTTTAATCTAATATCGTTACCATAGTTCTAGTACTATATTCTATACGTATACTTATCCTTAGGGACATCCCTATACATACCATAGAAATATCTCTAGGGATGTCACTAACATTTTCGCATCCTAGTTTCCAAAGGTTGACTAAAATTTTCCTCTAATACCAACTATAGAGACCCTAAACTTGACGTACATGGACATTACATTACTTTTGCGGAATACTTAATACATAACATGAACAGACACACAAGGACCGTAATAGTTTAGTGTCTTTGGAAACATGGAACGTAATCCTCTAATCGTGGTGAAAGATCTTCAAAATCTCCCATAATGATCTTCCACTTTTTGTCTTACCTAAAGGATTTCTTTATATCATGGGAAAAGAAAACATAAAAAGGGTGAGCTCAAATTCTCAGTAAGGGTAAGAATGGATAAAATAAAACATACCACATACATTTGAACTTAAAAAAACATAAATATTAAAAATCTTGAGCAACGACATAAAACATGGAAGTACATAAGGCATAGACCATAATGGAACATAAATCATGATAAAATAGAATTAGAATAAAACATGTAATTGTGGAATCCATTAAGAACATGTAATGATTTCCATAGTAGCCAAGGCATTGCTGCCAAGACCATCTTAGTGGACAAAGTCCCTTTCTGAATCGAGTTCAGTCCTCGTTTCAGTCCTGTTTTACAGAAACGGTTTAACCTTCCATTCCATCCATGTCTATCTCATGAGATATAAATCTTTACCCAATTCATTGGAGGGAGATATAGGTCCCACCCATCTCATAATGAAATCATTCTTACCTGTGACACAAAATAAACTTAAAACATCCATCATATCCCAAAGAATAAAATGGGTTTCATAAACATCATCCCATCATTTCATAATCCATATATAACAAATGGACATTTCATCATAAGAAAATTGAACCATTTAAATCATAGAGACATTAAACATGAAAAATTCACATATCAAATAATGTCATCTTAGATGGACAATGGTTTTGATAAAACATTTGAAATGAATTCTTGAGGAAAATATCCTTTTTTCGTCAAAATCATTTTCTTTTCAAAAAATGCCATGCACTTTTAAAATAAAAGTATTTTTTTAAAATAGTCATAATATCATGTAGAGTAAGCTTCATGAAAATGAGGAGTTATGAAACCGTAAAAATCCGTTCACGTCGTATAAGTTAAAAAAATAGCATTCTTCTCGTACTCTTGTCGGAAAATTCAAAAAAGTACCTCGTAACGTAAACAAAAGAAATATTCCTTACATACCATGTAGTAAAAGTAAAAAATGGGTAAAAGGGACTTTAAACATACATGAAAACACTTTTATAAAACATGTACATGGATGATATAAATAACCCCAGTAAATACTTACGAATAAGCAATCTCGGATAAAAATGAGATTGTGATATTTTCCCTTACCTTAGGTCTGATTTGCATCATAAGTGTCTGAACCTCTTGTATAATGATTTAAATAATGTCATTTACTTATTCCAAAATCATACTAATTTTTATAATATCATATTTGGTTCACTTATTACTTTATATTACCCGTTCTTTTGTAAATTCCATGTTAAAGAGCGTTTTGGGTAATATTGTTTCATTTGTTGTTCGTGTTTTGACATGTAATTAATCATATGATTACTTAGATCATGATTACTTAATTCCAGAATATAAAAGATTATTTATATATAATATATATTCAGAATATACATATATATAATAAATCAATAAATGGAATGAAATACACCGTTCATGGAGACGGTAGGTCGTACGTACGCATGAATGCTGTTTTCATTTCCTCATTGAGTTGAATGGAATTAATTAGATGAAATAAATATATATAAACATAAATACAGTATAATTATTATTTTATATAATTCATTATTACTTATTATATATACTTTATAATCATTCAATAATGGTTAACGCGGAGAATGAATCTCATCGCGTCGTGGATACGGTAGTCCGTACGTACGCACGAGCGATGATATCATTCTCATGATCGTGAGACTATATTGGAGTTTATGTATACTAATTCAGAATGAATATAACTTTCAAATAATCATATATAGTTATTATTTACACCATTATACCCATCCAAGTAAGGTGGTGGTGGAAAATAGATTACACCACGGCGTGGAGACGGTATTCCGTACGTACGCACGCGCGGTGATTTCATTTTCCGTAGGATGGTTAGATGGTGAAATAGGGTTGTTTCATAATTATAATAACATATCAGTATATGAGTGATACTTATGTTATTAATTCATAATGATACATCTAAAGAAGAATAAGTGGAAGAAGAAATAAAGATGAAAGAATCGGTAACGGACATTACCTCTTCTTTAAAGTGCTTCTTCGAGACTTTCTATTAGGGCACTAAATTTGGTCTTTTAAAAATACCAGGACCTCTAGGATGTCTCTAGGGAAGTGGAGAGGAGAAATTTGCAGGGTTTGGCCGAGCATGAAGGCTCAAATTGGTGTGAGGAGGAGAGGGAGGAGGTGCCCTTTTATAAGGGAGGAGAGAGGCTCCTTTGGAAAAACTAAAAATATTATTTTATTATAATGTCATGTTCGGTTTTAAATAGCACCAAATTGATTTATTTCTAATATAAGGTGGGGATGGGTCGAAATCCTCTAATCCAATATAATTTAGATAAGTTTAGGTCATTATACTAACCTTTTCTTTTAGTTTTAACTCTTAGTTAATTAGATTGACATTTACCATGTCACTTTGTATTTTTATATTATATAGTTAATAAACATACCATATATATCCAAGAGACCCCCAAGTGGTCCATTAATGATAAAAATATCATGATATAAGTATATTTGCCGATCCTTAGATTTTTAGGAATAAAATAACAATCAATAATAAAATATTTGTTGTAAAAATTATTTTATGTCAATTTTGACACAATTCTATAGTTGATTTTTGTTAAACTCATAATAGAATGATTACTTCGACCAAAGTTAATTAAATAAATCCTAACATTACATATTAACCTAAAAAATTAGTGTAATTCATAAAAAGTCTGAAATTATATTTATTTGGGTATTTATAATATCAATTATTCTAATTTTTCACTATTATGGTAATTACTCCATCATCATTGTGTCATAAATAAATTAATTTATATAATGTCTAAAAATTATAAATAAAATATCATTATTTAGGAAGTATTATTAGCTTTATAATGAATATTGAAAATAGAATTTATCTTATGTATAACCATATATTAAATTTTTTTTAGTAAATAAACATCAATTTTAACTCTTTTAACTTTTCTTTGAATTAAATAATAATAAATGTCCTAATCTTATCAAAGTGGGCCTAAATGGTCATATTTTATTACTAATGTTGTTATTGGTCGAATTAATTTTATCCAATAGAATTAGGACATGTGTTAGGGTAATAATAATATCAATTTTTACCCATAATTACCCTATTTACTTTTAACCGTGGTAAAAAAAAGTAAAAAGCTACTATTCTCCAAAAACTATTTTCATCTCATTGAACCAAATTTTACTTACTGAAATCAATCATGTCTCTTGGATTTTTTAAATTACACTCACAGAAGTGGTAAAATTATGTTTTATGAAGAATTCATTTTTTAATACCACTTAGTGGTTTCACTATTCATCAAAAAATGAAAGTTTCCAGAAAAATACAAAAAATTAGGCCTAAGCTATATTTGATATTATGAATTCAAAAATGATGTCTATTTTACCAAATTCAAAACATATCAGTTGCATTAATTAATTTAAAAATTAATTCCCGTCATCAACACAAATATTGTGTGTTCTTACGAGATAATAACTATCAAAAGATTGACACTTGTTTATGTCTGGTTTAAATGTGAAATTACGTCCAATGACCAACATTGTATTAAATTGTAAAAATATATTCTATATATACTTTAAAACTAATAAAATTAAAAAATTATCAATATTAATTATTTCGATTAAAAAAAGATTTTTTTAATTAAAATTTCGTAATTTTCACTATTCATCAGAATATGAAAGTTATCCGAAAATTACCAAAATTTCACCCAAAGCTAATTTCGATATTCTGAATCCAAAAATGATGTCCATTTTAAAAAATAAAATTTACAAAATTTCAAAAAGTGGTTATTACTAATCATAACGACTAGTTTTAATAATATTTTAATAGCATATTGTTGTTTAGTGAAACTCGTTATTGCGTACTACACACGCTATCGAGGAAGGTCGTGATTGCGTGTAATATAAGGCAAGTCAAGGATGTGTGTTGTGCAAGCTTCATTTGGTGTAGCGTACAACACAATACATTAATGAAATTAAAAATAATATTGTTCATAAAATCTCGGGGTGTTACAGTGATCATTGTATCTTATCTAGTCTGTGTTTCTAAGTGTAAGGTTCGAGTCAACGGCTCAACTGGAATCTCAATGTATCGAACAAGATAAGCAGCCAGAAAGGAATGACTAGAACCTATGTCTGCCAGTACGGCATCCAAAGTAGAAAAGACATAGATTGTACTTCTAACCATTCCGGGAGTACTTTGGTCATAATCCTCTGCTTCCTGTAGCTGTCTCTACCTCTGTCCACCAGCTCCCAGAGGCTGGGGTGGACCTGCTGGGGGTGGTGGTGGTAAAAGGTCAAAACAACGACCATCTCCAGCTACTCTCCCAGTTCCTCTACAACTTCTGCCGCCCCGCGGATATGTCAGCTCCACACGTTGCCTCTACCTTGGTGGTCCATCCACTACTCCCGTGTCATTAATACCGCGGGTCAGAAAATCTCGAACAAGGTTTCCCCTGCCTTCACATGAGTAGCATCGCCTCTCTCGAGGCTAGATGGATGCGCCCTGCGAACCCTGTACGGCAGATCCCCTATCCTGTGATCTCCTCTGAAAATGTATCCCACACTTGGGTCCCTGACATTAGCTCCCTGCTATTGACGTCCCTGCTCTATCTCCCTCGCTACAGACAACTTCCATCTTTCTCGGCTCTTCCATGAAGCTCTCAACCACCAAAGCCTGCTTGAGCACCCCAACATAAGTAGGACTTCTTATAGGGATGATGCTACCTCTGATATCTCTATACAAGCCCCGCTCAAAAGTCTAAGATCTAAAGTATTGATATCTGAACATATCCATCGAGTACCGTGAGAGGTTGGTAAACCTCGATCAGTAGTTAGCCACCATCATGGTTCCCTACAGGAGCTAAAGAAGATCATGTATACGTGCTGCCCTCAGGGTAACCGCTGAAAACTCCTTTATGAAGATATACTCAAACTCCAACCATGAAATAGTTGCCTCGTCGTGAGTCTAAATAAACAAACTCCACCATCGGCCTGCCGAGCCATGCAGGAGGCTCACTTCTAGGATCACCATCTGGTTTGCTGGTGCCCTGACCAAATGGAAGTCTTTGGCCACTACCTCAAGACAGTCCTCTGCTACCTGTGGGTCAGGCTCGACTTGAAACCTAAGGGGTATTTGTCTCTGAAACTCGTGGAGTGCGCTCAACCTGCACTCCTCCTCCACTGGTACATTAGGCACTAATCACTGCTCCACAGGTGGCAGGATAACTGGCACACCACCCAATGGTAAAATTGGAGGATATAGTCCTTAGATCGAAGCTTCATCACTGAGGGGGTCATCATCGTGATCAAGCTACTGGATCCTAGAGGGTGCACACCACGAAGTCATCTGGTAATAAAACAGTATGTATCGTAGTATGTGAGTATATATAGAGAGCTGTCACAAGAAGGAAATGGATACCACAACCCATTCCTATATGATTCATGTACCAATATTTTCGCATGCAACTAGTGTTCTCAAGTTTCGAGTTGAAAACCATGTTATCAGGGTCCTGGTGTATGGATACGTCGGCCGACAACACCAACACTGGGGTCCCTACCCTGAAAGTTGAAATCAAAACACTTAACACTATTGCCCCATACCACCATAGAGACTCTTGGTCCTAAGCTAGAACCGACCTAGCTCTGATACCACTTTGTCACGACCCGTCCTAATGGGGCCCGAGCTGCAACTCTCCAAGCCCGCTTCCAATAGGCCAGGGGATGGTGACTAGCACCGAGTAGGCATGTTACAAACATGGGAGGCATTTCCTATTAACCTGTACACACACACACACACACATGTCCAAGCCCACAAAGCTGAAAAGTGAAAACTACTAAAAAAGGAATTGCATGCATACACAAAAAACCCAACCAACAGAGTACGACAGGAAGGTAAAGTACAATAATGCAAAACCATGGGAGAAATGTGAAAGCCCACCAAAAGAAACTCTATAAAAAGTTCAACTTGTAAGGAAAGGTACTGTGACTGCAATCTGTAGCTATAGGAACACACCTCGGCCCGCCAGATCTCACTGACCACCGTCCGGTTCTGGTCCACCTAGAATCCTATCAAATGCTCACTCGTCTGCACAAGACATGACATGTGCGTGCAAACCCATTCAAGGGTGAGTATTACAATACCCAATAGGACATCCCGAAACCACAAAGGAAATACCACAAGGGAAATACCATAAAGGAAAGATACAATCATCTCCGCATAGTATATGTCTACAAAACATATAAAAAGAATATCCAGATATACTCATACATGAACGAATATCGCGAAACCACCACTAAGATCTAGCTAGAAGATTCCACTAAACACATAACAAGGAGAAAAAAATCCTAGGTCTCAAGAGAGAGATATGGAGTACTCATTCAGGGAGAACACACTTTACATGTACTTGAGAACATGATGCTCAGATGAGGATAACAACCAATCACCATGGGGTGATTCCAACAACTCAGTCTGAACTAATCCACTAAGAAGAGGATCAGAGCCTGGGTAATGTTGGTCACGTCGATACTAAGAACACTGAATAGGGTTCCAGGAAAGAATAGACGATCCATATCTATGTAACATAGAGGTGATTCAAACAACTCTATTCAAGAAGTCCTGTTGAAGGGATCATACTCTTTTATATCGGAAATGATGCCAGAAAATTCAGGGAAATGACCAAGGGTACGATCCCTAAGAAAACTAGTCCATGTTATAGAAGACTAGTGGCTCGAGCCATGACTAATTGGTTACACGACATGTAGTATGGTTACAAGTCGTGTTCCTTGACCCCGGGTACTGCCCGTGTAAACGGCCCGTGTCATCTGTTCAAGCTTTGTAAAACTCAACTACACGGTGTGTAGAATAACCACAAGTCGCATTCCTTGACTTCGGGTACTGCCTTTGTAAACGACCTGTGTCATTTTCCTCATCGGATAGAAAGTAACTACACAGCGTGTAGAAGAATCACACGTCGTGTCCGACCACCTGGGGATCGCTTTGTGTAAGCTGGCCATGTGCCCGTACACGGTCTCTTGTCCATGTCTTCTGCATGTGTGCCCGCACACAGGGTATCCTGTGCATCTGGTCGGGTCTGGCCGAGGAGGGGTATACACGCTGTGTCCTTGGCGTGTGCCCAACTTGTTTCTGTGTACTCCAGGAGTACATGCCAGGTGGTCCGCCGACGAACACACGTCGGGTAGCAAATATTGCACGCCGTGTTGTCGGGATTTTTCCAGAAACTCTTTCTTCCTCCTCACACTGCGGCTGATCCTCTGGATCCACGGTTTCTCATTCATTCATCCCGATACTCCAGGGTTTGGTTCATTTCGTCATACTAACACTGAAACGGGTGTTTTCAGCACATAAATCGGATCATAAACCTGGAACGATCCATCCGATGAAAAATACCTGAAAACTCATATCTCTCGATCCGCTCTGAAACATCTGCTGAAACTGTCGTTGCACCTTTGTGACACCGCTCCGGGGCTGGATCTACAATCTCAGATCGTTGCGCCGACAAAAAAATGCCCAACGATCGATTTCCTCCCAGAATCCATAGAACACAACGAAGAACGTGAAGGAGAAAAAAACAAAGAATCCAACGAGAGGGATGAACCTCGATCGTGGTTCATGATAATCTGGGTTCATCACCGTTAGATCAAAATCATGACAATAAACAGATTATTAATCTCAAGCAATTGATTTCCTAATTAAACCCCAAATCACACCAGCCCGCAAAACAATCAATTTGTGGTCTAATCTGTTCGCAGATTTTCCGTGCTCATCGTATGAATCAAGAACGGGGAAAGGAAAATAAAAACAAAAATCCCACCTGGATCCGCGGTGTTTGTTGGGGAAGATTGGGTCATCGTTTCGCCGTCGTCTGGTTGGGAGGTTTTTTCCATAACCTCCAGAGCCGCCAAGGGGTTCAGGGTTATGAGGTTTGTAACCCTGGAACCCCTACGATAGCCTTTATTTAAAAAAAAGACAAAAGATATCCGTTGTAACAATTTTAAATGATTTTGATGCAGAATAAAATTATTTCTTTTAGATATTTTATTACTGTCACCTCCAAAAACTAGATTCCACCACCGACCTCCGCCGGCCGATGTTAGGCCTCGCCTAAGGTAAAACTGATTCTTTGAACGAAACGGTGCCCTCATATTTCTAATATGAGCACCTGTTTAAGAGTTATTCCACTTTTTCAAGAAAACGACAAGCACACGTTATTTAATTATATAATTAAATTAAAAATTTTGTTCCGGGCTCACCGGGCCTCAGAACTGCACGCCGTCACAAAGACTGGTCTCGAAATAATCCCCACATTTTAATAAAAATAAAGCATGGATAAATCCGAGACATTAAACTTCCTATTACAATCTCCTTAAATCTAGTTCTTAATTTTTTATCCCAATATTAATTCTTCAATGAATAAGGTGTAATCCAAAGGATGTCACTCAAAGGGGAGGTATAAATCGGAAGGAATTTATTTATATTTTATTTCTTTTTATACATCTTATAGACATGTTTAATCTAAAAAAATATGATAAATAATTTAATATAAATATACTAAGATGTCATTATGATTATTTAATTACCATTTACCACCTCTTCTCTATCAAATGGGATATGAAATTATTGCTCCAGCATACGTGTGGATGACAACATCCACATAGTGATAAAAATAAATTTATACCACAATATTCATTTTTGGTTATACTGATACATTTTATTTATATAAATTATACTTATTTTATAATAACTATTAAATATTTGTGAAATATTATTTACCTTTATTTTATTACACCAATTAAAAATTGAAATATCACCCATGTGTATATTCAGGCTACCGTCTCCAAGAAGTGATGTAATTCATTCATCCAAACCATTTTTTTGTAAATTATTATAAATATTTACAAAATTAATATACATTATAGTTATATAATTATTATCATTCTGAATATGGGTGTTCCATTATCAAGGATAAAAGATTAAAACTATCTAACCAATATATATTTGAAAAATAATGATGTTGAAACCTTAAATGATTATTTTAATTTAGGATTATTAATGAATGGTTAATGAGATATTATTACTAAACCATCTGTAGAATTATATCTATTATTATTATTCTTAATAAAATTTATAAATAATTTTATATTATTCTAAAGGATGTTATAGTACTTTTAAAACAAGACGGACTTGAGGTAAAGATTTTATGTTACAATCTTCTTTTTTACCAGGATTATTTTTGCTTAAATAATCTCTATTGAAATTATATATCTCTCAAATATATTATATTTTATTCTACACTTTTTTTTAGATATCACATGTTTTCGTTTCATTTTCTTATAATTAACCAAATAATAGGACAAAACAATTTATATGGATAATTTTGAATTTAATCCACTCTTCATTGTTGAATATTTTATTCCATGAACATATTTCCTTATATAATATTAAACTATTATTTTAAATTCATAGAAATACAAATTGAATTAATTTCTTCCAATTTTATCTATTTATAAAACAAATTTAGTGGAATTATATTTCTATTTTCCAAACATTGTACTTTTTGTTTTTTACTAAAAATGTGGAAAGAAATTTTATTTCATCATAGACCATGTGAATGGATTTTTCCATTATCATGAATAATGTTACCATGAAAACAATATTAGTTATTTTTGTTATAAATTTTAATGAATATAAGTTCATTAATATTTTGTAAATTTTATGATTATAAAATTTTGTATTCATAATGATAAGGTACTGTCCTCAAGAATTATCCTTCTAAACCTTTAAATATATATTCAACATTAAAATATTATTTGAAATTTTTTATGATTTAATGTGAAAATTTTCCAATTCTACCAGATTTATTCTTTCTATGGAATAATTTTTATTTTGAGGATTAAATAATTATGGAATCTGAATTCTTTCCACGCGATATGATATGATTATATGATGAATGATTTATGATTTTGGGGCACACTTATTATTGGTTTTCATTATCAGAAGTACATGCCCTAAATTATATAAAAATAATATGAATTAGTTAAATAATGATATATCATGAGTTCATAAGTGTTAAAAATGGGAGTTAACCATGCTTATTATGGGACTCAATAAAATAATATAGTTTTGGGAGGGAATCCTGATGAAGGAATGATGAAATGTAGAGTGAACCTAATCTTCTATGATAGTATTTGTTTTACTCCTTGACTAAGGAAAATATTTTACATTATTTTTTGTGTGAAATTTTTTTATTAATTATTCGATTGTTATATTCACTTGGATGATGATTGATTATTTTTTCTACACTTTTATCCATTATTTCTTTTTATTTATAAATCCTTCCTCAATGATCCATGGTTAGATATCTTTATCCAATTTTGGATTATTATTTTATGTTTTCATCATGTTATCACAACATTATGCTTATCTTATTCGTAGTTCTGATAATGGATTGATATCTCTTATCTATACTCCAACTTAACATATGGGATAAACCATTCTTATGTTTCCTTTCTCCATGTTATGAAGAAAGATTTTATACATTATAAATATAAAAAGGTTGTTAGTTTTGAATATCTTTATTGAATATAGTTTATATATTTTATATAAAAGCCGATTATAAATTCATTATTTCAAATTTTCTTATCATTTAACTTTCTTCCATGGATCATATTTCCTTGAATGATTTTTTTTCTAATAGGATGTTGTATTTTTGAAAGAACTTTTCAGGTAACTATAAAAATATAGTATAAATATATTGGTTTTATATTCTAAATCACATTTAATAAATTTCTCATGATTTTAAAATCCCCAAACAATGTTAAAAACGTATGATGTAATGATTCTTTAAATAAAAGCATCTAAATAATGATTCAATCAATTTATGAAGTGGGTTATCACTACAACAATACTAACACTACCCTACAATGGAGAATTGTTTCCGATATAAAATTTTTGTTTAATAAAGATAGTGATGTTTTTCTCTGTTACAATGATACATTACAGATTATTCCTATTTAAAAAAACTCATGAAAAAAATTACATAACACATGATCTGGAGTAAAAAATATAAATATTATTATTTAAGATATAGAGGACATATATATATAATGATATGTGTGATATATATATAACTATCACAAGACAAAACAATATAAATTTCTATATGAGGATAAATATCTATGCTCAAATATATGGTTATAGTTGATATTGGATTTATATTTCTCAATATATTACCCTAAAGGGGAAGTAAAAAAAGGTAGTTTAGTTTTATATAAAAAGGATCACACTACCCTATACATGATGTGGATGATTTGAGATTCAATATTTATTGATAATGAATGTATGAACAATTAAATCATATATGAATGGAGGAAATACCAAAAAAATTAATCTCCATTCATATAACAATTTAAATATTAGGCACGTATATAAGGATAATATAGAGATGAAAAAAATGGTAAAAACTATTAAAATTATCAACATTGAAAATGACAGAGTCATATCGTTTTGAAAATAATATTTTTCCCTTAAATTCCTCAAAATAAAGTGGGATATTTGTGAAGATGTACATAGCTCATAATACAATAATTATCCAGGAATAAAATAAATTCCTAAATATATCAAGGGAAATTTTTTAGAGAATAACATGAAGTGAGAGGATATAATTTTTACATATTAATACACGTTTTGTCATAATGTTAATGACAATCTTCTGATGAAAATTGTGATTATGAATTCTTGACCCAAACTCATATAAAAATAAAATAAATCACCCTTTATTTAATCATAGGTGTTTTAAAAATCTCTGACGAATATAATTCTATTTATATTGTGGTTTATCTACATATCAATTCACTATAATTAATTAAAATTAAAAACGATTTCTCACATGGTAATTTTTTTACAATAAACATATATAATAATTTGTAGGGCCATATCAAGTACCACTACAAATTGTTTTTAAATGAAATTTATGTTTCATATTAAATTTATTCAAATTTATTCAACAAATTTTTTTTTTATGTGATCATTATCACTATTTATCATACCTAATATATGGTTAATCTAATCAAAAAATTCAAGTCATAGAAAATATATATATACCTTTCATACTGGATAAAGTGGGATAAGATAAACATATTCCTCTGGATGATATCTAAAAAACCAATAGCATCCACTCATGTGTTAAAAAGGAAAAAAATATGGTTCTATATATGAAGATTTTATTAAATATGAAAATTTAGAATAATTTCAAAAAAAGAATGTTGTTGGGGGCATTAATTTCATATAAAATGATAGATATAGTTTAATGAATTCAATGAAATGTTACATTATTGTAATAAGTGATCTATTTGGATAATAATAAATTATATATTGACATTGAAATTGTTGAAACATATTTACATTAAAAAATCCATAAAAAGGATAATGATATTCCGGATGTATTTAATGTTGAGCCAATGATACATTAGTGACATCAAATTTTCATGAACTCTTTTGGACTATATCATATTCATCACTGCTTTATCTAATCCACTTATAAGTGTGTAACATGTTATATGTACCATATTTATGTGATTATATACCAAATCTATTACATTTAATGATATCCAATAATTTGATCAAAATGATCATGATCTATCCCCAATATATCAACAAATGGAGATGTTGATTATTGAGAACAATTATTATGAAGAAAGTCAACTAAACTTTTCAATGTTCTGTGAAGAAATTTTATGTTCAATGTAGTGGTGTAGGAAAACAAATATATAGTTAAGAAATCCCAATATCTCCCATTTTCATATGACTTATGATATTTTTAGGGAAACATTTTATAGTATGATGGAGTGTAAAACCATATACTTTTAAGAGTTAATTTCCCAATTATTTTATAATTTAACATTAACATGTTTTTTAACCTAATAAAAAAAATTCTTATAAAATAACTATAAATTATTAAAGTATAAAATTAATTAAAATAAGTGAAATTAAATATATAATAATTGTATTTGGGAAAAATATAATTAGAATAAAAGCATAATTAAAAAAACAAGTTTTGGGGTTGGATGATTTATGATCATGATATCGTATAAATATAATACCACCAATGATGGATGTGTAAGGAATTTAATGTATTATAAATTTTAAAAAAATTGAGAGTGAAATAATATAACAGATTTTGTGATTGTATACTAGTAAGTTAGGATATATATATATATATCATAATGTAATTGTTAATATGAAAGATATATTTCTATTATATATGGTCACTAGATATTTTGACATTGGGCTTATATCTATCCATTATTTATTTTGGCATAAAACAATTAGATAAAAAATAATACATATTTTTGAATATTATAAATTTATTTTAAATAATAATTACTAAATAATTCTTGAATAAATTAATAAAAATATATAACTTTTACAAAGATTATGTTTGTTTAATTTTTTATATGCTGTTTTTTTATTCTAGAAATAAAATATATCACACCTACAGAATGATTAATAATAATATCATATTTTTATATGAATAAAAATCATACACAGAAGAGAAAATATGAATTTTGTAAAACAAAGATATAAAATAATATATATTTTAAAGGATATCTTTATTAAAATTATTTTTTCACTTTATTAAATTTATATTTTAAATTCAAATTTTATCACTTTTAAAAGGTTGAAAAACTATAATTCACATTTAATATATGGATTTTTCAAATTATGTATACAGGGAAATTTGGTAATTTTATAAATTTTTAGTAAGACATGATAAAATTGATGAATCCTGGTAAGATATGATAAATATATTGTCATATTTATTTAATCATGACCAAATATGACTTTGGTAGTTCTATTTGAGAGCTTTTGTCACCAAAATATATAATTAGGGATTATGGATGGTGGTGGATAACCATGAGGTGTGGTGGATCACTTGTGATAATGGAAAATTTATGTTTTCATTTAATTATTCAAAACAAACCACTCATAATTCCCAAAAAACCAACCCCATACACCTATCACAAATAATACATTTGATTTTTACCACTATAAAATAGGCCCCAATCCAATCCCTAAAAATCCAATCTCATTTTTTGGATCATATAATCTTAAAAATCAATCTAAAATTATTCATTTTATATATGGTCCTTCTGTGATAATTTGATTCTTAAATATAGTTCACGCACTATCATGAATGAAGGAATCAAATGTATGGTTTTCCTACCAATTTCATTCCATTGTGACTTTTTTCATATTATTAACCTATTTTCCTATATATGGTTTAGATTTTACCCAAAAAAGTAATTTTTAACAATTAAATTTTGATTTGTGGGATTTAAAATTCTCTTTCTTGTTCCCTCTTTCATTTTTATTTGAGTCAAAAAATACCTAATGTAATAATGGTATTCATTGATACAAAATTGTTTCATTGAGTTAAACACTTTATTTATGGATATGATATTATAATTTTGATATATTCAATCAAATTTATACCCTACATTTTTCTCTTTCATTATATGCAATCTAAATTTACAAATTAATATATTCTTCTTGATGGATTGATTGTAGATAAAATATTTTTTTAATGGAAATAGTTTAAAATTAATTTTGGGTGTTAACCTTCCATATCCCAGCTCAATCATACTAAAAGTATTTTTACCTCATTATTGAAGTTAAATACTTAATATATTCGATAAAATTCATATTTATGATTATTATTTTTAAAATGAAATTATATACCCCTCCTATTGATATTGGAAATGTAAAAACCATTAAAAATTCTTACAAAGTCTTTATTTCAACTTGTTGTCCATTTAGGAATTTTTACTCTTTGTTTATTCTAAATTAACATCATTTATTGAAAGACCCATTAATTATATAGTTATAATTAATAATACTATTTAAAAGTGGAACACACATATTTTCATTTTACATGTAAAATATTTTTTGTTGGAAATTAAATTTATTTCATTATTATGTTTAGAAAACAAGGTTTTTTGGTATATTGTTTGTCTGGAGGCATTAAGATAAATTATATATGAATTTTGGGGGTGTAAGTGTCCACATCCGGGATTAGAAGCATCAAGACATGCATGGATGTAGTTAAATTGTTTTTTATTTGATGCTATAAGATCATACCAAGCCCAATGGGAATAAAATCATATTGGATGTTTAAAATATAAGAAAATAAATAATTCCTAAAAAAAGGTGTAAGACCACACCTAATGGTTTATACTTTGTGAAAAAAGATGTGTGATGATATAGACAATGAATCTCATGTTTTGATTTTTGAAGTCATATCATAACTATGGGTAGGGGTTTTAATATGTTTTAGTCAACATATTAGGGGTTGGAAAATATAGAAAAATATTGATATTGGTGGCTATATACATAAATGAAACATAATCAAATTCAAGAATCATTTTAGAGTTTCAATGATTATATTAGGGTATCCTATGGATGGTTATAAAATTTAGAATATTTTGTGTTTCCTATGGTACTGTAACTAATCCCACGTTTAATAAAATTATATTAGTTTTAAATGAAATATATATGAGTATGTATTTGATATGTAAGGGTCATTTTTAATGAAATTTTGTAAAGTTCATGGTATTTCCCTACGTTACATTAGGGAGACTCTCTATTACATAAAATCCATCTTATATATAACAGTCTAAACAATGTTATTCTATAGGAATTATAGATTAATTTTTATTAAAATAAAATACAAATTTTAATCCCTATGATTTATAAGGTTTATTTACTGGTATTTAATGGTTATTTTTTCAATAGAGGGTTCCACAAAAAGTTTCATTTCCCTAATTTGTATGACTCTTTGCATTACTATAGTGGTGGATATCAATATAAGTAACATCCAATGTAATTATAGAATATAATAATTTTATATATATTAATATATAATAATTATATATCAATTTCACTTTAAAATGGATTCTATATCCGATATCTTACCTAACACACTACATGGAGTTTCTCCAAAAAATAATGTTGCATGCAAGGCTATGATATTCCAAAAAATTAAATATAGTTATTGTTATTATTTTATGTGGTAGTTCACTTGTAGATATTATATATATAGGAATGAATATGACTAACTATATTATAATTTAACATGTTTATTAATTGTTTTTTGAATCATCTAATATGTTATATGGGCATAAAATAAGAAAAAATCTAACATTAGGCATAGAAATCTCAATATTTTTTAAAAGGTAGTTTTACCCTTTATTAATGGTAAAACCATTTCAATGATAAATTTTAACAATATTATAATTTATATTTGAAAAAAAAGATATATTTAAATGATAATATTAAAAAATATCTTAGGTTGAAATTTTTTATTTCGCTGTTAAATTTATTTTTTGATGAATACCGAATAACAGTAAATTTTATTTAAAAAATATTTTTCATCCAATTTATTTATCTACTTAAATAACAATTTTCAATTGGATTGAAAGTTATTTATATATTTATTATATCATTTAAACCAATTTAGTTCATTCTTATAGATATCACAATGAAATTAGATAAAAAAACATTGTATTCTTTTAAACGTTTTTACTTTAAAAACATGTTATCACATCGTGTGTCTATGATTAAATTTAAATTTATAATTTCCAATTATTTGATTTTAAAAAGGAAAATGGATTCCAAATTTGAATTCATCATCATTTATAATTTTTAACAAGTTCGTCTTACTGTTTTACTAGAAATATTAATGAATGAAATTTAAATTAATTCCAGCAATTAATTTATAAATTAGCTTAATAAGGGACTACACCTTTAGCGTAAGGGCCCAAATCACCTAAGACATGCCAAAGATCCATTTTATTGACATATTTAGACCCTATACTAAATTTTCTAAATTTGGACAGTTGTGGATCCACATAACCTTGGGAAACCATCGGTGGAATTCCCTTTTAAAATATTTACAAGAGTGCCAAACCTCTTCCACCATGAAAGGAACTCACCCCACATACATCGTCACACATATAAATACACATTATATTGATTATTATTTCCCAAATTGGCCTTAAAAGTAACTACCCTAGACTTATAAGCCTCTCTTTTCAAATAATGTAATCCAATGAATTCCATTGTTGCAAACCGAAAGGAGTTTCCGGAATGAGAGGTTACACCACTCCTCAATCTTTTCTTATTTTATTATCAATCTACACTACATAAAATATTCTTCTTTTCAGAATAAATTATAAAATTAGAAACCTCCATATACTACAAATTTTTAGGATAATATTCTGATCTACACATACACATAAATCTATGTAATTGGTTAGAGACGTTCTATTCTTGTTTACAGAGGATTAAAATCTAAAGATATGTTGTTATTAGTCGTTCCTAATACCAAAATTTATGACTGGTAATTATAATGGAATATATCATTATATCTGATATATATAATATTATTTATTTATTTATTATTATTTAAATCCTCTATAACACATACCAATATACATTTCATTTTCTGTAAATATGATAATGACGTTTATGGAATTGTGGAATACCACCTCATAAAAGTGATTTCATACATTCACACATTAGATGAAACATATAAAGGATTTTTATAATTTAATATATTTGACATTAATATGTTCTATATGATACTAATGAAATAATATCATTACTATAAATATAATTAAAAAAAATTCATTATCACTTTTCTCCACGCTAAAAAACTGATAACATCATTCATGGACATGTGGACTACTACCTCCTCGATGTGATGTGATTCCATTTACATCACCATAACACAATAAATAAGTATATATAATTTTATAATATGATATATAAATTATATAATGATAATTTTGGTAAGAAAATTTATCACTTACATTCTTTCCATAATGATCCTTAAAAATGAGAATGTTACTCATGCTTATATACTACCTACTATCTCAATGATTGGAACATTGGTACATTTTAAAAAACAATATGTCATGATTGATTTTAAAAGTTTAATGGATGTATATATATATATATGATAATTTTGTTATTATTATATGGTTATTTTTATATAATGACACCTTTGACTATAGTAGACCTTCCAAAGCCGTTTTTTACAAATAAATAGAACATACTGAACAAAACCGATGAAATCATAATTGTCTAATCAGTTGTATATAACACGATAATAAATGAAACAAAATTAAAATCGTTTTGAAGAAATTATATAATCAATTAATTTTTATTATTCATGAAGGTAAATACACATAAGACAAGTCATACCCAAGGTATGATATTTCATCTCAATCTCATTTTATAGAGACATTTCATGATGATAAAAACCTTCATTCATTTATAATGTGTATAAATAGACCCTTGGACAATCAGTATCCTCTTAATATCTATTATAATTTTATTTAATGTTATGATATATTTTATTCATTCAAATAAATTATGATTCTAATGTTCAAAGTGGTGTGGGATGCTTTTAAAGTTAGATGATATAATCTATTCCCCTATGTCAATATTGTTTATATTAATTTACATATTTCATTATATGGATATAAAAGGTTATATTTTATTTTTTTTATATTTTTAATTCAATTATAATAATTTTGAAATGGAATCAATTTATTTCCTTTATATAGAATGTATTGACAAATGATAAAAGCAATGTCCTGTTCTAAACGCACATTGTGACAATTATTTTTCTATGGTTATGGGGTTTATTCTATTTTGTTATTACATTAATATTTGTCATTTTATCGTAAACATAAAACTATAATATTTTTATTTTGGTTATTTTTTTATTCATTTTGTTTTTTAATTGAATGATTATTCCAATATCTTAAAAAAATTTCTTCTAACTATAAATTATCTTTTATGATTTAAAAGATGAAAATTGAAATCCTATATGTGTTTTATTAAATAATTATACCTGCAATTTTTTTTTTGGTTCCTTAATAAACTAATGATTGGAGGTTTTATGATAAACCAATGAAGGGTGGGTTTTTTATAGTCCTTCAATGCATTGGGTATAGAAGTCGATTATATGGATATTTTATTTATAAGAGTGACATGTATGGATGTCGATCATATGGCTATTTCATATATAATAGTGGTAAGTACAATTATGTTCCATGATACATTTATTTATTTTCTATTCATGTTATTGTATTTATAGTAATATTGTAATTATATAAAAAAGGTATTAAATGAAATTATTATAAAAGGATAGTATTTACTAATTATTAGAATGAAAATTATCACATTATCTTAATGATCATTTAAAAAATATAATGCTTATAAATGTATAAAGATTTTACATTATTTTTATATCCATTGCGGCTATTTTTATTCTAAAATTATGTTTCTAATGCATTTTAGATTACTTATGGGTTATTGAGGGATTGAAAAAAATCACGTTGATAGTCATGAAGGGTCTCCTTGAATGAAATCAAGTAGAATATTGAAATTTTATGACTATGAAAAATATATATACTATTTTAAGGTTTACACAATTTATTTTATGGTTTTTTTGTATGACTTATGGCCTAATACTTTTATACTCTAAATATGAAAAGATCCTCATTGTGAGATAATGTAATTTTTTTGACATAATTGAAGCTTATGTAAATATTTATGGTTGTGACCATATAGTTTTTATTAGAGGAATGATTTTGAAAAATTTAGAGTTTATGTTAATATTATTATAATTTAATTAGAATATATTACATTCTTGTTAATTTAAAAAAATATAGTATTTGAATATTATGAGATTTCTTTATCAAAATTATGTTTTCTAGAATAGTTTTCCATTGATGAAACTATTACATCCCATTACTGATCTAATAGGTATATCCTAAAACCTGTTCTGGTTTTTCCATTTTGTTTTTTTGTGGTTTGAGTTTGGAATGGGAGGATACATATAATGGTGAATTCATAGGTTTGTTCGATTCTATCCTTTCATGCCGGTTTCATGAGGATTTCATGTCGTGTAAGATACTGACACATCATGTAATGGATCTTAAAAATTTCATGAACGTATTCACATTGTGGTGGGTACACATCTTGATTATTCATTACATGTCTTGAAATATTTACTAATTTGTTTTTAATTCAGAGCATTAGTATTTAATTCAATGTGAGAAATTTTATTGTAGTTATGAATTATAATTATTTCATGCTGTTTAGTGGGATTACACATGATATAATACATTGAATATGTTTTTAAAATAACTAGTGTGTCTTTTCATTCCTTTTATCTCTTCACTTGTTCATTATCACTTGACTGATGCCATTCCCCAAGCAATGATGAGGCCTTCCAGTCCTTCCAAATCTATTTTTTTTGGCATTCGATCATCGCTATTCTTACAGAATAATTTTGGGTTAAGTGTTCTCCCTTATTATTCACATTTCCCTCATTATCCTCTCTTGGGTATTCAATTTATCATCATGGAATAGGTGGATCCATGCCTTGCATTGTTTAATCTTGCATCATGTTCAGAATCTGAGGTCTTCTACAATGTCATTCTCATTGAAGGGTATTGTTGTGTGAGTTGAGTTTCAGGAAAAGGTGGGTAGTTCTATCCCGACAATCCAAATTGATTTCCATTATACTGCATGATTTATTTCAATTTGTGGTTTCAATTTAATTGGTCAAACTTTCATTCAATTGTTTTTATAAAACCGATTTCCAGTGAATTGTGAGATTTGAAATGGTTTAGGCATGAGAACATAGAAAACCACAAATTCCATTAAATTGAGAGGGATTGTTGGAATTGAATAATTTAAATTCTAGATTTCAATTTATTATGGAAAATATTTTAATTAAATTATTGTATTTAATTATGGAGTTAAATTATGAATTGTTGGAAGTTGTTTTCAATGGATTTCATATTTATGAAAATGGTTTAAAAATGTCTTGATAGAAACCCAATGGTTTTCTCTTTTGAAAGTGGAATATTTTCTGAATAAAATCCATTTTGGATTTAAATTGGAATTTTAATTTGAAATGGAAGAATTATATTTAATTTTATTTTATGTGGTCTTAAAATAAATTAAACAGAAATTTTTATTTATGAGAACTTTGAAGACCTAGGTAGACGGTTAATTTTTTAGACACACTATATGTTATATAATTTTATAAATTATACATGAATTAGATCACATCCCCAATGGGACAGTGAATAGTTATTTTGGCATGTGTCATAGGGACTTATGTATACACATTTTTGTGAGATCACTTAGAGAGTGAATATTCATACTACTAGAAATACAATCACACCTTTTGTCAGTTGACCATGTTGCTTTCTTGTTGTTTATATTTGAGATATAAATATATTCCAATGTTAATTAAAATTATTTACATACCTTCTCAATTTATATAAATTGTTTTATAAAAATGTTTTACTTCAGATATTTTTTAGAAATATTCCAACTTCTGTGAAGACAATGGTTCAAGTGTTTTTCTATAATTTGAAATGTATAGCATGATCTATTTAAATATTATTTAAATTAAAAATTGATTTTATTTTAAATTGATATATTTCATTTAGATAATCTAATTGGGGAATCTGTTTTTGAATCCTTGGTGAGACCCGGATAGGCTTTGAAGATCACAACATACATTTTACTTCAGCTGTTTGTATAATTTCTTCATCCAGGTTCGAGAAACGAGAATAGATCTCTTGGATACGGATGTAGCTATTGAACCTTGGTCGTTGTATGTTTTTTCTTTAGGGACATGGACTATTTCTTTATTTGGTACTTAGGTTGTAGTAATTTGGACATTTTATGAAATTTTCTATTCTGGTACATTAATCCTAATGGAGTTTCTTTTAAATGCATATTCTCTTCCTTGTCTTACATCCTCTATGTCATCTGGTAAAAATGCATCCCACCTACATGTTGTACGATCCCAAGTGCTCTTCACCAACCCTTGGGTATAGGGAACCTTCTTGGGGTATATCAGTGCCAGCTCAGTTATTGGTTTACCAGGGTACTTGGGATGATTTTGGATGAAGTTGTATCAATGTAGTTTGTTGAGATTTTTTTAATAAAGTGAGTATGTATTTGTAAAATCATGTCACGACCGAGAGGTTTTTGTGATAGAGGGTCTGGCCATATCTCACCAAAATGAACATTAAATATATTTTTGTTTTTAGGGAAACATATTATGTTGTTGAGTTCTAGTCTTTTACCTATTGTGATTTGGATAGAGTGAAATCCAAATCATTGTTTTTCATTTCATGAGAATAATTTCTCCTGTTACTCAGTATGAGTGTTAATATACTATCTTCCTTTTTTTGTTAATGTTTTCTAACATCATTTCTCTAAGATGACATTAATATCATACACTGAAATAGACTACAGTTGGACCTCATCAAGGAAATCCTATAATGGATCTGAATATAACTGAGGTTATCAGGCATACTATCCAATCTCTGGGATAGGCAAAAATTCCAATTCAGGTTCGGGATCTAGTTAAGGATTATCAGGGGGATCTTTATTAAAATCATTTTAAATAATTACTTCGCAATAAGCCACCATCTATTAAAAGAACGACTAACCCTCAACTTACTGAAAAATGGTTGGTAAATATTTAATGTCTATTTGAGTTCATGGAAACATAATATGAGATCATGTTAAAGTATTCCACCATCGTTATAGAGGGACCAATCATGAGATATTGGGACATGATGGAAATGAAAAGAAATCTTGAGGGATTAGAGTTGAATGAAATTAATTTTTGTTTCACTAATTAGTTCTTCCTAGAATTAATGGTGTCGGCTAATGCTATGGAGTTTATCAGGCTTGACCAAGCTGATAGAACTATGACTGGATATTCAAATCTCGTTTACAATATCATGTAGATTTATCATGAGATTGTATAAAATAAGATTGTCAAGGCTCAATGGGGTGAGTTGGGACTTCTATCTTATATACATTCTAATGTTTTCTTGCAAAATCTTCTCACTTATATTAATGTACTGGAGAAGGAAATTATGGTTGAGATGTATCCTTTTGGATTGTTTGGGATATCAATAGTTTCTTTTCCTCTAAGTGGAATCATTGTTTCCTTCAATAAAAAAAAATATGTGTGATGAATCATGAAATAGTTTTTGATGGCAGGGTCAATATAGACATCTTATAGAACTATGATGAAGTTATTTGATTATCTACCACAATGGAAATAAATCAAATTCTATGAGGATTCAGATTGAGGTACCCAATAACTGTAGAACTTGCAGATATTTAGAGAACATACATATATTCTACCATCAGTTTTCTCCACCGCATAGTAGAATGGGATCATTAGCTCCTCCTCATCTATGGGATATAATATTATTCATGTACAAACAAATTCCTGCCATAGTCATCTAGAATGATGATTCTTCAGTTAGTGGACGAGTTTCCAGAAGAAGCATACATTGATCTAGAAATTGTGAGAGGTACCATTACTATAACATTTTTATTACTGGAATATTTGTTTTGATATTGGTGCATCTCATTTGATCATATAAACCCTTTTTTTATTCTAAATCATTTTATGGATCTTTTATCATTTGAAATGGATATTTCTAAACCCCTTAGTATGAAGATAGATCAGGGTCTATGAAGTTCTATTTGTGTATTATCACTTCCATACATCAATCTAGCTTGTAGTTTTCTAATTATCAATATGAAATATCTGGAATCCATATTCCAGATAGGTCATCTAATTACAAACATATCCTAGATTTAATTTTATCTTTGAAATTTCTATCTTACTACAACCAGTTGTGTGTATGTTTTCTATCAAGAAGAATGGGACCCATGGTCATTTCACGCCGGATCTGCTTATCCAGTGTTGGGTAAATTGATATAAGTGTTTTCTTTTGATATGGATTTGTATTCAGTGAGTGGTGATCTCCCTCCATCCATTGTTTAGTTTCTCAACACATTTCATTCTAATTTCTATTGTTGTATAATGGTTAGGGAGGTCGGGTTTTATGTTGACTTAATTAATGGTAATTTACCAATTTCAATTCCCACTTACTAGATTGGAGCAGCTGAATTTAAAGAGCTTAAGTCACTATTGTATGATTTTATTGAGATAGAATGTTTACGCCCGAGTGTGTCGCCCTATGTTTCTATAGTTCTCTTCCCAAAAAGGCCAATAGTTCTCTTCACATATGTGTTGATTATAGAAAGATCAATCAAGTACAATTGAATAAAAAGTATCCATTTAAATAGATTAATGACCTTTTTGATTGGTTGAAATAGGTGAAGTGGTTTTAAAATATCGTACATCGATCTAGTTACAATCTGTTGAGGATAAACGAATAAAAAATTCATAAAACAACCATTTCGGATTAGGTATGGCTGTTATGATGTAGAGACCCGAAGCTTGACGTACATGGACATTACATTAATTTTTCAGAATACTTAGTACATTACAAAAACCCACACACAAGGACCGTAATAGTTTAGTGTCTTTGGAATCTCGGAATGTATTCATCTAATCATGGTGAAAGATCATCAACGTCTCCCATAAAGATCTTCCTTTTTATTCTTACCTAAAACCGTTATTTATTTCCTGGGGAAAAGAAAACATAAAATGGTAAGCTAAAATGCTCAATAAGTGTAAAAAAAAAATAAATATCAATGACATCATATTCATACGAACATATCTTTTGGAAATCTTAACCTGCAAAAGAGATCATAATTTCATAACATGGGATAAATTATAGTAGTGAAATGTAATCCCAATAGTCATAACTTAAAACATGAAACTTTGTGGCATACACACATAATCATAGAGAATCATTTCTAATTAGTCAAGACTCATTGTCATGACTATCTTAGTGGACAAAGTCCTTTTCTGAACCGAGTCACCCTCGTTTCAGTCCTGTTTCACTGAACCAGTATAACCTACCATTCCAGCCATGTCTATATCATGAGATATAAAATCTTTACCCAATTCATTGGAGGGAGATATAGGTCCCACCCATCTCATAAAGATACCATTCTTATTTGTTCCACAAAATCATAAACCATACATCATAGCATAAACCATGTAATAAAAATGGGATTCTTAAACATCGTGACATCATAAAAATAATCATATAAGATAAAGAAATTCATAAAAATAATTCCATAACAACATAATCAAATCAATTTAATAATAGGGATATAAACAGACCCTTTTATTATCTTAGATGGAAAATAATTTTGATAAAACACTTGAACTCCATTCTTGAGGAAAATATCCTTTCTTCTTCAAAAACACTTTTCCTTTCATAACATGTCATACAATTATAAACTAAAAGAAGTTGATTAAAAATAAACATGAAAACTTGTAAAGGAATCTTCTTGTAAATAATGTTTTAAATTCCATTCATACCGTATAAGTTAAAAAACATTCTTCTCATCCTTTTGTCAGAAAAGTCAAAAAGTACCTCGTATGAAAAAACGACAAAAGATTCCTTTCATATCTTTTACTAAAAACTCAACGAAAAGTAAAATTGGATTTAAAAAATTTTATGTGGATGTAAATAATATTACATATTGAGGAAACATGGATGTGGATGATAAAATACACCCTAGTAAATACCAAAGTATAATCAATCTCGGATAAAAATGAGATTGTGATATTTTCCCTTACCTTATGTCTGATATGATTTTTACATATCTGAACCTCCTGTATAATGATTTAAATAATTTCATTAACTTATTAAAAAATCATAATCATTGTTATGATATCATATATGGTTCACTTATGACTTTATATTACCCGTTCTTTTGTAAATTCCATGTTAAAGAAGCGTTTTGGGTAAAATCGTTTCATTTATCATAGGTGTTTGGACTTGTTGTTCTTGACATTATTATTACTTATATCATGATTTACTTACATACAGAATATAAAACATGATTTATATATAATATATATCAAGTATATATATATATAATAGATAGAAAAATGAAATGAAACACACCGTTCATGGAGACGGTAGTCCGTACGTACGCATGAACGCTGTTTTCCTTTCCTTAATGTCTTGAATGGAAGTAAGTAGATGACATACATATATAAATAAATCCAGTAGCTTTATAATGTCATATATTTTATTATTATTGCTTATATATACTTTATAATCATTCTTAAATAGTTAATATGGAGAATGAATCTCATCGCGTCGTGGAGACGGTAGTCCATACGTACGCACGAGCGATGATATCGTTCTCATGATCGTGAACTTGTGTTGAAGTGTATGTATAATGTTTCAGTATCAATTTCACTTTATAAAAATCATATATAGTTACTCATTACACCATTATACCAATCCAATTAAGGTGGTGGCGGAAAATAGATTACACCACGGCGTGGAGACGGTATTCTGTATGTACGCACGCGCGGTGATTTTCTTTTTCCGTAGGATGGATAGAAGGTTAATTAGAGTTGTTTCATATTTATAATAACATATCAGTATATAAGAAATACTGATGTTATTACTTTATCATGAAACAACTAAAGAAGAAGAAGTTGAAGAAGAATGAAACTGAAAAGGATCGGTAATGAGTATTACCTCTTTTTGACGCGCCTTTTCTTAACCTCAACTTAAAGAACTAAGGATGGCCTTGGAAGAAGACCAGGACCTGTAGGATGATACTAGGGAAGTGGAGAAGAGATTTTGGCAGGGGCTGGCTGAGCTTGAATACTCAAATTGGTGTGAGGAGGAGAGGGAGGAGGTTCCCTTTTATAAGGGAGGAGAGGGGCACCTTTGGGAAAACTAAAAATATTATTTTATTATAAAGTCACATTCGGTTTTAAATAGCTCCAAATTGATATATTTCGAAGCTAAGGTGGGTCTGGGTCCAAATCCTCCCATATAATAGGATTTAGACATGTTTAGGTTATTATTTTAACCTAATCAATTAGATTTAACTCTAGGTTAAATAATTTAACTTTTACCGTGTTTTTTTTCTTACACTATATGGTTAATAAACTTACTATATCAAGCCAAACGAACCCCAAGTTGTTTATTATTAATATATATTACCTTATATAAGTCATTTGGCCGAACCTTAGATTTTTAAGAATAAAATAACAATTAATAATATAATATTTGTTTTAAAAACTAATTTATGTCAATTTTGACACTATTTGGTACATGATTTTTATGAAATTCATAACAGAATTATAAGTTCGAACCAAGTTACTTAAATAAACAATAACATGTCATATTAACCTAGAAAATTAGTGTAATTCATAAAAAGGCTCAAATTACATTTATTTGGGAATTTATATTTTTCACTTTTCAAATATCATTTCAAATGACGTAAACGGAGTTTAATTATGTTTTCTGGGTGAAATGTTATGAGATATTAATTTTTGTGTTATTTTACATTATTTATGCAATGTTATTATTTCCAAAGTATGGTTTTAAAATAGTCTACTTTACTTAAAAGTTGATTATTTAATAGGAGGCTTAAAATCATGGTTATATTAAATTTATTAAAATTTTATACATTGTATAAATGGAATTTAAATAATCATTTCATGTAAAATACTATAATTATATGGAAAAAATTACATCCAATTTTTTATTATTTAAACAAGAATGAAATAGAGTTACTTTTAAATTTTAATCATTGTATGTGGTAATGATAATATAAGAGAATTATTTTATGAATCCTATAATATTATAGGTTTAGTACATATTTCTATTGGATGTATCAAATAGTCATTAGATTCTGGTTTATATATGGTGTTAGTTACATGAATAGTAGTTATATTCATAAAATTTGGAGATCGGTGGTTGTGGTATATATTTTAGTTTTTTATTTTATTCATATTTTTTTTATCCTGCTATATATCCATTTCTGTTCTGGTATCTCATATTTTATGTTGGGAAGTTTAACTTCATATTTTACATTGGATATATATATATCAATACATTAATTATCAATTTTTGGTTATATTTATTATTTATGTTTTATGTTTTATATTTATTCCATGATTGATTTTGATTATTATTAGGATATCATATTTTTTATGTGACCATTTTACTTACAGAGTGCTCATAACACAGTTCCATGTACAAATTAAATGTTATTCTATTTTCATAAATAATAAATAATCCCATTTATATATATTTTATATATGGTAACTGGTATCCTATCTATGGTGATTGAGAATGTTGTTCTATCCAATTCATGAGTTCACCCGATTACCATAATCTAGGGTATCCTTGGTTGGTTCATGAAAGTATCATATCAAAGCTTCATTAATATTTTAGAGTCATGAAATATTGGATATATGGAATCTAAAATCATGTAGTTGGTTCATATGATATTTTGATCAAAATATTAAATAATATATATTGAGTTTATAGGGATTCAAGGAATTTTTTATTTCTTGTTTTTTAATTAATTTATCTGTCATCCTTCATTTATAAGTGCCCTTATAGCTTTGATCGATATTTTTGGTGATGAAAGTAGTTTCATGGGAAGGTTTCATGAGTTTTTCATTGATAACATGAGTCTCACATCTTAAATGGGTATATTTTTGTTATTTTTCCATTCATAATGCTTCTTATATTTGATATTTATTTCGAGGTACCGCACACAATTTTTTGATTAGGAAGTCTGATATTTTCTATACATATTATGTACATAGGTACAAACACACACACATGAAATTTTATGGTGTACGAAATCTGGTGCTCTATGTATTATAAATGTTCAAACTTTAATATAGGTTCTAATGAGGGAATTTAATGGGAATATAAAAATATAGAATTTTCTTGGATATTATTTTTTTGGCTGATGTGTTTCAGAGTATAATAAGATTTAATATATGAATATTTATTATACCAAAAATAAATATCATTATACATGTGTTTACAATGTCAATTATTTTGGACTTATATTTGATATTTTTCAAAATTAATTCCCTTCATTATTTCGTCTTTAGATATTTTATTCATTGTTATTAGTTATCATAAATTGTTATTACTTTATAAAAAATGTATTAAATAAATTTTGATAAAAAATCAGTCAATAATACTTATATAAGTTTAACATATATGGTTAAATGATATATTTAAATAAGAAAAAAATTTAAAATTATGTTCTAATATATTTAATTAATATAATTACTTAATAATGGATATCTAATGTTACAATATTTAATGTGTTTCTTATGATGTTTTGTTTTTAATTTATTTTCCTCTTCATGGTATTTGGAAATAAAATAAAATAAATTACTCTAATATTGATTCGTATATTATCCTCTAAAAAATGGCACATATGTACTTAACGGGGTTCTGACACCAATTATTGGTGATGATATTCACAAAGAATATTTGCTGTTTCAAAAGAAATACAAATTTCTACGTGTTTTGTTCTGAAAAATGTTTTTTAATTTGGAAAAAAATTATTTTTATTGTGAATGTGATATTTTAATGGGATATATTTATTAATACTTTTCTTGATTATTCAAAATGACATATTTTGAAAAATATTTTTTATATGTTAATTTTAACATAAATTTTCAAATATATATATTTTAAAAACTATTAATAATGTTTTATTTTTTCAAACAATATATGATTATTATGCATAATATCTTTAAAACAATCCATTTTTGTATATTCATGTTTAAAATTTTAATGTTAAATAATTGGCATAGAAAATTCAAAAAGTATTTTCAATTAGAGGTCAAATTAATATTTTTATATATTACGAATAAATATGATTTTCAGTATGAAATTATTGATGATTTTATGTTTATATTTTTTTTGTATAGGAATAATGTTGGTGTTTAAATTGGGGAATTTTAGTATTCCATTTTTTCTGTTAAAATGAATTAACAATTTTATTTCTAAATAGTATGATTAATATTTTATGTGTTTATAGTATTCATTTGTATTGATCATATATTGTATGTTAGTAATTATTTATATTTCCAAATTCAACCTACATCATATAGTTTATCCTGATAATGAGAACATGATAATTTCGAATTTTTTCTGATATACTTGGATTTTAATCTATCACTGAGTTTATGATTTTTAGATAACATTTTTAATTATATTTTTTCATTAGGTAAAGCTATAGATTTTATGGAGGGGAGGGGCCCAAAAATGTAAAATGTTTTCATATGTGGTTTTATGTTTTCTATTTTGTGTTTTTGGGTTGGCATAAATATCCTTTGTTGTGTATGTGTTTTTCAATAAAGTAATTCCATGGGACCTTTTAAGGACTAAATATTTTTATTGTAGGGAAAATTATAAAACACATAGCGACTATTCCAACGTTTAAAATATAATATAGAGAAATTTTATATCAATTTTTTGATTCGTAATGGATTCTATGTTTTTTATCTATTAGAGGATTAAATGAATATGGTAATGCTTTGGATGAATTATGGGGCTATGATAGGTCACATAATGGACAAGGACCATCATAACATAAAGGGTTGGTGATGTATTGTTTACTTGTGGATGATTTAGGATCACTACATATCTATGATACATCATTTCTTGATGGGTGTTTGGGATGTTAAGAAATGGTGAAGTCCTAAACATAATGTTCATCTATATGTAGTGGTTAAATCTACGTAAGGTTAGAATCCACATATTTAATAGTTCTGGACATAGTGAAAAATTGAGTATGATGTAATGGTGGTGGAATGTTTTGTCATTATGTGGGGATGTAATGATGCGACCATACATCAAGGACATTATATTTAAGAGTCATTATATGATGAGTTAAAAAATATTTTAATGTGTCAATTAATTATTTTTTAAGTGTAAAAACAATCCATATGGAATATAGGAGTCATTATGGAGTTATATTCAGAACACGAGTGGTACATATGTCATGTCAGATGAATGAATAATTGTTCATTTCACTATTAGGTAAAGGTTACACATATAATTTTAAGAGAAAATTTATAAAATTTTAAATATGTAAGAGTGAGTCATTGATATGTAGGGGACCTCATGTGGTGACATGAGGGAATGTATCATGGATCTCTTTGTTATATGTAAGGGTAACTCCTTTATATATAAATGTTTTCTGATATGAAAGAGTATCAAAAATAGTAATTTTTAGAAAATTAGCATTCCCAATATATATTAATATATTAAAAATGGGAGTCCCCTATAATATATATGGGTCATTTCATGATAAGAAATACATATTTCTGTGATATATGGTAAATATTAAGGTTCATTTCCGTACAATGTAAGGGAAATACCTTCTCCACCAAAGCATATATTTTCACCTCTAACCTGAATCATATTTTAATTCTTCTGAGGGTGTTATCAATTATAAAATTTTATTAATAAATATTAAATGTTTTAAGTGTTATATAATAATTATAGTATTTTATGATTCAAGAATTATTATTATAAGATCTAATAATAACTTATGGGTTTCAGTAAATAAAATTACAAATTAATTATTATAGTTTTTTCAGTTATATAAATTATCAAAAAATTATATATTTATCCTATTATATATGATATATAGATCAACTCATTCAATTATGAAGGGTTTATGTCATTATTCCTTAGTTGTAGTATTAATATTTTGGATGTTCCCTTATTTTCCCATTTTAAATTAATAGCCTTAGGGATTTCATTTTACATTAATTTGACTTTAGGACCTCCTAGAATCATAATTCCACTCATTATCCTATATCTCTTTTTTTCATAGACAACACTCATGATTTTATGCTTGTTACATTATTTATGGTGTTCTAAACCTCCTCATTTGTTCTTCTTTTATTTTCCTCATTTTATCACCCTAACACAGTTGTAGAATGCCTAGTTTTAGTATTACACAATATTGATTTTATGTTTTTCATTTTATTGTCTACTAATAATCTAATTGAGGACAATATATGGTGGAAAAATTCCAAATATTCCGAATTCAGTTGATTTTGTAAGTTTACTCCATATAAAGATATTAAAATTAAATCGTTGATTGATTTTTTGTCTATGTTGGTGTTTTAAAAAATTAAATATTTTTATTTTCATCTATGATTAGTTTCAAATTTAATTTTGTTTTACTCATCATTTCAACATAAAAAATGATATCCCCCATGTTTTAATGAAACAAAAATATTTGGTTTTAAAATATATATAAAAAATGTATATTTTAATTCTGTATAGGCCCCTTCTGAATGACCTTGATTTTAAAAGTGTAATTGATTTTTAAATTACATTGTAATGAATGCAACTATTGTTTTTAGAGTCACTTATTTACATTTAATGGTGTTCATAGTTTCTTATATATTTCAAATAAATTCTTTAGTTATGTTTCCTTATTTTTGTTTACAAAGATGATTTAATAATGTTTTTGTAAATATTCTCTAAATGACTGACTAAAACATAATAAAAATGGGTTTTATTAATGTACGTATTCTCAAGATGTTATCCCCATTAAAAGTAATAAAATATTTAATATATATATATAAAAAGTGATTGAATTTATCTTGATTAGTGTAAATGTTTATTATGTTATTTTATTGATAGATGGGGATAATTATGGGATGGTTGTTCAAATGTGAATGTTTTTATAGGATACTAAGTTTATTATATTTTTCTATAAACCACATAATAATTTCTCACCTATTTTTTAATGATGATTAGAACACTAGGTACGTTGGTTAGAACCTGGGATAAGTAACACTATTTATAGATGGTATTATGCCAGGTAATGTTTATATTACAACCCCTGTTTTGAATTCTTCAATGAATAGTGATTATTTCCACTAGTTTAGGATTTTTTTGGATAGAGGAATGTGGAAAAATATGATATGCATATGGATTAGAATGTGTATCCAAATGTTCCTTAAACATAGTCCCCTAAGGCAATTAATTGGAAATTTATTTGTACTATCACCAAATTAGAGGATGTTATTACTTCTAATATGTGATTTTAGAGTGTAATTTCTTCCCAATATGGTTTTTACACATCATTTTTTTGTGAGATTTTATGTAGTTTTTATGTATTTATATATTGAAAATCTCATTTAAAAGATTAAAACTACTTCTATTCATTATTATTTATAAAATTTGAAATGGATATCAATGTATCCATTATTTCACATTAGATATAAAATTTTATTATATTAAAAATTATGTGTTTGATACTATTTCATATCTTTTAATACAATTCATTGAAGAAAGGCTTTAATTCCTTAGTATATTAGAAAGGTTGGGCTGTTTACATTGGATAAGATATATTTTTTTATGATTTCATGTTACCGACTAAAATATAAATGAAAATATTATATAAATTTTTGCATTCATTATACATGCGTGAAATGGATTTACATTTTATGTGTATTCATATCATGTGGGAAGAATTCCTTCTAGGAATAATTTTCATACACCAATCATATTATATATTTTTTTAGATTCTTATTTTATCTTGTAGTAACACTTTTTAAGATTGTTTTATTATTATTATGATGACAATTAATGAAGATTTATTATTAAAATAAGTAGATTAGTGGATGCGTTACATATTTTAGTATAGTATTTAATTCATTATATAATATATCATATCCATCTTCCAATTATGGTCTCTCTTGGTATATGTCTTTATTTTTATCTTAAAATTTGATATCATATATATATATATATTCTTTGATTATTATTTTATGGTAATGTTTACAATTGATGTGTAATAATATATTTTAGTTCATCATTTGGATAGAATTATTATTGAGACTTCTTATTTTTATGGGGTATTATTATACCTATAAAGTGATCATGATAGTTTTATGAATACTTGTTCTATGTTAATCTTATTTCATCAAGTGAAATCTTTAAAAATGTATAAATATGATTCTTAAAAACTAATTTTCATCATACGGTGATTTGTAATGAACAACAGATCCAATCATAGGCCAATATGTGCACTTGGATCAGGTTTATCTCATGTTGTATTGTGAATGAAACTACATTTTCACCATCTAAAATTCTTTTTCAATGTTATTTGTATTCTTTTTGTGAAATATATAACTAAAAGGATACTAATTTTTTATTATTATTTATCATCCATTTTCATTTATTCTATCGTAAGTAAATCATATTTTACAATTTAAATAACATTCCAAACTCAATATTGAATTAACCATATGATGTGTTTATTTTGGGTCATTAAATTTTGGGTGTAATCCAATCTAATTTCCAATTTTTTTTAATTAAACCCCACCAAAACTTTATAAAACACATTTTTTATGAAGTTTAATCGATGATTGATTTTAATAAACGTTTGATTAATCTCATGGGTAATTCAATTATATGTAAATATAATTATGTAATGTCTGGTATTTGAATTATATAATCCTCTAATGTATATGGTAAATCTTTAATCCTTCTGATAGTTCATTGGGGAATGGGTAGTGATACCTAATAACTCTTTTTATATGATTTGGGAAGTTATTTTCAATATATAATATTATTGGACATGTGTAGTGATTCTCAATGCACTATGTTATGTTGGTCTTTCAAATTATACTTCAAATTGTAGTGACTTTAAATGATTATATATGTGTAACATTTATTTTCTAAATAAACATGGTTCAAGATTCTTATATCTAGTTATATGTTATACTTTTAAAATAATCCATTAATGGTTCATCATTAATATGTCTTAATCTATGAGTATGCAACCATGAATTAAAGTCTATTTGTTTGATATAATAATATTATTATGTTAATTACTATATTTATCTTAGGTATTTGTTTCCCATATGCATATGATCTGATGTAAAACCAACATTGGCTCATTTAAATGCTTCTAAATACAATGTATTTCATATAACACTATTTTCTTATATTTCCGATTTCATTTGTTAACGAATAATAATATTATGTATAATATTTCTAGATGAGAATATATAATGGGAAATTGTGATAGGTAATTTATCAGATATGCTTTGAAATAATATGGTTGTGTTTCAAATATCAATGGATAATAACCCATTTTTCTTCTAGGAGTCTGATATATCTATGATTAATTATGAATGAATATGTGAAATTTTTTAAAAGATGTGTTTTTAATGTTTTTTAATCTCATCTAGTGTATTATAAGATCATAAATACCACATATGGTTTCTCTACCATTATTATTACCCACCTTATAACCCAATAAATTCTCAACTATGTGTTCATGCCATTATCCAACTCTTTTGTCTCACACAATATATACCCAATTAAAAATACTTTTTAACATACATTTATGCAAAATATTGTGAATAATTTAGTAAATCCAACCTAATTTATAAAACAAATTCCCCAAATATTAATTCATATGCTTATATAGCACATGTTGTTCCCAATTAATCGTATTTGGAAACATCATGTTTAGTCCCTTTATTGGAACATGATAGTTACAACTAGTTTGGAACACTCTAAACCTATATTAAAACGGTATTATCAACACTATAGAGGCTAATAAGTATTCATAGAACACTATCCCAAGTCATTATACCAAATATTACAATCACATGCAAATAATATTTCACATAACCTTATATTAGTAATGTAAAATGTTTTGAACCACTATCCTTCAACACAACAGAGAAATCCCATCACAAGGAATTTACAAATTAGATCTTTGGTCACTAAAGTCATGTAACCAAACAAAAATCCATTAATTTATTTTATTTTTTGTATATGTAAAATAAATTTTTTATTAATTTAGAAAAGGTATTTATGTACCATGAGAATATCAATTCACTTGAAAAATCATTATCCTAACCCTACTTGAAGAAGGAAGAGCCAAATGAATGTGATATTCCAAGGAGGATAGGAGTTATAAAATCAGGGAAAATGGAGGGAGAGAAGATTGATTAGTAATTAATGGGGATTAAAATGAAAAATACATCCATGAATTTTGGAAGCCCAATTTTCCACCACAAACCTAGTGAGGGGAGTCTGGAGGATGAAGTTTTATTTTATTTTATTTACATTCATTTTGATTAATAGTAATATTTATTTTGTATTTTCTATAATTTATCATTTCATATTTTTGATTTATTTATTTTTAAAAAATTCGTTAATTTTCAAAATTCTAATGTATTCATATTATTAAGAGTCTGAATATCTAATATATTTTATTTTTTTTCATACCTAGGTTTTGTTTCTCCATGTATGATATTTCATTTTTCATGTAGGTATGTTTAGAATAAATTTATATACCACTTATATAAAATAAATTGTATAATCTTACTGATGAATATTTGGTTTTTTAATTTTTAATGTGTTCCCCAATAATAATATTTTCAAACCATGATATTATTTTAGAGACTTTTTTGATTGATGCAATGTCTTTCATGCCTTATGGGGACAACAACATGGTACTATAGTATATTTTAGGTTGGTTAATTACACACATAGTCTATAAATGTTGAGCAATTTCATAAAAATTGATCAAGTGTTGTACATTTAAAACCATCATCTAGGTGGTTCACTAAATGTAATATTAATGATTTTCAAAAACACTAGAAAAAATAACCATATATAAAAAAAATGCGTGTTTTGGAATGACCTGTCCCCACAAGGACACAACCAGTGTGATGATTTTTTCATGTGTTCTTCTCTATGTACACCTCTAATAGGAAAAGTAATAATGACTATAACCAAGAGGATGTGCACATATAATTTAATGAACTCATCAATGAAACTTGTAACAAAAAATCATTAATTTTCTACCAAGACATCAATAAAATTGAATCAAGTGTGTGTGTCTTTTTGGAATTTATGACTATATGATATCACATCTATCATATAAACAAATAATACTCAAAAAATTGTTTAAAAATAATATTTATAACCTAATACGATGCAAAAATCATTAAACTTATTGTAAATAAAAAACCATTATAAAATCCTCAACTAGATGATGAAAATTCCACTTTAAGAACATAATAAAAAAATATTGGAGTAAAACATTTAATAGAGAAATAATTATAAAAAAACTATTGCGAATTCTATTTAAGATGTACACCTATAAAACTGTGCATATATCTTGATTCCCTTGACCCATGATCCCAAATATTTGGCCAAAACACATACTATATACACTAGAATTGACACAAACTATAGATTCGCAGACACAACTAACAAATAATTAAATTAATAAAAGAAAATATTACGTTACATGATTTCTAATGAAATTTTAATATCATATTTGAAGAAAATAATTAAATATAATAAGTTATTAAAACCCATGTTCTTTGAATTATATATATATTTTTTAAAATATATGAAAAACTACTTAATTGAAAATAATTCTTAAATATATCCTATAAATTCTCGAAAAATATATCCTTTTTGATATATCTGGTATATTAATTTTTATTATAAGTTGGGGATATTAAAATAGTATAATGGGTGAGTAAATTCTTTCAGTAAGGGAAAGCATAAAATAGAGGCATTCATGGAATAAATGTGGCCTAAATATTATGGTATGAACTGATAAAAAAACTTAATTTAAAATTAGCAATAAACTGAAATAATAATATATCTATGGAAAATAATTGAAATTAAAAGATCAAATGTAAAATAATTATTGGTTCCATAGTAATGAATTAAATAATTTTCTATTTCTAATAACATCACATATGTTGAGACATCAAGAACGTAGATGTTACGATCATACTATCATAGAAATATCATAATATGTGTATCCATATAGAATAATACAAAAATATTATTGTCTCATATGAACTACCCA
The DNA here is from genome assembly GCA_963277665.1 of Viscum album. Classification (NCBI taxonomy): domain Eukaryota; kingdom Viridiplantae; phylum Streptophyta; class Magnoliopsida; order Santalales; family Viscaceae; genus Viscum; species Viscum album. Next base: position 994,946,968 of record OY728126.1, read on the forward strand.
TCTATTTATAGGCTATATAATGTGGGGCCTCACCTGTCTCTTTATTATGCATAATGGATTCATCACAATTGAAAATGAGTAAACAATTAATAAAAACCTTTTACAATAATCATCTATATTTGGATAAAAACCTAAATAATGTCAATAATTTTCCTCATGTTAATAATGGGGATATCCTTATTATTACCCATATCAATAAATAAGGTGGATTTCAAAAAAATAGATATTAAACTTTCATTTTATCATCTGTTATGGAATAAAAAATAAACAATGACAATAATTTTCCCCATGTGTATAAAGGGGGTTACATGATCATTACCCATCCGAGAAAGATGGTGGATTGTTAAATAATATAATGGATGTGATAAAACATTCATTAGATAGAAATGATCATTTTATAATATATTCCAAGGAATAGGGTGGATGATTGAAAAAAGGAATATCTCGAGTGTGCCAAAGGAAACATTTATGGATGTTGAATATGATTTAAAACAACCTTATAAATACTTTTTTGAATAGTAACAAATAGGTTGGGAACCAAAATTGAATTTTCAAATACCATGAGTTCAAACCTCAAAATTATAACAATATATGGGTTTATGAGTGGATACATAATGTATTATAAATCCCATGAGTTTAAATCCTTTTGAAAATGAAAATGATATTGGATTTTTACAATATATTCTAATTATGGTTGTACGTCATCTTTCCATCAATTGGTGAATCCCTTTATGATGGCCTCATATTCCAATTTTCTAAAGGAGAGATGATTCTATCATTTTAGTTTGAAATGTCAGCTCCTTAATAAAAATGGGATGATGGTATATTAGTTCCTCCTTCGATGGGTTTTTCCTGGGAGATCAATTCCTTGTTTAGGTATCCCTTATAAATTTATGTCATGATCATGAACCTCATTCCAGATTCTATCTTATGGTTAATGCTTTATAATTATGTTGCTTTGGCCTTAATAGGGTATCATCATACATTTATATAATATAGTAATGTTAGGAAGGTCTGGGAATTTATTGACATTATTTCTGTTAAGAAAGTGTAATGACATACTATTTTGAAATTGAAGGAATATCATATTAGAAATCATTTTCATGGAATATATGGAAACCTATGTGAGAACGAGATAGTTTGTGGAAATGGCATAATTTTTATGAGGATTTTTCTACTATAATACTGTGTTTATTATTCAGGTTAAAAATTCAGGATGGATCATTGATTAATTTCCTTGTGGGAAAGGTTCCTAACATATTTAACGTCTTGTGGGTAGATATTTCAAAGGAATAATATGTTGTGGTGAATGGTTGGTCTTGTATTTGATGTCATGTGGATATTTGTTCATACTTATTTGTGCCCCTAGAGGGAAGATGATAAAATCGTTATGGTTTAATAATGAATGTCCACCTAGGGTAATATGATCAAACTTGATTATTTGGAAGAGTATTCGAGAATCATGATTGAACCTCCAAGAGGTACACAGATGTGTTGGTATGTCGGGATTGAACCTCATTAGGTAGAACTATATACCATTTTAGGAAATAGGGATAAAAACCAATATATTTAAAAAAAATTAGTTTATGGTTATGTCATAGGACTATTCCAGGTAGTTTAATGTCATGTGGTAAAGATGTAAATTTCATATACGGATCATCAATAATGGATGGTGTGGGGCTTACACAAATGGGCTTCCCTGAGTAGGATTCCTTGGGGAAGAGGGAGTCAGACTCAAAGTATATTTCCATGCAAGGGTCATCTCGTGATGACTATACACAGGTTATACGATCCTCATCACATAGAGTAAGTATGTAAATTAATTCCATTTGATGATAAAATTGTCCTTCAGTTTAATTTCATATAAATAAAACATGGATATAAGCTGTTTTTTGTCATGCAACTCAAATGTGGCTGGTGCTTATTTCTAGGAAGTACATTCCTAAGAGGTAGAGTGTAATTTGTAAAAATATTATTATCCATGGATGGTTTATAGTTTCCCATGATAATGCCACTATTAGGTTTAACATGCCCTCAAATATTTTACTTTTTGGTTGGTCATTGTATAAACAATGCAATGTGGGACTATAAATCAATGGTCTAACTTTTAGAGTTCTTATATATAAGAGAAAGAGGGATTATGGTAGTAATTATTTGGATTAGAAGGTGATGGAGTCGACATGGTCATGCTTGATGTAGGGGGATGGATTTAGGACCTGCAGGTTGTTTCACTCAACTATAGAATTATGAGTGAAAATGGGTTTTCAAGATACATGAGCCTAATCACAAGGGATATTAATAGACCCAAGAGGCTTACAAGTTTGTAACTTCTGGTTTAAATGAAATCTGGCATTATGAAAAAAATAGCTTCCCTTACCTGCACCCAAATAGAATTAAAGGGAGTGGTATGAGGATATATTTTCAACAGATGAAACCAAATTGGGTCCCATGGGATTTCAGTTTCTAAAGTTCACAACCTTTTAGATTCCCTTAATTTTTTTGTCTTTCTTGATGACATTGAAAATAGATTTGGTGAGATAGATTTTATTATTCTTATTCATGACATCCTTCCCCAATGTGTGGTTGTTAATAATGTTTATAACCAAGAATTGAGGTCAATAGTGCGCAAGCACACAAAACCACATAAAATGGTTTCAAACATTCCATCCCTCTGTTGATGGGGTTGGACTGCAAACCATGGTGGTATTGAAATCGCATTTCTTGCCCCAATATATTTGGGCACATTTGAAAATTTCCATGGAACGTGACCCTATTGAACTCATATGTCGTAAACATAATTTTGGGAATCAAGAGTACCCATGAAACTTCTATCTTTAGAATCTTATAAGGAATTTATTTAAATTGTGTGTAGATATAATTGACTATGTGATTTACTAAATACTTGTGTGCAACCTACTCCTTAGACATGGGATGTTACATTGGGGCTCGTTGCATAGTCAGTTTTGAAAAAACTGGTCTTCTATATGAGAGATATATTTGGCATGCCAATAAACCCCCCTTAGAATCGAAGCTGAAGGGGAACTCGGAGGTCGGCTCCAATCTGAAACAGTAAAGTGGATTTCTAATTTCTACAAGGTTATATAACTACAATATTGGTTATTGAAAACTAGTGGAATACATATGAAAATTAGCTACCTCATGATTATAAATAGGACGAGGTGACCATTGAACAATGACTTGTATTCTGTGTGTGATAAGCTATATCATGTGCATGGAAATTAGTATCATTTGTGAACTCTCAAGATGTTGGAATCAATTTTTGTGGAAATTATTCATTACATAAAATTATTTATGTAATTGATTTTTTTGGTTTTCATAAACATCCCACATGTTGTTCTATTCATCAACAATTTGAAAATAATTTCCATCTTTCATAACATAGGGTATGAATCAATATAAATGATAAATTTCTAACCCCATAGAACATGATGTCACTGATGCAGCCACTATGACAAAAAGGGAGGAAATTAAAGGGATCTGAAAGATCCCAATGATAGAAGAGATTTTTATGATAATATAATGTTAAGGGGTTTCCATACATAATAAAAGTAAACAATAAAATATCTTACCGCTTTATAACTTTATAATTAAGGATTCAGTATCCATCCCATCCATGGAATAAAATATTTCATAGTTCTAGTTTATTCATCATGATTAACTTACCTATCTGAACATCACTTATTTTGGTCATCCTGCTAGTGAATATTAAGAAACCACTATCATCACTATTATTGGATGGAAAATGATATTGATATGCGATTATCTAGTAATTGAGTATTTTAAGTTCAATTATTTCCAAATCTTCCAATATAGTCTCCAGAATAATATCATGGGTGGTCCAATGATTGGGACATATAATATTTGGTAATCTGGAATGATAATGTTTTTCTTATTTCCAAGGACCAAGTGGTAGAGAAAATTAGGATTTAATATATTCTGAAGGCCACCCCTTATAGGATGGTTGGGATAGAGTGTTAAATTGATGATGTGTATCCCTATGGAGTATTATATTTATTAGAGAAAATGGGTGGCTTATGTGTGTGTATGACCATTGCAAACTCTTGGTGTATATTTTATAAAACACCTAATATGAATAAATATTTTTCTTTTTCTATAATTCATCTTCCCAATTAAATCACATTAATGATATAGACCACAAGTTATCCCCAATCCCATGCTATTTCATGCTTATTGTGAGAAAAAATGGGAAAACATGACATTTCTCATTTAAATGTGTGTATCAAAAAATGTATGAACATTCACAGATTGAATAAGTCATTTACTAACAAGAGTTCTCTATCGATGAAATATTTGGTTGATCAGTGGGACTCTCTAAATAACAAATATTCATTATTAATTTGCGTGGCTTTATAAATTATGTAATTGAATGTGTATTAAATTTAACTAGAAAAATTGGGAGTAATGAAGGGTGTGAATCGGGATTCCCCTGAATTAAAAACCAAACATGTGATAGGGTGATATGGGATAACTATTGAACAAATTAGACATAATGGTTCATCTAATTATTCATTGGCGATGGAAAAAATGATGGTCAACCATTGACCATTTTGTAACATGATACCATTCAAAATATTCCCATATGCCTTTAGAAGCATGTGACTAGGACGTAGGTGATCTAGTGTGGACAAGTAGCATTGTTGTTATGGGGGGAATAATCCAATTTGAGAGATGTTGGGGATAAAATTTTCGGGATACCTAATGTATGGGAATGAATTAGTGGAATTGTTGAGTAGATTTATGCACTCTCAAGAATATTCCACAGTGGTTCTAATACCATATAGTAAGAGGGTTAGTTTGATAAATGGCTATTCTCACCTTCCCATATGAGTTTAATATAAGATTCATAGCATCATATTTACTCATGTATTGTCATGGGAGACCATCAATGATGTGAATAAATGGTGTTCTCTGTCATGATCTAGGAGATATTTATAGTATTACTTCATCAAATGAAAATAAAGGGTTCATAGTTTAATGTCTCATATAATGGAAATTGAAAAGATAGTTTAACATTTTACATTGAGGGTGAATGGTGGGATTCTTAACATCTTAAGGTGATAATGTTCATGTAATAGCTTAGAATCTTGTTACCAAGATATACTAAAATCTATTTAATGCCACACTATGATTATGGTTCTTCATAAAAAATTTACATCATGTGGTTAGGGATGTTTTTAGCACATTTCAGAATCTTGTGACCTAGCCATGTGAATATTCATGAATAAATGAAGAAGGATTTGGGTACTTGGATGCTTGTGTAGGAAACATAGTTTATGGGACCTCATAGTGGAGCTCATGAGGTAAAGGTGGATTGAAATGGGCCCTAAATGTTTCTAAAAATAATTGTCTCCAATTAGTGTAGCCTGGTTTTTTCCGGTGTTCATAGTGGGTCCCACATTCATTCTAATAACTTCAAACTATTGACTCACATTTTCCAATATTTTTAGAGTGACCTTGAAGGTGGGATTTATCTTTTAATAATGTTTCCCCCATTTGATTTAACATAATAGATATATGTCCCCCTTTCCAAGGGAATCTTTTAAGGTCATACCTATTAGGAAAATTAGTTGAAAATAGTTTCTGCTCGTCATTCTTGTACAATTAGTTATAGATGTATTAAATTCATAATTATTGGACACATAGGTTCAGGTATCAATGAAGTATTTGTGTCATATAATAGAGGAAACATGATCAGAATTTAGGGTCATGGAGTCCTGATTCCATAACAAACATTTTCTAACAATAATTACATTGTTTAAGGTTGTGATACTTAGGTATGTAGTCAACATTTATGGTAATATATTATGGACAAACATGTTGGTGAATGTCACATAAGAACATTTTTAGAATTGAGGAGTGGAAACCTAATGTAATTTTATGGTCAAGGAGACTAGGTGACACAATACACATTCCCAAGGTGACATTCATATTGTTTAAAGTCGGGAAGCTTGGACTTGGGATCCAACTATATAGTCCCACATCTCGACAAAAAGAGGGTGAATGAACATGAGAAGTCCAAAGAGGGTAGATCAAAACCTACTAGACTTGTATAGAAATTGGGTAATGACCAATTCATGAAGAAAAAAATTTGACTATGTTCAAAACATAGGTTCTACTGCCACATCAAGAAAGGATGTGATGAACAACTGAGGGACCGACCGTTGACCGATTTTGAAATCAGTCAGTCACCATATATTGCTACGGATCCTTTGAGTCATTTCCCTATGATGGTAGGTGCACCAATTTGGTTAGATAACATTTCTATTAGGGAGTAGGATGATATGATGATTAAAATCTAAATTGAAGTGACCATGTAATGTATACATGTAAGTGGTAAATCTCCTTGGGGATAATATGAGTGTCTTGTGAACTATCCTTCCATGCAGATATCTGTTCAAGATAAAAATGAGGGTTAGAATAGATCAAGACTTGTAAAGGAGGAAAATAAATCACAAAGGGTTAGGGTAGGGCTTGACCTAGTATAAGATATTCAATAATCGCTATGTATCCCATGTGAATATAAATGAAGATACATTTAGTTATGGAAAATATCATGGTAATATACCGACGCTGAAATGATGATGTCCCATCTAGATATGAAATTAAACCATGTTATATTGTTTATATGGGGCCTATAGTTTTAATTTAATTGTTTAAGGCTATAGTTTAAAATCATCAACTGAGGACGTGGGTTTTTGGTTATCTAATGTTTGTCATATGAGCTATTATATGTTTATTCCAGATGGTTAGGCTACAATTTAACATCATTTTCTAAGGGCATCCATTTTTTTCATCTTTTATTTTTATTATAAGTCATACTATATTTATTGATTGGGTAATGATATAGTTCGATGTAATGTTGTGAGGATGATAGTTTTTTTTGGATATCTTAAGTTTTTCATATGAGGCATCTTATATTAATTGAACAGTGTATGGACATAATTTGATTTCATTTTCAAATAATGTGGGGTTTTGGTCATCCCATAAATTTCATATGAGGTATTCAATGTTTATTAGAAAGGTTAAGTCTATAGTTTAGCATCATTTACTAAGGTTATGAGTTGTTTTTCCATATCATATGGTCATATTGTGAATGAAATGTTTATTATAGAGGGTATGGATATAGTTTAATATCATGTGATTTGGGTGTGGGATTTTTTTCATATAGTATTTTTTATTTGTGGAATCTTATGTTTTTTTCCATTGGATAATGATATAGTTATTAGTTATTTCCGAAGGATGTTGGGAATTTAGTCATTTGATATTTTTCTTATGAGGCATCGAGTATTTCTTTCCTAGGGAAAGGCCATAGTTTAATGTTAAGTGCTAAGGAAATTGGTTTTTTTAACAACTAATATTTTTCATATGAGGCCTCCAAATATTATTTCATTGGTTATGTCTAATTTTTAACATCATGTGTAGAGGATGTTGTTTTTTAGTCATATCATCTTTCTATATTAGGAATCCTATGTTTATTTCATAGGTAAATTATATAGTTTGATGTAATGTATAAATTATTTTTTTGATATTTTCCCTATCAAATATATCATACGAGTCATCGTATGTTTATTACAGAGGGTATGAATATAGGTTTTCATCCAATGTAGAGGACATGTGGTATTTTTCATCACAAATTTTTCATATGAGGCATCATATGTTTAGTCCATATGGAAATTAAATAGTTTAAATTCTTTTTCTATGGACATGCAGATATTTAGTTTAACATCATGAAAATCAGACTATGGTCTCAACTAGAATGAGATTATAGAGCACAGACAGAAGTTTGTTTCATATAGTTTAAGGACTTTCTACGTGAATTAGAGGGAGTAAAATTATTTTATGGTTATAATTATTTGACCAATGGGGTTGGAAATAGTTTATGGTCATAATTCATTGAAAAAAGGGGATACAAATATTTTATGTTCATAATTACTTGACCAAAGGGGATAATATTTGATTAAGGTCATATATATAAGACCCTAGAGTGTTCATGCCTTAAATGGTATTTTCTGGTAAGAATGAGGGACAACTCCATAATAATGGAGGTCCAAATAGACCATTTACCACAAAAACATTGAATACATATTACACAAAATTTAACATTATGATTCTTAAGGATAAAATAATTTTCAAATTAATGTTGGTGGGGATGGACCCAGGAGAAGAATTCTGAGTGTTGCTACATATCCCATGATAATGGGAATTAACCCACATGTAGTTAAGATGTAAATAATGGTATGATTCCAATGTTGGTATTATGGAATCCTCTCTAATGATGATGAAATGAAATATATAAGTAGAAATATCTTGCTAAAACACCTAATGAAAATATAACAATGCAATTAAGGGTCCAAATTGGGGTTAGTGCATATTGTTTATGTTCATTATGATTTTACCTAAATGGGTGTGAGAATTTTGAGGATTCTTGGGTGATGAAAATGATGTAAACCCAGATCCCATTGGAATAAAGTGATCTCAAATTCTACAAAAAAAAATCCAGAAACTAGATCAATACATTTTATGATCATTAGGTTTTGACCTATTGGGTGAAAAATAATATGGTGTCAAGGATAGGCTAAGAATTTTCAATCTAGGAAAGCCTATGTATTCCATCATGCATGGGAATCAAGACATATGTTATTAAAAACATGTCATGATTGGATACCAATGCTGGTAAGGTAGAATACTCTATCGATAGGGCACTCAATCATCTCATATTTGTGCTATGAGGATTCCTATGTTATTTATATAGTATAAATCTATAATTTAACATCAGTCATTGAGGATGTTAATTCCAGTCATCCCATATTTATAGTATGTGGAATTATGTGTTTATATGTGGGTTTTCTTACAAAAAAACATCATGTTCAAAGTATGTGTGTGAGGTTTATTCACTAAGCTAAATGTTCTTTACTTCCTCATGTCGGGTCATAAGAGAATATCAACATGATGGTCAGTCGAGGAATGTTATTTGGTCATTCAGCTATAGAGGATTCCCGTAACTTATTTTGAGGGTAATATTTATGTTATTAATGGATCTATTTAAATTATTATTACACCTTGGGGAGGGTGTTTTTAATGGGTTTTCACTAATTCTTGAACATAGGGGAACATGCTTTACTACGTATCTAATGAAATTTAGATTCAGGTAATACATAGTTGTGGAATGTGACTTAATTGATGATAAAAATAAAATATATGTGGATATTCTATAATTATTGTTGCTTAATGTACTTGGATATTACTTAATTTTTTGGAATACACCAACAAACGCCCAAAAACCATATTAATTTAGTACCATTGGAAACATGGATGCATAAGAAAATATCTCATAAGACATCTATAACATATCCTATCAATTAATTTATATCTACAACCCTTTTCACATATCATACTATAAAAATTCTTCATATTACAAGTAAAAAACTAAATAAAAGGGTTAGGGTGTATTCATAGTAAGGGTATGAAAGTGAGATATGAAAGAATAAACATGAGTAGGAAGGTTATGATAATGTGATCATAACAATAGATGATCAAACCAAACATATCAAATGTCATAATATTGGTAGTTCTTAAGACAAAAATCATAAGGTAATCCAAGAACATAATACTTGTTATCATAACATTGACATAAGGCAATATATTGTGGCATACACATAAACATGTAAATTTTTGATCATGTTTAAATAGTAAAATATTCACTCATTAAATTAGGAACATGAAATAGGACCCTTAAATAAATATATGGACATGAAAAACGAGGTCCATGCATGAAATTATTGACTAGAAAACCTGTTTTATACATAGAATTGTGAACATGAAAATCAGGTTCACACATAAAATACATACCATATGAGTTATCCATCATTACCCAATGCATTTGAGGTAGATATTGATCCCATCCCTCAAATAATAAAAACCATCAATATGTGTGACATATAAATCATATATCATATTTTAACCTATAAAATTGAATTATTTTTATAAACATTTCATCATATCATAACTCATTGATAAGAAACATAATTTATAAGCATCACTCCTTCAAAATATAAAAAATTCATATAAATTACAAGAATTGTATCGTTCAATCATATCCCCATTATATCGTAAGTACAATCAAATATCATATTCTTATATTGAAAATAATTATGAGAGATCACTTTAAATTATTCTTGACGAAAATATCCATCTTGTTTTGAAAACATTTTCTTTTTCAATTGTCGTGAAATTTTGAGAGAAATAATTTTCTATAAAAATCAAATTATATGAATTTAATTTAATTTTCAAGGAATTATTGAATCATGAAAGTGGTAAATCATTTCATGTGGTATAACTTAAAAACAATCCTTCGTATGAAAAGTCACATAGAACATTGTTTAAAAGATGACAAAAATTAATTTCATACCATTTAGTAAAAAGGAAAGCATAGATAAAAATAAAATTTAATATTCATAGGATAATATTTAAAAATATATAAAAATATTTATATAAAAATGGATGGGGGGATAAATTTTCCACATTAAGTATTTAAAGAAAAGTAATAATGAAAATTGATGAGATTGTAAAATAAACACCCATCACATTATAATTTTTTGAATCGTTTCCACCATGAATGAAATAAATATATATGGACATGAAAAGACCATAATATTAATATTTAATTATCATAATATAAATTAATATCTAGTATATACATCATGTAGAATAAATAAGTCATTTATAAGTCATGTGTCCCAAAAAAATTAATGTCAAACCCAAATCCATCACTTTATATATTGAATACCATTGTACTCACACAGACATCTAGTATAATAAATATAAGATTCTTAAAACCATATTAAAGAACCAGATTCTTTTATATAATACATTATATGATTTATTGTGACATAATGTTACCCATTTATTAAGAATTCCATCTTAATGTTATACTTCTAGTTATATCGACTTTGTTATTCTCATGTGTGTTGATATGTTATATTTTTGGAAGTATTACTTATTTAAGGATTTAATAATATCCAAAATGATATCCATTATATTTATTCATCATATAAATATGTATACTGATATATAAAACACATATTTAATAAATGAAATACACCAATCATGGTGACAGTAAACTGTACTTACATATGAACATTGTTTCTATTTTCAAGTCATATTGAATGAAAAAATGTAAATGAAATATGTATGTATATATAATATAAATAATGTATATTTATTATTTCATATATATTTTATAATATTACTAGCCAAATTCATAATAAATTCCATGTAATGTGTGAATAAATGACATTACTTTGAGGAGGTGGTTGTCCAAACATCCACATATTAAGTAACCGTATTTCCAAAAAGTGGAAATCATGAATTTATGTATTATATAATAATTATATAAGAGTAAAAAAAATAAAAAAAATCATATATAATCAGAAATTCCATCATTATTTCCAGCATTTAAAGTTGTAAATGGAATAACAACAACACCTGTTAACATGGTGGTATTTTGTTGTACCCATGAAAGATGATTTCCGATCCAATTTGATGGAAGTGTATGTTATTTATTGGAAAAAACACAATATAAATAAATAGATGTACATTTTGGATTATTAGGTTACCATATAAACATGAAATAAATATAATTTTAGTGTTTTAATTAGGAAATAAATCAAAAGAATGCATTAATGAATGATACCACTTCTTTTGGTATCTCCTTTGGATTTGAATAAAAGGACTTATCAGGTTTAACTTATGTCCAAATTAAATATTATAGTACAAATTGAGGAAATTTTATAGGATATTTTGATAGATTTTTTCTAAATCAAATATGTTCTAATGTTTTAATAATAGAGAAGAAAAGGGGCCCTAATATAAGATATATGAGGAGCCTTTTTGAATTTCACAAAATATTGATTTATAATAAATCAAATCTAAATTCAAATACATATAATTGTCCATTAATTAGAATATAGTGTATGATATGGTTTTTATATCATAATTTAAAATATTTTATACATGTTTTGAAGTTATTTTAAGCCATGTCATTTTTGGAACCATTAGTTAAACAATTTTAATTTTAACTATATTAATAAGTTTTTCAATATTAAGAGTATTAAATATTACTTATAAAATGTCAATTGGGCCATAAATGGAAAATTTAATATATTTTAGATAATATATCAACACTTTTTAACATTTTAATTTTTTTAATTTCTAAATAATTTAATAAAATACAATTTCGTAAAATATTATAAGTTCATGTTTGGACGCTAATCATTTCTTTGACATTAAGAAAATAAATATAGAGATATGTCATAGAACAAATTAATTTAATACTAGCCTAAAATGAGATATTCAAATATAACATTTTTTCATTGCCTTAATTATTTAAAATTATAATTCATTCGAAATTTCTAATATAATTTAATTGATTATTTCACGAATTGAATAATTACATCATCATTTTATAATTTTTTTTGATAACTAATTATTCCATAGAACATAAAAATAAATATTTATAATATATATAAATGTTTTATATATAATAAGTAATATATATTTAATTATATCATTTAATTCACCAAATATTAAAAATATTATACTTATTAAAAGTAACGATGTGAAATTTTTTCAATGTCATTGATTTTAAAAATATCCAAGAACTTTTTATGGAAAAGTGTCTATTAAGTTATTTAATTTTTATCTTTACATGTTAATGATAAAATTAAATTCAACCAACCATGTTTCTAAATGTTTTGGGGTCATTTTATAGTCATCATCACATTATTTTTAACATATGTTACCCAATTTTTTCTTTACTATATTAAAAAATATTATCAAATCTACTATTCATATTGAATAAAATATAATGTTCATTTTTACTAAATTATGAAATTATGATTCCAAATATAGATTCCATTTAACATTATTCAAAACATGTTATTTTAAAAAAGTAATTGAAAATTAATCACAATAGTGGAACGATTAAACATGATTTTAAACTGAAAATGTCCAAAAGATTAAAATGTTTTTGTGTCTAAATTCGACATGAATTTATTCTAATGACCTAAATTAGATTTAAATTTAATTAATTGATATAATTTTAATTTTAAATAATTATATATATAATTTAACACTATCAATTATTTTGAAAAAACATTCATTTCAATTAAAAATCATTATTCATCATTATTCATCAAAACATGAATCTTATTAGGGAAATACCAAAAAAGTAAACGAGGAAAATTTATATATTATTCCTTCAAAGTGGAAATTAATTTTTTCGAATAGAATTTATAAATGCTATGAAAGCTATATTTAGACATGAGTTTCATCAAATTGGGGAAAATTAATTTATTTAGGAAAATACTTATTTTATGCGTAAAGATTGATTTGTTATTATATCCCTAATAAAAACTATATAAGATGATTGTTAAACATTATATTAAATATATATATATGTATGTTATTAATATATCTAAAAATGATTAATTTGTTTATTTTATGTTATAAACACACTTTTGAACATTAAATAAATATTTAGATAAAAATTTCATATTATTTTAAAAAGCGGTTTACATTAATTTAAAAATAATTAGTAAGTGAATTTTCTATAAACAATAATTTAATAATTATGATAATATGGTTCATTCCTTATATTCTAATGAATCGGTTATAATTTTATTCTTTAAATAAGTATAATAATGAGATGATGTTTCTTAGAAAATTAGTGTTGCATGTAAAGAAAGCTAGGTTTTTGTTGAATGTAAAACACACTTAGATTAGTGAAGAATAAAAAAAATAAAAAAAGTAAATTTAATTTAGTCAAAAAGAATTTCATAAAAACTCAGGGCGTTATATTCAACCCCCTTAAAATGAACTTCTCTCTCAAAATATATCATTATAATATAACCAAATTAAGATACCTCTTCCTAATTGTATCCTAAAGTTGACATGAAACTTATTTTTCTACAAAAAAGTATCCAAGTTATTGGCCTATTTTTAAGAAAATTATTGTTATGAATAAAAATATCTACCAGTTTCTCTTCATAAAGAGGATCTTGCCTCACCAGCAAGACCACTGAGTTTAGTACATTGCATGGATTAGGTATGTACTTTAGAAAAAATACATGGATCACATCATGAGCAGGAGAGAGATTTGGTGTGTGTTAAAATAGATAAGATACCATTCCAATATATTCATGAATTTAATAAATAAAATTGTATATATTTTATTTTTAATTTAAATAAAAATATAATGGTAGTTTTTTGGAATTTGTTTTCAAGAAACTGACATTGTAATATTTAATTAAAAACCCCCAATGATTAACGAATGTTAAAAACATAGTGGTTACAAAAAGTAACTCATAACTAGGTTTACACATAAGTGAACATATTTGTCATGTGAAATCATGGACTTATAAGTGAAAAATAACAATCATATTCTGATGAAGAGTGATAGAGATCGTTGTTAGAAGAAATAAAACCGTTACAAATTTGTAACACAAATAGGCTGGAAAAAGGTAATTGATATAAATATATTAATGATAATGAGGCTATATTGTAATTTCATGATTCTATTCCTAAAGATGAGTAATTGTTATGAGACTATATAACTACATGATTACAGCACAATATCATCATTTGTGTGCCTTGATAAATTTTCTATTCATTTATATTATATTAAATGAGGGTGATATTTTCATTCTTGGAGAATTAACAAATCATGAGATTTATAAATAAAATGATAGGTCATTCTATGTATCACTATAATAAAATAATGGTTAGCATAAGTTATCCATATATATAAATCATTATATTTTGAAATATTGTCCTCTAAAACCTCTCACAAATTTTAAGGTAATCAAATTAATAAATGGTTACCCTTATAAACCTTCTCAAATATTAAAAAATATGGTTTTTGAAAAATTATTACTATATATCAAAAAAAACTTATCACTAATCCCCCAATAAAAATGATATAAATATTAATTTTTACATATTAGACATATGATGAACATTGTCATGTATTCAATTGAAACATGGTAGTAACTTGAAAAGACAAGTACATATTCCTACCTTATATAATCACATTTTGGAAAACAAAAATTTTTTATTGGAGGCTTGGGTTTTTCGTTGTTCTGATATAATATGTGATTTTATTATAGTAGAATCACTATTGATAATCACATTAAATATTACTAATGGATGAACAATAATATTTTCATAAGACTTATTCATTAAAAATAAAAAATGGATTTCTTAAAAACGAGTGGAGGATAAGTATTCAATAATTCACATTTTTCACTTCATCCATTGTTATATAACAAGATTTCTATTTTTCTTTTTCCTTCAAAGGTTTTTTTTATTACTTTCCATATTAACCATTGGATTGGGGCATTGATTTTCATATTGTCCAAACTCACTGCATTTATAGAACTAAAGTGTGATATTTGCATTTTTTTGAACTGTATCTCTACTCATATCATTGATTATCCTATTTACATCACTCTGAAACTCTTTCTCTCTATGGATATGCTTCCCACACATGAAGAATATTATTTTTTCCATTCATAAATTCTCATGAGATATTCTTTAATCCTTTTTTAATGTATGATTTTGAATACATTTCTTCCCTCCATGTCAAAAATCGTTATTGTCTCCATTAATGTTTATATTTATTTTTGTATCTCCAGCACCTTGAGGGCTAGCCACAACCATTTCCACTTTTATTTCACATTGAATGACTTCCTAATCACTTCCAATATCATGTATAGATACCACTTTTCAATGATTTAGTTTCATTCCACTAAATATTCTTCCAATTTTAATTTTAGGTTGGTTGATAATTCCGGAAGAGTACCATAGAAATCTATTTAAATTCGCAACCTATGTTTGAATATATTTTTCATCCATTTACATTACCTCAAGGAATTAATTATCCATTTTCATATTAAGAATTAGAGGAATGTACTTATAAAAAATATTATCTTGAATTCATCCAATCCAATGTAGCCAATATCTTCCCAATGCACGATATTCTTGATAAGATTCCACCATTGATCAGGTTATACTTATAAATGATAAATAGATAGGAATTTATTTTAATGTAAATAGAATTTAAGAACATAATATATGTTCTCAATGCCTTTGATCCATTAAATAACAACGATAATATCAGAAGACTCATTGAAGGAAGGTGGATGTTTCCTCTTGAAGGACTCAACATAATGTTGTTCTGTCTTTTTATCATTTGATATTAGAGCATTACTCTAAGATTTATAATTTTGTGTGAGTATAACAACATGATATATCATTCCTTTCACCATAAAATTTTGTTTCTTAAGAGGAAAATAATTTCATTTCCCATCCCATTCATCATTAACATTAATATTTTGGGGTCTGATAATTGACTAAAACGATAATGAATAATGTGGTAAACACTAATCATAGTGGGGAAAACACATAATCATGTAAAATAACATACAATATTCCAATCTATGAAACCTTAGGTTTAATCATAAGGGTTTTATGATTATTATTAAATATCTAGAATTTTAACCAATATGTAGAGTTATCCTCAGAGACATCCATGGACATATCCATAGAAATATCTCTTTTGAAATCACTACATTTTTTTCAACCTAATTTTCAATTCCTGAAAAAAAAATTTCTCAGATACCAACTATTAAAACTCGGACATAACATATATGGATATTTCCTCATTTTGGTAGAATACACATACACACACCCAAATACCATGCTAGTTTAGTGCCTTGGAAACATAGATGCCAAAAAAACTAGTTCATAATTCATCTGCATATTCTCTCACATATTAATTGTTATCTATATCCCTTTTTGAAATAACAATGTTAAAAAAATTATTTATATCTTTGGGAAAAGAAACATATGAAAACGGTGAGCATCGATTCACGGTATAGGAAAACAATGGAGATATAAAATCATAACCATTAGAATAATGGTCTTGATAATATAACAGTAACATTAAAATACCATACCATGTATATAACAGATCACAACCATTATTCGAGGAATAAATATTGGTAGTTTGTAAGACATTAATCATAATAGAATCAAATCACATAATCCTTGAGTTCATCAAATCTACAAAATACATTAAATTATGTCGTTCACATAATCATGTAAAATTGTGAACATTCATCAATAGTAACATGGTCACTCATAAGGAAATAAAATAAGGTCCTTGAATAAACATATGGACATGAAAACTATGTCAACACATAAAATTCTGTACATGAAAACCAGGTCCATGTATAGAATTGTTAACATTAAATTAGGTTCATTCATAATATACATACCTGATGAGTTATACATATTTACCCAATGAATTGGATGATTATATTCCTCCTAACCATCCTATTATAAAAAACATACATATGTGTGCCACATAAATCATTCAATATATCCCAACCCATAAAAAGAATTGAATTTCATTAATTTCTCATTATATTATTAGTTATGGAAAAGAAACATAATTCATAAACATTAATACATAATAAAAAAGATTCAGAAAAAAAACAAGAATAGTATCATTAGATCATTTCCTCAGAAAACACCTGAAACATAAAATATATTTTTCTTTTATACAAAATAATATAAGTGATCTCTAAAAACATCCTTGAGGAAAATATCATTACTACTTTGATAAAATTTTCTTCTTAAAATCCAATGAAATTTATAAATAAAGAATTTTCTTTAAAAATAACACTATAAGACTGAATTATAATATTAAAGGAATTAAGGCTTCATGAAATCTAATTTTTTTGTTAATATGGTATAATTTAAAAAATCATTTCTTCTATAGAAAAATTCACAATGAACCTTGTTCATAAAAAGACAAAATATTATTCTCATATAATTTCATAAAGATATAAATATTGGTAAAAATCTAATTAAATATTTATGGAATACAAGTAAAAATATTTTAGTATTTTTTTATAAAACATGGACATAGAGGAAAAATATTCCCCAATGGAGATTTAAAATGAAATAAAACCGTATATTGACGAGATTGTGAAATAAAAACTGATCAGATTATATTCTGTAAAATTGTATACACCATGATAGAAATAAAAAAATTAAGATATGAAAATACCATAATATTCTTGATTAGTCTCAAAAAATACATTCATGGTTACTATATACATCACATAGCTGAAACATTTAGTTTATAAGGTATTTTTCCCAAAAAAATAAAAGTGTGACAAAAATACCTTACCTTATTTTTGAATGTCATTTTAGTCAAAAAAACATATTATATAATAAATATATGTTTGTTATAAATATATTAAAAGAAAATATTATTATATACATTTCTATGTATGATATTATTATGAATATATATTACCGATTTATTATAAATCCCATATTAATGTTATGCTTTGGGTAATATTTATTTTGTTTTCACTTATGTTTTGATTTGTTATATTTTTCCTATAAATTATATAATTATTTAATAATATTTTTAATTATTATAGTGATATATATTTAGTATATAATATTTATAATAATATCGAAGTGATTGAAATATAAAATGAAATACAACATTCATGGACATGGTAGGTCGTACGTACGCATGAACATTGTTTCCATTTTCAAGTCGTATTGAAAGAATGAAATTAACAAAATGAAATATTTGTTTTTATATATGATATAATTATATTAGAATTATTATAACATATATATATATATCATAAAATTATCTCAACCATTATTAATACATTCTATGTAATGTGGGAACAATTAAAATTGCTTTGAGGCGGTGGTAGTCACCACATCCACAAATGAATTAATAATATTTACCTAAAATGTAAATCATTATGTTATTTGATATATAATAATTAAATAATAATAAATACATCATAAATATCATAAATATCATAAAAATGTAATATGCATCATTATCTCCAATATAGAAAGGTTAAAAGGGAATAACGTGCAGCATCAGTTCGCAAGGGGTAGTTCATCGTACACACGAACAATGGTTGTGTAACCCATTTGATGGAAGTGTGACTGAGTATAGGTAAAATACATAATATAACAACTTGTTAGTAAATTTAGTATATTAATGTTATAATATAACCATGAAATAAACAAATTTAAGGGGTGTAGGGAAGAAATAAAATAATTTTTTAATGAACGTTACCTCTTCTTTGGGTGTCTTATTTTAGTTTTCACAAAAGGACTTCATTAGTTGGATTTATGCCTAAATTAAGGATTCTATGATTAAGGAATGAAAATTGGGTTGGGATTTGAATAGATTGTTTCTTAACTGAATATTATATTATTTTTGAATAAAATAAATGAAGAGTTTCTCTTTTATAAGAGAGGGGAGGAAATTTTTTGGAATTTCTCAAAATATTGATTTATAATAAATTAAATATTAATCCATATAGCTCCAAATGTCCATTTAATAAAAAATAAGATATTATAATGTTTTAATATAATAATTTAATATATTTTTGACATATTATATTATTATTTTTATACATTATCATTTTTATTGACACTTAGTTAATCAATTTTAATTGTAACTATGAAAATAAGTTATTCAATATTAAGAGTATTCAATTTTTCATATAAAGTGTAAACTGGTCTATAAGTGTATAAATTATGATATGTTAGACCCTATTTCATCGCCTTTTCAATATTGAATATTTTTATGATTTATAAATAATTTAATAAATACATTTTTCTTAAAATACAATTAGTTTCAATTTTGAAACTATTCATTAAATTGACGTTAAAAAAACCAATACATCAATATAACATTGAGAAAAATCCTTTAATACACCCTTAACATGTCATAATCATCTATAAAATTCATCTATACCGTTAATTAACTCATATTATATTTCATTCAACAATTCTAAAATCATTTAATTGATTGATTCATTAAACAAATAATTAATGTATCATTATTTTGTAATTATTTATGATAATTATTTTCTTCACTAAAAATTATAAATAAATTTTTTTATATATAAAAATCTTTTATATTTCAAAATAATATATATAATCATGTATATATTAAATTTATCAAAATAATAAAAATATTATAATTATGAAAATTAAGAGTGTGACATTTTATCACTCTTTTTGATTTTAATAATATCCAAGTAATTTCCATTTAAAATTGTCCATTAATTTATAAAAATTCGATCCTTATATGTTGATTTTAAAATTAAATTCATCCAAAAAAGTTTTGGAAAGTGTTAGTGTCTTCTTATAGCCTTTTTCACATCATTTTTTCTTAAATTACTCAATTTTCCTTACATAATGGTAAAAAAATAACAACGAAATTATTCATATTATCCAAAACTAAGAGAGGCATGTTTTATTAATTTTTAACTTCTAATTATAAATTTTCAATCCAATTTTCAAAACATATAAAATATGAATGAATGTTACTTAAAAGTTATCTTGTTGACAGAACGAAGAAATATGTTTTTTAAATTGAAAATGCCCAAAAGGTTGAAATGTTTTTATATAAAATTCAATGTAAAATTGATTAAAATGAACTAAATTGGTCTATATGATAAAAATTTGATCCAATTATACTTTAAAAACAATCATATATATAACTTAAAAATATAAATTATTTTTATGGAAAATAAATTTTAAATTAAAAATCATGATTTTTCACTATTCATCAAACTATGAAACTTATCATGATAATATAAAAAATATAACCAAATTAAATTTTTATATTATAAATTTAAATAAGAACATTATTTTTTTCATGTAAAATTTAAAAAAATGTGAAAAATGATATTTAAAACAATTTTTCAATTAAATGGTTTCAACCAATCCTTTTTTAAACTTCTTTTAGGTGTTATACATGGTTTTTTTATAATATCATTTATTAAAAACAAATAATATGTATTTAAATAATAAAATTTAATTATATATATATATATATATCATTAATATAATTACACATGATTTATTTGTTTATTATTCGGTATAAAACAATGTTATGATCATTTAAATAAATTTGTAGAAAAAAATTAACAATGATTTTAAAAACGATTTTACATTTATTTAGAAATAAATGGTAAAAGAGTTATGTATAAACCATAATTTAATAATATATTGAGTCATGTTCATACATTCTACTCTAATGACTAGGTTATAATTATCATTTTTAAATAATTATAACAATAAAAAGATATTTTGTATAAACTTTAGTGTTGTGTATAAAGAATGCTACGCGATTGATGCATATAGATTATGATTTTCATGGTGAAGCATACAACAAAAGACATTAATCAAATTTAACTTATTAAAAAAAAGGTTAATGAAAACATGGGGTGAAACATATCATCTTCAATAGTGATGGGACATATATTATATAATTTAATTATCGTGCATGAGGATGTTTGCTACATATTTTAATGGAATCAGGATAAGACCGAGGGGAATTTGGGAAACAGTTTAAAGTCACGATGGTTAGACTAAGGAAATATTATTTTAGGGAATTTATTTATATAACATAACAGGTAGAGAATGAAATTAAAAGTGTAATATACAAGGAACTGTCCCACATAATTTTTTTAATCAATATACAAATTTTTTAGGGATGTAATGTTGAGACCATAGTTGGGACCAAATTTTCTGATGGACAAATTTTAATTAACATAATACCCCATGATATAATGGGTTTATGTTGAATTAGTTGTTATACTTGATGATAAGGGGTCTAGGATATACTATGTAACCCATTTGTAATCAATCCACACATTGTTATTGACCATGACATGGTAGAAGTCCTGTATCAAATTGGTGGAATCCTCTTTGGAATGGAAAATGAATAATCAATAAATTTTTATATGATTCATCCTATGATCTGTTCATAGCATGACATTGTAGTATAGCATCGTGCACTAAGGGTATTGGGATCCTTAGTTTAACATAATGCAACAAAAACTATGTAAGCCACTAGTATAAAGTCATAGAGAGAGGACCTAATAGTGTCGTAAATATTTTAAGGTCATACTACTTGTACAAGAGGGACAACATATATTTTATGTTCATAATGTGTGGACTAAATTGGTTAAAAAAATTTATTTTAGTAAATCTTGCACCAAAGTGTCTACAAGTAGTCTATGTTTATAATGCCTAAACCATAATGTTCACATGAAGTAAAATATGGGAGATATGGAATTGGTGGGAGGTTTGAAACACCCTCCATCTAAAGGGATTAAAAATAATACTCGATTAGAATAGTCTTTATGGATAATTAACGGTCCTTCGGATTTGGGATACAAATTGGGATTGTTTTTTCTTGGTATCATCAATGTTCTGAGTCCCAGTACGATTTCACGTAAGATGAAGGAGCGAATGCGAACCTTGTAATTGAATACTATCACTCTCCTATTCTAGTCCCTCACTATATTATGAATGCCTTGAATCCAATTTCCATGCAGAAAGCCAAATCATCAAGATGGACCCATGACATTATATCTTCTATCTACTTGTCATAAAAATACATTTGGACTAAGTGATATTGAACCTCAGTTGGTTATACAACCTATATTCCATCTCTCTAGAGTATGGGGTTTCATGGGAAATTTTTTCAAATTTCATAACATAGGGAAAAATATAATTAGGGCGATTTTAATGATATTATCATATTCTGGTGTTTCTCAAAGATTTCAAAGTCTTATAGCCAATTTTCTTTATGGGATTCCAACTCATCTAGATAGAATTTTTCTATTATATCTTGAATATTTGTTATTAAATATCTATTTTGAGGTATGGAAACTAAAAATCAGTGGATAATATTCCCCCTATCTATAAAATACAGAGTATGGGGTCACCCATATAAAATTAAGAGTCTTCAACTGAAAGAATCAAAAGGAATTAGGGATATTTTCTGGATAACAATTTTTGTTATGGTGCACCATTTTGTAAAATATTTTTTAGAGGGTGCTATAGAGAGATCCAATAATTAAAATATTTAGTTTATGGTAGATATAAGTGTGTTTAGAACTGATGTTATACATGAAATACATTTTATTTAGCATGGCAGGTCAAATTTTTGCATTGTTATCTTTGAGAATTGTCAGAGCACCACAAACTGCTGCAAGATGTGGGAGATAATGATGTCAATCATGGACCATATTTTGACTTCATTGTGGGGAATGACTTTTTTCCATTTGGAAAAGAATTATGTTTTATTTTCAATGAACCTGTAATGTTAATTTTTTAGTAGAAAGTAGGGTCTGACAATGTCAAGTTCCCATTCATCAATGAAACAAGAATATTTGGTAGTTTGGAGATGGTCTAGTGGTAGTTTCATTGGGTTTGCGTGTCTTTGACATGAATTAAATCTCTTGGATATTTATTTAGTCATGAATAATGGGGGGGGGGGGGAAGTAACCCGATCTCTATTTTTTGGGCGCATAAATCATACTTTATTGGGACCACATGATCTAGGACGATAATCTAGTATAACATGAGGTAACATGTTACCTTGGATGAAATGAAATTTATTTATATTGAACCCATGCATGTAGATGGTTTTCACAATATTTGGGCCACTTGAGAGTGTAAACTGAAATGCACACTAGTGGATTCACACACACTCTTCTAGTTCTAGTAGTTTAATTACATGGTGGAGATAATCGAAAAGGGAGGTGTTAAATTAAGAATTACATGGAGTTTGGAGGGATTTTAAGGCCCTTCCATATAATTACGGAATGATAGATAATATACCATTTTTACTACCATTTTTGGGGAGAATAGATGATGACCCATTGATGTACTAGATGAATTAACAGGTCATCCTTGTCAGGTTCTTCAAGAGATGCATCCATGGTTTCCAATGTGTTGAATCAAATGTTATCTTATGAAAGAATATTGGTTACCTTTAGTTGGTAAGGTAATTGGTCCATTAATTGATTGGTACATTCTATAAGTGGAATGATCTCATTTTATATATAGTGATGTATTCCGCATTGATCTATTTGATGATTGGCTCAGAGTCTACCTTCTTGTGTAAATAGAGGAAATCAATATATATGTCCAACTCGTGATTTGGAAAATGAGCCCGATATCCTGCCTAATTATTCGTGAATCATTCTAACAACAATACAGATTATGGAAACATGGTATGTGATTGAGTGATGAAATTTATCCCCAGTACTTCCCTAACGATCATTGGGTCATTGAAACTTCCAGTTTCAGGATCCGAGATGAACCATTTAAATTTATCTTCCAACATAATATAAACTTATACACTATGATAAAAAATTCATATAGAAAATAAATAGACATAGTAAATTCTGTAAGGGTGATGTTTGTCCAGGATTTCTTTCTGGTCATTTCCTTTAACAAACATTTGTGGAAAAACATAATGTTGAACTTATGGAGGATTAATTATTTGTTCCCTCATCACACCGTCTATATGTAGTGATTTAAGATGTGTTATTGTTGGTCTATATAGTATAGATTCTATATATCATGATGTACATAAATTTTATTTAAAATTTTGTCTGTCAGGTTACTATTCTATTAGTTTATATTCCTTAATTTCTTAAAATACCACTTATTTCATTATATATGTATTATGTAGTTAACTATTTAATATTAGAATGAAAAAAAAATTTATAAGAACCTCAGTTATTATAGGAAAGTCCCAATATAGGCCCTTTCCAAATTGGTAGGTCTCATGAGGCAAACCAAATAAGGTTTCAGCTATAGAATTACCCATTTATTTTCAGATGTTCCGAAAAAGGCCTCAAATGTATGTTTTATATTACAAGGATTATAAATTCATTCATAATGAAATTAGTTTTTATTGTACATGTTATTTCATTTTTCATTATAACCATCTATTATATTCTTGTTATTTGATTATATATATAATTATAATTTAGAACATTTATTTCATATATATTAATCATGTATTACTAAATTCCCTTTAACAGAAACCTTTACAGATCATTTGAGCTCACAATTTTATCAGTTTTTTTCCAATGGATATAAATAAAGGTATTATGAATAACAAAAAGGGAGAAGGCATTATTTTATGCTATTAATATGTTATTCCCAATGTAAAATTGGAATCATGTTTTCATCTGGTTATTCAATACCCATAAACAATTTGGTCATACGGGATGTGATTACTTATATCTAGTTCCAATGAAAAATTTAACTACTAGCTTTGTGATACTAATGTCAAAGTCATTATAGTTTTTATCGAGTAATGTTAAGTAAAAAACATTGGGAATAGATTTTTTATAACATATTTAAATGAAAAAATAAATATGTTAAACATTGCGAATATTTCTAATGAAAACAATGATATTATTTTGAAATTAGTTGTACATATATTTTAAATTTTTGTTAAGTGGTTCCCTATTTTTGGGAATATAAATTATTTTTTTAATGTTGTGATATAATATACATCATTATATTATTTCTAAATATAGATTATTATTATAAATGGAAACCATATCAATGAATGTATTTAATGTTGTGATTTATCTAAAAAAGATAATGAAGTAGGGGATGGGGCTATATGGTAGGATGAAAAAATTATAACTATTGTCGGATATTTGGATTGGGTTATTACCATAACCTGGATCAAATAGATCATACTACTGATTTATAATGTGGTGTTACAACGTTAGATCATGTCATGCATTAGAAACCTTGATCATTCAATGGGTTATAAATCCATTTTTAACTATGTAATGAATAAGTTACATGGAGAATAAATTTATCACTTTAGTATGTAAGGAAAGGGAGAAAGTTTCCAAGGAAGTTGAAATATATTTAGTGATGTAGTAAAATGGTGTTCATTTATTCCAATCACTATATATAAGGATGGTATGACTTGTACAGAATGAAAAAAAATTTGGGAACCTTTAATGTTAATTTTTTTCCTTTCAAAAAACTAAGAGATATAAGGATAAATCTCTCATGTTTAAGAAAAAAGGATGAGAAAAATGTTTCTATTTATGAAGATAAAATTAAAAGGATATCAATTAATGTTGTATACTATATAAATAATTTAAAGACAATGATGGATCATTATTTTACAAGATGAAGAAAATACATTGAATAAAATCTGTATCCCAAAAATTCTCATCATATGAGAACATAATATCATGTTATATAAAGATAAATAATGAAATATTGAAATATTTTCTCTCAAATGGAAAGAATGATAAAAAATAAAGACAAATAAAAAAGTATATGTGGAAAAAGGGGATGAATTATTTTACAACAAGTGATAATTTTGGAATGAAACATCTTGGTATTTTACAATGTGAGTTGGAGTTTTTTTCATGTGTTTATAGAAATTATATTAGGGGTTTGAATGAAATGGTATGAAATAATCCACTAATTTTCAGTGTTTTAATTTGTAAGGATATGAGTCACTATTCAAACGAATTCTTTGTATACCTATGGAATATACCTTATAATAAAAAATGGGATCATGGTCAATCTTATATTAATAATATAACCAAAATGGAATGATGAATCTTCATGTGAATTTAAAATCAAGAATATTTTTTTATTCAATAATTATGCGGGAAATGTGTCATACCAATAACATTATAGTTATAAAATTCGTCAAACATATAACAATTATATCATAATAGTTTATGTATTAGAAATTATATGTTGTATGGTACTAATACAATGAATATTTAATTCAGAAAGGTAATATTTTTTATAATTAATTATTAAGGAAATTATAACCCTTAATATTTGAAAATATTTGAGTTAATATTTTTTTGTTGGGATAAAGACAATATTGCAATTAAAAACATTAATGGGGTAGGAGTGACAATTAAAAGAGTTAGTTGATTGATGATAAAGTAATTTATTATGTATTTTATATAATTTTTTTATTTATATGATATATGGAATATTGTTAATGGTAATGTGTACATGGGTTATTATTATCTGTGATGAAGTATATTCGTATTTTTGAAAAGTGAAATTATCAACTGTGTTATGTTTGCTAAGGAAATATAATAAATAAAATTATTGGGTTTTGAATAAGGTCAAAAATATTTTTTAGGAGTCTATGTGTTAAGTAATTATTTAAAGGATTAATTTGAACATTTTAATTTTTTGTTTGAGGTTAATTTATGATTTATCATATGGGATATCATATGATAAACATTTAGTTTTTGGTAAATATTTAGTGGTTGAATGAATAAATTATGAATTTTATGATTCTTTAAAGGTTCATGTGGCATGAAACAAAATTCAACTCAAATATCAATTTTTTGTAATAAAAGATAATGTTGAAATTTATCTAATAACAACCAATGTATGATTCCATTCATATGAGATTAAAATAATTAAACTATGTTTATCTTCACAATTTCATTTTATGGATTATAATAATCTGTTTATATATCTAAATGACAACTCAAGGGTATTTTAGTGCATTAGAAAATTTATGGTTTTGGGATGGTTAAATTTATCATGAAAAAAATTCTATTCATGTCTTTATTAATAATTATGTTTTAGTTTTTTCACTTCCATATCAATTTATTCTTTCCCCCTAAAGTTCTTCTACTTGGAAGCCATGTTTTTTTGTGAACATCAAGCATCCCTTCCCCTAATTTTAGGTGGATGTTTTATTAAAACAATTTATGACTGTTTCTTTCAAAAAATAATTTTCAAATTAATAACAATCAATTATTTATAATCTCATCAAATTTATAAGATTAAAATTATTTATGATGGATAATGTAACACCCAGATATTTTAAAAAGAACACTATATATGATAGCATATACGATATGAAACATCCAGTTTAAATGAAAGAACAAAAATTATTTTTTAAATATTTACACTATAACCTATCTATTTAGTTAGTGGGTATGCATATTATTAATTGAAATATTATATATATATATATATATATTATATAATAAAATAAAACACCTTGTATAATTATTATGAAATAATTACTCATTTTTTTTAAAGATATTTTATGCTTCAGAAATACATTTTATTCAAAACATTATTCTTATTTGGAGGGAAAAAAGATATTATATTCTATAAAAAATCATACCATTGTTTGAATTCATAAGATGAAAATTATATTTGGGTGTTGTTTTTTAATTTTATCTGAAATGATTTCTTTACTAGTGAATTATGAAAAATACTATCTTTATATATTTTTTAAAGTATTTACAAATAACAATTTTTATAAAATTATTTAAAATTAATATTATCTATATTATAATATAATTTATATATTTATGTTCATTGTAATTAATTTTTGGACTTGATTCATTATAATAGCATATTTATTTATTAAATTTCATTATTATGATACAAGGTTTTTGTCACATGTTATGTACTGATTTTAAAATTTAATTCCTACACTTATTCGTATTGAATTTGATAAAATGGATTCTATATTTATAAATAAGATGTTAATTTTTTATGTAAGGTGCTTATATATTTTTGTGACTATGAATTGTAATAATGGTAAAATTTATCACCTCGGTAAAGGGTAAATTAGTTTAATCAATGTTATAACTAATAGATAAGGGTAAAATATTTCACATTAATTCTTATATTATTATTTTAATTATATTATTATCATGATTGGATAAAAACTGATATATTAAATTTACACTTGTTAATGAATATGTCCAATAAAATATTTAAATCAAAAGATGTTACAAAATTTGACTCTATTTTGATTAAATAAAAATTATTTCATGATAAGGTGGAAAACCATGTTATAGATGAATATAAATTTAAATTTGGGAAGTAATGAAATTATATCAATTATTATAATTTATTTAATTTTTTTTGAATATAGAATTACCTTAAATTCTTGTTGAATGATAATAATGTTTTTATTCAACTAATTGAGAAATAAAATAGATTACATTAAAAATATGAAAAGTTAAATGATTTTATTTATATATAGTTACAAGATTATTATAGATTAATATAAAATTTTAGTGATTTGTATATAGATTGCATTGGAAAAACAATTCATGTATTATAATTCATATAAAATATATATGGGAAAATTGAAATTAATGATAATTTATCTATATAATATATTAATTAATTAATAAAAAATCATTCAAATATTGGAAGAGTAAAATAATATAATATTTGTTATAATATTTAATCATTTTCTTTTTCTATGATATATTTTTATATTATGTAATATTATAACCAATTAAGAGTGAGAAATATGTTTATAATGTTATTGTTAAAATATGTTAACTAAGGGTTTAAGGAAAAAGATAAGGAATAAAACAACAAAAACCTATACACATGTTACTAGATAATGATATTTACACCATATAAAACACTAGTATTGAATCAATGGCCATTTGGAGGAATTATTATTCAAAATGAATGTATTATTTTTTAATATTATAATAAAATACCATTTTTTCCCTCATCTCAATTATAAATGGGAACCTCATCTCTAAAATATTTACAACACATTGAGCCATATATTTAAAAAACTAACCATTAAAAATATAAAAATTTGTATCAATGTTTAATAGGTTATTTTAATTCCAATAAACTAACCCCGAGTCCCTTAAAAATATATCTAAAGGAAGTATACCCAAGAAGGGGTACTCAAATTTACCAAGTTCATAATGTTTCATCATTTTCATACTACCATTCATATTTTTTCCATAAAAAGACAATACATCCAATATATGTTATTATTATTATGTTAAAACCATATTTCATTTATTTTCATCCTATAAAAAGTAAAAATGTCTCTTTTGTGTTCACAAAGAATTTTTTCTCTACATCGAAGGGTAATACAATTTTCAAGACAACATTACCTGGATGGTTACAAATATATAAATAATGAGTATATATTTTTTTTAATAAAATAAAAAATATTATATAACTATTATATCATATAAACATTTTTACTATCCAATCCATAGGAAAATGATTATGTCACTCATGTGTATAAGTGGACTACCAACTCCATGAAATGATGTGATCTATTTTACATTTTCTCATTATGTGGATGGTAATAAAGATAAATTTAATGAATATATATATATATATATAATATATGATATAATAATGTGTTTTTAAATGATTACTTATATTTACCATTATTAATTTTTATTTTAAAAAAAATTAAAACAATTCTAATGTGTAAGTAAAACCTGCCATATTCATGAATGATGTAATTCATATTTATATCTATAAACATTATAGATGACTCTAAATATATACATAATGAATATATATATTTAATATATCATGATTAAAATTATTTATATGATGTACCTATTATTAATGTAAAAGGACCAAAATAACTAAACTGAAATAAATAAGAAACAATAAAGCAGATATAAGTTTAAAAGTGATTTTAATAATGAATTTTTAATAAAAAGGAATATAGATAGTTATTATAAAATCATATATGGTAAAAAATTATATTAGTAAGGCTTTTTAATATTTAAATAACAAATATTTATTTATTATAAATGATTTCTAAATTCCCATGAATGAAATCAGACTATAGGTATGGGTTTCTAGACTAAAATTAACTTCAAAGAGACATATATCATATTCACCTATAATTTATTTTGTATGAAATATATACGTAAAATTATATATGATAAATTATGATTAAATCTATATTAATTTTATTTAATGTTACCTTTTTTGTTATATTTTTCATTTTTATTATGAATCAAATGTTACTGATGTGGTAAGTGTTTATTTTACAATATCATTATTATTAAATATTTTCTCATATGGGTGATTCTTTTCTAACACATATATATTTTCAAAAGAAATACATAATTACTATTTTTAATATTCACCAATTTTTTTAAACAATTATTAATTTTATACCTTTTTAGGAGGAAAATTATTAAAATATCATTGTTATTTTCTAAATGATTTAATTAAAGTCTCTGAACAAAAATATTAATGGAATCTTTTTTCAAACATATGCGTCATGAAAAAAATTAACTTGCATAATGACAACTCAATGATTTAAATATTCCTTTAAAATTTTAACAGGATATTTCAATGAATACACATCTCATAATTTTTTTTTATGTTTTCTTAATTTAAAATATGATTTTCATGTTTATAATGTATTTTCATAATGAAATATTATAGTAATATATATATATATATTTTATCTTTGGAAATAACATTTTTGAAATAGTTATTGTGAATGAACTCTATTGATACCATCCAAAATATTTATCTAGATTATTTATGATCATATTGAATGGGGGAAAACAATGATATTATTTAAGATAGTTCTTCCAATATGACCATTTGTTGATATTTAATGCTTAATTATTAATGTGTATTCTTTATTAATATTATGTAGGAATCAGACTTTTTATGTGACATTCTGGTCTATAAAAAAAAACAATGGATTTTTAGTTCATATGAGAGAAACTACATTGGATTTTGGAGGATTCCATACCCATTTGTTTTTATAAGTTTTGGCATAAGGCTTGGGTGACGTTTTTATATATCATGGATAAGGTTTTGTTTGTAGGTTTTAGTTTTTTGAAACTATGAATTACCTCATTATGAAATCAATTATATATTTCCTTGTGATTATTTGATTTGTTTGGATATTCAGGGATGTGTTTCTAGTGAATGTGATTATTTATATTTCATCATTTTGACCACAATTTATTTTTTACATATTATGCATGCCTTATTATCTTGAATTTTACATATAACCATAGTGAACATCTAAGTTCACCCACTTATTTATTTTTTTCTTATTTTATAAATAAAATTACTGTAAATAAAAAAAATGGTTAGACAATAATTTTATGATGTGTCCTTTATATTTCTATTGTTTCATCAGAAAAATGTATGTATATTATTCTTCATGACTAATAACATATTCATTATTTTGGGACATGATTACTTGTATCTAGTACCAGAGTAAACTTATAACCACTAAATTTTAGATACTATAGTTAGGGACATTACAAGAAGCATTTATTCTCCACCAACATTCCACAAATTCCATGTCTCCATCAATATTCAAAATCATGTTCTATTCAAAGAGAATCAACTTGTATCTACTTCAACTCATTCAAAAATATTATATTTTTTCTTCATTAATTTATAAAAATACCCCACCGCAAATCTGTAAATATAAAAATGATACTATGTTATTTATAATTCACAAAATTTTCCTTTTTCTTAATTTATATATTTTTTATATTATGTTCAATGTTGGGTCCTCTAAATAGTTTCATGAATGATTAAGTGGAACCGTAAGACTTATATTAAAGAACATTTGATCCCCTTGAAATCATCCAGTGATTATATACTTGTTGACTTCCATTCCAAAATATCTAACATGTGTAACAATCTATTATTCAGAGTATAAATATCTTACACATAGATTGAATTTCATAAATCCAGTTAAAATTCCATTCTCATAGATTAAATATCTTATGTGTTTCCAAATATAATATGGGTAGGACAATGCTTCTATTCATAAATGATATTTAATGCATGTGTCCAATTTATCCTATGATCAGTTGAAATTTATTATAAAATTTTAATTTTAAATTTTTAAAATTCATCAAATGTCCAAAAAAAAATATTATAGATCAAAATATCCAATGATGATAGAAATTTAAATTTCATAGGAAAACTCCTCTACATTGTTAATGTACTCTCTTAGGATTGCATCAAATGATAATGTACCTAAATATTTTCCCAAATCGACAATAGCACATCCATAATATAAATAATGAAGTTCAAAAAATCTAGAAAATAGTTCGAGGCCTTATATTTCATTACAAATAACAACATAATAATCATTCCTTTCATATTTCACAGTGCACTCTTGGTTGAAATGAATCCAAAAAAATGACCTGTGAAATAGAAAAAAAATTGATGGGTAGAAGGTAATGACTTGTGCATAGGTGGAGATTAATCCTTACCAAGGGTAAAATGATTCATATGAATGTGGAGATCATATATATATTACTGTAAATTATACCTATGAAGGAATAAAATGAAACCTATGATGAAATAAATTGTTTTAAGCGCTCATTAGTTTTCTAGTTTCCAAACATCAATCCTATATTTCATACAAAATATCATTTAGTTTATTGTTTCCCAAATTATTACAAAACATGAATAATTACACTAAATATCATGTTTTAATCTATGTAACAATTAATCCTTACACTATTCATAAATAAAATAAATTTTATATTTTCACATAATTTAATTAAATGGTCGGATGAAAATCATGAAATTGAAAAAAATATAAAAAAATATTATATTGTTAATTACATAACACCTAACCCTTATACATATAGAAAAGTGAATTTCAAAAATATTTGCCAAAAAATATAAAACACATTCGAATGTTTTATCATTTTACAAAATCATTGTTATCAAATAATAATTCATCCATATTGATCAAGATTATATTTTATTCTTTACATAAATTCAATTAATATTAAACTTTATTATCCTCAAAAACTCAATTCTAATGACCTTCCTCAAAATATTTCACTCATTAATTAAATAATAATATTTATTAAATTTTTTTAAAATTCATTGATCATGATCATTTCAACATAAGATTGATTAAAATATTAAACTCCACCCAATGAGTCAAGTATTAAAACGTGTCATTTTCCTTTTAACGGGTTTTCTATAAATTTGGGATTGAGTTTTCTTATAAAGTAATTCTAAGCTAGATATATAATGATTCAATATATATATACATATATTGAATCGTAATCCATGAATTTATATTGCATTCTTTAATAACATCAATTTTAATCATTATCTACTAATTCAGCTCCACTCATTGAGTTTATATTGTGAAATGTCACACACATAGAATTCCAAAAGCATTAAACATTATCCTTCCCAATCTCCTTATGTAGTATTTGATTAATAACTAATTTTTTTAAATTGGTTATACTCTATAAGAGGGAGATAGGGGAACAGAATTATTCAATAACTGGTCTGATATCTATCTTACCCAAGATTAGTTAATGTACTGTGATTATTCTGTAATTTTCTTGGGTCTTTCTTCTAATATTAATATATCTTCTTTTAAAAAAATCAACAAGAATATCAATTATATAATGCTTTATAGCTATAATACCTTTTTTTATATCTGAAACTCTTTCTTTTTCTTTTTCTTGGAAAGTCCCCCATAATGAACTTCATTATAGATTATATCTCTTATCCCTTATTCCCTTTATATAATTATATTATCATGAACTAGTATCTTATTTGTAGTTTATATTTTATAATTCCTGTACAGATTAGTTGTTTCATAAGGAATGAGAGGAACCAATGAATTCACATAGTAGTAAACATCTATTCGCAAACATGGATGATATTTTGGAAATTCATAATCATTATTGTCTTATTTTTTACTAATTAATAATAGTAAAAATGTTCCATTACTTATTTTCTTCAACTCAGGTATATGTATTTGAACTTCTTCTTCATTATCACATTCTCCCTTCCCCTAAACATGATTTTGACCTTGATCATACCTTGAATTCTGTGAAAAAATAGGTATGAATTCATTTAAGGTGAGGTAATTAGAAAAATAATTTCTTAATTAATGGAATATATTCAAAATTATCTAGGGTATTAAATTTAATCACAAAAAACATTTAAAAAATAATAATAATAAATTAACATACAAAAAATGTTAAAAAAGGTACATGATTTTGATTAATCCAAAATTGAAATTTTATCATATCATGGTTCAAATCCATAGATGAAAATGATATAGTGTCATAAAATCATTAAAATAAATTTATTATGTAATTTATATTTTTTATGTATTGAAAACGTTCATTTAAATTTCATTAGGAGGAAAAATCTGATGGTCTATAGTGATAAATGTTTCAAAGAGTGTGAGATCATATAATATTTATTTAGTTATGATTCCATGTAATTTTTTAATACTATTCTAAATATGGGAGAATGGGTTTGGTCATCATTCTTTTTAGTAATTAGTATCACTAAAGGGATATAAATTTTTAAATAAAAATGGACCTTTCTATCTGGAATGACGATTACCTAGCATTTTCTTATTTATTGAGTTTCCTACCCACACTAGGTCCCATTAAATGTAATATTTTTGTTTCATTAACATATCGGTATCCAAATTTTTAAATTCCCTCTAAATTATTGATTAATTAGTATCTTATTTTACAAATTACTCAAAATTATACAAATATAGTATACTATCTTTTTTGAAGTATCATTGTTAAAAATTAATTCTTTGACTCCCTAATATTCATTATGATCATACACCCATAATAGGTTACAATTCCTATAATAGAAGAACCTATATACACCAATTCCTGATATTTTTAAGGCTTCCAAATTATAACATATAGTGTCCTACTACATTTACTACCAATCAGTCTTGACTGATGTAATATTTCTCTCCAAATAAAATATTATCTATTTATTCGGAACTCATACATTATATTTGTCTATGTATAGTAAGTTGTTATTGTTTTATAACGAAACCCATACAACATCATGAAAACCTCAATAATCATATTTTAATAGGTTTCCCTTGATCATTAATGATGGATCTTAGAACTCTAACACAAAAAAATATCTTTGTCTAAAAAAAAGAACCCCCAGCATTTGAATAATAAATTTTAGTGTCCCTATATTCCAACCATTTTGAGAAAGTATCCAAAAAAATAATGAAATCCAAATTTAAAAAGTAAAAGGTAAAAGTTACCATGAATTATATTATAATGATACCAAACTTTTCAAAAAAATTATTTGTATTTTTGGGGAATAACTTATCTCATTGATAATGTTCTAGAAATTGAAATTTTTCAATTTTTATAAAAAATAAATTATGTAATTAAATAATGTAAGAAAATATATTTGTGATTTTAAAAGATTCTCTACAATGATTTATATTCCAATGTATCATCCACATAATATATATCGAAAAAATAAAAAATAAAGTGAATTTTACTTGTAGGTAATAATATTTTTCACATTGTCATTACATATCATGAAGATATAAGGATATTTTGAAAACTTCAATATGTAATATTTCTAATTACCTAAAATTTATTAGTTATATAAATTATATAGTACATAGGATGTTACTAAAAAGTGAACCAAATCATAATACAAGGTTAACATTCCTTTAATCATGTGAATATTACCTAATGGAATATTTTCATTAAATGGTTATATTCCTATAATATCATCATTAGTGATTTTGGGCATCCTAATCATGTAATCATTCACTTGGTTATTATCTTGTTTGATTTGTTTTATTTCCAAACTGAATTTATGAAATAATAACATCATTAAAGATATAATAGATTTTTCTTTAGCTTTTTTATCAAGTATCGAAAGATATCATCGTCACTAAAAACTAGAACATTTCATCCAATTAAATAGAATCTTATTATTTATAATGTGAAGGAACATTCTATAAATTAATATTATTTGTTTTTATAGTTGATGTGTGTAGAATCTGGAGATATATAGGAAGATGAAATGGATTTACATTTACCTTCAATTAGTCCAACATCCTAATTTGAATCACCATTATGTATCAACCATTGTTCCCTGTGTTTTTTGACTTTAACCACTCGTGGTTTGATTAATCTACTCTCCTATTTTTAAAAACATTTCAAGAACTCAATATTAAAATCAAATTAATATTCACTAATAAGTAACACATAATAGGGATTAAAAATCATATTAATATCTTTTATAAACCACCTAATGAATCATACAAGTCCTACATAATATCCAACACATTTCACACAAGTTTGATAAGGTTATTTTTTTTATCAATTTAATTTTAGATTCATCCACCTTATTTAAATTTTAGGAAATAAAATTCATAAGGAGTATTCCAATTTTCCCCAAAAAATGACACTTTCCCTGGATATAAACAAGATTCATTTCATTGCATTTTTTTTAATTTTTTCGATGTTTTGAATGAAATCGTCAAATGAACATCCAGAAATTGCACTTTCATCCAAAAATACATCCATGTAGTAATCGATGCAATCAAAACACATATATAACATTTACCTCTAAAATTTATTATGGTAATTACTCATTAAAAATGTAAATTTTTTATGTAAAGGTGGCAAATGGGAAAATTATGGAATAATTTTCCTAGTCCCATGGTGAAATGGGAACTAGAAAGTAACTTATAAAATAATTTAGAAAACAACACGAGTTTGACTTGTTTTTATCTCTATAATAAAATCAATAAAATAAATAGGTATGTGATATTTCCATGTTTTATAATTCAATATTATATAGTCTATTAAAACACTCTTTATTCTCTAAAATATCATTGAAATTATCTCATTTTTTTCACTTCTCACAATATTATGTCTGGTTTTAGGGAAGATATTGAATAGTTCTGAAAAATTGTGAGTCTAAATTATAGTATACTATTTTTTCATAAATTATACTCTATATTGTATTTTTCTCCAACTCTATCACAGTTCAATTTATCATTTTGTGGGGATGCCTAATAGGTATTCAATTCCATTCAAGTAAAAAAAAGCATGCATATTTTATATTATATGTATCTAATATATCCTAAACTATAACACATTTCCATTATATATTATAAAACATATATAGTAAATATAGGTTCTTGGGTTGTGGATAAGTTATAACATTTTACTACTGGCATATTTTCAACATCCAATAGATACACATATTTAAAATCCATGGGATTTTATTTTAATACAATATATGGAATGTTTTATAATGATAAAATTAAATAGTGTATTCTCAATTTCATATATAGGTTTTAATACACAATGATTCGCATATAAGATACCTCATGTTGAAATAAAAAATATTATTCATTAAGTAATTTTGGGGTAACCTCTTCCGCTAAAATCTAATTAGATCATTCATATTATTGGAGATTTTTATCTTTATGTAGTTATCAATCATAAAACGTTTATATAATGACTGGATTTTAAGAAATATACCTGGTCTTCCCTAGGATTTGCCAAATCATTTTGTAATTAGGGTTCCTCATGGTATCATGTATATAAAGTGGGCTATGTTTTCTTTAAAACATTATTTTTTTTATTTACATTTAAAAATTTATGATTTTCTAAGATGAATTGAATAAATTTTTACTAAAAAATATGGGTGAGTGATCTAGTTCTCTATCTTCCTCTGTATTGATCATGTATAAATCATCTTGGTAACTCATGTATTGAAATACAACAATCTCATCATCCAAAACTCATAATAGAAATGTGGTATATCTTTTTTCAAGATGTACCACCTCAGTTGTGGGATTAAACTTTCAAGAATACGAGGATCCAAAAAATAAACTATTGTTAACATTTATATAAGATCATAAATCATATATTGGATTAGGAAAAATGATGAAATATCTTGAAAGGGATATCAAATTCCCATGGATCTCGGCTTTCTGTTGGATATTGTAGTGAAATAAGGTCTCATAAACTTCAATTATAAGTAATCATTTCATTATTATGATTCATACTCTCTCAAGATAAAATTAATTTAAATAATTTAAAATAAATGGGGATTTTTTGACAGGATCTTTAAATGGATGTTTAGCATTTAATTTATATAATGTTTGAAAAATCAATAATTGATTTTATTCATGATCAATATTTGATGTTATATATAATTAAAATAAAAAACCTATAATACAAATGGATTTTTATGTAATAATTTCATTAACATTAATCCTTCACTATTTGAGAAAAAATTAATTTAAATAAATTTTAATACATAGGAATTTTTTTGAGACCCTCTACAAATTTTATGTTTGTCACCACTCTTTGGAATGTTACTAAAATCAGTAGTTGACGTTCTTCAAAATGAATTTTTTTGATCATATCCTGATTTATAGGAATGAAAATGGAATACCCATATTTCATTTCCAAATCCTTTAGAGGGTTGTCTCATTATTATTTATATACCTAGTCCCAAAATCCTATTTATTTATTTTTCTATCTTATTATGGATATTTTTGGATTTTTTTTCTATGAATTTATATATACTCTATATTCATTTTCATCATGTTTCTCTTTATTTTGTTAGTGATCATGTGTGTTTGTTGGTTGAAGTTATATTCGACTTATTGTGGTCATTATATTTACATTTACATTATAAAAACTCAAACACCACATGGTTCACATAGATGTAGGATGGTATTTCTATATATTACTATTCTATTTAAACAACATGACATCGTCTATACATTCATGTTTTATAGCCTTGCTTATATAGAATCCTCCACTATGAAATACAACACTGATACCCATGGTCTTTACTTTCCACTATCTGTGACACCATTTATCCACTAAAAAATACCATGGATAACATTGGGAGATCTTGTATCGAGCTTACTCCCCTTTTCTACCACCCAGGGAGACCTTGGATCATCAATGTAAATATTCCGAACCACCATATGCCCATTTTGAGGCATCATCTTTTCATGTTAAGGGCATATTATGTTAATGAAGAAGAGACCATATGTTTCAACAATAATGCACTACAACATCTCAACTGAACCTATTCAAGAACTTGTCGATGCCATGAATAAACCCACAAAACTGATGAAACCAGTTTTAAAGATTTTTCTTTGTGGACTTAATCAACTACATATGGGAAACACTCATAATAATCATAGTATATTTGAATGTGTTTTAAATAGAGATATGTATCCTCTTTTACAAAGATCAAACATATTTCAATTATCCAAAACTTCTATATATATAGAAAATTTATCCTACTACTAAGAAGGGGAGTTCTACTTGCCGAAGGATCCTCACCCTAGAGGTCGTCTATACCGCTCAATGTATATTTTTTCTTTTTTGGATTTTTTATTTCATTTTTAATTTTTATTCAATTAAAATTTAAATTTAATTTATATTTACTTAATATAATTAATATATATCTAAGTGTTCCATCACATTTATTTCTCTTCTTCTCTTCATTATATTATTATTTTAATTTTAACCTTTTTTTATTATTATATTTAATTATTTTTTTATTTAACTGTATTTTTGTCTATCTTTCTCTTCTATTATTTTAATATTATTATTATTGTAATATTATTCTTTTATTTAGTATCTATAGTATCTTATTACACAAAAAAATGTGGGGACAAATAAAGACTTATCTCAGGGTATGTATGTGGGTTTTCTACATCATTATGCACTTAAATTATTCTGTTTTATTATGTTTTTGAATAGATAGAGTGAAATGAATGGGTGTGCTCTTCTACCCTATGAAATTTAACTAAAAATATTTTCTATAATTTTTAAATTAATTTACCTCACTTATAATGGATACAATTTCTTTATATAATAGAGTTGAGCCATCCTTTGGTTGAAATGAATTACGACGGAGCCTAGTCTTGGAAAGTGTCACACTCTCAATTTAGTTGTATCCTAAACCATGGTTACCAGAGGAGTTGAAATTGAGATTGATAATGGAATTTTTTATTTTACCCCAATAAATAAAATAATATTATTTTGAGAGAGATATTTCATGATTAAACTATAAGACTTAATTTTAGCACCAACAAGAGAATGATAGAACCCCTAAACCAAACCATAAATGCAATGTTCTTTCTTTTCTAATGAAATTAATTTATTACATGTTAGATTATGAATTTTCATTATAATTTTAATTTAAACTCTATTACATTCATGGAATAAATAAAAAAACAAAAATAAGTATATTATGTGATTTAGATTATATAAGTGATAAAATAATAATTCTCTTCACATAATATGACCTTGGTCAGCTTCTATGCTACATTATACAATTAAAATTTATTCTTCCACACCCAGTGAAATGATTGAATTAAAATATATCCCCCCACACATAGTACATGGACTAATAGAAAAGTAATAATCCAAATAAAATAAAAGAAATATTCAAAATTAATATCCATGGGATTGTAGATTTTTTTAATAAGAAAAAAAATATATATTATTCATCTTCTAAAATAGTGTTTTAACTTATCCATTTAGACCATCAAATATATTTTCACTTAATTTATCCTCCCATGGAAACAATATACCTAACTAAAATAAATTTTCTCTCATCTCAAAAATTTCAATTTATAGTAAAGCTTTTCATAACCAAACCCATATTGGATTGACTATATGCATGGTAAATTATTATATCTATACTCGATGTATGTTAAATAAATATATTTATCAGGATAAATTTTTGGTAATTTTTTGTGGATTTCAGATAGTAGGATTTAGATTTAAAATATTCTAAGTCTAAATGATGATGGAATTGATCTTTTTGAAGAAAAATTTCATGTTTCCAATTCTCACTCAAGTATGGTATCCTCATCTATAACTATATTATCAAATAAACTCAAAAATAATATAAAACAATTCATAGATATTTCCCAAATTCTCCAATAATCCATATTTATCAAATCAAATTACTTAAAAAAAATTAGGATTTTGTAAATATCATGATCAGCAAAACTTTTTTTGACATTTAGAATCTCTCGAAAGGCACAACTTCTTTTGTGATGAAATTTCTAAATATGAGAAACATTCTATAGGATGATTTTTACGTTATTAAAATAATATATTAAAAAAATTTCCAACCAATATATCACTAAATTATGTATCATAACTTAATATATCTTCTACCCACTCGTAGTTCTAACAAAATAATGATATTTCACTTACAGATATGTTTGATAGGGATACTTTTCTTCTAATGTGGATAAAATAATAGGTTCTTCATGGATTCAAAGTTATATAATGATTAAATGAATAAGGTCATCCAAAATAAAAAAAATTATTATATTTATATTGGGGCTTTTAAACCAGTAAAATTCCTTAATAATTTAAAACTCAAGTACTTCAACCTTCTATTTATTTAATAATAAAAAAATCTATGGTTAATGAAATAATTTTATGATTATCTAAAGAAGGGATTAGAAATTAAATAATATAAATTTTTTTTCTACGGACTCTATAAAAATTGACTTCATTTTAAAAAATAGTTAAATTTTCATGGTGTTCAAAAAAATATATATATTTTCCTGAAAAATCCCACCAATTTTAATTTTAAAAAAAATTCATTTTCATCATTCATTTAAGCTCAGTTTCATTGAATATATTATTTTAAATATTGAAATGTGTATAAAAATTGTAAAATAATATAATTTAATCTCCCATGTTTCAAAAACAAAAAAAATTGAAAATGAGACACAAAAAACTATCAATTACACACATTTTTTGATAAAAAAATAAAAGGGATAAACAGAAAAACAACCCTCCCTTACAATTAAATGATATTGTTTCATTAATTAATTCAAATTGATTTATTCAATAATATAGATATAAGTTGAAATAACCAAATTTATTAATGTGTAATAGAAATAAACAACCTAGTGGGTATTCATTAAAAATTATATAAAATAAGTGTAATATCTATTGTTTGTTCTTTACCATTATTCATTATCCTCCATTTTTTTTCCGAATTTCAATTTATGTGACCAAAAAACTAGGAATTATTTTTTTACATTTTTTCCACTAGATTCCTTTTGAATACTCATCCCATTCTCAATAAATGAATCCTCCCATTCTATGCAATTTTTTAACACCTCATGGAAATTCCAACTTTAATAATAAATATTCTTCCGTAAAGACATGTTTAATGAATATGTATAAGAATTTTGACCATTTATTCAATATTACATGAACATTACTATATTCCAAGTTGTTTTTCAAACAATATAGATATTTTTTGTTGTTTTATTTTAATCTTAACCACACTCTTCTTAATGGGTTGTGGTGTCCTTGAGAAATTCTTCCCTTATCATGATGTGGGATATTGACCCTCAAAATTTTGGACCCATATAAACATGGTTTTTGTTTATACATATGTACCTTTAAATAAAATATGTCTATTTTGAAATTGATTTACTACATATTTAAACTATTTTATAGATTTTTTCTTCACATCATTTTTAGAGGATCGGCCACATACCTATGTGGTTGTATTGAAACGTTCTATACAATTGTTTAATTAAAGTTTTATAGTGAGACATATAAACTATGTATTAAGTAGTTATTCTTCTTTTCAACCTTTTAATATTCCTAAATATGTGATAATATTTTCATTTTCAGCCTCCTTGATTTTGTAATTATTTATCTCAATATCTGATCCAAGAAATCATACATTTTTTCCCAATAAACTATAAAAAATATTGATGTTAATATTTTAGAAACCATGAAATTATAATCACTATAAAATTTTTAAACTAACTATTTTTTTGTGGTAATTTGTTGATACAATGATCTTATATGGTTAATATTTTTTAAGAATACCTCATTATTTATATGTGTTTTTACCTTATTTATGGGATATTTAATTTAGAGAATGACTTCATGAAAAATGGGTAATGTATTAATGTTTTTTAAAATTCACCTAATTATCTGAATGTTCCATTGACAATCTTCTTTAATTTATGATGATGATGGTTTTTGTTATCTTCAAGAATAGACTCCCCAAATTTTGGGTGATTGTGATTAAATCCAATCTTATTCCATGATTAATATGTTGAATTCTATTAGGAAGAGTAGATATTCCATTTCTAAAATATTTTATTCCAAACCCACTTCTTGAGAAATGATGGATTTGATTTCAATATGGCCCACCACTCATTTGGGATTTAGTTTTCCAATCCACAGAGATATAAACTCATAGTGAAAAAATATTTTTATCGAATCACCTATATTACATAAATCATTAGTAAAATTCAATGAATAGATAGTAAAATGAATAGATAACATCCCTAGATCTTAAATTTTTTATTGTATCAGTGGTTGGATCATTGTTGAGAAAATATATTTTGAACTGATGCACTCATTTCCAAAAAATAATATTCTTTTGATATATATATTTTTGAGAAATAACACATATATTGAGATTTTTATGATGGCCTCCAACATTGGAACATTGTTTCTATATTTCTAAAAAGTCTCTAAATGTACATTTAAATTTGTATCCTCTTCAATCATCAATGAAAAAAATAAAGAATTATGGAATGCGTTATGATTGTTTTCCTTTTCTCACAATTTTAATTATAAGGGTGATTTTTCCCTTTTCATTATGAACCGTGGAATATTCTTCTCTAACTCCTCCTTATTTT
This sequence comes from Viscum album, assembly GCA_963277665.1. NCBI lineage: Eukaryota > Viridiplantae > Streptophyta > Magnoliopsida > Santalales > Viscaceae > Viscum > Viscum album. Next base: position 994,991,234 of record OY728126.1, read on the forward strand.
TTTTATTGGTGGATTATCCCAAAATTTTCAGAATTCCCATCATCATTCTCCCTCCATATATGTGGTCTTTTTCATGTTCACAGGTGGGTAATGGCGGTAATTCTCTTCCAATTATTGTTCTTATAACAATGATATTATTATTAAGTTTTAGGATTGTATGGGAAGATATTTATCTTATATTTTTTGTTAGTAATTCCAGAAGACATCCGAACATTTTATAAATTTCTTTTACATTGACCATATTTCTCTAAATGGAAGTGACGAAAAAATAGTTTTTGGCATTTCAATGATTTTTTGAATAGTTTATTTTGAATGTAAATTGAATAAATGAATAAAAATAGTAATTAAGAAATTTTTTTAAAAAAAATTTACAAAAAAATTGATTACAAACTATCATAGGATAGTATTGAAATTGTAAATGTTAGCTTTCCTATTACTATGCTATCCTAGTTAAAATTTTCTATTCTTATTCTTCTAATTCATTTAATGTTTCATTCCATGATATCTTCCTCTCAATCCCATGATCAAATGGTGTTGATGAGAGATAAAATTTCCATGATCACAGTTTATATTAATAACATTTCATATATGAGATGTTTGGATAATATATCCACAATTAATATAGGAAATACCCGATTGAGTAATTTTTTCCCAAACAATCAATAATATACACAATGTCTCCCACACGTACTAATAATCATCAATTACTTCTCCACTACACCCAGGTCTATTCCGTCATATATATTTCAAAACCTAGTTGAAGGAGATAATGGCCATTGGCCACAATAATATCAATAACATAATAAAAACCAAATAGGATCATACTTTATAATACAAATTGATATTAGAAATTTAAATCTACCTTATATAAGAGTGAAATATATTTTGTTCAATTGATAATAAGAAATCAAGAATTTAAAAATAGAAAATATTATCTTCACCAATCTATTATATTTTCCCCCTCTATGGTAAGGCAAACCATGAAGAATGGGGAAGAAGAATATATTACAAGACTAAGAATAAGAAAATAGAGAGAAAATAAAAACCTGATATTTCTCCCTCAGATTCTTTTTTATATTCATTTCCCCAGTTATTCCTACCATATTGATAAAACTCAATGATGTTCCACCTAATAAGTTGTTAAAAACATATATTTTGCTCAAACCTCAATATTTCAATGAATTTGGAATGGTATAACATTTGCTCTAACATAATAAATTAGCTATAATTTTTCAAGTTAAGGATTCCTTAAATCTTCAACCACATCAATACATACAATGGCCCCATTAATGAAAGAATATCTCTATAAAATTCATTGTAAAAATGAGGATTCTAATCCAAATTCAAATAAATATGAAATATTATCCATTAGATGTCATTATCATGACATATTATTCAATTACTATGGTAAAGTCCATTTTATCATCTAGAAAGATGTTCCAACTTGATTTATTTTATTGGGCCAATGGGTGTTTGAATTTTATATAGATCTACAAAGAGAAGTTGAATCCAAAAAACTAAGAAATATTAAAACAAATCACTCTAATTGGGTAAATATTATAAATGTTATTATCAAAATTCAATGGTAATTAAAATATGTTAAAATTCCATAATTATGGAATTTTTATATTTTCTCCATAAAAGACAACTAAAATTGAAAAATGATGTCAATAAAATCAAATTGATAGATTAATAGGGATCATATAATTTAAAAAAATATAATAAATGATGGTAATACTATCTCTATCTATATAGGTCAATTAATATATAACAAATTACTCTATGTAAGATAGTTTTTAGGATGGGGGGTTATAAGGTTGATATTAATTTTCATTAAATGATAGTGGTTACTAGTATTGGTAGTTTCTTTTCCAAATGCAGTTTATTCATGTTAATAAAAAATTTGTAGGGGATAATCCTTATTTAATTCATTTCTAAATCTATATTTTAATTAAAAAAATCTCTTTAAAGTCGAATTTTTAGAAATGTTTGATGGATTAATTTTGGTGCACAACTCCCCATTCCTTGTACTTAGACATAGTGATTTGTAAAATGGATATGAGATGAACATAAAACAATAAAATTTACTTATTTATTGTTTTAAACAATATTTATTCAAGAATTTCTTTCTATAAATACTATTTATCTCTTCATGTATATATTCAGGGAATGGGGATGTGTAAAAATTTCTTATCACATATATGCCTCGTTTTTTTAACTATTATGAACAAATATTGGTATTTTTATTATATATTCTCAATCCATCCATCGTATTATACATATTATTTTCCTTTGAGGGAATATCAAGTTGATACATCTTGAATTTCTCGATCATTGAATGAAAAAACCATATTAAAATAAGAATAGAAAGTGGTTATCCACTATAAATTAATGTTGGATTGAGCCCAAAGATTCTCCAACTACTCCCAGTACTCATAGTGGGTCTCTCGATAATATTTTTTGATGGAATACAACTCATATAAAAAGTTTCTACTCAAGGGAGTATGGAAATTGTTTTAAAGAAATATCTTATATAGTTCATCCCAATCATCGACTTCTCATATTTTGAGGCTTTAAACCCACTCTTTATATGCTGCTTCAAGAATAAAGATAAAATCTATTTACATTACTTGTTCCCCAAACACACATTGGGCCTTCAATATTGATGAAACAAATGTGTATTCATTTATGTGATTATTTTTGACCCCATATGCAGGACTATATAACATTTTTTGTATGACTGGACATGTTTTTTGTTTTTTGTAATTCTGTATTTAATGAAGGGTTATTTGGTTTATATGGTTAATAAATTAGTGTTCACATACGAATATTAGGGTTAGGTTTTGGTTGGATACCACTGTGTAATTAAAATTGTAATCATTTTAAGTCACTCTTTTTTGTATTATGAAAAACTACTCAACGATAGGATTCAAATTTAATCCACTCAAATTCATTACTATAGTAATTTTAAAATTTTAATATAAATTAAATTGTTTTTTATATATTTCATGATGAAAATTAATGAAAATTAATATTTTTCTACATTCTCTTTGTAAATAGACCCCTGTTTTTACACACATACAAAAAATGGGTTTTGAAAAAATAACTTATTTAATCATTTTATGTTATTTTATTATAAACAATTTGAAATATGTTGTGAAAACATCTAAAAAATCAGTTTTCACTTATGATAAATGGGGGGGGGGTTTAAAATTAACAAGTTTTATAGAAATGAAACATTAATAAATCTATGAGATTTAAATAAATATAATGATGAATTTGATTTATGATGTTTTGTGTTTCCATTTCTCATAGTCGTTTAAATTTTTTTATATGTCTTCATATCAGTTATAAAATGAATGATTCCTAAAATGGTTCATTAATCACCATTGAATCAATGTTAATGATGTCACTTGTGTAATTATGAATCTACATGGTCATACACATTTATATATTTGTGAAATGTATTAATGATCAAGAAACTAGAAACAATTACAAAATTTCATTGAAAATGCCCAATCTATTGTATGTGTTTCTAGGAAATCATGGGTAAATCAATATCTTCACTAAAATTCTATTAGTTTGTAGAAAATAAATACATAACATTTCTTGGTTAATTAAGAGAATTTTCACAATTTGGATGGATATTATTAAATTATAATCTAAGTATAAAAAATTAGACAAATTCAAAAACATAATCACAATTATATTAATCATAACAAACAACTACTAAGAAAAATCACCATGTTATAGAATTATTCATTATAGAGATAAGTTAAATATGACAACAGAAATCCTACCATTATATGACCACTTTATAATAATTCATATCTAAAAGGCTGGTATTAATGATGGGAGAAAACCAATATTGAATTACAGAATGGTAAGAATTATAAAAGAAAATAAGAAAATTAATAAACACCGGAACAGGTTCTGCACAAGTCCCCAAACAAAAATAATTCATCAATATTATGCCTCATCATACTTTTGAGGAGAATTATTATTCTTCCCCATTATCATTTTCAATCATTGATATATTTTCTACATTGAATTTTTAGAAATTTTCTTTCTTCTCATTTCATGAAATCAATACCAAATTCCTTCTTGATAATACATAACTTTCATTCCCTATTATTGACCAAAATGTATTAAATGTTATAATCCAAAAGTTATCATCCAATTGGTAGTATCCATTCTTAATTTTCTCTACAATCAACCATTTTCAATAGTACAACATTCTATAGGGGAAATCAATATGTTCCAAGAAAAAATATTATGTTGTTGATGCTCCATTCCGTCAGAGATTATAAATGACTGAAAAAGGGGAATACCTTAAGAACAAAGAGATTCATCCTTTGAAGAAACATAAAAAATTGACAAATGCATGAACAAGCTTGGATTTTTTTAAACATGGGTCGCACACGTTTTATCATGGTCTCACAATTATACAATCACCCCACATATGGGTCATGCAGGTGACTTGTGCGACCAACTTAATTTTTTACCAAGGTCTTCAATGGCATATAAATACCCCTTGTGGGCCCCCCATTTCAAGGACAACAAATTCAAAAATTCAAATTTAAGCCTTCGGTGCCCTAGTCTCTACTTTAAGTCTTCTGAACACTTCTATGGTAATTTCTTACCTAGAATGGAAGATCTAAAGAGGGGAAATAAGGCATAAGTTTTTAAATTTATCAACAATTGCGCGCCTAAATGTCCAACCCTTAAAGGAAATGGCCACATTTGCGCACTGCCTTATCCCATTAACAAAACATGTGCACCACCTTTTTGGAATCCTTTAGGGATAACAGTAAGGGCTTGAGCCATGTCTCTCCCAAGTATTACCCTATGGGTTAACCATCTCCCAATGTCACACAAGTACATGCGCGACCAGGACTTGTGCGCCCAAACAAGACTAGCACACCTACCTTTTTTGGATTCCCCTCTTACCTATTCACTTACTTTCTTCAAATAAACCTCTCCTCTTCGTGAATTAGACTTCAAAACCCACTTAAATGCAATTTATGTCATGGTTATTTTGTTGGCTTCCTTATATGAAAGTAATTCTGTGGAACATCTCTCAAAACATTCTGATTTATATAACATTATATCACCATGGTTATACGTTCCCTTCATTTAACCTCATCCCTTAAAGATGAGAGAATCATTGATCTAGGAATCCTACATATGAGTAAGACTTAATCATTAGTTAAACCCCACTTAATCTGGGCCTCCTCCTTAGTAGTAATCCCCAAATTAAGAATCTAAATCTCCAAAAAGCACAACTACCTTTATGGACCTTGTTAATAGGAATCCTCCTTAGGGGTAAGCCCCAAGTTCCCCCTAATTTGGGCCTCCTACTCAAGAGTAAGTCCCAATCATAATTTACTTCAACATTGAGCATCCTTCTTAGGATTAAGCCCCATGTTATACGTTCCCTTTAATTGGGATGCCTTCTCCTGAATAAGCCCCAACCATATAATTCCTTTGATTTGGTCCTCCTTCTCAGGAGTAAGCCCCAAGTTACAAGTCAAATTCTACTTAATTTGTGAATTATCCTTATGAGTAAGCCCCAAGTCCCCTTTAACTTTGGGCCTCCGTCTCGGGAATAAGCCCTATGTTACAACTATCCAAATATCTATAAAGCACAAATACCATTATGGAACTCGCTCCTGGACTTATTTTGTAAACTAAATCATAATCTTCAGTTACATGGTCTATCACACATACATAAGCCCCATATCATTCATTGTAACCACATCTTTCCTAATACAAATAATCATGTTTACTGATACCTCTCATTTCTCACATTGAGCATGACTCGTCTGAGATTAGAGTGTAAAAGTAACAATAAAACATCTCTTTCAAGCCATTAATCATATGTAAGCCCCACACTTTTTACTCGAACTACGTGGAATTTGATCTCTACCTTAAAATTAGAGTATGTAGGAAGCCTTTAAAAGGTTCAATCCCATCACCAATTAACTCTCATCTGTCCTATATGACGTAAAACTATATCTTAATTCCTGAACAATGTGGGTTATAATTCCTTTTGTAATAAGGTTATGTAGGTAGCCCATCTATAGGTACAATAACAACTCAAAAATAATCAATGTCCTTCTGAATGACAAAAAACATCAAATTCCCCACTGAGTGGCTTTAAAACCTGAATGGTCATCATAACGACCAAGATATTTCTATATTATGTATTAAAGGATACCATTTAATAAGAATATCCAATATATGCGGATGATTATCCATCGATGAATAACATCAAATACATATAAAAGAATCTATATATCTCATACATATCAGTCATTGATTTCCAAATCTAAAGGAATACTCATTTTCATGCATCGTAAATTAATAAGGATTCATTAACATACCTAAAATCTATAAGATAGTCCCAGATTATACAATAATTCAACCCAAATAGGTGTGATGAGTATGTCCTCCCATCCTCTCAACCAATGAAAATTGTAAAGCCTCATTAGTCCACAACTAATGAGAACCTACCTTTGGAAAGTATTTCCAAATGGATATAGAATCATTGGATGTTTCTGGTTATATTAATAAACCCATTAGAAACCGATTGAAAATGTTTGAACCTTAAACAAATGAGGTCATCCCCATTTCCAGGCTGAAACAAAAATGGTAAACCCAACGTGAATCCTTAACCAAGTTAAATGATGTTTTACTTGTTTGTTAGGCCCCTATTTAAGTCAATATGAGGGCCCACAAAGCAATCAATAACATATTTCCTCATACAAAAGATGTAGTGGCCAAACATTACATGATTATGTCTGTTATATCAAATATGCACTATTTTCCATGATCTCTCTGTGTTACAGAAATGGTTTCTCTAATGTTTACACCTTTGAATGCCAATGCTGCTACTCTTGCTAGATCCTAGTCCGCTCTGAGGACGATATCACCTACTCATCATCTTCAATGTTGGGTCTCAGATGAGTTGGTGAGGGAATACCGTAAAAACGGTACTATCCTGACTCTGGAGGCCACTCGACAAGCCCTCCAAGTTAAGAATTCACCCCGATTGTGCAGACAGCGACGACCAGTAATCAAGAAGCTGGCTGTCCTAACCACCATCTCCAATTGTTTCGGGTCGTTATCCCTAGAACGCAACAACTAGTCTTTCCATATTATAATGAGTTAAATGAAGAGGTCACTCAATGCTTTAATTCAATGGGATAAGAGTCTTTCCCAAGGCCCCCCATCAACTATCGCCGCCATACTCGTAAGGTAGTGCACCCTCAACATGATGACGGTATCACCCATAGGGTTTAGGCTTAGGTTCCTCAGACCCAATCATGCAAGATGAACTGCCATAGGTGAAATTAAGCCAACAAGGAGCAGGTTCTTACCTTGGACCCCTCCGAATATGTCCATCAACATAACCTGATGGTAGGAAATGAGCGGGCACACACAGTTGTCCATTCTAATTCCGCTGTCCAGCAGACTCGTCTGGCAGCAACCCACCAATACCATCAAGCAATTACAATGAAGTACTATAGACAGGCACAGACACCTATTTATAATTCATCATCTAGTTAGCAGGCTTGTCTAAATGTATCCAAAATTGCCCACCAACCAAATGTGGTGACCACCTACAAACAAGAACACACACCTGTTGACCATCAACAATTATGTCAGTAGTCTCGTCTGCCAGTATTGGAAGGAAATCAACAACCATTCTTAAGGAAGAATACACAGCATGAAAATAATCCTGCCATTATTAATCAAGCCTGCCAACAGTCTCGTTTGGTAGCACCTGTAGAAGTCAGTCTAAAATCTCCGATTACAAATTTGTAGAAGACTCAACACTCTGCCACTATGGATAAGTACTGTCAAAATTAATTGACATGAAAATGAGGACATGATCTCGCATATACAACTACTCCAGACACGGAATGGATGTATATTCCCATTCCAGAAGCTGAAGTCACCAAGCACATTTTGACAATGCTGAAAGTGCAAAAGCAAATCCCTGCCCATATTCTAGATGCATGTCAGAATATTATAATAACATCAGCAACATCACATGTAAAGAATCATAAATATATCCCTATCATTGGAGTGACTCATCAACATGTTACACCAGTGCATATACACACCTCTGTTCTAGTCCAGGAGGGTCATGGAAAATAATCCCTCATGTCATAGGGACGATCAAGTCAGGCACATACACTCGATTTGAATGGAGATAATCAACCTAACCTGACTACTTGTCCTGAGCAAGAACATACACTTACCAATAATAATGAATTTTTTCAACAATTTGTTTCCGATGTGAATAAGAAGGAGTCTAAGAAAATTACCCATCCAACACAGTCGCGAAATCAAGATCCAATCTGCAACAAGGCCTTGCTCGATGCTGGTGTTCTTGAAGCCCTCAGACAATGATCTGTTATAGCTCAATATTCTACTCTCTCATTTCCCATTAGAGGGAACAATGATCCCAAAAGAATTCATCAGATACTTTCTCATGAAGGATTTCTTTATGACAATTTGGTTGATCTCAAAGTATCATCTTTAGATGAGAGCCACGATAACCCTCTGTGTGGCCAGAAGGCCATGGAGTATGAGGTTTCATCCTTTGCTGTAACCCACCATGGTGTTCCTCCCCATGATGATTAATTTAACTATGAAAGTCCTCTCAACAATAGTAATTCACATTTACTGGAAAATTCTTCAAAGGAAAATACAGTAACGAGAAATCCCTCATTTCTAGAGGTACATCCAAATGTGAATCCAGTCATGTCTGATTCCTTACCACTAGAATGTTAAATACTTTCTCAATCAGAAGATATCCCAGTGTGTAGGTCATTCTCTAAACCACCCCTGGGTCATTCTTCCTCTAATTTGGTAGAAGAACCTTCATCGAATGACAAAGAGAAAGTGCTAAATATGTGAAAATAGCTGGCGAATGTTGATGTACCAGTCATGTTTTCGCCTTTGGCTGACTCTCAATATGATATTCCAGAGATGTCGACGGAAGATTGTATTCACAATATTCGTCTCAACATGTGGAAAACTCATTTTCACCTAATGGACAAAATATTATCTTATGATGAATATGAAAATCATGTTAAGATAATAGAAGGGTTACAACGCCAAATTGACTTGGCATCTCTCTCAGTTTCCCGACATCTAAAGGTTGAAAAGCAGCAAAGATCCCTTCATCATTCATGCGTTGGGGCACTAAAAATATTTCACCTGTTAATTGAAATTCCCCATCTGGTAATCTTATTAGGGGATGGGGTGTTCATGGAGAACTACATTTCACTGTACTATCCAGCCAATAAATCCTGCCAAAAGTGGTCTCATGCAATGTTTTTTCCATGGCCGGACCTAGTAAATTAGTTTTTTGTGTAATAAAAGTATTGCTCTAGAACATGCCTCAACCTGGTCATCCCAAAGTCAGGAATACAAAGAACAAGCTGTTGAATTACTCTTGAATCATGCAAATGAGAATATCAAACATGATTCATATTTAGATCAGGCACATCATCATGTGACAGAAGTGTCAGAAATTATCCAATGGTCACTTGAGCTAGGTGATTTGAGTGGATATAGGTTAATTCATCCATCTAATTTTTGAACTATAGTCCACAAAATCCGGAGAGATTTTACGAAATTATCAATTGTAGCAGCTCAAGAGCCACCTCAGCTTTCCGGACTAGGAACTCTATTAGCTCAACCCTCAGGATCAACTAATAGGTTTCGAGGAGTTGATCAGGAATAGCAAGAAAAACCCTAGTCCACCAGACTGGGTACTTTTTCAAATCCTCAATCACTTACTTAGCAAAATTCAGTCTTCTCTCGATTAGGGAAGTAGGCACAAGAGGGATTTAGAGCCGAATTATCAGGAGATTCCCTCCAAATTACAGTTCATCAAGATGTTCCTGAGGGATCAAATCAACAAAAGGAAATGTCTCATAATGGAAATGGAAGGAGACAGTATCGCAAAAATGCCGATAGAAACGATGCAATGCATTATGCATCGATAAATGTCATCAATGCCATTGTCAATAATCTCCCTTAACTTGAGGATCAATCAGAGGAATCAATGGAAGAAGTTCATATTCAATAAGTGGTACACACTGAAACAACTATGGATGGTGTGCATACCTGGAATCAAAGGCTTAACCAGAATCTAGGTATTCCATCAAATAACCAACTCCCCCTCTCCTAAAGGCATCCAATAAGGGGAATGGAAAAAAGTCATGTTACATTCCACCCTACCTCTAGAGAAGTCCAATTACTCTCATTAGATAATGGTTCGCACAAAAAGAGGCGGAAATGACGATGTTAAAGAGGTTAAATTCAAAACTAATTCAAGGTAGTCTTCCTACTAAGTGTGCTGGAGTCAGTCAGTCAAGGGAAATTGTTGCCCTTATTGATATAGATCAACAATATCCTCCTTTATAGGTACAACCTCATAGGTCTAATCCTATGGGTCATTCACAAAAACAATCGTTAATACTACCATCAATGGCAGTCCCAGTCAGTACACCCATTCAAACCCCATTTATTCCATCTACACAGGTCCAAGCTCAACCATATGTTTCTCAAAAATTAATAACTACCATAGAGTCATTAACATCTCAGTTACAAGCTATCCAAGGAAAGTGTGCACCATTTCAAATGGTGAAGAGAGCTTACCCTGAATGGGTTGATGCGATTCGTCCCTCATCAAAATTTTCAAGTACCACATTCCAAATTTTTAATGGTTCGGGAGATCCAAAACCACACATAACACATTTTTATTCTCATTGGGATCCCATGATGGGAACTCCTCAACAGAAAGAAGTTGTTATGCTCATGTGTTTTGTACATTCATTACAGGGACTTGCTTTTGTCTGGTATACAAGCTTGCAATCCCAGTAAATTACAGTGTGGGAGGATCTCCACTAAAAAATCCTTCTTCAAATAAGCTATATGTTTCCAAAGGCAATAGTTTTTTATATTTAAATTTGTTCGAAAAGGGAGAAATAAAGAGTTTTATATTTATTTTCTTGCTGGAAGGGATTTACATATTCTTTAAGTTTAACACTCCCTTAAGAAGAATTGTTACCAATCTGTGTAGAAACAATGTGTGATGAGTTAAGAAAATTGTTGATCCATGTGAAATACACAAGGGGGTTTCAAGACCTTACTTCAATATCTCTAGAGATTCAATATTCTCTTATGAAGACTAAGGCTAAAACTTGTGTAATTACACCAGTTCCAGGAAGGAGAATGGGGAAAGAAGAGGCTGCTATAGTTACGCTTGAACAAGCACATGTACCTGCTTCATCTTCAAAACCTTCATCATATGGAAGGGCCCCACCTTATAAGAATCAACAATAATGGACGCCTCATCAAGAGAATCAAAGAGATAAATGGCGTAAATAGATTGATGATTTGAAGAACATAGTTTATACTTTCCAGAATGAGAAAGTTCCATTCAACATCATCTCAGTTCTGGAAAATAATATGGTTCAGTTTCCAAGGCCCAAAAGGCCATACACGGAAGGAGATGAAGACATTCCCACTTATTTCCCATTTCATCAGATGTTGGGGAATCCCATTTTGGATTGTTTTGCCTTCAATGACCGCTTACAAAAGATGGTGGACTCTAGATAGGTAAAACTGAAAGGCTCTTCACCCCTGGTGGCATGTGTTACTACTACTTATCCAGAGGAAGAAGGCGAGTGGCATGAAGTCAAAAGAAACATTTCACAGAAATACAATGATTGGATGGTCAGGAAAATGATCAACCGAACTCATTCCATTTATTGAATGAAATTCATGAAACCAATTGTGTCTTCTTCTATAAATGCCACAACAAATCCCCCTTCATTAGATATAAAATCCTCAAATAGGTGGCATAATTCGAAGAAAGAAGAACAGTCAGAAGAAGACGAGTTCATGTCAAAGCCTAAATTGTCCTTGACTCTGGAAGATTTTATGGCTTCTACTTCGAAAGCACAGGAACCACCCCACCAAACGACACAACCTGAATTGGCTATTCAGGATGAAGATTCATCAGATAAAGGGTTGATCTTTGGTTCTGTTAATATTATTTATTTAACGGATCCATATGCCAATACAAATTTTGATCGTGATGAGCCTGAGTTACATGTATCAAACAGAGGAATTAGAGGGAGTTCCAGAGGTCTAGGGTATAGAGGAAGATGTGGATATTTCAGAAGCCACTATTTCAATCCTACCCCTGCTAGTACTATATATACAGCAGAAACATGTGGTAGAGCCCTTCAACAGGCTCAACAAGAACAAGAATGTTCTTCCACACATGGCAGATTTAGTCATGGAAAAGTTATTTTGGAAGATCGGTTCGATGTTACACCTTCCTCTCAGAAAATAAGTAGACCTAGTCAGTAAAATTTGTCAATGCCAGGAGTATTACAAACTCCTACCCCGAGACAAGATGATTCTACTTCCAAAGCATCAACTTCTAAGGCACCTGTGAAACCACATGTTCTTGTTGGGAAATGCATACCTTTGGACAAAAACTATACTGTCTTGAAACATTTGGCCCAAGTATTGGAAAAGTTATCAATTCTTGATTCCTTGAATTTATCGAAGGATATTCTGGAGGCACTCATTGAGGCTTTATTAAGTCCTCAGGAATTCAAAACTGAAATTGATGTGGATGAATTTTACCATGTAGAGAATTGTTATGTATAACTCCATGTAGTGATATCTTTTATAGATGAAGATGAAGACGATGTTGTGAATGGACATAATAGTTTCTTGTTTTTATCTAGCAAGTTCAATGATGTAGACATCCGACGAGCTTTCATTGATAATGGCTCAGGAGTCATCCTCATTCCTATTCGTAAACTTCGTCGATTAGGCCTCACCGAATCTGAATTATATCCTTCTACTTTGATGTTGCAAGGATATGATAAAAATGATGAAGAACATATGGGAATGATTACACTCACAACTCAGTTTGGAGACCTTGTATCCAATTCAAATTTCATGGTTGTTTGTAATGACACAGCCATCAACATTTGTATTGGATGACATTGGCAACATCAACATGCGACTATACCTTCATCGTACCATCAATGTCTCAAATATTGTTTCAATTTTCAAATTGGGACATTGTATGTTGATAAAACCCCATTCAAAACATGTGAATCTCAATACATTGAGGTAGAATTTTATCACATGGAGGGAAAGGAGGTATCCATGGTAAAGGAGGTTACCCAAATTAATTCTCCATATGGTTTGGAAAAGATTACAATAAACCCTTTCAAACATGTGAGTACAGATTATGTGTTTCTATCAGTAAAATTGACGGTATTGGCCCAAATCCAAATACTCTTATGGAAACTTCCATAATGTCAATTATGGCAACCAAGCCAGATAACATGTTAGAAATTGTTAATTCATCAAAAAATGATGAAATATCAAATGGAGATGTCTTCATTTCATCTGCTGAAATACAACAATTCTATTCTTCATCAACTAGGCCAAAAGAAGTTGTAGTAATGTTAGATGTGAGAAATGATGTCGATTCTCGATCTTTCATCTCCACTTTATTACCCAAGGAAGACCCTTCATCATCAATAGGGTCAGAATTGGTAGTCTCTTCTTCGATATGTTAAAATTTTAACTTCTCTCCTGATTATCGAAATTCTGCTTTAGCATTTACTATGAAAGTAAAAATAGATGATATTAAACAAGTTGAAGAAGAAGAGGAAGATCTCATAGATGCTCCTCTAGCATTTGAAGAGGGCATCTCTACCACTGAGCATGAACTCAGAGAAATAAATCTGGTTACAAAAGAAGATCCATTCCCCACTTTTATTAGTGTGGCCATGAATCTTGAAGAGAAATAAATGTATATTTCTATTCTAAATAAAAATCATGATGTATTTTCTTGGAAATATATAGTAATGCCAGGTCCTGATCCGAATGTTGCCACTCATCATTTGGGTTTTTCAGAAGAACGTCGAGGATTCATGCAAGCAGCAAGAAGAACACAACAAACTTATGCCTCCAAAATTAAAGCAGAAGTGGATAAGTTTGTCAAAGATAACTTCATCAGAAAAGTTCAATATCCCAAATGGCTAGCAAATATTGTCCCTGTGAAAAAGAAGAATGGAAAAATTATAGTTTTAATTGATTTAAAATATCTTAATTGGCTTTTTCCCAAGGATTATTTCCTAGTTCCGATCACAAAACTCTTAATTTATGCAATAGATGGATACAAAGCTCTATCCATCATGGATGGAAATTCAGGGTATAATCAAATCTGAATGTCCCTAGAGGATGAGGATTCTACAGCTTTCAAAGCCCCTTAGGGTGTGTTTTCCTATCGGGTAATGCCCTTTGTCTTGAATAATGCAGGTGCAACGTATCAACATTACATGCACCATATCTTCAAACCCTTTTTAGGGGAATTTGTTGAATGTTATGTGGATTATTTTGTGGTAAAATCTAGACAAAATTCCAATCACTTGGCTGATTTGTAAATCATATTCCACAAAATTCGACAACACAATTTGAAGATGAACCCCTTGAAATGTGCTTTCAGGGATACCTCAGGAAAATATATTGGATTTGTTGTATGCAAATGTGGTAACGTAGTTGATCATGAGAAGAAAAAATCAATCCATGGTATGTCACCTCTTCGAATTCTAGAAGAATCAAGAGGACATCATGGACACTTGGCCTATATTTGGAATTTCATTGCCAATTTGGCAGGAAAGTGTTTACCCTTCACCAAATTAATGAATAAGGGAGTCACATATCAATGGACCGAAGATTGTCAATAGGAATTTGATACCCTCAAGAAATATCTCTTGAGTCCACTGGTATTAATGCCACCTGTTTAAGGAATACCACTTATCCTCTATGTCACAGCCTTAGAGTGACTATTGGGTGCCTTCCATGCCCAAAATAATTCTGCTGGGAATGAAAAAAACCGTTACTATCTCAGTCGGACTATGCTTGAGGAAAAACCTCTATATTCAAGTATTTAAAAGTGTTTCCTAGCATTAATCATTGTAGTTAAAAAATTGAGACACAATATGCAACATCATGAGTTCCAATTGGTATCTCATAAGAATGCCCTCAAATTTATCCTTAGTCTTCCAATGCTTACAGGACTTCTGGGAAGGTGGGCAGTTATTTTGTAGCAGTTTGATATCCAGTACATGTCTCAAAATGAAATAAAGGGCCATTATCTGGCTGATTTCCTTTCTTAGCATCCATCGATAGAAGATACATCTTCAAACACAGAACTTTCTGATGAGGAAGTGTTCTCTATTCAAGATAATCTTCAAACATGGGAAATGTACTTTGACGGTGCTTCTAGAAGTCCAACAAGGAAGAAAATGGAAGATCCTAAATTCAACAAAGTTGGGTTAGGAATTGTGCTCATTTCCCCAGAAAATGTCATGCTACCATATTCCTTCTTATTGTTGGGAGGTGGTACAAATAATGAAGCAGAATATCAAGCTCTCATCACATGCTTGGAATTGGCGGTTCAGGCACGGGTGAATCACTTATAGGTGAAAGGTGATTCAGATTACGTAATTAAAATATTCAATGGAGATTATGCCATCAGAAAAGAAGATTTAATCCATTATTTTTATTATGTTAGAGAGTTCATGGAGGAATTTCCCTCATAACTGACATTTTCTTATGTCGCGCGATCACAAAATTCCCAAGCTGATGCACTGGTTAACGTATCCACAGCTCTGGAAGAACCAAATCGGGATGAAACAATCATCAGTGTTGCCCACTGTTGTACAGTTTCATCTAATGTTAAAATCAAAATAGAGGAAATTAATGAAATCAGTCCCATTCCTAAACCATATTGTCATACTACAAGATGGAGGACACATATCAGTACATACCTTCAAAATAGAACACTCCCACCTGAGAGATCCATGAAATATCAAGTACGATGACGTGTGGTAAATTTTACTCTTTATGATAGCCCAGATCACCTAGAGAAAATTCTCTGCAAAATATGTTTTCATGGAATTATCTTCAGATGCATTGATGGTGAAGAGACAATGGATGTCATGAAAGAAGTACATGCAGGACTCTATGGTGCCCACCAGTATAGACATAGACTGTCTGATCATGTTCGAAGGCTTGGATACTTTTGGCCTTCAATGATACAATATTGTTTTTATTTCACTATGAAGTGTCATTCATGCCAATTATATGCCAATTTCAATCATCAACCCCAAGAGTTTCTTTATACTGCTAAATACTCATGGCCATTTTCCATGTGGGGAATGGATGTAGTACAACATTATCCTTAGGCTACATCCATGCAGTTTTAGTATATTCTTACTGCTAGCGACTTCTTTTCCAAATGGGAAGAGGAAATACCTCTCAAAGAAGTTAGTTATACAAGCATTATTAGCTTCATTAAGTCTGACATCATTACCAGATTTGGGGTCCCACATACCATTTTGATGTACAATGGCACCAAATTATGTTCATTTGAGGTGAGAAATTTGTATCAAGAATTCAATATCAAATCCAACCATTCATCTCGGTATCATGTAGTGGCCAATGGCCAAATATATGCCTTGAATAAGACTCTTTCAAACATAATGCAAAAGATGGTGGATAAAGATAAGAATTCATGGCCTAATAAACGTTTTCATGATTTATGGGCATATTGGACCACCACCTGCACTGCTACGCGGTTAACACAATATTAATTGGTATATGGAACGAAAGCAGTCTTCCCCATTGAGGTTCAAGTACCCTAGCTCAGAGAATCCATTTGTGATCAGTCATCAATAGATGAACAATCTCAAAAGTTATTGGACGAATTGGAACGATTAGATGAAAAAATATTATGCACTCTTCACTGCTTAAAAGTCTATAAAAATAGAATAAAATGAGCTTTCAATAAAAGAGTTCTTCTTTGGTCATTCATTCAACGAGAATTGGTATTGGTTCTGAGGACTCCAATGATACAGGGAAATTAGCCTCAAAAGCTTAATCCAAAGTTGGAAGGACCTTATTAAATACATAAGGTCTACTCAAATAGAGCTTATTCTTTAATCTCAATGGATGGGGAACTCGTTACAACTCCCACCAATGATAAATTCTTGAAAAATTATATTGTGTAACACAAATACTATATGTCATAGCTATATAACTCTAAACTGTACAACACCCTTTTTTCCAACATTACGTTAAATTGTACATGTTCGTCCAGCATGATGTTAAACTGTGCATGCATCCTACATGATGTTAAACTGTGAAATTGTCCCCATGTTCATCCTATATGACGTAAAACTAAAACAGTTCCTTATACGTCCTACATGATGTTAAACTGTATTTTTTCCCTACTACACGACACTAAACTGTGCAGCACTGGTCCATGCATATGACCTTAAACTATTTTATTCCTCATTGCAAGACATTAAACTGCACGATTCCCATTGTCCTCATGGATGTAAATTAAACTACATAGACCCTCATTTGTCCAAAATGCCGTTAAACTTTACATTTTCGTCAAACATGATGTTAAACTGTTCGTCTGAGCTGTAACACGTTAAACTACTGAGCACCCCATGTCTATGACACAAGTCATTTAAACTGTGAAATTGTCCCTTATACGTCCTACATGAAATTTAATTGTGCATCCTTACAGTTGTTGCTACCTCTTGTTTCTCACACCGATAATGGCTCACATGAGCCTAGATTAAACTTCAACCATAACATATTCTCTGGACTATTAACCATGTGTATGTCCCAACACCATCATTGGGTTGTCCTCAAGAACAACTCGTTCAACAATCCATCTTCAATTAAACTACGTGGAATTTGATCCTTGTTTTCTAGGCTCGGTACATAGGCAACCTCCTGAGGTTAAGCCCAAAAGAAATATATTCACATTGGTTCACCCTCGTCCCACATTATGTTAAACTGCCTATGATTCTTTTGTCCCTGCTACATGACACTAAATTGTGCAGCACCATTGTACTCACTATATGATGTTAAATTATACAGTCCCCCATTGTCCCTCACCTGAGAGGGAACTATCATTGATATTCATCTTCAATCATGTCATATTTTAAAGACTACATGTATAAATGGTAATTCCTGAACCTTTAATCCTGGGTCAAACCATCATTGCACTAAAGTACCATTTCACACTTCACTTGTAACAACAAAATCTGTACAAATGGTATTTCAATAACTATGTGCGTCTTGATTCCCATCCTTATGGGGTACATAGGAAAATTCGATAATCTCTCGAATCTAACCCCATATCTTTGGGACTAACCCCAAATTCCACTTTTAGTCCCTTGGATGAAAATTCCTTCATTCAAATCAAGTTTTACAAAAACACAATGTGTATTCCTCATTATGGTATGCGCTCTATGACACTAAACTAAGATCTCTTACACTCTCATCCCACATGACGGTAAACTACATTTCAAGAACAATGTATGGATTGATTCTCATCCTTATAGGATACGTAGTGAGGTCCGTCACCTCAACTCAGGACCAAGTCACAACATGATTATGGTTAGCATTGGTCTATGTATCTTCTACATGAATGGGAAAATTCACATTTTTATGTATCATACTCCTAAACTTAAATATTTCTAGATCTCCAAAACCCTTTTTGTGACTTTTGGTCACAAAATGTCTGATACTTGGGAATTCTTTTGCCTAACTATGCAGTGCATGCCCTTAAGAGGCCTTGCATAAATGGTCTACATAACAGACCTGTTAGCCATTGGATGCAATTATTTGACTATACAACCAATACCCTTAGGTGACCCTGCATTATTCGACCCCCTAGCAGGATTTTCTAATAGTGGTAACTTCATTCTTCGGAGAAAAACATCTTTTGTCTTTATTGGTCTTAACTACAATGTGTAGGGATCCTCAAAAAATACCCATCCTTACCTTATTTTTCCCATAATAATTTTCATGATCTGAAAATATTCAAGTCTATAGTTTAAATTTCCCTTCCCTACGTTTGGATCAGACCTTTGTAGGAGTGACATTCATCAATTTCATTGAAAATATTAACTGGGAATATCCTCTCCATATCCATGTACATCTCTCCATACAAAAAACACTATGATTGATAAAAATTGAATCTATATAAACATTCACTGGAGTTTAAGCAGTTGAAAAGTAATATTTCTGAGAGTTCATTTTCCCGACTATGCATCACATGCCCCTAGGTGGCCTTGCATAAGTAGTCTACATATCAGACCTGTCAGCCAAAATATGCTATTATTTGACTATGCAGCCAATGACCTAAAGTGGCCCTGCATAATTCAACCCCCTAATGGGTTTGTCAAATAGAGGTAACTTCACTCTTAAGAAATACTTCCTCTAATGTCTTTTAGCTCTTTTTTCATATCATTCCATAGATTCAAAATTTCTTTAGTCGTAGTTCACATATTTTCCCCCATATTTGAATGTGGTAATATGTTTCTAGAAAAAATATCAAGGAATTGAGTTAATTTTTTATTATTCCGGTCAAAGCTATTCGAACTTAAACATTATCCTTTTTATGTCTAACATGTATGACATTAAGCTTCCAATAAAAGATAGGGGAACTCTGAACAAAATCCAAGTCCCAGCTCACAAAACATACAATTTATATGATTTAGGTAATATTGAGCAATTAAAAGATGTAATGTTTGTAGGGTTATTTTTATAATCCTTGAAAAAATCAAACTATGCTTACTAGGCCCATTGGCTTATGAAAATTTAATTAAAACAAGTAGCAAAAGAATGAATGTGTTTTTCATTGATGCACAAGAATTAGAAGGACATCCACAGATTAGAGACTGTTCTCTTTTTCAATAATTACAAAAGGCTTTCAACATAACTCTTCATTTGATTTATGGAATTCCGAGATTCATCAACAACCACCTGGAGTTCATTCATTTAACCGAATACAATAAGAGATGCAATGATACCATCTCTTCTTGTAACAATTGTAAAATAATGTTGTTGAGTGCGGTTTTTTGAAAATTTTCTGCTCATCAAATAGTGACTCTATTTCTGTCCGAGAGACTTTGAATATGGATACAAGGATTTGAGAATGAAGAATTGGAAGGAAAGAACCATTTGAAGAGAGTAATATTTTTAGATATTGTTCTAATGTCATGACAGTCTTCTCTCCACCAACCGGTAGCGGAAAACATATCAGAACATGGGTTTTCTATTTTCATATCTGGAATGATATGGCATGGAGAATTTTTTTGAAAGTTCACACCATTTTTGTTGCTCTTCATGCACAGTATAACTGAAATAGAGAGATAACAGTGCGACTACATTTCAAGCATATAGTTCTATGGCTCTAGAACGTTAACTTCTTGTAGATGACCATGCCCATATACAGGTAGATAAATGCTCTCTGTGAAACTAAGATGACACTTCTTCAAGTACTTGGCCAAATATGGAAGAGTGATGTTGTAGATATTATAATATTCATGGCCAAAGATGTTCATCATGTCATCAATCCACTCGCTAGCTAGCTCATTAGCCATTCAATTCTTCTTGAATCAATTGAATTTTCACAAAGGTCGAATAATTAACTTTTCTTAAGTTGATTTTTCATAAAATTTGTGACGAAATTTGAAAAAAATGGATATGTCATTAAGGGTCATATGTACCATGTCAGCGTGAAAGTCTAATTTGGTCGTGCAAGTATGGGCGCATAGGTATCACCACGCAAGTCTAAATATCTCTACAGATTCATGACACAATTTAGAATAACCAAAAAAACCGCGGACAGCAGCACCTGCGCGATGAGAGAAACTTGCACGACGATAGTAAGAAGTGCTTGAAAACTGAGTTCTTTGTGTAAAGTGGTGTCACATATTTATATGCGAGGCTCTCCCCTGTGTGCTGAACCTTGCATGGCTCGCACCTGCGTGCCGCTACCTGCGCGCTCAAGACCTGCGCGCCCAAAATCCTTGATTTTTTCTCCTTTAACTCAGAGTCAAATTCTCTTTCCTTTTTCAGATACTACTATGAGGGGGGACTTTTTTTGTTGTTCCTTTCCATCACAGAGTCTGAACGACTGAAAAAGGGGACTAACTTAGGCACAAAGAGATTCATCCTTTGAAGAAAAATAAAAAATTTACAAAGGCATGAATGATGATTTGTTTAAACATGAGTCGCGCAAGTTTTACATGGTCGTGCAAGTATACTTGCACGCCATTTATTGGTCTCATAGGTGACTTGAGCGCCCTACTTAATTTTCACCCAAGGACATCAACAGCCTATAAATACCCCTTGTAGGCCCCCCATTTCAAGGATGAAAAATTCCAAAAGTCGGATTTAAGCTCTTAACGCCCTAGCCTCTACATGAAGTCTTCCGAACACTTCTAAGGTAATTTCATACCTATAATGGAAGATTTAAAGAGGGGAAACAATGTCTAATTGTTGTAATTTATCAACAATTGCACGCCTAAAGGTCCAACCCTTAAGGGAAGTGGCCGCACATGCGTTCCGCCTTATCCCTTCAACAAAACTTGTGTGCCACCCTTTTGGAATTCATTAGGGTTAATACAAAGAGATTGAGCGAAATCTCTCCCAAGAATTACCCTATGGTTTAACCGTCGCCCAAGTACACCCATGTCGTGCATGTACTTGCGTGACCAAGATTTGCGCGCCCAAACAAGACGTGCATGCCTACCACTTTTTGGGTGCCCCTCGGACCTATTCACTACTTTTCTTCAAATCCACCTCTCCTCTTCATTACTTATCCTTCAAAACCCTCTTCAATTCCATTTATGGAATGGTTATTTTGTGGGATTCCTTATCTAAAATGATTTCTGTGGTACATCTCTCAAAACCATGTGATTTATATAACATTATATCACTTTGGTTAGATATTCCCTTCATTTAACCTCATATGTTAAAGATGAGATAATCTTTGATCTGGGAATCCTCCCTAGGAGTTAGCCCCAATCATATGATAAATCTCCCATAATCTGGGCATCCTTCTTAGGAGTAAGCCCCAAATTAAGAATCTAAATCTCCATAAAGCAAAACTAGCTTTATGGATCTAATTTATAGGAAAACTCCTTACGAGTACGCCCCATGTTCCCCATAATTTTGGCCTCCTTCTCAAGAGTAAGTCCCAATCATAATTTCTGTCAACATTTGTCCTCCTTCACAGGATTAAGCCCCAGGTTATAAGTTCCCTTTAATTGGGCCTCCTCCTCCGGAATAAGCCCCAACCATATAATTCTTTTGATTTGGGCCTCATTCTCACGAGTAAGCACCAAATTACAAGTAAAACTCCTTTTAAATTTGGGAATCATCATTAGGAGTAAGCCCAAAGTCCCCTTAAATTTTGGGCCTCCATCTCAGGAATAATTCCCATGTTACAAGTATTCAAATCTCCATAAATCACAAATACCTTTATGGACCATTCACTTATACTTCTTTTATAAAATATGTCATAATCTTCTATTTCTTGGGATGCCGCACATACATAATCCCCATATCATTCCATGTAACCAAATATTTCACGATACAAATAATTAGGTTTTCTGATACGTTTTGTTTCTCACACCAAGATTGAATCACGCGAGCTTAGAGTGTAAAAGTAACCATGACACACCTTTTTCGGGCTGTTAATCATACGTAATCCCCACACTTTTTACTCTAACTATGTGGAATTTGATCTGTGCCTTAAAAGTATAGTATATAGGTAGCCATTATAAGGTTCAATGCCATCACCCATTAACTCTCATTCATCCCATATGACGTTAAAATATATCTTAATTCCAGAACTACGTGGGTTCAGATTCCTTTTCTAATAAGGATATGTAGGTAGCCAATCGACGAGTACGATCCCAAATCTAAAATAATCAATGTCCTTATGAATGACAATAAACTTCATGTCCTCCACTGAGTGGCTTTAAAACCAGTATGATAATCATAATGACTCGGATATTTATATATAATGTATTGGAGGATACCATTGACTAAGAATATCCAATACATACGGATGATTCTCCATTAATGAAGAATCTGAAATACATATAAAAGGTTCTATAAATCTCATACATATCAATCATTGATTTCCAAAACTAAGGGAATACTCATTTTCATGCATGGTAAATTAATAAGGATTCACGAACATAACATAAATCTATAAGAGAGTCCTGGAGTAGAAAATAATTCCCCCCAAAAGGGTGTGATGAGTCTGACCTCACATACTCTCGAACAATACAAATTCTTAAGCCTCATCAGTCTACAACTAATGAGCACCTACCATTGGAAGGTAGGTCTGAATGGATATAGAATCATTGGATGTTTCCGGTTCTACGAATAAACCCGTTAGAAACCGATGAGAAAAGTTTGAACCTAAAAAAAATGAGGTCATCCCCATTTCCAGGCCGAAACATATGTGTATGGTAATTATTTTCCCTATATATAAAATTCCATTCATCTGAACAAAATATCATTATATTAGATGAAATATCCAACACACAACCAAATTTATTATGTATCGGATAATTATCATCTGTGTAGATGAGATGTCCATTGCATAGTGAAATTATTCTGTGTACAAGTCATATGTTTTATTCAAGGTGAACTAATCATATTTCAAATTCATCTAATAGAAAATATCATATGGTGTATAAAAAAATCATCTAACATTGGAAAATTGGTTATATGCATGATAATTCATCTACACAACAGACAAATTTTCCCGTGATGGCGCTACATGATAAATTCCTTATCCATTTTTCTGAATCCAACACATTACATCCTCAACTCCATTTAATAATTATTAAACTTATTGAAATAATGTCTATGTCATATTTGTCAAATAGAATTTATACAATACAATGATTTATTTTCTATTTTGTCATGCTCTATTTGTGGAAGAGAAATATAAATAATCCTTCATAATTTTCCACATCTATTGAATGGAATATAGAAACAAATCATATATAGGTAGTGAATGAGAAATTTTTGATGTAAAATGACTCATGTATATCAAGATAAGTCATAAACCAGTAAAAATTGTGCATGAAAAAAAATTAAATAACTCATACCTCCTCATGTATTTTCTAGTTTGTATAAATCATGACTACAATTCATGAAAAATATCATCGAGTCCATGAATTATGAATTATTCTAATAAAAAAAAGAAATACTCATAATTCATGCTTTTTAAATTTATTAATTAAACTCAAAAGTATTCTTAAAATTATTTAATGTGATATTTATTCAACAGTGTGAAAAATGGTTGGATTATAATCATTGTAACGTAGGAAATATTATTTCAGAGTTTTTTGCCTTCATAGGATATCATCCAAACCCACAAAGACTAATCTCAACCAACAACCATTTTAATATAATATATAACTAATCATAATAAAAACCACATTTATTAAAATCATAAATACATTAGATTATGAAATGAATTTCTAAACATGTGATATCTATTGAACTAAAATATATTTAATGGGTTGTAAACCATCTGTAATATCCTGTTCAACCATTTACACATAAAATCTCAAATCCTCATATCAAATAATCAATTAATTTTACTAAAACTAATTTTAATTATTAAATAGCTCAAAATTATTACATAACTACATAAATGAAAAAAAAATTTATTGATCATTTTGAGATTCCCTTAGAAAATAAAAACAAAATCCCCATAATATTGGGATTCTATTTGAACCAACTTCAAACCCTAAAATATGTCCTATAAAACAGTGGCTAACAAGAAGAAGAAAAATTTACGAGGAAAAAAATGAAACAACTAATTAATCATTAATCAAATTAATTTCAATCGAAATAGATCACAAATTTTGAAAATTAAATAATCAATAAAATATGATTCTTCCCTCCCCTCAATCATCCATCCTAAAAATAATAATTTGCAAAGGGAATTCCAGTTCGGAAATACCCAAAGAAAAGTTTTCCCTTAGTTTCATAAAAAACTTCAAATGTACTCAACAAAGATATGACCCATTTCGATCACAACATTGTTCTAACATAAAAACCAGGGTTATTTTAGAACAAATTATATTCATTTATAATTATTATTCATTACTTATATTTTTTATAGTAATATTCATTATATGAATTTTAGCCAATTGTTTAGTCAAATAAAATAAATATTTTTTAATAATGAAAATCGAGTTTTATGATAATATGGTTTTATTTTAAAGAATTATTTCAAACGTATGCAATTTTAATATGGACAAAAGGATGTTATTTTTTAATTCATTTTGTAATAAGTATCATAGGTTTAATTTTTTATAATTTTCTAAAACGATTTATATTTTAATAAAAACATAGGGTCTTGTTTTTTATTGAAAACTATTTTTCATTTTAAATAGTTATAGACAAATTTTATTTCTATTTTATTAATATTTTTTCAATAAATAGAACATAAATTATAATAATTTAATATTCATTATAATTTTATTTTTTATAAGAATGGTTTTAATACATAGAACGGATCTTTTGGGAAAATAGCTTGCCATCATATTTTTTATGTGTAAATTTAAATTATATTATTCTACTATTATAAACTAAATTCGATAATTGGATTAAATTATTGTAAAAATAATAATTGATTTAATTTAATATGGTAAACATAATGTTTCATCAGTATGAATAATTAAAACATTAAAAACCTGTTGACACAGTTATGGTTTAAAGAAGTTTATTAGGGGTTAAACAAAATAGAGAAGGGTTAATATTACATAAATTAATATATTTATATAGTTGGGTAATGATTGTTCCCAAAATTAATCATTAAGAATATTACTAATATATTTTAAAATATATTATTTTAAATTTTGGGTCCCAAGAATGAGTTTTGTGAATATAAGTTATATCTTATTGATGTTATAAACTATATTTGGATCTTTGTACTTATTTTCATGGATTGAAGAATGAAAATGGTTTTGGATTAATAAAAATCCAAAAAAATCCATTATTTATTATTTAACACAAAAAATCAGTTAGAATAGTTTATTTTATGATTTTAATATAAAATATGTTTTTTCTTAAATCGAGTGTTTTCCTAAAAACTGTTTTTTCATGGGTTTTTTATTATTATATTAAAATAAATTTATTCAAAAGTTAGTAACAAACCCATATAAAATTTATTTACAATTTCAAATATTCATGTAAAATATATATTATTACATAATTTTGTTCTTATAATTTTGTTATCATGTTAAAAAAAATATGTTATCACATTCAAGGAAAAAATGAGGTTAAACTAGTTTAACTAGGATATAAGGTTTAAAATGTTTGAAAATTTATAAAAATGAGATTTTTTAATTTTATATAAGATTTTTGACATCATATATTCACATTTTGTGTTTCTTTTTCCACATCACATCATTATGATATATATATATATTTATATATGTACTTTGTTTTATCTTTTTAAAAATCCATGTATCACATTATCTTTCACATAAAATAGAGAACCTAATGTCCTTTATTCGTCACACCTCGCTCTCCATGGGAACTAGCATAAGATCAAATCCCACCAGGCTCAAACACTATTTGTATAATGAATAGGGAAATTAAAATCCATTTCTTAGTTGGGGAATGTGGTGCGAACTTGGGCTGGTAGACACCCCCTTTAGGAGTCGGTGGTAGCAACACATGTTTTCCCCATGGGGTATTAGCTGAGTGGTGGTTGTTGATTGCACCCATCGCTCTCCATGAGAACTGGCACATGATCGAGTCCCATCAGGTTCGAATACTGTTCATATTATGAATAGGGCGATTCAAAGGATTTATATATATGGAGAACGTGGCACACACTTGGGCTGGTGGGGGCCCCCCTCTGGGAGTTAGTGTTTGCAACATTCATTTGCACATGAGTGTCATTCTAGTTGGTGTGGTTTTATTAAGTGCATCCACAATACCCACGTCCAAATCTAAGTAGAGGAATATTTTTAGGGTTCTATAGCAGCACTTTAGCTGTCACTGTAATTGTCACTTTAGCAGAGTTGTACACTGTTCAGATACTGTAGCAGAACTGTACATTGTTCAGGTACTGTAGTAGAACTGTACACTATGCAGTACTGTAGCAGACATTGTAGCAGGTACTATTTGGTACTTTAAAAGATGGAACTATTCACCTTGGGCCATTGGGTTGGGCTTGGAGTCCTTAAGGCTATCGGGCCACCCAAGCCTTCGGGTTAGTAGGGCTTTCGGGCCACCTTCAAGGCCATTGGTCCACCTCATGGCCTTCGGGCCACATGCATTTGCTTCATACACACTACAAAAAAGTAGCAGCCCCGGAAGAGGATTCAGAGCAGGTGAACTCACTAGAGCAGAGCCAAATGGATTTGTTAGAATGAGAGGTTATGGCTATTCCGTCGGGACCAGCCTATGCTTTCATGGGATGCCTAGCCAGATGGCACTGCGAAGGTGGAGAGATACTACCATGATACATATGCTGGGGAGGGGCTGTTCCTTGTAGATACTATTGTTGAATTCCCTAAGACCTTCGGGTCATGTAATCGTCTAAACCTATGTTCCATGTGATATCTAAACTTACATGCCTTGTAAGGGTCCCCCTCATCCCTTTAATGGAGGGTTATCAAAAAATCAATAAAAATGTAGGCCTTCGGGCCATTCGGGTTGGGTTCTCTATCTCATAAAATAGACAACCAAATACCTTCAATTAACCCCTAAAACCGTATTATAATCCATTTATAGATCAACAAGATATCCTAGGGTGGATTTAGGTATAATATAAAAGAGGTTGTATAGATAATTATTATATTTTTAATCTCGATGACTTTTTTATTTCTTCTTATCAGTACATCAAATATTATAAAAGCATGATGAAATAAAAATATAAGTATCATCCTTAAAATGTGATTTTATTATTTTATTTTAATCACCTATATTAATCTCCAATTCTATGAAATGGGATATGAAACCACAGTTTCTGTGTATGGTGGACTGCTACCTAGAGAATTGATGTGCTTTGTTTTCCATCACCACCTCCCATGGATGGTTTTAATAACACATTTAATGTATATATATAATATTAATTATATTATTAAATTATTTAAAGAAAACATTTTATTAATTTTCTTACCATTCCATCCATTTAAAAATGATACATTTTACCGGGTGTACGTGTGGATTACAACCTCCACAAAGTGATGTGATTCATTTTACATCACTGAATCACATCGATTGTATATTTATATATTTGTACATAAAGATATTATAAGATAATTATTACAAAATAATATTTTTGAATTATAAAATTATACTAAACATCTTTCCATCATTCTCCTTTAAAAATTAAAAAAGTACATTGGTATACGTATGTGATACTGCTTCAATGGTTGTAAAAATATTTAGATTCCATAAAATTTAATCAAGATTTTATTAAACATATAATTAATGTATAAAAATGATAACTTATTTATGAATATTATTATATATATTAAATAAAATTGTCCTTTTAACAATATATAAATTTCATTTTTGAACATATGAGGAAAATATCTTGATAAATTATAATGTGAAATTAATTGATTATATAATTTAGTATAACATTGTAGTACATAAAATAAAATAAATACTAAAATTTAAAAAAATTATGATGATTGTAAGTAATTAAGATTGTTTTATTATTTAGGATGATAAAATAATTCACTATATGAGTCACACTTGAGGTAATAGACACATTACCTTAAATACCTCATTTTTAATCAGTCCTTGTTTTATTTTCTAAACCATTATCTTCCATGTCAATATTAAAAAAAAATATGGATGTATTTATATAAAAATAACTAAACTATTAAGTATATTTTATTTCAATTATTTAATTTCTATAAAAGATATTCAAATGTAATAATTTTATGTAATTTGTATGGAACATTTCAACAAAAAGTTGAATATAATGTTTTATTTCAAAATATACAATGTTAATAGTTATTTCTATAGTGATAATAATTCTTATTATATTTCAACATATATAAAATATTTTTTTCTTCTTAAAAATTGTTGGGAAAAAATCCCTCAAGGTATCATTGAAGTATTTTTGGGTTGATTGTGTTTGTTGACAAAGCAGGTTTTCATGGATATTTATCGAGTTCCCATGAAGTTGTTGACAAATCCTTGTTGAAAAAGAACGATGAAAAAGGAAAGGATGATCTGGAGGCGGAACAAAAGAGCATTACAAGGTGGCGCCGTTTCCCAGTGTTTTCCAAAATTTTGGGGTCCAAAATTTGGAATTTGGTGAGCATCGTGAAAAGTGGATTTCCATGAAGAGAATAATTTAATATGGAAAAGGCATGCATTTCGCAAAGATGGGATGCATGGATTGGATTTCGTGAAGGCCAGAAAAATGGAGGCGGTGATGCTTCGCAATTACGTCAAAGCTTCAGGAACGGCAGAGTTGAATCGCATCACAACGGTGAAGGGCTTTGCGAGGGAGCTTCGCGGCGAAGGCGCGAAGGTATGTTGACGGTGATTCTTCGTGATTACGTCAAGATTCGCGAACGGCAGCGGTTGAAGCGCATCGCGGCGGAGAAGGGCTTCGCGAGGGAGCTTCGCGGCGAAGGCGCGACGGTATGTTGACGGTGATTCTTCGCGACTACGTCAAGCTTCACGAACGGCAATGTGCCGTGGTGCTTCACGATTTGGTCAGAGTTCCGGCGGAAACTTTGGAGCTTCAGGATTTGCAATGACATGGAGTTGACTTCGCGTGGATAGTTTGAGGGTCGGTGGAATCGCCTATAAATAGAGGCTGACCCCCTCGAGAGAAGTAGAGAGAATTTTCAGAGAAAATCCATTGCTCTCCGTTCGTAGAGGTGTATCGCGAAGGTAGTGTGCTTCGCGAAAGGGGAGCTTCACGGCGGCTATTCTAGCTCTACGAAAGGCGTGCGCCCCGCGTTGGCTCAGCGAGCTTCGCGGAGAGGCAGGAGCTCCGCGACGGCCTAATCATTACGAAGGTCTGTGCATCGCGAGAGTGTTTCGCGATAGAGCTTCGCGAAAAAAGCAGGAGCTTCGCGAAGGCTTGTTTGAGCTTCGCGAAATTGGGAGCCTAGCGAAGTAGGTTTCTTCGCGAAGGTGTTTCCAAAGTGGTTTGCCCTGTGGATAGTGGCAAAGGGGTATTCATCTATGGGTGAGAGTTGAACTTCAACAGAGCATCTACATACAGAGAAAGATGCATTCCTTAATGGAACTGAAGAGACCTACAAGTCAATAAACTGTGAGGGAATCCCTTCACAGAGCAGTGAGCTTAGGAAGTGGAAAAAGGTGATCCTCTCAATTGGCAGTGAGCCAGAGAGAGAGAAACAGGGAGTGACCCTTGGGAAAGCAGTGAGCTGACCCTAAACCTTGTAAAGGCAGTGAGCCTGGGCATAGAAGTGATCTAGCCCGAACATTGTAATCCTCATCTAGTGAAGATTAGTGAAATTTGGTACAACCGGAATCCTGTCGGCATATGCTCCTTGGACGTAGCCCAGTGAGGGTGAACCAAGTAAAAATCTCTGTGTCTGCCTGTATAATTTGTCTGCATTGCATTTAAAGCATCATCATCAGATAACGGAGAAAGTAAGTGATCATAACATACACACTAGTTAAAACAAAGTGACCCTTGTAACAAAGAGCTCAAGATCCAGCGGGGCAGGAAGAACTTTGAAAAAGAATATCCATACCCTGACTCACCCCCCCTATCAGGGTATATAGGCCCCTATTGGTCCTGACAATTGGTATCAGAGCAGTAGGTTTCTTTTATTAGATTTTTTTGCATCGACTTGGTGTAGTCATTCTATGTGGTTTAAGATACTGTTTTCTCGTATCACAATCTTCCATGGGAAAAGGAAAAGCATCAAATAAGAATCTGAAGTCAAGTAATTTCCCTCAGTGTGGAAGTGTTTTCGGAAAAAGTGTGATTCAACTAAAAGAATCAAACAGCTTACTGAAGGAAGGTCTAGATGACTCTGATAGGGAAAATATTGATTCACTCAATCATGATGTTGGAATGAGTGAAGTACATGAGCATCAGAGTGGTACTGAAACAAAAGAATAAATTGAAGGAAGAATAGATATGCAAGCTGAGTTAGAGGATGATCTTGAGGAGATAGATGTTTGGAGAGCTAAAACAAAGAAATCTAAAAAAATTGTTCACAATGCCAAACTCTATATGCAGCAGCAGGAAGAAGAGAAGTCTAAGTTGATGGAAGAAATTGAGAAACTCAATTTATCAACACGAGAGTACTCAGAATTAGTTAGTGAGTATAGGCATAAGATTGAAGAATAGAAAATGGAGATCGATGTCTTGAATAGAAAAGTGAAAGATCAAGTCAAGTGCATCGAAGAACCTAATATTCCAAGTTATTTTGGAAACACCGATGAAATTAAGTCTAAAGACATTCGGATCCATGCACTGGAAATTGAGGTCAAAAAGCTAAGAGGCTTAAATCAAAGGCTCATTGATGTGGCAACTGACCTAAATGAGAAGAATTATTCTCAGGGTGAGGAACTGAAAAATCTGGATAAAATTAAAGGAAAACAAAAGGCTGGTGATTATGAAGAGAGTCAAAAGTTAGATGAAGTTCAGAATCTGAAAGCCATAAATGTTGATCTTACTGCACAGCTATCTGAGCTAGCTCAGAAGAATCAAAGACTACAACAAGACAATGCATGTTGTTCTGATTCTGTTGCTCAAGAAAAATTGAAAGTAAAGGAGCATAGTGACATAGTGGATAAGCTGACACGTGAGTTGGAAGATGAGATGAGTAGAGGGAAGCTTCTCAAGGGAGAACTTAATGTCCAACTTTAATCAAGGGATATGAAGATTCAAATGTATGATGAAGAGCTAGAATTAGTAAAGACGAAATTGGATAAATCCAATACTGAAGGAATGCTAAAAATGAAGGATGCCTTACACTTTCTATTTGATCATCCGTCGACAAGTGATGATAAAATGAAGAACATATATGGTATTTATGAAGAGAAACAACAGAATATCATCTCAGCTCAAAGACTAGCATGTTTTGGAAAAGCTGGTATTGGGTTTGATAAATCACCTCCCATGCATGATAAGAATAGAGCTGTGAATAATTCCAGAAATGGAGATAATCATGTAGGCACTGGAGATAGGCCTAAAAGGATAGCTACAAGAAGAAGTGATGATATGTTCTATTTCTGTGGGATTCATGGCCACACATCAAGATTTTGTTCAGAGATTCTGGAATACATTTCTGGCTGTGAAAATAGAATCTGTAAAAACTCTGAGAATAAGAAGAAGCATCATGAGAAATCCGAGAGAATATTCTCTCAGAGGAAATCACATATTAGATGCTATTACTGTGGAAGAATGGGACACACCATGAGTATGTGTCAGGAAGCTCAGGAGCACAATGTCAGAAGAAGAACTCAAGATGCATCAATATATCGAAAGAGAAATGATGAAATGAGGTATGCCTTTGATGTAAAATGTTATATATGTCATGATTATGGGAATTTGGCAAGACACTGTAGCAAGAAGAAAGCAGGAAAGGAAAAGGAACTCAAAAAGAGATTCTCAACTCTAGGTGTGCATGATAAGGAATTATGCACTGGAAGAAAAAGTGAAAATCTCTCGTGGAGAGAATGTGAACAAGCCAGAAAGATTAAGGGGAGATCTACTACAATTGTGAGTAAGAAGAATGCACATTTAGTAGAGGACTCACCACCACTGAAAGAGAGTGTGGTGACTCAAACATCTGATAAAAGAAAGATAAACAAAGATTACATTGAAAAATTTGCATGTCGTGTTCCTCAGCGAGAAGTGGAGGAAAGAGAACAATCCATGCAATGGCGAAACAGGAGAGGGAAGATGGAATGAAAAGAGATTCCTACTCAGAGAAAGAATCAAGGGAAGTGGAATTTTGGTGGAACATCAAAGACGGAGATGTGCACTCTTGGATTTAAACCCCAAATGGTGAGAAAGGACAGGCCTACAGAACGTTCATATCAGAAAAAGACTCAGCATGTGGGTAATGAATGCTTAGTCATATGGCCAGAGCAGTTGAAGTTGGCCAGGCAGCTGGAGGAAGCTCCAAAGGAATGTGATGCGCTCCACGAAAGAATCAAAGGGTTGACCCATCAGGATCAATCACTATCTTCGTCTTGAGGATTCAAGAAACGACCCCTCTCCCTATGTATATAAATGCTATTAACTGGTGGTTAATATGTTTCAGGTTTTATGGAGATACGATCCAAGGGGAAGTGGCATCTAATGATGCAAAGTGGATAAGTGATATGCTCTAGAGTTTCAATTGATTCAAATCAGGTACTATAGTTGAAGAAGAAAGGGAGCAACAGAGCACAATAGGAAGTGATTGTGTAATTAACTTTATCTCTTGTTTCATACACTGAGTTTCAACTTAGTAGGCTTAGATATTTTGTTAATCGATCAAATCTGAGTGGAAGATGAGAACAAATAATGCAGGAGGAAGAGACGTGTTATGGGTCTAAACTGTTGGGCCTAACAACTGGAAGAGTTGCATAACATAGGGGGATCATTCTATATCCTAATCAGATGCATGATCTCAATATGATATGAAGGATGAATGTTTATGCTCATGAAGAATGATTGGTGGAAAAGCAGCAACACACAGGTTTTCATGATTATCTATTTTGTTCTAACAATGTGGCATCAGCTGACTGCTTTCAGGATACCAAAAAGCTGCGAGAGAAAATCAAAGGTGTGTCAACAAAAATATGAGAGAATATGTTCAATGAAATGACGTCATTGAACAATGACACAGAGATAAGTAGCTGAAATAAATGAAGCCACTGAAAAATGAGTCAATGAACAGTTTCCTGGAAAAAGTGTTGAGAAATAAATCAACACAGAGGGAGAAGAAGTGGCTGATGCTGATTTAGAAGAAGAGACTGATGATGAATAAGAAAGTGTCAAGTATGTGTCTACAAGGAAGCCAAAGATTTGAGCTGAAACTGATAGATAGAATATCATTAGTGATCATTGAGCTCCAGTTCAGTCAAGAAGAATGAAATCACTGCAGGAGACATCATTACAATCACAAGTTAAGCCTAAATGCTTTGCTGATGTGGCTGAAGATGAAAATTGGGTTCAGTATATGAATGAAGAGCTTGATCAGATTAAGAAAAACAAGACATGGGAGATTGTTTCGAGGCCAGCAGACAAGAATGTCATCGGGACTTAATGGGTTTATCATAATAAGATGAATGAATATGGCACCGTGATTCAGAACAAAGCACGAATGGTGTGGAAATCATACTCCCATAAAGAGGGTACTGATGTTGATGCGACATTTGCACCATTTGCAAGGCTGGAGACAATCAGATTATTCCTAGCCATTGCAGTGCAAAGAAAGTACCAAGTGTTCCAGATGGATGTGAAATCCGCATTCATGAATGGTGTTATGGAAGAGGAAGTGTATATTGAGCAGCCAAATGGTTTTCCCATTCATGAGGATGAGAATAAATTTTGCAGGCTGAAGAAGGAGTTATTGGGCTATACTGATGCAGACTCGGCCAGTTCAGTGGATGATAGGAAATCAACGTCAGGTGGTGCTTTCTATCTTGGTGGATTGTGTATTTATTGGCTAAGAAAGCAGCAAGATTGCATTTCATTGATCACCACATAAGCTGAGTATATTGCGGCCACTCAAGCATACACACAATTATTGTGGATGAAGCAGCAGATTGAAGATATGTGAGTTGAAGTGAAGTCTCCCATCGGAATCCAGTGCGACAACTCAAGTGTTAAAAATATTAGCAAAAATCCCATCCATCATTCATGGACAATGCACATTGATATTAAGTATCATTTTATCAAGGAGAAGGTTGAGCAGGGAATCGTGAAGTTGGAGTACGTGCCCACAGAGCTACAGGTTGCAGACATTCTGACAAGGGTCTTACCCAAGGAAGCTTTTGAAAGACATCGACTGGCTCTGGAAGTTCAGTCGACTCCTCGGACATGAAAAAGGGTGGATGTGGAATCCCCCCCCCCTCCCCGAGGTATGGTGTGTTTTTCCCTAATGTGCTGATTTGTGTTCTCTACACTATTACAGACTACAAAGGAGTGACCTTTGGTTTCGTTGACAAAGGGGGAGAAAAGTGTTTGTTAAAGGGGGAGAAAATAGTGATTGGGAGAAAGTGTGGCTGTTTGAGAAATCATGACAGATACAGGGAGAAGCTGACAGGTGGAGCAGCCAGATAGGGGTAGTAATGAGAAAGGGGGAGATTTTCAAATCTGATGATGCTAGAAGTGATCGATCAAAGCATAGATATCACGACAGCTGAGGATCGTGATAAAAGCGGAACAGTGGTGTTGGAAAGGTGAGAGATGGTTTCCAGCTATCATGAATTGGTATCAGTGTGTTCAACAATTGGAATCAATTTAAGAATTGGTATCAGGTTGGAATCGACAATTGGGGTCTTACATGAAGTTATTCATTAATGAACTTTTCATACTACTCTTGTTTCTCACGCCGAGCATTGCTCATGTGGGCTTAGAGTACGTGTTAAGTGATTCCTTGAACGCTATCATAATTGCAAGAGGCGAATGGTGGTTGTGGATGGAAGAAGACTCAGTGAGGTATCAAAGTGCAGAAAATCATTCTGAGCAGAGTTTTGAAGAGTTGTCAACAAACCCAAAGGGGGAGATTGTTGGGCAAAAATACCTCAAGGTAAAATTGAATTATTTTTGGGTTGATTGTGATTGTTGACAAAGCAGGTTTTCATGGATATTTGTCGACTTCCCAAGAAGTTGTTTGAAAAATCCTTGTTGACAAAGAACGATGACAAAGGAAAGGATGATCTGGAGGCGGAACAAAAGAGCAGTACGAGGTGGCGCCGTTTCCCAGTGTTTGCCAAAATTTTGGGGTCCAAAATTTGGAATTTTATGAGCATCGCGAAAAGTGGATTTCATGAAGAGCATAATTTAATATGGCAAAGGCATGCATTTCGCGAAGATTGGATGCATGGATTGGATTTTTTGAAGGCCATAAAAATGGAGGCGGTGATGCTTCACGATTACGTCAAAGCATTGCGAACGACAGAGTTGAAGCGCATCGCGGCGGTGAAGGGCTTTGCGAGGGAGCTTCGCGGCGAAGGTGCGAAGGTATGTTGACGGTGATTCTTCGTGATTACGTGAAGCTTCGTGAATGGTAGAGGCTGAAGCGCATCGCGGCGGAGAAGGGCTTCGCAAGGGAGCTTCACGTCGAAGGCGTGAAGGTAAGTTGACGATGATTCTTCGCGACTACGTCAAGCTTCGCGAACAGCAAAGTGCCGTGGTGCTTCACGATTTGGTCAGAATTCCGGCGGAAACTTTGGAGCTTCGCGATTTGAAATGACGTGGCGTTGACTTCGCGCGGAAAGTTCGTGGGTCAGTGGAATCGCCAATAAATAGAGGCTGACCCCCTCAAGAGAAGTAGAGAGAATTTTCAGAGAAAATCAATTGCTCTTAGTTCGCCGAGGTGGTTCGCGAAGGCAGTGTGCTTCGCGAAAGGGGAGGTTCATGGAAGCTATTCTAGCTCCGCGAAAGGCGTGTTCCCCGCATTGAATCAGCGATATTCGCGGAGAGGCAGGAGCTCCATGACGGCCTAAGAATTTCGAAGGTCTGTGCATCGTGAGAGTGTTTGGCGATAGAGCTTCGCGAAAAGGCAGGAGCTTCACGAAGGCTTGTTTGAGCTTCACGAAATTGGGAGCCTAGCGAAGTAGGGTGATTCGCGAATGTGTTTCCAAAGTGGTTTGCCCAGTGGATAGTGGCAAATGGGTATTCATCTATGGGTGAATGTTGAACTTCAACAGAGCATCTACATACAGAGAAAGATGCATTCCTTAATGTAAATGAAGAGACCTACAAGTCTATAAATTGTGAGTGAATCCATTCACAGAGCAGTGAGCTTAGGAAGAGGAAAAAGGTGATCCTCTTCACTAGCAGTGAGCCAGAGAGAGAGAAACAGGGAGTGACCCTTGGGAAAGCAGTGAGCTGACCCTAAAACTTGTAAAGGCAGTGAGCCTGGGAATAGAAGTGATCTAGCCCGAGCATTGTAATCCACATATAGTGAAGATTAGTGGAATTTGGTACGACGAGCAACCTGTCGGCGTATGCTCCTTGGACGTAGCCCAGTGAGGGTGAACCAAGTAAAAATCTCTACGTCTGCCTGCTAATTTGCCTGTATTGCATTTAAAGAATCATCATCAGATAAAGGAGAATGCAAGTGAGCATAACATACACACAAGTGAAAACAAAGTGACCCTTGTAACAAAGAGGTCAAGATCCAGCGGGGCAGGAAGAACTTTGAAAAAGAATATCCAAACCCTGAATTTATATAATGTTTTATTTCAAAATATGAAATGTTAATAGTTTTTTCTTTAGTGATAATAATTCTTATTATATTTCAACATATATAAAATATATTTTTTCTTAAAAATAAAACATATTCCCTTTGTTCAGTAAATTTAAAAAATGTTATATAAAATCAAATGGATATTCTGATACCATAAAATGGTTTTCTTATGGGTTAAAGGAATATTTTTCTATGATTATGAAGAGGGAAATGAATTAAGGAATGTTTTATGAATATGTTATGGTTATTTAGAATTTATTTTGATGACATGTGTATTTATTATAAACCATATATGGGTGGTTACATTATAAATTATGAATAGGTGACCCCAAAGTAGCTCTCCAATACATTGGATAATGGGATGTAGAAAACTATTTTTGTTTCTCATGAGAGATTTTTATAATTTATTGCCTATGTTATTCAATTGGTTATATTGATAATATGAGTGATATAAAAATGATGTCACATTTTACATAAAATATTTTTCTATTTTTCTAATTGGTTTTCTTAGAACCCATAAGATTTCAATAGGTAAGATAATGAACAAAAATTTAAAAGGTATGTTTATGTTATTATTTAAGCGTGGAATATATAACATTGTGAAAACATTTCATATGTTTTTCAGTAATTCCATGTAAAATTTATGGGTTTTATTTTCAATTACATATTTCTTATTATTTTATTAAAAAAACATTCGAATGTGATGTTGATATTTTTTTTGAAAATGTTTATATTGAGAGATAAAGTTTGTTTTAATAATAAATTTTTTAATGAGTGTTGATGGACTAATGGTTTTTTTTACATTAATATAACCACTACTAAGATTTATGGTCTCAACCATAATTTTTAATATTTTTTCATATGGATTTAACGATAAATATGGATAAGGGTGATGTCAATATAAGAATTTTATGATATTACATGAATAGAAAAAATGTTATATATTAAATGATTTATATTATGGGGAAACAAAATAATGTATGGTTGTTCTTAATATTTCATGTATTATTTATTTTTTAGGTGTAATTATTTCATTATCTAACAATATATATATTAAAGATCCTTAAAAGTAAACAGAGTAGATTCTTTTTTAAACTCAATATTGGGTTATTTATATGGATACTTCATTAGAATTTGTACCACAAGAATTTTTTACATTATTTTAGATGTTTTGATATTGTATATAAATTCCCCTATGTGAAATTTTAATGGTTATCATGATATATCATTTTATGACTATCTTGTTTCATTATCGAATGATATGTCTGTCTATAATGTTAATAAGTAGAAAAAACAAAGAAGTTGAAGTAGGATGGTACCAAAAGGATAGTATCATTCTAAATCAGTAACCTAGAAAGGTTATAAATAGAAATTTATAGTTTGTTTATATGGTTTATTTGTTGAAGCAAGCTACAAATGGTGGTGGAATACATCATATAGAGAAACTAGATATACCAAAGTGGGAAATTTAATTGGCAGATAATTTTATAAGAATGCTCTCTATATTATTTAGTGGATATTATTTACAGTGGTTTTTTGAAGGATGTAATAATTCATTAAAAATATATTTCAAGTTCAGTGTTGTTTGGACCACCAATGTTTAGCACATATTATTTACCATTTTAAAGGTGAATTCGATCGATGGTGTTTAATGGTTAAAGCATATTATAGAAATAAAACTGATTGAAACCATAAAATGGGACCCTTTTAATAAAATATTCCTCAATATATTTTTTGAAGGTCTCTTGAAATAACATGCAGAATAAAATTTTTTAATTGAGGAAAAGGTATGATCATTCTGTTGCAGTGTAGGAAGAAAAAACCACCAAATTTGAATGGTATGGGTTAAATTCTATCTGGGATATTGAGATTAATATTATAATGTTTTACTCGAGATTAAATCCTTACTAAAGATGATAATTTTCCTCTCTTGAATTTAAACGATATGAGAAACTTATTCAATGATTTCAGATGTTTGAAATGGATTATCCCATGAATATAAAATAAACAATAGTATTATGTTGTAAAAAATTGGAAATAATCTAAAAATTAAATCTAAAGGTAAAAAAATCCATATTCATGTTTCTGATAGGTGTTATAAAAATCTCCCTAGATATTTACTCATGTAATATCGTAATTTCATCCAATGTGGAATGTTTGGGGATATGCCTCATGATTATAAATTTAAATATCATGTTTTTGGAAATTATAATTTTTATAATCAAGCATTATGTTGTTTAAAATTTAATGGGATTGGTCATTATTCATATGAGTGTCTAATAAATAGAATGGATAATTGGATGCAACAAGACTATGGGATGAAGTGTGTGGTGAAACCATTTCCAATTACACTAGTACGTGTTAGTCAATTTAACAATGTTATATAATGTACATTACATTTTTATTTAGATTATATAAACGTGTTGTTTGATTTGGGGTCTATATGTTTTTTATTTGTGATACATTTTCTGTTTAAATGAAAACTTTGCCACATGAAATGATGTGACCTTTTTTGGTAAAAACACTAGAGAATTTATTAAGGAAACTCGAATTTCCATGTTTTATCATGTAATCATTTTTCAAAGTGTTTCCCTAAAAACATTATTAATGATTCCATTATAGAATTTAAAAATGTTTTTTTATTAATGGATTTCAATTTATAATGTTATGTTATATTGAAAAGGAAATGAAATTATTTTTTAAAATTAGTTTTAGATTTAATATGATAATAAACTCAAACCTTCTATATAAAAACAATAAGTGGATAATCTATTAATAAATACAATATAATGATTCATTTCTCATATCATTGAATGTAGAAGAACTATCCATATGACTGAATACCAGGTGGTATGAAAATATTTTGATTATTTTCATGATGAGTTTCATAGTATAGTATAGGATCATTATGCTGAGAATAATTTTTGAAAAATACATAATTTTATCCCAATTTCAATACCCCGTATCGAATCACTCATGTAAAACTTTTATATTTAAAAAGAAGTCACAATATTTTGATGATAATGGTTTTATCCATCCTAGTACTCCAAATTGGGTGCCCCTACATTATTTTTAAA
This sequence comes from Viscum album, assembly GCA_963277665.1. Taxonomy (NCBI): domain Eukaryota; kingdom Viridiplantae; phylum Streptophyta; class Magnoliopsida; order Santalales; family Viscaceae; genus Viscum; species Viscum album. The sequence continues at coordinate 995,031,675 of OY728126.1, forward strand.
AAATAAATATGGTTCAATGTGGATTTAAATTAATTATATATAATGGAATAACATCAATGTTATGAAACATTATTTTTTCTCGTATTGATAAATTTTTTTAGAAGCACCAATTTTCAAAAAACAATTTGTAGCATAATCTATAGTCCATACGCCATCAAAATAATTTGAATGAGAATTAAACCCCTAAAATAGTGTTTCAAACTACATAGGAAAATTATGTGTTTTTTGTGATCAATTTTGGGTTAATGAATGATCCAAACTTATTATAGGATATTATGAATACATTTTTTCTGGAATATTTAGATAATTTTTTTTATTTTATTTAATGATTTTATTTTTTTTATTCTGAACGTCACAAGGATCACAAAAAATATCCAGTGACAATTTTTTGGAAAACATGAAATAAAATAAATTTAATGGGAAACATAGAAATTGTGATTTTTTTTATTATAGTGTCTTTTATTCCTTGAATATACCATAAATAAATGTTGTATAGTTTTGGATCCTACTATATACAAAATTGTAAATTAATGACCAAGACCGAACATTATTACTATAATTTAGTGTTTTATTTGATTAACAAGATGTTAACATTGGTTTTATGAAAATATTTCTTGGTTATAATGAATAATACAAAAGTGAAAATAAAAATGATCTAGGTTATCTGGATAATTAAATTGGGTGAATTTTTTCATGAATTTAAAAAAAATGTTACTGACTGCTCTCGTTTTGGCCTCACGATAAAGAAAAGATAATTTATTATCTACAACCATGATTTATTGATGGTTTTGGGATTTATTTTAATGAAAAAGTTTTTGTAATTTATTATTCATCACATCAATATATACCCAATGAGAAAAATCATCATACACATTACCTTGAACTATATACAGGATGGTTTTCATTAATAATTTTCATAGATCATTTATATAGTGTAAATTATAAGACATATACTCATAATTAAATTTTAAAATATAAATTTCCTCATAATGAGATAAATATGATACAAATGGGGTATCTAGGGTTGATAATGAATTAAGAATACATTGTTTTATACATTCTATTTTTTAAAAAAACATAGTAGTTTTCATTTAATTAATAAATGTAATGATACATAAATAATGATATTTATGGAACATGATCCTTTTCATAATAATTTTGTAAATGTTGTCAAAGAAATTAGAAATATAAGAACTCGCTATATTTTTTAATGTGAAAGAAAAATCAAATTTTTAGATAAAATTAATAATTTTTATAAAAAGATGGTGAGTTATAAGAAAACATAGATTTTTTTATGAAATGAATGTTTCTGGAATTTAATATTGAAAAAAATGTTGTTTTGATTTTTTAAAAAAGGTTTAGAGTTTCAGGTAACACCTTGTTTATTAATATACTTCTTATTGAGTCTTTTATCTATCCATTTTATATTCATCTTAGTAGAAATAAATGTATTGAGATCATCATCAACATTTTTTGTGCGATAAAATGATAAAAAATATTTCCAATCTAACATTGAATATATATTTTTCCCAAATAGATAATAAAATTAAAATTATTAAAAGGTTTTCATCAACGTTGTATTTACATAGAATGTAAATTTGAGAATATATCCCCATATTTCATGGTAGGGTTACAAAATACATCTTGATTTAATAATTTGATTTGGGAAATTGTTAATCGATTGAGTAAATATTCACATTTTCTTCTCATTCAAGATAACATTTCATTGGATTGTATTTATAAACATTATGTTAAAGAGATAATTATATTACAAGTAGTCCCTATATAAATTTTATTTTATCATGATCCCAAATTCACCTATAATTTCAGTAAATTACTATAGATATCATTGTGTTCTAAAATAAATTTTATTAAAACCTTGAATAATCATTATTATGAATATTTAGAGTGTACTATTTGGGTTTTGATGGATATTAATTTATATTGTTCAATGGATAATTAGTGAATTTGGTATCAGCATCTAACTTTGGGTGATATTTCTTATACGAAAAGATTAATTCTATTATACAATTGGATTTTTTTGAAGCAATATATGAAATGTGGTGTCAGAATCTATCTTTTTGGGTTGAGGTCTGGGAATGAATTTTTTGTGGGCTATTTTTTTAATGATATGGTTCTTGAAAATATTTTTAATAAGAATCACATATGGGGAGCTTAGATCATGTTAAACGTTATACGGATAGCCAAAGGAAACATAATTTTTATGTTTGGGGATCCGATTTCTCTAAATGTTTCCCTATGGAAAAGAATTACATATTTTCCTACTAAAGAAAGTTTTGTTAGTGCATCATTAGAAATTATGGTATTAAAGAGAACGTTTGATGAATTTCTTAATGAATTTCCTTCCCACATAGTTAATATCGGTTAAATGATGTATTTTTTGTTTTATTTTTAATAATATATGTTCCAAGTTCATCTCATGTTCTCAACCCTAAATTAGTTTAGATTGAGAATAATAATTTATATAAAAAACAACCTATTTAGATTGTTGACCTTATAGAGTTGGTTTTTTGATGTAAAGTGATTCACATTGTTAAGGATTCCTTAAAAATTATTATAATTCATACAGCAACATAGGAATCCGAAAATTTGGTAATGAAAAATATCCAAACTTGTTTAACTAATTAATAAATTTATGAAAACACAATTTCCAAATAGGGAGATAATATAAAAATAATATTAATGACAGAATAAATCATTCTAATGTCCAACTAATATTCATTAATTACACTTTCTATAGTTGTATTCACTTGAATAATATTAAATAAAATTTCCAAAAAAATGGAAAAAGATTTATTTCTAACCAATTTTATTATTAATATATTTTATTTAATATAAAACAACAAATTAAATATTATAGAAAATTAATTAAAAAATATAATATTTGAATTCATCATGTCAAAATTATATTAGGATGAATTTTTACAAAATATATGGAAGGTTTTATTTTTCAATGAATACTCAAAATACTGATTCATATAGAAAAAACATCTTTTCCAATAAAATAATATAAAAATCATATTCTATATTTAGTTAGTTTTAAAATTTAACTATTTCCTTTTTATTAAAAATAATCTAAGAAATTTTATTGGAATAAAAAATAAAAATTTATTTGTTATAATTTTTTTATAATTAAAAAGATAATTTTCTAGAAAACCACATTTTATTGTTTTTTGAATGATTTATATTATATTAAATGTGGACAGTTGTGTGAATATAATTTGATAAAATCGATTCCATATTTTTAGTCAAAATAATAATAATAATAATTTAATTAGTTACGTATACTTTTTCTTTAATTAATAGAAAAATTTTAGAAATATGATTCAATAGTTGTGGTTAAAAAGGATTACTGGTGGATCTACCTAAATTGAGAAGGGTTCGAATTACCTAATTTTTTTTTAATCTGAATGGATGAGTTGTTTATTAATAAATATCTATTTTACGATTTAAATAATGTATGTAAATTTTTTTTTATTTTTTAACTCAATATTATCTTTTGAAAAGATGTGTCACATTTTAATAAAACTAAAATTAATTTTTGGGTCTTTTCTTTTAATGACATGGATTAAAGATTCCATTTGGTAATTTATTTCATTAAGAGTAAAATAGAAATTTCTTTTTTATTATTAAAAATAATTTATATGAACCAATTTCTTCTGTGATATCAGTGTCAATTTATTTTATCTTTTAACATAGTTTAACATCCAAAAAAATCATAATATTTATATTTAAATATGAAAGGTAATTTCTTCAACCATTAGAAATTAAAACTCATAAAATTTATTCCTAATTATTAATCATCATTTACAAATAAAATTATTTTCCCTTCATTTTTATTATAATTAATTAATCATTGTAAAATATTAAGTTATCATGATTAAGGTTAAAATAGTTTTATGGGTTTTAACCATGAAATAAGGCCTAATATATATCCAAATATTGTATAAATAGCATTTTTTACTTTATTTTGCATATATAACATCATATCATGAAATATGGGGTTCCATAATTCCACTTGACATTACTATATATATATAATTAAATATTTTTATGTAATTCATAGTATGTCATCCTCCTCACTTGTAAAAAAACCTTTAATCCTCTCATCATAAAATTTGTTTTATAACTTTTTATCATCCAGTACATAACTAAATCATTCCTTACAAAATTCACCATGTATAACTTTTCCTTCTTTGATCATGAATCCAGCATATAACGGTTTTAGTTATAAACATGATGACGTTGTCTGAAGAATACATATAGTAATCAACAGTGAATTTTTATTTTATCTAATATTTTACCTGAAATATAATTTTATATTATTATGCTAATGTTATCACCTGTATCCATCTCCACATCCATCAAATTAGAAATAGAATCATAATTTTTGTATATAGAAAACTAATGCCTCGAAAACCAAGGATTTTCTTCCATCACTACCCCTCACGAAATGTGATAAATTTTTATTTATGGTATATAAATGATATTGTGGGCATTTTTATCTTTCTTGAATTCTATGTTAACATTTAATTTTTTTACCATTCTATAGATTTTCAAATGATAACTTGATTCATCTGTATGTGTGGATTACAACATCCACATAGTGGTGTGATTTATTTTTCAAACCCACATAAGTTTGATTGGGAATATAATCATATTTTCAGAATTAATTATATTTATGATAAAATAATCATTCTATAAAACTAAAATGTTACTCACCTTCTTCACCCCATGCTCATTGAAAATGAAAATGTTCCTCATTCATATGCACCTCCTGCCATATCTATCTTTTAACAGAATTATTTTTTACAATATTAATTCATTGTAGGGTTTAATAATATAATTAATGTATATAAATAATAATTATATCATTGTAGCTATTCCATATCTTATGGAATAGTTTTCTCTTTTACCATAGTCAACTAACATAATTTTTTTTGGACTTATTGAAAAATTATATTCAAAATATTTGATGTGAATGCAACTGATTACATGATTTAATATGACAGGTTAATAAATAAATTAAAATTAATAATAATATTCATAATGGACATTAGGGAAGTAATTAAATAAATTTTTTTCTTTATTTATTAATATAGAGAACATGTAACATGATTCATACTCACGTTAAGGCATACATCACCTTAAAAACCTCAGTTAGAATGTTTTGAAGATTTATTTTTTAAATCCTTTTCTTACTTGTGAATATTCATAAAATTTATTTATGGAAATATTTTTATATAAATTATTTGATAATTGAGGAATTTTTTTCTCATTTCAATATCATTTATAGTACATCAAAGGGAATATTTACACATATTTTATATCTATCATTTAAAAAAATGATAAATTAGTGTTCAATTTTGTCATCTACGGTGAAAATAGTTTTTTCATACTATCTTAACAATTATTTATTGAGTAGATTCCATTACATGAAATCATTTTTTCTAAAATTAATAATACAACATCTATATATTTTAGGTATTATCACAATAGTATTTAAATGGACTTTATATTTTGTTATTTGAAAAAAAATCATATTAATATCTTGAATATTATTATGATTATACTGATGGATATACAACATTTCAGTTTTTATTATTATGTTATGGATATTGGAATTTTTTTATGATCGGTGGTTCTTCTAATTAACAAATAATGGCGATTATAAACTACGAATTTGTGAGCCTCGTATGGATCTCTAACAGATTGGTTAAAGGGATGGTGTTAACCACTTAGGATTTCATAATGTTGAATCCCCCTTAAATTAGTAAATAACCTTCAAAACATTATTAATTATATTGCAACCATTTTATGGTGTGATACATCATTTTTATTTATGATATATTCAATTGTTCATGTTGTGAATTGCTCTTAAAATTAAATTTCAAGGATTCAACAACTCTTATGTACTATTTTTCATTAAATAGCATTTACTTATAAATCCTAATGCAATAACCCTTAGGTTCAAAAAATGGACACCCATCTAGTTATAATATTTCAAAAAGGCATGAAATTATAATTTTGTTAGATGATATATAATGATTATCATTATAGAATGAATCATAAAAATCAAAACATTACCATTACGCATCATGGTGTGACCTATACTCATCATTATGTAACCATTGAGTATCAAAGAGTTAACCCTTAATTTTAACATGTAATTTAACAATTATCAATGGTTATTTTTATATTTATGGACCATTTAAATCTTTTATACATATATAGTACCTTTCATTATGTTCCCTGTAATTCATTATGTTACCCTCTTTTCTTCTTTAAATAAAATTCAGGTACAACACCTTACATATATTGATTCCCTATGTCCATGAAATTACCTAATTCGATTAGTATAAAAATTCATCGGGGGAATCCATTCCATAAACCTAACATTCACCAAATCACTTGATTTATTACACGAACCTCTATATAAATTCAGAAACTCTTCCCTATGAAGTTCCAACTCATATAATTCTAATCTAAAAAACAATTTATCAAAAAAATACTCTGCAATGTGGCCATAGATTAAAATTTTCTGTTCTTTTCACCAATCCTTGATGATAGGGATCATTAAAAAACCTCTATTATAACTCTTATCATCCAATATATTTCTCCCCATGCATCCTCTATAGATTAACATAGTAACTAATCCATGATAAATAGAAAATATTTAATGTATCCCACAATTAATTGTCATTACGACATTACACCCCAAGTAGTTATAATTCTAAAATCCTATATGACTCATATGTAATACCACCAATCATTTTTATTATAATAAAAAATGAAACAATTTTAGTAGAATTTATGAATTCTTGTATACTGAAAATCACATGATATAAATTAATTTGATAACTCAATAATAGACCAGCACTCTCTCATTGTCACACCCAGGATTCACCCAACCATTATAAAAACACTTATCTATCAAAATAACTATCATACATAAAACAATATCTATATTTTCAATATCCATAGTCACATTACTAATCTACTAACCAAAAATAACACACGTTCATACAACCCAACCATTATTCCACATCTATATGTTTTCATCGTCATATATACTAACCCAACCATATTCTCATAAATCAAAACCAAAATGTAGGTGGTTTCTATATAACATACATAATGTGATTGTCTTCATCCATGTGCCATCATAAAACCACAAACATCCTTGGGTTTGTTTAATCAATACATCACACCAAAAATCTAATGAAAACTAATCAAAATGATTATCAGTTATTTTAATAACCATTAAAATGAACCCCTTTACATAAAATCTCATTCCATTAATCCAAGAGAATTATCCTTCCTAATATCCACCATTATAAAAAAATGAAATTCAAAATCCTCACATATCATACATGAAAAGTTATATATCATGAGCCATTCTCGATGGTAAAATTATTCCTTGGTCATTCATTAATTCATTGTCCAATACTATTGATAATCCTCTATCTAGCACCCAACCCTATTAGATTTGACACAAGGTCCACGAACTATCGTACCACCATGAAACATTAATTTTCGATCCATTTACCAGAACATCCATAGCTTGATATCAGTTAAAAAACCATTTTTTACCCTCACTCAATCGATTTGAGGAACTATCCTTTTTATTTTTCTATTAGGTAGAGGAATTCATCCTCTATGAAATCAGTCATTGTTCAAGGTAAAGATACTCATAAATATTGTCTAACTCTTCATTCCAAAACTAATATGGATTCCCTTTGATTTGATAAATGATTTGGAGTTGTCAGAATATATTTTAGAGCTGAAAACCCCATATAGTGTATAAATTCACTATATTGAATGTTTAGTAGACACTGTGTGATCCAACCCACATGATCACTCTTAACCATGTGGGGTTAGACAGTGGGGTGAAGAAATGTGCATGCTTTTCCCTAACCATGTTCCAAGGTCCAGATGCCCAACTGAAATGTCAATATTTTTTAAAAAGTGTCATCGAAAGGTTTTCGCATGGTATCCCTGACCATGGGGACAAACTACATGAGTTCCCTTTCCTGGCGGCGATACATTCATGGTTGGAACTTGGTTTGGACAAATGTAATTCCAAACTATGCACCACATTTTTTTAGTAAAATGAAATTATTTTCATTATAATCTTATAAATTCAACACTTCTTCTTATTTTTTATTCTAAAAAAAATATTGTTCTTGTGACCTCCCCATTTATATTAAATAATATCTTTTTATCTCATCTTCCATGCAAATTCTGATTTTATCCCCAACAATCATGTTGGATTTTCATTGTTAAATACTAAATTACTTTATTATTATTCTCTATTTTTCTTCTTCTTGTTTGAGTTATTGGGTTGTAGGATCATATGAAATATTTCTATGTCATTTATATATTCTTTATATTTCTTCTAATCCAAATATAACTAAATGTCAATAATTTATTAGGAGAGTTGTATGAGTAGAAGGTAGGTGGTCTATAATTTATCTCTCTATTTTTTTGTAATATTGGTTATTGTGTCACATTCCAATTTCAATGTGTGTTTATACTAAACAATATCATCATTAATTTGGATTCCTTTCATTTAATCTATATAAATTTTGGAACACATGATCTTATTGATATTGAATACCTAAAATCGAGTTATCCCTTTTAGTTCACCACACAATACGATGAATTATCCCTTAATGATTTAATGACCAAAACACAAAATAATGTGATTGGCATTATGTTATTATGGTGATACCATGTTAATTTGGAATGAATGTTGTGTCATATCACGTTAATTTACCATGTAAATTTAATTAATTGAATTGATGTGGGTGTTGATCCCATATCACATGCTTAAATCGTTAATGGTTATGATGTTGAAATAATTAAATGTATATGATAAATGGATTATACCAAGTTTTGTAATAAATAAAATGGAAAATTATCAATGAAAATACATATGGGAATGATAACCTATAATAATTATAAAAATTTGAGGGATAACACTTCTGCATTATAATGAATCTGCATGATGACCCTTATGAATGTATTATACTAAATGGAAATGAAGGTCCATAATAAATGGACTAAATGGGCATGAAAACCCGAGTAATATCTAAAAGTGAATAGTGTCCCTTGTGATAATTTATGGCCCTAGTAACCATTACGTTGAATGTAGGCATGGAGTACCTTACTATTTCATACTATGCATGTAGTCCTTTACATGGTGATATTCAAGATAATATACCCTTTACAATGTGATACTAGGCATGGATTCCCATTCTACGTGATATTGGGCATGGTTTTCCCTTTACCACTGTATTATTGGGCATTGTTTCTCTTATACTACTATGATATTGGGCATGGTATCCTTTTTTAATATGGTACTAGGATTTTTATCCCTTCATAATATTTTATATTTTTATAACATGAGCCCAATTGGTATGTGTCAGTCATGTTTCTGTACATGAACCAGAGAGGAACCATTCCTAGTTTTCATTACTACTTTTCTCACTATATATTCACACATCCATATTTTTTTCTTGGAAAATTTTTTTTAGACATCACTAGTGGTGGATTATTGAGATTTATCTCACACCCTATGTAGGACAACTTTGGTACCTATAATGAAAACATTATGGTAGGTTTAGATAAGGGGAAGCTTCATCTAATCGATGTGAAACTCGTTACATGATGTAGGATGGAGGATTAGTAGTGGAAGACAAGGGATGATATAGAGATGAATTGATATATTTATTCCCTTTTGATATCATTGATTTATCTTCTACAACATTAATTTCCTTATTATCTATATCCATATTTTTCTATTATATAAAAACATAATTTTATCATTCAATGTATAGAATGAAATTTACTTCTTTTGATTGTTATTTATTTCTTGGTTATTCATGTTTGTATCCACATCATATTAATTATTTTATTAATATAATTTTTTATATTTTCATTGTAACATTTTGATACTATTGTAATGAGGTCATAATATCCCCACAAACACACCCATGGAACACACTACTAGTCGGTAGCCTCTATTATTTGGGCAGATGTGCATGAGGCCATGTATAAGAATAGTCTTGGGGAACCATTTATTGGAATCTAGGATTATGAAGTTAAACAATAATACCATAATATTCTTTTTTTACTATTATATTTTGAGACAATATACAAGAAATTTGGAATTCTATGGGTTTACTAATAATATATTCATTGGATTATTTAACCCATTTATATAAAAAATGACCTCAGATAGAAATTTATATTTTCTACTTTTTTTCCTACTATAATGGATTTGATTCCACCATTTGGTGATGAACTTGAATGGTTATTTGAAAAATGATATAATTAGGATTTATAATGTATCCTTTTCCTAATAAGATTACGTAAGGGAATCATTGAGCATTAACCAAATTATAAACAATGTTGGAAATTCCCATCCCAAGAATATTCCATGGAATATAAGATAATTTTGTAGTTTTCATTTCCAATGATGACCATGAATTATTTTATTGATAAATATAGAAATTAATATTTTGGATAAAATTTCACGGTTGAAAATGCATAATCATTGTTGGTTCATAAAGTGCCTTCCATAACAATGTAATGTTTTCATGATTAGGATATACCCGACTCCCTAAGTAGTCCACTATGAAATGTTGATTCAAAGACCATGGTTAAATGTACTACAACTTGTAATTGTATTTATTAACTAGATGCCACATTTTTCTTCCTAATCAATATGCATATATATGGATCATAACTGATGAACCATTTGGTTCAATCATATAGAGAGACATTTCATACTAATGTGGATTTAAAATCAAAATGAAAAGGTTGAATATCATAAAAACAGAGAGCTTAAACCTTTCCCGACATTAGTATTACAAATTTAGTAGTATCTCTATTGTTATATATATATATATGTATTGATAACCTAGAACAACATAATTTAGGTGGTAGAGGGGTGTGACTATTACATTGAATGTATTTTTACTTACCCTAGTCATGTCTTATGATGTAACTGATTTTTATCTTAGGTATGTGTTTGGAAATTTTAGATAAATTCCACCACGATATCCACTGGTTATACACTAGAAGGGTGGTAATGACCATTCCCTAAATGTGGTGGTCTATGAGCCTCTAGTTATACCTCCAGTAGTCAAACTACTTCCTATTCCTGACGCAGGTAATGATTCTTAGTTTTAGGGTCATTTTGTATTGTATATTTAGACCTTATAGGGAGCTCAACACTTTTCACGTTGCATGGGAGTGTTGACACGGGTGCTCCTATATAAGAATCCACCTAATTATTTATTAGACAGAGGACCACATGATTCCATGTTACGGATCAAAATTGTTTTGTTATATTTGAAAATATGGAGAAAATTCTTGATAGGATATATAAACATTATATATATATGTTGTGAGAATCCACCAATCACTGCTGGAATATTCTAAATCAATCTCATCCCTATGAGGAAGTGGCATGGAGGGATTTCCAGTCCATCAACAACGAATACTTATTAGAAGAGATCTCGAGGGATGAACATTCTAGGTAATTCATGAAAATTTTGTATGGTTTGATTACAATCCTTCAATAATCATCTTATTTTACATATCATTAACACATCACACCGATATATACTAATAATGAGCCAGTGAAAGAAATATTATTTGAGGAAGGTATGAGGGATCATATCTCTTCCATGGTAATGATTTTATGCTTATCTGATGTGTCTGTAATAGTAACGTATGACCCTATCTCTGATCGTTACTTGAGGGAATAAGATGGTGTAATCCATGGAAGTTTAGAACATAGAAAGAATAATGGTTATACAAGAAGTAAAGAGTAATGCATTGAGACTATGTGTAGGTGTGGAGGTAGCTAGTGTAAACCCACAAACAGTTATGTGGTATATCAATAATGTTTGATGCTTGGGCATCATGAGATCCAGTTTCCAAGATAACCCATTGAGTGTCAAGGATGTGGTATATTGGGGAATGAAAAGTGATTCTGCAAGACCTTGGCATCTTTTCTGAGAGGGAGAGGATTCATGTTAGCTCCAAAATTAAGAGTTGGTTCAGTAGCACCTCACATTGTAGATATCAAAATTAATATTATTCATATAGGTAGAGGGTAATGTCCTGAATATAGTAGCTAGGATTCAAATATATAGCTCACGTATATAATAACTGCTCCAGGTAGATACTATGCAACAAAATGTCACAGATCATTCCATATCTATTCAGTGTATCATATACTAGACGAGTAGGATGATGGGCCATCTACTATTTGAGGTACAAATCTTGTAGCCTCGGTTATCTTTTCACCCCTATATGATACATATAAATCAAATTCTTTCTTATTTGTGCCTTTTATATAGAGTCTAAAACATCATGTGTATCACTTTTTTAATGTTTTTAAGCTTAATACACCATTAGGTATATGATCAGAGAGATTATGCAAGTGAAAATAGATTACACTTGATGTATTTAGCCATTGATTCTTTTGGATGCTCATTTCTCATAAAATTATTGCCTTTGACATTATGATTCGGTTGGACTGGATGGTTCCCTATCATGCCTATGTGAATTTATATCACCAAAGGGTGTTGTTTACATCACCATATCGCGGGACATATCTCCACAAGGTAGAGTGGGTTGTCCATGCCCATAAAGTTACACCATAGTATCATATTCATGGTAAGGTGGTTGTCCTGATTTCTTCCATTTACATGGAAGTTTAGGGACAACATCATATTGGGTTCCCTCATATAGTTGATCATTTTAGGGATGTTTTCTCTAACAACTATTCAGAGATACCTCTTAATATAGAAAAAGAGTTCACTATTGATAATGTTATAGGATCATCATTTGAATGCATTCCTCCAAACTAGAAGGATACTATTGAGTTTCCAGAGATATATAAAAAACTAGAGAATTTAATGGCTATGGGTTTTTTATGACCTAGTACTTCTCCCTAGGGTTAAACAGTTCTTTTTTTCCATGAAGATAAATGAAATGCCGAGTCATTTCATGGATTACTAGAATTTGATATAGTTTTTAGTGAAAATTCAGTATCCTTTACCTCTCATATATTTTATTTTTGAATATATCACAGATGTAAGGGTATTATTAATGATCGAACTGAGAATGGGATATCATAATGTTCATGTTTGGACTTCAAATATTCCACTTACAACTTCACATAGTTGGTGAAGTTTACATGAGTACATTGTGATACTGTTTGTTCTTATGAACATGTATTACATCACCGTATATTTTATGAATAGTTTTTTCCATCCCTATATGGATTAATTTGTCGTGAAATTCCATGATTGAATATTGAAATATTCTCATAATCCAAACAACCACACCCCTCAAAATGATAACCTTTTTAATACACAGTGAAAACACAAACTATATGCTAAGATTAGTAATTATCACTTCATGAAGAAAAACATTAACTTCCATGGATATATTATCTCAGATTCTGGAGTATCAGCTGACTAAGAGAATGTGAAAGAAATTTTTTCCTTGGAACATCCCAAAAACCACTTTTATATATTGACTTTATATGGGATATTTGATTACTACAATTATTTTATATATGACTTCTCACATTTACCATCACCAATTAGAGGTTTAACTAATAAGGGTTTGATGTTTGTGTGGTATGAATCCTTTGAGCTATCTTTCTTAAAGCATGATGTAAGATTAAATACTTCACTAATCATGATTCATCAAGAACTAGGAATGAGATATATGGTCTATTTTGATGCATAATGGTAGGTTCTAGCAGTAGTTATTATGAATTGATATTGGGTCATTGTTTATGGGTCACAACAGTTAAGGCCTCATTAGAGGAATTAACTAATCTATGATCTCGAGTTGGAGGATTTTGTACATGCCATGTGATGTTGGAGGCATTACTTACTGGGAGAGTGTTTTGTGTTGTTTACAAACCATAATATCCCCATATATTTTATTACAAAGTATGACCTAAATCATATGTACTAAATTTGAGTAGAATATCTATATTCCTTGGACATTGAGCTTGAATATATTCCGAGGAAACAAAATATTGTTGCTAATTCTGCGAGAAGAAGGTCACAGACAGAGGTAGTTCTAGATGCTAATAGAAAATTGAAGTTTATAGATCTATTATATTAGATGAAAAAATGGTTTTCAGACCATCATGTGTAGTTCCTACATTAATTTCTATCATTGACCTCTTCAATTTTGGAGATGGTGGTGATGAGGTTGTTTTATGATTCTATGGGTTTGGTTCTATATGAGTGTATTGCTGGAAAGGACCCTCATCCTTATTAGATTGTTAAAAACGAAGACATACTTCACATATCTGGGAATAACTAGGATTCGAAAAATATGAGAGGGTAGATGACACATGAGTCACATTATTCATAGTGGGTAGTTCCCCCATGTATTTCTAAGATGTATCATTATATGAGATTATAACATTGGTGGTCTGGGATGAAGCATCAGATAATAGGTTTTGTCATTACCTGTTCCACATATCAGTATGTGAAGGTAAAACACTAGTGACGTACTATATTGCTATATCCATTACCAATCCATGCATATAAATTGAAGGATCATTCAATTGAATTTTTAGTCATATTACGGAGATCACTTCAAGGAAAAAATTTATTTTGGGTAGTCATAGATTAAATGAAGATATTATTCCACTTCCCTTCTATCTTGGAGACCTTATAAGATAATGAGATGAGAAGATTATATGTCCATGATATTATCGGATTACAGGTGGTCCCTTGTACTTTATTTTTGGATTGGGACACTAGCTTCACAATGTGATTCTGGAGGGAGTTACATAATGATATGGGTATATAGGTTCTTCTGAGCACAAATATTCACCATCAGACTTATGGGTAGGTAAACTACATTAAACATGTTCTAGAGTACAGGCCCCGAACATGTGTCATTGATTTGGGTGGTTCTTAGTAGACCGATATATCACTTATTGAGTTCACATACAATAACAATTATAATGTGATGATTTAGATGGATCCCTACGATTCCATATATGGAAGGTTGTTATGTTCACCACTAAGCTAGTTTGAGGTAGTAGAGGCATCACTATTGGGTCCTCATATCATTCCAGAGACTATGTAAAAGGTTCAATAAACATGAATGTGAATTCATACTACTCAGTCTAGATAGAAATCATAGGATTATTATCATCAATGACCTATGGAGTTCAAGGTTTGGGATCTTTTATACTTATGGGTATCACATAGACTCGTGAGGATATTGATATAGATGAAAGAGAGGTTTTATCAAATCATTATTTGTCCATTTCAGATTCCTGATAGTGTCCGGATATTTTCCAATCAGTTTCTATAACTCTATGGTGTCGTTCCATGCATGAAAACTACCACATTTCACAGATTCAGTTATATGAGGCTGACATGTCTTATACTTTTGATAGCAATGATGTTTAGCTTGACTTTGATGATTCGATTGAGTATTATCCTTTTTAATTCATTGATTGAAGTAGAAATTATCTATGAGGATGGTCTATCCCTTTAGTACAGGTGCTATGGAAGCACAGCTGGGTATAGGGTGAGACATGGGAGTGGAAGGCTGATATATGTGCTCAGTTTCCAAAATTGTTCTCAGATAATGTTTTACGTTCATTAGAAGGTGAACTCTATGAAAATTTACTTTATGTTAGAAGACAATATGTACAGTTTCTGTATTTGATGTATGTATCCTTTAATATTTATTATTACTCTTCATTCTGAATCTAATATGGATTCCTGCTGAGGTGATAAATATTTTGGGTTGGCTAAGGCTTGTTTAAAGCTCAAAACCACAACTGTTGATAAAATCACTAGTCTGTATGGTTATTAGACACTGTGCAACCCAAATCACATGTCTCTCTTATTTGTGTGGGCATGGATAGTGGGGTGAAGAAAGGTGCATGGTTTTCCCGAACAGTGAGCCAGGGGCCAGACAACCATGAGAATTGCCTAACGATTTTAGAAGAGGAGATTCACATTGTTGTAGAATAGTTTCATTAACAATTATTCCAAACTATAATGGTTTAATTTTAAGGTAGTTATCCTTGAACATTTGGTGCACATTTTGGCCAACCATACAGCAAATTGTGTGCCTGTTTTTTTGGAAAAAATGATTATTTTTTCTTAAAATCATAATAATTCAACTATTCCACTCATTTTTTAATAGAGTTGAGATATTTATCATGGGATCACCCAATTTTGATGAATCATATCATTCGATCTTGTATGTCCATCCATTTGCTGAATTGATCCCCTTCTATCATGTTGTATATTTATTGGTATGTACTTTATTCCTTTTTTACTGTTATTTCTTTTTCATCTCTATTCCTGGATTTAAAAGGGTTCTAGATCATATTCCCTACTCTCATAATATTTTTACATTATTCAAATTTTTTATAATATAGGTTGTAATGAAGTACAATACATGATGAGGAGAGTGGTACTAGTATGTGGCATGTGATTTATAATTTTCCACTAAGATTTTATTGTTTTATAATAGGTTTAATTGTCTTTCATGTTAGTTTCACCATGTGTTTCCCATATATTATATCTTACATTAATTGGTTTAATTTATTTAATCCTAAATACGTTTTATTACCCAACAAATTTATGAGATGGTTAACTGAGGATTTATCCATTCAATAGAGTATTCCCTCAAATATTCATTATTATTCATTAATGCTCTTATGCCCTAAAGACCAAATTATATTTTTATCCATAAGCTAAAATGGTGGTTCCATGTAGTTATGAAATAAAAGTTTTGTCCTAGAACATCTAGTTATCATGAAATTTTAATTAATTTAATTGATGTGAGTTGTGAGCTTATTCCACATGCATAAATGGATAATGGTTGATCCCTTGAGATTATTAAATTTAAATAGTAAATGGATTATACCTTACCTCATAAACATGAAAATGGTTATTTATCAATGATAGGACTTAGGGGTATGCATACCCTTAATAATTATAATGAATGGTCATGACAATCCTTGTTAATTACAATGAATGTTTATGAAAATTCAATTCATGTATTATAACAAATGGGCGTGAGGAATATTTAGAAATGAAATAAATGGGAATGAAGACCCTAGTTATAATTAAATGGTAATAAAATACCTTGTGATACTATACGTACATGAAGATCTTTAATGCGAAACTGGGCATGGAATCCATTACTTTGTGATACTGGGTATATATTCCAGTACAATGTGGTATTGGGAATGAAATCTCTTTTGATATATGATAGTAACCATAACGTCCCATATAATTTGATATTTGGAACATCATCCCCAATAATAATGTGATACTAGTCATGTTGTTCACTATATTATTGAGATACTTGCATCACATCCCCTATAAATTTGAAATACAGAATTGTGTCCCTTGATATTAGTTCATTGATATTTAGAAATTGGATTAATAAGTCAGTGTCAACCTTGTTTCAATTCAAGAACCAAAGTCAACCCATTAATAGTCGTTATTACTACTATACTTTTGATATCTGAACACTTCCATATTGTATAGAAATACCCAAAATTTATATATGTTGTCAGTGGTGGACTATTGAAATTTATCTCACACACTATATGGGACACCTATGGTTCTGGGAAAGACTACATGTTTGCATATTTGGATAAGAGGAATAATCTCCGTATGGGTGCATAACTTCTTATTTGAATTAGGATTGTTGATTTTTAGTATAAATTAATGATAGAGATCAAAGTACATGGATAATAATTTGTACTTTTTTATCATTTTTTATCTTTTACATCATGTATTACCTACAAATTGTATCCATGTGAAGAAATGTGCATGGTTTTCCCTAACCATGTTCCAAGGGCCAGATGCCCAAGTGAAATGTCTATATTTTTTAGAAAGTGTCATCGAAAGGTTTCCGCATGGTATCCCTGACCATGGGGACAAACTACATGAGTTCCCTTTCCTGGTGGAGATGCATTCATGGTTGGAACTTGGTTTGGCCAAATGTACTTCCAAACTATGCACCACATTTTTTTAGTAAAATGAAATTATTTTCATTATAATCTTGTAAATTCAACACTTCTTCTTATTTTTTATTCTAGAAAAAATATTGTTCTTGTGACCTACACTTTGATTTTAAATAATATCTTTTTATCTCATCTTCCATGTAAATTCTGATTTGATCCCCAATAATCATGTTGTATTTTCATTGTTAAATACTAAATTACTTTATTATTATTCTCTATTTTTCTTCTTCTTGTTTGAGTTATTGGGTTGTAGGATCATATGAAATATTTCTATGTCATTTATATATACTTGATATTTCTTCTAATCCAAATATAACTAAATGTCAATAATTTATTAGGAGAGTTGTATGAGTAGAAGGTAGGTGGTCTATAATTTATCTCTCTATTTTTTTGTAATATTGGTTATTGTGTCACATTCCAATTTCAATGTGTGTTTATACTAAACAATATCATCATTAATTTGGATTCCTTTCATGTAATCTATATACATTTTAGGACACATGATCTTATTGATATTGAATACCTAAAATCGAGTTATCCCTTTTAGTTCACCACACAATACGATGAATTATCCCTTAATGATTTAATGACCAAAACACAAAATAATGTGATTGGAATTATGTTATTATGTTGATACCATGTTAATTTGGAATGAATGTTGTGTCATATCACGTTAATTTACCTTTGAAATTTAATTAATTGAATTGATGTGAGTGTTGATCCCATATCACATGCTTAAATCGATAATGGTTATGATGTTGAAATAATTAAATGTACATGATAAATGGATTATACCAAGGTTTGTAATAAATAAAATGGTTATTTATCAATGAAAATACATATGGGAATGATAACCTATAATAATTATAAAAATTTGAGGGATAACACTTGTGCATTATAATGAATCTGCATGATGACCCTTATGAATGTATTATACTAAATGGAAATGAAGGTCCATAATAAATGGACTAAATGGGCATGAAAACCCCAGTAATATCTAAAAGGGAATGGTGTCCCTTGTGATAATTTATGGCCCTAGTAACCATTACTTTGAAAGTAGGAATGGAGTACCTTACTAGTTCATACTATGCATGTAGTCCTTTACATGGTGATATTCTGGATAATATACCCTTTACAATGTGATACTAGGCATGGAGTCCCATGCTACGTGATATTGGGAATGGTTTTCCCTTTACCACTATATTATTGGGCATTGTTTCTCTTATACTATAATGATATTGGGCATGGTATCCTTTTTTAATATGGTACTAGGATTTGTATCCCTTCATAATATTTTATATTTTTCTAACATGAGCCGAATTGGTTTCTGTCAGTCAAGTTTCTGTACATGAACCAGAGAGGAACCATTCCTAGTTTTCATTGCTACTTTTCTCACAATATATTCACACTTCCATATTTTATTCTTGGAACAATTTTTTTAGACATCACTAGTGGTGAATTATTGAGATTTATCTCACACCCTGTGTAGGACAACTTTGGCACCTATAATGAAAACATTATGGTAGGTTTAGATAAGGGGAAGCTTCATCTAATCGATGTGAAACTCGTTACATGATGTAGGATGGAGGATTAGTAGTGGAAGAAAAGGGATGAGATAGAGATGAGTGATATATTTATTCCCTTTCGATATCATTGATTTATCTTCTACAACATTAATTTCCTTGTTATCTGTATCCATATTTTTCTATTATATAAAAACATCATTTTATCATTCAATGTATAGAATGCAATTTACTTCTTTTGATTGTTATTTATTTCTTGGTTATTCATGTTTGTATCCACATATTATTAATTATTTTATTAATATAATTTTTTATATTTTCATTGTACCATTTTGATACTATTGTAATGAGGTCATAATATCCCCACAAACACACCCATGGAACACACTATTAGTCGGTAGCCTCTATTATTTGGGAAGATGTGCATGAGGCCATGTATAAAAATAGTCTTAGGGAACCATTTATTGGAATCTAGGATTATGAAGTTAAACAAGAATGTCATAATATTCTTTTTTTACTATTATATTTTGAGACAATATACAAGAAATTTGGAATTCTATGTGTTTACTAATAATATATTCATTGGATTATTTAACCCATTTATATAAAAAATGACCTCAGATAGAAATTTATATTTTCTACTTTTTTCCAACTATAATGGATTTGATTCCACCATTTGGTGATGAACTTGAATGGTTATTTGAAAAATGATATAATTAGGATTTATAATGTATCCTTTTCCTAATAAGATTACGTAAGGGAATCATTGAGCATTAACCATATTATAAACAAAGTTGGAAATTCCCATCCCAAGAATATTCCATGGAATATAAGATAATTTTGTAGTTTTCATTTCCAATGATGACCATGAATTATTTTATTGATAAATATAGAAATTAATATTTTGGATAAATTTTCATGGTGGAAAATGCATAATCATAGTTGGTTTATAATGTGCCTTCCATAACAATGTAATGTTTTCATGATTAGGCTATACCTGACTCCCTAAGTAGTCCACTATGAAATGGTGATTCAAAGACCACGGTTACATGTACTACAACTTGTAATTGTATTTATTTACTAGATGCCACATTTTTATTCCTAATCAATATGCATATATATGGATCATAACTGATGAACCATTTTGTTCAATCATATAGAGAGACATTTCATACTAATGTGGATTTCAAATCAAAATGAAAAGGTTGAATATCATAAATACAGAGAGCTTAAACCTTTCCCGACATTAGTATTACAAATTTAGTAGTATCTCTATTGTTATATATATATATATATGTATCTATAACCTAGAACAACATAATTTAGGTGGTTGAGGGGTGTGACTATTACATTGAATGTATTTTTACATACCCTAGTCATGTCAATTGATGTAACTGATTTTTATCTAAGGTATGTGTTTGGAAATTTTAGATAAATTCCACCACAATATCCATTGGTTATACACTAGAAGGGTGGTAATTACCATGCCCTAAATGTGGTGGTCTATGAGCCTCTAGTTATACCTCCAGTAGTCAAACTACTTCATATTCCTGACGCAGGTAATGATTCTTAGTTTTAGGGTCATTTTGTATTGTATATGTAGACCTTATAGGGAGATCAACACTTTTCTCATTGCATGGGAGTGTTGGCACGGGTGCTCCTATATAAGAATCCACCTAATTTTTTATAGGACAGAGGACCACATGATTCCATGTTGCGGATCAAAATTGTTTTGTTATATTTGAAAATATGGAGAAAATTCTTGATAGGATAGATAAACGTTATATATATATGTTGTTAGAATCCACCAATCACTACTGGGATATTCAAAATCAGTCTCATCCCTATGAGGAAGTGGCATGGAGGGATTTCCAGTCCATCAATAATGAATACTTAATAGAAGAGATCCTGAGGGATGAACATTCTAGGTAATTCATGAAAATTTAGTATGGTTTGATTACAATCCTTCAATAATCATCTTATTTTACATATCATTAACACATCACACCGATATATACTAATAATGATCCAGTGAAAGATATATTATTTGAGGAAGGTATGAGGGATCATATCTCTTCCATGGTAATGATTTTATGCTTATCTGATGTGTCTGTAATAGTAAAGTATGACCCTATCTCTGATCGTTACTTGAGGGAATAAGATGGTGTAATCCATGGAAGTTTAGAACATAGAAAGAATAATGGTTATACAAGAAGTCAGAAGAAATGCATTGAGACTATGTGTAGGTGTGGAGGTAGCTAGTGTAAACCCACAAACAGTTATGTGGTATATCAATAATGTTGGATGCTTGGGCATCATGAGATCCAGTTTCCAAGATAACCCATTGAGTGTCAAGGATGTGGTATATTGGGGAATGAAAATTGATTCTGCAAGACCTTGGCATCTTTTCTGAGAGGGAGAGGATTCATGTTAGCTCCAAAATTAAGAGTTGGTTCAGTAGCACCTCACATTGTAGGTAACAAAATTAATATTGTTAATATAGGTAGAGGGTAATGTTCTGGATATAGTAGCTAGGATTCAAATATATAGCTCACGTATATAATAACTACTCCATGTAGTTACTATGCAACAAAATGTCAAAGATCATTCCATATCTATTCAGTGTATCATATAATAGACGAGTAGGATGATGGGCCATCTACTATTTGAGGTACAAATCATGTAGCCTCGATTATCTTTTCACCCCTATATGATACATATAAATCAAATTCTTTCTTATTTTAGCCTATTATATAGAGTCTCAAACATCATGTGTATCACTCTTTTAATGTTTTTAAGCTTAATACACCTTTAGGTATATGATCAGAGAGATTATGAAAGTGAAAATAGATTACACTTGATGTATTTAGCCATTGATTCTTATGGAAGCTCATTTTTCATAAAATTATTGCCTTTGACATTATGCTTGAGTTGGACTGGATGGTTCCCTATCATGCCTATGTGAATTTATATCACCAAAGGGTGTTGTTTACATCACCATATCGCGGGACATATCTCCACAAGGTAGAGTGGGTTGTCCATGCCCATAAAGTTGCACCATAGTATCATAGTCTTGGTAAGGTGGTTGTCCTGATTTTTGCCATTTACATGGAAGTTTAGGGACAACATCATATTGGGTTCCCTCATATAGTTGATCATTTTAGGGATGTTTTCTCTAACAACTATTCAGGGATACCTCTTAATAGAGAGGAATAGTTTACTATTTAGAATGTTATAGGATCATCATTTGAATCCATTCCTCCAAACTAGAAGGATACTATTGAGTTTCCAGAGATAAATAAAAAACTAGACAATTTAAAGGCTATGGGTTTTTTATGACCTAGTACTTCTCCCCAGGGTTAAACAGTTCTTTTTTTCCATAAAGATAAATGAAATGCCAAGTCGTTTCATGGATTACTAGAATTTGATATAGTTTTTAGTGAAAATTCAGTATCCTTTACCTCTCATATATTTTATTTTTGAATATATCACAGATGTAAGGGTATTATCAATGATCGAGCTGAGAATGGGATATCATAATGTTCATGTTTGGACTTCAAATATTCCACTTACAACTTCACATAGTTGGTGCAGTTTACATGAGTAAATTGTGATAATGATTGGTCTTACGAACATGTATTACATCACCGTATATTTTATGAATAGTTTTTTCCATCCCTATATGGATTAATTTGTCATGAAATTCCATGATTGAATATTGAAATATTATCATAATCAGAACAACCACACCCCTCAAAATGATAACCTTTTTAATACACAGTGAAAACACAAACTATATGCTAAGATTAGTAATTATCACTTCATGAACTAAAACATTAACTTCCATGGATATATTATCTCAGATTCGGGAGTATCAGCTGACTAAGTGAAAGTGAAAGAAATTTTTTCCTTGGAGCATCCCAAAAACCACTTTTATATATTGACTTTATATGGGATATTTGATTACTAAAATTATTTTATATATGACTTCTCACATTTACCATCACGAATTATAGGTTTAACTAATAAGGGTTTGATGATTGTGTGGTATGAATCCTTTGAGGTATCTTTCTTAAAGCATGATGTAAGATTAAATACTTCACTAATAATGATTCATCAAGAACTAGGAATGAGATATATGGTATATTTGGATGCATAATGGTAGGTTGTAGGAGTAGTTATTATGAATTGATATTGGGTCATTGTTTATGGGTCACAACAGTTAAGGCCTCATTAGAGGAATTAACTAATCTATGATCTCGAGTTGGAGGATTGTGTACATGCCATGTGATGTTGGAGGCATTACTTACTGGGAGAGTGTTTTGTGTTGTTTACAGACAATAATATCCTCGTATATTTTATTACAAAGTATGACCTAAATCATATGTACTAAATTTGAGTAGAATATCTATAGTCCTTGGACATTGATCTTGAATATATTCTGAGGAAACAAAATATTGTTACTAATTCTACGAGAAGAAGGTCACAGGTAGAGGTAGTTCTAGAGGCTAATAGAAAATTGAAGTTTATAGATCTATTATATGAGATGAAAAAAGGGTTTTCAGACCATCATGGGTAGTTCCTACATTAATTTCAATCATTGCCCTCTTCAATTTTGGAGATGGTGGTGATGAGGTTGTTTTATTATTCTATGGGTTTGGTCCTATAAGAGTGTATTGCTGGAAAGAACCCTCATCCTTATTAGATTGTTAAAAATGAAGAAATACTTCACATATCTGGGAATAACTAGGATTCGAAAAATATGAGAGGGTAGATGACACATGAGTCACATTATTCATAGCGGGTAGTTCCCCCATGTATTTCTAAGATGTATCATTATATGAGCTTATAACATTGGTGGTCTAGGATGAAGCATCAGATAACAGGTTTTGTCATTAGGTGTTCCACCTATCAGTATGTGAAGGTAAAACAACAGTGACCTACTATATTGCTATATCCATTACCAATCCATGCTTATAAATTGAAGGATGTTTCAATTAAATTTTTAGTCATATTACTGAGATCACTTCAAGGAAAAAATTTATTTTGGGTAGTCATAGATTAAATGAAGATATTATTCCACTTCCCTTCTATCTTGGATACCTTATAAGATAATGAGATGAGAATATTATATGTTCATGATATTATCGGATTACAGGTGGTCCGTTGTACTTTATTTTTGGATCGGGACACTATCTTCACAATGTGATTCTGGAGGGAGTTACATAATGATATGGGTATATAGGTTCCTCTGAGCACAAATATTCACCATCAGACTTATGGGTAGGTAAACTACATTAAACATGTTCTAGAGTACAGGCCCTGAACATGTGTCATTGATTTGGGTGGTTCTTAGTAGACCGATATATCACTTATTGAGTTCACATACATTAAGAATTATAATGTGATGATTTAGATGGATCCCAACGATTCCATATATGGAAGGTTGTTATGTTCACCCCTAAGCTAGTTTGAGGTAGTGGAGGCATCACTATTGGGTCCTCATATCATTCCAGAGACTATGTAAAAGGTTCAATAAACATGAATGTGAATTCATACTACTCAGTCTAGACAGAAATCATAGGATAATTATCATCAATGACCTATGGAGTTCATGGTTTGGGATCTTTTATACTTATGGGTATCACATAGACTCGTGAGGATCTTGATATAGATGAAAGAGAGGTTTTATAAAATCTTTATTTTTCCATTTCAGATTCCTGATAGTGTCCGGATATTTTCCAATCAGTTTCAATAACTCTATGGTGTCGTTCCATGCATGAAAACTACCACATTTCACAGATTCAGTTATATGAGGCTGACATGTCTTATACTTTTTATAGAAATGATGTTTAGCTTGACATTGATGATTCGATTGAGTATTATCCTTTTTAAATCATTGATTGACGTAGAAATTCTCTATGTGGATGGTCTATCCCTTTAGTACAGGTGCTACGGAAGCACAGCTGGGTATAGAGTGAGACATGGGAGTGGAAAGCTGACATATGTGCTCAGTTTCCAAAATTGTTCTCATATAATGTTTTACGTTCTTTAGAAGGTGAACTCTACGAAAATTTACTTTATGTTGGAAGAAAATATGTATAGTTTCTGTATTTGAGGTATGTATCCTTTAATATTTAGTATTACTCTTCATTCTGAATCTAATATGGATTCCTGCTGAGGTGATAAATATTTTGGGTTGGCTAAGGCTTGTTGAAAGCTCAAAACCCCAACTGTTGATAAAATCACTAGTCTGTATGGTTATTAGACACTGTGAAACCCAAATCACATGTCTCTCTTATTTGTGTGGGCATGGATAGTGGGGTGAAGAAAGGTTCATGGTTTTCCCGAACAGTGAGCCAGGGGCCAGACAACCATGAGGATTGCCTAACGATTTTAGAAGAGGAGATTCACATTGTTGTAGAATAGTTTCATTAACAATTAATCGAAACTATAATGGTTTCATTTTAAGGTATTTATCCTTGAAAATTTGGTGCACATTTTGTCCAACCATACAGCAAATTGTGTGCCTCTGTTTTTATGGAAAAAATGATTATTTTTCCTTAAAATCATAATAATTCAACTATTCCACTCATTTTTTATTAGAGTTGAGATATTTATCATGGGATCACCCAATTTAGCTGAATCATATCATTCAATCTTGTATGTCCATCCATTTCCTGAATTGATCCCCTTCTATCATGTTGGATGTTTATTGGTATGCACTTTATTCCTTTTTTACTGTTATTTGTTTTTCATCTCTATTCTTGGATTTAAAAGGGTGATAAATCATATTCCCTACATTCATAATATTTTTACATTATTCAAATTTTTTATAATATTTGTTGTAATGAAGTACAATACATGACGAGGAGAGTGGTACTAGTATGTGGCATGAGATTTATAATTTTCCACTAAGATTTTATTGTTTTATAATAGGTTTAATTGTCTTTCATGTTAGTATCACCATGTGTTTCCCATATATTATATCTTACATTAATTGGTTTAATTTATTTAATCCTAAATATGTTTTATTACCCAAAAAAATTATGAGATGGTTAACTGAGGATTTATCCATTAAATAGAGTATTCCCTCAAATATTCATTATTATTCATTAAAGCTCTTATGCCCAAAAGACCAAATTATATTTTTATCCATAAGCTAAAATGGTGGTTCCATGTAGCGATGAAAAAAAAGTTATGGCCTAGAACATCTAGTTATCATGAAATTTTAATTAATTTAATTGATGTGAGTTGTGAGCTTATTCCACATGCATAAATGGATAATGGTTGATCCCTTGAAATTATTAAATTTAAATAGTAAATGGATTATACCTTACCTCATATACAGGACAATGGTTATTTATCAATGATAGGACTTAGGGGTATGCATTCCCTTAATAATTATAATGAGTGTTCATGAAAATCCTTGTTAATTACAATGAATGTTCATGAAAATTCAATTCATGTATTATAACAAATGGGAATGAGGAATATTTAGAAATGAAATAAATGGGAATGAAGACCCTAGTTATAATTAAATGGTAATAAAATACCTTGTGATACTATACGTACATGAAGATCTTTAATGCGAAACTGGGCATGGAATCCATTACTTTGTGATATTGGGTATATATTCCAGTACAATGTGGTTCTGGGAATGAAATCTCTTTTGATATATGATAGTAACCATAACGTCCCATATAATGTGATATTTGGAACATCATCCCCAATACTAATGTGATATTAGTCATGTTGTTCACTATATTATTGAGATACTTGCATCACATCCCCTATAAATTTGAAATACAGAATTTTGTCCCTTGATATTAGTTCATTGATATTTAGAAATTGGATTAATAAGGTAGTGTCAACTTTGTTTCAATTCAAGAACCAAAGTCAACCCATTAATAGTCGTTATTACTGCTATACTTTTGATATCTGAACACTTCCATATTGTATAGAAATACCCAAAATTTATATATGTTGTCAGTGGTGGACTATTGAAATTTATCTCACACACTATATGGGCCACCTATGGTTCTGGGAAAGACTACATGTTTGCATATTTGGATAAGAGGAATAATCTCTGTATGAGTGCATAACTTCTTATTTGAATTAGGATTGTTGATTTTTAGTATAAATTAATGATAGAGCTCAAATTACATGGATAATAATTTGTACTTTTTTATCATTTTTTATCTTTTATATCATGTATTACCTAAAAATTGTACCCATGTTTTATTTAATGTAAAAATTGATATTATCATCCATTTTAAATTATTCAATTATTTTAATTTTGATTATTATTCTTTTATTTTTTATTCTTGTTTGTTCCCACTTTGTAATCATTGTTATATTACATCTAATATTTATCTTTTTATTATACAAAAATGTTACTCTAATAATGAAGGCATTGTTTCCCCAAAGAAACATACAATTCCATTACTCATAGACATAATCCTCTATCATTTGTGGATATTTTATTGAGGCCATGTGTCGAACTGGACTTGGGCCAGTATTTAGTGGAAAAGGGTCCATGACATTAGACAACCTCCCAATATATCCCAAACCCTATAGCCATCAAACTAATCAACTTGGAACCTCTAAATTTCCTAATTTATAATAGTTATCATATCATATCTCATTGCCCAAAAAGTCACAACTCATCATCAATATAATTAGGTCTTCTAGAAATATCAAGAATTTCATAACCCCTTGAAGTTTTCCATATTTCACTACTGAAATAAATTCACAAACAAAATACAGTCCCCAATGAAACAAACTTTATTGGTCAATCCAAACATCATCATACCGTAAGGTAGTATATGTTATTAACATCATATTTAATATCATCAAGGGTCAACATCCCCTTTCTATTATTCTCTCACAACTAGGGGTCTCACATTTTTCAC
Source organism: Viscum album (assembly GCA_963277665.1). Lineage (NCBI taxonomy): Eukaryota > Viridiplantae > Streptophyta > Magnoliopsida > Santalales > Viscaceae > Viscum > Viscum album. The sequence continues at coordinate 995,060,198 of OY728126.1, forward strand.
CTTTATCTCACATAAAATCACCACATAAGGATGATTATCCACACATTCAATTTATTAAAAAAATCCTAACTCCACATAGTTGAGTTCTAATAAGTACCATGCCTTATCAAAACATATCAAAACCTCTTAGGCTCATTCACATAAATAAATATCATGGGACCAAGAAATCACATTCTAAAAATATTATACACACAAAAAGAAGGAACCAAATCCAACAATCTTCCATTTTCGTCAATTATAAGGACCTATCCATTTGAATTTTGTGACCTTAAAACCTTCCTTTCTATAACCCAAATACATTGTTGGTCTAAGTGGACACTCAAGAGGGGGGGGGGGGGAATTGAGTTCCAATTAAAATTTCTGTTTAAAATCCTTTACTAAAACGCCCAATTTAAAATACTAATTGAATTGTAGTGAATTTAAACTAAATCAAACATTCCGTTAGGTTCTCAAGGGATTGATTAATTCCCAGTTAATCTAATTAGAAGATCAGATTAGCTTTTGAAAAAAACCTAATGATTTGCAAGTATTGAATACACTTGCTAATTCAATTATCATAGTAACTTTGAAAAACATTTTAAATTTTAAAGCACTTAGCAGGGGAATAAAAGGTTTTAGATAAATCTATATAAAGCACAACAGATATAACCAAGAGGTTCAGTCTCAAGCTGAGACTTAGTCCTCTCAAAAATTTATAGATTTGATCCACACCCTAGATCGGGGTTTGCAAATTTTTTCAACTGTCCAGGTCAAATACCTCTACCACAGTTCTTCGTGGAAAACAAAAACAAGAGCAAATACAGCTGTCCCGGTCACTCACGACCTCTACCACTATCCATAGTAGGAAAAAGAAGATGTAATGAGTTTGAATGAGGATTTACAGATCCTCTAGTTAAGGTTCAGGAGACAGTTTTTGTGTAAATTTAAACTGATGACACAGACTGCTCGTAATGTAATGAATAAATTACTGAGCAAGATATAGAGTTTAGAATGGCTCTAGTGATAGAAATTTAGGTCTGGACTCCTTAGAATTGACCAGAAATGGTTCTGAGTCCTCTTCTGGTTTTTTATGGAAAACAGAGTGTCGTCTGCTTGACATTCAGGTTCAGAGATAGTGAAACAGTAGTCGATTAAGTTCTTCAAAATCCTCGTGAAGGTACACAACTCTTCTTGAGTAAGCGAGAGTGTGTATGGGATTCTGTGTCTTCTTGGTCATGCATGTATATCTATATGATCTCTTCTTGTGTATATCACCTGTATCACTTCTGTATATTCCTTTTATGTTCCTTGTAGCAATAGGGAATTCTTATATTTATGGCACGAGCTCTGAAAAAATAAATGATTTTTTTTAGGTACGAGGTACGGTTCCCTGACATACAACAACCTTCATTAAATAAACGACAGAGCATTAAAATCTACCTGATATGACAATTAGCTAGATTAAACAAAGATAAATAAATTAAGGCAGCGTCAGATTCTCTGGAATGGTAGCTTTGGATATCGGTAGCCTTGTGTATCGGTAACCTCTTCTGTAACGATATCCTTTCTATTCGGTAGACTTAATTTCTGTCGGTAGACTTGATCGGTAGAGGTATACTTAATTTACCAGTGACCTTTCGTGTAACGGTAGACTTTATGTACCGGTAGGCTTTTATAATGGTGACTTTTCTGTATTGGTAACCTTCACGTATCGGTATACTTTTTATACCGGTGGACTTGATGTATCAATGACCTTCACGTATCAGTAGAATTGTATAACGGTGACTTGTCTGTATCAGTAACCTTCATGTATCAGTAGACTTGCATAATGGTGACTTGTCTATATCGGTAACCTTCACGTATCGGTAGACTTGTTCTGTAACGGTGACCACTTGTCTGTTTAAGAATCCTATTCGTAGAAAGGGTTAAGTTAGAATATATATACATCCAGTAACTGAATTCTCTGAAGATAATATAAATATGAATATGTGAATCGTGTAAAGAAATATTGAAATAAGAAATTAACCATTAATAAATATAGCAATCATCAAACTATAATTGATCATAATTGGGATTATCAAAATATGAGTGCAACTAATTCTCACAGAGGGTTCAACAATCTCCCCCTTTTTGATAATCACAACTTATGGAAATGTATTAAGAATATTAAAATGGAGGCATTGGAAAATAAATTCCTAACAAACTTTAAAACAAAGATCTCATTTTTCTCCCCCTTTCAATTGCACTCACATTGCACTCACAGTTGTCATTTGTTTCATTTTCTCCCCCTGTGTGATTAACAAAATAAAGCGTAGAATCAGATAAATGTAGAGACAAAAAGAGAAAATATGGAAAATAAATATAAAAAAAGTAAATTGGATAATGTTAGTGGAATTATCCATTAAGTCACAAAAGGTACAAACTGATAAAGTCAGTATAAAAAAAAATACAAGTGAATCCTATCAAAAATATCCAAAATCACTCAATCATCCTATTGAACAGGAGTCTTTACCATTGGATCAGAAGAGGATACAGGTTCAGATTGAGTAGATGGATTGGGAATAGCTCAAAGAAAAACTGGAGGGTCAGCCATTGAAACTGTACCAGATCGGAAATCTGTGCTTCTCTGTGGGATCATAGGAGTTAAGCTTCGAATATCCTGAACTGCAGTCAACTGAGGTGTACTCCAAGAGGCAGAGGCAAAGGCATGAAGGGCATAAGGTACTGTAGAGACCCGAAGCATGACGTACATGGACATTACATTACTTTTGCGGAATACTTAGTACATTACAAAAACACACACACACAAGGACCGTAATAGTTTAGTGTTTTTGGATACTCGGAATGTAATCATCTAATCATGGTGAAAGATCTTCAACAGCTCCCATAACGATCTTCCTTTTTTTTCCTACCTAAAACCTTTCTTTATATCCTGGGGAAAAGAAAACATAAAAGGGTGAGCTCAAATGCTTATTAAGGGTAAAAAAAAGAAATATCAATCACATCATATTCATAAGAACATATCATTTGGAAATCTTAACCTGCAAAAGAGATCATAATTTCATAACATGGGATAAATCATAGTAGTGAATTGTAATCCCAATAGTCATAACATAAAACATGAAACTTTGTGGCATACACACATAATCATATAGAATCATTTCTTATTATTAAAGACTCATTTCCAAGACTATCTTAGTGGACAAAGTCCTTTTCTGAACCGAGTCACCCTCGTTTCAGTCCTGTTTCACTGAACCGGTATAACCTACCGTTCCAGCCATGTCTATCTCATGAGATATAAAATCTTTACCCAATGCATTGGAGGGAGATATAGGTCCCACCCATCTCATAATGATACCATTCTTATGTGTGCCACAAAATCATAAACCATACATCATAGCATAACCCATGTAATAAAAATGGGATTCTTAAACATCGTGACATCATAAAACAATTCATATAAGATAAAGGAATTCATAAAAAAAATTCCATCACAACATAATCAAATCAATGTAATAATAGGTATAGAAACAAACACTTTATTATCTTAGATGGAAAATAATTTTGATAAAACACTTGAACTCCATTCTTGAGAAAAATATCTTTTCTTCATCAAAAACACTTTTCCTTTCATAACATGTCATACAATTATAAAATAAAAGAAGTTGATTAAAAATAAACTTGAAAACATGTAAAGGAAGATTATTGGAAATAATGTTTTAAAATTCCATTCATGCCGTATAAGTTAAAAAATCATTCTTCTCGTCCTTTTGTTAGAAAAGTCAAAAAGTACCTCGTACGAAAAAACGACAAAAGATTCTTTTCATATCTTTTACTAAAAACTCACCGAAGTGTAAAATTGGATTTAAACAATTTTAGGTGGATGGAAATAATATTACATATTGAGGAAACATGGATGTGGATGATAAAATACACCCCAGGGAATACCAAAGTATAAACAATCTCGGATAAAAATGAGATTGTGATATTTTCCCTTACCTTATGTCCGATATGCTTTGTATGTATCCAAACCTCCTGAATAATGATTTAAATAATGTCATTAACTTATTACCGAATCATATTCATTGTTATGATATCATATATGGTTCACTTATGACTTTATATTACCCGTTCTTTTGTAAATTTCATGTTAAAGAAGCGTTTTTGGGTAAAATCGTTTCATTTATCATAGGTGTTTGGACTTGTTGTTCTTGACATTATTATTACTTATATCATGATTTACTTACTTCCAGAATATAAAACATGATTTATAAATCATATATATTCAGTATATATATATATATAATAGATAAATAAATGAAATGAAACACACCGTTCATGGAGACGGTAGTCCGTACGTATGCATGAATTCTGTTTTCCTTTCCTTATTGCCTTGAATGGAAGTAAGTAGATGAAATACATATATAAATAAATCCAGTAGCTTTATAATGTCATATATTTCATTATTATTGCTTATATATACTTTATAATCATTCTTAAATATTTAACATGGATAATGAATCTCATCGCGTCGTGGAGACGGTAGTCCGTACATACGCACGAGCGATGATATCGTTATCATGATCGTGAACATGTGTTGAAGTGTATGTATACTATTTCAGTATCAATAAAACTTTATAATAATCATATATACTTACTCATTACACTATTATACCCATCCAATTAAGGTGGTGGCAGAAAATAGATTACACCACGGCGTGGAGACGGTATTCCGTACGTACACACGCGCGGTGATTTACTTTTTCCGTAGGATGGATATGAGGTTAATTAGAGTTGTTTCATATTTATAATAACATATCAGTATATAAGAAATACTGATGTTATTACATTATCATGAAACAACTAAAGAAGAAGATGTTGAAGAAGAAAGAAATCGAAAAAGATCGGTAATGGATATTACCTCTTTTTGACGCGCCTTTTCTTAACCTCCACTTAAAAAACAAAGGATGGTCTTTGAAGAAGACCAGGACCTCTAGGATGATACTAGGGAAGTGGAGAAGAGATTTTGGCCGGGTTTTTCCGAGCTTGAATGCTCAAATCGGTGTGAGGAGGAGAGGGAGGAGGTGCCATTTTATAAGGGAGGAGAGGGGAACCTTTGGGAAAACAAAAAAATATTATTTTATTATAAAGTCAAGTTCAGTTTTAAATAGCTCCAAATTGATATATTACTAAGCTAAGGTGGGCATGGGTCGAAATCCTCTAATCCAATAGGATTTAGACAAGTTTAGGTTATTATTTTAACCTTATCAATTAGATTTTACTCTATGTTAAATAATTTAACTTTTACCGTGTCTTTTTGTTTTCTTACACTATATGATTAATAAACTTACAATATCAAGCCAAACAAACCCCATGTTGTTTATTAATAACATATATAGCCTTATATAAGTCATTTGGCCGAACCTTAGATTTTTAGGAATAAAATAACAATTACTAATATAATATTTTTTTTAAAAACTATTTAATGTCAATTTTGACACTATTTAGTAATTGATTTTTGTGAAAATCATAAAAGAATGATTAGTTATAAATAACATGTCATATTAACCTAGAAAATTAGTGGAATTCATAAAAAGTCTCAAATTACATTTATTTTGATGTTTATAACATTATTTATGTCAATATTTCATTAATAAGATAATTACTGCATCATCTTTGTGTCATAAATAAATTAAATTATTTAATGTCTAAAAATTAAAAATAAAATAACATTATGTAGGAAATATTTTTAGATTTATAATGAATATTTATAGACGAATTTATCTTATGTATAACCCCATATTGAAAATTATTTACTTATTAAACATTGATTTTAACTATTTTAACCCTTTTTAAATAAATTAATAATAAATGTCCAAATCTAATCCAAGTGGGCTTAAATGGTCATATTTTATTCCTAAGGTTGTTTTTGGTCGAATTACACTTATCCAATAGAATTAGGACATGTGTTAGGGTAATAATAATATCATTTTTACCCTTAATTACCCTATTTAATTTTAATCGTGGTAAAAAAAGTCAACATTTACTATTTACCAAAAATTATTTTCATCTCATTGAACCACATTTTAGTCCTTGATATTAACTGTGTCTCTCGGATTTTCGAAATTCCACTCACAGAAGCGGTAAAATTATGTTTTATGAAAAATTCAGTTTTTTTAACTACCACTTAGTGGTTTCACTATTCATCAAAAAATGAACGTTTCCTGAAAAATAAAAAAAATTAGTCCTAAGCTGTATTTGATATTATGAATTAAAAAATGACGTCTATTTTACCCAATTCAAAACATATCAGTTACATTAATTAATTTAAAAATTAATTCTCGTCGTCAAAACAAATAGCGTGTTTTTGAGAGATAATAACTATCAAAAGATTGACACTTGTTTATGTCTGGTTTAAATGTGAAATTACATCCAATGACAACATTGTATTAAATTGTAAAAATATATTTTAAATATATTTTAAAACCACTAAAATTAATAATTTATCACTATTAATTATTTCTATTAAAAAAGTTGTTTTTAATTAAATTTTAGTAATTATCACTATTCATTCAAATATTAAAGTTATCCGAAAAGTACCAAAATTTTACCCTAAGCTAATTTTAATATTACGAATCAAAAAATGAAGTCCATTTTGAAAAATAAAATTTAAAAAATTTCAAAAAGTGTTTATTACTATTCATAACGGCTAGTTTTAATAATATTTTAATAGCATATCGTTGTTTAGTGAAACTCAGTATTGCGTACTACACACACTATTGAGGAAGGTCGTGATTGCGTCTAATGCAAGGCAAGTCAAGGATGCGTGTTGTGCAAGCTCCTTTTGGTGTAGCGTACAACACAAGAAATGAAATTAAAAAGAATATTTTTCATAAAATCTTGGGGTGTTACATTCTACCCCCCTTAAAAATGAATTTCGCCCTCGAAATTCGTCGGGGTTATAAATGGTTTAATATTAGAAAGATTCTTTAATAGAAACAGACATCGTAAAAAGGAATACCAAAACCAATCTTTAAAAACAAATGTATGAAACGTAATGGTTACCCAAATAAACTAAGCATTGGGTTTCCACATAGGTGAAAATATGGATATGGAAGAGAAAGCTAACCATCATGTTCTGATGGAGAGTGGTAGAGAACATGGCTAAGGAAAAGCCAGCAATCACAAAGCCATAAATTTGTGACGATCTAAGGTACCATCTGATTCATCAGATATAAGAGCACTAGGGCAACATTTTTGGTTTTCAAGATCATTTCCCTAAAGTTGATGAAATTGGAATTATAAGAAATACATTCATGATTTTGGCATAGTCTCACCGTTTGTCGTTCTTTGGAAAACTTCCACTTCATCTCTTAAAGAAATGAAGTTGAATTTGTCATTCGTGATGTGTTAGAAGATCATGTGATAGAATGATTGGTCATTCCATCTGTCTCAAACAAAAGATTAGAAAAGTTATCAAAAAATACATAAATCCATCTATAGTGTGATTAATCATATATGGTTCCTAAAATGGACTTATACTACATATATCATACTGCTTAATATAATAAAACTAGTTTCTACTAAACAGGGACTTCCTGTAGGCCAGTGGTAGGCGATAATGGCCAGTCGCACTTCGGTTGTGGGTTCGATTCTCACAGCCTTGTCCGACACGATGGGATGTCGCCCGTCCTGCAGGTTGCCCTTTATATATTACTATAACATCCCATCAAAAATATCAAAAAAGTTTTATCCTTAAACAATACTAACTTATGTCCAACATAATCCATTCCAATCTTTAGGCTTATCTAAAATACTTCGGTCCAAGCTCATAGTATAGAGAAAATGATCACATGAATGCCAGCATTTATCCCTCATATATCTTGTTCGTCACATTCCAGTCATGTGAATACCATAATCATGTAATCTCTTGAAAAATGAATACCCATTGAATCTTAGTGAAAACATGAGTGCTATCAAAAGATAACTCTTTCCACATACCAAAATCCTCAAAATTATATATACTCAAACCATGATATAACTATTTCCTTATATTAGTAACGTGCTCATGAATACTATCAAACATTTAATTTTCTCCTTATCCCTTCATTATGCGCATATCATATACTTTCCAAATATATATGAATATCCTTTCATGGATACCAGTACCATTAATCATACAATTTCAAAACTCAAGGAAAGACAACAGTGTAACAATCCTTAGATGTCTCTTTATTCCATAGTATAATGAGATTACTTATAGAACATTACACTTGATAAACATTTAATCATTCCACTACCTTCTTAAACCATTGACCGAGCATCAACAATTCTTTCATCTCACAAATCATTTGTAGTATCTTCATCATCATCAACATAAATACTACCCATACGGCCATACTGATTCTCTTCATGAGACTTTCCTTTAGGGCATTGGTTTGCATAATGCCCGTACATTCCACATTTAAAACATTTAACCATTTTTAATGTCGTAGCAAGACCATTATCCTCATCCCTGGTGTTAAATGAACCTTTTCCTTTGCATTTACTGGATTTGTGTCCTTCTTTTCCACACCCAAAGAATCTTCCAGTTCCTTTGAAACATTCTCCTTGATGCCTCTTTCCACATGATTTACATAGGGGAAATAGAACTTTCTTTCCTCTATGATCATCATGAAACTCCATCTTTCTCTTATTAGCCGAGTTAGGAAACTTACCAAATTTTACTTTATTGATCATATTATGAGATTGCTGATTCGGAATAATAATGATGTTTGGACCTCCAAATCCCATTTCATTTGGTTTCTAATGAAGAAAAACATTCCATTGTCCATCATATCCTCCATTATCGTGAATCATCTTGTTTCCAGCCATTTCCTAAAACCCAAAAAGAATAGTGTGAGAGGCAAAAATCATAATAAAGGGGGAGTAAATTCAATATATAACATCTTTGGTTTAATATAATATCATTACCATAGTTTTAGGACTATATACTATACATATACTTATCCTTAGGGATATCCCTAGACATACCATATAAATATCTCTAGGGATCTCACTAATGTTTTCGCATCCTAGTTTCCAAAGGTTGACTTAACATTTCCTCTGATACCAACTGTAGAGACCTGAAGCTTGACGTACATGGACATTACATTAATTTTGCGGAATACTTAGTACATTACAAAAACACACACACAAGGACCGTAATAGTTTAGTGTCTTTGAAAACTCAGAATGTAATCATCTAATCATGGTGAATGATCTTCAACATCTCCCATAAATATCTTCCTTTTATTTCTTACCTAAAACCTTTCTTTATATCCTGGGGAAAAGAAAACATTGAAGGGTGAGCTCAAATGCTCAGTAAGGGTAAACAAAAGAAATATCAATCACATCAAATTCATAAGAACATATCTTTTGGAAATCTTAACCTGCAAAAGGGATCACAATTTCATAACATAGGATAAATCATAGTAGTGAATTATAATCCCAATAGTCATAACATAAAACATGAAACATTGTGTCATACACACATAATCATAGAGAATCATTTCTTATTATTCAAGACTCATTTCCAAGAATATCTTAGTGGACAAAGTCCTTTTCTGAACCGAGTCACCCTCGTTTCAGTCCTATTTCACTGAACCGGTATAACCTACCGTTCCAGCCATGTCTATCTCATGAGATATAAAATCTTTACCCAATGCATTGGAGGGAGAAATAGGTCCCACCCATCTCATAATGATACCATTCTGATTGTGCCACAAAATCATAAACCATACATCATAGCATAACCCATGTAATAAAAATTGGATTCTTAAACATCGTGACATCATAAAACAATTCAGATAAGATAATTGAATTCATAAAAATAATTACATCACAACATAATAAAATCAATTTAATAATAGGGATAGAAACAGAACCCTTTATTATCTTAGATGGAAAATAATTTTGATAAAACACTTGAACTCCATTCTTGAGGAAAATATCATTTCTTCTTCAAAAACACTTTTCCTTTCATAACATGTCATACAATTCTAAACAAAAATATGTTGATTAAAAATAAACTTGAAAACATGTAAAGGAAGCTTCTTGGAAATAATGTTTTAAAATTCCATTCATGCCGTATAAGGTAAAAAAACATTCTTCTCGTCCTTTTGTCAGAAAAGTCAAAAAGTACCTCGTACGAAAAAACGACAAAATATTCCTTTCATATCTTTTACTAAAAACTCACCGAAGGGTAAAATTGGATTTAAACAATTGTAGGTGGATGGAAATAATAATACATATTTAGGAAACATGGATGTGGATGATAAAATACACCCCAGTAAATACCAAAGTATAAACAATCTCGGATAAAAATGAGATTGTGATCTTTTCCCTTACCTTATGTCCGATATGCTTTGTACGTATCCGAACCTCCTGTATAATGATTTAAATAATGTCATTAAATTATTACAGAATCATATTCATTGTTATGATATCATATATGGTTCACTTATGACTTTATAATACCCATTCTTTTGTAAATTTCATGTTAAAGAAGCGTTTTGGGTAAAATAGTTTCATTTATCGTAGGTGTTTGAACTTGTTGATCTTGACATTATTATTACTTATATCATGATTTAATTACATACAGAATATAAAACATGATTTATAGATCATATATATTCAGTATATATATATATATATAATAGATAGATAAATGAAATGAAACACACCGTTCATGGAGACGGTAGTCCGTACGTACGCATGAACATTGTTTTCCTTTCCTTATTGTCTTAAATGGAAGTAAGTAGATGACATACATATATACATAAATACAGTAGATTTATAATATCATATATTTCATTATTATTTCTTATATATACTTTATAATCATTCTTAAATAGTTAACATGTAGAATGAATTTCATCGCGTCGTGGAGACGGTAGTCCGTACGTACGCACGAGCGATGATATCATTATCATGATCGTGAACTTGTGTTGAAGTGTATGTATTCTATTTAAGTATCAATATCACTTTATAATAATCATATATAGTTACTCATTACACCATTATACCCATCCAATTAAGGTGGTGGTGTAAAATATATTACGCCACGACGTGGAGACGGTATTCCGTACGTACGCACGCGCGGTGATTTCCTTTTTCCGTAGGATGGATAGAAGGTTAATTAGAGTTGTTTAATATTTATAATAAAATATCAGTATATAATAAATACTGATGTTATTACTTTATCATGAATCAACTAAAGAAGAATAAGTTGAAGAAGAATGAAATTGAAAAAGATCGGTAATGGATATTACCTCTTTTTGACGCGCCTTTTCTTAACCTCCACTTAAAGAACTAAGGATGGTCTTTGAAAAAGACCAGGACCTCTAGGACGATACTAGGGAAGTGGAGAAGTGATTTTTTTTGGGGGTTTCCGAGCTTGAATGCTCAAATTGGTTTGAGGAGGAGAGGGAGGAGGTTCCCTTTTATAAGGGAGGAGAGGGGCACCTTTGGGAAAACTAAAAATATTATTTTATTATAAAGTGGAGTTTGGTTTTAAATAGCTCGAAAATTGATATATTTCTAAGCTAAGGTGGGGATGGGTAGAAATACTCTCATCCAATAGGATTTAGAAAAGTTTAGGTTATTATTTTAACAATATCAATTAGATTTAACTCTAAGTTAAATAATTTAACTTTTACCGTGTCTTTTTGTTTTCTTACACTATATGGTTAATAAACATACTATATAAAGACAAACGAACCCCAAGTTTTTTATTATTAATATATATAACCTTATCTTAGTCATTTGGCCGAACCTTAGATTTTTAGGAATAAAATAACAATTACTAATATAATATTTGTTTTAAAAACTATTTTATGTCAATTTTGACACTATTTAGTAATTGATTTTTGTGAAAATCATAACAGAATGATTAGTTCGAACTAACATGTCATATTAACCTATAAAATTAGTGAAATTCATAAAAAGTCTCAATTTACATTTATTTTGGTGTTTATATCATTAATTATGTCAATATTTCATTAATAATATAATTACTGCATCATGTTTGTGTCATAAATAAATTAAATTATTTAATGTCTAAAAATTACAAATAAAATAAAATTATGTAGGAAATCTTTTTATCTTTCTAATGAATATTTATAGTCGAATTTATCTTATGTATATCCCCATATTAAAAATTATTTACTTATTAAACATTGATTTTAACTATTTTAACCCTTCTTTAAATAAATTAATAATAAATGTCCTAATCTAAACCAAGTGGGCTTAAATGGTCATATTTTATTCCTAAGGTTGTTTTTGGTCGAATTACACTTATCCAATAGAATTAGGACATATGTTAGGGTAATAATAATATCATTTTTACCCTTAATTAACCTATTTACTTTTAACCGTGGTAAAAAAAGTCAAAAGTTACTATTCACCAAAATTATTTTCATCTCATTGAACCACATTTTAGTCCTTGATATTAACCGTGTCTCTCGGATTTTCGAAATTCCAGTCACAGAAGCGGTAAAATTAAGTTTTATGAAAAATTCAGTTTTTTTAACTACCACTTAGTGGTTTCACTATTCATCATAAAATGAACGTTTCTAGAAAAATACAAAAAATTAGGCCTAAACTATATTTGATATTATGAATTCTAAAATGACGTCTATTTTACCAAATTAAAAACATATCAGTTACATTAATTAATTTAAAAATTAATTCTCCTCGTCAAAACAAATAGCGTGTTTTTGAGAGATAATAACTATCAAAAGATTGACACTTGTTTAAGTCTGGTTTAAATGTGAAATTACATCCAATGACCAATATTGTTTTAAATTGTAAAAATATATTCTAAATATAATTTAAAACCACTCAAATTAATAATTTATCACTATTAATTATTTCTATTAAAAAAGTTGTTTTTAATTAAAATTTAGTAATTTTCACTATTCATCAGAATATGAAAGTTATCCGAAAAGTACCAAAATATCACCCTAAGCTAATTTTAATATTTCGAATCCAAAAATGATGTCCATTTTGAAAAATAAAATTTACAAAATTTCAAATAGTGTTTATTACTATTCATAACGGCTAGTTTTAATAATATTTTAATAGCATATCGTTGTTTAGTGAAACTCGGTATTGCATACTGCACACGCTATCGAGGAAGGTCGCGATTGCGTGTAAGGCAAGGAAAGTCAAGGATGTGTGTTGTGCAAGCTCATTTTGGTGTAGCGTATAACACAAGACATGAAATTAAAAAGAATATTTTTCATAAAATCTTGGGGTGTTACAGGTACAATCATAGGTCTGGCATTCACATGCAAGAATGGTAGAAACAGGTTCCTGAAATCCATATTAATACTACCTCCTCTCTCCATTGCTAACACAAATTCATCTCGATTTTTAATGAATTTATCCACGGTAGGATTAAGCTCCATGAGCTTACTAACTTGTTCTCTGAAAGCTTTAGCTACTGGAGGCAACTTAATATTCTCTATCAAGAGACTGAAACGGTTGGTCATTTGATGCTTGGTATAGACCTTCTCAAAGTAAGAATCCACATTATTCTTAATGGCCTCTTGATATGCAGTAGCTTCCCACAGGTGATCTCGAACCAAACTGCTAACATCCCTAGTGGTAGCATGGATCTGAGTATCTGAGGTGCCACTAGTACTGGCCTTAGTCAACTCTTCCTGGATCACAGTTCTGATCTAGCCAATGTTCACAGTGGGGCTGGATGAGGGAAGGGGTTTTACCAAGAAACCTACTGTCTCTTTGAAAGTCTGTGTCAAATTACTAACCACCTTATGAACATGTTCATATTGAATGATCAAATGCTTTTTGACTGATGTCTTAAAATCCTCAAATACATCCACAAACTGCTTGACTACTTCTTTGATATATCTGATATCAGTATTCACTTGGGTTTGATAGCTAATCATGGTAGTCAATGAAGGAATCGACTATCTTAGAGAAACCACAGCTCCTGTCAAACTCTCAATTTGAGTATTGAATACTTTAACTTCATCCATCATTTGCTTCACTGGACTAGACACAGCACATCCTAGAGATAGCTCTATGGATTTCTCCACACTCCTCATTTCATCATCCAGGATTTTCTTCAAATATGCCACTGATTCTCTCCGTGCTTCTTTCATTTCAGACATTAAAGACTCAAGGTCCTCCTTGGTTGCTAAATTTTCGGCCACAACTGGTAGTATAACTAACTCCCTTTGAGGCTGGACTTCCACATTAGAATCTCCATAATTCAGTCCAAAAACCATATATCCTGGATCTGATGACCAACCTTCGATGCCATACAGTATAGAAACTAAACCAAGATGCTCCCCCTCACTTAGAACTTTCTCCCGAAGAATCTCCTATATCTGTTCTGCTCGTGGTAACTCCACAACCTCCTCTACAACTTCACCTGATACAAAAACCATTTTCTCTGATATTTCAACAGTGGGGTGAGTCCTATCCTTTTCTGAGTCATCAATGACTCATTTAATAATGGCAGTAGGTTCCACTGGTGCTTCCTGATCAGGCACTATCTTTACTGTACTATCTATTAGAGGGCTTAAACTGAGCTCTTCTTATTTATTTTCCTCATCATTTGCTTCATCAACATCCTCCTTTTCTTCATGAGCAAACTCATCTGACTCGGTTGCATCATCCTCCTCAGAGGTGTCTTTGAAAACATTCTGAAATGCTTTTTCTTCATCTTCTTCTTCAGTGGACTCATTATTAATGTCCTTAGAATAGTTTCTCTCTTTTTTAGTTCTTTTGGAGGGCTAGATGCTCCCTAAAAAATATTTTGGTGCACATGACTAGGAGGTAAATCTGAGTCTCCTCCTTCCTCAACTGACATCTCTTCCTCCTCAGTTTTAGCTTCATCATCACTGTAGATTGGTTCTGGCTCATCTGGTCCAAGACCAGGATCCCTCACATCCTTTGGTCTAGAAGGATGGTCCCCAGACATGTACTTGTCATAGATTTTACCTTCATCATTAACCCATGGTTTCTTCCAATGGTTCCAGCTAACTTTCATAAACTTACAAACAGTCCCAGTGATACAAAAATTATCTTTAACCACAATAGTTTCATCTTGAGGTCTAGCTACCTCCTTTGCCTTTATCATAATAGAAATCAACTTAGAAAAGAATGGTTCATTGGACTTAGAATTTGGTCTAGTCATATCCTCAATCTGAATCATTAGAAATCTGAACAAATTCACCTTTACTCAATGCTTTAATAGATACAATAAATAAATATCCTGAAATCCGAGGGTAGAAAAATCTCCTCTCCGTAGACTAATCACATGCTGAATGAACCTAAAAATTAGTTTATCCTCCCCTTCCATCTCTGCAGCAATGATCATTCTAGAAGATCCATTTCCTATCAATTCTAACAAGGCATCCTCATATTTGAAAAGTCACTAGCAGTAGGAATGGATTTTGAATAAATTCCATAACCACCTCTATGAGGAACTCTAAGGTTCTCATCCCATTCAACAAAAGAAAATGAAAACATTTGACCATTCACAAAGGAAATCATCCTATTATCCTCTTCTGATGTTTCAAACCAGACAATCTCATAGAACACTTTTACCATTACTGGATAATACGGTCCATTATTGTTCATGAACCATTATATCCATCCTTGCTCTTGTAAAATCATCAGAATCAAGGACTTAATTTCCAACATCCATTCCCCACATAACTCCTTTTCCACTAAAATTTCTCGCTTCGATAATTGCGGATTCATAGGATTCATTCGAACAACACTTGTACTACTTTTACTAGCACCAACACTGGTTACTTTCTACTTCACAGCTTGCGGCGCATCACTCCCTTCATCCACCCAGGGTTGCTTCACACGGGCCATTTCAGATTCCAAGGCTTAGGGTTTTGCGAGCATGAGAGGTTTAGGAGGGAGGGATTCGAACAGTCGGGTTCGCGGTGATTGAGTAAATTATAGAGTCGGGTTTAATATCATTTAAGATTCATATATAAAATAAATCTCATATTAAAAAAAGGTTCTAAGTCTCAGCCTTAATATGAAAATTTTAAACAGTGCGAGAGATGTACCGGTGAGGTGGTGTAATGGCCCGGACCTCTCCGGTCCATTTCTTTGTAAAAACATTGATGTGGTCAAACACGACATGTGTTGTAATAATAGTTTTTTATAATAATAATTGATAATGGTGGCGTGAAAATATTTGGTGTTAATTAGATAAAATGGTTTTAATTTAATCATTGTAAAATATAAGAAATAAAATCGAATATATTTAATAAAATGATGGGAGGCACATGGAATAAGTTATAAAGGAATAAATTACAATAAATGAGGCTCATTTAATAAATTATAAAGGAATAAAATGCATGGGGTGCATGGGTGTGACCTTGTACAGGAGGCGTTGTGCGGTTCTCCACAATTAAAGTTGGAATTGTGTTAATAACATTAAAAGGGTATTATTATATAATAATTTGTTATAATAATAATAACATGAAGAGGCACGTGAATGGGGTTCCCAACCATGTGTGAATATAATGTTATGGGATATATAGAGTAATTATATGAAAATAATGGGCGTCAATAATAATAATAATTATTAATGTTAATGATGGGGACCCGTCGATGAAATTGAAAGAGGATTTATTACTATTGAATTAAATAATAATGATAAAGGTGACAGAAATATGTGTGTGATTGGTAAATTAAATTAAAATGGTTTAATTTTTGGTTAGTATATTAAATTATTTGAATTTAATTAAATGGAATGGTTTTAACTTAATAACCATGGTAAACTAATTTAATGGGATTAAATTAGTACTTTAATTATGGGTGTTATTATTATTAATTTTATTAAATAATAACGTTGAAGTGAGAATGAAGTTTGGGGCGTTCCACATGGAGTAAAAGAATTGGGAGGCACCACTTTTGGTGGTGGGAGAGAATCATGAAAGAAAAAAATAGATTGGAGAGAGAAACAAAAAAATAATAATAAGAGAAATAAAATTAAAAGACAAATAAATGAAAAAGGAGGAATTGGTGCTTAATTATAGCGCCCATGAAGACTCCAAAACGTGATTTCTTTTGGAGTTATGAAAAATAAATAAATAATTGATTAATAATAATAATAAAATATTGTTATTATTAATTGTGTTGATAAAACACTTTTTTGTCAATAACTTCTTTGTGCGACCTCGGTTTCACGAACCGTCAGTGGCAGTGCGACCCTGACTACGAGACGAAAATTATGAGTCCAATATTGGATGTCTTTTTCGGGTTTTCGGATTGGGTACCCGAAACGCTCATGAATTAATAGATTTAATATTGTTATTATTACGGGATCTTGTATCCAACGTATCTCCCTCATACGGTATCGGATTGACGATCTGTCAGCGACAGCGTAACCCTGAAATTATGAAGGTCATTTTAAGAACATTAATGAGCTACTTTTATGACTCATGCCTCGGGTCAACGAAACACCACATATTGATAGAATTATCATTATTATTAAAACGTGTGGAAACCGCGTGACGTGTTGTGTGTTAACCAATCTAAACATGTAACGTATGTACGGTCACATCATGTATTCATTAATGCACGCTGAATAAGGATTTACCTATTTGTTGCCTATATAAGAACGAGGTCATGTTTTATCTTCCATATCGATCGCTTCTTTGTCGCACGACGACGCTCTTGGACAATCGAGAAGTATTCCTCCTCTAACTTCTTTGTCCGAGCTCCGAATTACGATCCGTCAGCGGCCACAGGATCGTAGCGACGAGACGAAGCTTCTAAGCCAGGACTTGTCACCTTTCCTTCCGGCCTTCCTTCTCCAGCTTCCATCCTAGGAGGCGTTTTTCGGGTTTGGCGAAGGCGGAGGACACCGAAGGACGTCGTCGGAAGTGACGTGATCAAGACCTTTTGAGGTAGGGGTTTACCTTCGTCTCTCTATTTGGTGCAACAGGCGTGGTGGGATATTTTTCTTTTGTTCCATGGGATGCAGTTGAACATTAAATAATGATAATAACCGGATAAAGAAGGGTTTGGGGTTTTGTGCTGTTTCTATTGCCTTCCAGTTTCTTTATCTTCTGATTGTGATTTTGGATTGAAAGGCCTTTGCCTACTGAAAATCAAGGTCGTTGGTGGCCTTTGCGTGCACAATAGATATATGAATTGTTTGTGGTTGGTCTTGTTAAAACATGGAAAATGTTTAAGCATGTAAAGACTGGCTGATTAAATGAGAATGAAAACCTTGTGTGATCACCCCGGTTGAACAAAATTGGAATAATGAACATGTTGGTGGTTTGGTTGTTTTGTGGGAAATGTTTTTGTAAACGATGGGGTTGAAATGGGAAGTGGTTGGTTGTAGAAAATGCCTTTATTTATGAAAAGTGTTTTGATTATGAAAAGTGTTTTGGAAGTAAAAGGTGTTTTCAAATGCGGAAATGTTTTGTGTGTGGAAAGGGTTTTATGTGTGGAACTTTGAAATAAATGAATGATGGAATGTTGTATGGTTGTGATAATCTTTTGTAAATGAAATGGAATGTGGTTGCTTGCGTTTTACCTAACCTTGGTTGTGGATGGTAGGGATATGTTTGTGAAAGGTTTTGTCTGGATGATAATTGACCAGTAGTAATAATTTGTTAAACCATTGCATGAAAAATGAAAACCTAAATGGGGTTGGTGGATGATTGATTGGTTGTTGATTCATGCTTCGTGGTAGCAGTGCCGAGGCACATGCTCAGTTCCTCTTTTTAAGAAGCCATAGGTTGGGCTGTGTGTTTGGTATATGTATATATATAATTGTATCTTTGTGTTTTGTCGCACCACACCCATGTCAAGCACCTACTACCGAACACTCCCATTTTATGGGAGAGGGTGTTCCCCCTTAGTTACTAGCTCCATTCTGCTCCTTATTCTATAGGCTATAATGGCTTGAGGTAACCTTACACCCAAGACTCTTCGGGTAGGTCTCAGAGGCTGTGATGGCTTGAGGCGACCTTTAGCCCAAGACTCTTCGGGTAGGCTTACCGTTCCCAAGAAACTTCAGGATGAGGCCCAGGTGTGTGCGGGCGGGTTAGTGGTTGTGGCCCAGGTGTGTGCGGGTGAGATGCGTGGTTGTGAGGCCCAGGTGTGTGCGGGCGGGATGCGTGGTTTGGCCCAGGTGTGTGCGGGCGGGAAGAGTGTGGTAGCGTCAGGACGTTTGCCGTTAGGAAGAGCAGCATCTAATTATGTGGGAAATGGTGCGGGGTACCCAATACTTTTGTTCTATATATATACTAAACTTGTTTGTGTTACTTGGTGAGTGTGACCAGTGAGGCTTGGTGGATAGTTTTTCCTTGTTAGTTTCTGGTTCTTCTGTTTTCTCACGGGACCTTAGGGTGTCTCCCCACTTGTGCACGAGAGCTTTAGGTTTCCCTACAGAGTATACTTGTATGCTCACCCAACGTTTACTTTCAGGTTTCCAAGAGGACTACCAGGTCCATGCGGGACCCTACTAGTCGGGCAGTTGGAGTTGTTGCAGTTGTTGTTCTCTTGTTTTCTTTGGCATTGTACTTTTGAGCTTCCTTGTACTTGTACCTTGTTATAAAAATATTTTAAACATGCATGTGGGCTTGGTTTGGGTTTATTTATATACACTTGTTCTTTTCCCTTTTTGGTGGTTGACTTGTCCTATTTCCCAATCCAAAATAATAAAAAGGGTAATGCCTCCCATATTTGTGAAAACTCATACCCTTGGTGCTAGTCGCCAACCCGGGGCCTACTGGAGGCGGGACTCGGGGGTCATTATCTTCCTTTCACCATTGCCAGATCAGGTGGGGCATCTTTGGTGGGAGGGGGTCATGACAGAATGGTATCAGAGGTGATGGTTGAGAGATAGGATGGAGTCTGGAGTTAGGCACAGTGAGATTGCATGGGAAGGTAGGGCAACAGTGTTCGTTAATCTTGGTGCATGACATAGGCCAGGGAAGACCGACTAGGACACGGGATTTTAGGGCCCCCCGTGATCCGATGCAAGGAATCTGAGCCTACCGAATGACCAAGTGAGACTATATTGATTGCAGGGTAGAGACCCTAGGGAAGGTACATGCATCATCATGTTTGTGTTTTACTTGATTTGGGTGTTCTGGGAAAGAAATTGAAATAAAATGATAATTAAAACTTTGAGTTTTTCATTACTACTTGGGCTTAGGCGTTCCCTGTTTACCGAACAACTATGACACCTGGACGTCAACAGAACGGTAGAGGAGAGGGACACAGACATTTTCATGCAATAGAAGTGGCAACCCTAGCAAGGCCAGAGATCAAGAGAGATGTTTCCGGTTTTACTTAAATGCTCACATTTATGTTTTGTTTAAATTCAAGACCATCACACTCCTTTGTTGAAACTCATTCTTGCCCATGCTTTGGGCCTGGAACTTTTTTTTCATGAATTTATAATGCTAAGTTGTTTCCCTCTTTCCTTTAAATGTGTGTGAAGAGTCATAACATGTGGGGAGAGGAGGACCTAATCCCTAATCAAGACGCATTAATGTGGATGCGATTAAACCCGTGCAGGAGAGTCAGTGCCGCCTAAAGCGGATAATATCTCGACATGGGAGAAGGAATTCCTCAAGCCATGTGTTCAGGAAATTTATTGATGTTTTGTATGGTGTTGGGGGGCAGTGTAAGTTGGAAAATCCTAATATATGGAAGTGGGAAGGCTCAGTCCTTAATCTAGAGGCATTAATGCGGATGCGATTAAACCCGTGCAGGCGAGTCAGTGCCGCCTAAAGCGGATAATATCTCGACATAGGAGAGGTAATTCCTATCTCACATAATTAGGGTTGTCGGTTGTTTCTTGTTATGACAAGAGGCCTGAGAGGTATCTTGAGAGGTGGTTGTTCGGACCTTTCCCCCTTTTATGGGTTGGTTTTAATTCTCGAGGACGAGAATGTTTTGAGAGGTATCTGGTGTAATGGCCCGGACCTCTCCGGTCCATTTCTTTGTAAAAGATTTTATGTGGTCAAACACAACACGTGTTGTAATAATAATTTTTTATAATAATAATTGATAATGGTGGCGTGAAAATATTTGATGTTAATTAGATAAAATGGTTTTAATTTAATAATTGTAAAATATAAGAAATAAAATCGAATATATTTAATAAAATGATGGGAGGCGCATGGAATAAGTTATAAAGGAATTAATTACAATAAATGAGGCTCATGTAATAAATTATAAAGGAATGAAATGCATGGGGTGCATGGGTGTGACCTTGTACAGGAGGCGTTGTGCGGTTCTCCACAATTAAAGTTGGAATTGTGTTAATAACATTAAAAGGGTATTATTATATAATAATTTGTTATAATCATAATAACATGAAGAGGCACGTGAATGGGGTTCCCAACCATGCGTGAATATAATGTTATGGGATATATGGAGTAATTATATGAAAATAATGGGTGTCAATAATAATAATAATTATTAATGTTAATGATGGGGACCCGTTGATGAAATTGAAAGAGGATTTATTACTATTGAATTAAATAATAATGATTAAGGTGACAGAAATATGTTTGTGATTGGTAAATTAAATTAAATGGGTTTAATTTTTCGTTAGTAAATTAAATTATTTGAATTTAATTAAATGGAATGGTTTTAACTTAATAACCATGGTAAACTAATTTAATGGGATTAAATTAGTACTTTAATTATGGGTGTTATTATTATTAATTTTATTAAATAATAAATTTGAAGTGAGAATGGAGTTTGGGGCATTCCAAATGGAGTAAAAGAAATGGGAGGCGCCACTTTTGGTGGTGGGAGAGAATCATGAAAGAAAAAAATAGATTGGAGAGAGAAACAAAAAAATAATAAAAAGAGAAATAAAATTAAAAGACAAATAAATGAAAAAGGAGGAATTGGTGCTAAATTATAGCGCCCATGAAGACTCCAAAACGTGATTGCTTTTGGAGTTATGAAAAATAAATAAATAATTGATTAATAATAATAATAAAATATTGTTATTATTAATTTTGTTGATAAAACACTTTTTTGTCAATAACATCTTCATGCGACCTCGGTTTCACGAACCGTCAGTGGCAGTGCGACCCTGACTACGAGACGAATATTATGAGTCCAATATTGGCTGTCTTTTTCGGGTTTTCAGATTGGGTACCCGAAATGCTCATGAATTAATAGATTTAATATTGTTATTATTACGGGATCTTGTATCCAACGTATCTCCCTCATACGGTATCGGATTGACGATCCGTCAGCGACAGCATAACCCTGAAATTATGACGGTCATTATAAGACCATTAATGAGCTACTTTTATGACTCATGCCTCGGGTCAACAAAACACCACATATTGATAGAATTATCATTATTATTAAAACGCGTGGAAACCACGTGACGTGTTGTGTGTTAACCAATCAAAACATGTAACGTGTGTACAGTCACATCGTGTATTCATTAATGCACGCTGAATACGGATTTACCTATTCGTTGCCTATATAAGAATGAGGTCATGTTTTATCTTCCATATCGATCGCTTCTTTGTCGCACGATGACGCTCTTGGACAATCGAGAAGTATTCCTCCTCTAACTTCTTTGTCCGAGCTCCGAATTACGATCCGTCAGCGGCCACATGATCGTTGCGACGAGACGAAGCTTCTAAGCCCGGACTTGTCCCCTTTCCTTCCATCCTTCCTTCTCCAGCTTGCATCCTAGGATGCATTTTTCGGGTTTCGAGAAGGCGGAGGACATTGAAGGATGTCGTTGGAAGCGACGTGATCAGGACCTTTTGAGGTAGGGGTTTACCTTCGTCTCTCTATTTGGTGCAACATGCGGGGTGGGATATTTTTCTTTTGTTCCATGGGATGCAGTTGAACATTAAATAAAGATAATAACCAGATAAAGAAGGGTTTGGTGTTTTATGCTGTTTCTATTGCCTTCCGGTTTCTTTATCTTCTGATTGTGATTTTGGATTTAAAGGCCTTTGCCTATTGAAAATCAAGGTCGTTGGTGGCCTTTGCGCGTGCAATTGATATCTGAATTGTTTGTGGTTGGTCTTGTTAAAACATGGAAAATGGATAAGCATGTAAAGACTGGCTGATTTAATGAGAATGAAAACCTTGTGTGATCACCCCGGTTGAACAAAATTGGAATAATGAACATTTTGGTGGTTTGGTTGTTTTGTGGGAAATGTTTTTGTAAACGAAGGGGTTGAAATGGGAAGTGGTTGGTTGTGGAAAATGCCTTTATTTATGAAAAGTGTTTCGATTATGAAAAGTGTTTTGGAAGTAAAAGGTGTTTTCAAAAGCGGAAATGTTTTGTTTGTGGAAAGGGTTTTATGTGTGGAACTTTGAAATAAATGAATGATGGAATGTTGTATGGTTGTGATAATCTTTTGTAAATGAAATGGCATGTGGTTGCTTGCGTTTTACCTAACCTTGGTTGTGGATGGCAGGGATATGTTTGTGAAAGGTTTTGACTGGATGATAGTTTCCCAGTAGTAATAATTTTTTAAACCATTGCATGAAACATGAAAACCTAAATGGGGTTGGGGGATGATTGTTTGGTTGTTGATGCATGCTTCGTGGTAGCAGTGCCGAGGCACATGCTCAGTTCCTCTTTTAAAAAAGCCATAGGTTGGGCTGTGTGTTTGGTATATGTATATATATAATTGTATATTTGTTTTTTGTCGCACCACACCCATGTCAAGCACCTAGTGCCGAACACTCCCATTTTATGGGAGAGGGTGTTCCCCCTTAGTTACTAGCTCCGTCCTGCTCCTTCTTCCATAGGCTATGATGGCTTGAGGTGACCTTACACCCAAGACTCTTCGGGTAGGTCTCGGAGGCTGTGATGGCTTGAGGCGACCTTTATCCCAAGACTCTTCGGGAAGGCTTACCTTTCCCAAGAACCTTCGGGATGAGGCCTAGGTGTCTGCGGGCGGGTTAGTGGTTGTGGCCCAGGTGTGTGTGGGCGAGATGCGTGGTTGTGAGGCCCAGGTGTGTGCGGGCAGGATGCGTGGTTTGGCCCAGGTGTGTGCGGGCGGGAAGAGTGTGGTAGCGTCAGGACGTTTGCCGTTAAGAAGAGAAACATCTAATTAAGTGGGAAATGGTGCGGGGTACCCAATACTTTTGGTCTATATATATGCTAAACTTGTTTGTGTTACTTGGTGAGTGTGACCAGTGAGGCTGGGTGGATAGTTTTTCCTTGTTAGTTTCTGGTTCTTCTATTTTCTCACAGGACCTTAGGGTGTCTCCCCACTTGTGCACGAGAGCTTTAGGTTTCCCTACTGAGTATACTTGTATGCTCACCCTACGTTTACTTTCAGGTTTCCAGGAGGACCACCAGGGCCATGCGAGACCCTACTAGTCGGGCAGTTGGAGTTGTTTCAGTTGTTGTTCTCTTGTTTTCTTTGGCATTGTACTTTTGAGCTTCCTTGTACATGTACCTTGTTATAAAAATTGTTTAAACATGCATGTGGGCTTGGTTTGGGTTTATTTATATAAACTTGTTCTTTTCCCTTTTTTGTGGTTGACTTGTCCAATTTCCCGATCCAAAATAATAAAAAGGGAAATGCCTCCCATATTTGTGAAAACTCATACCCTTAGTGCTAGTCGCCAAACTGGGGCCTACTGGAGGCGGGACTCGGGGGTCATTATCTTCCTTTCACCATTGCCAGCTCAGGAGGGGCATCTTAGGTGGGAGGGGGTCGTGACAGGTGTCCTTAAACGGTGAGGTCTATCTTAACGGTGAGGTTTTATCTAACGGTGAGGTCTATCCTAACGTTGAGGTCTATCATAACATTGAGGTTTATCCTAATAGTGAGGTCTATCCTAATGGTGAGGTCTACCCTAAAGGTTTGGTTTAACCTAACAATGATGTTTATCCTAACAGTGAGGCCTATCATAATGGTGAGGTTTATCCTAATGGTGAGGTTTATCCTAATGGTTTAAGAGTAATTTATCATTCCCAATTCGTGTCTAATGAAACTTAATCTTTCTGAACATAAAGGCTTAGTGACTATATCAGCTAATTGGAATTCAGTTCCTATAAATTCAAGAGTTATATCACCTCTTTGATAAATATCTCTTAGAAAGTGTTTTCTAACATCAATGTGTTTGGTTCTAGAGTGAGACACATGGTTCTTAGATATGTTGATCGCACTAGTGTTATCATAGTTAATTGAAACATGTTTAAAATCAAATCCATAGTCAAATAAAGTCTGTTTCATCCACAGAATCTGTGCACAACCACTACCAATAGCTATATACTCTGCTTTAGCAGTAGATAATGCAACTGAGTTCTGTTTCATACAACACCATGATACTTGGGACATTCCATGTAAATGACATGTTCCTGGTGTGCTCTTTCTATCTAACTTGCTTCCAGCAAAGTCAGCATCTAAATAACTTATTAATTCAAATGATTGTCCTTTTGGGTAAAAAATTCCCAAATTAGTAGTATATTTAAGATATTTGAAAATCCTTTTAACAGCATGTAAGTGTGACTCTTTAGGGTTAGCATGAAATCTAGCACACATACATACATTAAACATAATATCAGGTCGACTACAAGTAAGATAATGAAAACTCCCAATCATACCTCTATAATTAATTTGATCCACTGGTTTCCCAGTTTCATCAAAATCCAATTTATAGGTGGTTCTCATAGGTGTATCACTTCCCTTAATACTATCCAAACCAAAACGTTTTAATAATTCCTTAGTATATTTACTCTGATTCAAAATAATACTATCTTTAGTTTGATAGATTTTAAATCCAAGAAAGTACTTAAGCTCTCTCATTAATCTCATTTCAAACTCATTTTGTATAACCTTTGAAAAATCAGTACATAATGAATTTTTAGAAGAGCCAAAAATAATATCATCAACATAGATTTGCATTGTTAAAACATCTTTTGAAATTCTTTTAATAAAAAGAGTATGATTGGCAATTCCTTTTGTAAATCCTTTTGAAATAAATTTTTTTTTAAGTCTTTCATACCAAGCTCTTGGATCTTTTTTTAAATCATATAAATCTTTAGAAAGTTTAAAAACATGATTTTGAAAGTGAGGATTTGAGAAACAAGGTGGTTGTTCTACAAAAACATCTCCAACAATAAAACCATTTAGAAAAGAACATTTCACATTCATTTGATATAACTTTAAATTCAGATGTGATGCAAAGGCATGTAAGATCATAATTTCCTCAAATCTAGCTACAGGTGCAAAGGTTTCCTCATAGTCAATTCAATCTTCTTGATTGTATCCTTGTGCAACTAGTATATCATTGTTTTTAATGATATTTCTAGATTCATCAACTTTGTTTCTAAACACCCACATTGTGCCTATCATTAAAGTGTCCTTATGTCTTTCTACTTATTCCCAAACATTATTTATTTCAAATTGATTTAGTCCTTCTTTCATAGACATTACCCAAAATTTTTCATTGATAGAATCATTGATATTTTTAGGTTCTAACTCTGAAAGAAAGGCTTGATGTTCAACCTGATTTCTTAGAGACGCTCTAGTTTGTGTTCCTATATCTAGATTACCTACAACAACATCTAAATAGTGGTTCTTTAGAGACCTAGTTGGTCTCGACAAGGTATGGCTAGAGATTTCAGGTTCATCAACAGGTTGGGAATCAACAGAAGTAGGTTCTTGAAAATTTCCAGAACTGGATGTTTTAACAATAGGTCCACTATATTTATCATTAAGGATCAAAATAGAGAGATCATTTTCATGATTTTCAAGAGAGGTCTTAGGATCATGTGGATCAGTTTCATCAAATTTGATGAGAACAGATTCCTTCACACATTTTTTTCTCTTATTGAAAACTTTATAGGATTTACTAGAAATAGAGTAACCTAAGAAAATTCCTTCATCACTCTTGGATGAAAACTTGTCAAGATTATCTTTGGTATTAAGAATAAAGACCTTGCAACCAAAACCTCTAATGTAGTTAACCGTAGGTTTCCTATGGTTCCACAACTCATAAGGGGTCTTCTTAAGAACATGTTTGATCAAGAAACTATTGATAATATAACAAGCTGTATTGACAGCTTCAGCCCAAAAATAAACAGGTAGGTCATACTCATTGAACATGGTTCTGGCAATTTCATGAAGGGTTCTATTCCTCGTGTCTACTACACCATTTTGCTGAGGTGTTCGAGGGGCAGAGAAATTGTGACTATAGCCATTGTGTGAGTATTAGGATTCAATCTCATGATTCTCAAACTCACGTCCATGATCACTTCTCAAGGTTTTAATATTAATTTCACTAAGGATCTCTACAGACTTGGAATATTTAACAAAGTAAGAACAAGCTTCACTTATACAAGCTAGAAAATATACCCAAGTATACCTAGAATAGTCATCTAATAGAACATATACATAGTGCATCCCATTTAAACTAGAACTCTAGAAGGTCCAAAAAAATCCATCTAAACCAACTCGAGAGGTTGAGAAGTTGACACTTCATTCATTGATTTGAAAGAAACTATATGTTGCTTTCCCTTTTGACAGGGATTACAAACTTTATCTACTGGGAATTCATGTTTTGGTTGGTCTCTAACTAAGTTCTTCCTAGTAAGTTTTCTAAGTGAATGTACATTGCAGTGTCCTAATTTTCTGTGCCAAAGCCAACACTATTTATGAAAAGCATTTAAACGAGTAATATTCTGAATAGCTAAGGAATTTAAATCAACAACATAGAAATTTTCATTTCTCAAGGCAAAAAATACATAAGAATTTTTAGAATTAAAAACATTGCAAGAATTATTTTCAAATTTAACATTAAAACCATCATCACATAACTGAGAGATACATATTAAATTATACATAAGCCCATCAAAAAATAGAAATTTAGAAATTAATACTGAGTCAGTGTTACCAATATGGCCTAAGCCTATGATTTTCCCTTTAATATTATCACCAAAGGGGAAAAAACCTCCATCAACTCTGACTAAGAATTTAAAGCATGAGAAGTATCCCGAAATATGTCTTGAACATACAATGTCCAAGTAACAAGTATTTCTACAGTAGATCATTAAGCAGGTTCCCTACAAAAAAGATTTAGATAGGAAATGATTTTGGTACATATATTTTCTTGGGTGCAGACAAGTTAGCCAATAAAAAAGTAGGTTCTCAAATTTGTCTTATGGGTCTCATAAAATTTGTAGAATCAACAGATTTTTAAAGATAAACCTTGTTGGATCTGTAACTATCAATATAACTAGTTGAAGCATATGAACTTCCAGAACTATAACTATCTACATTCTGTCCATATTTAGAAATAAATCTAGTTTTGGTAATTTTTCTTTGTCTAGGTTGGTATCCTATACCCCTAGTATATCTAGGTGCAATCTGCTTACCTAACTTTTGAGTAAGAGTGTCATTCCGATTTGTGAAATTTTCTAAATCCTTCCTAAGTTTCTCATTTGACAATTTCAGTTTAGTGTTTTCTTTATGTAACTGAGAATCCTTTTCCATTTCGATGTCAAGATCAGATTTATGTTTAATAGTTAAACCATTATGATTCTTTAAACCTTTGTATTTGTCTTTCAGCTCATTATAAGTTTCTTAAAAAATATAATAGTATTCAAACAGTTCAGATTTTGACATATTTTCAGAATTAGAATCATCTCCAGAATAATATGTATTTAATGCAGGAGTTTCATATGTTACCTCAGAAGTGTTTTTCAAAAAATACATGTTTTTCTTTATTTCTGTTTTCAGTCTCAGAAGCTTCAGATTCACTGGAGCTATCCTCAGAAGCACTCCTAGTAGCCTTTATGGCATTTTTATAATTATTGTCCTTATACTCATACTTCTTCTTGTATTTCATCTTTTGACAGTCTTCTTTTATATGTCCTTTTCTTTTTCATTCATAGAATACAACTTCATCAGATTTGTTAGATTTCTTCCAGTCCTTTTTCTAGTGACCCTTGTTGCCATACTTACCTTCGTAATTTGATTTTCTGAAAAAAAAAATTCTTCCTATAAAACTTCTTAAATTTTATGGCTATTTGAGCCATTTCTACATCACTGTCAGATGCACTTTCATCATATCTTGAGCTATCACTCATGGTATGAATTTTCCCTTTATCCTTGTTCTTTGAAGTTGATGTCTTGAAGGCAACTGACTTCCTTTTTGGTTCATCATCTTCTTCTTTTTTAACTTATGATCTTCTTCATACATCATTAACTTAACAATAAGTTCCTTAAATGTCAGTTCACCAATATCACAAGATTCTCTTATTGAAACAGAAGTGCCCCTCCATCTTTCAGGTAGGCATCTCAATATTCTCTTGATCTGCTCCTTTGATGGAACATCCTTTCCTAGTGATATCATTATATTTACAATTTCATTAAACCTGAGATACATATCAGATATGGGTTCATTAGGCTTCATCTTAAAATTATCTTATTTAATAGTATAGGTGTTCAATCTCATTTCCTAAACATTATTTGTTCCATCACGAGAAAAACCGATATTATCCTAAATTTCGTATGAAGACTTACAAGCAGATATTCTATTAAATTACTCATCTCCTAAAGAAAAATACAGAGTGTTCATAGCCCTGCAATTATTATTGTATGCTGTCTTAGTAACTTTATTCCATGTTGATCTAATAGTAGATGGAAGTTTATATTCTGATTCTATGGACGTCCAAATATCAAAACCCATGATTTCCAAATGAATTTTCATCTTAATCTTCCACTGATCATAGTTGTTTCCATTGAAAAATGGTGGTCTATAAGTAACAACACCTTTAAGTCTTCTATGCATGCTATCTAGGTTAAAACAAAAAAAAATTTAAAGAGATAAAACTTTATAAATAACAGAAATTTTAAGAACATTAAAATACAACTAAAATCACAGTTGAAAAACATAGTACTTCAGAAAATATTTTAATCCTCTTATACCAAATATTGGTCAGAGTGGACACTCAAGGGGGGGGGGAATTGAGTTCCAATTAAAATTTCTGTTTAAAATCATTTACTAAAACCCCCAATTTAAAATACTAATTGAATTGTAGTGAATTTGAAATAAAGAAAACTTTCAGTTACGTTCTCAAGGGATTGATTAATTCCTAGTTAATTTAATCAGAAGATCAGAATATATTTTAAAACAATCCTAATGAATTGAATGTAATGCAAACACTTGCTAATTAAATTATCAGAGTAACTTTGAAAAACAGTTTAAATTTTAATGTACTTAGTAGCGAAATAAAAGGTTTTAGATAAAACTAAATAAAGCACAGCAGATATAACCAAGAGGTTCAGTCTCAAGCTGAGACATAGTCCTCTGAAATATTTATAGATTTGATCCACACCCAGGATCGGGGTTCACAACAGTTTACAACTGTCCAGGTCAATGACCTCTACCACAGATCTTCGTGGGAAACAAAAACAACAGCAAATACAGCTATCCAGGTCACTCACGACCTCTACCACTATCCAAAGTAGGAAATAGAAGATGCAAGGAGTTTGAATGAGGATTTATAGATCCTCCAGTTAAGGTTTAGGAGACAATGTGTGTGTAAATTAAAACTGATGACACACACTTCTCGTAATGTAAAGAATAAATCACTGAGCAAGATATAGAGTTTAGAATGGCTCTAGTGATTGCAGTGTAGCTTTGGACTCTATCGAATTGATCAGAAATGGTTCTGAGTCCTCTTCCGGATTTTGTCTGGAAAACAAAGTGTCGTCTACTTGACATCCAGGTTTCAAAGACAGTGAAACAGTAGTCGATGAAGTTCTTCAAAATCCTCATGAAAGTACACAGCTCTTCTTGAGTAAGCATGAATGTGTATGAGCTTCTGTGTCTTCTTGGTCATGCATGTATATCTGTATGAACTCATCTTGTGTATGTCACTCGTATCACTTATGTATATTCCTTGTATGTTTTTTGTAGCAACATGGATTTCGTATATTTATGACACGAGCTCTGGAAAAAGAAATGATTTCCTTTTCATGAACGAGGTACAATTCCCTGACATCCAACAACATTCATTAAATAAATGGAAGAGCATTAAAATATACCTGATATGACCTTTGGTTAGATTAAACAAAGATAAATAAATTAAGGCAGAGTTAGATTCTCTGGAATGGTAGCTTTGTATATATGTGGCCTTGTGTATCATTAACCTCTTGTGTAACGGTAGCCTCTCTATTCAGTAGACTTGATGTCTGTCAGTAGACTTGATCGGTAGCGGTAGACTTAATGTACTAGTGACCTTTCATGTAACGGTAGCCTTTATGTACCGGTAGTCTTTCATAATGGTGACTTGTCTGTATTGGAATCCTTCACATATCGGTAGACATGTTGTACCAGTGGACTTGATGTATTGGTGACCTTCACGTATCGGTAGACTTCCATAATAGTGACTTGTTTGTATCGGTAACCTTCACGTGTCGGTAAACTTGCATAACGGTGACTTGTCTGTATCGGTAACCTTCACGTATCGGTAGACTTGTTTTGTAACGGTGACAACTTGTCTGTTTAAGCATTCAATTTTCATAAAGGGTTAAGTTAGAATATATATCCATCCAGTAACCGAATTCTCTGAAGATAATATAAATATGAAAATGTGCATGGTGTACAGAAATACTAAAATAAGTAATTAACCATTAATCAATATAGGAATTATCAAACTATAATTGAGCATAATTGGGATTATCAAAATATGAGTTCAACTAATTCTCCTAGAGGGTTCAACATATATCACATATTATACCTATTGACATTTCCCATATGTCCTACAAGGCCATTAGTGTTGAGGAAAAGTACTAGGACTACCTTTATTATGAATGGTTTAGGTCATAAAAATACACATGCTATTATTGTTAGGAAAATGATCACACTATCGGTCCATGGGGAGAGAGTATCCATCATAATAACTCCATAGTGGTGATTAATGACCCCTATTACCTAAAAAAAGCATACTTATATAGTAATAAAACATGTTAATAACCTACCATTCCATAAAACTCTTTCTTTATTGAAATGTATCCCATCATCCCTGGGACCATCTATGTAATATATTTGTAATACATACATCAAAAAAATTATCTCATTAGTAATATTCATTTTTTTCTTAAATCGACTGATAAACATGCCTACCATGGCATCACATACCCATAACAACCCAATTTATAAAAATTCATAAACCTCAACAATACCTATGCCATCTCATTAATATCTGACCCACCTGATAGCTCCCTACATTTATCAACTTTTCACACAAAGAACCTATACAAAACTTCCATCTATGTAGTCACTCATAGTCCTTATCAAACGATTTTATTTTGGGTTATCATAATACATCACAACTCCCATCAAATAATAATAATAAAGAACCCTTATATACAATATTATCACCATACAAACCAAAATTCAAGGATACATATCAATATTTTCAGACACTTCATACTAGTCCATAACTATCCCCCACAAATGTTAAAACTATTTTAGAAACATCTCTACTCACCTCTCTGATGCCATCTATAAGAACCAGTTTCTTGTTATAGAGGTACATGCTTATTATTTTCCTTTTCCATAAGTGTTTTTGAGAAAATATGGAAATTGGGGAAAAATCCTGAATTTTGGAACTACACGACTTGTACTTTATCCACACACCGTGTACTTTTGGCCGTGTAGAAATTAGTACACGGGGCGTGTAGCCATCCCGGCGACGAAAGGTGTAGGAACCGACTACACACCGTGTAGTGGTACCTTACACACCGTGTAGTCAGTCGGCAGGCTTGAACAGTAAGGAGGTATCGTCGCCACCGGCTGGGCAACAGTACACACCGTGTACTCGAGAGTACATGTCGTGTACTCATGTCGACAGATGAACAGTGTGGTGGTGCCACTATTTGAACAGTTAAATGAAGGGATTACATGCCGTGTACATGAAAGTACACGCCGTGTACTTTAATTTTTCAGCTTTAAACAGGTAGTAGCCTCCTCATTTGGAAGAGGAGGCACTTGAGCCATTTTGGAGCCAAAGGAGGAGGCTCGATCTTTGAAGATCCATCAGGCGTTCTTCTGGAATCCGATTCGACTTCGGACGATCTCGTTGGAACCGCACGGGTTGGCCCTCTCCTCTCCTGGTACCATTCTTGCAAATTTTTTTCCTAACGTATGTTATTTACATTTCAATGATTTTTGTTCTTCTTCAGATCTACGCCATTCTTGGGCTTTTCTGGATTCGGGGTTTGGGTATAGCATTCGTTAGCGTATATGGTAGGTGGCTTTGTGTTTAGTTTTCCAACTGTCATGCATTTTTTTTGCATTTTCGTGCCACGAACCCATCTTGGGGTGTCGTGTGGCTGAGGCCGTTGCTATGTTTAATGCCTAGAATTGCTTTGGTGATTAAACCATGATATTAAAATGGTGGATGTGATTGTTTCTTGGATCTGGAACCACCCCCTGGGTGTGTTTCTCTGTTTTGCCGTTTGGCCAGGATACCCGAGGGTATGCCTTAAAATTAGTAATTGTAGAATTTCCTTGAGATGAATTGCTTGTTACTTCTTGTTTACCTGTTGGGAATGGCCCGATTACCTGTTTAGACTAAGGGAATTTTTTTTAATTTATCCTGAGGGCGTTGTTTTGATTAGCCCGAGGGCACTGCAGTATTTAGCCGGATGGCTATAGTATTTCGCCTGAGGGCAACCTTTCGTGCCTGAGGGCATGACTTCTGTGCCTGAGGGTGACACTTCCTACGCCTGAGGGAAATTTCTGTTACCCCTGAGGGCTATACCTGCGGGTTGGATTCCGCTTACCTGAGGTAAGGTTTTGTTTGTCTGAGGACGTGGACTATTTACCTAGAAATGCATTGTGGTGGTTTCTAATATTTAAATGGATTAAATGGATAATGAAATGGAAATATAATTGGTAATTAGTTACTTTTGAGTACTGATTACATTATTCCATTTTACTACTGCACACTATTGTTGCATGCTTACACGCAGTTGGGCACGAGCCTTTGGTGGGTGCCTACTGAGATATATTTCCCACACCCTGTTTGGGTCATGCTTTTCAGCCCAAACAGATTACGTTGATGCAGGTGTAGATAGGGGAAATATTCCCTCTACAAGTACTTGATTCTTGGTGAAGAGTATGAGGGAATGGGACTGAGCTTAGGCTCGCGATGCCGCTGCCAGCTGTTTTGCTTATTTTTCTATACTCTGTTTTATGTTGTACTGTGTTGATGTATAACATGTTCTGGATGTTTTCTTAGAACTTGAAACATGTAGCATCATCACTTATATAATGTTGGTTATATCCACTACTGTAGTTATTTCAGTTGTGTATGTTTACTGCTTCTGCTATTTGTTGTATGTTTTATTTTGTATTCCGCTGCGCTACACTTTGACAAATGATGGCATAGTTTCTCCACTATCAGACCTGGGCCCTCGCTGTAGGTTGGCAGCCTCTGGTATTTGGGGAAATTCTCTTGAGGTCTTGTGGCGAACCGGGCTCGGGGAACCTGTTGCGTGGCACCTGGGTCCGGGAAGTTACAAAGTGGTATCAAAGGGGTTTCTTTTCTTTGACTTACTATTTGGAGTTGTAGTCAGGGATAGGATGGAATGGTAGTTGGTAATAATCTGTGCTCGGGCGTAGCAGACCCATGTACAGGGAAAAGCTAGTCTACCTCGTAATTTTCATTATTTTGTTTTTTCAATTTTACGGTTGATATGTTTTCACCATTGGGTGACGCACTTGGATTGTGCTGTTATATTTTATCTATGGGTTCTATTTAGTTTCAACCTGGTGAGGTGACGGTATTTCGCCTCATGCATAATATAGGAACATGGTAGATATCACATGCCATGCATAGTTTCCATGCCATGTGGGTGCATTAGAATTTTCATGTAGTTGTGATAGTTGGTGTGCTAATAAAGCATGTTGTTTTGATAGCTGCTTGATAAGTACCTGCCTTGTGATATGGTATGTTTGTTTGATCTTGTTTATAGAATGGACTCCAAACATTGGTTTTTGGGGAGTATGGGCCCCCATTGATCGGAATTTGGTGGATCATTGACTGTTTATTGGTTATAACACAGATAAGATGTCAAACTTTTATTTGTGGGGAGTATGGGCCCTCGCGGATTGGAATTTGACACTTAGGTGTTGGTTTTTATTATTTTCTGGGTTCTCAGGAAGTTTATGAGGCATACTGTCCGGAAACCCAGAATACACACCGTGTAGGACCTCATGCACGCCGTGTGTGTTCTTCTGTTCGGGAAGAAAAATGAACTTTTTGAGTACATGCTGTGTACCCTGAGTACACGCCGTGTAGTCTCTTCCCGTGTCATAAACCGTGTGGGTGGCGACAAGGGGTAGGGAAGGGCTTGGGTAAAACATGCTGTGTAGTCTAAGTACACGCCGTGTAGTGTGACCCAGAGTCTTGCCGTGTAACTAACAACACGGGTCAGTGAACTCCTTGATAGAACACGCCATGTCAGTTATAAACACGTCGTGTAGTGTGACCTTGGGACTCGGTCGTGTAACTAAAAACACAGGCCGGTGTCACCTATCCCTGAACACGCCCTGTACCTGTGGGACACGCTGTGTAATCTTGTCCCAGGACAGACCGTGTGGAGTTAGCCGTGTGGCTGGAAAACGGGGTGTTGTACATGCCGTGTACGGGTGTAACACGCCGTGTAGTGTCAAGAGGAGTAGTCGGCCGTGTCACAGACGACACGAGCAATTGGAAAATAACATCATACACGCCGTGTAGATATTAAACATGCTGTGTAGTTTTTTTGAATGGAAGTCATGTGGCTTAGCCGTGTAGAAGGACCCGGGCAGGGGAAGGAAAGTCAAGTACACGCTGTGTAGTCATTGTACACACCGTGTAGTCTTGTTTTGAAAATTATGAAATGCCTTCTTCCTCTTGTTTCTTTATTTTTCCCTTTCTTTCAGTCTTAATAATCATGAATCTGAGGCGTTCTTTTGACCTTGTAGAGTCATGCCACCTATACGACTGCGAGTTCTTCGCCAGGAGAGCAGCGGCGATTATACTCCGGAGATGGTGGGCCATGGGCTACCAGTTGATCCACCAGCAGAGCCATATGCGGCACCAGCTATTATACCGGACCCAGGCACGGAGGCACAGTTCCGTGAAGGCTTATTGCAGTTCATGCAGACCTTCAGGGAGCACCGCAGGCTGCCACATCTATGGCCGAGCTGACGTGTATCTTTCAGCAGCAGCTTCCGCCTATGTTTTCAGGGGATGGCGGACCACAAGATATAGAGTCTTGGCTAGGATCGATGCAGACTATTTTCGAGCATTTGGAGACGCCTACAGGGTAGAGGGTCAAGCTCGCGGCTTACATGCTGCGTGATTCCGCCAAGAAGTGGTGGGATGTTACCACCCAGTTAGAGCATCACAGGGACATGGCGTTGGAGGTTTTTTAGGCAGTCTTCTATGACTTCTTCTTTCCTGAGACGTTGAGGGTAGATAGAGATCAAGATTTCATGAATCTGCTGCAGGGCGCTATATCTGTGATGGAGTACTCTGCTCGTTTTACAGAGCTTCAGCATTTTGCACCCGTGCTGGTGGGTGATGAGACGTTGAGCGCCAGATGTTTTGAGGATGGTCTTCGGTATGACATCCAAGCGTTGGTAAATGTTTTCAGGTTTCCAACTGTACACACGATTGTGTATCAGGCATTGATTATAGAGAGGAACCTGCAGGAATCATGTGATGTGTGGCAGGGCGGTTCAGCACCAGTTACTGGTACTATTTCTACTAGAAAGATGATAAGATAGATGGACTTCTCTTACGGAGGCAGTACCAGCCAGGCAGCTTCTTCAGGTAGACCAGTCAGGTGCTACCAATGTGGCAGAGAGGGGAACAAGAGGCCGCAGTGTCCACGAGACCCATTGGTGTGCCGAGCTTTCCACAAGATGGGTCATCTGCAGCGCTGTTGCATGGAATTTCTACCAGTGGATAGTGAGAGGGGTTCTGTGGAGACTTCTCGTGCGGGAGCAGGACCAGTGGCTTCTTACCAGTCAGGGAACTGGAATACGTCAGGTCATGCAGGTAGAGATGGTGGTCATGGTCGTGGTAGCCAGACACCAGGATCTTATAGGCAATAGGGTGGGACAGCTCAGGGTAGCCAGGCTGTGTCGCAGGGCCACGTCACTGGGCAGGAATATGCAGTTTAATAGACCCAGCAGAAGCAGGATCCCGGACCTTCTACAGTCATAGGTACTATTCTAGTAGCTTCTATCTTGTCTTCAGTACTTTTTGATACGGGTTCTATACATATTTATATATATGTACCCATTTTGGAGAGCCTTGGGCTCAGTGTTTCTACTTCTTCTGATATCATGACGCTAGACACTACGTGGGGGACTAGGACGGCTGGTGTACATCAGTGCAAGGAGTGCCCCCTTGAGGTTGGTGGGTGTCACTTCCTTTGGGACATCTATGTCTTGGAGATGAAAAGCTATGACGTCATTCTTGGAATGGTCTGGTTGGTTCCCTTTCGAGCCTTTGTAGACTGCTATCGTCACAGGGTGCGTTTCACGTCACCAGTGGGTGGGAAGCTTCTATACAAGGGCGAGTGGGATGTTCATGCGACTTGAGCCGGACCAGAGCATCATGGGCGAGGAGGATTCATAGCCCAGATTGCGAGCTTATATCTGAATGACCAGGGGACATGTCAGATGGATTTCCCTCCAGTTGTCGTTCGTTTCAGGTTTGTCTTCCCAGACGACTTTTTAGGTCTACCTCCGGTGCGTGAGGTGGATTTCTCTATTGAGCTAGTGCCATGAGCAGCACCGGTGTCCATTCTTCCTTATAGGATCGCCACGCCTGAGTTGCAGGAGCTCAAGATTAAATTAGAGGAGTTATAGGAAAAGGGTTTTATCCGACCCAGTACTTCTCCTTGGGGTTCCCTGGACCTTTTTGCGTATAAGTCGGATGGTACCCTCAGACTTTGTGTGGATATCGGAAGCTGAACCAGTTGATTGTTAAGAACCGATATCCCTTGCCAGGATAGATGATCTGTTTTATTAGCTTCGTGGAGAACGAGTGTTCTCGATGATTGAATGGAGATCCGGATATCATCAGCTGCGCATGAAACCATCTGATATAGCTCTCACAGCTTTCAGGAGTAGGTATGGTCTATATGAGTATACGGGTATGCCATTCGGACTCACGAACGCGCCACCAGTTTTCATGGCTATGATGAATCATGTGTTCCATACGTATCTTAATTCATTTTTGGTAGTATTCGTGGATGAAATCTTGGTGTACTCTCACCCTCGACACGACCATGCCACCCATATTGAGATCATATTGAGTACACTGAGTGAGCATCGACTATATGCTATGCTCTCGAAGTGCCAGTTTTGGATGGACTAGATTCACATACTGGGTCATACCATCTCAGAGGAAGGAGTTGCAGTGGACCCAGAGAAGATGAGAGCATTAGATTCATGGGAGCAGCCTAAGAATGTGTTTTAAATATGGAGTTTCTTAGGGCTGGATGGTTACTATAGATGCTTCATACAGGACTTCCCCCGCTTAGCAGCACCGTTGACAGGTCTGACTAAGAAGGGTGTGAAGTTAGTTTGGTCAGAAGATTGTGAGATAGCTTTTCAGGACCTTAATGGAAGGATGACATCATCACTGATCCTCATACTCCCAGAGCAGGGGATGAGCTATACAGTTTACTGTGATGCATCATGGATTGGGCTGGGAGCCGTTTTCATGCAGGGCGACCGAGTTGTTGCGTATGGGTCTTGGCTGTTGACGCCACATGTGAGGAATTACCTGAGTCATGATCTCGAGTTCGATGCAGTTGTTCATACATTGCGATGTTGGAGACATTATCTGTTTCGAGAGCATTTTGTGGTTTTCACCAACCACAAAAGACTCAAGTATATCTTTACTCAGCGTGACCTGAATCTGAGGCGGAGAAGGTGGGTCGAGTACCTAGAGTCCTTCGATTTTGAGCTTTCCTATACACCTGGTAAAGGTAATGCAGTAGCTGATGCATTGAGCAGGAAGACTGAGATATAGGCAGTGCAGGAGGCCAGTGGTGAGTGGCAGCTTATGGATTTGTACTCTGAGATGCATCTTGAGGTGCATGACAGTCAGGGGAAGACTTATCTTTCCTTGTTAGCTGTGACTTCTACTCTCCTGGATAGAGTGAGGATGTGGCAGCTATCAATTTCAGAAGGCCTAGTTCTACAGGAGTTAGTGGAAAGTGAGGACCCTCCCCCCGGTTGGAGAATAGACGATGATGAGGTTTTTCATTTCCATGGATGAGTCTGGGTTCCCGGGGATATACACGAGGAGCTGATGTGAGAGTTTCACGCTTCAGCTTTGGGAGTTCATCTCGGGGATACCAAGATGTACCGAGACTTGAGATGTTAGTACTGGTGGCCAGGTCTAAAGAGAGAGATAGCTGGTTTTGTTACGAGGTGTTCCACCTATTAGCAGGTGAATGCAGAGTATCAGAGACCAGCTCGGTTGTTATAGCATTTGCCCATTCGGGAGTGGAAATGGGACGATGTTGCAATGGATTTCGTGACAGGATTTCCAAGGTCACCTCGAGGCAATGATGTCGTGTGGGTTGTTGTGGACAGACTCACAAAGGTAGCTCACTTCTTGCCGATTAAGGAGACATTTGGTGTGGACGAGCTCGAAAGGCTGTATATCCGAGAGATCGTACGTCTGCATGGGGTCCCTCGTTCTATCGTTTCATATAGGGATGACCGCTTTACATCTCGTTTCTGGAAGAGTTTTCAGAGGGAGGTGGGTACACAGGTGCTTTTGAACACATCATACCACCCTCAGATAGATGGCTAGTCAGAGCGGATGATACAGGTGATAGAGGACATGCTGCGTGCATGCGTCCTAGAATTTGGGGGCCCGTGGAAGAAGCATATACCCTTAGTCGAGTTTTCCATTAACAATAGTTTTCAGGAAACTATTGAGTTGGCACTATACGAGGCTTTATATGGTAGTCTTTGACGATCACCATTGTGCTGGTTAGAGGCAGGTGAGGCAGCTTTACTGGGGCCACAGCTTGTGTAGGATACATCTGAGCAGGTCTAGTTGATTCGAAAGTAGAAGGCTGCCGCGCAGTCTCGTCAGAATTCTTATGCTGATCGTCGTAGATGACCTTTGGAGTTTGTGGTAGGGGATCAGGTTTTCTTGCATGTTTCGCCGAGGCTGCAACACAAATGGATCAGGAGATAGGGTAAGCTTTCACTGAGGTATGTGGGATCATTTGAGATTCTGGAGAGAGTCGGGCTGGTTGCCTATCGGTTGCAGTTACCGCAGCGGTACCGAACCATGCACGACGTCTTCCACGTGTTTCAATTGCATCACTACAATTCAGACATGTCTCACACATTTCAGACAGAGGAGGTTGAGATTCATAATGATGTGTCCTTTGAGGAGAATCTGATCCGTATCGTTGATAGGAGCACGAAGGTTCTCTGAGGCCGGTCAGTTCCTCTCGTACGGGTGCTATGGTAGCATGGCTGAGTGCAGGACGAGACCAAGGAGCGGGAGGCCGACGTACGTGCTCAGTGGCCAGTGCTGTTCTGAGCATTCTCTTCTCCACCCTTGGAAGAGCAATTCCATGACGAATTTCTATAAGGGGGGAAGTTTGTAAGAACTCGATTCTTGTTATAGAGGTACAGGCTTCTTCTTTTACTTTTCCTTAAGTGTTTTTGAGAAAATATAGAGAATGGGGAAAAATCCTGAATTTTGGAACTACATGCCGTGTACATTATCCACATTTCAAGTACTTTTGGCCGTGTAGGGATGAGTACACGGGGCGTGTAGCCATGCCAGTGACGAAGGGTGTAGGAACTGACTACACGCCGTGTAGTGATACCTTACATGCCATGTAGTCAGTCGGCAGACATGAACAGTAAGGAGGTGGCGTCACCGCCGGCTGGGCAACAGCACACGCCATGTACTCGAGAGTACATGTCCTGTACTCATGTCGACGGATGAATAGTGTGGCGTTGCCACCATTTGAACAATTAAATGAAGGGAGTACACGCCGTTTACATGGAAGTATATGCTGTTTACTTTGTTTTTCGTCTTAAAATAGGCAGTAGCCTCCTCATTTGGTAGAGGAGGCACTTGAGCCATTTTGGAGCCAAAGGAGGATGTCAGATATTTGAAGATACACCAGGCGTTCGTCTGGAATCCAGTTCGGCTTCAGACGATTTGTTGGAACCGCACGGGTAATTCCTCTCCTCTCCTTGTACCTTTCTTGCCAATTTTTCTCCTAACATTCGTTATTTACATTTGAATGAGTTTTGTTCTTTATCATATCTACTCCGTTCTTGGGCGTTTCTGTTGTCGGCGTTCGGGTTTAGAGTTCGTTAGCGTATAAGGTAGGTGGATTTGTTTTTAGTTTTCCAAACGTCATGCGTTTTTGTGCGTATTCGTGCCACGAACCCATGTGGGGGTGTCGTGTGGCTAAGGCCATTGCTATGTTTAATGCCTATAATTGCTTAGGTGATTAAACCATTATATTAAAATGCTGGTTGGGATCTTTGCTTAGATTCGGAACCACCATCAGGGTGTGTTTCTCTGTTTAGCCATTTGGCCAGGATAACCGAGGGTATTCCTTCAAAGTAGTAATTGTAGAATTTCCTAGAGAGGAATTTCTTGTTACTTCTTGTTTACCTGTTGGGCATGGCTCGGTTACCTGCTTAGCCTGAGGGCATTTTTTTGTATTTAGCCTGAGGGCGTTGTTGTGATTAGCCTGAGGGCACTGCACTATTTAGCCTGAGGGCAATAGTATTTTGCCTGAGGGAAATCTTTCGTGCCTGAGGGCTTGACTTCTGTGCCTGAGGGCAACACTTCCTACGCTTGAGGGTAATTTCTGTTATGCCTGAGGGCTATACCTGCGGGTTGGATTCTACTTACCTGAGGGTAAGGTTTTGTTTGTCTGAGGATGTGGACAGTTTACCTAGTAATGCACTGTGGTGGTGTATAATATTTAAATGGATTAAATGGATAATGAAATGTCAATATAACATGTAATTAGTTACTTTTGAGTACTACTTACTTTATTGCATTTTACTAATGCACA
Source organism: Viscum album (assembly GCA_963277665.1). Taxonomy (NCBI): domain Eukaryota; kingdom Viridiplantae; phylum Streptophyta; class Magnoliopsida; order Santalales; family Viscaceae; genus Viscum; species Viscum album. Next base: position 995,102,304 of record OY728126.1, read on the forward strand.
CTGTTGTTGCATGCTTACACGCAGTTGGGCAGGAGCCTTTGATGGGTGCCTACTGAGATATATTTATCACACCCTATTTGGGTCATGATTTTCTGCCCAAATAGATTACGTTGATGTAGGTGGAGATAGGGGCAAGAGTCCATGTATAGGTACTTGATTATTGCTGAGGAGTAGGAGGGCATGGGACCGAGCCTAGGCTCGCGATGCCGCTGCCTGCTATTTTTCTTGTTTTGATGTACTCTGTTTTCTACTATACTGTACTGATGTATAACATGTTCTAGTTGTTTTTTTTGAACATGAAACATGTAGCATTATCACTTATATAATATTGGTTATATCCACTGTTGTTGTTATTTCAGTTGTGTATGTTTACTGCTTCCGCTATTTGTTGTATGTTTTATTTTGTATTCTGCTGCACTACACTTTGACAAATGACGGCACAGTTTCCCCACTATCAGACCTGAGCCCTCGCTGCAAGTCGGTAACCTCTGGCATTTGGGTAAATGCGCTTGAGGTCTTGTGGAGAACCGGGCTCAGGGAACCTGTTGTGTGGCACCCGGGTCCGGGACATTACACCATCAATAATATCACAAGTATTCTCCCTCACTCTAGGGTAATGATACTCAAAAATTGATTTGCATACAAAAATACCCCCATCATATCATGACATCCCATTTTATTAAATTAAAATTAAATCAATTACTATGAAAATTTATTTTAAAGAATAATTCTAAATTTTAAAAGGGTTATTATCATGGAGAAATAATGCTCATATATGCTTGTATAGGATAAAGAAACATTTTTAAATCCATATTAATATTTCATATAAAGGATATCATAATATCCATAGAACAGTTAATCGCATAAAAATATAAATCAATTAAATGGGGAACTAAAATTATTGTATGTGGAAAAATAACACTATATGTCCCCAACCTTAATCATTACTTAATCTTGTATTATTTCATGAATACACATTGAGGATATTTTCAGGTTTAGAGTTTTAGAGAATTAGATCATAAATCATGCATTACATTCCACATTTAAACAAAGTGGTTACATAAAATATAGTAACCATTTTTCCCATCAACAGAAACATATTTATAATAAAACATGGATTCTTTCTTGACACATCCTTGACATTATCATCACATCATTGACCTTTCCCTTGACCTGTGAAAAATATTTCAAAAACATCGGATGAGCATAAAAAGCTCAGTTAGAGATATAAAAGTACGAAATGAAAACATTAGTCCATGTATGAAATCATAATTTACTCATAAAACCTAATAATTTTAACATACCTCATCAAATTATGAATAAATCATAGAAATCATATGACATAAAGGTATCTTGAGGCATTCAGAACATTCTTGCGTAGGGCGTAACCCTCGTGGTTACGTTTAGAATACCCATCAAAGTATATTGCCTAAATCTTTTTGGAGAAACCTAAAAGTTAACCCCTTTGCGCTACCCAATGAATTGGAGAGCTATCTCGGGTTCACCCGCCCTTAGTTTATCATGGAACCATCCGTCTTCATAATAATGCCCAAGAACCATAACATAATCGTATAAGATAAAACATGCATAAAGGAAACATAACATTTCCACATTTTAATCAAAAGATATCAATACAACACATTGATATAATAAAAACATTATGAAAACCATTTTCAATACTAAAATAAATGAAAATACATACACGGTATTTATTTTCCATTTTTTTAAAAAGTTATGGCTTGTAGAGGAAGCCGAAACTCAAATAAAGGTCACGGTGGCAAAGAAGTCATTGTCGCCGCATAAGTACGACAAAAAACATTCCTTTTTTTTCATTTAGTAAAACAATTCGTATAAAAAATAATTCTTTTGAATAGACATAAATTTTAATAGGGTTTATACACTGTATAAAAGAAAGTTGTTTATAAGACAAAATATGCCTCAATGAATGGAGATTATGACAAAGTCCCTTACCTCGTGTCCGACTTGACTCGATCATTTTTTAACGTCTTGAATAATAAAATTGAGTTAATTTCTACTTTTATAAGAACCTTTTTCATGTTCATTATTTATTTTATATCACTTATTACCATGTTATGAAAACTATGTAATTTTTTAAGTTAATAATGGTCTTTTTTCGATCATTGGTACTTGAGTCAAAAATAAACTCTTTATAATTTCAAGTTGTTCACGTGGTAAAATATACATTATATCCAAAATTATATTCATGATTTAGATATCATATGTATCTTATATATCCAGTATATACATGCAATTATTATATTACATAACATTTAGTCATAAGAAATGAAATGCACCGTTCATGGAGACGATAATCCGTACGTACGCATGAACGCTACATTCATTTCTATGTCATATTTTATGGAATGGAATCATAATGATATAAATGTATATTATAATTCCATTATAATATCATATATAATATCATTAACTCTATCCTTTATACATCCCGCATATGGCATTAACGAATCAAATCACTTTAAGGGGGCATTAGTCTTCATATCCTAAAATGAAGATATCGTGTTTACCCATAATGCAAAACATAAAGGTATGCCATAAATAAAAAATATATAAGATTAAGGAAAACATAAGAATATTATTTATCATATATAAATATAGTGACATCTTAATGTCCACCTTTGAATGTGTCAGAAGAATATTGAACAATTATTGTTTCGTGAGGTAGAAATTCGCCATCCAGAGAAACAGTTTGCTCTTTTACCATTTGATGCAGGTGTGTGTAAGTGTAGCTCGAATACATCTTAAAAAAATCCTAGTATTTTTATGATACTGGTGTTTATATAAAAGAAATGAATATAAAGATTTTAGTGGGTTGGAAAAGAAAAATAAACCAAAAGAACATTAGAGAAGACTTTACCTTTAAATCGGGTAACTTTTATTGGTTTGTAACAAAAGGGTTTCTTGAAGAGTTTTCTGCCTATGTTAAGGATTCTAGGATGAAGAGAGGGATGTGGAGATATAAAATTAGAAGATTTTGGCAGAGCTAATGGATTAATAAGTTTGGGTATGGAGGTAGAGTTGGGGACCTTTTATAAGAGGGAGGAGGGACACTCTTGGAAAGTCAAGAAATGTTACTTTATTTTAAAATGAGTTTCAGATTTAAAAGGTCCCACATTGATATATTTAATGTATAAGGTGATAACGGTTCTAAATATACTCATCCAATATGTTTTTGACAAGTGCAAGTCTTATATTTTACATTATATTTTCATTTCATTTTACTTGGGTGATACATTCTTTAGTGATATTCTCCTTTCTTTAAAAATAAAATGATAAAGTGTGACTTTCAACCAAAAGTGATTCCATGGGGTCCCTATGTTTGGAAAAAGTCATCCCATGGTCATCCATGACACAACCAGTAGAATTAGGACACATTTTGGGGTCATTTGTTTTTATTATGTTATAATTTTACTAACCTTAACTACCCGATTACTAATTAATCACGATAATTATAAATAATTACCGTCGTTAATATTCCTAATTTACAAAAACAAAAGAGCCTTAATTAAATAATTTGGACCTTCTGATTCCAAATATGGAAGCCATTTTACCAAATTCAAAACAAAAAAATTGAAATAATAAATTTAAAAATAATTCCTGCTGTCAAAACAAATAACAGATTTTTTGGAAACAATATCTATGAATAGTTGGGCACTTCTTTATGTCCAATTCCAAATTTAAATCAATTATAATGACCACAATTGGATTAAAAGGTAAAAATATAATCTAAATAAAATTTAAAAAAATTAAAAATATAATCTAACCATATAATTAAATTATATGAATAAGCAGTTTTGAAGTAAAATGCAGTATTTTTCACTATTCATTAAAAAATGCACATTGTTAGAAAAAATACCAAAAATTTATCCAAAGTAAATTTCAATGTCCCATTTCTAATTAATAATTTTATTTTTACAAATAGAGGTTATATAATTGTCAAAAGTTTGATTTAAAAATGGTTTTCCATCAAACGTCTGTAAAACAATCTTTTAAAAAATATTAGAGTATTCCAAGCTTAAGATTGGAGTTATTCTCATTTTAAGACTTTTATAACACTATATAATTCATACATAGACATAGATAATAAATTACATAAATATTTACTTACTTGGGATGTTACATCCTTCCCCCCTTTAGAAAAATGTGTCCCCACAATTTATTTACTTATCGAATATGTGGGGGTATTTATCCCTCATTGCATTTTTAGATTCCCATGTTTCCTCTTCAATCATGTGGTTTTTCCACAAAACCATTACATGATGAATCTCTTTATTCTATAACAATTGCTTCTTGTGGTCAACAATCTAGACTACTTGTTCTTCATAAGTAATATTCTCCTCCAACTGAACAACCTCTGGACTCAAAACATGAGATGGATCTGGCATGTACTTCCTTAACATTGAAACATGAAAAACATTGTGAACTTGAGATAAACTCGAAGGTAAAGACACTTGGTATGCAACTAATCCAACTCTCTCCAGTATTTCGTATGGTCCAATAAACCTTGGACTCAGCTTTCCTTTATTACCAAATCACATCACACTTTTCCATGGAGATACTTTGAGAAAAACATGATCACCTACCTTAAAAGAGTGATCCTTCCTCCTATTGTCTGCATAACTTTTATGCCTGCTCTTAGCTGTTCTCATGTGTTTCTATATCATCTAAACATTTTCTTCCAACTATTCAACCAATTCCTGTCCCATCAACTTCTATTCACCTACTTCATCCCAAAAAAGCTGGAGTTCGACACTGCTTCCCATAAAATGCCTCAAATGGTACCATATGTATACTAGAATGAAAACTGTTATTATAATAAAACTCAACCAAAGAAAGATGTTGTTCCCAACATCCCTAGTAATCCATCGAACAAGCACATAGCATATCCTCCAATGTCTGAATTATTTGTTCTGACTGCCCATCTGGTTGAGGACGAAAAGCTGTACTAAAATTTAATTCAGTACCCAATGACTTCTGAAGGCCTTTCCAAAAGTTAGAAGTGAACCTGGGATCATGGTCAGATTCAATGGACAGAAGAACTCCATGTAACCTGACCATCTCTTTAAGATAAAAACGGGAAAGTTGATCTATGGAAAAAGTATCTCGTATGGCACGCAAATGAGCAGATTTAGTCAAGCGATCAACAATAACCGAGATTATATTATTACCTCGAGGTGTCTTCGGAAATCCCACGACGACGTCCATGGATATATTCTCCAATTTCCACTCTAGCACTAGTAAAGGTTGAAACATCCCTTTCGATAATTGCTGCTCTGTTTAACCTGTTGACAAGTCAAATAGTTCACAGTAAAATAAGCAATATCTCTTTTCATTCTATCCTACCAGTAATACTCTCGATGATCTCTATACATCTTAGTACTGCCAGGATTAACTGAGAGTAGAGAACTATGAGCATCACATAACAACTCTCTCTTCAACTGTGAATCACACGGCACACACAATCTCTTCCCAAATCTAAAAAACAATCATTATCAATGTTGAATTCAAGCAACTTACCCTTCTGAACCAGCTCTAAATTTTTATACAACTCACTGTCTTGCATCTGTGCTTGCTTAATTTTGTCTGATAGAGAAGATTTCACGGATACCTAAAATAAAACAGAAGGACATCTTGCACCAAAAACTTATATACCAATGTTCACCAAATCCTAAACCAAAGTATCACATTCCAAACACAACATTGTTAATGAATCATTACTTTTTTTACTCAAATCATCAGCAACTTTATTTGACTTTACCAGATGGTAATGAATTGTACAATCATAATCCTTGATTAATTCTAGCTATATCCTCTATCTCATGTTAAATTATTTCTAAGTGAATATATAATTTAAACTTTGGGGATCGGTATATATTTCACACTTTACTCCATACAAATGATGCCTCCAAATTTTTAATGCGAAAACAACATCATCTAATTCCAAATTATGTGTAGGGTAATTTCCCTTATAGGTTTTCAAATGACATGAAGCATAATAAATTACATAATCATTATGCATTAGGACGCAACCATGTCCTTTCAATGAAGCATCACTGTAGATAACAAACTCTCCATTCTTGGAAGGTAGTTCCAAAACTGGGGCATTCACCAATCTTCTTTTCAGTTCCTGAAAATAATCACCACATTCTTTTGTCCAGATAAACATAACATCCTTCCAAGTTAGCTTAGTCATTGAACTAGATAACCATGAATTTTTTTTAACAAACCTTCGGTAATAGCCTACCAACCCACGAAAAATACGAATCTCGGTTAAATTTGTGGGTCTTGGCCATTCTACCACAACCTTTGTTTTTGTAGGATCAACAATTATCCCATCTTTAGAAACAATGTGACCACAGAAAGAAATTAATTGCATCGAAATCTCACACTTTCTAAATTTCCCATACAATTTCTTTTATTTTAAGGTTTGAAAAATAGCCTTTAAATGTCTTTAATTGTCCTCTTTAGGTTTTGAAAACACAAAAATATCATCAATAAAAACAACCACAAAATTATCCAAGAACTCATGGAAAAATTTATTCATAAGCTCCATTAATATAGCAGGTTCATTGGTTAGTACAAAAGGAATAACTACAAATTCATAATGGCCATATCTTGTATGAAATGCGGTCTTCAGAATATCCACATCCTTTACCTTCATCTGAGGGTACCCCGATCTCATATCAATCTTTGAAAAATACTGAGCTCCCTAGAGCTGATCAAACAAATAATCGATATGAGGCAAAGGATATTTGTTCTTAACAGTGATGTTATTAAACGCTCTATAATCAATGCAAAGTCTCATTGAACCATCTTTATTTTTAACAAATAAAACAAGAGCACCCCATGGTGATGTTCTAGGTCGAATGAAACCTTTCTCTAATAAATCTTGCAATTTCTCCTTCAACTCTAAAAATTCAATTTTAGACATTCAATAAGGGGGTTTTGAAATTGGATTAGCATTAGGAACTAAGTCAACTAGAAATTCAACATCCCGATCTGGTATTATTCCAGGAAACTCATCAGAAAAAACATCAGGATACTCATTTACCACTGGGACATCATTAATCTAAAAAGTTCCTTTATTTTCAACAATATGTGCAAGGTAAAATTCATTTCCATCTTTAACATGTTTCTCAGCCTCGTGATATGTTATCAGCAGTAAGGGCTCATTCTTGTACACAAACAGAAAGTCTATCTGAAAAGAAACTTCTTTAGCTCTGCATTCAATCATATCATGGTAAATAGAGAGCCAATCTATACACATGATAACATCAAACTCTACTAGAGGTAAAACAATAAGGTTTTCAAGTAGTTTATTTCCATAGATAAGGATATGAAGATTCTTATGTATTCTTTTTGACTCAACATTTCCCCCAGGTGTTTTTACCACAATTTCAGGAGTCATTTCTTGAGATGGAATTCCCAATATACAAGAAAATGTTTCCGAGATGAATGAATGTGTAGACCCTCAAAAAAACAACACACTGAAATAATCTGAAAAACAGATAAAGTACCTGATACCACTTCATTTTCTGGCCCAACATCTGATCAAGTAGTTGAAAAGGATTTCACCACTCCTTTTATCTTGTAGTCTGACTGCTTTCTATCATTTGAGCTCTTTGATTAACACTCATTTTCATAATGAACCATATCATTACACTTGAAACATTTCACTAACTCTAAATCAAATTTGGTCTTACCATCACCCTAATATTTTTCAGTGCAATCACGAATCATATGTCCCATATAACCACATGGGTACCACTTTCCAGAATTCAAAAGGCATTCCTCAGCATGCCTTTGACCACATTTATCAAAAAATGGATACTTAGTTTTCTTACCATCATGCCTTTTTGAAGAATTCATCTCTTTCTCCGGCCACCTTGGTCTCTTATTCTGTTGGTTATTATGGAAAAAATGATCATCGGAAAACTCCATTTCCACCTTCTTTGCACATCGAACAATCTTTTCATAACTCTTGAACTCATGAGAAGCTAATGTCCTTCGATATTTTGGCTTTAATCCTGAGTAAAAACGGTTGATTTTACTATCAAGGTCTCAGATAAAATTGTGATCATACCTTGCCAATAGAGTGAAACTTTATTCATAAGTAGACACTGAGTCATCCTCTTTCCTCAATTACAAGAATTGTGTTTCCATTCTAAGTCGAACAGCCTTAGGAAATTAATTCTCAAGAATCATACCTTTGAATTCATCCCAGTTGAGAGCATAAATATCATCAGCATCCCTGATATTTTTAACCATCGACCACCACTGATCTGCTTCACCCTCCAAATTGTAAATTGTAAGACTAACCTTTTGATTGTATGAACACCCCATGACATCGAAAATATTCTCTAGTTCTTTAATCCACCCTTCAGCTAGAACATGGTTAGATGATCCTATAAATGATGGGGGATGTTTCCACATGAAATGTTCCACCACTGATATGTTCCTCTACAGTTGATCTGGAAGATCTCGTGCATGGATACAACCACCATTTATCGCTTGAGTCAACTACGGCATTAATGTAACAAACAATTCTGTTCCAATTCTTACCATCTTAGGATGTTGATTCGGAAGGTCATTTCCTTCTGTATTCCTTCCTATCACTGCTTCCCTATTTCATCTGTGAAAAATCATTCTGAACAAACATATCTTACATTATGCAACTCAGTAATCATCAAATGCTATAACATTTCAATTTTACCATAAAAAATATTTTTGGATAATCATTTATTGAATTATAACTCTTAAAGTTATCTAAATCGACCTATGATACTAACTATAAGGCCCCATCCTTAATCGTTACATAATCCATAGTTATTTCAAGAATACACGTTGATGATCTTTTTAGGTATAGTGTTTTAGAGAATTAGATCATAAATCGTGCATTATATTCCACATTTAAACAATGTGAGTACATAAAAGGCAGTACTCATTTTTCCCATCTATGGAAACATATTTAAAATAAAATATGGATTCTTTCTTGACACTTAGTTAACAATATCATCACATCATGTACCTTTCCCTTGACCTGTGAAAAATATTTCAAAAACATGGGATGATCATAAAAAGCTCAGTAAGGGATATAAAAGTACGAAATGAAAACATTAGTCAATGTATGAAATCCTACTTTACTCATAAAACATAAGAATTTTAGCATACCTCTTCAAATCATGAATAAATCACATAAATCATTTGACATAAAGGTAACTTGAGGTATTCATAACATTCTTACGTAGGGAGTAACCCTCATGGTTACATTTGGAATACCCATCACAATATATTCATTAAATATCTTTAGAGAAACCATAACGTTTAACCCCTTAGCATTACCCAATCTATTGGAGATCTGTCTCGGGCTCACCCGCCCTTAGTTTATCACGGAACCACCCTTCTTCGTAACAATGCCCAATAACCATAACAAAATCGTATCACATAAAACATGCATAAAGGAAACATATCATTTCCACATTTCAATCAGAATATATCAATACAACACATTGATAGAATAAAAACATTATGAAAACCATTTTCAATACCATAATAAATGAAATGTAAAACATGGTATTTAATTTTGTTTTAAAAAAAGTTATGGCTTGTAGAGGAAGCTAAAACTCAAATAATGGTCACAACGGTGGAGAAGTCGTTGTCGCCGTATACGTACGACAGAAAAACATTACTTTTGTCATTCAGTAAAATGATTCGTATAAAAAATATTCTTTTTTAATAGAAGTAAAAGTAAAAGTGTTTTATACAATGTATAAAAGAAAGTTGTGTATAAAACAAAATATTTCTCAATGAAAGAAGACTGGGACGAAGTCCCTTACCTCGTGTCCGACATGACTCGATCGTTATTTAACATCTTGAATAATAAACTTCAGTTAATTTCTACTTGATTAAGAACCTTTTTCAAGCTCATTATTTTTTATATCACTTATTACCATGTTATGAACACTACGTAATTTTTTAGGTTAATAATGGTCGTTTTTTCGATCATTGTTACTTGAGTCAAATATAAACTCTTTATAATTACAAGTTGTTCATGTGGTAAGATATCCATTATATCAAAAAATTTATTCACTAGGTAGAAATCATATATATCATATATATCCAGTATATAAATTCATTTATAATATTACATAATATTTAGAGGTAAGAAATCAAATGCACTGTTCATGGAGACGGTAAGTCGTACGTACACATGAACACTACTTTCATTTCTATTTCATATTTTATGGAATGGAATCATAATTATATAACGGTATATTATAATTCAATTATAATATCATATATAATATCATTAACACCATCCTTTATATGTCCCACATACGGCATTAATGAATCAAATCACTTTAAGGGGCGGCAGTCCGCACTTCCTAAAATGAAGATATCGTGTTTACCCATAATGGAAACCATAAAGGTATGAAATAAATGAAAAATACAGAATCATAAGGAAAATATAAACATATTATATATCATATATAAATATAGTTACATCTTAATGGCCACGTTTGAAGGTGTTAGATGAATATTCAACAATCATCGTTTAATGTGGCATAAATTCGTCATCCACGGAAATTGTATGCTCTTTAACCACTAGTTGTAGGTGTGTGTCAGTGTAGATCGAATAATTATTATAAAAACATCATAGTATATTGAAGATACAGGTTTTGTTACAAATTAAATGAATAAAAAGAGTTTAGGGGGTTGGAGAAAAAAAAATAAAACAAAAGAACATTTGAGAAGACTTTACCTTTAAATCGGGTAACTCCTCTTGGATTGTAACAAAAGCGTTTCTTGAAGAGATTTCTGCATAAGGTAAGGCTTTTAGTATTAAGAGAGGGATGCGGAGAGATAAAATGATCAGAGTTTGGCTCAGTCAATTGCTTGAGAAGTGTGGGTAATGAGGTAGAGGTGGATGCCTTTTATAAGAGGGAGGAGGGGCACTCATGGAAAGTCAAGAAATGTTACTTTATTTTAAAATGAGTTTCCGATTTAAAACATACCACATTGATATATTTCTAGGATAAGGTGATTGGAGTTCTAAATATACTCATACAATAGGTTTTTGACAAGTGTAAGTCTTATATTTAACATTCTATTTTCATTTTATTTGAATCGTTCATTAATGATATAATCGATGAATCATCATGGTGTCATAAATAAATTTATTTATTTAATGTTTAAAAATTAAAAAAAAAATACTATGATGTAGGAAATATTTTTATATTTTCAATGAATATTTATTTTCTAATAGATCATATACACAGAAAAAACTAAAAATGTTTTACTCGGGTGATACATTCTTTAGGGATATTCTACTTTCTTTAAAAATAAAATGATAATGTGTCACTTTCACCCAAAAGTGATTCAATGGGGTTCCTAAGTTTGGCACAAGGAATCCCATGGTCTACCATGACACAACCAGTAGAATTAGGATACATTTTGCTGTCATATTTTGTTATTATGTTATAATTTTATTACCCATAACTACCTGGTTACTAATTAATCACGATAATTAAAGATAATTACCATCGTTAGTATTCATAATGTCAAAAAACAAAAGCATATCAATAACATAATTTGTACCTTATGATTCCAAATATGGAATCCATTTTACCAAATTCAAAACACAGAAATTTCAACAATTAATTTAAATATAATTTCCATTGTCAAAACAAATAATGGGTTTTTTAAATAATATAAATGAAAAGATTGGCACTTGTTTATGCCCAATTCCAAAGTTAAATCAATTATAACGATGAAAATTGGATTAAATGGTAAAAATATATTATAATTAAATTTTAAAACTAATTAAAAATTTAATCTATCCATATAATTAAATTATATGAAAATGCAGTTTTGAAGTAAAATGCAGTATTTTTTACTATTCAATAAAAAAATTAACATTGTCAGAAAAATACCAAAAATCTATCCAAACTAAATTTAAATTATAAAATTCTAATGAATAAGTTTATTTTGACAAATAGAGGATATAAAAATGTCAATAGTTTTATTTAAAAATGGTTTTCCATCAAAAGGCAGAAAAACAATATTTTAGAAAATATAAGAGTATTCCATGTTTATGATTGGATTTATTCTCATTTTAAGCCTCTTAAAACTCTATCTAATTAAAAATAGACATATATATAATATTAAATCATTCTTTACTTACTTGGGATGTTACAAACACAGATGGAATATGAGGCATGAATCAATAATACATGCGTGATAATAATAATAATAATATCCATAACATAAACATGGGACCATCGTCATAAATAAGTGGTAATTATTTGAAAAGGCATGGAATGTGGAATATTTATGATAATGAAACAATATAAAATATTGTTAAAATACATCATATATGTTTTGAAAAAAATATTGAACCATATTAATTCATAACATATGGTTATAAATCATAGAATAATAATTTATTACAAATATATCATCATGTTCACACATAATATATATAATACCATTAGATATATCACACCTTCTAATTCATTAGATGGATATTGAATTCTGTGTTAACCAATCACATGATATTATGCTCGTAAAATAAATTCAACATGGAAATGGAACATATAACAATTATAGACATGAAATATACCAATGAGAGTAAATGAGTTCTGTAACGATTTCATAAATAATAATTAAATAAATATTATATGGTGTTCCCAAATAAATAATGCTCATCTCATTTTCTTAAAATGAAATTAACCCTTCATTGAATGTTGAAAAAACCTCAATAAAATTATATGAGATGTCTTAAAAAGTAATTTATTTGAAAATATAATATTATTCATACCATAGAAATTATATTAATAATTTATAAGAATGTATATCCCTAGAAAATTTTTGGAGAGAATATTGAGAGGAGATTTTGTGGAAATATAAGAATAAATATTACTGAAAATAAAAAGATAATGGATGAAATCCAAATGTGAATTATTTGTCTCGACAGTTCTATTACCATGGATCCCGATTTATTTGGGTTAATTTCGTCTCTATATATTAACCATTTTTTTATTAAAAAATCAATAAAAAAATATTTTGTACATTTTTAACTCTTGATCAATTATAATCAACAGATTCTATTTTTTAATTTTCATTATTAAAGGTCATTTTTTATATTATAATTTCTTTAAAAACATAAATTATACCTCGATTTTAGGATATTGTTTTATTTATAATTTTAAATTATATGACTAACACCAAAATATAATATATTCATAAATATATAAATTATTATAACCATCCATAAAGGGGGTGATTAGTATAGATCTAGAAAAAATCCTTAGAGGTAAAAAAAACTATTAACTATACATTGAAATATAGAAGGTGAGAGATATATAAGATAAAAATATATTGTAAATAAAATCTTGACATTAGGCTAATAATATTAATATAATGATCAAATTAAATTTAATTTCCAGGGTTTTATTTAAGAGAATATATTATTTGAGGAATATAAGTGGAAAATATGAATGAATCTTTACTCTTTCATACTAATGTTCCATTTCTATAAACAGTATCTCCATGAAATCATCAATACCTATTACTTTAGGAAATCAATAAGGACTATAAAAAGACTAAGATTGGAAATTTTTAGTATATTATTATATTCATGATGAAGAAAAGAAGTTGTTTTTCATGGGGAGGGACGGGTTGTATTGGTACTCCAAGAGAGTGTTATTTTTAGGATTAAATATTGAATTCTATATAATTTCCCAGTGAATCATTTTAATAATTATATTTTATAAATTACAGATATTATTTTATAAAAATATAAGTTTCAATGGAATTCAAAACTGTTAAAAATGGAATTCCTTAATTTTAAAACAAATTGAAAAATGTTAATTGAATAAATTATACATCATACATTTGAAGAATCTTTTTTAGGCTTTGAATTTGAATATAATGATTTATTTAAGTCATTATTCATGTTCGTATTCATGCTTCAAATTATATAGTTGGTTAGGTCATCTTTAAAACATTAATGATTTAATATAAATGTACATGTATTATAAAAACTATATTTTTACTTTTCAACATATATTTGATATATTTCTGAAAATTACAAAAAAAACACATAGAAAAAATCATTTTGACGTCACTAGAAATAGATATTCTATTTAATTAAATATATTTACATATTTTTCTTATGAATTTCTTTTTTTATTTTTAGGTTTTCTTTCTATTTCAAAAATTATATTTATATATAGAATAATGAGATTACTATTCATAACAGTCGTGTTACTATTTCAACAGCTATATTACCTCAAATAAAGCTCTATTAATTATATCATTATTCATTATTCTCAATAAAAATGATGGTTTTATAATTTTCATTTATAAATTTTTTATGAAATAAAAATACTATTTATCTCTTTTACAGTTTCATTAGTGAGTTCAATAATTATAGGAGATCAATGGGATTTAGATTTTTCTGTTCAATTTATTTTATTTTATTGTTGTTTATTATCCAATGTAATATTTGAAATTTCAATGGTAATATTTATTCTATAAAATTAATTTTCTAAACTAATAAAATAATTGTTTTTTTTGGTTTTATTTAAGTGTATTATGTGTCAAAATATTACTATAATATGAAGTACGAAATAAATTATTTATCTATAAAAGAACAAAAATAAAATACATGAATCATTGGATTGTTACATTATTCCATCATTATAAATTTTATAATAAAAATTATATTTTATTTGAAAAATTTGAAATGGATGACAGTGTTTTTGGTTCATCTCATCCTCATGTTCATGTTTTTCTTATTTATACTTATGATTCAATCAGATAACATTAACAACATGAGATATCTAGTTGAGTATATATTTATCCATAAAGTCAAAGATCTTAATCACATACTCCTCATAGAAGGGGTCTTATTCTAGTTGTACCACATCTAGATTAAGTACATGTGAGTAAATATATATATGCATTTTAATAGGAATGATATATGGAACACATTATGGACATGATCCAGGTTTGGTAGTAATGCTAGATGATAGGAAATAACTCATAAGTGATCAAATATCCCAAAGTGTCAAATGTGAATAGGGTCCAGCTTTCACAAGTTTATAGAGAACATGACTCTCTTCCATTGTTACCATCAAAGGATCACTATATCCCAAAAATCAAATTTTATACCCCTTTAATGATTATTAGTATTGATAATTTCTCCATCATGTGTATATTTAATGTGTTTTGGGATTCATTAGACCTTGTATTTTTTTATATACAATTTTATGTCCCAATAAATTATATTTACCAAATTCTTCTCAACATGTATACTTTTTTCATCATTATCCCAATGGGGATTTATATGGTAACATTTTAAAACGTGATTGTATGTTCGTTTTGTTTGAAAAATCGACCAATGAAAGATATTGATCCCAAAATTTATATTATATTATTAAATTTCTGGGAATATCCTTGAGTTTCATAATGGTCCTTTCAAATTTTCCAGTAGTGTCGGTGTGATTGGAGATATAATGATGTATTTAATATTCATATATGTTGATAAATTCTGAATAAATTATAAGTGAAACCTAGATACTCATCAGAAATGATCAAAATTACTTCCCCATGTGGCATCATCAATACCTTTATGTATAACATGGGATATTATTCAAGTGACAAATACTCCCAACTATTGATTGAGTGGGAGTTCATGTTGTATAGATTTGTTATATCCCACATCTCATTTCTTCAATTTGATATATTTGAGAGATCAATGATAAAGTCCATGATGGTATTCTATAATTAACAAATTGGTATGGGTAATTTCTGTATCACCCCATTGTATTTGTGATGCCTTGATTTATTTTCTGTACAATGAAAGAATATTCAGGTGTACACATTAATCTCCTTAATTAGTAATCATAATAAATATTAATTATAATTTTAGGATACATATTGGTACATACAAGATATATAGAGAAATATGATATATGAGAATTATTTGATAGATCATTCTTTGTATCGGGTAATAAGGGGACATAAATTCAATATCTGATCTAATTTAAACTATCTTTTTCTATATTTATTCATTAAATGGGAACTGTAGCATCACCATGATACTGTAGAGGTGGCAGGACACTATAGTAGCGGTGTGTATTGTATGGAACTATAGAAGGGGTACTATAGCATTATTATTCATAGAATGGCCTTTAGGCCAAAAAATTGGGCCTATGGGCCTTGAAATGGGCTACAAGACCACTGGTCCTTTTTTATATCTATATGGTCTCCCTCTACCCATTTAAAATAGTTCTTTTCTTTTCCTTAATAATAAATGAGGCTTCACCCCAAAAACAATTCATTGAATTTGCATTATTTTTCTACTATAACCATTTATTAAATCATGAAATCAATTGTGTGGGTATCATTTATCTTCTAGGTTATATGGTTTTGATATCATTTAATAATGTTATGATGACTTACCTAGAATTATGATTTCATAATCTATCATTTTATTCCATGAAGATAGTGTCCTCCTAGATTCCCATCATGATTGAAGTAGCATTTCACTTTCTTCTTAAAGCATGTGAAACCTTATTAACCTTTCTAAGATAAAAATGAATTGATATTTATTAGTACTTGATCAATTCTAGCCATCTTTTTATGCATGATGAGGTCATACAATGTGAAAATATATATTTTATAATATTATTATATTATATATTTCACACTTCCCACTATATATGATGTGTTGAAAGTCATCAATTAAGAAACTATTGTAGCAGACTCATGGTATGTATAATTCAGTTATCATAATGGATTGAGAATTTTTGTGAGGTATAATGTATAAAATTTTCATTTTTCAAGAGTGCATGTTGAAAATATTTTTTAATGTACAATCACATATCAAAAATCCTTCTTCACTTGGTGGTAGAGTGAGTATTGGTAATTTCATTAGCCTCTTCTTAATAACCAAAATTTTTTCCTCTAATTATTCATTTGAAACATAGATTATAACATTATATGTAAACATATTTAATGGTATAGGGAACCAGGAGAAGATTCTCAAAATTCCAATTTAATATTAATCTATTACAAGAAAAAAAATTCCATAACACATTAGGATCATGTTTATTCTTTAATTGAAAATTTTATTCAGGGGTTAACAAAAATTCCCTCCCAAGTGATGACATGATGAAAGATTATTATTTTCTATATCTAAAATTAATATCTTTAAACTAATCATACACATTATCATTAATAAATTTCTCCATCACAATATTTAGATTCTCTTCATGTTCCACTTTTAAGAAAGAGTGTTTTAAAATTTCATCAAGAAATGAAACAAAACAATCAATGGAATCCTTTAAATAATCTACATATCAGTTCCATGATGGTTTTATGGGAAATAGAATTTATGATGAAAATCACTATGAATAAAAAATTCAGCAACATTCATAAAAGCTGGTCTTCAAAATATCTTCCCTCTTCAATATTAGCTGATGATATCTACATTAAAAAAATTACTTTGATAATTATTGATAACCAAGATATTGATTGAATAATGAATCACTACTTAGTAAGGTATACATGCTATTTATTGTGATCTTTTTTGTTTCCCACAAATTAATTCACATCCCCTTTGATCCATCCATTTTTTTATAAGTATCCCTTAGTTTTTTCTAATGTGATACAGTAGAAAATAATCACCCTTTATGAAAATTTTCATCCAGCATCCTCTTAAAATCGGAAATTTTTTTTCATGGCTATTATATAGGGTAATTTTTATATAGGATTGGATTATATATGAGTTAAATTAATAAAATTACCTCATGAATTGTAAAATTTTTGGAAAATCATTTCTATAATATGTTTTTTATTTCCATGTAATGGTCATTTATTCTATTTTAATGATTTTTTTGTGATATATTTATTGCATAAATATGATTCATTACTGGGTATCAACAACCCCAAAATTGGGGGATTTTTTACAGGAGACTCAACATAATTCTTGAATATATAAAATATGTTGTTATGATATAGGATATATAAATAGATTCTATTTTTTTGAATGTTTATGTCGTATCTATATAATGATATTTGTTCAATTCCTTGAATAGCATAAAATTCCTCCATTGCAGGATTATGAGAATTTCACGAAGAATCTACCCTAAAAATATAAATAGATAAGTGACCAACACATAGGTAGGATTAATTGAACATCTAGGGGTTGTCATTTATATCTATTATTCATGGAATTAGGGAGGTGATTTAATAGTTTTAAAAAACATTGAGGATATTAAGGAATGAATTGAACTAGAGTGAAGTAAAACTTGTTCCATTATTAAGTGAATATAGAGAGTAACTAGTGTAAATTCTTTTTCACAATAAACCTCAATAATGGTGATGGTGTATATTTTAGCTTACACCACTGTACACAGTGGTTAGTAATTTTAATTATTCATAAAGACCATAATTTTACTGAATTGGATTACATTTTACAGTCACCATTAATCTTTGGAATAGAACCATGAGATGAGGACTGATTAAAGGCTTTTCCCACTATTTTCCTATTGGAATTCATTAACTAAATAATATAATAATTTGATTGTTTCCATTTCCTTCTAGACATAGAGAAAATACATTTCCCCTTATGATAGACTGTGATGTCTATTCTAACATATATGGAATATGTGATGTAATATTCTCATGCTTCCACAAGGATTATTTGATAATCCTCAAAAGATTATCTAAATTATCTTCTTCTTATCAAAATTACAATACAAACACTAATAATTAATAATATATACCTTAATATTGATGACATATATGAAAATTTCATCATAGTTTTCATAGTGTGGAATGTGTATATCTTTTCATATATTTTGATTCAGTCCACATAATATGATTTTAATATGATATTTATCATCCATGAAACATCTATAGGTGTTTCACAAAATAAATGTAAATTTTTCTTAACAAACCCCAATAGATTCATTAATCATATTTTTTAGTCTAATGAATTACATCTTTATTTTATGATTAAGAGTGAGAGTGAAAAAAGTAATGAAAATTATTTTCCTAATATAATTCCCACTATATTGATTTTATTTCATCCTAGGGATTCATATTCCAAATTAGAATCCAATACAAATTAGCATCCCCAATTAAGAAATAAATTCAAAGTATAAATTTTTTTTCTATTAAAATTTTATAAAATTTTATTTTAAATATAGTAAATTTATTTTTAAAATTTAGAGGATTAGATGATCCCCAAAAAGGAAGAATTAATTTTTTCATATAGTACTCAACCATGGAATTATATTTCTAATTAGAAAGAAGATATATGATGTTATTTATGTTATTTCATATAACTTGAGTTATTTCTTCTAGTACTATAGTGATTTCACCATTTCCTACTCTGGTTTTAGGTATTATTTGGGATATAAAAAAAATCCCATTTTATTAATTATTTATCGGATTCATTCTATTTCCATAATTTTTTTAATAAATGAAATTTTAGTGGTGTGAGTATTAATAATAACAATATTATAAAAAATGAAATTATAAAAATGATGTAATTAATATTAAATGACATATACACACAATCATATTAATTTAAGGGTTTCATACTAGTTTTTCTATAGTCTATTTCATATTATGTAATCTATCATAAAATTATATTCAAATAATATTTAATTGTTTGTAATCGGAATATGAATTATTTGATAAATACTCCCAAAGACAATATAGCCATGTGTGAAGTGTAAGTCCCACTCATAGTACATCAAGAAAATATAAATTTGATAGTCAAAAATATATTTTTTAGGTTGATGTGAAGGAAGTGTATTTGTTTCAATACATTATTTACTATCATGTATATTAATAGGTATGTGATTTATAAAAACTAACACACACAAAAATTTATAAAAAAAATATTTTGATCATTTTCCTAAAATGAACCCTGTGATTTTATGTAATATTTTTTAGTCTCAATTCCCATATTAACTCAAATATTCCACGATACCAACAATAATGTACTTCATTTTCCATATGATTATTAAATCATATCTAGGTTATCTAATATAATAATAATTCCTTCAAGACTCGAAATGCCATGTTTTTTAAAAATGTTATTCACATACATCATTAATGTGTAATAAATCATTAAAATTATATCAATCATTTATTATAGGGAATAAAAATCTCTCATGTTTTCCTTATTAGATGTTGTTACAAAAGGATATACATCAATGAAATGTGTTACATAAAAATCTAGAAAGGGTTTATTAAAATGGATGGAATAAGAGACATGATTCAACAGAACAT
Source organism: Viscum album (assembly GCA_963277665.1). Taxonomy (NCBI): domain Eukaryota; kingdom Viridiplantae; phylum Streptophyta; class Magnoliopsida; order Santalales; family Viscaceae; genus Viscum; species Viscum album. The sequence goes on from OY728126.1 coordinate 995,122,659, forward strand.
GGGTTAAAATAATAATATTAATAATCATATCATATTAATTGAATCATTATCATATTAATGAGGTAATTATTTGTAAAATGCATGGAATGTGAAATATTTATAATAGTGGAACATCCAAACATAATCATAAAATACCACACAAACATTGTGAACTAGTCCAGCTTCATGTTTGCATATATCATATGTGCATAAATATTAAAATCTATACTATGAATGATTATTGAATAATGTTCACACATAATATCATGATATATATCAGATTATCTAATATAATGGATGTATACTTTATTTTGATACCACACATCACTTCATATTTTTCACACAATCATGCTTTTTCTAAGAAAGAAAACATAAAACAATCATAGTAATTGATTATACACATTTAATAGAGAGAGTTTCATAATTAAATCATAAGGACACCACTAATGAATATCCATATATGTTGATAAATTAATCATGTAAAATTTTGGAATAGAGGTTCGTTATTCTTTGAGAAAATATGAAACAAATTTGGAGGAATGAATGAGATGATTTATAAAACATTATTTTATGATTAAAATCATTATTAGTGGCTTAGATAAATTATTTATGTTGTAAAAGAATTAATATCCCAATAAAATAAATGGAAATAATATTTATTTTCAAAATTTCATTTAGTTTAGTGGAAATCACACAAAAAATTATGAGAGTATAGATATAACCTAGAAAGAATGTGCATAGAAGGAGAATCCCCATTCCATTGATCAAAATTTATTATATCCATTCTTTTCTCCATGTATAATAAACATATGATTAATGAATAATTAATCAAGCAGTAAATTATTATAATTTTCTCAATCTTTATCAATTATTATCATATGATATTATCATTTAATTTTATTTATTCAATGTGAAATGTTTTTATATTACATTTTATTTAAAATATCATATCATTTATTGATTTGATGATATCATTATGTTACTAATTTTACATTAATATAATTTCATAAAAATCATACATATAAATAATTTAATAAATTTATCTACTATAAAAAATTTGTTATAAACTATTATAATAGAAATGATATGTATATAGTCAGAATCCTCTTTCTTGGCGGTTACCTGGTCGTTGTTGATACATTGTTAACAGAGAAGGTGGGATATATATAACATATAAATATGTTGTAAATAAATAAATTAAATTGGGTTAATAATATTAATATATGAAATTAATTTTTATTTTTCAAATTTCATATTGGTCATACATAGATAAAAATATATTAGTTGATTATGATAATAGGAAAGTAAAATGAAAATATAGAATAACCATACCACCATATCGGTGTTGTTCATTTGAAATGACCATTAAAACATTTAAATCATAGTATTATACAAATCTAAAAATTATTTATGGACTATGAAGGTACCAATATAGTATGTTTTGTTTGAATTATTTATATCATCCTAGAAGCAACATTCCATGTTCCTATGTCGAAATCATGAACTTTATATTTCCATTTTTTTATGATGATAATTGTGATGTATTTTTCAACCAAACCTTAAAATTCAAAATAGTTAAAAGGGGGTCACTAATATTATATAGGGTCATTTAGTTTTAGTGTATTAGGGAATTATTAAAAAAAATATAAAATTGTAATCATAATTAAATTGTTCATAAAGACGAATATCATCTTCCATTATATCCAACATTTCTAATTTCACATTAGGCCATCAACCTCAATCTTCTGAAATATTTTTTTGAAATATTTTTTTGAAATTTTTTATTATAACATGGGTAAAAGGAAACATAATAATTGAGATCATAAATTAATCTTAAGTGTAATCATTACCTTTATAAATTTATTTTCATCAATGCTAATAAAAGGGAATAAGGGAATTCTATCATAATCAAAGTTCACAAGTGGCTCATAAAAGAACTCATAAAAATCAATACCCAAATCATTAAATATGAAAACATTGAAAATCCATGATTAGTTAAAATTAATAATCTGATATGTGAAATATCAATATCGATCATGATAAATATTATAAACTCATAACATTAAATTAAAACCCCTTTATGGTAACCTAAAAAATTACATTCATAAAACATCCTTCAAAAACAATTCAATTGGAATAACCATCTGGAAAAAATCTAATATAATCATTACCTAAATAATTAGAGTGTTATCTGGGTGAACCCACCAATTAATATATATTAGGATCACTTAGATTTATTCGGGCCACCCCATCATCAAATATGTATAGGGTTCAATTGATGCTATCTGTTCCACCCCCATTGTCTTAGTTGTAACGGGGCCACCCATTTCTATCTAAGCCACCCATCGTCTATGTAATAACAAGATTACCCAGAGCTATCTGACTTACCCATCATCTATATTAGTATGGGCTCATCCAATGCAATCTGGGAAACTCTATTATCTAATATATAATTGGATGACCTGGAGATATTTAAGCTACCACATTATAAAATATTTAAAAGAACCAAATAAGTAATGAAACCTTTTTTAACTACCATTATTCCATTTATTACATAAATAACCAAAGGGGAGGAAATGGGTTCCTAGAAATTATCATTGAAGCATGATTATCATATGAAAAATAAATGGGTTACACGATAATATCATTGAGAAAATATTTGCCTATGGAAAGTAAATGGTATCTATAACAATCTCTTTGAAAGATGATTAACATGTGGAAAATAAGTGTGTTACATGACAATCTATTTTAAACAATAATAATCCATCTAAAAAAATAATGCGGATGGTAACAATTAAGTAAATATACATTGGATGATAAGTAACATCAATGTTTTTTGATTTTGGATAATGTAAATATCAATAAAATATCATTACATACATTTTGAGGAAAATACCGGTTTCATTTTTAAAATATTTATTTTAGACATCCACCATTTTGATAATTATTTTCATTGATAATTAATTTAAAAAATAATAAATTATAATTTAGAAAAATAAATTTAAAACATTTATTGAAGAAAATATCCTAACAAATTTGAAAAAATCATTTATTCCATTTCTGAGTAAATTTTTTGAGAAATTTTTTTTGGATGAAAATAAACACCTCCCTAAAGAGAGAAATGAAGCCATATTTTATTAAAAAATATTTATAACCTATTTTAGTAAAAATAGTATAAAAATATTTAAAATATTTAAAATAATGATGAATAAACATAGTAGAAGATATGTCTCGATAGTTATAATATATCCTTATCGAACAATTAATCATACACAATCCCTATAAATGATTAGATTGTAACAAGAGACTATTATACTTTTATAACATTGAATAATAATCCCCCTGAATGAATAAAATTAAATGAAACTAAAAATATACTGATAATAATTATATTCATGATATAACATGTCAATGGGTATTCATATACACCTCATAAAACAATACTGGTTCATAACACAATATAAGTTCTAATAAAGTAAAAATGTGATAAAAATTTATAACCACTTTAGTAACAATGAAAATGTAAATGTTAATAATGATAAATTATAAATTGAAAATTATAATACCTGTAAATTTAATTATTATGATCATTAAAACTGTTCATGGGTATTATATACACCATAGAATAAAAAAATTTAATATTTAATATATCTCAAAAAAATAAAAGTTATATGAGAAAATCACTTACCTCAATATCAATTCGTCATGATTGTTCCTTATATACATAAATAATAAAATTATAATAAATATTAAATTTTATATAGAATCATTTATATTTTTATTAATACTATTATTTCATATATAGAAATGATATATATAATTACTTTATCAATTTAGTTTATGTCGGTTGATTGACCATATTCGGTTTATGTGTCAAAAAGGACTTTTAAATTTGGATGGTGGTTACTGAGGTCATTATTTAAACATCTTCAAAATAATAATTATTAAATAATTTTCATGTTTATAAATAAATTGAACACTGTAATTTAATCATGAATTATGGTTATGAAAATTGAACCAACATTATTATCTGAGAGACAGTTGGTTGTACGCATGCATGAGTAATATTAACATTTTTCAAGGATAATTATGGAAAGAAGGTATGTAACATTTAACATTACATAATAAAAATTATATCATAAATACAATATTATTAAATTATATATACATATATACATCATTCTTGTGATCTAAAAGTAATCACGTCACATAGAAGTGGCAGTAGTCCACATATCCATGAACGACAATATCTATTTTTTAGTTTGTAAAAAGGTATAATAAAATGATACAATATATTAAATGAAATTTAATTATCTAATTAATTAAATAATTATTCCATTTATTTCATATATATTCATTATATTAATACTTATTACATTCCGTGTAATATGTTAGTGAAAAACACTTCACATCACTTCATGTGGCGGCAGTCCACCGTACACATGTTCGACGTTATCATATCCCCTACAGTATGAAATGTAAAAATTGTATATTATATAATGAATAAATAGATATAATTAAATTATATATATCATAAAAAATATATATAGATTGTGTGTCTACCATTATTCCCATCCAAGAGTGGTTATAATAGAAAAAATGAATGACATCATTTCGTGAGACGGTACTCCACCGTATAGAAGAATGATTATTTTCTAACCCATTTGATTAAAGTGTGTGACATCATATTTTATAACTAAAACATAAAATATATAAATATATTTTTAATAATTCAGTTATTATATAATAATGTTATAATAATAATTTAATGGGTTGAGGAAAGAAATAAAATAAATATGTAAGTTGATGAACATTACTTCTTCTTATGGTAAATTCTTTTGGTTTTCACCGAAGACCTTCTCGGGTTTGATTTTTTCCATGTTTAGTATTATAGGATAAGGTAAGGAAATCAGATATGTGATTTTGTTAGTTATTGGTTGATCCAATTAGTTTTAATGTTTTATGAATTGTGGATGATGACTGTCATTTTATTGTTTAAGAGGAGTATCATTCTTATAAATATTCAAAAGTATTCAGTATTAGGATTCCTCCCTTACCTTATGTTCTTAAAAAATTAATAATCATCAATTTTAAGGAAATTAGGGTTGATAAAAAATTAATCCATAGAAAAATAAACTCATTTTTTTATTTTGTTCCTTATTCATTATGTTTACAAAATTAAACCCATTTTTTCCTTTGGTAAATTTTTTTAAACTACGTAATTTTTTATATAATATTAATTTAAAATAATATATATTAGAAATTTTATACCCACTGGTTATAAATATGATATCCAAACTACAATTTAATAAACCCATATGTGTTTAAAATTAACCTTAATTGGAATTCATGTAAAGCGTAAGAACAATACATTAACCTTGACTATGATAAGAAACTTTTTATTATTTATTGGTGATTATAGACATAAAAATAGAACAATTATACCATGAATGGCCCATATTTATCATTTATTTACATTTAAAGATTTCTCGGAATAGTATATGACTTTTTATTCAATTTTAATTTTATTAATAAAATATAATTTATTATAAAATATTACTAATTTAGTTGTTCTCATTATTTATTTAACTTAAATTTCAAAAAATCAAGGTAATGATGGAATTTGAATCTATATATTTCTCACCTATGATAAATCATATATTCAGCCTAAAAAATAATTGAAGATAACAATTAATTCATTTTACTTATCTTTTGATATTTTTAGTATAATTTATTTTAGTTTATTATTAACTAAATATTTATTTTATGGGAGTTTATTCATCATCATAAGTAAAAAATTTCAGTTATAAATTTAATTTATAAATTATTTAATAATAAAAACTCATTTATCCTTGGAAATAATATGTATAAACAATCCAACATTGTTTTTTCTCTACCCTAAAATATTAGAGATATTACAAACAAAAAAGGTTTTTTTCTATTTTTCATCACATAAAAAAGTATATAGGTTACTTTAATGGAATAGTGTTCCCAAAAAATCATAGTAAATATATCTTAACATAATAAGGGTAAAAATATTTCATAAAAGTGGGTCTGGTACCTATTTCATGCCATTTTTTCAAACAATTAATGTTTAACAACTGTGTAAACAGTTGTTTATGTTAATCGTAGTAGTTAATGTTAATATTTTTCATTAATAATTGTTGGAAAAAATAATATTTAAATTATTAGATAGTATATTTTTTTTGATTCAAAATACGGATTCAATTTGGGAAAATTCAACCCACAAAAGTGGAAGAAGTTTTTTTAAATCACACCACGTGGACATGATGGGTGTAAGAACCGAGGTTTTATTTTTTAGGTATGTATTTTGTTATCAGGCTGTTTGAGGAAAAAGAATGAAAATATGATTTTCAAAGTACACATCATTTACTTCTGAGTACACGTTATGTACTATTCTTCCCACGTACAACCGTGTTTTGACCGAGTAACGACATAGTACATTGTTGTGTTCTGGGATAGAAGACTACATAATTCAAGGGTTTATTGAGGCTACTACATGGTGTGTAGTGTTAATGGACATGCCATGTGGTTTTATTTTTATTTGATATATCAGATTTGTGTCATGTCTCATGTATTGCAACAACTTATTCTTCCTATTTTTCGTAAAGGAGCACTTCAGAATGACACATGAATTTCAATCTCCCGATTCTCCATCTGAAATATGATTGAGACACTTTTGGGTGTATTTAAATCACACTAGTGAGTTCTCAAACACTCTTGATCCCTTATTCCAGATTTATCCTCTCTCTTGAGTTATTCAATGTTGGTGTTTTTTCACCTTTTTGTAGATCTACGCCATTTTAGGCCAATTCATGGACCAATGTTCACACTATATCAATCGTACGATGTCGAGGTATGTTGTTTGTTCCTTTTGTTGTTTGTATTTAGATTATATATGGTAAAAGAGCGACATGCCCTTGATTTTGGTGATGGATGAATTTGAATTCAACTATGTTATTATATATTATGGTTTATATGATTAATAAAAGGGTTGTTTCTTATGCATAAGGTTGGATACCTCATCCAGGGTACTCCCTTTAGGTGATTTTCCCTAGGATTGATTGTTTGTGTCCATTTGTTTTGGGATTCCTTTGAGTCATACCTTGATTTCCATGCCATTTTTGATAAGGATAAGGGTTGATTGATTATATGAAATGTTTGTGGGATGCATTATGATTGTTTAGCCAGGTAGTATTTTCATATTACATGAGCTACATGGATATAATATGTGAACTATTTTTTGAATAGACCATGACAGTCTTGTTCCACGAAGTCTTAGGTTCCATACAGATTATATTCTTTGATATGATATGTGCACTACTATATTTTTCCAAAGGACCGTGAGAGACATGGACCAATAAGATTGATGGGAAAACAAGTTTATTTACAAAGGATCATGAGAGCCTTAGTTTATATATTTAACCTGAGGGGATTATATTGTGGGGGATTTCCTAGGCTGTCATTTATATTTATTTATGATGTTATATTAGAACAAAGGGGTTATACTCTGAGACCTTTCCTAGACAGTAATTATTTAAATTAATAGATTCTCTTAAAAAAAGGGTTAGATCATGATAGCATTACCATAGGGTTATTGTGAATAATTTAATGATTATGAAGTTTCTTCCAAGCCTAATAACAATCATGGATTCGGTCTTTCTTGAATGTTTAGATGGTCTTCTGAAAAGTCTATTTATTCACTTTACATGGGGGAAATAGAGCATAGGCTTGATCCTAGGGTTACATGATTCATCATATGAATAATAAATATTAAATAAATGTAACTGAAAAATGTTGGATTGTTTACATATGATTACTTCTTGGTTTATTGCTTCGTTCTTTCATGTTACCATATATATATATATATATTAAATGATAGTCTGGACTAGATCTTGTTGTGGTTACCAACAAGGATTGGTCTCACACCCTGTTTGGGTCATGCGTTTGGACCCAAACATATTATGTGATTGCAAGTATATATAAGTTAAATAACCCTTCTTCATTAGTTACTTTATTGTTGTTGGAGCTAGATAGCATGAGACCCAGATGAGGGTTGTGATACTATAAGAGTTTACTTGTTTCTTTCCTACACTGGATTCTATATTTCATTCCAGCATTGTAATATGATTGGTTGTTTTCTTGGATACTTATTACATGAATCATATATATATATAGTGCCTTATGTGGGATTTAATTTCATTATTACCCTTTTTTTACTATTTTTTTGTTATGTATACTCTCCTAATGAGGACATAGTATCCCTATTATCACCCCTTTTCCCTCACTATTAGTCGTGAGCCTATATAATTTGGGGAAATGTGCTTGAAATTATATAACCAACTAGGTTCGAGGATCCTTTGGGTATCACGTGGATCTAGGACATTACAATGTGGTATATGAGGAGGTTTTCTTTTATAGATTTTCATACTCTTTGGCCACATTATAATGGGATAAGAAGGAAATGGAGTTTGGTAATTAGTTTTGCATCGGAGTAGTTATACCGTGTACATGGAAAATCCATATTACCTTGAATTGAATTAAAATTTCTTGATTTTTAACTATTACAGTTGATTTGATATCACCATTTAGAGACACACATATTTTGTGATCTTTGTATTGATATCCTTTTGGTTCTACATTCTACAACCTAATGAGATGACAGTATTCCACCTCATTCAACAAAGAGTAACTTGTTAGAAATCACATGTCATGAATTCTTATCATGCCACATAGGGTGCATTAAATATTTCATGTTGTTGTGATAGATGTTGTTCTAGATATGCATGTTATAGTAATAGATGTCGTGACTGAAATACCAGATATTTTTTATATGATATTGGTATGTATAATTTTTAATTTTATGGATGTGAAGCATTGTTACTTGAGGTTTAATGGGCCCTCTTGGATTGTTATTTGGTTGAACGTTATTGAACATTAATAGAATTCTATAATGATATGATATGTATAAGGATGCCAAACAATGATTCACAGGGAGCATGTACTCACAAGGATTAGAACATGGCATTCCTCGGCCAAAATTTAAAAATGTTGGGGTTCCTAAGAAGTTTGAAAAGATTGCTATCTCGAAATCCCAGTAAACATGACAAGTTCTGTTATGAACACAAATCATGTGTTATTCTATTCTGAAGGAAATGAAATTTCTTATGTACAAACCGTGTATCGTTTTCACACGATGTGTAGTTGTTGTCTACGTGACCGACTGTGTGAGTAAAGACAATGGGTTGGTAAAATTTTCATAGAACACACCATGTATTGGAAGTACACATCGGGCAATAGTCAAATTTTTATCTGGTTTTGTAACTAATGACATGGGTGCATGAAATTTTTATTTGTACACACCATGTCTAGAGTGTGCACATTGTGTGTTGTTACACTAGATGATCCATGTATATGTACCTGGGTAGGAGGGAATATCAATGTTCATGCCATGTCTCATGAAGAACAAGCCGTGTGTCTGGGGTGTTACACGACCTGGTTAGTAGAGGTACACACCAATGTTAAAGCTTAACAGAAACATGATGTGTTGCAATTATAAACGCCATGTAAACCACAGTTGAAAAATATGAATCTTTTCTTTAACCTATTTTGTTATTGAAATAATAATTTGATGTTTCATTTGTCTTATACTGAGGTGTCGTCTTGACCTTGCGGTGTCATGCCACGAAGATGTCCTTCAGTTGTATTCCATGTTGAAGGTGATGATCATACACTAGAATTGAAAATCAAGGACTACCTACAGGTCCTCTCAGGATTATAATCTTTGCACCTAGTGTTATAGTAGATATAGGTGATGATGCAAAGTTTCATGAAGGATTTATGAAGATAATGTAGACTTCTCAGGGAGCACCACAACCTACCCCGAATATGGAAGAGTTGACACGGGTGTTCCAGTAGTAGGATCCTCCCACTTTTTCCAGTGTTGGAGGACAATAGGTTTCATGGTCATAGATAGAGGCCATTATTTCTATATTAAATCATCTAGAGACAACTCCTGAGAAAATGGTGAAACTCGTGACTCACATTCTACATGATCCATCCAACAGATGGTGGGATGTTGTTTCATAGTTCGTATGACATCAGTATATGACTTGGGAAGTGTTTCGGAGGACCATCTATGATTACTTCTACCATGAGATACAAAGGGCCGACTTAGCCCAGATGATCATTCATTTGGAACAGGGAACTCTTTTAGTGATAGATTACTCTTCTCACATTACAGTGCTTTAGTGTTTCACACATGTTTTTGGTGGTGACTAGTTATCACGGTCTATACAATTTGAGGATGGCCACATGTACGACATCCAATTGTAGGTGGATGTTTTCAGGTTTAATTTTTTGGCTTCTATAAAAAACCAGCTGCTGATTACTGAGTGAAATCTGAGGGCAATTGGAGTGGTGAGCAATAGAGGTTTAGCATCCATGGCTAGTACTCCTTCCACTGATTGCAAGAAGAAATGCTGGGAGCCTACGTGTGGTGATTCCAGTATCAGGGATGTATATTTAGGTAGCTAGGTGAGGTGATAAAAGTGAGAGAAGTGGGGGAACATGAGACAGTAGTGCCAGAGAGACCAAGTGTAGTGCTGACCATGCAGAAATTAGGGTCATCTTCAAAATTTCTACAAGATGATCTCACCAGAAGATATAGAGAGGGGATCATTTATGACTCCAAATATATCAGCAGTGCCATTAGTTACTCATGTGTTAGGTAACTACAGTTCATCTGGCCATTTATGACAAGGAAGTGGTCATGGTCGTGGTGTCCAGATGATAGGTTTTCAACGATAAAAGGGTGGATAAGCTCAGGGTTTCTAGGTAGGTTTGTAGGGCCGTGGTACAGGTCAGAATTTTGGGATGGAGTAGTCCCAACATGTACAGGATTCGAAACCATCTATGATTAGAGGTACGATTATAGTTGCATCGGTTTTATCTTCTCCTCTTATTTATATATGGGCTTCACATAGTTTTATATTTATTGTCATTGTGGAGATACTTGGGCTTTGCATCATTACTTATGATGATGTTATGATTCTAGAAACTCCATTTGGGATTGGGAAGGCTAGTGTATGTCATTGCAAGGAGTTTCCTCATGAAGTTGGTTGGTGTCATTTCTTATGGGACCTCTATGTATTAGAGATGATAGGAATAAATATCTTTCCAGACATCTTTTAATGTTTACCTCTATAGAGATAGGTGGATTTCATTATTGAGCATGATCCAGGAGCTGCACCGGTGTCCATTACTCATTATAGGATGGCTACACAAGAGTTATAGGAGCTCAAGAAGAAGTCATAGGAGTTGAAGCTAAAAGGGTTTCATCTATCCCATTACATCACCTTGGGGTTCACCTATCCTTTTTCCAAATAAAAAATATGGTACTCTCAGAAAATGTGTGGATTTTTGAAATCCACACCAGATATCGGTTAAGAACCGATATCTCTTGACAATTATTAATCATCACTTTGATCTTATATGTCGAGTCTACATGTTCTCAAAGACTGTCATGAGTTCTAGTTATCATCAGTTGTGCATTAAAAATTGCATGTTCATCTTACAACCATTCTAACCAAGTATGTTCTATATGAGTATTTGGATATGTTGTTCGGTATCATGAATGTACCGGCAGTTTTCATGGCACTGATGAACTGAGGGATCAATCCATACATGAAATATTTTGTTGTAGTCTTCATGAATGATATGTTGATGTACTCCCACATTATACATGACTATTCCATCCATATTAGGATAATACTGAGTACACTAAGAGAGCCTTAGTTATATTCTAAACTCTCAAAGTGCCACCTTTGGATTGATCATATTAATTTCATGGGTCATGTCATCTCAAAGACACGAGTATAAGTAAACCCAGAGAAGGTGAGATCGATTATTTCTTGGGAGCATACAAAGAACATATTTGATATACATAGTTTTCTGGGGTTGTATAGTTACTACATATGCTTTATTCTGGACTTTTCACACATAGCAGCACTACTAATGGGACTGACTAAGAATGGTGTGAATTACTTGTGGATAGATTCTGTGATTTATTCTTTAATGAGCTAAAAGGTAGATTTACTTCATAAATGATTCTAATTTTACCATAACTATGTAAGAGATACATTTTTTACTGGGATGCATCAAACATCAGGGTGGGAATAGTTCTAATGTAAGGGGTTGGAGTCGTTGCATATGAGTTATGGTAAATGGGGCCACATGAAATTAACTACCTGACAGATGATATCGTCTTAGCTGAAGTTGTGCATTCCTGGATATATTGGATACATAATATTTTGGTATATCATTTTCTATTATAAACTAACCAAAAAATATCCCCAAGTATATATTTACTCAGTATGATACGAATTTAAGACAGTGAAGGTTGGTCGAGTACTTTCTATCTTTTGACATTGATAATTCTTACACGCATGGGAAAGGCAACGTAGTGGCTGATTCATTGAGTAAGAGAACATAAAAACAGGTAGTTGAGGAGGATAGTAGTGAGGGGAATCTTATAAATCTATTCTCTAAGATGAATTTGAGGTGGAGAAAAACAAAGGCATATTTTTCCTTCTTCTACAGCTGTTTCCTCTATTCTGCATGATTGAGTGTGCATGAGGCACCTGTCATATTATAATGGCCTATTCCGATGAGAGAATTGTTCAGTAGAGGAAACAACTCCAAGGTGGACTACAAGAAAGGATGTGGGTTTTCACTTCCAAAGATGTGTATGCGTGTCAGCAGACACGCACAATGATATGTTGCAAGATTTTTATACCTCAGTATAGGTAGTCTATCCAAGTGTTACCTAGATGTATTGAGATCTACATCATCATTACTGTTGGCCAGGCATGAAGAGGGATGTATCCTATTTTTTTATGATATGTTCCACCTCTCAGTAGTTGAAGGTGGAGAATTAGTGAATGACATGGTTTTTACCAGAGTTACCCATTCTCGATTGGAAATATAATCACTTCATGATGGATTTAATGACAGGTTTGACGAGATTTCTGTAAGGAAATTAATTGGTTTGTGTTGTTATCAATTGGACAAGGAAGGTCGCACATTTCATTCCAATCAACTATAAAATCTGTGTCGACGAGCATGGAAGGTTGTACATTAGATATATTGTAGGTTTAAATAATCTTCCACACGTCATCGTTTCAGATTGGGATTCCTGGTTTACTTCTCATTTTTGGCAGCGATTAAAGAGGGCCATGGGAACATAGGTAATTTTGAGTACATCATACCATCCAAAGACAGATGGTTAGTCTGAGCACACGATTCTTGTTTTGGAAGAGATAATTAAAGCATGTGTCCCCAATATCGGGGGCTCTTGGTACAGACACATACCCCAGGTGGAGTATTCCAATAATAACAGTTTTCAGGACATGATTCAAATGGCACATTATGATGACATTTACGGTAGGTGACATCGATCACCCTTATGTTTGTTGGAGGTAAAAGATAAAGATATGATGGGACATTGTCTTGTATATGAGACCACTAGAGAAGTGGAGTTTCTTCGGAAGAGGATTGTTACTGCATAGTCTTGAAAAAATTCTTATGTTGATTAAAAGAGATGAGCTCTGGATTTTGGGGTTAGATATTAGGTTTTTCTATGTGTCACACCTATGTTAGGACACATGAGGACTATGAGACAATATAATAATTCACCGAGTTACATTGGATAGTTTGAGGGTTTGTATAGAGTCAAGCATGTTTCTAATAGGATGCAGTTACCTCAAAGGAACCAGAGTATGCAAAATTTATTTCTCATTTCTTAGTGATGACATTTATTTTCATACTAGTATCATGTTTTTCAACAAGTGGAGGATGAGTTGGAGGTGGATGAATCCTTTGAGGAGAACCCTGTTCGGATTCTGGATCGCAGAATGAAGGTTCACTATGTCTGGTCTATTCCTTTGGTATGGGTGTTATGGCAGCATGATCAAATGCAGGACAAGACATGGGAGAGGGAGGCAGATGTGCGATTGTAAGGTTCGGAGTTGTTCACATATTCTACTTCATCACCCTTGGAAGGGAGATTCAGGGAGGAATTGATTTAATAGGGTAAGTTATTCAGAACCCGGAATATCTTTTCATGTTTAGATCGTGGTTTCAGGGTTTTTTTATGAAAAAAGAAGAGTAGTGGATTTTCTATGTACAAGTTGTGTACATCTGAGTTCGCACTATGTACCTTTATTGATGCATAAAACTTCATTTTGACTTTGTAATGTCTGAGTACAAGGACATGGGTTCATGTCTCATGTTCTAGAAACACATTATTCTTCATGTGTTTTATATAGGACCACACCAGAATGATAGACAATGTTTGATCTACCAATTCTCTATCTGAGCTGTGTTTATGACATCGTCTAGTGCATTGGAATCCCACCAGTGAGTTCTCAAACCCTCTTTATCCCTTCTTCCCAATTTATCCTCTCTTGTGAGTTTTTCCATGGTAGGTATTTTTCACATTTTATTCTATATCTATACATTATTAGCCCTATTCAAGGGCCATCATTTAAGTATATTGATTGTATTCCATTGAAGTAGGCATTTTGTGCCTTTTTTTTATTTTTGTTGGATTATATATACTAAAAGTTCCTCCTACCCACATTTTCTATATTGAGGGAATTAGAATTTAAACCTTTTATTACATACTATGGTTTTTTTGATTTATAATTTTTTTTATGATTAAGGTTAGATATCTTTTCTATAGGACACCCCATAGGTGTGTTTCCCCTTGATTGATTGTTTTTTTCTATTAGGTCATGGTTTCATGTGAGGTATACCTTTTTTCCATCTTTTTTTGATTAGGATGGAGTTTTGAAAATTATATTAAATTCATGTGATATGAAATTTTAATGTTTATTCATGTATTTGTTTCAGATTACATGAGTTTATTTTATATTATATGTGCACAAAAATATTTTTCTAATGGACAATAAGAGCCTTGGACTATAAAGACTAATGAGACTTCTAAATTAGTTTCTTTGATATAATATGAGTGATAATATATTTTTCCAATGGAATATGAGGGCCTTAATGTGCATGAAAAAGGGGACTTTATGTTTATTTACATAGGACTCTTAGAGCCTTGGTGTAGATATTTTACCTAAGGGTATTAGATTATGAGTGCTTTCCCAGGTGGACATTTATATTTTTTTGATACTATGTTAGACCAATGGGGTTATACAATGAGATATTTCTCAAAGGGACGTTATTTAAATGAATTGATGTTGTTATGACAATGTTGTTAGACCGTGAGAGATTTCCCAGAGGTTCATTTCAACTAATTTTATGATTATGATGAGTCTGCTAAGCCAAAGAATAAACAGGGATTCGGTCTTACATAACTGTTTAGATGGTGTTTTGAGACATGTGTTTTGTTACGTTACAAGGGGGATATGTAATTAGAATATATACCCTGGTTATGTGATTCATCATATGAATAATAAATGTTAAATGCATATAATTTGAAATAGTAGGATTGTTTACATGTGAGTACTTTTTAGTTTATTTTATCATTCTTGCATATCATGTGCTATTTATATTCACTAATATTTAGGCACTGATCTTATGGTAGTTTCCCATTGGGATTAATCTCACACCATTCTTGGGTAATGAATTAACTCCCAAACAGATTATATAATTGTGGTTATCAATAAGGTCAAGCGCCCTACTTCATGAGATACATGATTGTTGTTGGAGTGGGAGAGCAAGTGACCAATATGTGGCTTGTGATGACACTAAAGTTTATTTGTTTCTTTTGTACGTTGGTTAATATATTTCATTCAAACATTGTGACTAATTAGGATATTTTATTAGATACATATGCCAGGAATCATATATATATATATATTGTTTCTTTTGTTGGATTTAATTTTAATTCTCTTGATGGGGTTTACTATTGGTTTTCCGCTATGTAAACTCTGCTAATGAGGTCATAGTTTCCCCATTATAAAACCATATCCATCGCTGCTAGTCAAAATCCATTGAAAATTTGAGAAATGTTATTGAAGTTATGTGACCAACTAGTTTTGGGGCACCTTTGGTCAACACTCAGATCTGGGACATTATAATGAACAAGCAGGTTTTTGATGTGAAAATGTTCCAAAGTTCAAAATGTAATTATATCAATATTATGCATGAAAATTTTCAATTACATATATTATATGAATAGTTATATATATTAACTACTATGAATTTAAGTACAATTCAAAATAAAATTAAACTTTGTAAATAAATTTGGTGAAAAGACAAGTTTTAATGAAAATCCATATTTTATCTATATTCATCAAAAATTGAAAATTTTCATGAAAATGCCAAAAATTAACCCTAAGATAATTTTTTAAATATTATTTAAAAAAGAAAGTTTATTTTTTCAAATAAAAATACTAAAAAATTGAATTTTTAATTCTTCTTTATGTGTTGTAAACATGATTAATCCATTATTAGAAAAATATAGTTTTTTAGAAAATATTTTTTTATTTTAGATAATGATTTTTATATTTCAATCAGTATATTATTAATGAACATGTAAAATATATACATTCATACATACATAAATATATACATATACACAAATATATATTCATATTTTATTTAATCTTAATCTTACCCAAAATTACAATAGTTAGGTGATATCTACATATTAAATAATAATATTAATAATATATTGTTTTTATGTAAAAAATAGTCTTTCACATAAGACAAGCTATTGATAAAAACATTTTTTTGTGTGTAAAACTATATAAGTAAATTTTGAAAATATTTTGGACTATTTAAAATAATCTTCTTCATTTAAAATATCATTCTATTACATCCACCCAACCTTTAATAAATTTCTTCCTCATAATTTGAACTAAAAATCAGAATCATAGATTGGATATTTGAAAATAATTTTTTTCGGATCCTTTTCCTAGAGTTGAATAATTATATTACCATCTAGAATAATATAATATGGAAATATACTTACATAATGATTATAATTTCAGTCTTTAATCAGTTTCGACAATAATATAATCCTTTACATCTAATCATGAGTATTCATGTTGAATTTTAAAATATTGATGCACAAAAATAAAATTTTAAAGGACCTCGTAATCCACAGAAGAATAACATGATATCCCTACTATCATGAACAATAATCAAAACCCAAAATGGGTAGTATAAGGTAATGTAATTCCCAAAATGAGTAATCCTTCATATGACATACCAATATTCTACATTAAATAATATTATTAAAATATTAAAAATAATATTTCTATAAATAGCTATGCTTAAAATAATTCAAAACAATTCCTAACTACCATGGAAACCCAATAATTAGAATATTTTTATCATATATTCTACTATGATAAATCAATAATAACTCGGAAATTAAGATCCCATATGTTTATGAAATAAATATTATCTTTACCTAAAACATTTTATGCTAACATGGACATCAAATAGGTAGTGGTAGGCCTGAAACCCATATCATATTTTACTCATGGATTTATACACCATCACTTTGCTAGATGTGATGGGTTTCCACCCAGCATACGTGATCTCCCATTTTTTCTTAAATCTTGAAATATAATTCTTCCTTAAAAACACTTCAGGTTGATCCTAGGGGGTTCAAATACATCAACCCAAAATATGCACTAAAAATTGTAGTTAATATCCTCAAAAGTTTTACTACCTAAAACCATAAAATTTTGTGTCAAATACATATAATATATTATGAACATTGATCTTATAAACCAATGATGGGATCAATATATCTTATGATAAACTCGTATGAAAACATAATAATCTCATATGTTATCTAAATTAACCATCAATACAACTATAACATCAAATGACCTGCACTCTTGGATCATGTAATGAAATTACCAGCATTATATTTCTATCTTCAAAACCAATTATTTTGACCCCATTTTTCATCAAATCCATTCTATGTAATTATATAAAATTGGATCACTTACATTCTTGAGGGAATTTTTTTTAGTTATAGATAATTAGGACAAAATCATATCTAGATGTACCCATAAAAAGATTCATAGGGATTGAAATTGTGCCATGATACACTACATTACATAATTAACACTAATTTATCAACATCATCGTTACGAAATCCTTCATAGAAATTAATTGTACAAAATTATTCTATATAACCTAATGAAAATGAATCACAAAAACGGTGAGCTAAAATATATACTAAGGGATGAAATAAGCATTCAATATTGATTTACATAAATGGTCTTAAAATCCTTAAGGATATTATTACATATTCTGAGTGCACGAGTGAATCATAAAAATACCGATATTCATTAATCCTCATATCATTAAATAAGAAAACGTGGAAAATAAAATAGTCATAATAATTAATAATCATGATATATTAGATATCATTATAGATCAGGATAAAAGTTACAATAAAATATTAACTAACTAAAACCATTTCAACATGGATTGTAATTTTTATAAAACCCATTTCAATACACTTTTTATTGAAATAACCATATGAAAAAATTCCAATATAAATATTACCCAATGATTTGGAGTGCTATCTATGTGCACCCACTATTTAATTTATAATTATCTCAATCAATATTATATGTGACACCCCATCATCTATGTTATAACGGGATCAACCAAAACTATCTGGGACACCCATTCATATATGGTTTAACGGGAGAACATGGTGCTATCTAGGACACCCCATCATCTAATATGTAATGAGATAAAAAAAGCGCTATTAGAGAAACACTATTATATAAGCTACATCAGGCTCACCCAATGATATCTAAGACACTCCATATTCTATGTTATAATCAGATAACCCAACACTATCTAAGAAACCACATTGTATAAGATGTCTAAAAACTACAACACTAACAAAACTCATTGAAATACTAATTATTGGTATAATAATTTTATTAACTCATTGTATGAAAATGGGTACCCTAACAATCTATTTGAAACAACATTTTCCTAAGAAAAATAAATTTCTTCGATGAAAATATATTTCTGACATGATTAACCCAAGGAAAATAAATGGGTTCTATAACAATCTCTTGAAACCATGATTAACTAGTCAAAATGAAATGGGTTTAATGGAAATATATTTGAAACAACCATAATATATCAAGGGAAGGAATGATGATATTATAAATAAAAAATATCCCTATTGAAGAACATGTAAGAACATGGGTTGTTGACATTGGTGAATGACGATACCACTAATCTATAATTAAATACATTTTGTGGAATGTATGATTCTCATTCTGAGAATAATTTATTTTCATATTACATTTTTCTAACACTTTTTGATGAAGATGAACATGAATTATTATAATGGAATCTCTAAAAAATAATTTAGAATATTTATTCAAGAAAATATCCTTTTGTCTTTTAAAAAACTATCATTACAACATTTTTGAATTTTTTTTCATAAAAAATGGTTTTGAAATAAAATATATTTCTGAAAAAATAGATAAATGATGATATATTTTATTACAAATTTAATTCCAAAACCTATTACATACTGAATACTGTGAAAATACTAAAATTTGTTTAAATTATTATAAATAACTATAAGATAATATAATTAATTCAAATTATAATATTTCAACATCATAGACATAGTCATAAACAATACTGATAAATGATTAGATCATAAAAATAGACTTTCTCACATTTGTGACATTGAATAAAAATACCCACGATGGAATAATATTAAATTAAACATTTAATATCACAATAATAAGGGTATTAATTATGTAACATGTTAAAGAAGATATATATACACCTCATAAAATAATATATTTTTAAAACATGATATAAGTCTCAAGGATGGGAAATTGTAACCAAATTTCATTAATGCATTGATATCATTGATACTGTAAAACCTTTCAAATAATGATCATAAAATGGATATTTGAATCCTAATAAATTTTATTAAAATTACCAAAAAAATAATGTTTACAACACACCAATAAAAGAAGGGATGAATATGTTATCTTACTCATAGAAATATATGCGAGATGGGAAAATTGTTACCTCGAGTTTAATTCGTCATTTTAGTTAATTATATTTCTTATTTATATAAATATGTTAGTAATTTACATATATTAATAACCATGTTAATGTTTATTATTAATTTAATTTTACCAATAGGAATGTTATATATAATTACATAATAAATTCATAATAGGTTGGATTTTTTGATCATATTTTGTTTATGTGTCAAAAATGAATTTAGAAGGTTGACTACAATCAATGTGGTAGTTATTTAACCATCAATATAATAATAATCATATAATAATTATCACATTGATGAAAAAATTATACTCCATAAATATATCATGAATTATTGTTATGGAAATTTAACAAATATTGTGATGATGGAGACGGTAGGACGTTCGTAAACATGTTTAATGTTCTCCTTTTTATATGATCAATATTTAAAAAATTTAATTGTCATATTTCAATAAAAATGAAAAAATATCATAAATACCATATAATTTTATTATATATAATTATATATATCATTCTTTTCATGTAAAATGAATCACATCAATATAAGGTTGCAATTGTCCACATGTCCTTGAAAGACGTTATCACATTTCAGAGGGTGAAAAGAAAAAGACAATGATATTCTATATATACATAAATATAATTATGTCATGAATATAATAATTATTACACTTACATAATAAATATTAATTATATTTACACTTATTACGTTCTATTTTACATTTTATTGAAATATTCTTCACGTCACTTTGTCAGGTGGCAGTCTATTGTACACAGAAGCATCTTTATCATACCTCCAATGATTTGAAATGTAAAAGGGCTCGTATGATATAATGAATACATGGATATAATTATTTTATTAATATCATAAATATAATATATAAAGAGTATTTTCATCATTGTTACCTATCATAATAGGTTGTAGTTAAAAAACGCCCAACATTGTTTCGTGAGGTAGTAGTCTGTCGTACACATGAATGATCATTTATTAACCCATTTGTGGAAGCGTGTGAGGGAGTAGATCTTACAAAAAACATATAAACATATTAGTAAATTTAAGATACATATTTAACTTAATAAATATATTATATTATGAATTTAAATGAATGTTGATGAATGTTACCTCTTATATAGGTAACTCTTTTTATACACGGAATGACATGGATGGTTGTTATTCTACCCAAATTATGGCCTACAGAATGAAGGAATGGGAGTTTAGATTTGAATTAGGATGTTTTTCTACATCTAATTAGTTATTATTTTGAGATTAATTTAGGAGAGTGTTTTCCCTTTTAGTGGAAAAGAGTGATATTCTTGTCAAAACATAATAGTTTTCACATTTGGCTGGTATCCCATCAGTCATGTCATTATAGTCATTACAAAAGAAAAATTTATCCATTAATGTACCATATTTTATTTTTATTAAATTTAAAAAATATCTTGTAAGAGGATAATTTTTTTTGAAATATTAAATCATTTAATAAAATTTCGTTTTTTATAAAATAGAATCAATGTTTTTTTTGCATTATTTATTTAAATTAAATTTAAAAACATCAAGATAATGATTGAATTTGAATTTACTAATTTCAAAACTATTTAAAATGATATATTAATCTAAAAAATAATCTAATATAACAAATCATTATATTTACATCATATATAAGAATTTTAGAATTTTTTATTTTAGTTAATTATTAACTAAATAATTTCTTCATAGCCATTTAGTAATAATTTTTATGAAATCATAAACTTCTAAATATTAATGATATATTATTATGATGATAGAAATATTTTTTCCATTAAAAATAATATATATAACCTATCCAAAATGTTTTTACATATTCAAAAGAAATATAGATTCATTAAAAAAAGGTTATTTTTTAATTTTATTTACTAAACTTATTATATAGAAACATTTCATTGAATATTGTTCCCAATAAGTCATAAATACCTAGCCTAAGGTGATAAGGGTCAAAATATGACTTGAAATAAAGTGTTGGACATGTTGGTGGGTTATTTGGCCCATTATGTTTAATGTTTAACCACTATGTAAAATCATTTTCATCTTAATCAAAATAATTACTTTTATTTATTTTCTAATATTATTATTGTCAAAAATTAATGTAGCAACTTGAATTTATAATTCCTAAAGATGGTGTCTACTAATATCACGTTGGCATTATTACATGGAAACGATTCCTAAAGGGATGATTAGTTTGGTAGTCTTGGTGAACCAGATACATATTTTTGTTTTTTGTTAAATTGTATATACATATTACAATATAATTTTTTTTCTTTTGAAAAACAACATTATTCCCATGTGTAATATCCTTTCATAACATTATTTATAAACATATTGTATTCCTATAGAAAGGACAAATAATAATAGTGAGCTCAAATGATCAGTACAGTTAAAAAAATAGGAATAAATAATTAATCAATGGTGATAGTCAAAATGGAAAGGTAACAACTGAAGATATATTCAATGTAATAAATAAACTAAGAAGGAAGTGTATAAGAATATTGGAAAAGTAAATAACTAAAAAAAATAATTAAATTAATAAAAATAGAATGAAATTCATCCACATATTTTTTCACATTTAAAATATTCTAGATAATAATATCTTAAATAATGGAAATGCTTAATTATTTGACTGCATGTATCTAGAACTGAACCACTACCTTCAAGACCGTTAATAAGTTGGTTTGTGTATATGGGTAAAAACCTATCTGTTCTGTTTGTACAAAACCTCAACGATTTCATCACCAAATAAATTTGTTTAATGATATTATTAATGCATTGTGGGGATTGTATTAACTGGTCCCCAACCCATATAGTTCATGTCAAAATCACTAATCATATATTGAATGATCGATTTAAAAAAGATATTTTTTAAATCAACGTGTCCCATTTTTCTTTGAAGCATTTGAATATAATAAAGATAAAATTATTCATGACATAAAATATAAAATTTATTAGTAGATTCAACAAGAAAATAAGTTTGTGGTGGATATGAATATTATATCATTGATGTAAAAATTTAGATGAAATACATGGCAACTTTGTGATCATTTATTTAAAAGTTCATCCATTTAGAGAATAAATTAATTTCTTGAAAAAAAAACCTTGTAAAATTTTACAGGAAGATTCAAAATAATTTTTTATTCATAACTGTGGGAAATTCCATTCATGCTGTATAATTTAAAAAAACATTCCTTTTACTATTATATGAAAAGTACCATATTTTCAAAAAAGATAGAAATATTCCACACAAAAAAAAGTTTAGAAATTGATGGATAAGGGTAAAAATTACATTAAAATTCTTATTTAATAGTAAAAAATGGAATTACCTTTAAAATCCACGTAAATGGAAGGTAAATATTCCCCACTAGAGACAAAAATAGAAGCAGTTCTGAATAATGATGTGATTGTGAAATAACCCCTTACACCATTTTAATTAGTAGAATCGTATAACCCTTGATGAAAATAAAATTATATGGATCTTAAAATACCATAATCTTCATGATAAGTGTCATAATATAAACTCATGGGTAGTATTTACAGCATGTAGATGAAATAAGTATTGTAAAAGGCACGTCTTCTATAAAAATAAAAGTGAGACAAAAACTTGACACCTTTTGTTTCCTTTTTGGTGAATGTACATTAAATTCACATTTAATGATTATAAGCATGTTATTAACCTATTAGAAAACCATAATCATATTTATAATTTCACATATCAACTTTTAATAACATCCCATTACCCTTTTGTTATCAATCATTAATTATTATCACTGAGTTTATGTTAATTTCAATGTTTTTCGAGTATTTTTTGAGATGTTACTTTTGTTCCAATTAAATATATCATGATTTAATAATCTAGAAAATTTAATCCATGATTTAAATTTATTATTGATTTATTATATATGAATGTATAATAATCCAAAAAAATGGAGATAAGAAATGTAATTCACCATCTATGTAGACAGAACGTTGTACATACGCATGAATGCTACTTCATTTCATTGTCATATTAAAACAATGAAAACTAAATTATATATATGTGTATTATAATTAAATTATTATTTTTATTTCATATAAATCAAATATTTTTATTATAACGATCCATTATATGCTCAATATATAGTGTGAACGTATCACATCGCTTTGAAGAGGTGGTAGTCCACACTTCCAAAAACAATGTTATCATATTTACACAAAAAAGAATGGATGGAGGTATGTTTTGTAAAAAATTTTCATAAGTATGACAAAACTATAAATATAATATATATATATATATATCATATAAAAGCTGCAGGTCTATTATAATTTCCAATTGTGAGAGGTGGTAGAGGAAAAAATGACATCTTTTCATGAGGCGGTAATTCGTCATACACGAAAGAGTTGTTTTTTTCCATTTGTTGGAAGTGATTGTAGGTGTAGGTATAAAACATAGTATAAAAATATCTCAATATATTGATTATATTAGTGTTATTATATAATAATTAAATAATAATAAATTAATGTCTCGTGAAAAAAATAAACCAAAAGTGTACATTGAAAAACGTGACCTCTTATTCAGGTAACTCCTTTTCGTTTATACATAATGAAATCCTTTATTGGTATTATTACTAATATGGTGATTCTAGGATTAATAGATGAATGTTTTCAGGATAAATGGTTAGGTTTTGGTTGTGATAGAGTTTTCAAAATGGAGTGAGGAAGTGAGGGAGGAGGTTCCCTTTTATAATTGAGGTGAGGGAACTTTTGGAAACTCTCAAAATAATAATTTTATATAAATTAATATCCAATAATAAATGGCTCAAAAGTGTGATATATATAATATAATAATATTATGGGACTAAATAATTTTATCTACTTATTTTTATACATGTTTACATCACATTATTACCATTATCGATTGGCTTTATCCCTCAATTAAACCTTTAACTCTTACAGTTAAAAGTAGGCTTTTTATTCATTAAGGGTTAATGAATTCACTATAAAATTAAAAAAGAACAATAAATTATTTATGGATGACATATAATACAATATCCCAGTCTTTTGGTTGAATTATATTATTTTTTAAATTTTATATCATTAATAAAATAATATTTATTTTCAAATATCATAAATGTGAATTTTGACACAATTCATTTCATGACTTTTAAAAAAAACAGAATAAGGGATAACAACAAAAAAATCATTAATAAATCACTAATATTTCTAAGTAATGTATAATATTTTTTGAGATTATTAATATCAAATTTTATTTTTTATTAATTTTAGTAAAATTTATTTGATATGACCATAAATTAATCAATTACTGCATCGTCATTGTGCAAGCCTTTAGTTTTGTTATTTATTCACTAAAAATTAGAAATAAATTATAATTATAAGTATGAAAATTTTATCTATCCAATTACTATATTTAGTATAACATAACCACCATATAAACTCATATTGAAAGTTATAAACTTGTTATGAAAAAAAGGAATGATCAAATTTACTTTTCTATGAATAAAATTTGATAAATAATATAAAGCCATCCATATAGATCCAATAGCTCAAAAAATAAGCACAAGGATTATTTTGGTTGAAAATAACTCAACTAAGAAAATTAGAACACGTTTTTGTGTAATATTATAATATTACTTTTCCACAAATTACCCAATTTACCCAGATATAGTAATAAAAATTTACCAAGTTTATAATAAATTTTTTTCCGAAAAATAAGTGACAAAAATAATAAATTTTTTAAATTTTATTCTAAATATGGAATCAATATTTAAAAATTTATAACACATATGTGGCTAAAAATAACTTAAATTTATTCATCTAGACGGTGCCTGAATACATGTTCATAAAGTGATAATGTTCAATAAATTGAAATGTTTTTATATCCTTTTTCAAGGTGATATTGATTACAACAACCTAAATTATATTAAATTTAAAAAAAAAATTCTTTTTTTGACTACTTAAATATTTAATTTATAACTATAAATTATTTTTATGAAAAAGGTATTTTCAATTAAAAATCATTTTTTCACTATTCATCAAAACGTGAAACATATTAGAAAAATAAAAAACAAAAAAAGTAATTTTTCATATTCCTATTTAAAATATGAAATTTATTTATTCATGTAAAATATATCGTATATTAATTTTTTTTATTTTAAATTTGTTCTCCATTAAAAGAAGGTAAAACTAGATTTTAAGAAATATAGGTATTTATGCATCAAATTTGGATTGCTCTCATATTATGAGAATAAATTATATTATATGAATATCAAAAATATTTTAGGGAATATATAACTTATATATTTTATTAATATCATTCACTAATTGAAATTAAATGAATATATTATGTTAAAACACTTTTGTGAGCATCAAAACATTTCCTTTATATGAAATTGGGTTTCACTTTTATTTAAAATTAATTAGATGCCTATGAATTAATCTTAATTTTTTAAGGACCATATGCATTCATAAGTTATTCAATAATATTCATAACCTCCAATTTAATGTCCAGTTAATATATTATGATATTAATTAATAATATTTTAATAATATATTATTGTTCATAAAAACTCAGTCAAACGTGTAACACAAGCTAACAAAGAAAGCTATTGATGTGTTTGAAACAAGCTAACCTAGTATCATGTGAATTTAAAATAATATAATTAATTTAATTTATTAAAAATATAAAATATATTTTAATGTATATAGATATTTTATTCTCTTACGTTCTTATTATTGTGTGTCATGCACGTTATCGAATACAATGTTCTTAAAATATAATTTAAGTGTGTTATAATTGTGTTAACTTTATTAGATGGTATAAGTTATAATTATTCAAATTATTTAATATATGTATCCATATTTTACTGAAAAAGGGTAATAATTTATTTTAAAATTAACAATACCTATGTGACATAAAATTGATGTTGTAATGAAAAAATGATCAAAAGGTCACAATGTTTTAAAATAAAAAATAAATATAAAAATTATGATAAAGAAGAATAATGAATTAATATATTTATTATTTAAATATTGTGACTACAAAATTAATTCAAATTTTAATTTAACTATGTAAATATTTTAGGGAAAAATATTGTTTTCAATTTAAATTTACTATTATTTACTATTAATAATAACATAAAACATTATATATATATACCAAATATTCACTCTAAGATAATATTTTTAATCAAATTAAAAAACTAAATTTAATTTATCATTTAAATATTCTATAATTGTTAAAATTTAATTTAAAATAATTTTTTCAAAGAATGATTAAACTATTATTTATAATGAAATATTATTTTTCATATAACATTAATTTTTCATTGGGTTAGTTATTTTTTTATATTTGTCAATATCTTTTTAACAAACATGTGTAATTTATATATTTTTTTATATTTTTGTTAATCATAATACTTCCAACCACTCTGATTGATAATAAATAATTATCAAGTTAAATTATAATATTAATATTATATTTTTGTTAGGTAAAACATGGTCTTGAATATAAATCATGTTATAGAAGAAACTAATTGTTGTGTGTAACAACAGATAAGTTTGTGGTGTCTATCATTTACTCTATTGAAAATTATTTTCTTGTTATAAATTCTCACGGTCATACATTTTTTACCATGAGATGTGTAATAGTATTGGTTTTCCTAGGGGAGGGAGTTGATGTACTTCTACATGACAAGAGTTGTATTATTAGGATAAAATATTGAGTAAAATAATTTTCCCAATGTAGATACTCTACTAGTGATGGTATTGTAATTAAAAATTATATTACATAAAAAATTATGATTTTTTAAAATTACACCACATTATAAACTAAATTAGTTAGCTTTTGAAAAAATCAATGTAAAATAATTAAAAATTGTTTTTATTAGAATACATCAAAATTTAGACTATGAAAAGTTCATTATTATTTTAGAATTGGAATATATTGAATTATTTGAATTATTAAAAAATAGAAAATATTATATTTAGGGAATTTATTAAGTCAAAATTAAATCATGAATAATGAAATAAAATCATATTGGTCTCATAAAAACTGTATTTTTTACTATTCACTTAAAAATTGATGTTTTCTAAAAAGCTCAAAAAAATACCCTTATAATATTCCAATGTGATTATTATGAATATGAAAATAATTTTATTAAAATAATTTTATATCATATTCAATATTAATTATTAGCATAAAAATTATGATTTTTTTGAATGACACTAAAATACATTATTTTAGAAAAAGGTTCTTATAATATCATTGTGTTTTTAATATTGATATTTTTTTAAATTATAATATTTAAATTTTATTTTATTACTCATATTAAATATAATTTATATGATATTCTACTATTTTTAGTTTGGGATATAGTTACAACTATCAAGTTACTATTCATAATAGTTTTGTTACTATTTCTAAGTGAATTATTACTATTATTGTTGTCATATTATCTTCTAAAAAACCCATAAATTTTATTATTCATTAGTCACCTCAATACCTCTCAATATTAATTTTTTTTTATTTTTAAAATGTTGAATGGATTACTAATATTCTATATCTTTTTAATTTTGTTATTCTTCAGTGCAATATTTCTCGTACATTAATGTGATTCCCTTTTGCTTATTGTGATTTTTTATTTTTTTAACTCATTATAATAGTTTTCATTTTCATGGATTTATTTATTCTACAAATTTAATTTTAATAACTTATGGTTTAATCTTTTACTCACTTCTATTATTTGTTCCATGTGTTTACATGGTTCTATAAACATATTTATTAATAAATGCAACACAATATTAAATATATATACATGTTTGGGTTGATACCATCAAAGAAAAAGCTCAAATACATGTATCTAAAAATGAAACTACCAAATAACATTTTGTTTCAACAAAAATCATTACAATATGTATTTTTTAGGATTAATTTCACATATAATTTATTTTAGAAAACTAAAAATTTGTTATTGTTTAATATTTAAATAACAAAAACATATTTTCTTATCTAATCCAATATCCCAATCACACAAAATATTTCACATGTCAAGTGATCTTACATACCTCATATGTTGCATCGAATAATTAATCTTACCTCTTCAACTAAATAATGAAATATGAAATGAAAAACTATAATATTATTTCTGTAAATAATCTTCTCAATTGTAACGTAAGAACATAAAAACACTAATCCATCTCAATGATAACATGGGCTTCGACTCATAGGCTTGTTATCTATGAACAAAAATAACATTTAAACAATGTTCTTACTCACCCAATGTTTCATATACCATAACTAAAATAGTAAGAAAAAAGAAAAAATTATAGGATATCACTTTGTAACTATTTAAAATGGATAACCCTATAATAATAAGATTATAACAACATGTGATGTTAGTCATGCCTCTTTGTATGATTGAGTCTTCCAACGAACATTAAGGGTCTTACATGATACTATAGGGTGACTATACCCTCATCTTAGACTATAAAATTGGAATAAATATCATACAATGATTCGTCCCAATATGATATATAATAAGCGAAACATTATAGGAAAATCCATCTATAAAACAATAATATACCTCATTTTATTAAAAATAAACTGTCAAAATCGTCACATCAGTCAGGAAGACATAAACATGATCACCTATTGTAAGATAATATAAAATTATGAACAGAATATACCAAATAATAAATAGCCAATTCATTTTCTTCAGTCCCCAAATTATTCAAACTCTTGAATATATCTGTGTAATCCATCGATCTAAAACTTATCATTAATACTACATATTATTACAATCACAAGGTCTTCTTGAGTACCAAAATTCAGGGTCCATCCAAGAATTATGTGATTATAACAAATTATTACAACACCATATTTCCCATAATATATCAAGTAGATGTCACACATGATCCATGAATGTAGTTTAAAAAAACTATTAACATAAATCCTATCATGCCCATGAATAGTGTTTAAGTCTTTCAAGAATGGCCCTATATGTTTTGGCATGTATTTGATGCCACTATATATATTAAATAAAAAAAATAAGGGATGATTAATATCCATCATAATCATCAAAATGTTTCATCAGGAATCCTCATATGTATAAAAACTTACACCAAATGCCTCTATATATCATTATAATCATTATCATCACCCCCATAATCAATCCTCTAGGGGATAAGAACAAACCCCATATATCACCTTATTTCATCATGAATCCACGGTGAGATAATAAACTTCATGTTCTCTATAATATTCATCATCTTATATCCTCGGGAGGGTTAAGGTCACCCAATATACCACCGTAAATCATCATAGGGATAATTACCCACCCTGTATACCAATTTATTTCACCAGTTAAATATATCACCCTATATAACATCAAATATCATTAGGGTGTAACAATTCAGGACCTCTATTATCATATATAATTAAATGGATAATTTCTTACCACATATATCAATATATGTCATTAGAGGATTAGATCAGACCATTTATACCATCATATATCATTGACGTAAATATTGAACACTCTGTAACCCATAATATGTCACTGGGGGATAGGATGACCTCATTTATATCATAACAAGTCCTAATTATCTGTATTATATAATTCCTATTTTAAATAACTAGATATATAGTTCATGGGGTGGTCACCAATGTCCACAACCTATTCTCGACACACATTCATTATTGGATATAAAATTTTTACCACCCTTATTCTAATTATCTTCAATGTAACCCAAAACTATGGAACACAAACAAGTCCCCAAGGCCACATTAAGGACAAGACACCCCATAGTGGTTCTTTAATGTCATTCAAAACACTTATGTAAATTTCCGTCAATAAATTGGAATAAAAGGACTCAATATATGAAAATTATCATCGTCGACTAATTGGAAAAAATGATAATCATAATACTATATGAATTTGGAGAGATATAATAACAACCCTCTCTCCCCTAAAATTTAGATAGTTTAATCTTATCAAACATAAATTATATAACCCTTCCATGTAATATCCATAGGATAACCATTTAAAAACCATCAATCTAACATACATGTAAGGATTAAAAACAACCTGTTAAAATGTTAATGAAAAATCCATAAGTGTCGTTTAATTCTCAAAGGCCTTATTAAGATTAGATATATTGTTTCCCAAATTACAATTAATATTAAGGCATAATATACTAATAATACATGGTCAGTACCATGTGTATTGAATTGGATAGAAAGAACTATAGATATTCACCATATGTGGAGTAGTCCTCACAAATTCATTAGGTATGAGAATAAACTAAAGATAATGGATTTGTTATTAACATCAATGATAGAATAGTGATCCATATTAATTTCAAGGATTAGAAAAAAAGATAATTATAATCCTAATTTGGTATGGTCCTCTGGTTTAGGCTGTAAATAATGAGAAAAAATAAATTTTACGTTGGTGAAAGAAACAATATCTATAAAAGAAGAATCTATTTTATATTATATAGATAAATTATTCCAAAAAGAATTAGGCCTAGATTCTAAGGTATAAATTATCATAGGCTATTTCTTATAACTTATTATACTCTAATCTGGTGAGAATTGTTCTCTCAAACTCCCCACGGTTAGGGTCACATAATGAAATTAGATATACATTTTATGAATAAACTGATTAATATTCTTAGGGATACCATGATTCAAATTAATAATTCATTGTATTTAGAAATTTATAATCTCAACCCCTACCCTAATTGGTTCATCCACTTATGGCAGAATTGATCAATAGAAGGTAAATAATTAAAACCATGTTGATTTTAAAAATAAAAATAGATATTTAAAACTCAAATCAATCACAAATTCTTCAAAAAAACATAGTTAAAAAATCATTGTGAAGAACATATAATTTTTTCATCATTAATTGGGGATTGAGATGAAAAGTGCACGTAAGTTGGATTGGAAATCAAAAATAATGAAGAAAACTTTTCAAATCAATATAAATGGTTCATTAATATATTAAAAATAGTAAAAATAATGAATGAATGTTAAATTGATAGAGAAGGAATAATAAATAATAATGGAAAATGAGAGACAAATGAGAAAATCGGAAGAGGACTCGAACATTCTATTTGTTTCACTCCTACTATAAGTAAAAAAAATTGGACATTACATGAAGTGTAATGGGTCATAAAATCATTTAATTTTGATCCTTGATTTTCACTATGAATTTTAAATCCTATGTGAATCTCATGAAAATATTTTCTTGTGTCTTTTAGATTTATATGATGACTCCATTAACGATATGTAAAAGGTCTTCACAACATGTTTCTTCCTTTGGTCTAGATCATCAAAGATGGAATTTAAATTCTAATGTTACACAACATGTATTGGTTAATCATATCATGTAATTGATTCATGGTTTTTAATTATTTCATGGCAGGATTCAAAACTTTTCAAATTCATTAAACAATGACTACCTGTCAAAAATTGAGTTTCACGATGTGTAAGGGTCATATATTATCCATTTCTCTAACTTTCCATTGAATCCATGGAATGATACTTCCTGAAACAATCAAAACATACACATCGAATTATTGATTAAAACATGGATAAAACATTATTAAATTACAACAAAATGTATATAAAATTTTATCTTATCAAATTCCCCCAACATTTAAATGATATCTTATCCTCAAGAAAAAAACATCTCAACAGGGTTTTCAAAAAGGTATGAAATTTTTAATATATGAAATATTCATTATAACAAGGAAAATTGAACTATTTGTTAGAGGAAAAATTCAATTTCTAGATTCATCCCTACATAGAAAGTCATCCATGACACCTAGTTCAGTTTTATAAACAAGTTATTATTTATTTAGTTACAATTTATTAATGGGTCCATAAATTCTATACCCATATTCAATTTACCTCACAATGAATTTTATCTTATCACTCATGGGTAAATGAAAATAGTTTTATGACCATATCATAAATACATTATCCTTACAATTTTATTGAATTGGTTCTATCATCTTAAGATGATAAATAATAATAAAAAATCAATCATGAGGGCTTTATTAAGAAGTTTCATATGAATATGAGGATAAGGGAAGGTGGGTAGACAGTGAAATGAACTATCTCAAAAACGAAGGTAATATATAATGTATAATGCATAAATTATATGAACAAAATAATTAAATAAATCCTCCAATAAAAATTGAAATTCATTCCCCAAGTATCTTTTGTTGGATACATGAATATCTCAACTGAACCGAGAAGGTATGTTGTTACTTTATTTTTACTTTTAGTTTGTATAATTTTTAATCATTAATGTCTATGCCAGATCGTAAATCCATCCCCTAACCACATAATATACTTTAGAGGATTCATTGGTCTACAAATGAGGATTCTTGACATTCCTAATAATCAAATTGATCATAATTTTATTTTTACTTATTTAATTTCCAAATGAACAATATTAGAGTAAAATACCAAAAATTATACATGGGTTATAATAAAATAATCTAGTAATCACCGTAATATATTTCCTCTGATAAATCATCTTTTGTTCATAGGGTAAAAAATGCTAACACACTTGTTCAAATTAATGTCATATATAGTACATAGAGTATGAAGGAAGGAATAATCGTCTAGGAATAGTTGCATCCTACTATGTTAGTTCATTGAAACTATGGGATTAATGATGGGAACAAGTAAGGTGGTTCTTCGAAAAAATTATCTCAAAAAATATTTCCCCAATGATATTAAAATTGTTCTTGTTCAGTAATAACCTCAGTAAAATCTCAGTGAAAGTCATAATAGGTTTACATGTCATAGGATTCACTAATTAAATATTTTCATAAATGAATATACACTCATTGAAAAAAATCCTTATAGTAATAGGATTATATATAAAAAATAGGCTATCACTTAGGTTATAAAATCAAGTAATTAGTCAATTAAAATAAAATTTAAAATTATTTAATTCGAATTATATTACTAAACTCAAAAATCATTCCAAAAAATCTAAAAATGAGAATAACATATATTTAAAAAAATTTCCAACAAAATAATTTTTTTTTAAATGGGTGTAATGAGTTTCAGGTTTTATTAATGAATCCAATGAATGGTGTCTCCTTGAGGAATTAAAATAAGAATTAATCATAGTGTATCGATATTGAAACTCAAGAAACACTCCTCCACATATTAAATGATATAGTGAAGACACTATGCATGAATATATCATGGGATATATATGATCGATAAAGTGTATATTAATGAATAAGAAATATTAAAAATTTAATACTAAGGAATTGAAAGATCCTGGGAATGAGTGGAATCCATGAGAAATATGGATCAATCTTTTATTTGGAACTACGGTTCCATCATAATTGGTTAAAAACACAAATCCTGCACTGGATAAATGATTGGTCCATACTATTGAAAAAATAAGTATGATGTAAAATATGCAGTTTCATACATGGATTTGAAATGAAGGCCTTTTTATATAAATGTAGTTATGTGTCTAAAAAAAGATCAATGTTTTCAATGACTGAAAATATAAATCTAAAAAATTAAATCTAAAATAATATATTATGTACATATAATGAGGTGAAAAAATTAACTATGGGTTTCCTCCCATAATGTACGAATGATAAAATCATTATCGAGCCCGCTAGACTATTTTATCAGACAATATCTTCCATAAACTCAAATCTTACCTAATTTTTTCAAATACATGGGGTGTTATCCTCTAGAATTTGTGGTATTTTTATGGGATTCATAACTATAGGAACATACCAGAGATCAATCCAGTTTTGTACAATAGTTAACCATATTTGGGGAGGTGGATGCTGAGAATGAATATCTAGGGATAGCTCATGAAGATTGTTCTCAACCACAGTAATATGCTAAGTCATCCTTAAAATAGTGGCATATTATGGTGGCACATCAACAAAAATTACTATAGAAAAAGTATAGGGTCTATACATGGCTACTGTAATTGAGTAATGAATTGAAAATTAAGCAAAGAAAAATAGAGAAAAAATAAAATCCCAAATATATATATATATTTATGAAGTGAAATGTTACTGTAATGAAAGGTAATACCAATATAAAAAAAATCACCCTATCAGAATGAAAAACTATGGATAAGACTGGGGTAGACTTTGAGAAATTAACATCATCAAGTAGCTCATCTATATTTCACTCTGTAACAGAGTGTCTCTCCAACAACCCCACCTGGTCAATGGTTGTAATTGTTAAAGGGGATAGTTGACGAGTAGTGGGTGGTTGTACCTCTGTGATGCTATCTATTTTAGTGGTGATAATGGGGAGGTGATGATATGATGTGTGGTTATGGATATGGAATCTAGATCAATGAGAGGAGAATTAATGGATATGGTGACTACTAGACCCATTCCCCTATGGTGTTTCTCTACAATATTCTCTTATGGGGAAGCATGGTAAATCAACTATGATGGTTGGTCATCCGTGGTGGTGGAAGTGGTTGGTTTTTGCGATGAAAAAGGGTTGATATTGGATGATGGTGGATAAGAAGCTGTCGTAGATGATCGTGATATAGGGGCTGTGAAATGAGTGAACTCTTAACAAAGGATATGTGGCTGACGCGATATTTGATAAATATTCTATAGAATACAAAGGTACATATCCTAAAGATCAGATTGATATAATGAGGTGGGAAGAGTAGTAAATTTGGTGGTGGTGGTTGATGTAGTAATATGGGTGGGTTTGGGTATAAGAATAGAGGTTGCATGGTTTGGGCCAGAGCTAGTGGATTGATCTAGTGATGGGAATTTTCCATGATTGATGGGAACCTCATCAGTAGCCTCAGTGAGTCCTTCCTCCCACTAGTAGGTGTTACCCTCCTTGGTCAGCAGTAGAATCTTGTCCAACAATAGGATGTCAATGGACTCTATAAGAATGAGGTATGTTAGTGAAAGGGCGATGCCAAATACACTGAGATGATGGGATAAATGTGTGATGAATGATCCACCCATTAGCATTTCATTCAACAGTTTTACATGTTCTCTGAAATGGAATGAAAACTGAGAGGCTAGGTATATGCCTGGGTAGAAAAAGTTTGTAGTAGATATTATTATGTACATCTAGTTAACGGTGTGATGAGACATGAAAAGAGTGTACTTGGCATGCATCAATTCCCTATGAAGGATGCAGAGCTCTAGTCCTCTGAACTAGGTGTACATTGTAATCCTATGATCATGCTCAGTGTGGGAATCCTATTCAATAATTTTCCAGATCCATTTTGAATCATACTTTCAGTGGTCGAGATA
The DNA here is from genome assembly GCA_963277665.1 of Viscum album. Lineage (NCBI taxonomy): Eukaryota > Viridiplantae > Streptophyta > Magnoliopsida > Santalales > Viscaceae > Viscum > Viscum album. The sequence continues at coordinate 995,159,035 of OY728126.1, forward strand.
TAAGGTGGGTAATTCCTCAAAGGTGGTGAAGTGATCACTATAAATCCTCTGGCTTTTGCAGAACACTGCGATATAAATCATGGTAGGTCATATTCCTAATTTAAATTGGAGGATATCATTTATGACATCAAAAAATGGATTGAAATTTGAGAAATAGTTCCTGGTATGCCTCCTCACACACATCATTGATGGATAAGATATGTAGGAATCTTATGAGTTTGAGGACCTTATGGATGATATTTAGGTGAGTAAGGATAGCTATATCGAGAGATGTGTAAGTTCTAACTTGTTTTCCCTATAGTGGGTTCAGTGAAATATATTGGTTGTAGTTTGAAATATGTAGTATGGGTTTTAAGTGTGTGTTATCATCCTTGTAACGCCCCGACCCTAGTTACCCAGAGTCGGTGAATTATTACATAACATTGGCATGATCATGAGAAAGATCAAGTCTCGAAAGACCGATTAGTTTAGTAGCCTTGGAATAACTAGATACATCCATAAATTTTTACATTACATCATAAAAAAAACATCTTGTCTTCATATCCCCTCATACTATCCCTGCAGGTCATTCATAAATTAATTCTTCATAATCCTGGAAAAAAAAATAAAACATTGAAAGGGGTGAGCTCGGATGCTCAGTAAGGATAACATTATAGCATAAGCTTTCATAAATAAGCATAAACACTTAAGGCAATTTATAACTAAAACAAAAGCCTTTGAAACTTGAACTTCAGCATAAAATGGAAAAGGTAAAATGAAATAATTCCATTTACTTACTCACATGGATATTCTACTAGTCGAATGATCACATGCAATATCAATAACCACTTTCATAATGATGGAATGCATAATTCCAGACTATCATAACCACATAGCCAAGGCCTCGTGCCAAGACTACAAATAAGATTTTGCCAAGGCCTTGTGCCAAGACACTAGTTTGTCTCATGAGACCTACCGATGCATCGAGGAGCTATAGAGGGCTCCACCTGTCACTTATTAAGTCCAATGCATTCCTCATATGAATAGGTTTAAGCATAAAATAAACATTCGTATTAAAACTAGCATACGAAATGTCAATACTTTAACCACAAACCATGAATGGTATAAAAATAGAACATCCACAGTCAAATATAACTCATTTGATACAATATGGAAGATTGTATTGTATCACATTAACCTCAATCATTAATAATGAAGGATGTTGACATAGATGAAAATAATCATCAAAACTATTTGAGAGAAATATCCCCCTTTTCTTGAAAACATTTAAAAGTCACACTATTTGTCAAGAAGCCATTTAAAAATAGATTTTTGAATCAAAGTGTCCCATACCACTTTGAAACCTTTTAAAAGGATTTTTAATTTCTAAACTTTAATGTCCATATAAATAAATCCTTAAAACCATTTTTAAAACATGGACATTAATGAGAAAGATTTAGATGAATAAGTCTTTAAAACCTTTAAAAATGGTATTTTAGTTAGAGATTCTAACCAAAAGAGAGACACTTGAATGAAAATAATTGAGGTAATAAAAACTTTGTAATATCATGAGAATAAAGGGAATTCATGATATACTATGTCAAAGTACATTATATACACCACATAAAAGTGATTTGGTGTATATCAACAAAGAAGTCTCAATGGAATGTAAGTTGAGTGAAATCTCTCATAAAGGCCATATCCTTAGGTTAAGGATAAATCAACAACAAAATTATGTGTGAAAAATATAAATACACTAAATATGATTGGATATTCAGTGTAAAACAATCAATGTATATTCACACATATTCCTGTAAAAACAACACCAACGAATTGGATGTTTAACTCAAAAAATGGTGAAAGAGTTAAAATTACTCTTATCAAATTCATATCAATGACTTGAGAATTTTTAATGGAGTGATTATGTGTATCAAAAGTATATCCACGGGAAGGGGAGTGGAAATTATGACATAATCAAATGAATAGTGATTCCACACATAATCTTGGGGTAATATAATCAATGAAATATGCGTAAAGCCAAATGAGTGGAAATTGAAATCTCAAATTCCCTTATTGATTAGGTAACTTAAGAAACAAACACCCATGAAAGAAAGATCATACCATGATGATGTAAATACCCATAAAATAAAGTATATTACACAATGAATACAATCATGGGTAGTACACGTACACCACATGCAATAATTAAGTGGTGATCAATGGAATTCTCACGGAATTAAAAGTGAGACAAGAAACCCCTTACCACGTTAATCAACTGAGTCGCATGGCCAAAAGTTAATAACCACCAAACGATTTACAGAATAACATGAATATAAATTGAATCATGATAATATATATCAAATGGAAGTACACAATACACCACTTTCAATAATTTAGTAGCGAACAATGGAAATCTCATGGAATTGAAAGTGAGATAAGAGAATCCCTTACTTTGTACTTTTTCCTTGGTCGATGGTAGGTTTACCTCCTGTATAATGGTGAAATAATTGTTATTGAATAATAAAAGAATCAGTTACTTTAATATGATATCATATATGATCTTTTAACATTGATTTGTTAATAATATCTTAGAATTATCGTCATTTCAGGTGTTAACGAGTTCATTTTACTTTATATTCTTTGTTATGTGAGCCATATTTGTTATTAATGGGATGTATATTATTCATATCCAGAATGGTATCAAGTCCTTAAAAATCATTTTTAAATCATCAAATGATAATTATACTTGAATGGATACGATGGAGAATGAATCTCATCGCGTTCGTGGAGACGGTAGTCCGTACGTACGCACGAATGCTACTTCCATTTAATTTTTATTTTAAAAGAATCGAATCCAAATGATACATAGGTATATTACTATTCCATTAAAATATAATATTTTATATATGTTACTTATGTTCATTAACACCATCCTTTATACGTTCCATGTGTGGTATGAACGAGTCATATCATTTTAAGGGGGCGGTAGTCCGCACTTCCTCAATTGAAATTATCGTATGTATATACAACATGAAACGAATAATTGTATGAAATAAAATGGAATTACAGAAGCTTATATATAAAATATATATATCATTAATATAATATTTAATTACAGTGCCATCCTAATGGCCACCATGAGAGGCGGTAAGATGTATTTGAACAATCATCGTTTCGTGAGGCGTTAGTTTGCCATCCACAGAAACATTATGTTCATCATCCATTAGATGGAGTTGTGTGAATGTGTAGTTTGAATCCTTCTTATAACAACATCCTAGTATATTTTGGATACTGGTGTTGTTACAAAAGAAAGGAAATAAAAAGAGTTTGGGGGTTGGAGAAGCAAAATAATTGAAAATAATTTAAGAGAAAATGTTACCTTTAATTTAGGTAACTCACTTTGGTTGGAACCAAAGGACTTCTTGAAATGCTTTCTGCCTAAGGGGAAGCTTCAAGGAGGAGGAGAGGGATGTGGGGAGCTTAGTTGGGCAGATTTTGGACGAGCCAAGTGTCTTGAGAGGTGTGAGGAATGAGTTGAAGTGGTCTCCTTTTATAAGGGAGAGGAGGGGCTCTTTAGGAAAGAGTGAAAGTATTACTTTATAATATAATTATATTCGGTTTATAATGGTCCAAAAATCATTGAGGTCGAAGATAAGATGACTCATATTCTAAATAACATCAACCAATAAGAATTGGACAGGTTTTAGATAATATTTTAATCATTATAATTTTATTTATTTAAATGATTTATTAATGAGGTAAACATTGCATCATTATTGTGTCATTAATAATTTAAATTATTTGATGTCTAAAAATTATAAATAAAATATCATTATGTAGGAAATATTTTTATCTTTCTAATGAATATTTATAATCGATAATTTAACATTATAACCCTATGTAAAAATTGTTCTTTTAAAAGATGTAAGCTTATGCCATTTTTGTATTCATTTTAACTTAATTAAAATAAAGTGTCATTATCACTTACAAGTGGATCAATGGGGTCCCAAAATTGACCCAAAGATGCCCATGATCGATCATGTATAAACCAATAGGGTTAAGACACGTTTTAGGGTAATTTAGTATTATTATAATATTATTTTTTAACCCTTATTTACCGGATTTACCCTTAACCATGGTAAATAAAATATTTACCGCAGTAATTATTCAAAATGACTAAAAATAAAAGTTACCTATTTACACAATTTGAACATCCTGATTCCAAATATGGAATCCATTTTTCTAAATTCAAAACACAGAAGTGGCAGAAATTAATTTAAAATTAATTCCCGCTGTCAAAACAAAAAACGTGTTTTTAAGAGATAATAACTATCAAAAGATTGACACTTGTTTATGTTCGGTTTAATTGTAAAATTATGTCCAATGACCAAAATTATATTAAATGGTAAAAATATATTCTAAATATACTTTAAAACCACTCAAATTCATAATTTATCACTATTAATTATTTTTATTAAAAAAGTTGTTTTTAATTAAAATTTAGTAATTTTTACTATTCATCAAAATATGAAAGTTATCCGAAAAGTACCAAAATTTCACCTTAGGCTAAATATGATATTCCGAATCCAAAAATGAAGTCCATTTTTAAATATAAAACATATATAATTTCAAAAAATTAAGTATTACTATTCATAACGGCTAGTTTGATCGGTTGTGGTGTGTGTTAAAACTCGAAGTTGCGTACAACACACGCTACTTTTTTATTCAAAGGAAAGCGCACCGTGGAAGCTTGGGATGTTTTATTTTAAATTTTTTGATGTCCCCATTTAGTCAAAAAGTTTAAAATATTTTATTTAAAAAGGGTTCACTATTAAAAGTTGGTATAACTACAATACTGAAGATGAATTTGTTCTTACATTATGTCTAAGAAACTCATAATATGGATTCTAAAATTATAAGGATTATATAAAGTTTAAAATTTAGTAAATACTATTCATAACCTTTTTTGAACGGCTTGTTTGGTAAGTCATGGTGCGCTTGAACTCGGTGTTGCGTGTAGTGCAAGTTATTGAATTATTTTGAAGAAATAACACACTATGAAATCTTGGGGTGTTACATTCTCCCCTCCTTCAATAAATTGCGTCCTCGCAATTTGAAATTGTTCTTCGAAAATAAAAGGTTGAAAATAGAAAATATATTTGTGGGAAAACCCACATCGGAAATTGGTTTACTAAAATTTAGTCTTAATATGAGGAAAAGAGAAATGAAAGGGTCACCACCAAATTATGATCTCGATTAGGAGAACATTGGTGGCAATTAGAGACATATAATTGGAGGAAAAACGTAAATATTTATAGGTAGTGGTTGAGGTCATCAATCACAAACAAGTATAAAATTGAGGTCCTTAAACTCATCAATCTATGATGATTTGAAGTACCATCGGTTCAACAAAATATAGGGTATTGGGATCACACATTTTTGACATTTCAAAATATCTTAGTTGAAATCCCACATCGAAAAATGAATTAATGAGGCCTCTATTTAAAATAAAGAGTGGAAAGTATGAAGATTACCGAAAATAACACATACTAGGGTTCCATGTAGGAAAATATGGATATGGAGGAGAAATCTAACCATCAATTATCTGATGGAGAGTGGTAGAGAACATGGCTATGGAAAGGCCAACAATCCCAAAGCCATAAATTAGTGATGATTTAAGGTACCATCTAGGACAACATTTTTTTAAAGTTACATTACATAAGGAATAGGAATTCATTTATGATATTGACTAAGAACATTATGAGATATACTTAAATTTTAAGTAGATTTTCATTCTTTAATAAATTTCCACCACTAACTCAATTTTTTTTAAACGATGAGTATTCAAGAAGACATGGTCACACTGGAAGAGCTAGAATATACTTCTATAGAATCACATGATCCATGCAGGATAAACCATATATTTACATTGTCTTTGAAGATTAATCAAAACCAAAATGGTTAGTGAATGATCTAATGATCCCCCAAAAGGATATTCATTGAGATAAATATGCACTAATCTTAATTTCTAAAATTAAACCAACAATACAACAAAGTTAAATAGATACCATTCAATAACCAATTTTCCTTAAAATCCTTTAATATAATCCAAACTAATATTGAAACCCAAAACATATAAGAATTTGATTATGTAGTCTCCCATGTTACATTGTATCTCCAAATGACATCAAATACTCTTAAAGTCACATACTTAAAAGTAATTAACATCATCACATATTCTCTGTTATAGGTTAATCATTTCCATAAATAACCCAAATCACTATAAATCAACAATAAAAATGTAGATAAAAATCCACCATTACTCTACAAATGAAACCTCATTGTATTCTATTTTCCTTGGGCATATAGTGTTCCTAACAAAACGAACATCTTCCAAAATAACATTTATCACTTAATCACAAAATCATTTTCCTATACCAAGGGTATTCATTTGATAAGACATAAGAACCCAAATCATCTTATTATTGATCAATAAAATCATTTAACAAAAAAAATAGTCATACTAACCAGGGAATTCACGTAGTCTAGTGGTAGGCGATAAATCCCAATCACACTTTGGTTGTGGGTTCGATTCTCACAGCTTTGTCCGACGCGACGGGTTGTCACACGGTCTACGTGTTGTCCTTTTTCAAAAACTATATTCTATAATATTACCAAAATGAGATAAATTTTTCAAAATAACATAATTTAACCACAAATGTTATATCATACTTTGCATTTTCATCCCAAATTATAATAACTTATCATTTTCTCAAACCCCAATGATCATATAAAACCAAATGGTTATTTATACCTATATCCACAAGAGAAGAGACAATTATTTCTCAAATATCATTCTCACATGGCAAACTGAGGGGTTACAAATACAAGAGAAAATTATTCCAAAGTAAACCCATCAACAAGGATTGCTAATACATTTTAAATTTTTCTCCAACCATTTATTTCCACATAGCTTCTTCTTTGAGCAAGAAAATATCCTATAAAGTAGGACATTCACTCGGGTAATGGCCAGGTCCCCTACATTTACGGCAAATGACTGTAAATGGACTCTTGGGACCATTTTTATCTTCTTCCATAGTACTATTCATTTTTCATCGGCAATTCTTCACTTTATGTCCTTCCTTCCCGCACGTAAAACATTTCGTTGTCCCATTGAGACACTTTCCTGGGTGTCTCTTTCCACAATTCCTGCATGATGAAAATTGAGGTTTCTTTTCTCCATGGTCTTCATTGCTGTAGATCTTATCATTTATCACCTTTCTCTTCCTTGTTGAGTTTGGGAGTTGGTTAATATATATGTTGTTGATCATATTTTTGGAAAACTGATTTGGTATAAAGACGATATCTTTTACGCCTATCAACATTCCATTTTGTTGCTCATTTCCACCACCGTTCCCACCTTGTACATCATTCTCAAAGTCACTATGACTTCCTTGGAATCCAGCCATTGACTAAAACCAGAAAGCATTGTGTGAGTAATAGTAGTCGTAAAATCATTTAGAGATTAAAATGTCACCATATTCTCAATTTGAAACATATTAGGTTTAACCAAGGTCATTTACTCTCATCTTATGTATATATTACTTAAATCGGTTGTAAAGAAAATGTAAATTATCCTAAGAATATCCCCCGGGAGTGTCGTAACCAAGAGTGCAGCAAGGCCCGTTGTCGTGCACCAGTTCCCGTTCGAGTCTAGCTCAAAGCGGTGTTTTCGGGTTTTACCCCTAGGTACATCTGTGCCAGAGCCGCCTCTACCTGCTCGTATCCAGACAGGGATGTATTGCTCGGAAAACTCACAAAATCTCTACAATACCAAAATTCTAGGAAGTTCTTTTATACTAATCCTCAAAGTTCATCTTAGGTCTACGTGCTCTAATCAGAGTTTATCTAAATCTAGATACCAAGGTTTGTACTAAACTTCCTCTGATACCAACTGTAACGCCCCGTCCCTAGTTACCCAGAGTCGGTGAATTGTTACATAACATTGGCATGATCATGAGAAAGATCAAGTCTCGAAAGACCGATTAGTTTAGTAGCCTTGGAATAACTAGATACATCCATAAATTTTTACATTACATCATAAAAAAACATCTTGTCTTCATATCCCCTCATACTATCCCTGCAGGTCATTCATAAATTACTTCTTCATAATCCTGGAAAAAAAAATAAAACATTGAAAGGGGTGAGCTCGGATGCTCAGTAAGGATAACATTATAGCAGAAGCTTTCATAAATAAGCATAAACACTTAAGGAAATTTATAACTAAAACAAAAGCCTTTGAAACTTGAACTTCAGCATAAAATGGAAAAGGTAAAATGAAATAATGCCATTTACTTACTCACATGGATATTCTACTAGTCGAATGATCACATGCAATATCAATAACCACTTTCATAATGATGGAATGCATAATTCCAGACTATCATAACCACATAGCCAAGGCCTCATGCCAGGACTACAAATAAGATTTTTCCAAGGCCTTGTGCCAAGACACTAGTTTGTCTCATGAGACCTACCGATGCATCGAGGAGCTATAGCGAGCTCCACCCGTAACTTATTAAGTCCAATGCATTCCTCATATGAATAGGTTTAAGCATAAAATAAACATTCGTATTAAAACTAGCATACGAAATGTCAATACTTTAACCACAAACCATGAATGGTATAAAAATAGAACATCCACAGTCAAATATAACTTATTTGATACAATATGGAAGATTGTATTGTATCACATTAACCTCAATCATTAATAATGAAGGATGTTGACATAGATGAAAATAATCATCAAAACTATTTGAGAGAAATATCCCCCTTTTCTTGAAAACATTTAAAAGTCACACTATTTGTCAAGAAGCCATTTAAAAATAGATTTTTGAATCAAAGTGTCCCATACCACTTTGAAACCTTTTAAAAGGATTTTTAATTTCTAAACTTTAATGTCCATATAAATAAATCCTTAAAACCATTTTTAAAACATGGACATTAATGAGAATGATTTAGATGAATAAGTCTTTAAAACATTTAAAAATGGTATTTTAGTTAGAGATTCTAACCAGAAGAGAGACACTTGAATGAAAATAATTGAGGTAATAAAAACTTTGTAATATCATGAGAATAAAGGGAATTCATGATATACTATGTCAAAGTACATTATATACACCACATAAAAGTGATTTGGTGTATATCAACAAAGAAGTCTCAATGGAATGTAAGTTGAGTGAAATCTCTCATAAAGGCCATATCCTTAGGTTAAGGATAAATCAACAACAAAATTATGTGTGAAAAATATAAATACACTAAATATGATTGGATATTCAGTGTAAAACAATCAAAGTATATTCACACATATTCCTGTAAAAACAACACCAACGAATTGGATGTTTAACTCAACAAATGGTGAAAGAGTTAAAATTACTCTTATCAAATTCATATCAATGACTTGAGAATTTTTAATGGAGTGATTATGTGTATCAAAAGTATATCCACGGGAAGGGGAGTGGAAATTATGACATAATCAAATGAATAGTGATTCCACACATAATCTTGGGGTAATATAATCAATGAAATATGCGTAAAGCCAAATGAGTGGAAATTGAAATCTCAAATTCCCTTATTGATTAGGTAACTTAAGAAACAAACACCCATGAAAGAAAGATCATACCATGATGATGTAAATACCCATAAAATAAAGTATATTACACAATGAATACAATCATGGGTAGTACACGTACACCACATGCAATAATTAAGTGGTGATCAATGGAATTCTCACGAAATTAAAAGTGAGACAAGAAACCCCTTACCACGTTAATCAACTGAGTCGCATGGCCAAAAGTTAATAACCACCAAATGATTTACAGAATAACATGAATATAAAGTGAATCATGATAATATATATCAAATGGAAGTACACAATACACCACTTTCAATAATTTAGTAGCGAACAATGGAAATCTCATGGAATTGAAAGTGAGATAAGGGAATCCCTTACTTTGTACTTTTTCCTTGGTCGATGGTAGGTTTACCTCCTGTATAATGGTGAAATAATTGTTATTGAATAATACAAGAATCAGTTACTTTAATATGATATCATATATGATCTTTTAACATTGATTTGTTAATAATATCTTAGAATTATCGTCATTTCAGGTGTTAACGGGTTCATTTTACTTTATATTCTTTGTTATGTGAGCCATATTTGTTATTAATGGAATGTATATTATTCATATCAAGAATGGTATAAATTCCTTAAAAATCATTTTTAAATCATCAAATGATAATTATACTTGAATGGATACGATGGAGAATGAATCTCATCGCGTTCGTGGAGACGGTAGTCCGTACGTACGCACGAATGCTACTTCCATTTAATTTTTATTTTAAAAGAATCGAATCCAAATGATACATAGGTATATTACTATTCCAGTAAAATATAATATTTTATATATGTTACTTATGTTCATTAACACCATCCTTTATACGTTCCATGTGTGGTATGAACGAGTCATATCATTTTAAGGGGGCGGTAGTCCGCACTTCCTCAATTGAAATTATCGTATGTATATACAACATGAAACGAATAATTGTATGAAATAAAATGGAATTACAGAAGCTTATATATAAAATATATATATCATTAATATAATATTTAATTACAGTTCCATCCTAATGGCCACCATGAGAGGCGGTAAGATGTATTTGAACAATCATCGTTTCGTGAGGCGTTAGTTTTCCATCCACAGAAACATTATGTTCATCATCCATTAGATGGAGTTGTGTGAATGTGTAGTCTGAATCCTTCTTATAACAAAATCCTAGTATATTGTGGATACTGGTGTTGTTACAAAAGAAAGGAAATAAAGAGAGTTTGGGGGTTGGAGAAGCAAAATAATTGAAAATAATTTAAGAGAAAATGTTACCTTTAATTTAGGTAACTCACTTTGGTTGGAACCAAAAGACTTCTTGAAATGCTTTCTGCCTAAGGGGAATCTTCAAGGAGGAGGAGAGGGATGTGGGGAGCTTAGTTGGGCAGAGTTTGGACGAGCCAAGTGGCTTGAGAGGTGTGAGGAATGAGTAGAAGTGGTCTCCTTTTATAAGGGAGAGGAGGGGCTCTTTAGGAAAGAGTGAAAGTATTACTTTATAATATAATTATATTCGGTTTATAATGGTCCAAAAATCATTGAGGTCGAAGATAAGATGACTCATATTCTAAATAACATCAACCAATAATAATTGGACAGGTTTTAGATAATATTTTAATCATTATAATCTTATTTATTTAAATGATTTATTAATGAGGTAAACATTTCATCATTATTGTGTCATTAATAATTAAAATTATTTGATGTCTAAAAATTATAAATAAAATATCATTATGTAGGAAATCTTTTTAGCTTTCTAATGAATATTTATAATCGATAATCCAACATGTATAACCCTATGTAAAAATTGTTCTTTTAAAAGATGTAAGCTTATGCCATTTTTGTATTCATTTTAACTTAATTAAAATAAAGTGTCATTATCACTTACAAGTGGATCAATGGGGTCCCAAAATTGACCCAAAGATGCCCATGGTCGACCATGAATAAACCAATAGAGTTAAGACACGTTTTAGGGTAATTTATTATTATTATAATATTATTTTTTAACCCTTATTTACCGGATATACCCTTAACCATGGTAAATAAAATATTTACCGCAGTAATTATTCAAAATGTCTAAAAATAAAAGTTACCTATTTACACAATTTGAACATCCTAATTCCAAATATGGAATCCATTTTTCTAAATTCAAAACACATAAGTGGCAGAAATTAATTTAAAATTAATTCCCGCTGTCAAAACAAAAAGCGTGTTTTTAAGAGATAATAACTATCAAAAGATTGACACTTGTTTATGTTCGGTTTAATTGTAAAATTATGTCCAATGAACAAAATTATATTAAATGGTAAAAATATATTCTAAATATACTTTAAAACCACTCAAATTCATAATTTATCACTATTAATTATTTTGATTAAAAAAGTTGTTTTTAATTAAAATTTAGTAATTTTTACTATTCATCAAAATATGAAAGTTATCCGAAAAGTACCAAAATTTCACCTTAGGCTAAATTTGATATTCCTAATCCAAAAATGAAGTCCATTTTGAAATATAAAATATATATAATTTCAAAAAATTAAGTATTACTATTCATAACGGCTAGTTTGATCGGTTGTGGTGTGTGTTAAAACTCGAAATTGCGTACAACACACGCTACTGTTTTATTCAAAGGAAAGCGTACCGTGGAAGCTTGGGATGTTTTATTTTAAATTTTTTGATGTCCCCATTTAGTCAAAAAGTTTAAAATATTTTATTTAAAAAGGGTTCACTATTAAATGTTGGTAAAACTACAATACTGAAGATGAATTTGTTCTTACATTATGTCTAAGAAACTCATAATATGGATTCTAAAATTATAAGGATTATATAAAGTTTAAAATTTAGTTAATACTATTCATAACCTTTTTTGAACGTCTTGTTTGGTAAGTCATGGTGCGCTTGAACTCGGTGTTGCGTGTAGTGCAAGTTATTGAATTATTTTGAAGAAATAACACACTATGAAATCTTGGGGTGTTACAATCCTAATACAAGCCACTATATTTGGATTGAGATTCCTTCGAAATATATGGTTCTTCAAGGATGACGACGGAAGTGGAGGATGAAGATGCATGGGGTGAGGGAGGTGAGGCACCACATCACCTTTTCATTGATGAGGTAGCATCTCTTTTAGGTGTAGGATTGACAACAAGAGTTATCACGGTCCTCGTTTTCACCTTTTTAGAGGTTGGGTAATCTGTACGGAGGTCTGGAAGAAGGAGGATGAGTGATGAAGGGGGAGGTGAAATAGTAGTTTGTGGGGGGAGGGAGCTACTTTAAGGGAGTGGTGTGAGTAGCATGAGAAGAGGGGTTGGTTGTTGTGAAATCTAGGTTCGTGAAATAAAAATATTGGGAAATTACATGATGTGTAGTTTAGTGAAATGATGTGTTATTTTGGATTTTAAACAATTCTGGGAAGTGAAAAGTACACATCGTTCATGATGGTAACATGAAATGTAATTATTTCCTTTTTCCCAGTTTTAAAACTAGATCCAGGTCTTTTACATTTGGAATTCCACAAGCTATCTTAAATATGACTCTAACCAAATCTATCATAATATTATTTAACCAGTTTGCCTCCTAGTCAGTTAGTCATTTAATATTGAGAGCTTCACTATTTGTTGCACAGATTAATTTCAAGATGATGAAACACCTGTAAGGAAGGATTCGTAATAGATTATCAACTATTTAACATTTAAATTAAATTGTGGTCCACCATCCATTAGATTCTCGATGGTACCATATAATAATACTTGAGAAATATAAAGGGGTCTTGACCATCTATATTTGATCTTCCTAGAGAATTGTTTTAATCTGGAGTTGAACAATAAGACTTTATTCCTTAGGGAAAATTCTTCTCATGATGTGATGATCATCCCATATCTTGGTTTTCACCCTTATAAATATGGTAATTTTTATTATAATCATTTTAATTCAATTCTAATTCATCCAACTACATTATCCATACTTCCCCATATTTTTAACAATCTTGACTATGCATTTTAATTAGATAGTATGAGCTATGATCATGTTCTACTAGAAAATGAAATGACTTCCCATATATCAATAATAATGGTGTGGTACCAATGTATGTTTTGTATATAGTGTGGTATGCCCATAGTGAATAATCTAACATTAGACTCCAATCCCATTTACTTGTGTTCATATTCTCTTCAAGAAATTGTTTGATATCCCTATTTTATAATTCATTATTCCCACCTATTTGTGGATGGTAGAGAGTTCTTCTATTGTGACTGATTCAATATTTATTCTATATCTTTTTATCATATTTTTGGGAATAATTTGTTTCCCATTTTGTAATTAATTTTTTGGGAATTCTCATTCTATAAAACAAATTATTTAATTTAATTCAGGATAAATTTTTCGGAGTCATGTGTTGTAGCTTCTTCTTCTACTAATTCAGAAATTTAGTCAAAGCCAACAAAAAAATGATTTGAAATTTTAATTTGAAAATGATCGTATGAAATATATTTCTCACACATTGAATTTTTTGAAACTGATGATTGGGTTTGGGATCATTTCATTCATTTTTAAAATTTGTTCCTGTTTTTGGAACTGATCACAACATTAACAATAATACCTTTCATCTTGGTGGAGTGTGAGCCAGAAAAGTCCACATTGTATTATCATTAAAAATGTGTGTTCTGGAAAATGGTTTCCTCTAATTTTTGATTTATGAAACATTTCTAAGAAAGTTATGATTTTATATTTGGGGATGTTTCATCGCGATAAACCATCACCACAACACTTAAAAGGGATGTTTCTTCATAGTAGTTTTGTGAAGGATTGGTAAAAAATAACATTCATTGCTAGTACGGGAGGTCTGAGTGTAAAAATCACATGGATAGATAGATTGAAATATTTGAAAACCATAGTTTATCTTTAATTATGAATATAGTTTCATCAGAGAAGTCGACTTTGATGTCTTGATCATCATCATCATTTAAAAGTGAAATTCACGATAGATAATCAGGGAAGAAATTGTGTTCCATCAGTATAAATGATGATTATGTCATATTATTATAGCAATCGGATCCACCTTATCAATATTTTCTTGGATTCCATTTAATGAATCAATTGTCTTTGGGATTCTTAGTTTTTTTGCCCAATTAACATTAACAACACTAGACATGAGTGAAATTTCTCAAAAGAAAATAAAACTGCCAATAGCTCTTTCAAATTAGTTGTATATTTTACTGGAACCTCATCTAATGTTTCACTAAACTAGTATACATGTAAAAATATGTGACAACCCCATTGTCCTCAAACAACAGCAACAACGATGTCACTGGTGTCTCTTATTGATTCAAACTCTTTTTCCAAATGTGGTGAAATGGTTACTGTAGAGAATACCATGATTTTCATTAAATTGTTTAATGCCATTCGACATTAGTCAGTGAATTGAAAAATAGTTTCATCTAAAAACAATAATTTCAGAGGGAGTTAAATTTTCAAATCATATTTCATGAATTGCCAATATAATCTTTAATATGCTAGAAAACTCTTTATACCTTTGATTTCTGAGGGATCAGGTAAATATTTGATCATGTTTATTTTAGCGGGGTCCACTTCCATGAAAAATATATATATATATATATATATCCCTGGAATATGACTCCTTGAACCATATTGTGGTCTTTTCCCCATTTTATAACCAGAAAATTTTCTTAAAGCATTAGTGGACAAACTCAAGATTTATTAGATAGGTGTCAAAATAACTACAATAAATGGATAATTGTCCATGAAAATGTCAATGAATTTTTCCACCATGTCATGGAATATATGTTTCATACTTCATTGAAAGGTTTTCAGTGCATTACACATGAAGAATGACATGTGTCAATTTGAGAAATTACAAAATGGACATGTGAATGTTATTTTAGAGTAATGTTCTTGGTTGACTACAAACTAATTGTATCACAAATATAAATAAATAATAAAATTAATGACATGATAGTATCTCAAAAAAATTATCCATTAAGGGGAAGGAGAAATGATATTTTTGGGTTTCTACATTTCTGTTTTTGTAATCCAAGCACACTCTCCATCCAATAATGTTGCAAGTTGAGATCAATTCATCGCCATCATTTTCATCTAATATGAGACCACCATTCATTGGAATGAACTATTGAAGGCTCAACCACTCACTATCAGAGATTGAAAAAATTATTCCAATATCCAGAAGTTATAGTACATCATTCTTGATTACTTCCCTCATTGGTGAGGTAGTCACCTATGTGGTGGGAATTTGGGGTTTTCACCTTATTCTAATAACATTTTTTGAGTTCATAATGTATTACTAATGCCATAAATTTCATCCCACCATGAAATGGGCTGGTTATGTATTTTATATACTTCTATGATTTTTATCTCTTCTGACTGTGTTAATGACAAGTTAATGATGAATTGTAATGTTGAAGTAGTCTCTAAAAATAGTATTTGAGTGTACTGAGGAGGGGTTTCAGTTCATGTTTTAGTGTATAGAGAACTCAGTGTATGAAAGTTAGGATGTTTTCCCTTATAAGAAGTTATATGTAATTAACATCTTCAATTTCATATCCCTTATCCTCAATAGAGTCCATTTTTTCACTTCCTTATTCAATGATTATGTATAAATTTCCTTCATCTTTGATAAAGATAGATTACCAGTCAAAAGAATCATCTATTTGTTTCAATGCTTTTGTCAGGTCGATTTCAACTTTGTCATCACCATCTCAGAATATGATTCGTCCTTGATTAACATTAATTACTTACTTTTTTGTGGCTAGAAATAGTCATCCTAGGATTATTGGAACGTATCTATCATCTTCTATGTCCAAAATGATATTGTCTTCTAGATAATTCAAATTTTCGACTTTGACTATGACATCCTTGAAATTTCCACAGGGATACATTACTGATGGGTAGGCTAATTGGAGTGCCATTATAGTGGTTTTGAGTTCCTAATGTCCAAATTTATGATATACTCTCGTAGTAATGAGGTTTATACCGTCTCTTAAATGGTACAAGTCTCTTTTAATGATGGATTATCTTATTGTGCATTCGATTGAGAAACATCCAAGATCTTTTATTTTCATTGGAATCTTTTACTAAATAATGGAAGAGACCTGTTTATTAGGTTAGATAAATACTAGATCTTCCATTTATTATTTTGTTATAAAGTATTTCAATAATAAATTTTATATTGGTAGACATTTGGGTGATTTCCTTGGTAAAGAGAATATTGATGTCAAATTTATTAAACAACTCAAAAATAGTTGTTTATTTCCATTAAATCCTTCCGTTCCTCATTCTTTCTAGAAATTAAAGGGGTAGTTTAAAATGTGGAGGTGCCATTTAGAAATCATCATTGGGATGTACTTTAATTAGAGATTTTGAGGAACTTGGTTCTTTTCAAGGTATCTATTGATCAGTTTCTTTTTCTTTTTCATCATTTTCATCTATGATTATTGTATGTTTTTTGGTTTCCTAGGATTATATTACATCACTTTCTCATGGTTGCTGAATTTCTGATACAATTTTTTGGTCAGAGTTGATACTCAAGTGGGAGGTGAAATGAGTACCAATTAAAATTTCTGTTGAAACTATTTCTATTAAAATCCCTCAGTTTATACACTATGTTGAAGTGTAGTTATTTTGAAAAACTATAATGGTTTAATTAGGTTCTCAAAAGATTGATTAGGTCTAAGTTAATTTAAATAGAATATGAAATTAGCTTTTGAAACTAACCTACCGATTTAAAATAGTTGCAATCAATTGCAAGATTAACTATCAAAGTAACTCTAAAAAAATTTATATTTCAAATTTCTTAGCAGCGGAATATAATATATAGTTAAAAACAAAAACAACAAGAACAAAATTTTTCACAAATAGTTTTACACTGAAGTCATGACTTAGTCCTCTCAAATAATTTATATAAATTTGATCCACACCATGGATCGGGGTAAACAAAAGTACACAGATTGTCCAGGTACTAAGGCATCTACCACAATTCTACTTGGGAAAACAAAACACTAGCACAATGGTTGTCCAGGTCCTTCATGACCTCTACCATGATCCAAAATGGGATACAACAGATTTATAGAAGGTTTGTGTGAGGATTTAAAAGTCCTCGTGTTTATCACAAGAGACAATGTGAAAATACAGAACACAAACTGCTCAAAATGTAAATAAAAGAATCACTGAGAGGGTAAATATGAGTTTAGAATGCTATAGTTATTTGAAGTGCAGCTTTGGTCTCCTTTGATTAATCAGGAATGCTCCTGAGTCCTTCTCTGGTTTTTGTCTAGAAAACAAAGTGTCGTTTTCTTCTTGTTCAGTTTCATCAACTTGAGAATAGATGCAATCGTTGAAGCTCTTCACTCATTGTCTTGGGTTAAACATGTTTTATCTTATTGTATGAATGCCATCATGTGTGTCCAGTTTTTTTTTCAAGTAAGTTAGTGTCTGGATGTATCCTTTCTATTGTCTCTATTCACAACTCTTCATTATTGCAGCTAGATCTTCATTTTATACATTAAGCTCTGAAAATGGGAATGATTACCTTTATCTAGGTAGGATGTACGGTTCCTGAAATTCCAACCACTATAGTTAATTAATGGAAGTTGCATTAAATTAAGAAAATATGACCATTGGAATTATTTTAATAATATTGACAAAGTAAAGAGTTTGAGTAAAAGTGACTGGTTAACAATCTCTTCCATCAGTAGCTCTCTGTCGGTGAACTTGTATCAGTAGAACTGAGTATCAGTGAGCTCTATATCTGTAGACATGTAACAGTAACGGTTACTCTGTGTAATAGTATCTCTATGTATCGGTAACTCCTTCTATTGGTAGCTTAACTTTCTATATTAGTAGACTTGTACAGACATGTAGTTGTGCTCATAAGTAGACTTTGTATCAGTAGCTCTTTATCGGTGGACTTTATAGCAGTAGACTGTCTGTATCGGTAGACTTGATCTATCAGTGACATTTTCATACTGGTAATCTTACTCTAATGGTAGATCTTGTGTAATGGTAGCTCGTATAGGTAGACTTGCATACCAGTAGACTTACACATATTGGTATCTCTGTTCTGTTACTGTGACCTTTATATAACGGTGGACTTGCATACACTGGTAGCTCTGTCTTATACCTGTGTACTTAGCCTTAATAGTAGTGATGAAAATTAGTGACCTATGTATATGTAGCTGTTTTTATCAATGACCATGTCCAGCAGTAGACTAAGTACCAGTAGGTCTGTATCCATGACCCAACACATAATACTTATTTGTTCTATGCAAATCATATTCCGATTGAGTTATAGTTATTTCAATGTAGGATGAATATGCAATTAATATATGAATGAACATTATTTGGTATTATCAAAACATATTTAAATATAATTGAGATTATCAATGTAGCTAAGGTCAACAATCTCCTTCTTTTTGATAACCACAACATATGATACTATAATTCCAAAAATAATTATTAATGTATCAGGGGATATAGCATTAAATCCAATTGTATCAGAGGTATTATAAAACAAATAACCAGTGTGAGTAATGATATTTTCAAATGTATAATTTGAAATATATCAGATATAGAATTATAAGTCTTATAAGTCTCATAAGTCTCCCCCTTTCCTATGCAAATATATTATGCTCTTATTTATAGCTTTCTAGAATCTCATTTTTCTCCCCCTTTGTGATTATCAAAAAGTAGGAAACAAAGAGAGATGTAACAGAATGGAAATGGGAATAAGGACATTTTTATTTCGTGGTGCATAAAAATAAAGAGAAATACAAAAGTGAAACAAAAATAATACAAGTGACTCCTCTCAAATGTCTTCTCTATTATTCAATCCACCTCATAACTGTCTACTTGGGATTTTCCTTTAGGATCCATGGTTGACTCAGACTTTGCGTATGAAGATGGAGGCTTAGGAACACCAGAAATGATCAGAGGAGGCTGAGCTACTGAAATTATTCATGGCCTGTACTGTGTGTCTCTCTGAGTGATAATAGGATTAAGGTTATGGATGGCTTGTGATGGTGTCATCTGAGCAGGAGAAGTAGTAGAGGCAGATGCAGGTAAGGCTTGAGGTACAATCAGTGGCTGAGCTTCATCATGCAAGAAGGGAAACAAGAGATTTATGAAATCCCTAATGATTACTCTCCCTCTCTCCACAGTAGAGAGAAATTCATACTTGTTTTCCAAAAACTTATCCACGGTTGGTGTCAGCTCCCTGAGTTTTCTTACATGTTCCCTGAAGGCTTGATTGAGTAGGGTAGTTTCATGTTTTCTAACATAAGCTTGAAATGGTCGATGAGATGATTTTTGGTATAGACGTTTTGAAAATAATAATCCACTATGTCTTTGACTTCCTTCTGAGAAGCAGTAGCCTCTCTCATGAAATTCTGAACGATTTGTCCAATATCCCTAGTGGTAGACACCAGTTGACATAGGGAAGATGAATCCACAGAGCCACTGGTTGATGTTGAACCAAGATCCTCCTTCATCAAATCTCGAATCTAATCCAACTACTGACTATTTGTAATCAATAGGACCAATAGATAAGGTCACAATTTCAATGAAACTTTTTGGTAGCCCATTGATAAGATTTTTCACTTCCAAATTCTGGGAGCAAACATGATTCTATATGGAATGCTCAAATTCTTCAAACACTGATACCATATGGCTAACTACACTTTTTTCAAAAGCCAAATCCTTGTCTTCTTGAGGTTTAGAACTCATATAGGATCCTAGAAAGACAACATGATTTTTTTAGAAATTCAACATCCTCTGCCATGCTCGACACTTGATTCTGGAAAGCCGGGACATCATCCACTATCTCTGCCACAGAGGTTGACACACATCAACTAAGAGAGAGTTCAAAAGATCTTTCCATGTTTCTCAGCTCTTAAACAAAACAATTTTTTAAATCCACAACAGAATAACTTGAAGAATATTTCATTTCAGCCTTTAAAGACTTAAGGTCAGCCCTAGTAACTAGATTTGTGGGCACAACTACAGGTACTATTTCGGACAAAATACTTTCCATTGAGTCATTCATAAAATATTGGATGGAAGTGAAAATTGAATTTTCCATTCTTCATACTTCATCCACAAATCCGGCCTTTAGCTAAGACATTAACTAGTCCATATCATGTTTTCTAAGTACATCCTCATGTAAAAATTCAGAAGTGATATTATAGTTTACTTGTGGTCGGCTGATAGGTGTTTCATCCTCAGAGTCAAGGTAGTCCAATCCACAAACAACAAACCCTAGGTCCTCTGCCCAGTCTTCAATCTCCACAGCCACTGAAACACTTCCATGTCTAGTTGGATGCTCCCCCTCAACTGGTGAATTCTCTTGTATAGCAAGAGAATCTTCAGCAGCTCTTTCTTCCTCATAATAATCTTCCACAACTAATTCAAATTCTCAAACAACAGGAGTATCATCATGAATAAGAGTATGTCTATCTACATCAACATGAGTTTCCTCTAAAGGCACAACAGAACTTCCTATCAAAGGACTTAAACATAAGGTGGCCGAAGTAGATGCTTCATTTTCAGATTCTCTCTCTTCTTCCTCATTCTGCGGGGCAACCTATTCTTGATATGATATTTTCTGGTCTTCCTCATCCACAAGTTCCTCACTGATGCTTACTCCAACAACAGTTTCTGCACGAGGTAGTTTCAAAGAAGCATTTTTCTTTTCTTATGATACAATTTAAGGAGTTTGGCTAAGAGTCATGTCTGGATCTCCTCCATATGCTACAGAAGAATCCTCCTCATATAAATCATCACTATACTATGGCTCCTCCTCACCAGGTCCTATACCTAGATCTCTCTTATCATTTGGTCTATTTGGATGGTCAATTAGATTGAACTTGTAATATATCATCTCATCATCTGTAATCCACTGCCTTCTCCATGGGTTCCAGCTAATCTCAATGTACATACATACAGTTCTTGTGATACAGAAATTATTCCTTACCACCACTGTCCATACTGAGTCTCAGCTACCCACTTCACATTAATCATAACTGAAATAAACATGGAAAAGAATAATGAAGTGGTCCTTTATTTGGGTATTTTCATATCCTTTATTTGAATCATTAACAACCTGCACATATTCACATTCACCCCACATCTCAAGTGATGCAACAAATAGATATCTTGATATCTCATATTCTAAAAGTCCCCTCTTCTTGGACATAGCATATGTTGTACAAATTTAAACAATAGTTTGTTTTCTCCATCCATTTTAGTAACCACCACCTTTATCTATTTTCCACTAATAGTGAGCTTTTCTATGGAAGTCTCATAATAAAATATATCACTGGTAGGAGGTATTGTCTTCGATGAATATCCAAAAAATCCTTCATGTGGTTCTCTCAGTTTCTTAGTCCACTCAATGGATGAAAATGTTATTTCCTTTCTATTTACCCATGAAACCATTCTATTTTCCTCATCATATTTTTCAAATCGCACAAAGGCATAAAATCTTATACAATATTTGGATAATAAGGTCCATTATTGTTTCTGAAACATTCTATCCATCTCTTCTCCTCCAATACTATAAGGGTCAGTAATTTTTTTAGAAAAATCCATTATGTACACAACTCCTTTTTGACTACAATATCTCTATTTTTCAAATGAGGGTTCAAGGGAAACCTCCCCAACCTTGTTCTACAGACACTGATACTTTCTTCAGGAGCTTTGTTCTGGTTTTTTGCATTCATCTCATCAATTTCATCTCTGATAGAAGGGAGTTTGGTTTTTCCCATCGTTGGTTCAGGGAACATAGGGTTCGAAGAAATTAGGATATGGGAGCTAAGGCTTGAGGGTAAATAATTTGAGGTGCATCTAAAGAGGTTATGACTTGTGTTTTATAATTTAAGAATCATTAAATAAATAAATAAAACATAATAAGTAATGTATAAATGATACAGATTATGACAGCTAAGATACAAAAGTTTAGAAAATAGCACAAATTTAATGGTAGTATATACTCGTGAGAATTCCTAACAGTGAGGTTTATCTATTAGTGAGGTTCACTAATAGTGACATATAATGGCGAGGTTCCTAACCGTGAGGTTTCTAATGGTGAGGTTTCTAAAAGTGAGGTTTCTAATGATAAGGTCTCAATCGGTGAGGTTTGTAACGATGAGGTTTCTAATAGTGATCTATCATTTGTAATTAATGTCTAATGTAACCTAATCTATCTGAACTAAAGGGATTGGTGAAAATTCCAGCTAATTGATGTTTAGTACCTATAAATTCAAGAGCAATATCACCTTTTTGGTAATGATATCTCAAAAAATCATGCATTACATCAATGTATTTTGTCCTAGAGTGAGACATGGGATTCTTAGAGATGTCAATTGCACTATTGTTATCAAAACTTATTGATACATGTTTAAAATCATATCCATAGTCCAACAGAGTATGTTTGATCCCTAGAATTTGTGCACAGCAACTACCAGCAGCTATATACTCTGCTTCAACAGTAGACAATACAAAAAAATTCTTCTTTTTACTATACCAAAATATTAGGGACTTACATAGAAAATGGCATCTTCCAGAAGTACTCTTTCTATCTAAATTTTAACCAGAAAATTCATCATCTGAATAACTTATTAAATCGAATTATTGTCCATTTGGATAATATATTCCTATGTTTGTAGTATGTTTATGATATTTGAAAATTGTTTTAAATGTAGGCAAGTGTGATTCTTTAGGATTATCTTGAAATATTGAACACATACACACACTAAACATAATATCTGGTTGACTAGAAGTAAGATCAAGTAAGCTCCCAATCATACCTCTGTAATTGGTTAGATCTATTGGTTTTCAATTTTCATCAGTATCCAACTTATAGGTGGCAATCACAGGTGTATCACTTCCTTTATTGCTATCCAACCCAAAATGTTTTAAAAGTTCCTTTGTATATTTACTTTGATTTAAGATAATACCATTTTCATTTTTAAAAACATGAAATCCACGAAAATATTTGAGTTCTCCAATGAAGCTCATTTCAAATTCATTTTTCATACTCATTGAAAAATCAGTACATAAAGAATGTTTAGAGGATCCAAAAATAATATCATCAACATAGATTTGTACTATCAAAACATATTTAGAAATTCTTTTGATAATGAGTGTTGGATTAGAAACCCCATTAAAATAACCTTTTGAAATAAGAAAATTACTAATTCTATCATACCAAGCTCTTAGAGCTTGTATTGAACCATATAAAGCTTTATGGAGTTTAAAAACATGATTTGAAAAAATGAGGATTAGTAAATCCATGTGGTTGTACAACAAAAACTTCTTAAACTATAAAACGATTTAGAAAATAACTTTTAACATCCATTTGATATAACTTGAAATTCCGATGAGCAACATAGGCAAGTAGAATCATAATGGCTTATAATCTAGCTACAGTTAAAAAGTTTTCTTCATAGTCTATTCCTTCCTCTTGACTATATCCTTGTGAAACTAGCCTTTCTTTTTTCATAACTATATTTCCAGATTCATCAATATTGTTTCTGAAACCCCATTTTGTGCCTATGGTCAATTTATCCTTAGGTCTTTCAACTAATTCCCAGACTTTTTTTCTTTCAAATTGATTTAATTCTTCGTGCATGGCCATTACCCAAAATTCATAATTTATTGCATCATTGGTTTTTTTAGGTTCTCGCTATGAAAGAAAGGATTGCTGTTTAACCTGGTTTCTTAGAGAAGATCTAGTAGGTGTCCCTCTATCATGATTACCAACAAGAAAATATAAAGGATGATACTTTAGAATCCTAGTTGATATAGTAATGGAAAGACTAGAAATTTCAGGTTCATCTCTAGGTTCTATTCCAACAGAATAGGGATCTGAAAAATTTCTATAATTACTCGATTTTACAGCAGGTTTACTATTTTTATCATTAAGGTCCTGGATAGACATATCTTTTTCCATATTTTCAAGGGAAGACTTAGGTTCATGTGGATCAATTTCATCAAATTTGATGTGATCATATTCTTCCACACATTTGGTTCATTTATTGAAGACTCTACATGCTTTTATAGTTATAGAATATGCTAGATAGATTCCTTCATCACATTTAGAAGAAAACTTTCCACGACTATTCTTAGTATCAATAATAAATACTTTTCAACCAAAAAATCTGATGTAACTAACATTTGGATTCGTATTATTCCAAAATTCATAAGGGGTCTTTTTAAGAACAGGTCCAATCAAGACTTTATTTATAATATAGCAAGATGTATTCACAGCTTCAACACTAAAATAAACAGGTAGGTCATACTCATTAAGCATAATTCTTGCAATTTCTTTAAAGGGTTCTGTTTCTTCTTTCTAATACACCATTCAGTTGATGTGTCCTAGGGGAAGAAAAGTTGTGACTATAGTCATTGTGTGGGTAGTAAGATTCAAACTCAATATTTTCAAACTCATGACAATGATCACATCTCAAGGTCTTAATCTTATTTCCACTAATATTTTCTACAGACATGGAGTATTTAATAATGTAGGAACAAGTTTCACTTTTGTGAGATAAGAAGTATACCCAATTGTACCTAGAGAAGTCATCTACCAATACATAGAAATAGTGCTTCCAATTTAAACAGGAATCTCTAGAAGGTCCAAGTAGGTACATGTGAACCAAATCGAGAGTTTGAGATGTGGAAAATTCTTTCTTTGATTTAAAAGGGAAATTATGTTGCTTTCCCTTTTGACAGGGAGTACAAACATTATCTATTGGGAATTCAAGTTTGGGTAGGTCTCTAACTAAGTTATTATTATTTATATTTCTAAGTGAATGAACATTGAAGTTTCCTAATATTCTGTGCCAATGACATGATTCGTTAAGAAAATAATTTCAACAAGTAACATTTTGTTTGGATAAATAGTTAAAATCAACTCCATAATCATTTTCATTTCATAAAGCAGAAAAAGTAAAATATTTTTAGAATTAAAAAAATTACAATAATAATTTTTGAATTTAACATTAAAACCATCATCAAAAAACTGAGAAATACTTAATAGATTGTGTTAATGTCCATCAACAAATAATACATTAGAAATTAAAAATGAATTAGTATTACCAATCTGGCCTAGGCCGATGATCTTTCATTTTGAGTTATCACCAAAGGTGACATAGCCCCCATAAACCTTGATTAGTCTGTTGAAACATGGAAAATATCATGCCATCTGTCATGAACATCCACTGTCCAAGTTCCATGTCTTCCTACATGAACTCTTTAAGCATGATTCCTACAAAACAGGTTTAGATAGAAACTGATTTTGGTACATAGATTTTCTTGGGTCCAGATAGTTAGCAATCAATGCTTTAGGTACCCAAACTTGTCTTATGGGTCTCATATAATTTATAGATTCAATATATTTTTAAAGATAAACATTATTTTATCTATAACTATGTGAATATCTAGTTGAAGCATATGAACTTCCAGAATTAGAACTAGAAGAATTCTGTCCAGATTTTTGAATAAATCTAATTTTAGTAATTTGTCTCTGTCGAGGCTGATAGCCTACTCTAGTGGTATATTTTTATGCCACTTGTTTACCTAAAATTTGTGTTACTGTGTTCTTTCCATTAGTGAATTTATTTATGTCCTTCCTTAATTTATCATTAGATAGTTTTAGTTCAGTATTCTCCTTATGTAATTGAGCATTCTTTTCCTTTTCTATATCAAGTGCAGATTTGACAGTGCTGGTCAAAGCATGTTGTTTCTTGAAGGGCTTATACTTGTCTATAAATTCATTACAGGTTTCTTCTAGCATATTATAGTATTCAAACAACTCTTCACTAGTCATGTTTTCAGATTCAGAATCATAATCAACTCCATAATAATATGAATTCAAAGAAGGAGTATCCAATGTTACCTGAGATTTGTTTGTCATGAAACAATGTTAGCTTTCTAAGAGTTTTCATCCTTAGTAGAGTCAGAATTACTATAACTATCTTCTGAATCACTCCAAGATGATTTCATATATTTCTTGTTCTTATTGTTCTTGTAGTCATATTTCTTCTTTAATTTTATCTTTTTACAGTCTAATTTTACAAGTCATTTCCTTTTGCATTCATAACAGAAAATGTCATCACTCCTATCATGTTTTTTCCAATCCTTCATCTAACGACCTTTTTGTCATATTTCCCTTTATAATTTTACTTTCTGAAGAATGTTGTCTTCCTATAAAAATTCTTAAATCTCATGGCTATTTGAGCCATCTCAGCATCACTGTCAGATGAAATCTCATCACTAGAGCATTCAGTTGGTATGTGAACTTTCTCCTTGTCCTTGCTCTTTTAAGAAGATGTATTGAAGGCTAATGAATTATTCCATGGTTCATCATCTTCTTTCTTATTCACTTTATGTTCTTCTTCATACATAATTAACTTACCAATAAGTTCCTTAACCGAAAAGCACCAATATCACATGATTCTAGAATTGAAATAGATGTGCCTCTCCACATTTCTGGTAAACATCTTAATATCTGCATGATCTGTTCATTTGCAGAAACAACTTTTCCAAGTGATCTCATTGTATTTAAAATATCGTTGAACCTGAGATACATTCTTGAAATAGGTTCATTAGGATACATTTTCAAATTATCATAATTAATAGTATAGTTATTCAATATCATTTTCATACCATTTGTTGTTCCCTCATCAGAAACACCCCTAGTATCCCAAATTTCATAAGCAGTTTTACAAGCACAAATGCGATTAAATTTTTCATCTCTTAAAGTACAATACATAGGATTCATTTAATTATGGTTATTATTGTATTCAATTTTAGTAGGTTTAACCCATGTAGTTATTTCAGTTTTTGGAATCTTATACTAAGTCTCTATAGAAATCCAAATGTCAAATCCCATACTTTTTTAAGGTATTTTCATTTTACGTTTCCACTGGGCAGAATTTGTACCATTAAAGAAAGGTGGCCTATTTTAAGCAGAACCTTCTAATCTATTATCCACAATTATATTTTAGAAAAAATATTTAATGAGATAAAATTTAGAACTAACAGAAATTTAAGCTCATTAAGTTACAACTAAAATCAAAGTTGAATAACATGCCATTTCAAAAATCCTTTAATAATAAACCATCCTCTGATACCAAGTGTTGGTCAGAGTGAATACTCAAGAGGGATGTGAATTGAGTACCTATTAAAATTTATCTTAAAATTATTTCTATTAAAATACCCCACTTTAAAAACTATGTAAAACTATAGTGAATTTTTAAAAATGTAGAGGTTCAATTAGGTTCTCCAAATATTGATTAGATCTCAGTTTTTTAATCACAATATCAAATTAACATTTTCAACTAACTTACTGATTTACAAATGGTGCAAACACTTTCTATATTAACTATCAATGTAACTTTAAATCAATTTTATATTTCAATGTAATTAGTAGCGGAATATATGGTATATTTAAAACCAAAAAAATTAAGCACAAATGTTTTAACCAAGAGGTTCAGTTTCATGATGAGACATAGTACTCTATAATAATTTATATAAATTGGATCAACACCCTGGATCAAGGTAAACAACAATACACAAAATTTCTAGGTACTAAGACCTCTACCAAAATTCTACGTGCGAAAGAAAAACAACAGCACACTGGCTATCCAGTTCTTTCTTCACTTCTACCACCATCCACAGTGGGATACAATAGATTTATAGAAGGTTTGTGTGAGGATATAGAAATCCTCTAGTTTATAATAGGAGACATTATGTAAATACATAACACACACTGCTCAAAATGTAAATAAAATAATCATAGAGAGAGTAAATATGAGTTTATAATTCTCTAGTGAGTTGAAGTGCATCTCTGGGATCATTTGATTAATCAGGAATGCTTCTGAGTCCTTATCTGTTTTTTTTGGAAAACAGAGTGTCATTTTCACCAAGTTCATTTTGATCAGCTTTCGAATAGATTCAATCATTACTGATCTTCACTCTTTGTCTTATGTTCATCATGTGTTATCTTCTTGTATGAATGGCCTCGTGGATGTCCAGTGTTCTTAAAGTTAGTGAGTGTCTGGATGTAGCCTTTAAATTGTGTATATATGAAAATCTTCTTTACTACAGCTGGATCTTTCTTTTATACTTTTAGTTCCAGCAATGAAAATTATTACCTTTATCTAGGTACGAGGTGCGGTTCCAGAAATTCCAACCACTATCAATAATTAATGTCCGTTGCATTAAATTATGAAAATATAAATGTTATCATTATTTTAATAATATTGAAAAGGTATAGAGTATGTGTAACAGTGACTGGTTAACAGTCATCTTCCATCAGTAGATCAATGTCATGGAACTTGTATCGGTAGCTCTGAGTATCAGTGAGCTCTCTATCGGTTGACTTGTAACCATAACGGTTACTCTGTGTAATAGTAGCTCTATGTATCAGTAACTCCTTATATTAGTAGCTCTTCTTTCAATATCAGCAGACTTGTACATACCGGTAGCATTGCTCATCGGTAGACTTTGTATCAATAGCTCTTTATCGGTGGACTTCATAGTGGTAGACGGTCTGTATCGGTAGACTTGATCTATCTGTGAAATTTGATTAACGATAGAATTACTCTAATAGTTTCTCTTGTGTAACGGTAGCTCATATCGGTATAATTTCATACCAGTAGACTTATACATACCGGTATCTCAGTTCTGTAACGTTGACCTTTCTATAATGGTGGACTTGAATACATCGGTATCTCTATCCTGTACTAGTGTACTTAGCCTTATCGGTTGCGATGAAAATCAGTGACCTCTGTATCAGTATCTGTTTGTATTGGTGACCTTGTCTATAGGTAGACTATGTACCAGTAGGTCCGTATCAGTGACCCAACACTTAATACTTATCTGTTCTATTCAAATCATTTTCAAATTGAGTTAGATTTAATTTGAAGTAGGATGAATATGTAATTAATATAAGAATGAACATTATTTGGTATTATCAAAACATATTAAAACATAATTGAGATTATCAAAGAAGGTGAGGTCAACACTATTATACTACTCAGAACCACTTTAATTGCCTCTTCCAGTGGGTATATCATTATATTACTAGGTATTGTATTGGGAAATCACTGTGACACGATCTTTGAGATCTGACCCATTTGAATATCGTGGTTACATAGAATCAACCATTTTTTTTGGATTTTAGTATATTGGATAGTAATCCAAATATCCACCTTTTGAACATATACTTCATTTATATTTCCTAAATTTTATTGAAGGGGAATGAGAGGATGTGAATGTTTTACTAGTGCTGGTTGAAATAATTTTTCACTCTAAGAGGAAAGGGTTGTTGTGTAAATTATTGAGGTGATCAAAGAATATGACTGAATGGAACATTTCCCGCTGGTCCTTGGATCTTGAATGGTTCTGACCACTCCTTTGGTAGTAGAACCCTTGATTAATTTTATTTAGTTTTTAATGGTTCAAGGTTGATATTAAGGTTTCAGTTTCTAATGTTGTTGATTTAACAGATTGTAATTAATTTAATTACAGTATTGTATTTGATGTTCCTCAACACCAACTGTTTAGTCTTGGTATAGGTGTGGGAAATCACACATTTATCATGATTGGGTCTCTATAATAGTAATAAGAGGGGTATGTTTTTTAGTGAGAATATTTAAGGATTGAAACATCTTAGTTAATTCCTCTACTTGTGCATCATGTTGATTATGTTCTTCAACTGGGTGGATTCACTATCAGGGTGGTCTATGATTGCTTTTCTAAAAACTAGTATCATGAGAGACTTCATCCAAAATTTCTCAGATATCTTTAGGTTCTTTTAACATTATCCCTCTTTTAGTGGTGGAATCAACTATTAGGGGAATAACTAGTTTTATGCCTTGATATATTTTTTTGGATTTGTAACCACATATCATGCCCATAATGTGGGAACATTTGAGAGAGTTCCACAAAACAATCCAATTCCTCTCATTTCAACTCTCCATTAGTTTAAGAAAAATTATAGAAATTGTTATGGATTTTCCATGTACGAATAGGCAGGAAGTACATTTCCTAGAATTTCATTGTTATATACTCCCAAGTCCTGATGGACTCAAGAGACTGAATTTTGAGCCAATCCATGGGTTTCATTCACACGGAGAAGGGAAAAATCATATTCTTATAACATCATAAGATACTCCCTATTTTCTAATGGTATCAAATACTTCTTTGAAGTTGGAGATGTGTTCATTGGGATCTTCAATTTGATGTCCAATGAACTGAATTTTTTTTTATCATATGAATGAGTTCATGTTTTGATATTTAATGTGGGTTCCTAAACAAGAGTGCTTATAATTTTGGGTGTAGCACCATGGATTAATGGCAATCGATAATCCTTAATGGTGCATTCTTGGTTCACTGGATCCTCTCCATGTAGTTTAGGTTGCATTTTTTTCATGTTTGGTGGGTTGGGACCATAAGGAATGTTGTAGTGGACCACATTTAAATGGATGTGTGTGGAGAAGTACCTTTTGATTTATAGATCAATGGTATTTTGTTGTTGTGCATCATGGATCCTTGAATTTTTCAAATGTAATTGATGAAATAACCAGTCTACAATGATAAGGATGTGGGGGAGTTTAAAAAAAGAATAAAAATTAGAAAATAGAATGGGTAAGGATAGATGTAATCCTAGGTTCTTACCCTAGGAATCTCTGCCAAATCATATTTTTTTTGTCCCCAACAACAGTTCTAAAATTTTACATGCCAACACACATCTTTTAATTCACATGTTCTTTGGTCACATTATTCTTTTTAATTCCCAAACTACACTTCCAATCAAGTCATTATATAGTGATTTTATGGGTTCATTCCAATGATGACTGAATTGGATGGTAGGAATATAGACTTTAAACCCTATGAGCAACAGTGATCACAAGTAGATTAGGTTAGGTAATAAACTAATGCAAATGGATTGGTGATTAAAATCAGAATGAGAATAGGTATTGGTATTAATTTTGGGGTTCAAGAAGAAGGATAATCCTAATACTTACTTGGAGTGGTCCTAATGTTATGGATATAGTGAAAGAACAGTACACTAGTTTACTATGTGAAACGAACTAAATATATATAGGGGAAAACCATTCCTTGTTATGGATAAATATACAACCTATATTCATTATGCATAGCTTCTATGGCAGAATGTATCATAGGATATTGGATATAAAATATTCTAATTCAATTAGGTCAGGGTCCTTCTATCAATATCTTTATGCCCATGGCCTCCTAATGTAATTAGTTAGACAATTATTTTCATGACATATTTATTATCTTGAGGGTTACCATGTTGAGAATTAAACATTAATTAAATTAAAAAACCCCTACATTGGAACCCTACCATAAGTGGTTTAGCCACTCATGGTAGAAATGATCGACAAAGGGAAAAGAATTGAAAACATGGTGATTTTACTAATTACAATTGACATTCAAAAATTAGTAGCCAGCCATTAAATAATAATAAATTAAAAAATATAATTAATCACAACATAATCCAAACACATATCTGAAATAACAATAGGGAAATGCATTAAGGGGTCAAGGTTGATTGGCTATTGAGATAGAGAATTTCTGTAATGTGTCATTATGATGTAAAAGAATAAATAATTCATTGAGAACATTATAAAATGGTTCTCTAATAGATTTAATATAGGAAAAATAATGAAAAAATGTAAATTGAGAGAGAAGGAAGAACAAATAATGAGATAAAATGACTAAAAATGAGAGAATCTAAAGATGTCTCAAATATTAAATCTATCACACTACTGGTGGAGGTAAATAATTGGGATATTACACAATGTGTAATAGGTATTCTCATCATGGAATTGTGATCCCACATTTTATCCAAAATTTTTTAATTGTGTGATAATATCACTCGAATGTCATCCCAGTTCTTCATGATTTGGATGATGACTCCTTTTACAACGTGTAATAGATCTTAACGACGTGTTTCTTACTATCACCTTGATCATTAAATCAATAACTAAAATTCAAATGTTACATGATGTGCATTTGTGAATCACATCATAAACACACTTTAGGGATTTTATTCATTTTATGACCTACTTAATGTCATTTCATATCCTGTGAAAGAAGAATTATCTTCATTAAGTGAGTGTCACAACATGTAATGATCATTTTTTCCTTTTCTCAAGCATTTCCATTCAGACATTGGAAACATATTCCCTTAAATAGTTAAAAGATACATATTTTATTATGAAGTATAACATGGATAATCCTTAATAAAAAGGCTACATAATGTATATAAAATTTGATCTTATCAGTTAACTAAACTTCATGGATTAACTTATACTTCTCTGAGGTCCACCTTTTACATAGAACACATTTAACTTTTATCCATTTTCTATTGGTGACTAAAAAATTATTCTAGTTTTAAACAGTCAATCATGTTCCATGAAACATTCATTATATTCCTATGGATTTAAATGATAAAATTTATCTAGTAATTCAGGGTTAATCTAACATATTATATATGAAATCATATCACATTCAACATAACATTATGTATAAATCATGTAATAATATTTAACATATTCCAATATAATAGAAAGTTATTATCTTAATCAAAGGATCGTTCTCCCTCACTTAACATCATCCAAGAATAATTTGTCATAGTAAAACCACATAAAGCCCAAACCCATTCAAAAAAAATTATTCAAATATAAGAAAAATTATAACTATTGTCACAATTTATCCCATAATAAATATTGGCGCGTGAGTAATCAATTTCTACTTGGGTGATCTCTCATGACCTAAACCATAAATAATAATGTTTGCACTATCACTGGAATCCACGTAACATTTTTAGACATAATTTTGTTTTCTATATAAAATTATTCATTAATTTATACATGATTTTTCAGAAATTTTAATTAAATAAATGTTAAGTCATACCATACTGAATCTACACAAAACCTAGTTTTGTTATCCCAATTGGATCACCTCATCCTTGATAAAAAAAATAACTAACATAATAGGATAAATTTTTGTATTCCCTAGTGAATATAGAAAAAACCCTAACCTGTATCTAAAAAATTTGTAGCTATTGTGCGTAAGAATAATATACATTATATATAATGTAACTCGTAACTAAATCAATTAAAAAAACCTAAAATAAAATACTTTTATGAGATTGTAAGGAGTGGTTTGGAATCAACTTATTTACAATTCCAAAAAAAATGTATTACCCAAAAGGTGTTACTCATTTTAGGAATAAAAAGGACAATATTTCCCTCAGTTTATAAAAAATAGATATTTTCCCTTACGAACGTTACACTGGTGGGCCACACAATAATATATTTATGATACACCACTTCTGGAGGGTTCCTTCAGGTCATGAAATTATGAAACTCCCCTTACCAGAAGAAATGATTTTATTTTTATACCTATGATACTTTCATGATGTATCCCTTCCATTCATGACATAATAGTATCCTAATATCCAGAGGCCATTGTGTCACCCTCATCCTCACAGAAGAATGCATCTCATTATGACAATCATCATGATGAAAATATATTTATCACAAAATACAAATTAACTCTAAAAACAAACATGAATATCATTTACTAGTACATCATAATATAGCGTACCCCATTATGGTGAAAATGAGCCTTTCTAGCATAGTTTCATGGTAAAACACTATTTCTATGGTTATCTCACTCATTAGGCCTCATGAGACAACCGATAAGTTATTATGTGACCAAATTTTCTCACAAAATTTTGAAAAATCAAGAACCAATGATTATTTCTGATTTTATGGACGACCACATTTGTATCAACACTTATGGTAGAACCCTATAGGTAACCATGTGACAATCCATCCCCATGTAAAATTAAAAAATTTATGTCATATGGTTCCACCACGTTACACATATTGGTTTCTATCATGGGTTGATCCTTGTGATTAACATTATGAACATTATACATCATAGAAAAACACTACCATATTTTGGAGTTATCCCATATAATTATCATTCCAAGAAATAATTCTCATTGGTTATGGCATCACCAACTTCAAGAACCCACCTAGAACTCTTATGAAATTGATTTTTTTATGAACCACAAATTTTATAGCCTAGACCTCTTACATTATTTATATTCTATCCACCCAAAACACACTCCACACCATAGAATCCAATGACCATGGTGTGACCATCATGCTATTATATATATATTTACAGGGGACACCCCAACCATACCATGTATATCACCTCATTAACCAAGAAATCTCCCATGACTCCACACAAATCAAGATACACCTATTTAAGATATATTAACTAATCAAAGTATAAAAAAAATCCAATTATCCAATCATTCTTAGTACTCAAATAAAAAATTTCAATTTTTTCTAAAGTTTGAAAAACATTTAATGATGTGAATTGTTAATGTGACAACCCATCCAATGTGATAAAATTGTTTGTCCACATAATCTCCACTATCAATCATTGATAATAAAAATGTAAACATGTTTTCTCATTTAAAATATTACTTATAAATTGTTTAATCATTACTAATTTATTATGTTTTTAAATTTATAAGGAAGGATGACGCTTATGGATGAGTTTAGTGATCACTGGATATGATTGAATAATTTAAGCTATGTATGGAGTTATATATGAGTAAATTTTATTATTAAAAGGCCACATTAAAAAAATTAAAATTCAAGTTGACACATAATATCTAGCTTTGTATTTGTAATATAAATTTCAAATCCAAACGGTTAGTGAATGATTTTAAAAAATAAAAAATTACTATAAAATTATTCAAGTATGGTCAATATTTAAATATAAATAACCCTTAAATATAAATATTTTGTATGAGTAAATTGTATTTCTAGATGGATAGTTGTTTTATGAATAAGGAGAATAACACTGTTATAAGAATTATAACATCAAAACCTGATGAATCGTAGAACTAATTATTTGGACCGTATTTATTTCTTCATTATATGGATGAAAAAGGAAACACAAGGAGTGATATTTTAGTGGGACATGGAATGTTATATTGTGACCATTTTTATGACATAATATAGAAATAGAGAAAATTTATATTCACTATAATTTCATTCCACATGGAGTAATTTTAATGAGAATTCATTTTTAGATATAGATATGATATTTTAAATTCTTAATCAATTATTTGAAAGGATTATAAAATGTTATTTGGAGATACATTCATTAAAACATGACATATTCCATTACATCATGAAGATAAGAATGTATTAAAGAATATATAAATTTTTATATCTCTATCTTTCATGAAACATTTTTGCATCTTTTAGAAAGATATATACTATTCACTATAAAAATTATTAAGGATAATTTGAATGGATTGGGAATATAAATGATTGAAATGTGATATTATAGATATAAGAAGATATTGAAATGGAAATTCATATTTGAACTTATGTTTCTTCATCAATACATTATAATATAAATTTTCTAATATCACATTCTATAGTGATTGGATAGTGGTAATGAGGCACAATGTTCTAGTCTGTTTATATAGGTTTAAGAAAATATTAGTTCTAATTTATCTTTTAGATTTATCTTCAAATTTCGCTGATTTATTTCTATTGAATAATGCATTCATACTTACTTTTAAAAAACAATTTCAGGCAAATATTCCTTATCCAATGAAGTCACCTTTAGACTAGTATATTATTACACCATAATTTTTAGTGATTATAAAAAAAAGTATTTGAAAATTTGGAGTTTTATTATCACAGGGAATTAGTTATGCCTAATTTATGGTCCATGTTTTTGAATCTACTAGCAAGAAATTATTGACATAGAAAATTATTTCGGTTTTATAGATCATGAATAAACATTTTATTATATATTTTAAATTTGATATTTTTTTAAGATCAAATTTTATATAATTTAATATCATTGTTATTTTTTAGTGGTTAATGATTTAATAGAAATCATGAGTGTACAAAATCATTTAGTAATAAAAATGGAGAATAATTCACATAAGATATATATACATAAGAGGAAGATATAAATCAACATGTTTGGTTTTTTACCTCACATCACATGATAGGACAATGAAATAATCATTATCATTTAATATATATTCAATGGGGGATTTAAAGACATAGGGATATTGTATAATGTGGAAGAACAATCAAATAAATTTTTTCAAAACATGGGTAGAAATATAATACTAATGAAAAAAATGAGCATAAATATAAGGAAATTAATATTTATGAAACAAATACTAAGAATTTATATAATAATTAAGACAAAATTAACATTTCTAGAATTAAGGAAAATAATGAAGAATATTTTCAAAAACCCGAAAAGAAATAGTATTGGGGAAAATGAGAATATAAATTTCATGAAACAATGAATTATGTCTTATAATTAAATAATAATTTGTAATATAATGAATAAATGGACATGCCTTATGAACTTAGTTAATCCATGAGTTGAAATTTTATTCTCTTAAAATTATCAATTATTTTTTCTCTAAAAAATATTTAATCTTCATAAATATAAAAAGAGGGGGATTATATCACTAGATGACTAATATTTCACATCATTATTAAATATAAAGTGGGATACATATTCCCACATACATATTACAAGAAAAAATGTGATATTATATCTAGTTAAAATAATTTATTGAAATCACATACAAGTGGAGACAATATTTGTTTTATTGAATTAGGCAATAATATGGTTTTAGGATTCAATTAAGTATTTACAGCAAGATGTGTTTTATGTGTAATAAATTCAATATCTCTTATCTCTTAAGCATTAAATGAATGGTTATTGTTCATTTAGATGTGAATAATTGTTTTGTAGGCCCATGATGATGATGAGTAATTAAAAAATGAGAAAATTATAATGGAAATGGAGTGGAAGATTCAATTGATAATGGTGTGATGTTTTTAATTCTTCACATCTTTAAAATCTAAATATTTAAAAATGTGTAATTATTATGAAATTACTATTATCACTTAGATTTACTTCTATTTTTATGATCTATAATATTGTTTTTAAAAATAATAGTCTACCTTATTTTAAATGTAATATTTGAAAATATTTTATGAGTAATACGATTGGTTGATAAGAAGTGATAAGCATTAGATTATTGATCTGATGTATAATTTATATGGAATATTTTTTTATTTATATAAATAAAATTTCACAAATACTTTCATGAATTTATTTAAAAATTTTAATTCCATTGAATCGATTATTATTATTCAATCCATGATTCATTATCCAAGGATTCTTGATTCTCATTCATGTGAGTTATTAAAATATGTTTTTAAAAAATTCCAATATTCTAGTACTTGAGATATTTTATCGATATGTTTCACTACAAGAACATGTTATTTATCATTTTTGAAGTGTTAATGTTTTTGAACCACATTAACATTATTTAGGTAGTAATTTGAATATTTTATCCCTTATACATTTTAAAATAACCTTATATTATGGGAATTTTGTTAAACTAGTATAATCAAATAATATTTTTATAGGAATCCAAAATTTAGGCCTATTTTTATTCCCACCATAAAAATATTGTTTTTAAATTATTTATAAAGAATAAATAGGTGTGTAAATGTTTTTTATTATTTTTTATTTTAAGGGAATGTACTATAAAATTAAAGAATTATGATGTGTCATTGTTTATGGGTGGGAAGGTTAATAAAAACCATTCATTGTAGATTCATTTCTACCCTTTATTAAATGATATAAGATGAAAATACATGCTTAAAAAAGTTACTATATTCCACTGGCCTCATTATCATTTTTGATCCTTTGACATGAAGAAAAATATATTATGGGATTATATAAATTTATGTATGAGTTTTTGAATGATCTCTGAATTATTTATCATGCATTTTAGATAAAATTTTAACAACCATTTTATGATATAAATATATTTTTCACATCAGTGCCTAAAATATTTTATCCTCATGGTAATAAGAACATACATCATGGTTTGTTTGATTATTGTGGTTTTATATTTATGTGGATATTTAGATAATGTACATGATTTTGAATTTATTTCAAATTCATGAGAATGAAATACCATATATTAAATGATTTTTAGTTAGGATACAAATATATTTTTTATGGTATTTCATAATTTTCAATTAATAATAATGATATGATAAATGAATTGGTTTATAGGGATATAAAATATCATAAAATTTGGGGGAAGGTAAGACACATAGTTGATTGGATTTCATGATATGCTAATTGATTAAATGATATAATATGTGATTCATGAATATAAAATTTTTATTGATAATTTTCTAATTTTATTTACAATGGAGTTAAAATATTGTATTCTATGGATTTTAATTGTGATTTTTAGGATAAATATGCATGATTAAAAGTAATAATTTATTTTTGGGGAAATTGATATCCCATAATCTTTATATGTTTTTATGGATAATTTTATTGATAAATTGTTCAATATTTCATAATTTATTTTATTTTTAATGAATTATTGAAAAATGAATTTAATGAAAGAGTATTGTGGGTGTTGAAGAATATTGTATGATTTTAAAAAATTATAGAGTTATATTAGAGTCAAATGAATGTTCTATGAGGAACTTACCTAAAACATTACCTAATATTTATATTGAAGCCAATAGTTTATTCTCTGAAATTTGAAGATATTTTTATTTTTAGATCTTTATATATTTAGACCATAACTCATACATAGAGAATCTAAAAAATACATTGTGGACACTTCTGGTCAATATCCATTTTTCCATTATATTGATCTATTAAAAAATAATGATTTATTTTCATGGAAAATAACTACAAATTTAAACTTATCTTTTTTATTTACCTCACCCATTATTGTACCCAATGAATAAATATTTAAAATGGGTTATGAGCCCAAAAATATCAGTACGAGATATAAATGAAAGGAATCCATTTTTCTAGTAAAATATGGAAACTCATATAACTTTTACCTTTATCATGAAATAAATTTGATTGTATGAATTAAAACATTTTTGGATGAAAACAACACATATTTTTCTCAAATTAATCTATTTAAACTCATATCATGAAATTAATAACCCCTCCTTGTATCTTAGAGAATAATTTAAAAAAAACATTCAAACCCACTTAATATTAATAACTGCATGGAATACATCCCATATAACAATTACACAATGCATTGTATGGCTATAATAGGGATCACCCTTTATATATGTTATATCAATATCCCCCATATTTCATGAAATATAATGTAGCTCATCCACCTGTATAATCTATATCGTTCACACTTATGATATATAATGGGGATTAAACTGTCATATAAGTTACATAAATCTCATATATCTAATAAAATTCGAAACTACATTATCCTCAAAAAATATTATTTCAATTTTCCATTACAAAACATTTGAAAAATTCATATTAAAATCATAAGAAAATCACTTTTTTATCAATATACCTGATCATTTTAATAAATGATTTCCAATTGGAAAAATATCAATTTATTTTGAAAACCAAAAATATACCCAAAAAAATAAATAGGGTATCTCTATTAATAATTCATGAAATCTAGAAATGGAATATATAAATCAAATAATGGTTATGATGGATGAAAATTCATTGTCTCCTTTTATACTATGAATAAAACATTACTTTTTTCATTTTTAAAATTATAATGTATAAAATAGGTCTAAAGTTATATTTTTGAAATCAGTTTATATAATATAAAATTTAAATTAATGTAATTAAAAAATATTTTATTTCTATTTAAAAACATTAATAAAATCATTTAAAATTCATGAACATGGATGTGAAAATGTTTAAGAAAAAAATTAAATTGTAAATTTATTAAATGAAATGTACCTTATCACATGGGAAACAATTGAATCATAAACTAAATTTATGAATGTCATGAAATAAATTTTTAAATTTAATTATGATAGAAAAATTTATTATATAAGATGTAATATGTTATTTAAATGCACATACTAATACAATATAGGTGCATAACTTCAAAAAAAGAATTAGAGAAACAAAATTCAGATGAATGTCATATCCTTGAGTCGGATTCATCAAACGATTCATTATCTCTCTGAAAAAATAATATATTATTTATTTAAATTCTTTTAAACCAGTATCTTGTTTATTATTACTTATATTTCACTTTTTAAAATGTTTTATACATTTACTTAATCAATTAACGTTACATCGAACATTTTGACCATATTTGCCTTATGTTTCAAAATCAAATTTGTTAGGTGGACTATAGAAAAAGTGATCAACGTTTATACATTTAAATAATAATTATCAGGAAACAATTATCATATTTTCATATAAATTATAATTTTAAAAACAATATTGATTTATAATTATAAAAATTTAAATAAACTAAAACCATGGTGACGGTAGGTCATATGTTCTCATGAGTAACATTTCAATTTTATAATGATCATTATGAAATGATGGTATGTAAAATATTTTTTTCTTATTATGATAATAATATCATATAAATCATATTTTATACTTATATTTACAGTCCATTTTTATGGTGATGAAAACAGAGTCGCATCACATCATGATGTTGGTAGAATATACATACATGAACAACATTATCACTTTTTTAGTCAGTGAAAAAGTAAAAAGGAAAATGATATACTAAATTTAAATAGTGATAACTATAATATAAATATGATAATTATTACATTTATATCACATAAATTCATATAATTACCCTTATTATATTCCATGTACCACATTAGTGAAAAATGAATCGCATCGCTTAGTCAGGCGGTAGTCCACCATAGACACATGCGACATTATGGCATCTCTTATGTTATGGAATTCTAAATGATATATATATATATGATATTACTAGACCATATCTATAATTATGTTATAAATATAATATATATTTTTTATATCCATCATTATAACCAACCGTTAGATGTGGTCATGGAAAAACAAAAGAAATCATCTTTCTAGGTGGTGTCCCTCCATATACACGAACAATAATATCATAACACATTTGATGGAAATGGGAAATACTTTAGGTTATTACATTAAAATAAAAAAATCACATTATATTTATTATTCATAGGATATTATACAATCATGGCTTTATAAGAACTATTGGAGGTGGGTAAATAAATAAAACTAAGATGCTCATTAAATAATGTTAACACTTATTCAGATATCATCAATTATTTTCCCCCAAAGGCATTCATAGAGTAGATTTATACCAAAAAAAATTCATGTAGTTTTGTAGTAGGGAATGTTTTGTGTCATTAGGTAAGGTATTTTTTGAAACAAACAGCTTTGATGGAAAATATAATAATGGAGAGAGAGTGGCCCTATATAAGTGAGGGATAGGACAAAGTTGGTAATTTTTAAAATAACTGAGTGATATAAAGTTTTTTATATGAAAAAAGGATTAACAATTGTACATTTTAAAACTATATTTCTGTAATGGTAAATATTTGGATAGAAAATACATATAATACTAGAGTATAGGACAATTTTATCCTTGTCTTTTTAGTTTAACCCTAGATAAAAAAAATTTAACCTTAACAACAGTAATTAATTTTTTCACATTCACTATTAATTATGATCAAGAATTAATTTGAAATTATTAGAAATTTGAATTTATTATGATTTATAATTTTTAATCTAATTTTATAATTCAATTACTAGAAATGGATGTTTATATTTAAATTTAATCATATCGGTGTGATGAGAAAATAGTGTTTTAAAGTGGAAATGTTAAAATGATTACAATGTTTTTATTACAAAGTTCAAAATTAAAACAACTCTAATGAAAAATTGGGTTTATTGATATATAAGGGAATATATAATTCTTTAAAACCAATTTAATATACAATTTATCATTATAAATAATGAAAATTATGTTCTAACTAAAAATTCACTATTTTCACTATTCATAAAAATTTACTTTTTTGAAAAATACCAAAAAATATATCTATTATAATTAAGATATTATTATTTCAAATAAGAATATTACTTCATCAAATTTATTTTATAAATGTGGTAAAAAATATATTTATCTTATATTATCAAAGAGAAACTATTCTATATTTTAAGAAACTAATGTTTTTCAGAAATCATTTCATTTGCATATGAATAAAAGTTATTATATTTATAATCAATAGATAAATTAAAATAGAATTATTTATTTACTAATATTCATAACTTAAAATTTAATTTATAGGATACAAATTTTATATTAAGAAATTACCATTTAATAATATTCGACATTTTCATTAATCATGGTGTTGCATGTAATGCCATCTAAAATAAGGGTTTCATGTAATAAAAGATAAATGTAGTGGTTAATGTAACATAATATATTTACTATAAAGAATTTTTTTTACAAAAAATATATAATACACTCTCAAGATGTTATATATTAGTCTAATATTGGGTTTGTGTGTCGTATACACTATCAAACATAATTTTCTTCTGTTAGAATAGTGTTGTGGTACATCCCCCACATAAATGTTATCACTACAATTTGGAATTTATAATGAAAATAAAATAATGTTAATATTAATATATATTTTTAATCCCATATCATAAAAAGGGTTAATAAAATATCCACTTAATATGGGGAAAATGTAAGGACACAGGCTATATGATGTAACATTTAATTGGGTCTCCAAATTACAAAAATATAGGTGAGAGTGATTAAGGTCACTGATCATAATAAATTGAATGATCAATGAAATTATAAGTTCCCCAAAATCATAAATATGTGATTATATAAAAGTCAATCTAATATATCAGATATGAATGTAAGAGGATGAATTTTTTTAATATCACATTCTTAAAGTTAAGGAATTATTTTAGTTTCTAAGTGGAAATGTAAATATACTTACTCGGTATGTTTCTATTTAATAATAACATTTTCATTCTTCAGTTGTGCTTTGAAAAATTTTCTTATTATTCATTTACTCAAAAAATGATTTTTTATGCCTATGGTACTAAAATTCACCATTAATGGATCACATGATTCATAAAAGAATGGTATGCATTTACATCTATCTCAAACAATTTTCTAAAATAAAAAGGAATTGAAAATTTTATCTAATATAATAAATTATTCTTTAAACCTAAAAATTAACACCACTAGTTCAACATTAATATTTATTTTTCAAAACATTTAACTAAAAACTGTAATAATAATCTATATATGATGTAAGAAATTGGTAGTCTCTAAACCCATATCAAATAGTAGTCATTTATTCAAGACATGTGTGTTTGCCAGATGTGACGGGTTATCACCCAACACGCATGTAGTCATTTTATCTAAACTATGTTAATTCAATTCCTTTAATATTCTAAAATAATATAGATATAAT
Organism: Viscum album; assembly: GCA_963277665.1. NCBI lineage: Eukaryota > Viridiplantae > Streptophyta > Magnoliopsida > Santalales > Viscaceae > Viscum > Viscum album. The sequence goes on from OY728126.1 coordinate 995,203,115, forward strand.
TTAAATTGTAAAAATCATTTAATAAACATTTTACTAATGTTTTCAATACAACCCAAGTTATGATAGTCATATTTGACTATTATTAAAATATAAATAATTATAATATTATCCCTAAAAGTTATTAATACTTGTAAACTTATATTTATAACATGTAAATACATTATTACTCAAATAAAAATTCCAGTAATGAATACATTTCATAAATATATGAAAACTAAATAATTGTCTTGCAATGTAATTCCTTTACAAAAAACCTCAAAATAGGGGTTCTAAAGTCATTATGATTAAGATCAAAATTCAAAAAAATACGAGCTCCTTGGAGTTTTCATCACCTCACCAAATGGCCTAAAATTAACTACATAGGTAGAAAATGATTTTCACTCCCATTTATTATTATAATTACGATTATTTCAACCTTGATTATGTAACCTTTAACACAAATTATCATAGGGTCCAAAGTCACTAAAGCTATAAATTTTTTACTATTAACTGGATATCTGTTATCTCACTATTGGATTATTCCATTCTATTTTCTTATAATCACAAACCTTGTCACCAAACCTACCTCACTGATAAAAATTTACAAATACATTAATGTATTCCCTCAAAATGAATTTTATCACACTTGGAACATATTTATTGATTACCTTCGGGCTTCTTAGTTGGTTATTTCTCTATTTTCTACCACGTTGACTATTTAATAATTTTTTATTCTCATCATTGATATTGTCATAAAAATATATCTCAAAATTATTGGAAAAATTAAAAACATTATCATATGTTTTAAAAACTATTCTATCTTATTAATATATGTTTTAATCCATAGTTAAATATATTAATTTTACAATCTATTTACTGAATAGAATCTGGTACGTACCAAGCAAGACCTATCATTTTTTCTTCAAATAAGGGCACTAAATATTAATCCTTTATCCTATATTATAATAATTCATTCACAATAATACAATGAAAAACCATACGTAAGTATTTATCAAGAATATTATTCTTAAATGTTTTTCATTACATACCATTATGACCACCCCTCACTTTAGTACTCTTATCAAAAGTCCAACATTGGTAAATTTCACCTACAAAAGTATAAATTGAATCAGTACACATTTGATGTTATGAAAATATCATGACGTTAAATATACATTACATAGAATTGATATATCATTTAACTACCATTGGTTAATAGGTTCCCTAGAATTATGGTGGATGTTGCATGTAACACCCCGATATTTTAATGTAAGAACATAATATTAGATAGAGTGTATCACAAACATCACCAAGAGTGTAAAAGAATACAATATCATGATTATTTAAAATATATTTAATATTATTTATAGATAATATATATTTAAAATCATGAAACAATGAGTCATAATGTGTTACACAGAAGAGAATCTTTCTTTGACAGCTTACATTACACACAATAACGAGCTTTACCAAATAATAATATATTATTTTAATATTATTACGTAATTTAATAAGATAAAAAATTGAAACTTTGAATATTAAAAAACTATTTTTGAAAATTTTATTATATAAAATATAAAATGAATTCATTTGTCACTACTTAATTGGCAATGAATTTGAAACCCGATTGAATATAAAAGAAAAATATCATTATTTTTATTGTCACAATGATATTTTACCTGAATATATTAAATTATTTAAAATTTATGAGTCATATTTATTTGAAATTTATAATATATATGCCATAAAATAATTTTTTCATTCATCCAATATATTTGATAGGCTTAAGATAATAACAAACCCAATATTACACATTAAATACTATATTTTTATTAGTGCATTTTTCCACCTTTTAATATAGATCCTATCTCAAATCCAATATTTCAAAATTTTATAGAATATATATTCCAAAATAAACATAATCTTGAAAATGAAACCTATAAAATTGATTAGTTTAATTTATTTATATATTCATACAATGTTTTATTTTATAATGAATAGTTAAAAATACTGACTTTTATATCAAAACTACTTTTTTGTATAATTTACATACAATGATAAATTACATTTTAAATTTAAATTAATGTTTAGTAAGAGAGTGTTTTTATTAATTAACCCAATTAGGTCATTTTACTAAATTTACCAATGAAATTGACTATAATACATAGCAAACATTTATACGTTTTTACAATAAAATCCTGCAATGTCGTCCCGTTCGTGGGATTATATTTAAACTAATTATTACCCATTTTTTAATGGAGTTTTAAAAATTTCATTCCATGTTTGGAATCAAAAAAAATTATAATTTATAATTTTTTCAAATATTTTTTGTTAAAATTATAATAGTGAAGGTAATTAAAATTAATTTCAACGATTGAGGTGAATTTATGCTTAACAAGGTACTAAACAATAAACATAAGAACCAAAATATCGTATAAAAATTTAAAATACCTATAAGATAGACATATATTGTCTAACCAACCGATATATTTCTATAATAGTTCTATTGAAACCTTTTTATCATGTAATTCGTGGTAAAAACATAATTCTTTTCAAAAATAACATGTGTTCCCTTTTCCTCCGCTATAGAAGGCCTCCACTCTTACCACATCATCACACCCCTCAAGAAACGTTGTATTGGACAAGATAAACCCAAATATATTCTAAATATCTACGCCCTAATCCTATAATATTTACATTATGAAAAACCTATCAATTAAATCCCTTTCTGCAATCCAAAATAAGTTACATAATTAAGTGGTAAGAAACATTCTTATGATTTTTAGTTTTATTTTAATTTTACCCATATAAAACTCATATTATTCTTTTTTTATATAACATCAAAAGTATCCAAAATATACTATGTGGTTTTTATGTAATGTATTCGACCTAAACATTCAAACACGTCAATCAAATAGTTACGGAACATACTATTTATGTGAAATGTGAACTGCCACATCACGAAACGATGATTGTTCATTCTGTCTTCACTACCTCTAAAGGGGGTAACTATGGTAGAAAATATATTTATATATTATATTTATGATATTTATAATTTATTATTAATATTTAATTCTTTTATAAAACATACATCTATTCATTTCATTTTGTGTAAAATTGAAAACATCGTTTCTGGAAGTGTGGACAACTCCCCCTCATAGAGATCTCACTCATTTAGGCTATAAAGGGAATGTATAAAAGATTGATTAAATAAACGAATATCATATATAACATATATATTCAAATATCATTATAATATAGATATGTATCATTTACATTTAATTAATTTAAATACAACAATGATATGAAAGTTGTGTTTATTCGTACGTACGACCTACCATCTCCATGTCCGATGCTCTTCATTTCTTATCTCCATATATTATATAATTTTAAAAATACATTTGTACTAAGTATATAAGATAGTTCATTCAGGTTTTAGTCCTTTTATATTATGAAATCTTGATCATTGTAATAGGAACCATAGGTAACAAGTCAAATCATACTTAAGAAAATAGAGAAATTAATACCCGAAATAGTTTTAATAATGAATGATTATTAACAAAGGCGCAACATTTTATTTTGAGAGGTTTATATATGATATTATAAATATGATTTTGGTTTTATTATATAATATTAACATATTTTAAACTACTATATAGGAGGATAAATACCACACATCAAAAAAGAGCACTTATGGTAAGAGGTTTTCTTCTCAATTTACATTCTATTAAGACTTTATTGTTATTATAAACCTCATTAATTTTATATGGTTTCTATATTACAATTTATATGTTATATCATTAATATAATTATTATCATGATATTATATATTTCATTTATTCTATTTCCTCCATGTGGATCATGGTTCAAGATGTTTCAAAGGGATATCGTACACTTTGGGAAGATTCGTGATTATTTACCCTAAGAATGTTTTAAGGGTATTTTATTATTATCTACCTTCATTACATATCATCCACATGTGAAATATTGATAAATACATATCCTTAATTAAAAAAATATATTTTATAATCCATATTATTTATTTTATATTAAGAATGATTTGGATTGGTAAGACACAGGTTTGGGAACATTTAAGGTATTCCCTATGGGTTGGGGACCAGATAATGAAATGCCTTCAATGTATTTATATTCCCATAGAAAAAATTAGTTTTGAAAACACTTCGCGTTTGTAACCAATATGATATAAACTCCCTTGTAAATGTTCTTGATAGTGGTGTAAAATATATAAAAATAAATTTGGTTTATAACCAAAATGATTTAAGAAATATTGTGAAAGGTCTTAATGGTAATGGTTTCATGTAACTACAAAACATGGAATACAACATATAAGAATTGACATTATTGAGAATTAATTTTTTATCAATATTTTTCCAGGATATTTTGCATATACATAACTATGGATGCATTTATATCTCATTTTATTGAATAATGGCTTGTTTTTCACTTTTATACATTTCCATATTAAAATTTTTTTATCCCGTTATTTTAATGAAATGGGTTATTAGTTATTTTCATTTCCCTTTTTAATTTATCCCTATTTATTCATTTTTTCATTCTATTTACATACCCTTACTTAGCAATTAATCTCACCCTTATTATGTTTTCATTCCTTGGGTTATGGATAATAAGTCTTTGAATAATCTTTAAATGGTGGAGTTTAATTCATTTTATTAAAAATCATGTTTGTATTTTTGTATTTCCCAATGTATTATGAGTATCATGTAGGTAATCATGATTTCCAGGAATGAAAAAAGTATCATTTCTTCAGGATGAAATTCATTTTAATCATGCTAATGAAAAATAATAATACATAGGCTTCAAGCTAATAGGGTTGTGGAATTACAATTTGTATCAATGGATTCATAACCCGATCCTTGGAAACTAGATTTAGAAAGAAAATATTAAAGAGAATATCCCTTTGATATTTATTAATTATTAGAATAGGAGAACATATGCGAATTTATTTAAGGTATAAATTTTGTGGGTATTCCAATAAATACATCCATGTTTCAATACTACAAGTGGGCATGGTTCTGTCACATATGTACATAAGAGGAACAACTCCACCAAGGTGTTTTGGGCCTTACTCATTGTAACGTGGTACATAACAATGGGACTTACGCCACACATGGTTTGAAACTCTTAAGTGATACACATAAGATAGATCAAATTTTATTTTTATGAATGTTTTGAAGTAATAAATATCCCCAAAGAAACAATGATTATTTTTGGATATTATTTAAAGAAACCATTTTTAATTTATGACTAGTGATCCACTAGTTTTGGGATTATACATTTTTCTACATAATTTTAAGATATAATCTAGTATAATACATTGTTTATAAATGTCACCTATAAGAAATATTTTTAATAGCACACGAGGGAAATGTAGAGATTTTTAAGCTGAGGATACCTATACTGCTATTATTGGAATAGAGAATGTTACAGATATATTAGGGTAGCATAGTGATGTTATGATAAATGACATTTCCTGAATGGAGAAACATATTTTGCAGGCAAAATATCTTGTGTAAAACATTATAAAATAGTGGACACCATCATAATGTGGTATTTTTTATCCAATGTATGTTGAGCAATAGATTAAGTCTTTGGAGAAGTTATTTATGGAATTATGATGCTGTAAAAATGAAAAGGTTGCACTTGTGGTCTATAGTCTCCAAGGTATTGTTGATCAGTGGTGGTATCTAATCCGAAATACTAGAGAAGAATAATAAGTAGAACTCATGGAATGGAGGACTTTGAAGTAGAAATTATTCGATATATACTTCCTTCATGAGCAACAAAATAAGAGGAAGAGATAGTTCCCTAGTTTTAATAAAATGGGGGAAGAAAGTGTTGGGGGGAATAAAGATACATTTACCAGGTTAGAAAGGTATTCTATGGATTTCATAGATAATATGGAATTAAATATTGATCATTTCATTGAATTATGTATTACATGTCATCCCAGTGTTCTAGTGTATGAAAAATTTCATTTATATGATGATATTGTTTTATGTGCTATCAAGATAGAGAAATAATTCTTCATTTCCGATGGCTTCAAGGGAAACCAAGAGAAGAATAGGCATTTTGAACACCATGAAAATGTGAATGAGTCAATGAATATGTGAATGATTTTCATACATGTGATAATTGTTGAAAGATTCACATTGGTAAATGCATTAATGTATTGGAAGTTTTTATAAGTGTGGAGAAAAGGATTACTAGGAAATATAATACAAAGGAAAGAATAAAAGAACTATTATTCAATGTTAAAATTGTAAGTATTTGGGGAACTAAAAAATTAATCCCCTAAGCATCAAGGTAATATAAATCCAAAATGGGTAATAGTTCAAGGTCAAGCATATGTTATTCATAGAAGTACAATGTATTGTTTAAGGTGATTATATATTTTGATCGGAAACAATTTTTGTAAAAGTGTTTTATCTGTCATGTAATTTTTATGAGATTTATGTAATATTTAATCATTTTACTTCAATACCTTTTCATGATGGATTTAAAATGATTTTTTTATCATTACTGATAACTAATAAAATTGAACTAGTATAAAGTTGATGATATTTCAAAATACATTGTTGAGGGAATGATAAGCCTTAATATGTCATAAATGTTGAGTTTGTTTTGGACAAAGAGGTGATCTATGTGGATAATGTAAATTGGATACTACAAACTACTATAGAAATGAATCTAAAGTGTTGTATAATAATATTTTAAAATGTTTAACCATTTAATAAATGGTTTAATTTATAATTTGGAAGTGGGTTAAAAGAGTAATATATTATTCCAATTTATGAGGCATCTTGTTTTATGAGATGAAGTACAAATAGATCAAGTGGTAATCATGTAAAAATATTATATTTATAGAAACATATATTTTATTATATTTATAGTTTGGAAAATAATTTTTCAACTCAAGGGAAAATTATAACGAATGTGGTGTCATGTAATCTTTATTTTTATGATATCGATGAACTTTGTTACAACCTATGTTTTATGGTTTGGAGTTCAAGAACATTAATCTAAACATATTATCTAGAACTCTCCATCAGAAACTGATTGTTATATATATCTTATGTGTCCATGTTTCTCTTTCCTATCTACTTTCTTCTAATAGAGATCCTAGTTACATGAATATAGTACATTATTTTTCCTCCTATTAATAAGATGTGATATTAATTATTTTTACAATGTGGGAATTTTAACAATATTTTTTTTAAATTAGTCACACTGTTACTATGATCATGATAAAATTATTATGACATAATTTAATTAATTTGGGAGGAATATAACACCCTAATATTATAAATTAAGAACATTTTATCTGAAACTATGTATCAAAAACACCACCAAGAGAGAAAAGAAATATAATATCCCAATTATATGTAATATATATACCATTTTAAATAGATTTAATGTATTTAAATTCATCCAACACCAATTTAGCATATGTTACATGAAAAAGAAAACTTCTTCGGTAGCTTGCATTACACACTGTATCAGGTTATGGTGAACAATATTACATCACTAAAATTTTATTTTTTAATATAATTTGAAATAAACTAGCCAATATAAATATTAATAACTAAATATGTAAAATTATGTTTTTAAATGATTTAAAATTAATCCACTAGTTAAATATAAATTAAAAATTAATTTCAAAATATATTGAATACAATGAAATATGTCATTCTTTTTATGCTCACAAATATTTTTTACCCTTTTATATTAAATTAAATACAATTAGTGAGTGATATTAATATGAAACATATATTATATATTCAATAAAATATTTTTTATATTCAAGAAATATATATTATATAGGCTTGAGATAAGAACAAACTCATTATTATACGAAAAATACCATATTTTTATTAAGGTGTGTTTTATCACATTTATTAGAGAACATACTTTATATCAATTTTTATGAAATTTTTTAGATTATATACGTCCAAATAAACTTCAAAATAGAATTTAAAAAATAAAAATTAGTTTATGTTATTTTTTTAATTTATCTATGATGTTTTATTTTTAATGAATAGAGGAAATAGTGAATTTTAGATTCAAATTTTTTTCTATATAATTATATTTATTGAGAAATTAGATTTTAAATTGAATTTAAAGTTAAATTATATCATATTGTTTTAAATTAATACAACTTAGGTTATTGGAATCAATTTCACTTTAAAATTGATTTAAAAATATAAAAAAATATTGGAAGTTTTTACATTAAAAACTCACAATGAAATCTCGTCTGTGGGAGTAAATTTAAATTCCTTTCTAACAATTATATGTTTTGAATTTAGAAAAATTTGTTCCATATTTATAATATGAATAATTTATAATTTATAATACATTAAATTTTGTTTTTGACTCAATGTATTAGTGAAGGTAATTGAAATTAATTACAAATATTAAGGGGAAATAAAGCTTATCAAGGGACTAAACTTTAGACATAAGGGCCCAAATAACATTTAAAAATATCCAAAACATATTAGATGGACATAATTCATTCAATACAACCATAAAGTTCCATGATGGCCAATTTTACTCTTGGGGAACATGTAATACTTTGGGAACACAGAATTCAACTAAAAATCCAAATGTGTTCTTTTCTCCCCTATAAAAGGCCTCCACTCCTACCACTTCCTCACACCTTTAAAGACACTTTATCTCAAATAGTATCAGAAAAAAAATCTCTTAAATGTAACATCCCAGGTAAATGAAAAATAATATATTTTCATATTTATTAAGATTTATTAATTAAATAATTATTTTACTTTAAAATGGTTTTTATGTTCGATAGCGTACCTGATATGCAACAACGAGTTTCTTTGAAATCATAATTTGCACAATAATAATATGATATTATTATTTTAAATGGAAGTTAACTCTTAGATGATTTATTTGCAGGAATGAACAAAAATAACCCCAATATGATTATACATGGTTCTTAAATGTATTTTTATTTATCCAATAAATGTTAGAGGCTTAACATGTGAATGAATCTAATGTTATGCATAATTTACATTAAATGGTTGATTTACCACCTTTTAATCGCAAACCCTGTTTAAATATTGTTTTCGTCACTTTAATAAAATATACTTGATCAAATAAAATCCTTCTTTGGAATTGGGACATCAAAATTTACATGGTGTAAATTTATGGAATTTTTTCGATAAAGATCATTTTTTAATGAATCGTGAAAAATAATGTATTTTAAATCAAAACTATGTTTTAATCAAATTTATTAATATGTTTAGATTATCTTTTTAATTTGGTTTAATGTTTAATTATAATATATTTTTACCAATTAATCTAATGTTGGTCATTGGAAGTAATTTCACCTTGAATTTGGACATAAGTAAGTGTAAATATTTTGATGGTTATTGTTTCTTAATAACATGTAATTTGTTTCAATAATGGGAATTAATTTTAAATTAATTAATGAAACTTCTATGTTAAGAATTTTGTAAAATAGAAACCATTTTTGAATTCGGAATATCAAATATAGCTTAGGCTGAATTTTTTGGTATATTTTTGAAAATCTTCAATTTTTAATGATTAGTGAAACTACTTAGTAGTTGTTAAAAAACTGAATTTTTCATTCAAATGAAAATTTATAACTTATGTGAATTTAATTTCGAAAATAGAACATACATGGTTGTTATTAGTAACTAAAATCTGGTTTAATAGGATGCATTTTTTCGGTGATTAGTATCTTTTGACTTAAATTTACCGCTATTAAATGCAAATAGGGTAATTTAAGGTAAAAAGAATACTATAATAATTAGAAACTACTTTAAAACTTTTCCTAACCTTATTGGATGTGTAATGGCCGTCCATGGGCATCATTGGGTCTATTTTGGTACCCCATTGAGCAACCTGGAAGTGATAATGACACATTAGATTAATTTACATTATGTTATGACAAAAATGACACAAACAAAAATCTTTTAGTAAATTAATTTTTATATGGTTTTATATATGTAATAATTTTGAATATAAATATTCTATGGAAATATAATAATATTTCCTACATCATGGTAGTTTTTTATAATTTTTTGACATCAAATAAATAAATTATTTATGACATAATAATGATACATTGTTTACCTCATTAATAAATTATTTAAACAAATACGATTATAAATATTAAAATAAAATCCAAAACCTATACAATTCTTATTGAATGATTTTATTTCAACTATGAGTAATATTATCTTCTACTCAAATGATTTTTGGTCTTTTTGAAATCAGATATCATTACATAATAAAATAATATTTTCACACATTCCTAAAGAGCCCCTACCCCCGTTTCTAAAAGGAGACCATTTCAAACTAATTCATCACACCTATCAAGCCTTTTAAATCATCCAAACTCTGCCCAATTAATCTCACTACATCCCTTTATTATACCTATAAGCCTTACCTTATGATGAAGGAACTTCAACAAACCATTTTGGTTCAAACCCAAAGGAGTTACCCAAATTAAAGGTAACCGTTTTTCATGACTTCTTATCTTTTTATTTTACATCTCAAACCCCTAAAATCTTTATATTTATTTTATGTATAACATAAATAGTATCCTCAATATACTAGGATTTTTTAATTAAAATTATATGATCTATACATACAGACAGCTCCATCTAATTGGTGAATAACATACAGTTTCTGGGGATGGAAAACTAACGCATCACGAAACAATGATTGTTCGATTATATCATACTTCCTATAATGGTGGACATTAAGAATACACTATATTTATATATGATATATATTATGTTTATTTTCACTTTATTCTTCTGTTTTTATATTTTATTGAATTCCTTTATGTTTTCCATTATGTGTAAACACGATAATTTTATTTGAGAGGGGCAGACTACCACCCCCTCCAAGTGATATGACTCGTTAATGCCATATGTGGGACATATAAAGGATGAAGTTAATGATATTATATATTATATTATTCTGGATTTATAACATATTTATGTATCATTATGATTAAATTAAAATACAAAATAGAAATGAAAGTAGCGTTCATATGTACCTACGACTTACCGTCTCCATGAACGGTGCATTTCAATTATTACCTCAAAATGTAATGTAATATTATAAATACACATATATATTGGATATATATGATATATATTATATCTAAATCATGGATATAATTCTGGATATAATGAAATTTTTACCATGTGAACAACATGTAATTATAAGAAGTCCATTTTTGACTAAAGTGCCAAATATGGACAAAACGAACGTTATTAACTTAAATGATTAGGTAATGATTATAACATGGTAATAAATGATATAAAAAGAATAATAAACCGAAAAATAGTACTTAATCACGTAGAAATTAATTTTAGTTTATTATTTAGGAGATTAACGAACAATCGAGTCATGTCGGACACGTGGTAAGGGACCTCATCTCAATCTCGTTTCATTGAGGCATATTTTCTTTTAATACACGACTTTATTTTATATGATGTATAAAATCCCTTTAATTTTCAGAGGGAATATTTTTCTACAAATATCTTTAATAAAAGAGAAAAAGAATGTTTCTTTTAACGTAACCGGTGACAACTACCTTTCCGCCGCTGTGAGTATTATTTGTTCTTTGGATTTCTTAACAATCCGTATGTTTTTTTTTCACAAAAAATAAATACCATATACTCTTTTATTTATTTTGGTATTGAAAATGGTATTTATAATGTATTTGTTATGTCAGTATATTTTTGTGACATACTGTGATTGAAATGTGGAAATGTTTTCTTTTTTTTATATTTGTTTTATGTGTTTTGATTTTATAATTCTAATTGAACATTTGATGGATGGTTATGTGATGAACCAAATGATGGGTTGGTATGTGATAATCCTTGATGGGTGGTTACATTATAACCTCCAATGCATTGGTTATGGAAGTCGGACATATAGCTATTCCATTTAGTGATATGTGTGTAAGTCGACCATATGGTTATTCCATTTAATTATGTTTATGTCCCAAGTTACCATTATATGTTTTGTGTAATTTATATGTGATTTATGGTAATATAATAGTTACAAAAGGTTATGTAGTGATCTTTTATTCAGTGATGAATATTTACTAATTCATAATGGTGAAAATTATTACTTATGGTAATGTATTCATGGTTTATTTATTGTTTGGAATAACTATCAGTTTTTATTCTTTGTGTATCCATTTCTGAGATTTTAATTATCATCCCAACTTTTTGAAATATTTTTCACATGACATAATGAAGAATAGGGTCAAGTAGGGGATCACAAAAAAGTCATGATGTCTTAAACATGGTACTAGACATGACTCCTTTATAAGAGTTTTTGTTTGATGAAAAAAATCAAAACTGAGTTGAAGTGTCCACATTGTATTTTTTTAAAATAAAATGTAATAGTTATGCCCTAATTATATAAAACTCTAAAACTGAAAAGATCCTTAATGTGAAGTATTCATTTAATTCATGATTATGTAATGTTTTAAGACTGGGTCTTTATAGTTAGTATTAGAGGTCGGTATAGACCACTTTAGGAGTTAGGGTATTGTTAAATTAAAACATTTATGTTAATATTAAAATGATATATCATTTACAGATTAAAATGTTGCTTCACCTAAGATATGTCTTTGTTATGAATGGTTTTTCATAGAATAAACAGGGCATTTGTGATGGGAAGTCATATAGAGGGAAAATGACCTTCTCAATTAGTATCTCTATATAGTCAAAATCAAGGTTGAACGGTTTGTTGCATTGATGGATGAGTTGACTCAGGTGATAAATGTTGGTTTCTTTTACTGGTGATTTTTTTTATTCTAAAAGTAATAAGTAGAATGAAAGTCATTTAAGGGTAATCGTGGGTACCTTAATAGAATAGAAACCTAATGGTAAATTCATCAAGTTTGAGTTTTGGATACAAATGATTTTTTTCTTTAGTCACATTATTTAAAAAAATGGCATAACTGTTGATCCTACTAAAACAATATTTGTTGAAGAATGTTCAAGACCCACAAATATAATATATATCTGTAGTTTTCTTGGGTTTTTAGGTTATTACTAGAGGTTTTTTGAATAATTATCACACATATCGAGTCCAATGACTAAGTTAACTGGAAAAGGTGTTAAGTTCTTTTGGGAAAAAGAATGTTATGATTACTTTGGAGAATTGAAGAAATATTGGTGAATGCTCCAGTTTTGGAACTTCCTTCCAAAATTGGTGAGTTTTTTATTTATAGTGATTCTTCTATGAAAGGACTTGGTTGTGTCCTTATGTAGAATGATCAGTTAATTTCTTATGCTTCACGTCAGTTGAAACCTCATTAGTTAAATTATCCTACAAACGATTTGGAATTAGTTGTTGTTGTTTTTTCTTTAAAAATTTGGACACATCATTAAATGGGGTAAAATGTGAAATATATACTGACCACAAAAGTATAATTTACATATTAACTCATAAATAATTGAACAAGATATAGAGTAGGTGGTTAGCATTAATCAAGGAATATGACTGCACGATCAATTACTATCTGGGAAAAGCAAATAAAGTGGCTAATAATTTGCATCAAAAATTTAATGTATCATTAACCATTAAACATTTGGAACACGATCCATTGGTTTTCAATTTGATGATGTTTGGTATAAAAGTTTTTGGTGCATGAAATTCATATTTTTGGTTTTAGGTGTTAGTGAAATCATCTGTATCAGACAGAATAATGCAAGCACAGAAAGAAGACAGTGAGTTGCAAAAAAAGTTAGAGTTGGTTCAAAAGGGTATTTTTCCTGATTTTAACGTTGATAATGATTGTGTTTTCTGGTTTGGGAAAATATTTTGTGTTCCTTTTGATTCAGAGTTGAAGAATGAGTTGTTATGTGAAGATCATAGTTCTCTGTTTTCAGTTCATCCTGGAAGTAAAAAGATGTACAGAGATCATCTAGAGTATTACTGGTGGGAAGGAATGAAAGGAGATTTGGCTAATTTTACTATGAATTGTTTGACTTTTCAGCATGTAATGCAGAGCTGTAGTTACCAAATGAGATTCTTGAGTATTTACCGATTCTAGAGTGGGAATTGTAAAATATATCAATGAGATTTATTTTTCGATTACCGAAGACATTTTGAGATAATACTACAATCTGGGTTATAGTTGATTGATTGACTAAATCTGCTCATTTCCTTCTTATTTGAGATACTTTGTCCCTTGATCAACTTGTTCGGTTGAATGTTAAATAGATAGTCAAGTTTCATAGAGTTCCCCTATCTATTATATCTGATCATGATCCAAGGATTACTTATAACTTTTGGAATGACCTTCAGAAGTCGTTGGGTACTAAATTAAATTTTAGTACAATATTTCAACAACAATCAGATGGGAATTCAGAACAAACTATTCAGACCTTAGAGGATATGCAATGTGCTTGTTCACTAGATTAACTGGGATGCTGGGACCAACAACATTCATTGGTTAAATTTTCTTATAATAACATTTTTCATTCCAGTATACAGATGGCTCCATTTGAGGCATTATGTGGAAAGCATTGTCGAAATCCAACTATTTGGGATGAAGTAGGTGAAAGTAATCTGATGGGACCAGATTTGGTAGATGAGATGGTAGTGAAAGGTTAGTTGATTTAGAAGCACATGAGAACAACTTAGAGTAGACAGATAAGTTATGTGGATAACAAGATGAAGGATATTTTTTTGAGGTAGGTGATCATGTCTTTATCAATGTTTATCCATGGAAAAGCATGAAGAGTTTTGGTAAGAAGGGAAAGATTAGTATAAGGTTCATTGGACCTTATTAAATCCTATAGAAAGATGAATCAATTGCGTATAGAGTGTCTTTACCTCAAATTTTATCCCAGGTTCACAATGTTTTTCATGTTTCGATGTTGATAAAGTATATACGAGATCCATCTCATGTTTTATGTCTAGAGGTAGTTTAGTTGAAATAGAATCTCTCTTATGAAGAAAAAACAGTCCTGATTCAAGACCGAAGAGAGAAAGTGTTATGGAAAAAGGTAATTCACTATGTAATTTTTTTGTGAAAATCACATATTGTTGAAGAGGCAATGTTGGAATCTGAAAATGCTATGAGGGATAAATACCCCACTTATTTTGATAAATGAATAAAAATTTCAAGTATTTAATTTTAAAATGGTTGGAAGGACGTAACATCCTATGTAAATGAAGAAAAAGATATTTTTATATTTTTTAATATTTTTGAATAAAATATTAATTTTACTTTTATAGGATTTCTATTTTTGATAGCGTACCTGATATGCAACAACGTGTTTCTTTGAAATCATATGTTTCCCACTAAAAATATAATATTAATATTTTAAATTCATCTTATCTTCTAGCCGTTATATTTTTGGGAATGAAAAAAACTAACGAAAATATGATTATACGTGTTTTTTAAATTTATTTACTTTTATCCAATAAATGCTAGAGGCTTAAAATGTGAATGAATCTAATTTTAAGCATAATTTACATTAAATTGTCGATTTACCACCTTTTAATGGAGAACCCTCTTTAAATCAAATTTTGGTAACTTTAATGAATTATATTTAACCATATAAATTCTTTTTTTAATGGGGACATCAAAATTTACTTTGTGAAAAATTTTGGAATTTTTCTGATAAAGTTAATTTTTAATGAATAGTGAAAAATATTGTATTTTAATTCAAAAATTCATTTTAATCTAATTTATTAATATGGTTAGATTATATTTTTAATTGGTTTTAATGTGTAATTAGAATATATTTTTACCATTTAATCCAATTTTGGTTATTTGAATAAATTTTACTTATAATTTGGACATAAACTATTGTCAATCTTCTGATAGATATTATTTCATAAAAACACGATATTTGTTTTAATAACAGAATTTATTTTTAATTAATTAACAAATCTTCCATGTTTATAATTTGGAAAAAAAGACACCATTTATGAATTAATAATATCAAATATATATCATTCTGAATTTTTGGTATTTTTCTGAAAAACATCAATTTTTGATGAATAGTGAAACTACTTAGTAGTAGAGAAAAAAAATGACTTTCTTATTTATATGAAATTTTACCACTTATGTGAATTGAATTATGAAAATATGACATACATGGTTTTTATTAGTAAGTAAACTGTTGTTCAATAAGATGAAAATAATTTTTTGTGAATACTAACTTTTTACTTATATTTAACGCATTTAAAGGTAAATAGGCTAATTCCAAGTAAAAAGAGTATTATAATAATTCAAAATTACCATAACACTTATCCTAACCTTATTTTATGATTAATGGCTGACCATGGGAATATTTTTGTCGATTTTGGTACCCCATTGAGCCACATGGGAGTGGTAATGACACTTTAGATTAATTAACATAAAGTAACCACAAAAATATAATAATCAAAATTTTTTATAGTAAATTAATTTTAATATGGTGTTATATAAGTAATATTTTTCACTATATATTTTTTGGAACTATAAATATATATACTACATAATAGTATTTTTTTAATATTATTATACATCGAATAAACTAAATTATTTATGACACAATAATGAAGCATTGTTTACGTCATTAATAAATCATCTAAATAAATAAGATTATAAAAATAAAAATAACATCCAAAACCTGTCCAATTCATATTGTATGATTTTATTTCGACCATGAGTCATCGTATCATTGACTTCAATTATTTTTTGACCTTTTAAAGTGAATATCATTATATAATAAAATAATATTTTCACACTTTCATAATGAGCCCCTCCCACCCCTTATAAAAGGAGACCATTTCTATCCAATTCCTCACACCTCTCAAGACTTTTAGCCCATATAAACTTCCAAATTATGTTTCATACATCCCTTTATTCTACATAGAATCCTTAACTTATGCATAAGCCAGTTCAACAAACCATTTTGGTTCAATCCAATGACAGTTACACATATTAAAGGTAACAGTTTCTCTAAACATCTTTTCTTTTTATTTTACTTATCCAACCCCTAAAGTATTTTTATTTAGTTTTTTTAAAAAAATAGTATCCTTAATATACTTGTATGTTTATATGAGATTTATTCGAACTATATATACAGACACCTCTATCTAATGGGTGAAGAGCATAATGTTTCTGTTGATAGAAAACTAACGCCTCACGAAATGATGATTGTTCGATTATCTCCTACCGCCTCTCATGGTGGACATTAAGATGACACTATATTTATATATGATATGTATTATTTTTATGTTTTCTTTATTCTTCTATATTTTTCTTTTATATAATACCTTTATGGTTTCCATTTTGTTTAAACACGATAATTTCATTTTAGGAGGTGCGAACTACCTCCCCCTCAACGTAATATGACTCATTAATGCCATATGTGGGACATATAAAGGATGGTGTTAATGATATAATATTTTATATTATACTAGAATTATAACATATTTATGTATCATTTTTTTATAATTAATATAGTAAATATAAATGAAAGAATCGTTCATGCGTACGTATGGCTTACCGTCTTCATGAACGGTGCATTTCATTTCTTACCACTAAATGTTATGTACTATTATAAATACATGTATATACTAGACATATATAATATATATGATATCTAAATCATGAATATCATTTTGTATATAATGAAATTTTTACCATGTGAACATCTTGTAATTATAAGAAGTCCATTTTTGACTCAAGTTCCAAATATCGACAAAACAAATGCTATTGACTTAAATGATTATGTAATGATTATAAAATGGAAATATGTGATATATAAGGAATAATAAACATAAAATGTTCTTAATAAAGTATAAATTAACATTGTTTTATTATTCAAGAGATTAATGAAATATCGAGTCAAGTCAGACACGAGGTAAGGGACTTCATTTCAATCTCCGTTCATTAAGGCATATTTTATTTTAATACATGCCTTTCTTTTATACAATGTATAGACACCCTTTTCATTTAAAAGGGAATATTTTTCTATGAAGTTAATTAAAAAATGAAAAAAAAATAATGTTTCTTTTAACGTAAGTGGTGACTATGACCTTTCCGCCGCCATGAGTATTATTTTTTCTTTGCCTTCCATAACAAGTCGTAATGTCTTTTTTCAAGGAAATGAAATACAATATAATCTTTTATGTATTTTAGTTTTGAAAATGGTTTTGATAATGTATTTGTTATGAAAATATATTTAAGTGATATATTGTGATTGAAATTTTGAAATGTTTTCTTTCCTTTATATTTGTTTTGTGTGTTATGATTTTATATTGGTACTTGGACTTTTGACGAGTGGTTGCGTGATAAACCAAATGACGGTTGGTGCTGTGATAAAACCGGATGGGTGGTTAAATTATAACTTCCAATGAATTTTATATGAAATTTTCCCATATGGCTATCAATTAAGTGATATGTTTGGAAGTCGACCGTATGGTTTTTTTATTTAAGTTAGTTTATGTCCCAAGTTACCTTTATATGTTATGTGTTCCTTATATGGGTTTTATGTAAATATTATGGATAAAAATGGGTAAGTAGTGATATTTTATTTAGTGAAAAGAATTTACTCCTTCATCAAGGTGAAAATAATTACTTTTTTAATGTATTCATGGTTTACTTGTAGGTTTGAAAAACTAAATGTTTTCCTTGTTTGTGTACCCATGCTAAGATTTATATACTCATCCCATGTTTTTGAAATGTTTTTCACAAGACATAATGTGGTATAGTGACAGGGATGGGATCAAGGAAATTTCATGTTGTCTTAAACATGGAACTAGACATGACTCTTTTTTTCAAGAGTTCTTGTTTTGAAAAAATTGGAAACTGAGTAGAAGTGTCTACTTTTTATTTTTTAAAATGAAATGTAATAGTTATGGCCTAGTTCTCTAAAACACTAAACAAGAAAAGATCATTAATTTAAATTATTCAATTAATTCATGATTATGTAACGTTTTAAGGCTGGGTCCTTATATTAAAAATCTATCCCTTTATTCTAAAAGTTTAACGAAGGTAATATGGAATTCGAAGGAATACCTTGTCTGAAAACCAAAAGGATATACCCGATTAATATGTAACAAACATTCTTATGATATTTAATTTTATTTCATTTATTCTCCCAATAAAATCTTATTATTTCATGTTTATATGAAAACAAAAGTATAGCCAATATACTTTATTCTTATTTTATGGTTTTGACATACACTTATGGACACTCTTAAATAATCGTTAACGAACAAAATGTTGTTTTGAATGGTGAACTATTGCCTCCTGAAACAGCGGATATTAATTATTCCATTACCGCCTATCATGGTGGACATTATGATGTACACCCTATTTATATTTGATATATATTATATTTATTATTTATTATTCTTATGTAATTATTTTATAACACATACATTTATTCATTTCATTTTGTGAAAAAATCAATTACGTCGTTTTTAGAGGCATGGACCACTGCCCTCTCAAAGCGATGTGACTAATTCCCTCGACACATAGAATATATAAAAGATAATTTTAATAAACCTGTGTAACATATATAACATAGATATGGTACTATAATAATAATTTACCTATGTATCATTACATTTTCAATCCATTAAATACAACCAAGAAATGAATGTTGTCTTCATGCATACGTATGACCTACTGTCTCCATGAACGTATTACTTCATTTCTTATCTCCAAATATTATAAACAATTATAAATAAAAATATAATGAATTAATAAGAAAGTTAATCTTTTGTTTAAATACTATATATAATGAAATCATGCTCTAAATAATTGGAACAATTAGATAAAAAGTCAAAACGTATTTGAGAAAACATGGCAATTAATAACCAAAATTATTAAAATAATGAATGATTGTAAGAAAATAGGTAAAAATATAATATAATAAGTTAATATATGGTATTGTGAATCTTATTATGGTTATGGTATATATTATTAACATATTTTAGACCAATATATAAGAGTATAAATACCAAAATAAAAAAAATAAGGTTAAGGTAAAGGATTTTCGTCTCAATTTACATTCCATAGATACATATTTATTTTTATACGACTCATTCATTATATATACTCTATATGATACCGTTAATATCTTATAAATTGAAAATAATTATTCTCATGATATTATATGATTAATATAATGTTATTCCATTAATGGTATTGTGGTTCTAAATGTTTCAAAATGGTATGTGATACATTCGGATGTTGAACTATTATTTTCCATATGAATGTTTTAATTGTATATTAATGATATTTACTTTTATTACCTATCCTCCATAAGTAAAATATATATAAATCTATATCCACTATTCAATCATTATGTTTTATAAGGCCTATTATTTATTCAATATGAAGAATTATTTAGATAGGGAAGACATTGGGTATCATTTAAGGTAATCCCTATAGGTTATGAGCAATTAATGAATGCCCCTCTATGAATTGGTAGTCTCATGGGATGAATTTAGGGTGGAGAACCCTTATCACTTTTAAAATTATTATATAAAAAATCTTTTGAAATGTAACGAATGTATAGTTATAGTTGGACTAACAAAATTGTTTTTTAAAAAGTACATTATAAACCATTTTATAAAAGTTCTTGATGGTAATGCTTATATATACCAATGAAACATGGAATCTAATAAATTATCATTTCAATTTTTTGGAATTCAGTTATTATCCTTATTTATCAATGAGATTTTTAATCAAAATATATATTGATGAAATACTTTTTTATTGTATTGATTAGTGGAATGTGTTTTAATTTCCCACCATTCCATATTGATATGTCTTAATATAGTTATTTGATTGGAATGTGTTATCATTTATTTACCTGTTAATGTTAATTTATTTCTATTGATTCTTTATTACTTTCTCTTTACATACCCTTACTGTGCATTTGAGATCATCCTTATAAATATTCCATTCCCCATATTATAAAGAAGAATTCTTTGAATACGTTTTCAAGGATAATGTTTATTTCATTTTATTAGGTATTATGTTTTTATTTTCTATTTCTGAATATATTATCTGTTGAATGTATGTATTTTGGATTTCCAAGACTAATAAAATGATCGATCCATTGGCATTTGATTCCTTTTAGTTATGATAATTTAATAAAATAATGCACTTACTCTAGGCTTCATGGGTTGGGGAATTACATTACCACATGAAATACTCATCATTTGAAATATTCCATCATAGTAGAATGGGTTTAAAATTAGACTATATAATACCACCATTTATACCTTTCCTAAACATAACTGTCACTAAAAAACTAATCTATACCAATTCCAACCATATCAGGATGCTATTTTGGAAGGATATTTTTCTATTTTTTACTTACCACAACATATTTACTATTACCTTTGTGGAATAATATTCTTAACATATAATGTTTAGGTGAATAAACATGATATGGTAATAATGTAACACTATCCTAAGATATAATGTTGATTAAGCCTTCCTATGATACTACTATAGGGAACCAACATTAAAAAATACATAATTCATAAATTTAAGTCATAAATTTATTCAATTATATTTTAGAATTTTTTTTTGGTTTTGGGTTTTATAGATTTAGGCCTTAACTCATACATGAAAAACCTTAAAAAAACGGTAAAATTTTGGATAGTATACATTTTTCAATTAATAAAAAGTTTTAAAATAAAAAATTATTCATTATCATGGAAAATATCGATGATGTTCAAATTGGATTCTTTATTTGCCTTATCCATTATTTAACCATGTGAAAAACATATTCATACATAGGATGAGCACACAAAAAGTGCATTAATGGGATATAAAAGAAGGGAAATGGTTATTCCAGTGAATAAATAAAAACTCATATAACGATAAAAATTATCCTCAAAGTTAATTGATTTCATGATGTAAAAATGTTTATATAGAGAAAAAGAACATTTTTTTCTCCATGAAATAGCTCTAAACTCATTATAAGAAATTTAGAACCCCTTTTGGTGAATTAGAACATCAGATTCATAAAAACATTTCAAAACTCTTTTACATGAAGTAATCGTAAATCCTACTTCCAATATATTAATTACCCAATGAGATTGATATATAAAATGGGGATCCACCTTTTTATAACCTATATTAGACTCACCCATTTTTCATTTGATATAATAGGGATCAAACCTTGATATAAGCTATATCAGGCTCACCCATGATCCATAATCGGTAAAAACCATTATTATAAGCTACATAGGGATCACAAATTTCATATATTGATCATGTACTATTTCATGAATAAATCATTTTTATTGTTTTAATTTCCCATTATAAAAAAATTAATAAAATCTTTTAAACTCATATTAAAATATCATTTGGATATTTATACACCCTTTCCCTTTTTAAACCATTTTAAATTTAAGAATTACCTTTTCCTTTGTGTGCATATTTTAAAAAAAAATACACCAAAAAGGGGAATGTTTTTCTTGGATGAATATATAATGTCTTGTAAATCAATCTCGAAATTAAATAATGGTTAGTATAATGGAAATGTAGTTGTTGTTGTGTACTTTAATAATAGAGTATTCCTTTTTTCATTTTTTAAAACATTTCGTAGAAAATAAGAAAAAACATTTCCTTGTGAAATTAATTGAATGAAATTAACATTTACATAAAATTTACTTTATATATCTTTCATGTCTATATTAAAATATAATTGTTTTATAAAAAATGTACATAGAAGTGAAATTGTTCAAAGAAAAACATTAAAAGATGATTATTTTTAAATAAAATTACTTTATCACTTATGAAAACCTTGAATCGTAAACCCCATTAATGAAAAAAATAAAAACAACATTAAATATAATCAATCTAGGGACATTAATAGTGAAAAGGGTTTTATTTACACATCGTAATATAATATTATCGCATAACATCAAAAAAACCAATGAATGGAAATTGAGATGAAGTCTCATAAATTGGGTCTGATTCTTCTTATATTGTTTTATATTCATGAATAATTAAAATATGTTAATTATTTACTTATTTGATAACCATTTTCATGATTATTATTAATTTTATTTCACTTATTACAATATTTTATACAATTGTATAATTAATTAAGTTTACAACTGATGTTTTGAATATATTTATATAATGGGTCAAAATAGAAATTGGTATGTTGAATATGGTAAATGATATCATTATTTAGATATATAAAAAATTTATAATGAAATAGTAATCATATTTATATAGAAATTATAATTTTAAAACCAATCGTGAAATATGTTTATGAAAAATAAACTATGTTACAATCACAGATATAGTAGACCATATATATGAATGAGTAACGTTTCCATTTTAGAGTGATAATTATAAGAATATAAAACTTCATATATTTTATTTACATAATTATAATAATATCATACATACAATATTATGTATTATATTTATCACCCATTTTTGAGGTTAAAGGAGAGTCACATTTTATTATGGATTCTTGTAGTCCACACATACACGAATGATGTTATCAAATTTTTAGTGAGTTAAAATGTAAGATAGAAAATGATATATTATATTTAACAAATGATAAATATTTCCTTAATATCATAATTATGTCATTTATATCACATAAATTCATTATCTCTTCCCTTATTTCATTCCATGAAAGGCGATAGTGAAAAATGAACCACGCCACTTCGTGAGGTGGTAGTCCACCATAAATATGGGTGAAATTTTCTTATACCCCAATTATTGGAATGTAAAATGGTATATACGATATAATTCCATCCTATGTATAATTATGTCACAAATATCATATGTATATTTTCACATCCAGTTTTTCATGTCATGGTTTTGATCTAGTTCATTGGAAATCCTGATCATTTACCTAGATTTTAAGTGAAATTAATGTTTAGTTTTCTTATGAGATATATGTATAAACATCCAACAATGGGTTTACTATAGATTTTTTGGGGTTTTTGGAGAAAAGGATGTTACATCAAGATTCAGGCCAAAACGTGAGCTCGATTCCAAACTTTTTAAAAAAAAATTATTTTATAACACCTTAATGTTTAACAATTTTTATCCATTACACTTCCCACAATGCCTCAACTAACCAATTCATACCACCATATCCATTTCTATGTCTTAATAATTCATAATAAGGCTGTATTTGTGTTATTTATTCATGTATTGGGCCAGACCATGAGTACATTTCCGTTTATAAAAAATTACAATTATTTTATCTCTTATTAAAATTTTAATATGTTTCAATGATTTCACCTATCACTTGGGAATAAACCCTAGTATCACCCTTATGTTCCATTTGGCCTATTTATAGCTCATCATAGTCATTTATTAGGTCAAAATTACCCAAGGCTTCTCAAATCATCTAGATTTGTTAAGTAATTTGTTTCTTTCAGTAATCATACATTTTATTCTTTTTTCACACAATAATTATTTTCTTAGTTTTCTAGACCCATGGAGCCCAACCATAGAGTACATGCCATGCCATCTACTCTAATGGTCTTTATCTAAGGGAAGATGAATAGTTTTCTATTATCAAGGTGTGTTTCCTTCTCCTTTCTACTCATTCCTCCTCCTCCTTCGTTTATTTATTCACACTCTGTACCTCCTTGGTAATAAAATACATAATGTTATATTATACCACAAATTTTTATGGTGGTTACATTAATTGCAGTTTGTTCATCATAGATATAGCGTTTGGGAACCCTCATGGAATGTTTTTGGGTGTACGTTTCCATTCCGCCATGGTTTTCAGGGATATTAATCCAAGAACAACCTTAATAATTCAAAATTCATATATTTCTTGATTTTTGTATCTTCTATATATGCTAGGTATTTTTTTCACCATTTGGATTAATTATTTATTTTGTAATAAGGGTATTTTATGCCTTGTTTTCTGAAAATAATGTTGTTTTGGTAAATGTGTGCAAACTAAGTGTTATTTAAAATGATATATTTTATTTATCACCTGACATATAATGTACAAAACCTTTTTTGGATATTTAAATAAATTGTTCCATGAAAGTTTGGTTTTATTACCATTTTAATGTTAAATTGTGTTTGTTTTTTTAATAGTTTTATGCCTCGTTTTCGGGAATGTTCCCGGTTAGATTTTGAGTGCTCAGGGTGATAAAAAATTATTGTTTTGGACTATGAAAAATATTTTAAGAATTTGAATAAATGTCTTTGGGTTCTATTGTGGGTTCAAATATTGTTTTGGGTTTTTTAATTCAGTGAGTATCAATTTTTAGGGTGTTTTGGCATGTGTTCTCGGTAAATGGATGGTATGGAACCTTTATAGAAATGGATGGGTTTTGAATGTGAAACATGTGTTTTTAGGGGTTCAAGTAATTGTTATATTTCTTCTAATGGTGTGTTTACACCCTATTATGAATAGTGGTATTGTTTATTTTGATAAATGATGTTTTTTTAGAAAACATAAAACCCAATTTGGAATTTTTCTTCTAAAAATTGTTTACATGTGTACTTCAGATTTTATCATTTGGAGCCATTTATAGTCATTTAGACTGATTTATTAAATGTTATTGGTGAATCCAAATAAGGTTTGATATGGAAATGATGGTTGTTTGTCCTTAAAATATAATGTTTTAATGGATTTTATTTGAAAACCCTGGTTATAATACAAGAAATTGATTTATGAAAAATTTATGTGGTTTATTTATATGTCAAAAACATGTGAAGACATATTGTGGGATGTTTGTGTGTTTATGATTTGGTAATGAAATATCCATTTAAAATTATTATTTTATAATATGTGGGACTTCATTGATCACTAAATGGAATCCCTTGCATCTAGGGGGAGGACGAGTACTAGTATGATAGTGATCTAGAGTGGTTTTGTCCCCGTTTCACATTCCATGTTTGATGATGAAAACACAAAATTAAATGTGATGATGATTGTGGGGACCAATAGGTTATGGGTATTTATTACCTACTATTGGCAGTAAACAAAAATGGATATTTTTATGGTTACTTTTACACCGAGATACGAGGTACCAGGGGCCGACAATGAACTAGTGCCTAGGGGTGTTCCCATGACTTGTTCTATATGGATATTTTTTACTCACCATTGGAATATGGTGTGTTTGGTTGGTAAATTTAGTAGCTTCTATGTACTATTTAAATGTTCGCATTCTTTAAATCATCTTTCTTGGAATTTATTTTCAATTTGAAGTTGGATCTCGTTTAAATTGGTTTATAGATTTTTTTAGTAAAAATTTTAATAATTTTATTTTTTAAAGTTTATTACTTGGAACCATATTTGGAAAACATAATTTTATATATTTTATTTAAAACATTAAATTAATTATTCTTTTATTTAAAATTTAGTGCATTAGGAATAGAATATCAGGCTATCCTATTTTGTTTTAATACTCATGCCTATAGTCTTTATTATTGTTTAGCCCTCGTTCAGGGTTCAACATGAGTTTGATCACCTTGGGAGACATCTGGCCAATTTGTTAGAGGGTGACAATGGGGTTACATTGAGTTAGTTTTTGGTTAGTATTTGTCGGTTGTGTTGTATGATTTAGTTTTACTTTTAGTTTCATGTAAAATTAATGTTTAGATCAACTCATATATAAATGTATGTTTAGATGTCCATTTATTTTTGAAACAGAGATATTGTTTATATTAGGGTGAAAACGTTCCCTTTTCACTCTAACTGATGCCCTCATCTCTTTTCACCATCCTCAAAGGATCAGGAAAGCCCATGGGGACTTGTGGCGAAGTGGCCCAAGTGACTGGATCAGGGTCGACTCAGACTGGATCATGAAATAATTGTATCAAAGGATGTTGGATCATAGCAGACATTGATTTTTAGAGAACCATTTATATTTTGGGGATAACAATATAGATGGAGTAGTAATTTAGAGTCTTTAGGGTTAGGTTTAGGAAGAGTTTCGCTAAATCTTGCTCGTTCTGATCCTCAGGTGTCAATGGGATGTCTAGTTTTATTAGTTTCTTTGGTTTATAAGGATTCTTTGGTGATTGGGCCACAATAAGGGGAGGTCAACAAATGGAATTTGTGACCTTGTAGTGTCGGGAAGGACATGAGGAGTCAGGTCATGGTCTTAAGAAGGCTCTCTGTGTTGTTGGTGTGTTTGATAGATGGATACAAACCATATGGTCAAGTCACCCACTAACACCAGTTCCCTTTTATGGGTCTCCTAAACCATTCATAAATTCATGAATTTTGTTTTGAAGATCCTTGTGTTTGATAATTGTGGATGTGGGTTTTCAATTATTTATATAAGAATTTCTTTACTAAGTTGGGGTTTTTTAAAACAAATTTTTATGGAGAATGTTGAATGATTTAACGAGATCGAATTTCTGTAATCTTATCTTATTGTTTATTATAATAAGTTGTTTGGAAGGAATGGATTTTTAATAATGATTCTGAAAATTTGTTTAAGGTATGATGGTTTGGGATGTTGATGATTGTTGAATCTGATTAATTGGTTTTTGGAATTGGTTTTTGGCAGATGGTGTTTTCCTAAAAAATATTTCGGCCATTTTGGCTATCAGATTTTGAAAATATACCTTGAAAAAAGTTACAATTGGAAAGTTATGTTATAATGGATTTATTTTCTTGGTAGTTGTTTTAAAAAAATTAAATGGGTTCTAAATCAAATATCACCTAAAAATGGTGGTTTATTGTATGAGGAAAAAAATTGAATCATGGGAGATGATTTTGGTGGAGACATGGGGTTTCTTTTTCATGCTTGGTAAAAAATATTTTGTTTAGAAATATAAATATGGTTTTTGAATTGGTGGTTAGTGTCCCTATTGAAGGTACCTGATTTATTGAAATGGGTTTTATTTTTTTTCTTCTAAAATGAGGATGTTTGTTCTAGCCATTGTTGGTTTCATAAGTTCTCACATGCATGGTTTTGTATAGATGTGTTGATGTATTCCCGGTATGGCACTGTTGTTGGGTGCCCGGGGTGACACAAGAGTTTTCATGTGAGTGATACTTGACGAAACATTGTTGGTGAAGGTGAAAATACATCATGTTAACATCCTTTTAAAATTTTTTATAAGCTGAAAATGTTTTGTGTTTTTGTAAACTAATGTTTATGTGTGTTTCGTTTTCCTGTTTTTGAAGTGTGGTTTTCATGGCATGCTTACTCATTATCTAGATGTGATACTCTTGGTGTGTCTTGAGATGGGATGTTCTTGGTGTATGCATTATTGATCAATGTTCATTGTATTTCTATGATATGCTAGATGATGTTATGGGACCACAAACATTTCTTTATCAAAAATAATTCTAATAGAAGAGTATAAGTATTCATTTAAAACATTAAATACACATCTTCATATGGTTCCTTAAATGGTTTTATGGAAGAAAGATCTATTTGAGATTTACTTAAAGTGTTTCCCTTTGGTGATAATTATTCTGGATATATCAGTTCTGTTCGGTGATGTTGATGTGTTTTGTAGTATTCCTTGACTATTCCACATCTTGTTTAGAGTGAGAGGGAATGGTGCAATGTATTTCTGAGTACCTATTCAGAAGAATGTGTATTTTTGAGAAATTGTGTTTTATGGGGTGCTGTGATCCCTTGGCCTTGGATGTGGTTCAACAGATTGTTCATACATAAGGGCGCAAACCATAGGCCTCGAAGTGACACTTTTCTTGCATTCTAGATATTTCCAGATTTGTGGGGAGCTCAACTATGCTACTACCTTCACCAATGATGTAATAAAAATTTTATGTTATTATTGTGGGTTTTCATCATAGTTATTTATCTTGTTTTTTGGAAAGATCATCATAGACTTACCACTCATGTAGTGCCTATGGTTATGCCTTCTCTAATTTTGGATTCAAATAAATGTCCCTTTATGGACTGGCAATGTGAACTAGGTGCAGTCTTGGTTTTACCTGTTCATAGTTGGAGAGTGTTGGGTGGGTAATCTATTTCATTTTTTGTTTCAGTGGGCAAATTATTGGGTCCCAATCTAACCCCTCAAGGTTGGTGGTGGTTTTGATCTTTGTTGAAAGTGTTGGCCCAGTTCATGTCCCCTCCATTTGAGAGTGGGAGGTTTAAATATTAATGTTATAACTCTCTTAAAATTGGTTTCTATGTTTTTGTCAGATATTTTTTGTGGGCATGTGTGGGTGAGTAGTTTTTCTAGTTCATGTTGAATTCTTGGGTGTTTATTTCATGTTGGTATCTAATAGTGGGGAGATCCACTGCGGGTCTCGAAGACCTTTCCATTAAGGATTTGTCGGATAAAAGTTGTGATTTAATTGTGGGGAGCCCATTTCCCCACAATGATGTTTGTTTTTTTACATCACTTTGTTTTGGGTGATCGTTGGGTTCATTGGTAAAAGGTATAACAATTTGGTTCTTGGATTGGTTATCGAGTTGGGGGGATGTTCTTGCTTTTGATTATCAGGAAGTGGTTCCGATTTGGTGTTTTTTTTTGAAATAGGGTTATGTTCCATGAATGGTCTATGATATTTACTTGTATTGAGAGGCTAGACCATGTATATAATGAATTTATAGATGTTTATACAATAACAAGAATGTGTTATGGCTTTCCGGGAATGGAAATCTTTAATGGTTGGGATAATTGTCACACCCGTTTTTTCATGTGTTGGTTTTGATCCAGTTCTTTTGCAATCCCAATCCTTTTCTTGGGTTTTATGTGAGATAAATTTTGAGTTTAAAATTACAATATATTTCTAATCTTCCTACCAAGGGTTCCCCATATCTTGTTTGGGGGTTATTGGAGAAAAGGGGGGTTACTTCAAAATTTGGGCCAAATTGTGAGCACATTTACAGATTTAAAAACAAAATATGATTATTTTATTGCTCCTTTTTTTTAACATTTTCACCCATTAAACTTCCCACACAGAATTTCATATCCTATTAAATCTATCATATCCATTTGGTTACCTTTTTAATTTATAATCACGGTGGATTTGGTTATTTATTCAGGTATTGAGGCATCTCAGGAACCCATTTCCAGTTTTAAAAAAATAACTAGTTTCATTATAATATTCATCATTTTTTTTGTGATTACACATTTCGTTAGCGAACAAAAACATAAGGTGCTCACCCATGTTCGATTTATCCACTTTGGATATCATCTTAGATATGGATTTGGTTGAAATTTCTCAAGGCTTCCCAAATCATTCAGATTTGGTAAGGTAATTTTTTTTTCAGGAATAATTCATAAATTTTCTCATTACTCCCCCAAATATTCATTACCTAATTCTTATAGAACTATGGAGACTCTCCATTTAGTTTTAATCCATTAAATATCCTCTAAGTGTGTTTATTAAAGGAATGACAAAAAGTTATCTAGTTGTCAAGGAGAGCTTCCTTCTCATTTCTCCTCCTACATCCTCTTTCCTTGATTTTTTATCTCTCTCTTCCTACTAGGTCATGAAAGTACTATGGTTATATTATCCCATTATTTTTATTGGGGTTTAATTGTTTTATTTCAGGTCTTCATAGATATATGGTTTATGAACACTTATTGACGGTTTCCAGGTGTGTGTTTCCATTCTTCCATGGTTTTGAGGCATGTTCTCTAAAAAAATCATTAATATTTAAATATTCATCTGTTTACTGATTTTTAAAACTTATATTTATGATATGTGTTGTTCTTTACCCTTTTGTAAATATTTATTGTGTAATAAGGGATGTTTATGAGTTGTTTTTAAAAAATTGTGTTGTTTTGTTTAGTGTGAGAACACTATGTGTCTGTTTAAGTGATCCATTTTCTATTTCACCTAACATATAATGTTTAGAAATGGCTTATAATATTTAAATAAATCTTTGGTATCAATTTTTTTTATAAACTTTATATTATTAAATAGATTTTGTTTTATTAATTATTGCATGCCTCGTTTTCATGAAAGTGCTCGGTTAGCTTTTATATTCTCAAGGTTATATAAATTTATTTTTTTGGATTATAAAAAATATTATAATCATGTGATTCAATTTTTTTGGGTTCTATATGTGGGTTTCAATCATTTTTTGGGTTTTATAATGTATTGAATATCGGTTTTTAATGTGTTTTTGGCATGTTTTCTCTGTAAATACCTCATTTAGCACCTTAATATAAATTTATTGGTTTTGAATGTCTAACCTACGTTTTAGAGGGGTTTAAGTAAACTTTTTTGTACATAATTTTTTTTAAACCTCATTATGAATATTTTAATTTACTTTTTTGATAAATGTGGTTTTTTTAATGAATTTATAAAGGCATGTTTGGAATTTTTCTTATAAAAATGGTTTTCATGTGTACTTCATGTTGTGTCATTTGGAGCCATTTTATGGTTAATGACATTGATTTTGCTAAAACAAATTGGGGTTGAGAAACAAGGAATGATATGGTAATTGTGGTTTATTTTCCTTAAAAGGTCGTTTTTAATAGATTTTATGGGAAATGCTTTCTAATAATTCATGAATTTTTTTTATGAAAATTTTATGTGGTTTATTGATCCGTGAAAGAAATGTGAATAATGATTTTGGGATGTTTGTGTCTGTATGATTTGGGAATTAAATTTTCACGTGAAATGCGTATTTGATAATATGTGGAACTTGATTTGACACTAAAAGGATACCTGGGTATCTTGGTGGGCAGACATGTACTAGTATGTTAGTGATCTCGTGTAGTTTCGTCCCTGTTTTACCTAGCATGTTTGACAATGAAAACACTACCAAAAATATGATGATGATGTTGGGGACCACTATGTTCGGGGTATTTGATCCATACTAGTGGCTCATGAACATTAATTAAAGTTTTTTATGTTAAAATTTGCACCAATATATGAGGTCCCTGGGGACCACAATGAACTAGTGCCTAAGTGTGTTCCCATGACTTATGCTCAATGGATACATTGTTCTCAAAATCATTATACGTTGTGATTCATTGGTAATATCAATAGAATGTACATTCTATTTAATATTTTATCTTATTTAAATCATACTTCTTGAAAACCATTTTCATTTTGTTGTTGCGTCACTTTGAAATTGTGTACTAGCATATCCTATTTATGAAAACATACTAGCATTTTATTTTCTAATGTTTATAGCATGTGACCTTGTTTGGAAAAAATGATTTTATAAATTGTATTTCAAACAAGAAATTGATGTTTCTTTTATATTAATGGAAGTGCATTGGGAATAAAATATCTGGCTAACCTACAGATTTTTAATACTCACACCTTTAGTATTATTCTATTTTTATCAATTTTGTAGGTTTCAACTTGTGTTCGATTTCCATGGGCGACGTCCAATTGATGTGTTGGAGAGTGAAATTTGGTGTTACATGGAGTTAGTTCTTCGTTAGGTTTGGTCGGTTGAGATATCTGGATCAGTTGTACCATTATTTTAATGTAA
This sequence comes from Viscum album, assembly GCA_963277665.1. Lineage (NCBI taxonomy): Eukaryota > Viridiplantae > Streptophyta > Magnoliopsida > Santalales > Viscaceae > Viscum > Viscum album. Next base: position 995,235,533 of record OY728126.1, read on the forward strand.
AATTAATGTTTAGTTAAATATTTATATAAATGTTTGGTGGATTGTCAGTTTCATTGTCATACATATTATTGTTTATATTTGAGAAAAAACATTACATTGCCACTCTAACTGATCGATCAGTTCTTGTATCCAACCCGAGAGGATCGAGAATGCCTCTTGGGATTTATTTCAAAGCGGCCATGGTGACCAGTTGTGGGAAGACTCGGATTGGTTCATTACATATACTTAAAATCAATCATAATACTCAACCCTGAAATATGGTAATGGAAAAAAAATATATATGTTCATGAGGCGGTAGTCTACCGTATACAAGAATGATTATTTCATAACCCATTTTATGGAAGAAGAAAATTATTTATATTATGAATTAATATATTGAAATATAAATATATTGAATATAATGAGTTTATCATATAATAATTTTTTAGTAAAAATTAAAGGAGAAAGAAAATGTAATTAAATAAATACACTCACTGATTAATGTTAGTTCTTCTCTAGTTATCGTCCTTAAGATTCCAACAAAGGCTTTAGAATGATGGATTTTTGAAAAATATATGTTATATAGGAGTAGAATAGGGAATGTGGAAAGTGATTTTGGTTGATCTTGTAAAATAATAATTGGTTTTATGTTTTGAATAATTGAGGAGAGTAGGTGTCCCTTATAAATGTGGGAGAGAATACACATGATCTTTTATAAAAGAAATGATAACACCCACATTTTTCATTTTTAAAAAGGATAAAAAATACGAAATACACTAACACAATATGTGTCACGTTATAACAACTATTTAAATAAAATTTAGACAAGTAAATATTTCATATTTACCCATATATGTTTTATTAATACCTAGGTAAACTCATATTTACCTTAACTATGGTAATTAATTTTTATATGATTCACTATAAATTTTGTTAAATAGTTATGATGACCATATTAGAAATTCTAAATTATTATGATTCCAAATAAGGAATCTATTTTCCCAAATTCAAATATTATAAGTAGAAAATTTAAATTAATAATTAATCATAAAATCGTTATGAGAATGTGAATTTGTTAAGAAAAAATATTAAAATGGTTATAGTATTTTTATATAAAAATTTTACATAAAAATAATTAAAATGACCTAAATTTGATTAATATATATTTAATTGAACTATTTTTACATTAAAAATTTATATATATGTTTTCATTATAAATTATTTATACAAAAAATTCAATTAAAATTTTGTATTTTCAGTATTCATCAAATAGTGAAACATTTCAGAAAAATATGTAAATGTTACAATAGTTTAATTTTTATATTTTTTTTAAATAAACCATATGTTTTCTTTGAAACTCATATTCTATAATTTTTAATAATTATTTTCAATTTACGTGTGGAAATCATTAGTAATCTCTCTATTAAAAAATAATTATTTTATAGAACAAGTTTTTTTCCTTTAATTATTATTATTATAATACAAGTAAATATATAATCCAATTTTTCATATATTATTTTTTACTATTCATTATTACAAATTTAATATTTAGGATATAAATTTTATATTAAATAATAATATTATAATAATATTTCCCATTTTTTTAAACATTGTCTTGTCTGTTACTCCCGTTAAACAGAGTGTTTTGTGTAATGAAACCTGAACATATTGTTGTGTGTAATGAAAAATAAACTCATTGTTACCTCTAGTATATATACTAATCCTTGCTTTTTAAATTATACGTTTCAAACTCCCATGCTTCCTCATCATTTTTTCATTACGTTTCATTTATCCATATCTCCACGACGCCCCAATCTCATGCAGTACCTCTCCCTTCTTCTGCCTCCCTCTCCTGCTCGCGTCCCAACCATCACTCCCCTAAAAACCTCACCTTCACTATCCTGGCATTCAAAGTAAATCTTCACACAATCAACCTCTTTCTATGATGTCTTCCCTCAACCAGTTTCAACTCTATCGTCCTCTCTTTTACTTCTCCCGCTTGCGTTCAGGATTGAGTTCTTCGTGAACTAGGGTTCTCATGAAATCCCAATGCTTGGGTCATCCTCTTCATGGTTTCCCTATTGCCTATTGACCACCAACTCTATCTTCCTCCTTATCATGGTTTCCCCATACCTCTAAATCAGGTTCATTATCCCACTCGAATTTTGATTACATCTTCTCCAGATTGTGACCTTGCCTCTGATTGTTGCTTCATTTTTAACCATGTACACCTCCTCTGTGTGCCACCATTTTCAGGTTATATGTGAGAATTGAATCCTCCATCCTTTCTTCAGACTACTCCTAACTCTCCAACATCCTTATTCTCGTCAAACCTCGAATATTGTTCGTTTAGCAGTGAACATCGATTCTTACCTGCTAAACTCTGTAATTTTATTCAACTTCGACCACCAACACATTATCATTTTTCCACCTCCTTTGGGTTTCCTCTGAAAAACTAATCATCCATCCTTGCCTTCGATTGCTTCTAAATCTCTTAACCCCTTTACTAACCCTGGATCCAACTTCAAAGAGTGTACATATCCAAAAATAGTCACGTTCTCCAGTTTTTGGTAATTAATCTCCATATTTTTTATAAACATTTTCCATTCTATTATAGATTGACTAATTCGGGTTTCATATTTCATTAACAAATAATATTACAATACATCTCCTATATTGTTTCACTATTTAGACCATGTTATTCATTTTCTATTCTTATCTATAATTATCTTTAAATTTTTCCATGATAGATATCGATTTTTGTTTGCACTAGATGAATGCTTCCAGTAGTTTAGGTATTACTAAATTATTTCACTTTTATTGATAAAGATTCCATGAAGTTATCATTGATGTTTTTATAATTGAATCTAATTGTATTCATAATGAACTTACTTCCAATTCCACTTTATGGTTTTTCCTTACACATATATGGTTTGATGCGCATAAATCATTGTAAATATTAATGGTAATAAACTATTGATTCCACTATGATTTCATGTGGAAATCTCCAATACATTCCATACAATTAATGATCTTTCTAATGTTCAAAATTGTTGTTCATTTGTTTTATATTCTCCACATCACCTCTCAATTGTTGAGATATTTTTAGTTTTTGAATTGTTTGACTAAAGATTTGTAAATATTATTATTCTAAAGAACTCTTTATTCTATTCATATAGTATCATCATACCTTTATTCCACACTTTTCTTATAGTACTAAAGAATCACATACATTTCTTATTTAATATTCTTTTTCTATTACCAAATAGATATTCATTCATTGTACAGGTGATGAGAATACTAATACCATGTTTCTATTAATTTCCTACAGTTTCATTTCTCTTAATATAACTATGTTTCATATGTTTTTAGTGAAAATAATATTACATATTGTAAAAACTTCTACTATTAATGATAATATTAATGGTTCTTTCATTATCATCTTCGATGAATGAAATTAAACTTCATATTATTCTCTAAATTATCATTTCACTACAATCAGGAATTTATTAACCAGTGCATTCATTTTTCATGTTAGATTTTATAATTTCTATTATCTGCTCTCATGGTTCAAATAATTAATTACTTATCACTTTAGATTTTTCATATGTTGTCTATTCTTTGAATATTTCTATTCTATAATTCATTAATGCACTATCTTGATGTGGTTCTGAAATTTTAGGCTGACTACACACATGAAATATAAAACCAATTATGTGGAATGCTGAATAAGGTTTCGCTCCATTTTTTTAATTTTAGTATGTGGTAACATATTTTTGATTTTTTTGATACATTTCAAAATACAATTTGGGATTCAATTTTGTAATTTTTGAATGTTTTGGATGATCTAAATTTTTTGTACATATTAATTGTTTTATTCTCTTAATTTTTTTGTACATATTTATGGTTATAAACCAGTGATGGGTTATTGATTTCAGGTGCACAATTTTTATTCATGCCTTACTATCAACAATCTTTCCCATGATCATCAATTTTTTATTCAGGTTTTGACCTCCTCCACATCACCTCTCTGTTGTTGAGATGTGGTTAGTTTTTGAATTAATTGACTAACATTAAGTAAATATTATTTTTCTAGATAACTCTTTACTTTATCCATGTAGTTTTATCATAAATTTCTTCATAACTTCTCTTATAGTAATCATGAACCCCATACGCTTATTATTCTATATTGTTTTTCTATCAAAAAATAAACATTCATTCATTGTACATGCAATGAGATTAATATGTTCAGTTTTCTATTCATTTCCTACAATTTAATTTCTCTTGAATTAGTTATGATTCATATAATTTTTTAGTGTTTATAATATTAGATATTACAAACACTACTACTATTAATTATACAGTTAATGGTTATTTCATTCTCTTCAATGTGTGGAACTCAATTCCTTGTTATTCTCTAAATTAACTCTTCACAGTTGGCATGAATTACTTTTCCAATGCATTAATTTTTCATGTTAGGTTTTATACATTATAGCATCTACTAACATTGTTAGAAAAACATATTTCTTTTCATGGGATCAACAATGAAGATCACCAATCAAACCAAATCGGTGATGATTGCATTCATATAGTAAAGAAATTTTTTTAATCCTTGCACTTAAGTTTCTTTTCATATTATACATGTACATATTATTTATATGGGTTCAAAGTAGAATTTATTGTTGATATCAATTATCACAAAATAACAAGGCGAAATCTATTTTCAAATATATTTTTTAATTCAATTTAATGTTTTTATATCTTCTAAAGTGGCTGAGAGCTCAATGTTGGAGGTTCTTGGGATGGGTGAATCTCCAATGACTGTAAACAAATCTAGCAGCCCATATTTTCCCCATTACCTGTCTCTATTTAGGAGAGATATAAAACCAAAAACCCATCACCCTTATTCTTCATCGAAGGCTCAGTTTAGTTTTTCCTTAATGCTGAATATTCTGTGTCATTTTTATACTTATTATCATTAGTTGAAAAATAAAATGATTTTTTTCCTCATTACCTATTATGTATGCTCAAAATTAAACCTTAGTAAATGAATATATGAGGAATAATTTGAAGTAGGTATATTTTTGAACATAAAAATTTCATCCGGATGTGCTCTCCTTGAAGATAAATGCTTTTATATTGTGATTGTTTAATATATGGAAGATTTCTAGTTTAAAAAAACACTTCCAGTTAAAACCATAGGCTTATGGGTTCTTATTTAATTAATATTGGTAGTGGATGGATACATGATTGTATTAATCTTTTTTCTAAATTTTTCCTCTCAAAATATTTAAACATGTGCCTATATTTTCAAATTTATGAAAATCGATTTCATGAGGGCTTGATAGGTGTTGATGTTTATGAACTTTTATAACATTTTGAAAGCCTAAGGCTATCATTCCTTATGAAATAATGGAACAAGGTGTACTTTCTAGAGTTGTGCACTCTTATAAAAATTAGAAAAATATCATATGTCATGCAGAAATTTTTATTCTCAGATTTCATTAGTATTTATTCTATTAATAGTACATTACATTTCAATTTTTTTTCAATTATTATTTAAAAATATTGTTGAATGTGTTAGAAGATCATGAAGTTGATGATTGACATCCATCAATCTCCTCATTGGGGTGGGGGTTTTGTCATCTCCCTGAAACTCCACCTTGTCTTTCATGGTTGTGACTCTGACTGTCCCACTGAACTTTACTACCATCTATCTAGGATGTATTTGATCTCATTATGCCCAAGTTGGAGGGGTGCCTTATTGGTGGTCACCACCCCCTTCGATTCAATAGCAAGAACCACAACTCAGAGTTGATTTCAATATTCTTCATGAAAGTATTGCTGTCTTCGACTAATGGTTCTCTAAAAATCTAGGGTGTCAACGTCTCTCAATAAAAATGTGAGGAGCTCTACATTAGGTAACGACTCCGCTCGATAAAAAATTTATGGGATCCCTCTTATTCCTTAACAATCAAAGGCATTTTTAATGACTGGTTTCGATCCTATATATAAAGGGAAAAGGTAAAGTAACACTATATAATGGAGGAATACACCTTCATGGAAGGTAAAATGTGAATATTATTTACAAAACTACAGCTTATGTTACATCACACAACCTTAGTTTCAAAATTATGTGCTTGTTTGAAAAAATTTAGCAAAATTTTGTTAGTTACAAGACTATCTCCAATATGTTGAAATTAACATGTACATTATTCTTGTATCAATGTTCACTAATATTAATATCTTATTATATATTGGATATTTCCCACCTTGAGTGTAAATTTAATGGTTGGATTCAATGATCCCCACACTGATGGAATGAAATTCAAGGAGGATCTTTAAGTCGACATCTATTACTGGGGTGTTCTACATCCCATGAATAAATGGGTTAGGATATGCTGGTGGAAATTTAATCCCCTCTAGTTGATCTTCCAGGTCATGTTACTTCTGGTGCGACCAATGTTGAAGATTCAAAATGATCCTTGAGTATTCATTCTTACAAGATCTAAAGAAGAGACATATGTTCTGGCAGCCAAGGAGGTAAATATCTGGATAATATGTACCTTAGATACAACATTTTATTAGGACTTTTGGTTGAATCCAATATTCATCCATACCAGAATCAACTATATGTGTCTCATATTTATTTTTACAACCACTTTTCAAAATTGAATTTCTCTTTTTTTTATTTCAACAGGATGGACTATCTTCCAACCTCTATTCATGAAGGTTTTTTAGGTTTTTGAGGAATATTTCTATTGTACCAAGTCTTAGTGTCTTTAACTATATTCAACTTCATTACTGTCATATAGCCTCTTTTAATGCAGGTATAGGTGGCCAGGATGATGATATTTAGATTTTCATTGATAAGAATGGTCTGAAGAAAGAATAGAACATGCCAAGGTTGCCTTCAGTAATATTTGGAGTTCAGAAACGATCAGTTTCCTCTTGAACTATTAGCATGCATATCTGAATGAAACCCATGATCATGTACATGTCTTTAATTTAACTTCAAATGATGGAAAAAAGATGCAATAAATAAAAAACCATCTGAGATAGTTTTGGATTTTTTGTTTAATCAGATCTGGTTTTATTGACTGATAAATTCTTATTTTATAATCTTCTATCCATGTATAATCAGTGTTTTATACACTGTTCTCTAATATTCAATTACTGTATAATATAAAATATATTTTCAATATTATGAAATATCTTGAAAATAATTTATTTGATTTTGGGTGATGTTTATTCTATTTCGTGAACAATGAGGGTGGTCTTGGTTATGTTCGGGAGTTGGGATATGGCCTTTTCTTGCTTCTATTTTGTACATTTTTGAATGGGAAGTGTCTTAATGGATTTTTTTTTGTTTTCCATATACAACAATCTATCCATTTTCTCTTAATCCACAGAACTACTCCTTAGTGATCATGGTCCACCCATTGGTCCATGATGGGCGGCCTGAGACAATAGTGATTGAGTCATTCGGGGTAGACATGCAATCTAGGAACACCAAGGATGAGACATGCTACTTCATGGAGGCATAGATCAAGTGGATCCTCAGGTCACTCATGGATGGTTCGAAGCATTTGGCTATATATAACCACACTAATCCCATTTCTAGGATCTATTCAGGCTACTAAAGCGGCTGAAGGGCTATTTTTATGGTATTAGTGGGCAAGGATGAGTGGTATAATAACTTTTTCCATTGTTTTAGTTTGTTTGGTAATGTTTTTTTATTGATATGGATGAATCTAGTGCTGTGTATGGATATAATTTATTGTTAGTGTAGGGAATTCAGTGCATGATACTACTGTTTTGATTTGACCTTCACGACATTTTCATCTAAATTAATATGCATGTCCAGTTAATTCCATCCAGTTTCTACAGCTATGACAGCATTCTATGATGATGTGATATATATTCAATAAAAAAATTCATATCAATGGAATCCCATACATGGACGTATACAAGATATAATTACTCTTATGCTTATAATGAATAATGATGATCAAAACCAGTTAATCTTTGGTTATACTCTATCACAGATCTGAAATCTATGTGACAAAATTCACACAAATAACAGAATATAAAATTTTTAAATTTTTTATAATTATATATTATGTAATCTAAAATATATGTCTATAATGTTTCACCAACATGATCTATTTCTAAAATATGGAATCTCAGCGTGTTAATAGTGTGACCATTGATTTGAAATATTTTTATATATTTTTTATAAAAAATATTTTAGTTCATCATAATTTAGGTTTTTCCTTAAACTTATTTATAATAACATTAATTTATAACAGATTTTATTTATTATTTTTCTTTGAACTCAACATCCCACATTCCATATTGTTCCATATACATGATGAATGGTTTCACAAATTTTTCATTTTTTACGAACATCCCACTCATTCAAATTATTATTATATCATTTTTTTCGCATATCTTATTTTTATTATTACGACCACTATCTTTTCTTTGATTTATCTTTTAGTTTTTATTTTACTGCCCACAGTACACATATTGTGATCGAAATTGAAAATGAATTCATATTTTCTTCCTCAAAATTTAAAAATTATTATACTTTTACTCTATCATTTTTCATTATTGAATATTTGAATGGTATCTTCATATTCTATGCATTATTATTCCGTTATCAAACGTTGTTACAATCTAATTAAAATTTATTCAACATTGATGTTTCTTCTGTTCTTTTATAAATATTAATCACTTATTAAAATAAAACCATTAATCGAATACGTCGTGCAAAAGCACAGGCGAGTACTAGTTTAATTAAATATATTGATGATATGTAGATTGTTTAAAAATAATTGTATCATAATTATTCGAGTTTTTATATTATCCCTTAATTTTTTTTCTTGTCTCATACACTATCGAACATATATTTCATCTTCTAAAATATAAGGGAATTATATTTTTAAAAGGAAATTTTTGAGGCAATGAAATTAAACTATTCATGAAAAAAAATTGATTCATTTTATTATTAACAGGAAATACATGGTTTATGAATAAAAATATAAAACAGATGTATTCTAGGATTAAATTGATTTTTTTAAATGTGGTGTACTATATAGTTCTGGTTTTCAACTATAATATACGGGTAAATTTTAGTGTTTTATAGATTATTGTGTGGTAAATAGTGAGTATTAAATTTGTGGAATCTATGTGATAATAAAAATATGATGAAGAATAATAGATAGTCTTCGTAGAAAGATACATTAATCCATGGCTAGGTAGATAGAGGAATTACACTTCTGCACGAGATGACATATTGTGTAGTGACATTAATCATATGGAATGACCAATTTTTTTACTATAAAAAAGGATAAAATGGAAAAATATATATGGAATATAATTTTATTCCTAAATGAGGAAAACATAAATACATGATTGTTTAGAATTATATTTTCAATATTAAATTTTTAGACTGATGATTTTCATGGGTTAATGTCTGATCATTGGTGATTCATACATTGTGGAATGACAAATGTCATTAATTTGTGAGGAAGATAATATATAAAAAAATATATAATGTTTGATATCTATATCAACTCCCATCCATTGTTAATCTGAGTTTTCATTTCATACCTATAAGGATGCATGGTAAAAACACCTCCAGCAGCAACACATCCCATCCAATGTTTATCCACATAAACAACAGTTATCCTTCTATATATATTGAGATATATTACTGTCCATATCTATTTGGAATCAACCCTATGTCCCATTTGTATTTACTAGGAAATTCAATCATAGGTAGGCCCCTGACTATTTATTAAATAAAAATAAAAGAACATCAGTACAAAAACCACAATTCAGAAGTCGATTACATATCATAAGCACCATACCCATCACAACCCATATTAGATTCTCCTTCTGTAGTGGTCGTCTCTCATTCCGAGCTTTTGTAATGCCATATGATCTTGGCACACTTATTTATAAGGTTCAATTTCTCCAATGAGATTAGCTCATGTGGTGATTGTTTGAAAGAGGATTTAGTGGACAACGACTTCAGCAACTCAGAGTAGTCCTTCCTCATCCTTCGGCTGGGCACCTACTTTCCAGATTCCCTCTTCCTGCCCTTGAGAACCTCACAATAGGAAAGTGTCACCATCACCTTTTCCTTGTCACTATCTGAGAAATTCCCCCACTTTCCATTAATCCGAAGATCCTGAAAACTATCACCCACTCATCCAGCCTAATCATTACACCTGTTACAATCAATCATTTCCAAACATGGTTGTTTCCCTCCAAGCTCCTGTCCAAAATCCATCTTCATTAGTGCATCAATCAAGAGACGTTGAAAATTGTTATTCTCCTTCATTGCAGCACCCACCTCCACCTGATCTTCAGTTGGCCCCTCAGTCACCAACCCAGTATCCATTCCCTTCCTTCCATCAGCAGAAACACACTTCATATAAGTGCCATCCTGAATTACCTCACCCATTTCCACATGACAAACTTCACCAGAATCCAAGACTTGGAACCAGCTACCAATTTCCGCGGTGCTACCAAAATCCTCAGAATGAATTTTCATACATGTGGTGGAATTCTAAATTTACCCGTAGCCATCCAAATTTGAATTCATCCTCCCCCCCTTCGAACCAGTAGAGCAATGCCCAGCACCATCGACACACTGCTTAAGCCCACCGGTCCTATGCCGAGTATTAGCAGCATTCCCTCCATCAGAACCTTCCACTGCGGTATCCGCGCCACCTCCAGGAGAAACAACATCCACATCATTCACACACACCATGAGGTCCTGCTTCAGTCTCCCAATCACCACAAAGACCACTGTGTTTCTCAAGTCCGAACCATCCACTCCATTTCCAGCCTTTGCAACATCTACATTCATTTTCCCCTGACCAGTTATAACGACCCATACATTACATACATTGTTATTACTACAGAATTGAAGCAAACTTATTACAACATATAACAAAACCAGGAAACGACCCTATAGGTATAGAGTCTTTAGAAACTGGGAAACATAAAAAACTGGTTCATAAAGAATCAACTTTTCCTCCCACTTATTTCATCATATCTGGAGTCCCTTTTTGGAATATCCTACATAATAACCTTCTTACTAAACTGGGGAAAAACATACAAAAGGGTGAGTTCAAATGCTTAGTAAGTTTAAACAAAAGATATATCAATCACATCATATACATAAGAACATAACATTTGGAAATCATAACCTGCAAAAGAAATCATAATTTCATAACAAGGAATAAATCATAGTAGGGAAATGTAATCCCAATAATAATAACATAACACATGAATCTTTTTTTCATACACACATTATCATAGAGAATAATTTATTATTAGTCATTATTCATTTCCAAGACTATCTTATTTGACAATGTCCATTTCTGAACCGAGTTCACTCCACATTTTAGTCCTGTTTCACTGAACCGGTTTAACCTGCCGTTCCAGCCATGTCTATCTAATGAGATATAAAATCATTACCCAATGAATTGGAGGGAGATATAGGTCCCACCCATCTCCTAAAGATACCATTCTTATGTGTGCCACAAAATCATAAACCATGCATCATAGCCTAACCAATGTAATAAAAATGGAATTCTTAAACATCGTGACATCATAAAACAATTCATATAAGATAAAGGAATTCATAAAAATAATTCCATCACAACATAATAAAATCAATGTAATAATAGGGATAGAAAAAGAACCCTTTATTATCTTATATGGAAAATAATTTTGATAAAACACTTGAACTCCATTCTTGAGGAAAATATCCTTTCTACCTCAAAATAATTTTTCCTTTCTTAACATGTCATACAATTTTAAACTAAAAGAAGTTGATTATAAATAAACATGAAAACTTTTAAAGGAATCTTCTTGGAATTAATGTTTTAAAAATCCATTCATTCTGTATAAGTTAAAAAAACATTTATCTCGTACTATTGTCGGAAAAGTCAAAAAGTACCTCGTACGAAAAACGACAAAAGATTCCTTTCATATCTTTTACTAAAAACTCACCAAATGGTAAAATTGGATTTAATAAAATTTTAGGTGGATGGAAATAATATTACATATTGAGGAAACATGTATGTGGATGATAAAATACACCCCAGTAAATACCAAAGTATAAACAATCTTGGATAAAAATGAAATTGTGATATTTTACCTTACCTTAGGTCAGATTTACTTCGTAAGTGTCCGAACCTCCTATAAAATGATTTAAATATTGTTATTGACTTATTCCAGAATCATAATTATTCTTATGATATCATATATGGTCATATTCTTAGCTTCTTATTAGTAATATTTCATTACTACTTGTTATTCGGGTGTTTATTACTTTTTGTTCTTATGCGTGTTTTGTCAAATAAATTCTTATTATTCTTTTTAGTTTATAGATAACTCATTTCCAGAATTTTATTAGTGTAATATATATCATATTAATTCATTCAATTCATTTATATAATCATTATGCAATGAAGATCATGTAGAACGAGTCACATCACATCGTGGAGACGGTATTCCGTACGTACACACGAGCGATGATATTGTTCCCATGATCGTGGAATTGTATTGGAGTGTATGTATACTATTTCAGAATCAACATCACTTCAAAATAATCATATATGTTCATTATTTACACCATTATACCCATACAAGTAAATTTGTGGTGGAAAATAGATTACACCACGGCGTAGAGACAGTATTCTGTACGTACGCACGCGCGGTGATTTCATTTTCCATATGATGGATAGATGGTGAAATAGGGTTGTTTCATACTTATAATAACATATCCGTATATGAGTGATACTGATGTTATTACTTCATAATGAAACAACTAAATAAGAAGAAGTGGAAGACGAAATAAAGTTGAATTAATTTGAAACAGACATTACCTCTTCTTTGAAGCGCCTCTTTGAGACCTCCTTTTAGGGCACTAAAATTTGTCTTTGAAAAAAACCCGGACCTCTAGGATGTCTCTAGGGAAGTGGGTAGAATAAATTGTCAGGGTTTGGCCAAGCTTGAAGGCTCAAAGTGGTGTGAGGAAGAGGGGGAGGAGCTGCCCTTTTATAAGGGAGGAGAGGGGCTCCATTGGAAAAAATAAAAATATTATTTTATTATAAAGCCAAATTCGGTTTTAAATAGTTCAAAATTGAATTATTTTAATGATAAGGTGGGGATGGGTCTAAATCCTCTCATCCAATAGAATTTAGAAAATTCTAGTTTCCTATTTTAACCTTATCATTTAGATTTAACATTAACTTAAATAATATTACTTTTACTGTGTCTTCTTGTGTTCTTATACTATATGGTTTATAAACATACTATAATAAGAAAAACGAACCCCAAGTTGTTTATTATTAATATGTATAACCTTATATAAGTCATTTTTTCGAAACATATATTTTTAAGAATAAAATAACAATTAAGAATATAATATTTTTTTAAACTATTTGATGTCAATTTTGACACTATTTAGTAATTGATTTTTGTGAAAATCATAACAGAATGATTAGTTCGAAAAAAAGTTAATAAAATTACTACTAACATGTCATATTAACCCAAAAAAATTAGTGTAATTCATAAAAATTCTCAAATTACATTTATTTGGGTCATTGTAACATCAATTATGTCAATATTTCATTAATAAGATAATTACTGCATCATCGTTGTGTCATAAATAAATTAACTTTTTTAAAGTCTAAAAATTACAAATAAAATATCATTATGTAGGAAATATTTTTATCTTTCTAATGAATATTTATATTTGAATTCATCTTATGTATAACCCTATATTAAAAATGATTTTCTTTATTAAACTTTGATTTTAACTATTTTAACCCTTCTTTAAATAAATTAATAATAAATGTCCTAATCAAATCCAAATGGGCCTAAATGGTCATATTTTATTCCTAAGGTTATTTTTGGTCGAATCTCACTTATACAATAGAATTAAGACATGTGTTAGGGTAATAATAATAACATTTTTTCTCTAAATTACCCTATTTACTTTTAACCGTGGTAAATAAAAGTAAAAAGTTACTATTCCCCAAAAATTATTTTCATCTCATTGAACTACATTTTACTTACATACATCAACCGTGTCTCTCGGATTTTCAAAATTCCACTCACAGAAGCAGTAAAATTATGTTTTATTAAAAAATTCAGTTTTTTTAACTACCACTTAGTGGTTTCACTATTCATCAAAAATTGAATGTTTTCAGAAAAATGCCAAAATTTCACCCTAGGCTAATTTCAATATTCCAAATCCAAAAATGAAGTCAATTTTGAAAAATAAAATTTACAAAATTTCAAAAAGTGGTTATTACTATTCATAACGGGTAGTTTTAATAATATTTAAATAGCATATCGTTGTTTAGTGAAACTCGGTATTGTGTACGACGCAAGCTATCGAGGAAGGTCGCGATTGCGTGTAAAGCAAGACAAGAAAGTGTTGTGTGTAGTGAAAGATTCCTTTTATGATTTATATAACGTAAAAACTAAATATTTCTCATAAAAGACTCGGGTGTTACATTCTACCCCACTTAAAATGAATTTCTCCCTCAAAATTCGTCACTTTGTAACAAAGAGAGGAGGATACCTCTCCCTCATCATATCCTCAAGCTCCCATGTAGCTTCTTCTAATTGGTGGTTCCTCCATAAAACATTCAGCAAGCGAGTGGTCTTGTTTTGTAGGACTTTTTCGCTACGATCCAGAATCTCTATCGGTTGTTCTTCATAAGAAAGATCATGCTCCAGCGGTACAACTTTTGAGTTGAGTACATGTGAAGGATCAGGTATGTACTTTCTTAGGAGTGATACATGGAACACATCGTGAACTTGAGAGAGATTCGGTGGAAGCGCAAATCGGTAAGCTACCTTCCCAACACGATCCAGTATTTTGAAAGGACTGATATATCTAGGGCTCAACTTCCCCTTCATTCCAAATCTCATGACCCACTTCCAGGGAGATATTCGTAAGAACACTTTGTCACCCACTTCAAACTCTTGGTCTTTTCTTCAGTTGTTGGCAAAACTTTTCTGTCGACTCTGAGCTTCTCTTATGTGTTGTTGAATAGATCTATCCTTTTCTGCCATTTCATCAACGAGATCAGGTCCTAATAGCATTCTTTCCCCAAATTCATCCCAGTAAGTTGGAGTCCTGTATTTCTTTCCATATAGAGCTTCATAAAGAGCCATCTGAATACTGGAGTGAAAGCTATTATTATAAGAAAATTCCACCAAAGTTAGGTGTTGATCCCGACCACCTTTGAAATCCATAGAGCAAGCTTTCAACATATCATCTAGAGTTTGAATCGTCCTCTAAGACTGACAGTCTATCCGAGGATGATAAGAAGTGCTGAAACTCAACTCTGTATCCAAAGTATGCTGAAGACTTCGCCAAAACTTTGAGATAAACCTCGGATCCCGATCAGATATAATAGAAAGTGTTACTCGATGCAATATTACCACCTCCTTCACATATATCCTGGCAAGATGATCCAAAGAGAAATCCTCTCTAATAGCGATGAAGTGTGCAGACTTTGTAAGATGATCAACTATGAACCAGATAGCATTATTGTCCTTGGATTTTTTAGGAAGTCCTATGACAATGTCCATAGTGATGTTTTCCCATTTCCATTCTGGTATGGGTAATGGTTGTAACATCTCCTTAGACTTCTGTCTCTCAGCTTTAACTTGCTAACAAACAAACCATCGAGACACATTCTCAGCAACATCTCTTTTAATGCCATCCCACCAGAAGTACTCTTTCAGGTCCCTATACATCATTGTGATTCCAGGATGAATAGAGAATGAAGAACTATGAGCCTCATCCTGCAGCTCCTTCTTTTATTCGGGGATGGGAGGAACACAAACCCGATTCCTGAACTTTATTATCCCATCACAATCAAGGTTGAATTCCGGAACATTTCTCACCATCTTTTGTAACTCGACATCTTCTTTCTGTGCCTATTTAATGTTCACATGTATAGATGGTTGAACATTCATTTGAGAAAGATAAGATGTTTCCCCTTCTATTATAATTCCAAGATCCATCCTTTGTAAATCCATAAATATTGGATCTTTTGTGATCCTCATCATGGATAAACTGGCATGGTCTTGTCGACTTAATGCATCTTCCACCTTGTTTGCTTTCCCAGGGTGGTAATGGATTGAGCACTCATAATCCTTAATCAGCTCCAACCATCTTCTTTGGTGCATATTCAGCTCCTTTTGTGTGAAAATATAATTTAAACATTTATGATTAGTATAAATGTCACATCTTTCTCCATAAACATAATGCATCCAAATCTTTAATGCAAATATTACCGCAGCTAACTCCAAATCATGAGTTGGGTAATTTTTCTCATGTATTTTCAATTTTCGTGAGGTATAAGCTATCACCATATCATTTTTCATAAGAACACACCCCAATCCATTCATGGATGCATCACTATAGATCAAAAATCATTCTCCACTACAAGGAAGTGTGAGTACAGGTGCACTGGATAACCTTCTTTTCAACTCCATGAAATTCCCTTCACATTCCTCCATCCAAACAAACATAATTCATTTCCATGTCAACTTGGAGAGTGGATTAGATAATCGTGAAAAATCAATCACAAATCGTCGATAATATCCATCCAAACCAAGAAAACTTTGTATCTCAGTTACAGTTGTTGGTCTCGACCATCTTTCAATAACCACTATTTTTGCTGGATCCACAAATATCCCCTCTTTTGAGATTATGCGACCCAAAAATGAAACTATTTGAAGCCAAAATTCACAGTTGGTAAATTTGGCATAAAGTATCTCCATTCTTAGGGACTTCAATATAATTCTCAAGTGATCTTCATGTTCTTCCTTGCTCTTTGAATATTCCAGAATATCGTTTGTAAAGACTACCACAAACTGATCAAGATAGTCTCTAATGACTCTATTCATCAGATCCATGAAGATTGCAGGGGAATTAGTAAGACCATATGGCATCACTATAAATTCATAGTGTCCATACCTCATATGGAAATCCGTCTTTGGTATATCAACCCTTTTGACCCTTAATTGATGATACCCTGAACGAGGATCAATCTTGGAAAAGTATTGAGCTCCGCGTAGTTGGTCAAATAAGTCATCAATGCGTGGGAGATGATATTTGTTCTTGATAGTGATCTTGTTAAGTTCTCGATAATCAATGAAGTGTATCATTGATCCTTCTTTCTTCTTATCAAATAGTACATGTGCTCCCCCAGGTGACGCACTAGGGTGTATGAACCCCTTATCAAGATTCTCTTGGAGTTTCTTCTTCAATTGTTGCAACTCAATTGGGGCCATTCTATAAGGTGTCTTTGAAATAGGTAAAGCACCTGGTATGAGTTCCATTGAAAACTCAACTTCACGATTTGGTGGAAGACCTGGCAATTCCTCCGGAAAGACATAGTCAAACTCCCGTACATTGGGCATATTCTTAATCGTGAGTTTCTCACCAACCATTTGAGATAAATAACCTTCATTTAGTGGAATCAATACCCATAAGATGGAAGAAATTTCCACTGGAAGGTTATGTTCATCCTTGCATCGATAGACGATCATAGATTGATCTGAAATATGAAATTAGACTTCCTTTCATTGGAAATTGATATGATCTCCATATAAATAAAGCCAATACATGCCAAGAATCACATCAAATTCCACTATATGAAGGATCACAAGATTTGCAGGAAGCATTTTCCCACAAACTTCAATCGGAGAAGAATTATAAACATTTGATGCGACTGTTGTGCCATTAGGGGTTGTCATAGATAACTCAACATATAATTGTTGAGGTAATACGGTGATACCCTTAGAAAATTCTTCAGAAATAAAGGAGTGGGTGGATCCAGAATCAAATAAAACATTTTCTACATTAGAGTGGATGGTAATTTTACCTTTCACCACATAGGTATCATACTCTACATAACTGATAGAAATTGAATGTGACTTTCCTTTGTCTTTAGCTTTAATAGTTCGTTGACGTCGACCATCGTCATCAACCCTTGGATTTGGGCATTGATTGTCATAATGCCCCATCTCCTTACACGTTAAACATTGAAGTGTAGTAGGTTCATTCCGTGTATCCCTCCCTTTGATTGCATCATTAGACATCTTATTCCCATCATTGCGACATTCAAATGCCCGATGACCTTCCTTCCCACATTTGAAACATTTAATTGTCCCTTTAAGAAAACTCCCTCCATGTTTCCTTCCACACTTTGAGCATAAGGGATATCACATATTCTTTTTAGTGTGCTCTTGAGATTTCCCTTTGAATTCAATTTTACTCTTCTTATCAAACCCATATTACTGATGGGTTACTCCAATCTCCATCTCGACTTTGAGAGTACATCGAACAATTTCCTCGTAGCTATTGAATTCCCTTATGGCTAACACCCTTCGAAGACTTGGTTTGAAGCCACTAAAGAATCGATCGATCTTACTCTCAGGTTGGATAATAACACCAGAAGCGTACCTTGCAAGTCTTGTAAAATTTCCTTCATAGATACCAACAGATTCATCATCCTTTTTCTTTAGTTCAAGAAACATCTTATCCATCTTTTTTCAGAGAATACGAGGGAAGTACTTATTGAAAAATAAGTTCTTGAACTCGTCCCATTCCATGGACTCAATTTAATCTCTTTGCCTCAAATTCTTGATTAGATTCCACCATTGATCAGTATCACCTTCCAAACGATACACTGATAAGATGACTTTATCATGTTCAAAACATTGAAGAACTGAAAATATATTTCCAGTAGTACTAATCCATTTTTCAGCAACTAATGGATCAGTAGACCCGATGAATGAAGGTGAACGCTGCCTCATGAAGGATTCAACGGAATTTTTCTCATTCCTTTGCTCGTTTGGAAGTCCTGCATGATTCATAGATTGAGAAAGTTGTGTGAGAATGGCTACAAGATTTTTCATTCCTGCCGCATAACATTTGGTTGCTCAGGGGGACAATCATTGCATTGCCCGTCGCATTCTGCATTAACACGGTTCCTTCGGGTTCTATCCATTGACTAAAACCAAGAAGAATAGTGTGAGAAACAATAATTATAATAGGAAAAACACATAATCAAGAATAAAATTTCACACTTAAGGTCTTATCCTAGGTTATTCATGGACATTTCTAAAGCACTAAGATTGTGTTCTATGCTTAGACTTATCCTTAGGGTTCTTACTAAGGATTTTACATCCTAGTTTCCAAAGGTTGACTATACCTTTACTCTGATACCAATTATAATGACCCATACTTTACAAACATTATTATTACTTCAGAATTTAAGCACACTTATTACAACATATTACAAAACCAGGAAAGTAACATATAGGTATAGAGTCTTTAGAAACTGGGAAACATAAACAACTGGTTCCTAAAGCATTTACTTTGCCTCTCACTTATTTCATCATATCTAGAGTCCCTTTTTGGCATATCCTACTTAATAACCTTTTTCCTGACCTGTGGAAATAAAACATACAATAGGGTGAGCTCAAATGCTCAGTATGGGTAAACAAAAGAAATATCAATCACATCATATACATAAGATCATAACTTTTGGAAATCATTACCTGCAAATGAAACCATAATTTCATTACATGGAATAAATCATAGTAGTGAAATGTAATCCCAATAATCATAACATAAAACATGAAACTTTGTGGAATACACACATAATCATATAGAATCATTTATTATTAGTCAAGACTCATTTCCAAGACTATCTTAGTGGACAAAGTCCATTTCTGAACCTAGTTCACTCCTCGTTTCAGTCCTGTTTCACTGAACCAGTTTATCCTTCCGTTCCAGCCATGTCTATCTCATGAGATATAAAATCATTACCCAATGCATTGGATGGAGATATAGGTCCCACACATCTCTTAATTATACCATTCTTATGTGTTCCACAAAATCATAAACCATACATCATAGCATAACCCATGTAATAAAAATGGAATTCTTAAACATCGTGACATCATAAAACAATTCATATAAGATAAAGGATTTCATAAAAATAATTACATCAGAACATAATCAAATCAATGTAATAATAGGGATATAAACAGAACCCTTTATTATCTTAGATGGAAAATAATTTTGATAAAACACTTGAACTCCATTCTTGAGGAAAATATCCTTTCTACCTCAAAAACATTTTTCCTTTCTTAACATGTCATACAATTTTAAACTCAAAGAAGTTGATTAAAAATAAACTTGAAAGCATTTAAAGGATTCTTCTTGGAAATAATTTTTTAAAAATCCAATTATTCCGTATAAGTTAAAAAACATTCTTCTAATACTTTTTTTGGAAAAGTCAAAAAGTACCTCGTACGAAAAATGACAAAAGATTCCTTTCAAATCTTTTACTAAAAATTAACCAAACGGTAAAATTGGATTTAAATAATTGTATGTGGATGGAAATAATATTACATATTGAGGAAACATGTATGTGGATGATAAAATACACCCCAATAAATAGAAATGTATAAACAATCTCGGATAAAAATGAGATTGTGATATTTTTCCTTACTTTAGGTCCGATTTGTTTCGTAAGTGTCCATACCTCCTATATAATGATTTAAATAATGTTATTTACTTATTCCTAAATCATAATTATTGTTATGATATCATATATGGTCATATTCTTAGCTTCCTATTAGTAATATTTCATTTATACTTGTTATTCAGGTGTTTATATCTTTTTGTTCTTATGTGTGTTTTTTCAAATAAATTCTTATTCTTCTTTTTAGGTTATAGATACCTCATTTCCAGAATTTTATTAGTGTAATATATATTATATTAATTCAATCAATTCACTAATATAATCATTATTCAATGAAGATCATGTAGAACGAGTCGCATCACATCGTGGAGACGGTATTCCGTACATAAGCACGAGCGATGATATCATTCCCATGATCATGGAATTGTATTGGAGTGTATGTATACTATTTCAGAATCTATATCACTTCACAATAATCATATATATTAATTATTTACACCATTATACCCATCCAAGTAAAGTGGTGGGGGAAGAAAGATTATTCTACGGCATGGAGACGGTATTCCGTACGTACGCACGCGCGGTGATTTCATTTTACATAGGATGGATAGATTGTGAAATAGGGTTGTTTCATACATATAATAACATATAAATATATGAGTGATACTGATGTTATTACTTCATAATGAAACAAATAAATAAGAATAAGTGGAAGAAGAAATAATGTTGAAAAAATTGGCAATGGACATTACCTCTTCTTTAAAGTGCCTCTTTGAGACCTCCTTTTAGGGCACTAAAATTGGTCTTTGAAGAATAACAGGACCTCTAAGATGTCTCTAAGGAAGTGGAGAGAAGAAATTGGCTGGGTTTGGCCGAGCTTGAAGGCTCAAAGTGGTGTGAGGAAGAGGGGATGAGGTGCCCTTTTATAAGGGAGGAGAGGGGGTCCTTTGGAAAAACTAAAAATATTATTTTATTCTAAAGCCAAATTCGGGTTTAAATAGCTCAAAATTGATTAATTTCAAATATAAGGTGGGAATGGGTCGAAATCCTCTCATAAAATTTAATTTTCTGAAGTTTAGGTGCCTATTTTAACCTTATCATTTAGATTTGACATTAAGATAAATAATTTTACTTTTACCGTGTCTTCTTGTGTTCTTATACTATAAATTTAATAAACATATTATAACAATCCAAATGAACCCCAAGTTGTTTATTATTAATATATATAACCTTATCTAAGTCATTTGGAAGAACCTTATATTTTTAGGAATAAAATTACAATTAATATTATAATATTCTTTTTAATATCTATTTGATGTCAATTTTGACACTATTTAGTAATTGATTATTGTGAAAATCCTAACAGAATGATTAGTTCCAAAAACATTAATTAAACAAAATACTAACATTTCATATTAACCTATAAAATTAGTGTAATTCAAAAAAAGTATCAAATTACATTTATTTGGGTATTTGTATCATCAATTATGTCAATATTTCATTAATAAGATAATTACTGCATCATCTTTGTGTCATAAATAAACTAACATATTTAAAGTCTAAAAATTACAAATAAAATACAATTATATAGGAAATATTATTAGCTTTCTAATCAATATTTATAGTAGAATTTATCTTATGTAGAACTCTATATTAAAAATTATTTTCTTATTAATCTTTGAATTTAACTATTTTAACCCTTCTTTAAATAAATTATTAATAAATGTCCTAATCTAATCAAAGTGGGCCTAAATGGTCATATTTTATTCCTAAGGTTGTTTTTGGTCGAATTAAATTTATCCAATAGAATTAAGACATGTTTTAGGGTAATAATAATATCATTTTTGCTCTTAATTACCATATTTATTTTTAACTGTGGTAAATAAAAGTAAAAAGTTACTATTCACCAAAAATTATTTTCATCTCATTGAACTAAATTATACTTACTGACATCAACCGTGTCTCTCAGATTTTCAAAATTCCACTCACAGAAGCGGTAAAATTATGTTTTATGAAAAAGTCAGTTTTTTTAACTACCACTTAGTGGTTTCACTATTCATCAAAAATTGAATGTCTTCAGAAAAATACCAAAATTTCACCCTATGCTAATTTCGATATTCCGAATACAAAAATGAAGTCAATTTTTTTAAATAAAATTTACAGAATTTCAAAAAGTGGTTATTACTATTCATAACCGCTAGTTTTAATAATATTTTAATAGCATATCGTTGTTTAGTGAAACTCGGTATTGCGTACGATGCAAGCTATCGAGGAAGGTCGTGATTGACTGTAAAGAAAGCCAAGCAAGTGTTGTGTGTAGTGATATATTCCTTTGATGATTTATATACATTAAAAACAAAATACTTCTCATAAAAGTCTCGGGTGTTACACCAGTAGTTATCTGGTTTCGCTTCATTGGAATGGAAGTGCTTCCATTGTTACATTGCCCACCACAGTGACCCAGATGATTGCATCCCGAGTAGTAATCATCCCAGGATTCAAAAATCATTGATTTCTTCCTACAAAACTCTTTTCCAAGCGTAATCCAGATCAAATCAACTGGCGGCTTCGAAGCATCCAACTCAACGCATAGTCGTGGGTTAATAGGATGACTCACAGACGATGTGCGATCATTAGAGCACAAAAATCACCGCACCAGATTCCCTAACATATGGATAATCGTGGGGTTCCAGAAGGGTAAGGTAAGATGAGGAAAACGTTCCCTGTTGGCGATAAAGGGCGAGTACCGATTCATGTTGAAATGAAATGACCATATGAATAGGAAGAATCTTGAACCACCACAATGCCGAGGATCACTAGGCCAAGCATGGATTAAGTCATCCTCTGATGAAAAGCATACAATAATTTGACGATTGTCGATCAAACCTACCACCGCGTGAACCTGCAGATCCCATTTGATTAACATGAATCTGTCAAACTCATCAACCAAGGGTCCTCGGTGATTGAATTTATCCACCAGGGTCTAATTCAGAAGATTTGAAGCCTCGGAGAGCTCCAAATCTGAGATCATAAGCTGAGGGATCCCGAGATACAGATCTAGAACCTTCAGACTCAAGTAAATCGATAGAAAATTGGGATGATAACTAGAGTTAGAAAAAGGATCAAAGGTCGCATGTGGAATCAGAGGTCGAGGGAGATCCTCCGCCCCCCTCCCACCGCCAGGAGGAGGGGTAACCTATATTCAAGAATTTAGGGTTTGTCGGGAAGATCCGAAGCTGATCTCCATCGACAGGAGCCGTCGCCGATCACCATCATCCCATTTGTATTTATTTTACGTATCTTCAATATTTTTTCATTTTTAATTTTTGACATTATAAAATACATATAGATATTTTTTCATATATGTGGACCCTTCACCTCTTTTAAAGTATATATAAAATATCCACGAGAGAAAGAAGTGGATATGATCCTCTTGCAAATATAAATAATATTATTTAAAATAAAATTTTATATATAGATGTCTCTCCACAATTATATTTCACATGGAGTTCACCTTATCCCCCTTAATAATTCATGAGATCCCTCTTGGATTACTACTTTGATATCTCTTAAAAAAATTGGGTAATGAAGTGTGAAACAATGAGATACTAAAATTTTAATATATGTAAAGATAAAAAATCATTAGAATAGAATATATGTCATGGAATTATTATTACTATATATTGTAGGTTGTAGAATAATGAACAAAATATTGGGAAGTCATCCTAAAACTAGATCCTTCACCATTACCATTCTTAACATCTCCAAGACACACTTACACGATCCAATACATATCCATATTTAATTATTTCACCACTACACATGACTATTTTGTAGGGAATCTGAACATGGAACAATACTTTAGGATTTATTCTCCTTATTTAAATGCATGGAGAATTAATAAAACACCATTGAATTCGACATCCATGAATGTTTGATTCGTCCCCTAGGATTCTAGTGGAGGTAGTGAAGTGTAATTAATTGTATGGTATCAATGAAATACATTCCAATATCCATGTATTATGATGTTTCATGGTGTATCATATAGAATTGATGTCAACAATATTATATATCATCTAATCCCCCACCATGTTTAACATATTTATTTTTTGTTGCAGTAGTTGTTGCGATGGAGATGTGGGTGTATCTAATGATAATAACACACATAAGGATCGAAATAGTTATAATTTTTCTTCTACATAGTTCACATTGAGAGGATTATGACTCACCTATAAATGTTTAGTATATATACACTACTAAAAAATTAATCCTTTGTAATTTTCAGCTCATTAATATTGGATGGCAGCTGGTAGACTCTTACCACTATCGGTGCCTCCCTGCGTCGAAAAATAAATCCCCCATTATTTCATAAAACCTTACCTATGTCAAAAACATGCATAATCATATTCACCATGTTTTTTGAACTATGCTCCTCCTACCAATAGTGGATGGTTCTTCATATGGTTTTGTGTACTAGATACCTCTCAAGAGGGAGGATATGTAAATTTTCTGATTGATTGTTGGATGGCAAATTTTAGCTTATATTTAACACCCACACAAAAAAAGACATAGTGTAAATTATAAAAAATTATTATTATTTTTATTCCATTTTGTAAAAATTAAATTCTAAAATTAAATATACCATAAATGATTATTAAGAATTTAAATATGTTTGAAAAGGATAAATATAAAATATCATTTATTAATGAAAATTTTCTAAAACAAGAAGATAAATTAATCTATAAAATCCCCCAAAAATAAACATTTTTTATCCCCAATCATAGTTTGAGAAATAAATAGAAGTATACCCATGATTCAATTATTCAAATTCAAATACACTTAATTAAATGATTATCAATAGTGAAATAACTTTTAATCATGATAAAAAAAATATTTTTAATTCCACATTTTTTAATAAAACTCATCAAAATTATATTTTACATTACCCCATTATATTGGTATAACTCTTTTTAACATGAATATTAGATTCCAAATTTATTATTAAAAAAATGTTGAACATGATTTACATTACACTGACATTTTTCTCGTCACTCAAGGTGAAAAAATATAGATAATCTTTTCATATTCCATATCTAAATAAACCAATATTTTAAGTTATAAAGTATCCTATTCTATAAATTTTAAATAAAAAAACAACAACAATCATTGTCACTTTTTAGGTTATATCATATTACTCTAAGACTAATTTGTGTATAGTTATTGATGATAAAAATAAATAAAAAATGGAGTCTTAATCCAAATTCAAAACACATGAAAAGTAAAATTAAATCATAATTATGAATAATATCTTCAAAATATACCTCTTCCCCACACACAATGAAAAAAGTATGTCTATCAATAACAAGTCAATATAATCAAGGAAAAAACTATTTGTATGTTATTATTTATAAATTTTACTAAAAATTAAGGATTTTGGATGTCTCACATCCACCATCCACCCAAAATGACAATGATCTTTGGATAAAATGTGGATATTTTTTCACCAACAGAGACACAATTAATTTTTTATCTATTTATTTTATTTTTTAAAAAAATTAAAATAATGTATCAATAAATACAATGGAAGATAAAATAAACCTGTCCCAAATACAAAAAATAACCTACCAAAATATCTTCCACAAAGAAATTCATATCACCTTTTAAAATGGAATACCTCTCATCCACAGTTAAACCTTGATAAAAATGAAGAATGAAAAGTGTTTTTTAGGAATGGATAAAATTGTCTTATAATCTTCTCATTCATAAAAAAGATTATTCTTGGTCTCAAAAATATAAATATGAGATTAATATAATGGTAGGACCAAATATTAGTGGTTAGAAGGTAAAAATGACTCAATATTATTAATAATGAATTTTTAAAATCATATCATTCACTAGATCATATGATAGGAAAAGTATGCAACAAACCATATATTTCCTTCATTATGTATAAATATAAATATTGGAAGTTTTAGTTATATAATATTCTCTTGAATAGTGAAATATAATAATGATACCGTCACTCATTAAATCTGTAATAATATCCATGTAATTACTATAAATTTGATAAATTCCGATAATGAAATATGTTAAAGTAAATATGATCTATAAAAAAAAATCTCCTTATATTATGATTCATGAAGTCATATTCATGTAAAAACAATAATAATTTAATCTAACCATAAAAATCATTAAATATCATAAACATGAAAAATAAAATAAGGAATCGTGGAGATCCTAATAAATATGAGTATCACAACTGAAAATATAAGAAAAATCGATGTATGAGTTATTCATCAATTTTATAAATTAAATATCTATTAAAAATAAGTTCAGGTGGAGTTAAAAGATAATAAATTATTTTTAAACAATATTTTGATATTATTATATTTAAAAAAAATTACACCTTTATCATTTTTTCTCTTAATATCATAGACCAGAAAAATAAAATTGAATAGTGAAATCACATGACAAATCATCATGTTTTCTCAAATAGGTATGGGATTTCATGACATCATAAAAAATTAATTTAAAATAACCAATATAATTATGATCTATAATCATAAAAAGAATAAAAATCTTGGTTTTTCACTTGAATATATTTTTATTATGATCTCTATACTTGACCTTAATTTTGTGAATCATGTGCAATGGGTAAGATATTGGTCCAGTAATCACGAATTAAGCCATTTATGATATAGTTGTGCATAAATTATAGCACATATCCTTTTTTTCATACCCATATTACTATAAAAATGAGGATATAAAAACATGATGGATTTCCCTTGGGATTGGATTAAATGATCATGGGATGTAAACACATTCTACCAAGAAAATATTACATCAATTGATAGTTGATGTACTTCAAAATATGCATTCATATTTAAAATTTTAGAATCCATGATAACTTTCTATTTTTTCCCAACAACTAATGGGGGTATATAGAATACATATTATTGTAAATAAAAGTGAAGTAATTTATTGAATATCCATACATTTTACCTCTATTTTCTTCTAAATTGGCTTACACTATTTTATTTTCTATAATTTTTGTGGTTATTATTTATATCTTATACATGATTAGGAACTATAATACTATAATAATAGATTCAATATATTATTTAAATGTTCCTTAGTATTAAATTGTATCTCCTCCGATCTTGTTGTTATTTTTTATAGGGTTATTCATATTTCAAAAATATCCCATCATGTGTGGTGATGATTTCTTCCATGGAAAATGAAAAATGAATTTCAATGTAAGAAATATATAGAAAACATACAATGGAGGTAAATTAAATATTTTTTCATTTGTATGGTTTCTCAATTTATTCACAAAAGTGAGAACTATTCTTAGATACCCCCTTAAGTCCTCATAATTTTTAGCCATATTTTCCAAGAGTTTAAATCCTTATTAGAATGTTTCTTCCTTTATTTGTAGTATCTCTTCCACGTTCAAATGACATTGTGGTTCCAATTTTTGAATTTGTTACTCCAATAGATTTCATTGATATTTCATTTTAAGGGAATATATTTTCTATAATAAATATTTATATTCTATTTCTTTTTAAATGCGCATCTTCATATTTTCCTTATCAGATATCACAATAAGAAAATACCCATAAAAAAATTAATGTTCATAATGTAATGTCATAAAACAGAATTTTGTATAAAAAACACTCCTAGTATTTTAATAAATTTTATTAACCTGGTTAACTAGAGGTGATGGATAAAAATTGATAGTCATTCTCGGTGTCATTAATTTAACTGTGAAATTAGTGTATAAATTTATGTACCTAATCTACCAACCAAATACCTACAAGTGTAATATATCTAATGTAATCCCATGTCAAAACCCACAAGTAAAATCAATAATATAAAATTGAATTATTATTACAATTAAATTAATTATATTGAATACTAATTAAATAATCATACCTATGAGGAACTAATATAATATTGGATGAATTGATAATTTTTAATTTTTTTTCTTGGATTAATGAATTAATCAACATATGATGATATGTTTAGATTTTGGGGAAATTGTTCTGTGTGATCCTCCTCTTAGATAACTCCCAATCTAATCTAGTTACACCCGTTTCCCCCTAAACAACATTGATGAATTAATTATATAGTTAACTCAAACCCTATTTTAAAAAAATTACAATTGACCATTTATTCATTGTGAATGTTTTACATTAGTATCTACACTAGAATTCAACATCCCCCACTAAGTTATTATTCATGCTACAAATAATTTGATAGAATAGAAAGAAGAATAATTAAAATATTTTTCTTGAATAATACTACAAAAGAAAGACACATTTATTCAAATAATCACTATATTTTATGAAACCCAACTAACTAATGATACCCTAAAAATACATACATGTTATGGTATATAAAAACAATACCTACCATATAAAGAAACATGGGAGAACACCACCTTGAGAAGATCCTCCATTATTAATTTTATCTCATTACATATCAACTATCCTCCTATATCTATAGAGATATGTTCCCCTATTTACCTATTCTGAGTTTTCCTCAACATACCTTTTTATCTACTCTATGTATCACCTATATATCCTCATTCTTAATCGGCCACATGATCTATTATATATTAATTATTTCATGTGTATAGACAGTTCAACTTCATCAAAATATATCATGAATATTTAGGAGAGAGGTGTGTGGTGTAGATCATCATATCAATATTGATAGGTTTATTTTAAATCCCTACATCTATTTTGTTATATGGGTAAACATATTTTTCACTTGAACTCCACCTTATCCTTCATTATAAATCATTAAAAACTGCTTGAATTTTTATCATTATATCTCTAATATATATATCTGATCATGTTTATATGGACAAAATACTAAAATTTTACTATTTTTATATATATGAATTCAACTACATAGAATATATCCTATGTTCTTTTCGTATGTTCTTACTCTAGGGTATGAAACAATACAAATACTATAGTTTAGGGCTTCCTCAAACATTGTCCTCCAATGATAATCATAGCCTTTAAATGAAATAGTTCCTAAACTCTAAATTCCTACATATTATGTTATTTCTACACTACATCTAGATATGTTTCATGCAATTATTTAATAATGTAATACTTTAAACTAACTTATTGTTAATTTCAAATGATGATAATAATAATAAAACCTCATATAAACCTATGTACATGTAGTATTGATTCATACATTTGGATTTAGGTGACTACGGTGTTTTATAATCTATTACAACACATACAAGTTCTTTGATTCAATATCCATCAATCACAATGATAGAAGACATATCTTTCAGCATGGATATCTATAATATTTTAGTTACTTAATGCCTATACACTCTTTATTAATTATAGGTTATTGGAATAACAGTGTTGGTGATCGTGTAACAGGGTTATTTGAGGATGAAAATTTGAGGAAGTATTGTAACAACACTTCTTTTATAGTTAATAGTTCCTCAAAGATAAACACATCAAACATCAAATTATTTAGTATATAACCACTAATTAATAAAAGATGTCATAGAATAGTCAACTACTTAATATTGGATAGAACTTAGAGGACTTATACTGCCATTGATACCACCCAATTCCAGTGAAGTTATCATCCCATCCACCACTAGACCTAACACCTATGTGTCACATGCATATACTTTTGCATCAATTTGCATGACCTGTGAACCACCTACCAAAATTAGATGGTTTCTACTCAGAGGGTTTCTATGTGGATTTATACTATTGGATGATGGATATCCCATTTTGTCTATTTTTTCAAACCAATAAATTAAAAAAAATTATATAAATTATAAAACATAAATTTAGTTTTTTATTTAGTTCCTAAAAATGTAATTCTAAAATAATGACTAACAAAAAATTAATAATAAATATTATAATATTGGTGAAATAACTAATATTGGAATGTAATAATTATAATTAAAAAAACAATCCTTTATTTTAATCTCATTAATATCGATGCCAAAGTCAATTCACATTCTTTATGAAGACATTGAAAAAACAAATATTTATAGATTTAAATATTTTATGGTACTATATTAAATACATATACTTTGATTATTTATCTAATCCACAGAGGTGTTACACATTCTGTAATTTTTATTCAAGTTGCATGTCAGTCTGAACTATACATATATTTAATGTCTTGCACTATGAGGATAGATACTCAATCTGTGAGTGGGGAAACCAATCATATAATTGACTTACTATCGTTAATGTTCAAGGAAAATGAGGGATTCTTTTGGATTTATCAATCCAAAAATTTATGATATTTTATAATATTTTTTACAGCTATTATCATTGTTTTCATTTATCCAAAAAAACATTTATAATTGGATAAAACTATTACCTATCCCTAAAAAAATTTCCATATATTATTTAGTTAACTATTTTTTAATGGAATAATATATATATTATTATGATTATTTATTACATCAATATATTCCAAACATGCCTCATATTCATTGGGATCATATGTATCAACTGTATGTCTATAATTTCCTATAATTTTTGACTTGTATAAGAATATATTTCCTATATTTTCTTTTATATTTTTAGCATGACATGAATGCATATTAATTTAACTATAAAATGTCAATAGTTTCAATTTTAATTTCTAATTTATACTATATGTAAACATCATAACATAGATAACTAAAGTATTATTTGGATGAACATCAAGGGGAAAATTTATATCTTTGAGTAACCCTAATTATGACTCTCTAGGAAATTGTGGGAATTTTTTTCGAGATTATCTGATGATAAATATATTATCATTCAAGTGTATATAATTAATAGTTTTTTGAATAAATATCATCAAAATATGATATGGATAATATTTTAATCTCATCGTGTTATTGTATCCCATGAATAAAAATGAGGATTATATGGAATTAATTTACTATATGATTTAATATTATGTTGAATAATTTGATGATGTTAAGAACACATAGTGAGAAATTTTAGAAATTATAAAAGACATCGAAGAATCTACTATATAAATAAAAAAAGAAAAATATAATAACAAAATAAAAATTGCATTTATAAAATATTTTTAGATAATTAGATCAATTTATAATTATCAAATGTAATTATTTTTAAAAATATAATAATATTTATAATCACTAATAAAATAGTGGGATTATCATTTTATCTATGTTTTGTCAATCACTATTAATAGAAAAGAATGGATAAGAAAATGAGAAAATATTTAGAAAAAATTATTGTATGAGAAAATATAAATAACTCTCTGGGATGATTAATTCTATAGAATATGAAGTATCACTTTTCATTAAGTCAATGGTATATATTTTTTCACCATTAATATTTTATATTTTTATAAAATTTATATTTAGTGGCCTTTATGGAGGTTAAATTTTTATTTATCAAATGGGGATGTAATAAATATTCTTTTACTATCATTTAAGACATTAAATATCCTAAAAATGTTTCATAATTCAAAAAAACTTTTGGGATGTGTCTTAATCAATCTGTTTTTAAATAAAAACAAATGAATGTTCATAAATATATCTCTCAAGGTGGGAATGTATATTTTATTTTAATGGGCCTTGATATCCGATTACTATATACCAAATCCCAGAACCCTTTTGGGGTTTTGTATTACCACATGTTTATATATTGAAAATATAAATAACACATTATTTATAGTATAATTCTACATTGATATTTTAATTATGTAATTATTATTAAATTAAATATTTTAAATATACATAACATAAATCATATTTATGTTTCCAACAAACATAAACGTTTTCAAACTAAAATGATCACATTTTTCAAAAATAATTACATCCACTTATGTATGACCTCAAGGTACCGTGGTAATGTTGAAAATTATTACAAATCTCATTCGTAATCTTAAATTAAAAGCATTTTCTTGAATGTGTTATATCTATACAAATTTAAAATTGGGTTTTTTTGATCCAATCCACTGTATTTATTTTAAAAGGTTGGTTCAGAATCTTCCTTTATTATTAAATAAAATTACATAACTCTTTTAACTAGGTAGAGGGAGATGCATTACACATCCCGAAGGCCTAGTGTGAATTTATCCATTAACATGGCCCATATGACCAAATGTTTTTCCCAAGGCCCATTCTATGAATTGTACTGGTATAATACCCACCTCAACTACAGTTCTCTACCATAACTATAGTGACATGCCGCTGCTATAGTACTCGCTGTTGCAATAGTGTCGTCGCTGCTACATTGTATAACCCTAATAATATTTTATAAATCCTTATCATCAAGGTTAAGAATATAATATAGTTTATGTAAACCCCATAAAACATTATAAATTTATCTGAAACCATGAGTTGGATGACCATCATATAATTATATCAAAAATATTTATCTTAGCATGTCCATGATCTAGTTCAACACTAAATTGTGTTTTATTACATCCTAACTAATCGTATAGATTGAAAAATCAATCTTTGATAATTGAACACCTCTTGCTAATTACTATCTTAAAAAATTTCCATCTATTGAACTTAATTATATAAATTATTTAGATAGGTATAAAATTAAATAACTTCACAAGTAGGGAACCACATTTACAACTGCATGTCAAATGATTCATAACCATTGTTTAATTTAGTATAAAAAATGACATTTATAGTACGATCAATGTGGTTACCTTTTTATGTGGAAATTTGAATACAAGTTCACAAACATATAAACTATGATTGATTAGTTACATCTATATATATATAATCCAACTCATATAAATAATAACATATCATCACAACTGAATATAATGATAATAAATTTGGGATAACTAGGTAAGTTATAAATTTTATGGGATTATATCATTTCATATCCCATATTTTACAAAACAAAAATGAAATGAATTATAATGTTTTGGAATTAACATATAATGTGTAATTTAACAAGTCCTTATCCAATAACAACATACTAACATTATGGAAAACCACTAACAATATCCCACTTTCTCAAAATCTAGTCAACCGTGTATCTGATACCCTAGTAATAGATGTGCATCTCATTCTTTTATTGAATAAGTATATTTCTTAGGGGATATATGATATTATCCTATATATGAACATAATGTATTTTAATCACTCCTATATAAATTATATCATTAATTTCATTAAACTTATTAAGAATTTTTTTTGATATTTTATTAGAAATGGGTTCCATAGCCTGCACATATACTCCTCTTTTATCACGATATATTTCAAATGGATTCTTGATTCTTAGGAAAACCCATAATTAAATTATAATATTCTGTATCTAAATATATTTTACATCCACATTAAATGTGGTGAAATATTTATCTTCTATAATTGAGTCAAAAAATATTAGTACCCTGGATCATTTCTAGCATACACCTCGTTTAATAAAGAGAATCAAAAATCATAACTAAGATCTAATCTCAAATATTTCTGTTTGGAAATTTTCATCAGTGTAACACTCTAAAATGAGCTCATCCTACCTTCTAATGACTAGTATTTCATCCTTAGTTCTTCTCTAGTATTTATTGATATTATTAATTTCTACCAAATGGATTTTTTTAATTTGATGGGTATATACATTTCAAACATATTTTGACGATACATCGGTATGACTAAAGAATTATCATACATAATATCTCAAATATTTGAAGAATATTTAATCTTACACATTTGAAAATTTTATTAAACTATTTAAGGAATCAATATTTGAAATACTCATTCATGAATCATTGGTAATGAAACATTTTATTTTTTCCTACTTAAAAACTTTTTAACCTGATACAAATGTATATGATTGTATCAATGATATTATTATATTTAAATATATCTCTCTATTTATTAATAAGAATAATATGAATTAATTCAATAAGATATTTTTTAAGAATATATTTCCTTAGTTTTTTTATATATTTAATTATTGGGATTTTATTTCCAACAAGAAGTATTACCTCAATACACAACATAAATACTATATAAATGATTCCACTAACCCATTTTTATACACAAGGTTCACCTTCATAAATATAAACACTTTTATAGAATAATTACAATGAATATCACCACATTATTTTGATTTCTTCCAATGATAAATGGATCACCTTTTTATATTAATTTTATCACTATTTCATGGATCCTCAAAACCTTGATATTGAACCATATGTACATCATCAAACAATTTACATAGATGTAATGTTCTTTTGTCATCCATTTCATATATCTCATAATCATATCATATATATATATGCCAAAAATACATTTAATACATTATATCATTGACAATAGAGAAAATTATTCATCATAGTAAATATATTTTATATGTTTAATACTATTATCTAAAAAAAGATAATTTCTATAGAAAAATTTCCAAAAATGTTATCCTTCTTATATAAGACCCAATTACACCGAGTGGTGTGAGCTGTTACATCTGGATTTAAGTTGTTCCAAATTAATTATTGTATCATGAATCTAGTGTGGATTAAATATAATTTAACAATTTGTAAGCGTTAAAACTCATAATGGAAACATGGAAATTTATTGGATCATATTCTATAAATGCTACGTAACCTTTTTAAAAAATTGAAAACCTATATCTATTATGTTATAAATTGAATTCATCAAACATTCAATGTTCTTGAGCATATTATGTTAATTCATTTTCTATAAACTATTATGATTTATATTCAGTTAGAATATTTATAACATTATTATATAGGTCATGAATTTCATAATCTTCAATTTATTCTCAGTATCTATTTGAAAAATAAATTCTCTTTTTATAAAAAATAAATTTTGAGCTATGAACCCTTTTTTCAGCGATACAATACATATATAAATACCCAGTAACCATTTATGATATCCAATAAATATAAATTTATCAAATTTCGTAAAACTTTTAATATAATTAATTTGAAATTTTTATATCCCACAACCAAAAACATTAATGATAGAAAAATTAGGATTCTTCCCTGACTAGATCACATATGGTGTCATTCAAATAGCCTTTCATTGAATATAGATTTTTATAAATGAAAAAGTTTCGAGAGTATATCCCCAATGAAAAAATATCTATATTCATGAATGATATATAAAAAATCATTGTTATTAATGTATCATTATATTGTTGATATTCACTATTGTATTATTCTGAACTAGGTGGCGTAAGTTGTGATACTATGTAGTCATTAAAATAGACATTAATTTAATATATATTGTTATTAATGAACAAATTTATAGTGTATATCCCCGAAGAAAAAAAAATTTCAATTCATGAATGATATGTAAAAAATAATGGCTATCAATGTAACATTCATTCTTTGATAATCACCATTGTATTATTATGCACTAGGTGGAGTAAGTTGTGAAACTAAACCTTAATCCCCTAGTAATTCATTATATTATTCACTTATATATTCTCCACCTCAATATTTATTTAGTGTATTAATAATTTTCATTTTTATTGCATATATTTTAAAAAGATTAATATTTTTATGGTTTTGTATTTTTGTCTCATAAGATACACATATCAATACCAGAAAAAAAAATAGTAAAGTAAATTAATTAATTAAATACACTATATTTTAAACTACATTTTTATAAATATACATCAATATATTTGATTTTTAAGGAATCATTATATTATTTCCCATTACAAAAAATCATACATGATTTTTATTATAATAATCATGATTTTTGTTAATTAAATTATTCTTACTCGTTTTAATATAATAGTAAATCATTATAATGTCATTATACCACATTATTATTTACATAACTTATGAATAAATTCCAATCATAAGAGGAATTTAAATAATTTATTTTGTTCGTTTTATTATTCAATGTGATGATATGATTTTCATAATCTTATATATATATATTTTAAACATGTTAACATAACCAAAAATAATTTAATTCATATCAACATAAAATATTTTGATCATTATAACAAATGAAAATATCCACATACTAATTAATGATAAAAAACATAAATTTAATTTTAATTATAGTGAATTTTAATAGTTTTCTATAAATAATTATAATAAACTAGAAAGTGGTAGATTTTTCCCCCCAAATAAAATACATTAACACATTTTTCATTATAAAATCATAGGTTCGCTTCACCTTTAATAAATTTCCTTCATTGTCTGAGATGCTTTTAATTATAAAATTTTGGGTCGTGCATCAGGTATCTAATAACAATGATTTTGAGTTAGTGAACTAGATATCCATATCATATAATTATTCACACACATGATTCATTTATTACTAATTATTCCATTAAATAACCATTAATGATTTCATATCCTCATATAGTATTCAAATATTGAAAAAAATTATAAATCACATAATATTTTTAAATTTATATGCATCCTTTTGATAATTTTTGTACGAATCATTTATCAATTTTCTGGTAGAATCCCATTTCTCATATGGAGTTAGATCCCATAGAATTTATAATTTCATATGTTTTTTTGAACGGGGATAACTATGGATCACTTTCATACGATGAGAAAAAGATAACAATAAGAAAACCCTCTACTTTTTCTCAATGGAATAAACACTACACCCCTCTACCAAGATATTTATTGAAATAAGGGTATTAAATATCCTCTAGAGAAGATTAATTCATAGAATACCATAGGAGTTAAAATAAATAGAATTCATTGGTAATTTAGATAATTAAATTTTCTATTAATTTGGAATAGGTCTTAATTCAGCTTGGGAGGTTCAAAAAATATCCCCCAAATTGGTTATATCTTCTGATTGAGGTTCTTTAAATCATCTCTCAATGATAGATTATGATTTTCTATATTTCATGGAACTTGGAATACCATACTCTATGTACAATTCCAAATACACATTGGGATATTTTATTTCCCCTTGTTTATATATTAATAATATATATAACTTATTATTTATATTACATCCCCACATTAATTAATTAACTAAATAACAATAATTAAATTATTTATTGAAAATTAACAAAACACGGTCCCTATATTAGTTTATAATAAACATTAATATATTTTTACGTCAAGTAGTCACATTTTTATATGAATCTTAATCAGTATCACCATATATATAACTTCTAGGTCCCTCTATAATGGTTGTAATGATCCAAAAACAAATTAATAATATAAAAATCAGTGTGGTATATAAAACAATTTTTTACTTCTCCAATAACATATGGTTTTGGTGTGATCTCATCGATGAAATTTCCATTGGTAATGTTCATTTTTCATTTAAATTATTATTTAAAATGAGATAATAATAATTTAAATATTTAATATCTTATATATTTTTCATAATTCCATATTTAACTACAAATTAAATATTTTTATTAAATATATTTATCGTGGAATGTTTATTCACATATTCAAATCTATTTCAGGGCCCATGATGTCGTACCCAGTTATATTGGTTGTAAAGTCCTAAATTAGATAACAAAATAAATTTTCCTCATTAGTGTTAAATATAATAAACTTGAATTAATTAATGTTATCAAAATGATTTTAATAGTGTATAAAATTATAAAACCTCAAATGAATGGGAATCCTTTAATATAATTAAATTGAAGGATCCTTATAAAATATATATATATGTATTTTTAGTCAATCATAAAAAAATACATTTGGTTTACATTAAATGTTCCAATTCAAATGAATGTTCATAAACATACATCCCTGGAGTGATCAGTTGTATCACAACATAATTTATCATGGTAATACTGATCTTAAAATATCATCAAATCCCTATATGATAATCGTTAATAAAGGATAACCTTGTAATACATACATTCTATTGGGTAAAAATCAAATAATATATGATTCCCTTTGTAAAAACCTTAAAATATTATAAATATTATTAATATATATGTGTTAAATTATTTATTATATTTATAATTAATAAAAACATGACTCACTTTAGGTAAAAAATAGAAAAAACCTCCAACATACAAAAAATATAATCACCAATGTCTCAAATACCAATAGATCAAGAATGGAATTCATGATTTTGAGGTATATAGAGACTACATAGAGGTAATGTGACATTATCCCTTATAGTAAATCATTAAAACATGACTGTATTTAATTATTTTATTTATATCTTTGGTGAAACATGGGTTATATAACATGCTATATACTCCATTATTATCATTGTAGATATCAATTAGATTAATGATACCTCAGAAACTAGCTAGATTATTAAAGACCTTCTTTATCAAAATAGATTCTAAAGCTGCATCAATGACCATAATATAAATAACTTATTATTAAGAATCAGTAACTATATCATTAAGAGAATATCTCCATCTTATAGATCCACCATTCATGAAAAACAAAAAGTATGACTGAGATGAGATATTATTCTTGTTATTACGGAATAAAATTGGTGTAATAATTTAAAAAAACACTTTCCACCCACCAAAAAACAAAGAATATATCCTTAACTATTTTTAACTGGTTATAGATATTCTTAATGGATACCAAATTAATCTCAAAAATAATTTATTTTTATCTACCTATTATACATAATGAATTAAACAGATAAAGATTACTACAAAATAAAATATATTTGACTATTTTAACTACATAAGCTTAGGGAATCATACTCAGGTGTTATTTTTTCCTCATTTAATAGATACATTGCCCTTAAAATACTATTTCCCAAAAATATACATATTGAACCATTTTTACAGTTTCACGTTAAAAGTATTTAACACATTACCAATGTATCCATTATAACCAAGGTCTGGAAATATTTTATGTCAATTTCTATAGATCTTTACAAAAAAACATATACATTACATCACTAAGTACTTTTCTTGATAAATATAGTCCCAGCCCTTTTTATAAAAATTAATTTAGAGTATCATTTATAATGAAAAATATATCATGACCATAAAAGACTAGAAATGTAAAAATTATTCCAATAAATAGTATATATATACAAGGTCATCTTTATTTATCATAAAGTAAAACCCTTAGAAATATTCATCTGAATAAATATACCAACACTGTGAATCTTTCATCAAATCATAAAAGTATTACTTCATCGTACAAAACATTAAAAAAAATTAGTGGCCTAATTTTTTTATAATATATACATTATAAAAAAATGAACAGAAATTAATTTAGCTTGGACATCAATTACAAATATTTTATTTTCATCATATGACTCTATAGATTAAAGAATTATAATATATTTAATAATGTCCATTTGATAAATAATTAATTATAGATACCCATACTTATCATACATATATAATACAATATTTTTTATAAATATTCATTACTTTATTCAATAAAAAACCTAGGATACATAATATTTTATGGTATTTGGAAAAATTTAAATACAAAAACCAAATCCATAGATAAATTACATCATCTACCACTATTTACCTCACTACTAGAACCCTTTTTAAAAATATCACATGCAATACGTTTCTTCATAACCTAGGGAATTTAAACATAAGAATGGGTGGCCTCAAATACACAATAAAGAAATTCAATGGATACATGTATGTGCAACATGAATGTAAGGGTATAATAACATGAGATAAATATTTGAAAACCATACCCCACATATCAGGGATTTTAATCTTGAGTGATGGGATAATGGTTGGGAATTGATATGACATGAAACATATGGTAATAAATGAACATAGTCTATGATAGAAAAACATTGGTATAAGACACAAATTTTTGGCATACATAAGAACCGAAAAGAATTGACATAGTACTAAAGGATTGATTCCAAGACTATCAAAGTTGAATGGGTTCTGGCCCCACACTATAGTGGCAATCATGGATCCCCAAAAATACCATAATTTTAAATAATGTCCCACACTAAATCTTTTTTACAACTTGTTCTAGTGTTGTATTTCTCATGAGATGTATATATTTATCCATTTTAATTGTAGGAGATATATGACCCACCAGTCACATAATGAAAATATTAAAGATGTGTAACACATGTTAATTATAAAATCATCATACGATAACTCATTAAATGAAAAAGGGATTCAAAAAAATCTCATCATATCATTACCTTTGAAAAAAAGATCGGTTTCACGGTCATTTCATCCATTCATCATAGAATAAACAAATAGAAAAATGAACCAGGATTTATATGAATATAATCAAGGTACAACTCCTAGAAGGGAAAAAGATTTCATAAACATCATGTCATAATAAACATAACATATGTAGAGAACTAATAATAATGGTATCTTGGATCATATCCCTAGTAAGTCATAGGTGACATCAATGGATTTCATCCAAGATGGAAACTGATTTTATATTATCATTTAAAACATTTAATAAGAAAAATATATATTCCTCTTTGAGGAATATTATTTAAGATAAACAAAATTCAAAATATTTTTCATTAAATCTAACATTGATGGAATTCAATAGATTCTTCAATAAAAATATTGGTCATGAATATGAGACTTTTTTTCATGTTTACACATTAAGACAAATATTTCATTCATATTTTTATTAAAATACACACAATAAATTTTTGAAAGATGAAATTAATATTTATTTAATTTTTTTAAAAATTTAAAACATGGGTAAATATTTAATTTGATAATCATACAGGAAATCTAATAAATCTATGAAAACATTCTTTTTGAAAACCTTTTTTTTTATAAAAATGGATTTCTTAAAAAACATAGAAATAATGTTTGATTTTCTTTAAAAACATTTTCCCAATTATTTTAAGTACCAGAGATATGGAAAGTAGAAATATTACATTAAAATTAAATGAATAACTAGAGGACATAATTTCATTATTTTCTTGGGAGATCGATCATAATATTTTGTCCTAAATAATTATCAATGACAATCTTGATAAATGATGAGATTGTAACATAAAATCATTACAACTTTGGTAAATTTGAACTGTAATCCCAATATGGGAGTAACATAATATTGATCTTAAAATATCATGAGGATAACTCAATTAATGATATTATATATAAAATTGGATGTATACAAACCTTGTGATGGAATACATGTGCTTAACATAATATATATCTCAAAGAAAGAAATTTGAGACAAAAAAAACCCATACCTTATGTTTTGGCTTCCGTCGTACACATTTAAGCATGCTATATAAAAAATATAATTTTATTAATAATATATTGACTAATTTTATTCATATATATTATTCCATATATAATATTATAATAACCTATTATGACTTATTTATGGACAATTCTATATTGAAGTAAGGTTTGCGTAATAACCTCTTTGTTTTTCATATATGTTTTGAATTTTTATTTTTTATCTTCTTATATAGATCATGAATGTATAATTTCCGATATTCTAGCCATAATATAAATTTAATATATATCAGTATATATG
Organism: Viscum album; assembly: GCA_963277665.1. Lineage (NCBI taxonomy): Eukaryota > Viridiplantae > Streptophyta > Magnoliopsida > Santalales > Viscaceae > Viscum > Viscum album. The sequence continues at coordinate 995,277,472 of OY728126.1, forward strand.
TGTTTATAGTAATCTATAGAATTTTTTTATAGAAAATGAAATACATCATTCATGGAGATAATAGGTCATATGTACGCCTGAACACAATTTCTATTTTCTTATTGGATTGAAATTAAGAATGGTGAATGATATATTGTTTTTATAATATTTTTTATTTAATATATATCACATATAATCATTAGAATGATTTTTACTACCCTCCACCTAAAGCGTGAATGAATCATATAACTTCCTGAGGAAGTAGTCTATCAAACACATGAGAACATTATTGTATAACCACAACAAAGAGAGTAAGAAAGTATGACTAAAAGAATAATGGAAAAAATATAATAATATAATAAATATCATATATAAATAATAAATCCATCATTATTTCCAGCATAGAGAAGAATTCATGTAAAAAATGAATGACATTGGTTTGCAAGGTTGTAGTCCTCCGTAGACATAAATAATGATTTCATAGCCAATTTGATGGAAGTGTAGATGGTTGATGGGATTAAAACTATCATTAAAAAATATAAGTATATGTAAAATACAATGTTTTTATATAATCATGAGTTTATAAGAACATAAAGAGGTATCATAATAAATAAAACATTCATCTTTAGGTTTTCACTAAAATCAATTCTAGATTGGATTTATATTCCCACAAAATCATCTAGGTTGACAGTAGGTAAGTTAGGATGTAATTTTTGAACGATTATATGAATTAATAGGGTGTTATGTTTGATAAATAGACGATATGGGTGGCCTTTTATAGGTGATTTCACTGTCACACTCGTAATATATACAAATAAAAAGGTTACCCCACTCTTTTATTATATAGAAAGGTCCCAAAATTAACCATTCTAGATTCTAGAAAATATTTTCTAAAAATAAGTACATAAAGTGGTTTTTTGGAATTATTTTCTGTTACTTTTAACCAGTGTAATTTTATTTTGACCCCAAGTAACCATATTTGTATCTTAACTGTGGTAAAAAAGTTTATTGGTATTACTATTAATTTTGGTAAAAAATTATGCCAAACATATTAGATAATATAAATAATAATGATAATTAAAATGAAACCCATATTTATAAATTCCATTAACATAAGTTCAAAATTTTAATTAAAAATTATTCCTTATGACACAATTAGAATATAGGTTTCAAAATGGTATTGTTCAAAAGTTTACAAACATTTTATATGTAAATTAAATATGAAATTCCTACAAATGAACTGATTTGGATTAATGGATGTATCATAGAACTAATTTTACATTAAACAGAATAAAGAATATAATTTATTTAAATAAAAGTTTTAAATGAAAAGGTAATTTCCAGTTAAAATTCAATATTTTTCACTATTCATCAAAAATGAAACTATTAAAAAACATCCAAAAAATTTACCCTTTCATAATTTTGACATGATGATATCATAAATTGATATCAGTTTAACCAATTTTATTACTAAATGTGTAAAAATTTATTTTATTAATGTGATCAAAAGGAAATAAATAACATATCTTGAGAAAAATGAATTTTCAAAACATATGAAGACTTTACTGAAAATTATATACATTTTTATAAATTTCATTCATAAAAAAATGTTTTTTAATATCGATAGTAAAGGGACATGAAAATAAATTATAATGTGTTCTCTAAATACGTGTTGTTAAAGGGTATTATTTAACAACACTCAAAAAAAAAATTAATAGACACCCTTAATATTGCTTTTAACGCTATTAAAGGGGCCATTAATAGCGATTTTTTAAGCAATGATAAGGGAAGTGATATTAAAAGTGGTAAAATTTTATATTTTGATCCTCCACAGGATCAACCCCTTTATCATCACTTCCACAAAACCTTTAATAGTGCCCCCACCACTTTTTCATCATTTTTTACCACACAACCACATTTATCAGTGGTTTCGGGATTTCTAGCTTCATTTGCACCCACCTGGATTCGAACCATTCAATTATTCATTGATGATGGAATGCCTTTACCACTACACCATGTTGTGTTATAGTTCATTTTATTTTATTTCTCTTTATTTATATATATAATTACATATATCTTTCTTATTCATATATTATTATAATTACATTTAAATATATTTATAAAATATATGATTATGTAATATATTATATTAATTTAATATAAATTTATATCTATTTATTAATACGCAAATATATGTATATATAAACATTGTAAATATGGTTATATAATATAAAAAATGGTTATATATTTTCTAAAATATAGTTCTTGATAATTATATTTTTATATATATTAGAATATGCATATACATATATATTTGTTAATTACTGACACACAAATATTTATTTATAAACATTAATTGTATAGGAATATATATACATATTTGTAAATTTTTATATGTTATATAAAATTGATATGTTTTTTACTTAAAATAAATTTAATAATTAATATTTTATTTATATATTTATAAATACATTTTAACAAAAATATATTGAAATGAGTACTTATAAAAGTGATCTATTTAGATAAATATAAGAAAATATACATATATTGAATTATGAATAAACCTATATTATGAAAAATAAATAAAATTCAAAGCCACAATATCATTATAAATGTAATACCTAAGAATAAATTTATACTCCATCAAAAAAATGCAATTAGAGCCCCTTAAATTAAGTTAAAAATCCATCGAATGATAAAAAATTGTGGTATCCAAAATAATGACTTAATTTTAGTATAATTCTAGGAATTTTTTCCAAAAACAATTCAACTAGGATCCTCCCTAATGATTAAGAAATATAGCTCATCAGAAGCATCAATTTGATATGTGGTAGAGCATTAATAGACACCCAGATCAAAAAGTTGGTCCTATGATGTTTGAGTTACGTTGTCAACTTATTTTAGATCTCTTATTAATGTTTTTGATCTTTTTATCTTTAATATTATAATAAAATAAAATTACTTGATATTATATTTATAATTATTAATTACAATTATAATCTAATTATTTTATATTCCATTTTTTCTAAATATCATATATATTAAGTGTAAATTCATATTTACATTATCTAAATCATATTTTAAAATATATTTATTATATTTATATCAGTATAAATATATTATTATATTAATATATTATTTATTATGAAATATTATTATTTTTTAAAATATAGAAAATATTCCATGCTTGTAAAAATGTGTTGATAAGGGGGTCTTTATTATCACTTCTAAAACGGCATTGATAACGATCCTGACCGTTATCAACACTTTTTTCGACAATTGATAAAGTAACTCCATTATCAGCATTTTTTCACAATTAATGATAAAATGTGGGCCTTTATCCAGACTTGTAAAATATCATTGATAAATAGAACCCTCCAACAACACTTTTTTTAGTATTATTATAGATCACCTTTAAAATAATTTTTCCAAACTCTAATGAAGGGGCTTTTAATAGTGATTTTATCTAGAACTGTATAAACCATGGTTTTTATTAGGGTATTTTTCATTAATATAAATCCACAATTATTAATATTTTAAAAAATAGTTATCTCTATTCATATCACTATGTTTATGTGCTAGGTTATAACATCCTTGTTTAAATAACTATTTTAACAATATATCATGTTTTTTATAAAACTCATTTTATATTCTAAGAAATGTTATCTTACCATTTCATGTAGTGAAAGATTAAAATGAAGTTTCTTGAAACGAAATATATCAAATAATTTTAATAAATTTGAAAAAACCATAAAATATCAATTATTTACATTATATTTCCCTTAAAGTGAGTTTCTCCCTTGAAATTCATCACTCTGATACAATGAAATGAGTATACATTCCACATTCCCTGTGGTTAACACATTGTATATGAAAATTGATTACTTCACTGCAAAACATTGAATAGGTGAGTGGTCATGAATTAAGAAAATTCTTTATATGATCTAGATTATCCACTAGTTACTCCTCATAAGAATGATCTTGCTCAAGTGGTAAGGCCACTAAGTTCAATATATATGAAAAATAAAGTATGTCCTCTCTCAGGAGAGATACATGAAACACATCATGGAATGGAGGGAGGTTTGAAAGAGGTTCCATGGGATTATCTACAGTCTCAATACGATCATGAATTTCAATGGGATCGATATCCATACATATTAGTTTCACGTTCTTTCAAAACATTGATACCTTCTTACATGGAGATATTATTATATAACGTATTCACCTAAATGAAATTATATATTATACCACAAATTATAATCATCCTTTTTCAATTGGCTCTAAACTACCTTGGTGTGATGATGAATGAATCTAACCTTAAATTATATTTTATCAATGATCTTAGGTCCCAATATCATTCATTCTCTAACATCATTATAGAATATTGGAACCCTATATTTCATTACATATAAGGCCTCTAAAGGGACCATCTAAATTCATTAGTGAAAGATATTATTGTAATATAACAAAATTAGAGGAATACTTTCATCCCACCCACCTTTGAAATCAAATCCACAATATCTCAAAATATCTTATAGGGTTTAAATTTCTATCTCAAACTAACAACCAATCTGAGAATGATACATAGTTCTAAAAATCAACATTTTATCATGATTTTACAAAATAATTCACCATAACATTTGTCTAATCCTCATATCTAGATTAGACATAATTGAATTTCGTACACTATATTGACTTACAAAATTATAAATGTATATCCTTGAAATCTAATCTTTAGATAATTCATCTATAATATAAAGGAATTTTAACAAATTAGTAAGGTGATCAACTAAAACCCATATGGTATTATTCCATTTTTATGTATTGGGGAGTCCAATGAAAAAAATACATGTTGGAGTTTCTCCATTTCTATTCTGGTATGGATAATAGATGAAGAATCACCTTATATTTTTTCTATTAATCCATAACATTTAGACATACCTAAAATAGAGATACAATCTCTGTGATATCTCTCATAACTAAATCACACTATAAATAATCTTTTAAATCATTATATATCCTAAAAATTCTATGATGAATACAAAATGATGAACTATGAGCATCCTCAAACAAATGTTTCTCCATATAGGGTATGGAAAACGAACATACATGCTTCATGATGCTATCCATTCAATCATGATCATGGTTAAACTCAAAAACAATTATAGCCTTCTTTTGTATCTCCACAACTTTTTTCCATGCCTCTTTTATCATAACTTGTATTTGTGGTTGGAAATTTATTTGAGAATGATACAATTTTTCCCTTTTTCATAATTTTAATATTTATCCTTTTAAAATCTAGATATATTGGTTATTTTGTAATCCTTTCCATTGATAAGAAACCATTATACATTCAACTCAATGCATGAATGACCTTGTTCACTTTCCCAAGTTTGTAATATATCTAGAATTATTCATATTTAATTATCTATATACATATTCTAGGGAGAATATTCAATTCCTTCATTTTGAATATATAAATTAATTTTTTTGGATTGGTATATATATCACATTTCTCAACATAATTATAATGACTACATAAATTTAATGGAAAAATTACAACATCAAACTCGTATTCATGGAATGAGTATTTTTTATATTGAATCATAAATTTTCATTATGTGTAAGCTATAACCATGTGATTCAACATAAGGACACATCCTAATCCCATATTGGTTTCATTGCTATAGATTACAAACACTACTATACTACATTGTAATGTAACTACATGTGCAATGACTAATATTCTCTTTTGTTACTTGAAATTTTCTTCACATTCATCTGTCTAGGGTATCTAGGATCCCTCTAAGTTATATTGGTTAAATATATATTTATTAATGGGAAATTCTCCAAAAACTGTTGATAATATCTATGTAAATGGAGAAAAGGATTAACCTTTTTCAATGTGGTTGGTATTAACCAGCATTCAACTGCCTACACATTTTATCGATCTATTGATATACGCCCTGTTGGGATTAAATGACCCAAAAATTAAAATGTTTATATCCAAAAAATTAAACTTTAAAATTTTCATATAATTTCTCTTTATATAAAGTTTTTATTACATTTCTGATGTTATCTTCGTGATCTTTCATTGTTATTTCATAGATATGAATATCATCTATAATGACTACAAATAACTAATCAATGTAATATTTAAATATTTAATCATTTGATCAATGAAGATATTAGGGTAATTAGTAAGACCAAATGATATCAAAATAAATTAATAGTTTACATACCTTGCATCCAATGTTTTTGGGTATATCATTCATAGTGAACCTCAATTAATGATATCCAGAAGAAAGGTTAATCAGGAAAAGTATTTATCTCAATACTATAGATTAAAAAAATCATCAACATGAGGAAGATGATACTTATTCTTATTTTTAATATTTTTTATCACCCGATAATCAATTTATAGTGGAATTGATCCACCATTTGTTTTATAAAAACTAAGAGGTCCACCCCAATGTATGACACTTGGAAAACTAAATCCCTTATCACAGTTTTCATAATATTGATTCTTCAATTTCTACAAACCAATCAGGGATATTATATAGGGATTCCATGAAATTGATATGAAACAATGTATGAGTGGTGTTGAGAAATCAACATCACATTTTTGTGGAAGGAATGGATACTCATTCATGAATACCCCAAATATCCATACAAAATTGGTGTATCATTATTGTCAATTTTTTACCCACCATTCGAGATTCACATCACTTTTTAATGGGAATTAAGACATATATAGTTGATTTGATCTCCATTGAATGTATGTACATATCATCACATTGATATATTAACATATGTTGGTTTGTAATATGAAATTTATCATCCCTTCCTTTACAATTTATGTTGAATTTATGTGGAGAATGCTAATCCATACAAAAGATAACATCAAATTCAACTAGAGAAGGAATGAATTTTTTAAGAACTAAATTCCATCTGATTTCAACTACCGAGTAACCATATACTTGAGATGAAATCATCTCTCCATTATGATTTTTCGTTACTAATTATAAATATTACCATTCGGGTGGCATCTTTATACCCATAGAAATGAAATCGTTGGTAGATCCAAAGTTCAATAAGACAATAGTTATTCTAGAGTGGTTGGTACGTGTACCTTCCACCTTATATTTATTATACCATTCATTATAAATAGTGATAATATGAGATTAAACATTATAATATTTCATCAGATATTGTTAACTTGGATCAAAATCATTAAGATTCAAATTTCATCATTGGTTAGGATAATGCATTTACTCCATGAATTTGATCCATTGAAGTATTGTTGGTTGTTCTGTGAATCATTATATCTATTTAAATCATTATCTATCATCATCCCATAAAGTTCAAAATCAATTTCTTATTACCATCTCTTCCACACAAAAAATATTTACCAGTGCCCTTATGAAAATTTCCACCACGCTTCTTCACATACTTTGAGCATAATGAAAATATTATCTTCTTATGTCTATTGTTCTCATATTTTCTTTCGAATTCCATATTTCTAATTTTATCATAACCATGAGATTGATAAATGTCACCAACATTAATTTTCAACTTGATAGAACATCGAACAATATCTTAATTTGTAATAAAATATATTACGGATATGTTCTATTTTAAATGAGGATTTATACCAATGAATAATCAATCAACCCTACATTCAGGTTAGATGATAATACCAAAAGTGTACATCACATGTCATGTAATGTTTTCTTCACATGTACGAGTAGATTCATCAAGATTTATCTTTACCTCAAGGATCACCTTCTCCATATTCGTACAAGAGAATACGAGGAATCTACTTATGGAAAGATAATTACAATAAACCATCGAAATACATGGAGTAAATTTCATCATTTTACCTCATATTCATATAATTAGTGCACAATTAATCTAATTAAGCATCAAAATGGTTGGATGAAAAAAATTGAATTTTCATTTTCCAAACACTGGATATTAGAAAATATATTTCCATTGGTGATGATCTTTTTTTTAGTGACAATTATATCAGAATCGTCACTTGAAGAAGGTTGATGTTCCCTGGTGAAATTATCAATGGAATATTTTTTACTCCTTTGTTCGATTGGATGTCTATCATGATTTATAATTTTATAATTATTAGTGAGAATAGAATAGAGATATTACATTCTAGATCACATAATGTTTTGATGAAAAAGGGTCCAGTAATTTAATTTTCCAACAGAATAATCATTAAAATAGTTCATTTTGGTTCCATCAATTGACTAAAACAAAAAATATACTGATAGAAACAATAATCATGATGGGGAACCACAAAATCAATAAAAATTACATCTAATATGACTAAATAGTAATACATTATCAAATTTATGAAGACTTAGGTTTATCTTATGGCATTAATATACGACATCTATTAAAATATTTATTTATGGTTTGTATTTTATGAATTTCCAATGGGTTTTCCTAAATAGTGTGAAAAGAGGTGTATTGGTTGGGCTACTATCCTGCACTAATTGAGGATAAATCCAAACTTAATGAACCCTTTTATAGTTATTACCCCTAGGTACCTTGTTGAAAGAGTCACATCCACTTATAGTATATAGACATGCATGTAATATATTGGAAACCACTCACTCTACCCTTTAACATAATTCTAGGACATTTTCCCTTACTAAGTCTCATACATAGACTAATCCGTATAAATATCCTTTGAGATATCACTTATGTTTTAGCATACTAGTTTCTAAAAGTTAACTAAAAATATCATATAATACCAACTATAGAGAATAATGATTATTAAACATAGATATAACATTATTTTTAGTGAATATTAGTTAAATTACATAGAAACTTTCATGAGGAACATTATTATTTAGTGTCTTTGGAGATGTGGAAACATGATAATCGTGCCCACATATAAATTAAATCTTTTAATAATTTGAAATTCATAATATTCACCCTTCATATAAATATCATAGGTAATAAATTTCTTCATAATCTGGGGATGGAAACATAAGAAAGGGTGAGCTTAGATGCTTGGTAAGGGTGAACAAGGGAGATGAAAAAAAAAGACGAACATACAAGTATGAGGACAGAAACCTAACATTAGAAAACAATACCCTAAATATCAATGATCATATTCCTGATTCATGGAATAAATATTGGCAATTGGAATTAAAATTTTCATTTGGGAATCAAAGAACAAGATCCATGAGACCATACCATTATTATAATACATATATTTTTATCATATGCATTAGCATATAATATAATTTAAATAGTATCCAAGGAACTTCTACAAGGCTATTCTAGTAGAATGAACTCAATCCCGGAACCATCATTATAGTAAAGGCTCACTCCCAATACCATTATTTCAGAATAAGTCTCTTACTAAACTAGTTTTACTCTCCAATCCAATCATGTATATCTTATGAAATTTAAATATTTACCCAATGAATTGGGGGGATATATAGGTCCCACCCATCACATAAAAAAATCATTCATATGAATACCAACTATTCATAACAATTCATCATATCATATCCCATGAATTTAAATATGGTTTCATAAGCTTTTCACCATATCTAAAGATGCAGAAAGTGGTAGGTTTCATAATAATTTCCATATTTCATCATATCATAACCAATTGAAAAAAGATGCGGGTTTCCTAATAATAATATCATAGTATAACCGATGGAAATGAAATGGATTTCAAAAAAATCATGTCTTCAAAAACATAAATTATTAAAATAATGAATAATAATGGTATAGTGGGATCATACAACCAATAAGGTATAGTTAACAACAATGAAAATCATTTTAAATAAAAAAATTATTGTGAATGGTCCTTTAATATGTTTCATGGTGAAAAAATAAATCATTGAAAAAAAATAAAAAATATTATAATTATTTGTCATTAAAAATAGACTGGAAAACATATACAGGATGATTAAATTAAAATAAAGGTCATGTATATAAGATTTTTCTTTCATTCTGTGCAAGTTAAAACAAATAATAATTTTACATATTCATTTAAATCCATGTGGCTATTTTTTATAAATTTACAGGAACACAGCATTCAAAAAGAAATTAAAAAAAGAAAACATGATAGAAAGATTATTTTAATAAAAATATGAGAATAGTAATACATTTTTTATAAAATTATTTTTTAATAAATTTTTTTTTGGGATGAAAATATATTACTGACTGAAGAGACAAATAATATTTTATTTTAATAGAAACAATTTCTCAATTATTTAATGTAATAATTCATGGAAAATTGTTATATTAACTTAAAATAAAATAATTAACTAGTGGATAATATAATTAATATTTCTATTTAATGAGGTTTCATAATATTTTATCATAAAAAACATAATCATGATGTATCTTAATAAATGGTATGATTGTAACATTTAATCGTTAACACATTGGTAATATTGAATCATATGAACTGTCAAGTAATAACATAAAATGTAACATAAAATAACATTAGTATAATTAAATTCATGATATTACAAATCAATGGGTTAATAAAACTACCTGATGAATGAATATGGGCACAAAACATAAAGTACCCCTCAATGAAGGAAATTGAAGTCAATATCCCGTACCTTAAGCCATGAATTCTTTTGTACATGTTAAAACATCGTATATAATAAATATAATTTTTTTGTAAATATATTAAAAAATAATATTTATATATATGATACAATATATTATTTTCTTTTGACTTTTTATTACCATTTTATTATCAGTTCCATCTTACAGGTACATTTTGTGTAATAACCACTTTATTTTTAGTATATTTTTTCAAATTTTATTTTTAGTCCTCATAAATTGATAATGATTTAGTCATATCAAATATTATAACCATGATATTACTATCTAAAATATTAAATATATATTCATTTATAATAAAACAGAAAAAATAATACAAAATGAAATGCACTTTTCTTAGAGAAAGTAGGCTATATATACACCTAAATGTTGTTTTCATTTTCTTATTCAATTGATATAATGAAAGGTAAATGATATATTAACATTGCATAAAAAATTCTATTCTATATATATATCCCAGATTTTCATTCAACTATACATATTACATTCTATGTAAAGTGTGAATGAATCACACCATTTCCCGAAGCGGTAGTCCTCCGTACACACAAGAAATGTTTTAGTAGTCCCAGAATATGGAGAGTCAAATTCTATGTGTGATATAATTAATACATATTTATAATAATATCATATATAAAATATATAAATTAAAAATCCAAAACTATTTCTATCCTTCTGAGGTGGTAATGGGAAAACAGATGGCATTAGTTCGCAAGGAGGTAATCCACCGTACACGTGAAAGATGATTTCAAAGCCTGATTGATGGAAGAGGAGATGATTGTAGTTCATGAACATAACAAAATAACATATTAATATATATAATATACATAGGTTATTTTATTAGTATGTTTTAATGATAATTTTTGTTTCTGGTGAAATAAATAATAAAATAAATCTCATTGATGAACGTTATATCTTCATCAAGTATCCTCCATAGGTTTACACGAAAATCATTCCATTGTTGCAGTACAAAAAAAACTAAGGATTATATAATTATTGGATGGAAGATGGGATGTCTTTCTATTAGGAAACATCTAAACTAAATGGGCATTAATGTGTTCCAAATAGAGAAGAGTGGGTCACCTTTTATAACTAAGGTGAGACGTACACATTTAATATTTTGAAAGAAAAAAGTGTACCAACGTTTTTTTATGAAAAATGTTTCCAAAATTTACCATTAAATATTATAGAAGTAATAATTTTGAAATATTTTAGGAAAATTATATGTTCACATGTTATTGTTACTTTTAACCATTATGTTTTTAGTTTAACACCCCCAGTAAACCAATTCATATCTTCATTATGGTAAAAAATTTATTTTGTTTTTACTATTTATTTAGGTACAAAAATAGTACATATTATTAGGTAATATTAATTATTACTATTAAAAATATATAATCAATATTTAAAAATTCTTTTAATAGAATATGGAAAATTAATTTAAAATTAATCTTATAGATGGAAAGACAAAGCGCGGTTTTAAAGTGAAAATGTAGAAAATAATTCAATGTTTTTATATTTAAATTCAACATGAAATTCATTTAAAATACATAAATTGTATTAGCGGATGAATTATGGAACTAATTTTAATTTATGGAAAATTTAAAATATAATTTAACTTTAAAATTAAATTACATGAAAATTCAGTTTTGAAATATAATTTAGCATTTTTACCTATTTATCAAAAAATGAAAATTTCTAGAAAATTAAAAAACTATATCCAAAACCAATCAGTGCATTATAACATAAAAATTTAATTTTATATTATCAAACTAATTTTATAAAATTTGTATAAATTAATTTGATAATTTTTACCAAATGAAAAAAAATCATTCAGAAAATAGAATTTCAGAAACATATAAATACGTTACCTAAAACAAAGAACTTTTTTTTAAATATATTTTCTTTAATATAAAAAATATATGAATTTTTTTATTAATTAGTTATTATTATTCATATCTAAATTTTTTACATATAGGTTATAACACGTTGATTTATATAACAATATTAATATTTGATAAGGGTTTTGATAAAACTAATTATCATAAGTAATAAATGATATCCTAGGGTCGTCTGTTGTGAGTCATAATTTAGTGATGCAGGTAATGAAAAAAATATATTAAATTTAATTTTTTTCAAAAATAATTCATAATAAACAAAGAAATTTATATTTCTCATAATACATACAATTAACATGTTTAAAACCATTAGATACAAAACTATTTTTTAAACTCAAAATCCACCATCACTATTTTATTTCATATGAAATACCCTCTTACACCCAATGGATTATATTAATAAATGTAGATTTTCTAGGTTCCCAAACTGATTTGTGTATAAGGATTCCAATTTAAATTCCATTTTCTTTTCCCATAAATCAGAGTCAAAAAAATAATTTTTTAATGGACATTTGGAATTATACCATAATTTAATTTATATTCATGACAGTCCTAACTCGACTATTATCCATCACAATCTAACTAATTCATTTTAATAAGATTTTAATTGGATATCATAGGTAATTTTTTCACATTTTGAATATTTCATACTATTTTTAATTTAGTTTCCTACAATACACAAACACATAACTAAAAAATCATTTGTTAATGTAATAATGTAATAAAATATAGATTGAGATACATTACTAATAGGAAAACATATATCAGTGTGTATGTGTTCTAATATATCATTAGCTCATTTCCTATTACACATAAAATTTATTTTGTCTATTTTTTAAAATACATAAAATTCACTTACATCAAATGATTCAAAGTCATATGAATCTAATAATCCATAATAATAGTTTTTTAAATTTAATTAATATTTATATAAACTCGTAAAGAAATCCAATGATAATTTAATTCAATTGATTTATTTTGACCTATATTTTATATATTATAGATAGTATTTTCATGATGTTTTATACATGATCCATTAATATTTAATAAAAACCATAAATAATCTCATTCAAAAAAATATAAAAACATTATTATACAATTAAACTGGAAAATAGTACCTTATTAAGGAAATGATAGAAATTAAATTCTTATTTATTAATGTTACATGAAAACATTTCTCTATAAGTAGTGATAATACACTAAGAATATTTTTATTCATTATCCCTATATATGATATATTAACATTATCATTATTCCCAAATCCTAATCTCACTTATACCTTAATCAATTAGCACTATTATTTTATAATTTTGTCATAACCAAAAATATTTAATGTTCATATGATATAACTATGATCTAGAGTTATTGAAATTGATCTATATAATATAAAATTCATCACAACATTGACTATTTAATTTTTTCTTAATAAATACCATCATAATGCTTCATTTTGTGTCTTCATAATATATTCACTTCATGGTAACCTTGTTATATTAAAACTACATTTTATATCATTTATATCCTTCAAATAATTTTCTATATGAATTTTCCCCACTTGGTAGGTAGAGGACAATTTAACACACAACGTCTGTTTTTTATAGTTTATATTTCTATCTCTTATTTGAGAATATTTCACAAATTTTGATATCAATCAATGAAATTATTAAAATTTAAAAAATTATTCTTAAGGAATAATCACATTGAAAAATTTGGAATTTTGTTTTATTCTATTAATATCGGTATTAAAATATGTATCACTAAATTAATCATGTATGTGAATTTTCAATCTCAACACTTATAGAATATTCTCCCACTAAAATAATAACATTGAATATTCAAATTTTATTTTGAAAAGAATTATATATTTAAATTTCGTATCTCAGTTAATATATTAAATAATTATATATATGTATTGGTAAATATATATTGTTAGTTATCACAAATAAATCTCACTGATTTCTATGTGAACATCCTCTTACTCAATTAATCTCATGAATATACTAAATTTGAATCATATAGGTGCTAAACCTATTTGGTTATCCTTGTCAAGGGTCACCCAGTATCTATATTAGGATTATTATTACCCTTTCTCATAACAGAAGATAGATTAATAATCCTCAACTAAGTACAACCCATTTATTTTATCAATAAAAGTAATGTGATTAGTATTGTATGGCTTCTAAAACATTGGTATATTTAAATCCATAGTTCAAACCACTTGGTTTGAACTAATATACAGTATAAAATCACACAAGCCTCCCTATATGTAAGAAGATAAAAATAGATGCGAGGCTCTAAGACTACTAGGGGGTGAGTATACACCCTCTATCATGTCTTATAACTAATAATAAATATTAAATATTAAATAATATATTATGTATTTTTATAACCGAGTAGAAACTAATTAATATAAAGGCACACATGTCATACATAAAATGATGGGCTCATAATGTGGAAATCAAAAATAGTTTATAATATAAAAGGTAATTAAAAAATTATTAGGGTCCTCTGAACTCCATCTCGGTCCACCTATAGCTCCACTCTCTTTGGAACAACCATCAACCAAGGGCCCCTTTCTTAGTCATGGATATATAAACATGACTTCTTCATGATAATCAACATTTCATTACATGGTATTAGTACTAAATCTATATAACACCACCAATGAGTTCCTAATAAGTTTTCTCAATTATAATAAGTGTATACCATTATATAAATAAATTTGTAAACAATAATAATAATAACAAAAAAATTGTTGATCGGTCATTCATTTACAAAACTGAAACATAACCATACTTGTAGGTGTATTATCTTTATGTACATAGGGAAATCATAGGATCTTACAAGTGATAATGAAAAAGACACTATTCATATAAATCATTTCCCTATGATATTAAAGAATCAAGTTGGATCATGCCCACAGACCTTCGTATCTCGACACTATTATTAGTGAAGCCTTCAAACTGTCACACACAACATATGCCTTAGGTAATTCCTTAGGCCGTCATGAACCTAATGTGTGGCATCAGGAAAGACACCTAAACCCTTATACCCAACGTATTTTATTAGGTCAATCGTCACATGCCACAATCCTTCTCTCTTAATTAAATTTATATAACACGATGTTACACCTACATCAAGTACTACGAACAACCACAATGAAAAGGTAAGCCATTTAACAAGGTAGATTTTACAAGGGAACCATATCATATAATCATGCTAATATTGTAGGAACATATTACAACAACGACTCATAATTCAACATGGAAACAGTATATTCCTGAAATAATTAGGAAATAAAATATCATTTCTGGTCTCGTAGGCCACACACACACCCACATGTGATCATAATCAAGAATGGTAATCAAGGTATACTGAAACAAAAAATACATGAATCCAACATGTGTAAATGAGATCCCCAAAAGTAAAATAACTTCCAACCTCAAATATGTTATTTAATGTCTTTATTAGTTTTCAAGGAATAATCATATAAATATTTTCCATGAATTAGTTAGTTCCAAACAATCAAAAGGATTCCTAGTACCAATTAGAAATATTTTATTTACAAAAAATAAACAAAACACCACATTCACTAATAATGTATCATCTCACAAATAACCCTACGTATGCTTGACAATTATTATTTTTTCATTATTAAATAATTGCGCGTTATTATATTTTTATGTTTAATCCAACCATTTATCTTGAAATTTCATTTCACAAATTGCACGTAAAATTATGATAAGTGGATGAAATAGAAATTCTTACATGGAAGTTTTCTTGTGCAAGCACTAGAGCTATGAAAAAATTGATAAGGATATGAGATTAATTGAAAATGGAGAATGCTTTAATATTTTTCAAAGGGAGATTAACTAATATTTTATAAAAAATTAGACATATATAACTCAAAATAATAATAATAAATTAATTAACTGTTATTCTATTATATTGAAGAAAACATACCATGTACTAGGTTAAATCGTTAATTCTAAAAAAGTAAATTTTCCATTGAAATTTTCATTTAATTATTTTTTAAATAAAAGGTGTTTAACATGTTCCATAAATAAGAGTAAATAATATAAATGATTCATGAATTGAACTCTATTAATATGGTCATTGAAAATCATTAAATTTTATCTTTATGGTTGAGATGTAGAAAAATAACTAAATATTGAAGTAAAAACATGTTTTCATGAAAAACGGTGATGTTTCAGGGTAAAATTATTTTACCCATAAATAAATCTGATGTGTTGGGTAAGGGTAAAGAGTTTTACCCTTACAAAGCTCATCCACCAAGACCCACCCTTATTATCTTTTATAAACATGGTGATATGCATACACATCATCAAAGGTACGCATATAAAATTTTTCATAACCTTTCAATGTTCCCAGGTAACACATTCAAATGCTTTAAAATTTAATGTATCCTATTATGTATCTCAAAACTAAATTATGTAGGGGATAGTTAACCTTTTGTAATATTTATAAACTAGGATCTGTTGTTGCGCAAAAATGTTGTTACAATTTTGTATCATATAATTAATTATTTTTATACTTATGTAGAGGTTATGTAACCAAATTAAACACATATAAAATCTATCCTACAATTACATAACTCATTAATATATAGATTTAACCTAACACAAGTTCTAAAAACATCACATTTTAATGGTAGGAGGTACCTACCCTTAGGTATAGCCTACATCCTATGTAACGGTAAAACATTATTTAAAAATTCAAAATTTGAACAAAAAATACATATAAAATATAATCCATAGTGGGATTAAAAAAATTTAAGGACATATAATTTTAAAATTCTCCTCCTATAGGTAATAATCATCATCGAGATGTGTTTTTAATAGTGTTATATGAACAAAATATGTGATCGAGCTCGAACATCTACATCCCGCTCTCATGTGTCATTATGGATTCCTTCCTATGGTCTTAGAATCTGGAAAATATATACCATCAACCCTATAATTTCATTATCTATATGTGATACAATCAATATTTTATTCTAATTATAAAATAAATATACCTACCACTCAACACCCATCCTATTTATGTTATGTGTGGGATTGGGTATGTATCTCCAAAGCTGTGAATCTGGGATTAAATATTCCATGCCTTTAAAACATGGAGAAATTTCAAATGGTTTTCTAGCACCGAACCCTATTTCGTGATGACGAAGCGTCTAAAAATATATGTTACAATTTCCCTTGATTCCAAAAAGGATGATTCCATAATTTAGTTGAAGTTCACATAGAAACCAATTTATATTTATTAAAAATCGAAGGTCCTTTACATTATTAAATATATGGTAACAACATACTTTGAGTGATCACAAACTCATCCATGTTCAACATCTCCCCATTTATGGTCTCTTATACCACAATATGCCCAAAAAAATATACAATTCCAAAAAATATTTTAACATAGTTGTAAGCATTATGTTTATCCATATAGATCCCCAAATTGTAAAAAATATATATAATACTAGTAAATATTATTGTAATCAAAATACACCCTATATATTGTCACATCCTAAGATATACCTAGTTCTAAATCACAAGCTTAGAGAAAAACATCATGAATGCAAATTGTTTTATTTAACTATAGGTATGTTTAGGGATAACACGTTGTTATCAATCATAACCAAATCAAAAAGGTATTTTGAGAATTCCCTGTAATAAATGAGCATATAATGGTCATCTCTTTCTGATATAATTTTTTAGGGAACAATATTTAAGCATATAAACTTTTTGTCATACATTGTTTCTATATAACTAACCTAGTCAGCCTCTCTAATTGATATCATGTGATCAAAAATCACGAGTGGATATAAAATCACCCAAAAATAGAATAATAATTAAACTAATTCTTGGGAAACACCATAAAAATATCTACAATGACATCTCACCACTTCTCTATGACCATAGAAAATGGATGGAGAAAATTCCAATGATGATGGTGCTCATCCTTTACCCTCTTGAAAGTAAGTCATTGGGAAACAATAACAATAATTTCCCTCTAAATCCTAGTACATCAGATAAATATTTTAATGACATGGTACATCTTTTTCACACCAATATATTCAATCCATCTTGAGGTATGAATGTCCCTCATCATCCCACCTCAAACTAAAGCTGTAGCAACTACTCTCTCATGCACAAGGATCAGAACCTCATCACCCAATGACCATCCAAGTATTGGGTATCGTCTAGTTAGTTTTTCCAATTAAACCACACATACTATCTAATGTAATACTTATAATTTAACTAGTTTACAAGAATTTTTTTTCATCAAGGGATAATAACTCATCGATCACTGATCCATAAAAGCATCCATCCTGCAATAATTCAACAATCTCATCAAGTTTCATTTCTCCTCTAAAGTCCTCTCAACAAAATATTATGATAAATGAATCTAATAGCTTACAGTATATAATATTACATTGACATTTATAGGGGCATAATCCTTCTCAAATTTATAATTGTTTAGGTACTCTTCAAAGTGACTCTTCCTCAAAATTTGGCCACTCATAGTGAAGATATAATAAAGGAACATTGGTAAATATAGAAAAAACCAATAATCAATTATATTGTGCCACCAATTAATTAAATAATATATAATGAGTTCCAACTCCATGTATTGAGTAGGTTTGTTCTAGGGTTTGGTTTATAGCTGTCATAACCCAAAATATATTACTTTCTTCCATTACATCGTTATTGATCCTAAGAAAACTCCTTATGCATAATAATACTCTGTGTATCTGATATGTGGATGGGAAAGTATCATAAATTGTGTTATAGTCAACATTTTTATTTCAACTAATGAAATTAATCATCAGACGGGTCTTATCCCTAGATATTTATACCACTTTTCATTAATGTAGTTCTGTGTGATGCTAGATGAGATAATTCATGGATAAAATTGTACAAGTATCTAACTAAGACATTTCATATTTTGATGTCGAACACAATATGGGGATATTTCTAGGACATCACTACCTGTACATTCACTAGATCCCGGGATATTCCATTCATAGACACAAAATTCCAAAATAACATTACCTCTGAAATCCAAAATTTCACTTTGATAGTTTACCATGAATCCTATGTGCTCAATGAATACACATGTTTATCTCAAGTTTTCTAGCATGATTCTCCAATTTCAATGAGTATATGATAATGTCATCAATGAACACATCGGTGAATGAGTCCAAGGATGGATAAAATATCTTCTCTGTGATATTAATGAATATTGACAACGAATATTTCAGTTTAGATGGAATCACAAAGTACTCATACATGCCATAACACCATTGAAAAGTAGTATTCTGGATGTTAATCTCTCTAAATCCGAACCTGTGATAGCCTGATTGAAGATCAATCTTGGATAACAATTGGGCACCCCATAATTGTTTAGAAATATCATATATCTTTGGATAATGATATTTGTTCATAACTGTTACTGGATTAGACTTTTTAGAATAGATGAATATTCTAATTCTTCTATATTCATTAGTGGTGAATAATATAAGGGAACCCCATGGTGAGGTACTGAATTAGGTAAATCCCTTATACTCTAAGTCATCATTATACACCTTGAGCTCATTCATCTCATCTAGCACCATAAAATAAAGGGTATAGAAAATGTGTATGCACTTGTAAAAAGAACTATATAAATGTTAAAACATATTTGAGGAAGATGTAATGTGATTTCATGTAAAGATAAATCATGATAAGGATTTAGAAATAAAAGAAAAATTCAATGGGGGAGTAATTATTGATCTCACTAAAAGATTCGTTATCACCATCTATATCATCATCATTCCAAAATTTCTCATGTATGTACCAACTTTTTTTATTCCAATTTCTTATTCATTTCTCATCACATACTTATATCACATCAGTGAAGTTAAGGGTAGTCATCATTGATTGACAATAATGTATACTCGGAATGCAGTCAACAATTCCATGTCCTGAAACAAATAAAATATCACTATTTTCCTTATCATTAAATCCTAAATATTCCCATAAAAAGATATGAATATAGGACACTCTATGAATCTCTGAATATAGTCCACTTTTATTACCAATGGTGTATCAAGATAATGTAAATCATAGAATGACATGACCATTTGGACAATCCTAGAAACTATTTATTGATATTTTAAGTAAATGGATTTATGAGTATTGAAAAAGGTAGTATATATGGTAGATGTGATCATGATTGTTCCTAATTCAGTGAATATTCCATCACCACCATCAGTTATTGTCTAATCTATTATATAAACACAACATTCCTATGATATATGACAATATTTGCGACTCACATGTGTCCTCATCATTTGGGCCTACTAGCAATGAACCTGGGAAGATCCCTTGTTTCAAAACAATCATTGTATTGACACGATATGAAATAATGACACAATTGATCTGTTAAAAAACTTATAAATATGGGTCATTTTCTCACATTTCTATAATGTTTTTTTGTGTCCAGAATGACGTATAGAAATGTTCTATATTCTAATAGTTAAACAAAAATATTTCAACCTCTGAGGAAAAAATTTCATGAAATCTAATCAACATGTATAACACTCTTCCAAAATATTTTAATTGTATTCCTCTTCATACTATTGACAATTAAATCTCTATAGTAGTCGTAATTCCACCATTCTATGCACTATAGTGTTTATGAATACCATATACTAAACAATCATCAAATATCTTCTTCAATGGTGTATTCTATCTATAGAAAATTTAGTTATCATGCGTGTTAAAAGCTATGTTCCTATTATCAAATTTCATGATGATGACTTAACATGGTCTTCTTCGTCTTTTGAGCCTTATTCTCTTCCAATATAGATACATATCAAGGAATCTTATTAAATAATATAGAGAAGGAATAATGTATCTTGAAACTCTACTGAAACTACATGAACTCATATTCTCATTCATGATTTAGTGTATTGTAAATATAATCCCCAAGTGATTGGACCTTGAAGTCCTCCCAAGAGTGTCCCTCTTTTAAACCATCTTATCACATGACTACCCACCATCATCTGGAATGTATCTGTAGTATGAATTATATAAGATTAATATTACCCTCAAACAATGCCTTGACATGGATGAAGGTTCCCTAAATGCCTTATAACCAATATTCAGCATCTTGTGGTCCACTAGTTCTTTGAATGATTATACGAATTTGTAGCTAAAAATACCCGACATAGTTCACCATTGATCATGGTGGATGGAGGCCCACCTATAGTGGGATTACTACATAAACTACTAGTGTAGGTTTATGTTAATTCCCTAGATCACACTCCAATACAGTAAGAGGTAGAATAAAAGCATTGAGAACAACTCATCCCACATAATAAAGAAGTCCCATTATTCTCCAATGTGTAATTATTTTCAAAGACATAGAGATAAGCATCAAAACACATGTTTTTATATCAAACCAAGTTAAATGATTAAACAACACTTCCTTATTAGATTACCCATTACTAAAATATTAACCCTCCTAGAACTAACCATTGTATTGATCATTCATTTTAGTCACAATCCTCAAATATATAATAATGAATAATAGTATAATCAGTTCAAATAATTAATGTTGATAGTGAAATTTAATAATAATTAAAAAATAGATATATCACCTAACATAGAATAAAATTATATCCCAAAAATGTAGTAAAATTTACGTAATGAAATTAATAAACTAATATACATTTTAATAATTGGTATATATATATGGAATGTGATCCCACATTTTTAATCAGTGTGCATTAACACATGAAAGAATACCATGAATTTGTAACATAAATATACAAAATTATGACTCTAAGGTCTATTAAACATTAGTCGTCCAGTAATAAAAAAATCCCCTAACCATGTCCCACATATCTATCCCTTTTACATTGTCCCAAGATAATCTAAATGAATAAAACAAAATTGGTACTCTAATTACATTTTATAGAACCTCATCCAAAACCATTGGGTTTGAACAAAAGTGCAACATAACCAAATGTCCCCCCCCGTACACCATATACTATCGAATGTAAACTAGGGTCCTAGTCCATCAATGGGGATAATATAACCTTATTATCATGTAATGTCTCAAATAATAAGTAATTATATTTAAATTAATGATTATTATGATCAAACTAACATGTGAACATTATATAATCAAAATACACACATGTCATAAAGGTAAAATCATTCTCTCAAAGTGGTAAGCCAAACCGATGTATAATATAAGACAGAAAATAAAAAAAATAAAACAATGGAGTCCT
This sequence comes from Viscum album, assembly GCA_963277665.1. NCBI lineage: Eukaryota > Viridiplantae > Streptophyta > Magnoliopsida > Santalales > Viscaceae > Viscum > Viscum album. The sequence continues at coordinate 995,300,266 of OY728126.1, forward strand.
CCAAAGAATATTTCAGTTCTCCAGAATAACTGTGATCCTTTACTAAACAATAATAATTGATCACCTTTCTTATACTCATATCCCTAAATCTAATGTCTTCAGAAACAGATAAATTATCATACTGTGTGTGAGTAATAAACCTACTATGCGACCAACAATTCATACATAATAGGTATTCTAAAATATAATAAGTGCATTCCATGATAATAATAAATGTGTAAAAAAATTATAACAACAAACCATCACAGATTTAGTATTCATGTTATAAATATTCTTATATAAACCCCCCTTCATACCTCACTCATCTCCATGCTACAAATATAATCATAGGCTATCAAAACAGAGCAGTAATAAACCATTACAATCCAAACACATCTCATAGATGTTTGAAAACATTAAGTTGTATTAGGCCCCTAATGCATTGTATCTCAGATCCCTTATAGGTTATGCTTTAGACTATGAGAACATGTTTATGACTTGAGTTTGAACCCCATACCATCATGCCACTAACATGCTTCCTTGGGAAAGGCCCCCACACCTTCATAGCCCTACCTTGTGTTAAGTTCCATTATTATAATTCTCCAAATCCATGAGCCCCCCCCCTCAATGTGATAAACATAATACAATGGCCAACTATCTCAATTAAAAAGATTAAACACAAAGGAATGGTATCACATGTAACAGGATAAACAATACAAGGAAAGAATTAGTTATCAATATCACGATATAGTACATACACATAACAACATGTAATGATATGAAAACATTGAAACATTACACTATATAAATACTATTGGATTTTTTTTAGGGGACTCATGGTTACACACAACCATATGTGATCATGAGTAATCCTAGTAAACAAGATATGTGAAAAAAATATTATAATAATGAAACATGTCTAAATGGGTTCCCAAAAATTTATGGATATTACTACATCAATGTTTTGGATGAAGAACTACAATGTTCATCAATAAATCATCACCTGAAACCTATTCGTGTATTAGATGAGTAAATTTAGTCACCAATGATTCTTAGGACGGATTCAAACTACTTTTTTTAAGAAAATAAATTACACACCACACAAAATAATACTCTATCACTCTAGAATAATTTATGTTATACAAGAAAATTATTATTTTGTCATCGTTCAAAAATAACACATTGTTATCATTAATAGTTTTGTTGGGACCAATGTTGCATTTTTTTTCAATGATCTGTAAATATATGATATTTGATATGTTGATGAAGAGGTGATCCTTTTATAATTTTTATGTATTCAAATAATGACCTTGGATTTCACACCTAGAAAGGACTCCTTGAAAACTATAATGATTTTGTAATTATTTATATGTTGAAAAACATGTTCAAGTTGTAATAGGAAAGTGCACATTATCCTCGATATTTAATAATGCGATGTCTATGAAAAATTAATGAGGAATTTATATGAAATACATAAAAATATTTATTTAAATGATTAATTGATTTTGGAAGTATATTTAAAAGAAACTATTCAAAAAATTTATTTTTTTCTATTGAATATAAATGAAGACCATGAAATAAAATTATTATTGCATGAGGAGTTTATAAGAATTGAAGAGCATGAAAAAATAGTTTTCAGGATGATTGGGAAATTAATATTAAGTTTTTAGGTAGATTGGGTGCCATTATTGATTGAATAAGATGTTTTTCGATGAATAATTTGAATAATGAAATATGTGGCCTCTAACAAAAAATTTCCAACACACTGTCCTTCCAAAGCTAGCTCAACCATTGGTGAACTTGTGACATAGAGGTCAACAATTCCCAGGGAAACAATCCTCGTCTAGTAGTGGTAAAATATGTTGTGGGACCTTGTTTATGGCCCATAATAGAACACCATATAGAGTTCATAGTAAGAGAGGTAGCGCCGCTATGTTGGAAAACATGATGATAGAGGGGTTTGGGATTTCATAATGACAATATGTGGCTCTTGAGGGTTATACCATGACCCTAAAAGGTGTTATGTCTGATTTGGGTATCATAATGATATTTTATTGTTTCTGCATCTTAAAAAGATGGACATAACACATTCTCTCGATTTATTTTCATCTATGTCATTTGTTCTCTATGGGATGTTGTATCCAACCCATGTCGACCCAAGGATCCCAAATTCATTAGAAAATCATGTTGATCCATTGATCGATAGATTCCAGACATCGTTGATGGTTATTCTAACAATATGAGAAACGAGGGATTGAACTAAAATCTTTTATGAAACTAGATCATTCATGCATGTTGATAAACCAAAGAACTCACACCTACTGAAATTCAAACGATATTTGTTTGAGGCCATAAAATTATAGGAGTTTTAGTGTGAATAAATGAATATCATGTGATACTAATGCCATGAACTTGAGGATTTTAATTAAAACAAGACTCATGATGTTGATATGCCATTATCTTTAGAATCCCATAAATATTAAAATAACCAATGATCTTTAAGTATATAAATATCCTTCACATAGTATTATTTTCTCATTTTTTAATAGGTCAGGTAAACTTAATGAAAAAAAGATTTATGGTGGGGGTAAGGAATGATATGTGATTCCTATAAATTTTAATCACCCTAAAAAAAGGTTTTACTATCGTTCATTAATTAAGAGAGATATCTTAATTCTCTTCTAAATAGAGCTCTGGGACAAATTTTTTTTTGAGGAATACTTTTTATAAAATATTTTTACACTAAAAAAAATTAATGATTCCATCAACCACCTGACATTTGAATCCTTCACTGATGGCCTTTGTGAAGAAATCGGTTTTGTGAAGCAACTTGATTTTACATGATACTATCATGCAATTATTCTCTTATTTTCTACAAATAAACTTGGTACGTCTAAAAGAAAGTATCACATGCACTCTAACTCTATATGAATAAGAAGAACCTTAATGCATGAAAATAATAAACCCATTCGGGTTAGTTTGACAGAATCAAAATAATCCCACACCCCTTAAGGTATCCATGCCAAATAATTTCATAATTTGGCAGTATGTTTGAAGAAGGATTTGAGAACATAAAATAGTTCACGTGTGTTGCACAAAATAATTTCATGATTCATAATAGACATGCATGACATACTTGTTGTTATCCTAAACTAATTAGAATAAAATATTATGGTATAACATGAGGTGTTCACGATGAATATTAGGGGTAAATTTGTGTATTCTTTGTCAAAAAAAGACAAATTCATTTTCTCACTAATGTTGATGAACATGTAACAAATATATATAATACTAAAACCAAGAGTGTATGATTCAATGCATCCAATGAATGATGTGTATTTTAATTGATAATTCAATAAGATGTGGTTAGGGATTGTGAATGTGTTTTTTCCAACATAAAATATTGAATAATAGTTGCATGTATGTCTTTCATATGTGTAGTGAGGTGGTAACTTCATATATTAGAAATAATATACATTGTGAATTCTTTCAATGAGGTTACTAATTAGTTACATGTGATTAGTTCATTTGAGAAATGACATAAAAAACTATCTAGTGGAAATTGTAGGTACATTAATAGGTGCACGGGTATTTAAGATCAACAACACACATAGAGTATGATTAAATATCATAATGATGGGGATCAATCCTTGGTCAGAGGTGAAGTCATCAGGTTGGTCTCAGGAGTAGTTGATGTCTTTCTATTTGAACCATCCTTATAATACTCTCAGTTAGAGCTATATGTAAATAGATTATATTAGAGGATCCAAATTATTGAAATCAATTTCCTCATAGTGAATAATCATTGTATGGGGAACCACAAAGAAAGGACTGAGTCTTTGTACTGAACCTTGTAAATAATGTTTACTTCTCTCTTTATTACAAAAATTATTCATCAAGAGAGGCTAATGGATAATATTGAGTGGATAGAGAACCATAACATGTCTGAGAGCATTAATTTCAAATGAATGTAATTTTTAAAAGGAAAAAATGGACTCAACTTTCCACTCTTACTGGTTTATGTGGCATGGGTCTCTAAAAGTGGTATCAAATATTTAGGTTACATCTAATTATCTAGATATCCTTCTAAAAAACATATACTACTAATTCTTTCAACATATAAGGCATTCCATCACTTAATTGTAATAATTATCAATATTGGAATAATAGGATACTACCCAATATCTTTTCAGTAGGTTATGAAATTAGAGATGCATCAATTTTAGATTTTCTACCCATTACAGATGATGCTTCCATGAATCATGATTATAAAAAAATATAGTGTTCTATGGAATATCTCAAACATTTATATATATGCCAGTAATATTAATGGTCTATAAAAAGATCATGGGTCTCCAAACTACTAAATAGATATAGTATAATATGACAAGAATCATTGTAATGGAATTTCATATTCAATGAATTCAATCTACTCTATTGGAGGGGTATAGTTGAGGAAGTTAATTGGAATGATGAAGAAACTATTGAATAGTATTTCAATAGAATAAATGACTTAGTTAGAAATATCTAAGAGTATGCTAAGAATCTAGATGACCCTATCATTGAAATAAAATGGAAAGGACTTTTTAGATCATTTTGATTCAATGGTGACATCCCCTAATGAAATTGAATATTTATCTCTTAATTAAATAAAAATTTATCATAGCTTATGAGATGTGTAAAATTACATATTTCAAAAAGAAATATAAAATTTAAATGGAAATTGAATCCCTGAAAAGAGGAAAAGTAAAAAAGAAATGGATAAAGAATCTGAATAATTATATATCTATAAGGATAATTATGAATTCGAGAACATTTTTTCCCTTAATAAAAATTGTTCAGGAAGTTAAAATTTAAGGGGAAGAATATTAAACCACATAAATGAATCAACTATGGTATAAGTAATTATTTTTCTAGATGGGTCTAATTTATAAGGTTGAAGAATCATAATTAGGGTCTATATCAGATAATGAAAGATTCTAAAAAAATTAGATGATAAGAAGAAGAAACACCACATTATTAGGAAGGTAAATCTTATGATAATGATTAATAAATATGAATTATAATGTTTTTCTTGAAATATAGAAGTTGGTTTCATTTTCCAAGAAAAGAGAAAAAAATTTCATTAAGTTATAGTGATTATGAATGGGAAAAAATATAACATGATTGGATGTAGAAATAAAATAAATTATTATTCATGGAACATATCAAATATCTCATGAATGAAATGATGAAACATGATGAATAAAACAAGAAATTTACTTCTTAAAATAATAAGGAAGAAAAAACTCATTTTTATGAATAAAGAAATGAGCTGATCGATAATGATGTATCATTTTTCAATGAGATCAAGTTGAACACATTTAAAAATTTATAAAAATAAAAAAAATGATATGGGATCATAAAGAAAAGATTATTAATAGAGAAGAAGATTGCTTTGAGACACTATGTAAATGTGTCACAATTCATCATGAGTTGAATTTGGCCTAAGTATATTTCAATAAATTTATAGAGATAAATATGAAAACAACTCAAGATAGAGATAATAAAGGTAAAAGTAATCTTAATAATTTTAATGAATATTTTTCATCTTGTAGTACATGTTTGAAATCCATTGCATGAAATATAATGTCCATGGAGAATGAAAGGCAATCTCCCATATATCGGGAAGAGTAAAAATTTCCAACATTTCCACACCATCTAATTAAAAAACAAAATAAAAAATATTTGGGTTCATCTAGAACCGATATTTGAGGATAAATGATTATGAAATTTTTTATGTTGTGGTAAGAATGATCTCAAAATATAATCTTACTGGTTCAACATGTATTTACCAAAAATGATTTGAGAATCAACTAGGGTGTTAATGAGGGTCATGAAACAAAATCACAAAGAAAAGAAAATTCAAAAAATAACTACTCAAAAAAATATAAACAAATAATATTTCAAATTTAACATGAAGTTTGGGATAGATGTAGTTTTTAAGGTCACAAGGATGATATATGAAGGAAAAAAACTAAAAGGAGAGGTTCCCTATATGAAGTGGAATATTTAACAAAATAAAATTAGTGATATGTTATGGAAGGATTTTGAGAAGATTGAGAATTTCAAAAATTATTTCAATGTTTTTTGTCCACATCAATTGAATCTAGTTAAATAGTTGTTGTAAAATGAGAAAAATGCTAAATCTAATCGAAAACATGTAGTCTCATCAAATGATTTGTACATTGATGATACATTATCTATAGCTGGAAACATGAAATTCCAAGAGAACTGAAGTTGAAAAAATTATTCAACACAATGAATAATGTAAGAAATAGTATAAAAAAATTAGTGAGTCTTAAAGTAAAAGGAAGAGTTCAATGTAATCTTTTTAGGTTGAGATTGGTAGAAAAAATGACCCAGATCGAAAGAAATCTCACAGTATGAATGTTACCACAAAAAACAAACATTTCACTCCTTATTCCCTATTATTTTATGTTTTGTAAACTAATAATACAAAGAATTTATGGAGATGTTTGAGGCTTCCTCTTCTGGTCAACATGATGTGGTTATAATTCATAGAATTTACTAACTTCCATAATATATAATAAATGTGAGATTCTATAAAGGGGGAAAAATTGAGATGTAATTGAAAACCATAGGAGAAATTCAATAATAATGGTCAATGTATTCAAATACCAAATCATCCCGTGTTCTTAATTATATTCTAATATCTATGAAGGGGTTGGTTTCGTTGAAGATGACGAGGGAGATTTATTCCTTCACGTGAACATTTTGATGAGTTTCTTGAAGTATGTGCAAGATTACACACTTTATTGATAAATCTGAAAATTTACAATATCTTGGATGATAATTGAATCATTCTTATAATGATTTAACATGCATGGTTTCTTATGAATAAAATTGAACAACATAGTCATATCACTATTATTTTATACAACAGGTTAGAACATGTAGACATATAATACATTAAATAAGTTCTCATTCATAAGATAACCATGTGACATAATCCCTCCCTCAATGTTATTCGAATAAAATATTCAAATGTATGATACCATGTTTTGGATAAAATATTCACTTTTTTCCTTTATTTTGATTTTCAATATGGGTGAATGATCAAATACACATATTGACTGATACAATGTCTTGTAAAGAGGTATTGACAATAAAATGCAGATGGGATGATTGTTCAGCCAAGATTTTTATTTACTGTCAATTACATATTAATATGTGTTTGGTGATATGTTGATGTATTGGGTATTCCTATACAATATTTATGGATTAATCTAATGAAATTGGATGTTATTATTGGACAGTTCTCCTTGACCTCTCTGATGTTTGTCGAAATATTCTTATGTTCAAATACATGATCCACTTCTAATTGTAAAGTGCACATTATCATTAATATATTATATGGTGGAGTATATAAAATATTCATAATTTTTTAATATGAAGATTATAAAAATAATCATTTTCAAGAAGAATTTATTATTCGAGGATATTTAATGGTTTCCTTGAAAAAAAGTAATTATGTCTTTTCTAAGGAAGATAATTGAAGGCCATTCAATAATGACAATATTACATGAGGATTTTCTAATTAATGATGATCCTAGAAGTATGTTTTTAGGATTATTGATAGATGAAGATGAATAACCGAGTTATCATGGATGCTGTTATTATTTGAAGAAAGAACATTTTGTATAATCTTATAAATATTGTAATTGTTGAGATTTTAAAAAATATATGGCCATCCCAGTGTCCATACATATACAAATTATCCATTCTTTAATAAGGGGATCAAATGTCAACCACATCGAAGGGAACTAGCCTAGGCTAGTGATGAGAGACAGAGGTGTGGGCCTATTTGTAAGGCATGCAGTAGTGTGAAATGGGGAGATAAATGAAATAAAGGGAGTTCCACAATGTGGGGTGACACGGAAGCATATGGATTCTAGAATATTGGTAACTAATTATAAAATATTCAGAGTTATACATGACCTTGGTGAATGTTAAATCTGATACGGGACTCAGAAGATCATGGTACCATTCCCAAATAATAAAAATATGTATATAACATAGTCTGTATAAATTTATTCATATGATACATTAATTTTAGCAGAGAAATTACCTCCTACGTTTGGTTACCTTATGATCGCAAATTCACCAGGACAATTAGATAAGCCACCAATAAATTGTTTTCATCCATTGTTGAGGATTTATCAAATAGGATGCGATTCATGGGATTAAAACAAAATCATTCATTCAACTATGACATGAATTAATTTGAATAAACCAATGAACTCACATCAGGTGAACTATAAATTATAGTTTTAGGTGTCCATATAAATAAGTTAATTTTTATCTTCTAATAAATGTTTAGCATGAAATCGTAATCACATGTGCATGAGGAGATCACTGTAAAGGATAATCAGAAATATGATATGTCATTATTTTCAATTTCACATTAATAATCAAATAACCCGCGATCCTCAATAATTTAAAAGGTTGTGAATTATAAATATTTTTGGGTGATCGAATAGTAATTGGACACTACATAAAAAATGGATATGTAGTGGTGTAGTTCATGATGAGGTCTGCCTATATATATTGATGACTCTCAACTGAGTTTCTGGATTGATTCATTAATTGTGAAAGATCCTCTGTTTCTCCCTAAAATAGAGAATCATGACACATTGTTCATGAGGAATAATATCCAATGTATTTTTAAATTCATTAATAAGGGATGATCATTCTTTCCACATGACTAATGAATCCGGAACATAGGGGATTCGTGATGAACCAAGTACCATGAGTCCACTCATGTTTACGATATAATCCAAAATGATTATTCTTTCAGTTTCATCAAATGATCATTAGACATCCATAAAGTAGTTTCACATACACTATAACTAACAATAAATATTGATAATTTTTTATGATAAAAATCATACACTCATTCGAGTTAGAGTTAAAGAATAAGATTCCCAAACCAATTCGGGTATGCGTGAGAAGAACATTCACTATGTGGCGATGCATCTGAAGAAGGGTTTGTGCACATAAAACAATGTGTGAATGTTTTGAAAAAGAAATTCATGATTTATAAAACACATGAAATAAATACATGATTTTATACAAAACTATAGAAAAATGAACTACTATGTGAGAACATAAGTTTTGCATGAATAATAAAAGGGGGCAGTGTGTGTTTTATATTTCATGAGAGAAACAAACATGACTGATCACATTTGTTATCATAAAAAAGTAACGATGTATTTGAGATTCAAAAACCATGACTTTATGATTCTAGGATACCAATTCATGAATTTTACTTGAATTTCAATTTCAAGAACACCTGCTTTTTTATTTTTTTTCAATTTCTTTTCTTGAATAATATAAGGAAAAACATTTTTCATCACATTATTCACACATCAGTGAGGTCGATAATTTAGGTAGAAGAAATAATTAGTCTATTAATTATTACACTATTATAACTATTTAAAAATTTGTGATAACTAATGTCTTATACTTGAACATACCTCAATTTAATTCAAGAGATGAAACTGCACGTGAGTCCATACTATTCCAAATATCTATCTATTGCGTTAGTTTACTTCTAGGGATATGGAAACATCTGTGGATTGGGTATCTCCTCTACCAAAGGTAAATTTTAGAGTAGGTCCTACTTCTATCAGAGTACTTGGATGTAGTTTTTAGGACCATAATATGGATCCCTAGAAATCTTTGTAGGATATTATGTTTAACTCTCCCCCATATTAGGGAATGGTTTCCCCCTTTTTTCATTAGTTCACCTCTGTCAATATTTTGTGGGTTCGGGGGGTGGTACCTCTGTGTTGTCTTTCTCACCTTCATCCTTTGAAGATGCTTCCTCCATTCTCATATTTTCTCTTTTTTCTTATTTCAGGGTATATAACCCTCCTCTGGGGACCTTTTAGAATTTAGTTTCCTCCTGGGAACCCAAGAAGGAGGCTTGTGTATTGGTTCTGAATAGGAATGCATTCTTCATCGTGTTGGCCTCTCTTGAAGGCTTCATCAAGGCTTATGATCTGATTTTTTGGTCAACCAGACTGTTGTATTTACAACTATCATTATGGTCGATGGAGGTTCATCGAGGTAGGGAATCTCTGTTGGTGGTAGTGTAGATCATGCACCCTGGGCATCCCATAAATTTTCATAATCTATCTTTCTTGTAAAGGATTAGTGAATTTCTTCAAAAAATTCATATGTTTTGATGATCATACTATCTATCTTCTAGATTATTCAATGAATATGATTAGTTTCCCCATGGATCTCTTTTACACTCCTCTATCCAATGGGATACTGCATGTTGAAAGATTAATAGAGTGGAATTGGTCTATATTTTATTCATCGGAGCTGTATTTTTGTTCCTTCCATAAACTTCATGGTCATAATGATGAATCATGTAGGTGGATTCATCTTTGGCCATATACTTTTTGAAGTGATGTTTCACCACATTAGGATTTCTTTGTGGATTGAGCCTATGATCTTCATTCAACATCATCTTGTGATGATATCGGTGTTTCCCAATACCCCCCTTGATTGGCCCATTGTCTCACTAGAATGTTGATTCACCATTGTTCATGGAACTAGTTCAATATCAGCTACCTCCCCCTTCGAATCCTCTTTGTCCCCTAAAGGTTGAAAATATTGGGTTGTCATCACATCTGTAAAAAATGGAAATGAGGTTGTATGCTATGATGTTATTCCACGATCTATAGCATTTTGGATTCTAATTTCATCATCCTTCTATTCAATATTGATGTCGAATAAGTACAATGAAATATTTCATGGGTAGGAAAACCACGATTTTTTCTCTTTGAGCCCTATACATGTTCAATAATCAGCTCAATCAATAATACATAAGGTCCGATCATCACCACCATTGGTATCTTGTGTGGTGTCTAGAGAGGTCTTAGATTATCCTCTGGTCACCCGTGCCTCTTATGACTCATCTTAGAAATAATATCTTCCCAAATCTCCCATAAATGGGTTATGTACATATTCTTTCTCCAACCAAGAATTAGGTTCCTCTACTTCAATATCTTCAAAGAGATCTTATGTGCTTGGTTCCAAATCCAGGTGCCCAATATTTTAATGATTCATATAGTTATATGTAATTCCAATGGTTTTGGAGCATGTGTAAGAACTGATCTTCTTGTCTATTTGAAATTTCTGTCTAATGTCTCTATTATTGTTATGTATGGTCCGAACCCGAATCTGGATTCGATAAAGGGTATTTCACAGAACATTGGTCTCATTGGTTCTATTCATTATGATCTAATCAATAATAATATACATTTTTTTTGGAATTCTTTGACTCATGTGGAGAATATTTCACCTTCAATCCAGCAAATTTCCACAATGATCAGTATGGGTAATCAGTGTCTCCTTTTCTCTGTTGTGTACACCAAAAGCAGTGAAATGGGTAGGAAATCATTATGGTTTGATTTGGGTCTATTCAATAAAATGAATGAATCTTGGTCAGTGGTTGGGATTACATTGTAATATTGGATATTATTGACAAGAAAGGTGGTGGTACTTTCTCTTAGAAGAGAATGAATTAATTGTAATCTTTTTCATTTAGAAATGGGTTGATCTATCTTGGGTATTGAAAAGAAAAATTTATATGGTGCAATAATACTGAATGAATTTTTTGTATCTGGTGTAAACTAAATTAGTGTCTAGAAAATCTCCAAGTAGTCTCTATTCTCACAGATACACATATAATGAATATCACTACAACTATCTCAAATCAATCTTCTATACATATATCTCTATAGTACATCAGGAATGAATCCATGTTGTTCTTCTTCTCTAACATATGTCCATCAGATCCTCAGAATGTATTTGAATAATCATATATAAGAATCCTCTTGGGTGGGATGTCATAATAAGCTTAGGAATCTGAATACTGTTTGCCTATCAGCGAATGTGAATCATCTTCCACCTATTTCGGGTCTGAAGGCCATGGAAATGGATATTGATCATGATGAGGCATGGTTGGAGGTCGGTTTGGATGTTGAAGTTTTTAAGGATCTTATTAACAATAAGTCTTCTTTTAATGGTTTGATCCTTGAGAAAGAGAGGATGGACTGGGAACATTCAAGACCGTTATGGTTTCAGGAGGGTGATCACAACAATATTTTCTTTCATGAATGGGTTCAATAGTGGAATAGAACATCCATACCCAACTTGAAAATTTTAGACATATCCTTCAGTAAAAATATGAATGTTATTGGTGGGTTGGCTGAATATCACATTAAATCTCATCTTAGTGAATCTAAACCTTTCATACCAGATGGGTATCCCCCAGGGTACTCTATGATTTTTGGAAATATTCCTATGGTGGTGTATAACAAGATGAATTTCTTTATTGGATTCATTTTGGAGGAGAATGAAGTATGAGAGGCAGTCTCTTCATTCAATCTAGAGAGTCTTCCTTGTCCTGATGGCTTCCAAGGATCCTTTTTGGTGTAATCTTAGAGTATAACCAAAGATTATCTAGTGGGAATCATCAAATATTTTTTAGGGGTGTCCGGATGCCATGGGTATCATGTGATACTAAAATAGATCTTATACCAATGGTGTGAGACCTTATCTCTATTAGTTATTATAGGCCCACCAGCATGTGTAATATCTCATAGAAGTTGTTGGATTTATTCACATTATAATTCTTGCATACCATATCAACTATTTTCTTGTAGAGGAACAACATGGTTTTATTCAATGCAGTAACATCCAGGGTGCACTTGAGTATTTTCAAGAGATGACATGATATATTAATGTTAAAACCCATAGTTCAAATATTTTCATCAAGGTACACATGGACAAGTCTTATTACTAAATATAATGGTGTTTTATTATCATGGTTTCAACTACTATGGATATTTTTCTGTGGGTGATTGAATTACTCATTTGATGTTATAGCTTCACCTAGTTTTCTGTCACTCTTTTGGAAAAAAGATGTGGTTTTTTCAAAGCAGTCAGAAGTCTATGATATGAGAACACATTAGCTCCAAGTCTCTTCATCCTAGACCAAGATGATCTTAGTAGATCCATCTTGAGTAATATTTCTAAAAGAGCCATTATATCATATCGTTTTATAATGAACATTAATGACATATCACATTTTCTCTTTGTAGATGATTTATTGATTTGTTTTATAATTGGATTACATGTTCTATCAGAAATCTGGGAAAACAACCAGATAATTATAATTAATGGAGTGGGAAATGTATCAATAAGAAAAACAAATTGTGTCTTCATAGAAAATAGTCATTCTGGAAGAATAAGCAAAGAGAACAAGGAGGTTCTCATAATCGGAAGGAAGACTCTTACCGTTATCTACTTGGGATCCCCAATCACTCTAATTCATATTGGGATCCAATTTTTTGAGGGGATTGTGGAAAAAAATATAGTCAAACCATAAACTGGAAAAATCATTTTCGGTCATCTAGGGGTTGCATTAGGTTGATTAATTGTCTTCCTTATTTCATTCCAATGCATATTGGGTCTTTTAATTGTGTTCTGAAAATGGATATATGAAGAATGAAGGAATATATATCATGATACTTTTGGTTGAAAATGACAATGGGATGTGTCACTGTGCTTCATGGGTAAAGATGACTAAAGAGGTGTTGGATGGACATATTAATGTAAGGGATGTGAAGGAAAATATGAATTTCATGAAAGCTCTCCATGCCTGGGATGTGATGGAGGGAAAATCCTTGGGGGTAAGTTCATCTTTTGAAATTATTGAGTAGCAACGAATGATTTTAATAATAATTAGATTGGTATGTGTAAAAGAATCTAGGGACATACTTAGGAGCTTTAATTACATGCATGTTGGATTGCAGGCCAATGTAACACCAGTTATTCGAATAACAAATAGTTAGGGTCAAAGATATGATTTTTTATGTGTATTTCTACATTAATATCATTTAAAAAAGCTAGAAGATACTCTATTCTCATCCATTCCACCTTGAATATTAAGCAATAAGAAGTGTTTGAGAATATAACCATGAATGAGGAGAAGGGTATGTTGGTTTTCATACGATCTCCCTCCCATTTATTCGGCATCGTGGAGTATCAATCGATTCAGTATGGTCTTGATGATAGGGATATGTGGGGTGTAATTCTATGGTGTTCTGAAACCGATGAAAAATTCTGCATCCTAGTATGGGGTATCATATTTCATTATATATACATACACAAAGGGATTTATCAAAAGGGTATCATATTGGCTTCTATGTGTTTGTGCTTCTCTAATTAAAATACCGAACCTACACATCATCTTTTTCCCTTGGATGTTGGGGAACAAAATATGGGAGAGTCATAGAGATTTTTTCATCTTCTGTATCTATAATGACACAAATGATTATTTTATTTTCAATAGGTTTAATATATCATATACCAACAAATAAAAATAGAAGGAAATGTATATTACGTTTTTTATGGGGTGATGTACTAATTGTAGGGAAATAAAGTATCCTCGGAATGAGATAATTCATAGCTCCCAGCTATATATTGAGGTATGATCTCATAGTTTAGCGGTATATCTTTGCCATCTACTAATTAACTATGATAAATAACCATCTATGACTGATTTTCTCACTAGTACGGTGTCATATCATTATCCTTGGGGGACATCTCATTAGGGTATCTGGGTCAAATGGAATCCACTAAAAAATGGATTAAGACTCGGCACTAATATATCTTATTCTAATGGTCTATTAAGGGGGGGGGGGGGTTTGGTTCGAGAATATAATGGTTCAGTTATGTTTTTATTCTCCAATGATTATGGAAATGGTGACTCTCCTAGGGATGAACCACATGTGTGGTTAAGTGGTTTAATTTGGATTTTAATTTTAATCTATAAGTGGTATAGATGGACTCTTTAATCATATTTAACTTACTTTGGAGGAATGAAACTATCCATGGGAACATCACTTATGAAATATGAAGCATTAAAAACTTACCAAGTGAAAATGTTTCGATGAGTCACACATGGGGTGAAGGTAACAAGGTTGTGTATTTTCTGTGCACTAGGTTTATGTAACATGGATCCTCTACTCATTGTACACTTTTTTTCTCGAATGGGATCACTTCCCTTGGAGTGTGTGAGAATTATCAGAATGGATTCTCATGGATTACATTTTTTCCCTCCCTCAAGTTCTTTTTTCTAGTTCTATCACATGAAATTAATAATTTAATACGTAAAGCCAGTTACTAGTGATAATATTAATTTTTTAGGAACATGAGACCTAACTAGTGGATATTGGATGTAATTGAATAGGTACATAGGAAAGTAAAATAAAACATGATCATGGATAAAGATTAAATATCATCATGTAGTACATCATGCCTTTCTCATAGGTGATACATTCAGGTTGGTGTTATATGTAACTGAAGTCTTCTATTTTTATCCATGATTAAGAGTCTCTTAGTTGGAGCGGGAGCTTTATTATTTTAGTTAGATTCCTAATAAAACAATGTCTCTTGGTTGGATCCATATCATTATAATCAATTTTTTATAGTGAAGAATCCATGTTAGGGGACTAATGTCTCATGGAGTTGGTCTTTGTACTGAAACATGTAAATACTATGTGCTTCACTCTCTATTATTCACATTGTAATTTAAGTGATACTAAGAGATAATATTGAGTAGATTGATAATCTAAAAAATATTGTGAATTTTAATTTTAAATAAATGGAATTCATATAAATAAACCACCAATTCCCCACTCCCATATCATTGGTCAATCCATCATGGGGTTTTAAAGTTTTTATCCGACCATTTCTCCTATATTATTATTTCATAAATTTCATATAAAATAAGGTGAATATGATATAATATAAATTAATACATGGAATTTATCTATTACATTAAATAATCCTAAAAAGAAAAGAGAGAAGTATTCTCCATAGATAAAAACTATATGTAAGATTTATATTTGTTTATGCAAGATTCAAAAATAATATAAAAGGGTCTTTGAGACTTTTGAACTCACAAAAATCACTACAAAATAAAGGAAACTGAGGTCTGAGTTGTTTGAAGAAAACATTTCCTGTATTTTTTATAGCGATAAAGCACAAAAATTAAATTTATCATCATATATTAATTTTAATCATTACATAATTGGGGGGTCTTTAAATTCTTCGATAAATAACAGTTAGAATATAAATGAGTCCAAAATTAATCTCCTTGACATTTGGATTCAAAAGAATTTAAAAAATGATCTATTGATTCCTGATGGGTAATAAAAATGAAAACAAGATGTAAAAATTCATTTCATCAAAAAGGGTGTCACATAATTGAAACATGGTTTTACAAATAATTTGTTCTCTTGTGTCTTGTAAGGTTAATGATTTTATCCATAAAACAGTCATTCTCCCACACAAACTCTTTTATAATAATTATAAAGAAAAACATACACTAATGTTGAATTTATGGTTACATTGTAAATCTTGACAAACCATTACATATAACCCAAGTTACACTTATATAACATTTGAAATTTAAGGATTACCCTTACATAGATCAACCAACTCTAGAACAGTGGTTAGGTTACCCTTGCATTAGCTTTCAACAAAATGAGACGCCCTTATGCAACATCGTGGATATCCATATATATCTTATAGGAAATTCTTCATCCCATTATGTAGTTACTATTCACCCTTAAAAAACCTTTAGAAACTACATCCTACCAATTCAAAAATCATGAAAATAATTTGTTACTCTTAAAAAAAAATTAAAAACCACCATATATAAAGGTATGAGGAAATTACCCTTAGGTAGACCCTAGGTTAAGAATTTTTTTAAAAGTTTCGTTGAATGATTAAAAAATTTCAAAAATACATATAAAAAATAAACAAAATAGGGTTTTTAAAACATTTAAATATAATGAACAATATATATTTATTAAAGGATTTTAAATTTAGTCTCACTATTAACATTGTATTTATCCCATACATACCATACCTACTTATATTCACTGAAATCAACTATATGTATATTATAAATACTTAGTGATTATATATTCAATTTTTAAATTAATTTATTACCCATTTTATTTCATATAATCGTTAAGACTTAATCACATTACATAGTGAAATTAATATTTTACAAATTAATTTATATAAGATGTAATAATCTAG
The DNA here is from genome assembly GCA_963277665.1 of Viscum album. NCBI lineage: Eukaryota > Viridiplantae > Streptophyta > Magnoliopsida > Santalales > Viscaceae > Viscum > Viscum album. Next base: position 995,317,444 of record OY728126.1, read on the forward strand.
AATTATCAATGGGTTTGATGGAATAAAGTACTAGGCATGTGATATTTTACATTTTGGTTGAGCATTATCCCCTAGATATAAAAACCCTTAAGTAGAATGAATTTGTTATTTTTTTATTTGGGTAGTTATTTAATTATCCATATGGTGTATAAATCATAATTATATATGATATTATTATATATATATCATATATAGAATGAATATATAATACCAAAAAAGTGTTTTGATGATATAATTTACATTTCTTATAGTTCTAAAACAATTATAAAACCTATCCAAGATCATAACATGTAATTAAAAAACACAATAATATAATAATAAAATAACAATACCTCTTTGTATGGATTTGTATGTTTTGATCAAGCTTGAATTTTATGATCGGTGTATCCCTCGATTATTAGAAAATATTTTAAATCACCAATAACACAGGGGAAACTACTTCATATACAAGTGATTCTTATTTTTGAAAATGAGAAATGATATTGGAGTAGAAAATAAAATAACTAGAGAACCCATCGAATTATGGAAACTAAGGAGGTCTCATAGATGAAGAATAATATAGACCATTATGCTCCACATTTTCATTCATTCAAAGGAAGAATGATTACACACTTCCACATTCAATTAATGGAAAATAGTAGTCAAAAGCCTCCAATGAATCTAAATTCTTAGAAAACAAAATTAGGCACAATAAAAAACACACACAGACATTTAGAGAATTAAATAACATCTAAATTCATCTTAAGCCCTTTACCACTATAATGGGTGCCTTAATGAGACAAAAAGGTTTTTAAATATTGAAATGAAGGTTCATATATGGCCTCTATAGGTGGGAGTAAGAAATTTACATATTTCATTTTCCATGGAAACCCATTATTTCAATCCCATGTTGAACACCAAATTTGGAATTTTCATTTCATAGTGTTTATGTATTATTAATAAGAATAACTTGTTTTTATATTATACTAACACATTAATTATTTACATAAACAATTATTATTTAATAAAATATCTTGTATTCCTAAAACAAATTCTATATTTGTGTTTATAATAAACTTAATCAGTTTTTACCCAAAAAAATATAAAATTATTCCATGATTAAAAATTAGAATTATATTATTTATAAGCCTAAAGTAACATTGAAATGTTATTAATAATATTCCTAATTAAAATATAAGAGTGGTATCTAAAAAAATATATTTATAAAAATTAAAATGGAAGTTTGTTTGATTTAATCTATCACATTTCCATTAAATATTTTCTTTTTACCATGGCATCATAATTAATAATGAGAAAAAGATATTGTTTATCGTGTATATCATATCTCTTTTTCTGAATATTTGAGTTGACTAAATATTATCTAATTATATATCATGTAATTATCCATGCATGGCCATTCACATAGTCAAAACTCAATTTATCATAAGTTTCATAACATGTACCACTATGGCCCACAAAACGTGTGTAATTTTAGGTGTGAGAACCCCATGAATTATTATAATAGGCTAGGGGTTTGACACAAACACTAATAGGGAATAAATTAAATGTTATGAATTTTTCTAATTTACATATATTCACACACACAATTATATCCATGTAATAGTGCAGAGGAATATAAAATTTTACAACATGAAGGGTAAAAACCATGAATGATATATCCTCTAGAAAATAAAATACAACACATCATTAATAATATAGAGTTTGAAAAATGGTGAAGCTAAATGCATAATAATAAATGAAATTCCATCCTAACTAAAACTAAAAAAATAGCACACCTAAGATATCCTCTCTCATAATATCTATGTCCCAGCCACTATATGTGATGAATTAATAAATGTATCACTAAGATCCATTGAATTAAATATATATGTACATATAATTTTCATAGGAAACATAATAGTATTATTCCAAAAGAAATTACTTTCATAATCATAGTCATTAGTATCTATCATAGATCTAAATAAAAAAGTCAACATGATATCTTCTTGTGCTAAGATAATGGGATTTCATAATTTTTTTCATGTCCATCACATCAACATGAATTTATACTAATTATAGAACTCTCTTATCTTTTTAGATTTGATATCCTCTATAGATCAGTACCTCATCACTCGGGTACATCTAGCATGCATTTGTTTTATGTTTCCTTTGTCTATGCCAAATGTGACATACATGCTAGGGAGTTACTATGTAAAAGTCTCAGATACTTTTACCAAAATGAAATGACATGGTAGGTGGTATGTGAATTAAATACTATCATTGATACCTCAAAAATAGAATGTTTCACCTTTTGTTGGAAATCAGATTAATACATCTCAACCTTTATTTCTCATAATGGCCTTATGGATATTGATTTCATAGGGCGCAAATACACATGGTGTAACAATAAAATATGCCATAAGAATACCAGGTGTCTCTTAGATTGATGACTAACCAACAAGCCATCTATTTCATCGTATCATAAGGATACTATTTTCCACCTTCTTCATGCTATTTATGACCATTCCCCGCTTATATTGTGTTTGGAGTCCAGGGATGAGGTGAGGAAGAACATCATATTCTTTTGATGCTCGACATCATAACCATGTTTCCATAAGAGGTTATCTCCTCATGGTCTATAATAGTCTAGGGTAATCAATGGAAAATCCTACATAATAAATTAAGAAGGTTGAAGGGGTTTTTAAAATCATGGAGCAGTAGATAATCTTCTTCGTAACAAAAGTTTGAATATCAAAAAAAGACATTGATTATATGAAATCAAAACAATAGGTTGGATGGAGTGATGATATTTTTAGTTCCCTTATTTTTAATAAGATCATACTTGAAGAACTTATACATTATCAAGAATGTATTTCAAGGGATCAATCAAGATATCTGTGGCTTCAAGAAGGTGATTGGAACATTGGGTATTTTATAAAGATAATAAAAAAGGATATTTATTAGGAATCCTAATAATCTTATTCAAAATAGGACATTTACTAATGAACTTGATGTTGTTTGAGGTATGACTGAAGATATTTTTAAATTTGTTCTTGTTGGATTTAACCATTCGTTGTAGGATGGTTTCCCTAGAGGTTATTTCTCATATTTGATAACATTCCCATGGTGGTATCAGATTTCTCAAATCACCTTATAGAAACCATTACTCAGGAAAAGGACATATAAGAAGCTGTGGAATGCCTTCACCCAGAGAGTTCATCTGGACCAGATGGGTTTCAAGGTTCCTTCTACATGGTTTGTAGATGTATTTTAATGGATGATCTTCAAGAGGAGGTCCTAGATTTATTTAATAGAGTAAGAATCCCCCAGGTGGAAAGAGAAACTACCCCCATTATCTTCCCAAAATTAAAAAATCCTTATTTGATCAAGATGATCATACCAATAAGAATGTGTGAAATTCCTTATAGAGTACTTGAAAGTGTTTTCAACAAGAGAATTTCTCAACACCATCCAGCATGGGTGTCTGATAATTATCAATTTTTTGCGAGACAGGTCCATTTAGGGTTCTATTAGACTAGTGAAAGATATAATAGAAGAAATTAATTAGAATTATCAAAGCCCAAACATTTTAATTAAAGTATATTGGAAAACATTTATGACAATATTGAGTGGGGTTTTACCATTAAATTGTTGAACTGGATGAGTTTTTCTCCGTATATTATTGACCTCTTATTTAGATGTATGATCTCACCAAGTCTCTCAATTTGTTTTATGTGTATAATAAGTGGTTTGTTCAAATTGGTACACAATCTAATACATGGAGACCCATTTTCATTGAGCCTCTTCATCTTTCCATAGGATGCTTAGAGAATACTCATAAAATCAAAAATGAAACAAGGTTCAATTCATCCTTTTCATTGTAGATCTCATTTCAATAACTGGTCTCATATCATGTTCATATAGGACATGGTTATTTTTATTAATTGGAGCTCAAACACTATTTGGGGAATAATCAATATTATTGATGAATACGTCATGTTGAATGAACAACATATAAATAGGGAAAATATTATTCTTCATATGTTAAGGCCTTACTCGAAGAGATAGGATAATGGAATAGAATATTGTATTGGAATTTGTATTAATATCTTTCCAATAGACTACCTAGGTGCTCATATCACATTGGGGAGGATTTATATAAAGTGCATGGAAAAACTGGTGGGTGTGATCTCTTCTCATATTAATATTTTGAAAAACCAGTTCCTCTCATTTAGAGAGAGGATCACTCTTGTAAATATTCTGTTAACATCTATCCCCGTGCAAGTTATTTATGCCCTTAAGGTTCCAAAAACTATTATCAGAAAAAATCAAGAAGCTCATGAATAAATTTATTTAGGACTCCCATTCACAGGGCATGTACAATTGGGTCTCATGGTCTGGTTTGTCTCAACCTATGGATGAGGGTGGAATCTGACTATGATGTTTCAAAGAGATGATGCAATGCATGGATAAATGGTTTCCATGGGAGGTTATGGAGGGGCACGCATTGTGAGATATGGTTATCACAGAAATGTATGGTAAGAATCTTTAAAATATGAAAAATATGGCCTCTCATTTATTTAAATCAATCCAAATTTTCATCTCGTATATCTAGATTGATGTAAGCTGGATCATCATCTACAGAGACTTCAACTTTTGGCATGATAATTCTTTGGGAATCATTCTCAGCTTTCCTGGATATCTGACCACTGAAATTACATTCAAACAGGCTAGTGAATATCTAACATATATTCAAGAGGACTTAAATGATGTGAAAAATGATTTATATCAACTCATTGATATCATAGATGCACAAGACATGTGTATTTTCATTCTTTCTACTTTAGGTCCCTTTTTGGACAGGGTTTACATATATTTGATTCAAGATTCTCACAACCGGGATTTATGTGGAAAACTCTTATGGTGGAAAGAGCTTTCATTGAATAATAATTTACTCGTTTGGTAAATTCATAACCATGTGATCCGCACTAATGAGGAGGTGTTCCTGAAAGGGGACCAAATTTCTTCTGAATGATTATACTTTCTTCCTTCAAGCATTGATATGACAGACAATTTATAATTTGAGAGTGATTGAGAAAACATAGTCTGAGAATTCATTAGAGGTAGTTAAATGGAGTGGGAATCAATTACATGGAGTGGATGGAAAGATACAACATCCTTTCAACTGGGTGTTGGTTTGTTTGGGAGATGAGAAAAAAAGTGTAGCATGAAAGTCTCAACTATTCCAAGGTATCCCTAGTCACATGGATTTGGTGGATGTTCTCTAACATGGGTGTTCATCTAAAAAAGTGTTCAGAGGACCTCTCAATGAGGCATATCAATAGGTTAAATAAAAATCATATAGGTTGTAGAGATCAAAACTATGTTTGGTTGATCTGTTGAATTCCCCATGTCAATGGGTTGAAATTAATCACTAATTACTCTTGTGTTAATGGAAATGTGAGGGGTAAAGGATTTTTAGAACACCAATGGAAATTGGGTTTCGACATTCGAGTAAGTCTTTGGTAGAGGAGACCCTTTACAAGAATAGGATTGGGCCTTACTCAGAGGCCTTCAGTTTTTTTATCCCTACATATCTCCCTATCAATCATTTAAATTTATTCCAAGATAGTTTGAAACCCTCTGAATGAAAAATCATCAATCCCTGGATCATATAATAACATATTAGGAAATCCAGGATTCTCATCAACTATAAGAATATATTACTTCACACATGGAGGAAGGGATACAATGTGGCCTACATCCTTGATTCAAGTTACACTTGTGATAATGATTTTATTTTCTTCTCCATCTTGGGGTCCTTACCCCGAGTGTGTGTGAGTTTCATTAGAGATGATTCCCTTGGGATCTATCACTTCAAACCTCCCTGACCATCTAACCTTATCCCTATCCACTGGTTTATTCTTTTATCTTCCTTATTAATCTTTCTATTTTCATTATAATACGATACAAAATATTGTTTTTTTTCATCTATTAACAATTGCATGTTCATGTTTCGTCAGTCTAACCAACCGCTTGAACCATGATATAATTTATTATCATAGAGGAAAATGGTAACTTAAATAATTATAATCTATAACAGTAAATGTTTTAAATTTATTTTCATTTGGTTTTTCAATTATTACAATAATTTTAAACTCAATAATTATATAATGACATTTGATCATTAAAAATATTAAAACATACTAATTAGAAATTTAATATTTATTCATCATTACTAAAACTGGATCATAATGAAATTATAACATAATAAATATTTATAAATAAAAAATTAGGTACCTTTTGTAGCAAAGTAACAATTAACACTATGGGATCAAAAATAATAACAATACTAGTATGAAACTTTTCCAAAATGATCCAGATTACTCACACCTGATATAAAAAATAGATAACAACTAACTATTATTCATATATAAAATAATGATAAAAAATTTTAAAATTATTTATGGATATGAATAATGAAAAGAAATATATAATTAATATATTTATTTTTTTAATAAATTGAATTCATATTCATTAGAGAAATTCTATAATTTTGTTTTGGTTTCATTGTCTCAAATATGAATTTCTCAGTAAATGTTAATGTATTACACAATGCTTTCTTTTTTTATGATACAATTACTTTCACATTATTATTGAATATAATAATTCAGTTAGATTTCATTATATTAAATTTTCTATTTCATTTTCTATATCTCATTGGGTTTTGACTCAAAAGTAACAAAATATGTAAGTGTTTTGTTGACATGATTTCAAATTAATTGGGTCATAGTCCTTTTTAATGAATATACATTTCATGTATTTGTTGATATTTTCTTTCTTTTATTTTATATGAAATTTACTATCATAATATGTCGAAATTTATTTCAATAATAAATGACCAATTCCTTGACTAACTGATTTACAAAATAATGGTATGTCATTTTTATAAAAACACCAAATATAAATGATAAATATTCTTTATCCATGTATTTATTTTATCCATAAAAATTTATTTAAATATGAAAAAAAATATATGTATATTATTTTCCATTTCTTATTTGTATAATTAAATTATTTCAATGTTTCCCTAGTGTTAATTTTATTAAAAACATGTTAGAATATTTATGATGTCATTTCTTTTCAATATTTACCATTCTATATTTATTATCATTATTAATGGATTATTTATATATAAATATCTATAATATTATACACATTAGTATTTTCATTCCCTTAAAATGATGTTTTTTAATTTATTTTTTTTATTTTTTATAACAATGTTTAGAAGTTTTATTGAAAATGTTTTTATTTTCACTTTTCATTTTCATCCTATTTTTATCTCTTATGTATTGATTCTTTGATCACCCAATTTATGTTATTATGATTTTATTTAATTCATGAAATATTTTTTTTTCATATCACATGATTTAATGCATTCATGATATTTTTTGTTTTTTTATTATTCTTCAAAAATATTATTTTACCATGTGTTATTTAGAATGAGATTGTGAATTTTTTTGATGCGACACACATATGAATAGATGTAGATAGGTGGGGTCCTATGTCACACTATAATGAATTGGATAAGGTTTTATGTATCACAAGATTTAGATTTTATGGGAGGGAATAATTTTTGTCCATACCATGATACATGGACATTTTATTTATTATCAACGTAAAGCATGAACACAATATTTTTTAATAGTATTATAACATCATTGTGTTTCAATTGTCAACAATGTTAATTTTTTTGATAATTATCATATTCGTGTTATATTTCTACTCCAAAAGTACTTGATTAATCATTATTTCTCATGTTTATTATTTCATGTTTTCATACTCTTATTCCTTGGTATATGTTTTCCCTTTCAAGATTACATTTTTTACAATAATGGGTTATAGATAAATATTGTTGTTCGATGTTCATTTTAATAGGATATTTCAGCATTTTACATGTTTTCTCCAAAACTTTTGATCAAAATAATGATGAAAGATTTAATCACTAACCTTTGTTGAGTGTTTAATATCACACCTTTCTTATGTTTCCATTTCCCATGTAGTAAAGACTATTATAATTTATGATAAGTATATATGGAGTCTAGTGTGAATCAAATAAAGTAGAATAATAAAAACTATTGTTGAATAAGTTTCTTATCATGTTATCAATGATAATAAATCATCCATTCCTAGAATTAACATATTATTTATGGTTTATAAATTTTATATTATTGAAATTATCATAAATAATGACATTTTTAGTCTTAGATCTCTATAAATTATATAAAAATTAATTTCCATGGTAATGTTAAGACAATTAAAAAGGTTATATTTTGAATTAATGAAAAAAACTATTATAAATAATTATATAAAAATTAGTGGATGATAAAGTGATCAATATACCATTCTATTATGTCAATTATTTTTCCACTTTTGATCTAAATTACATGAAAACTAAAATGCATTATTCATTATAGAATGGGTATTGAAGAGAACACCACTCTATATCATTGATAAATGGACTCTTTTATACCCACCATATTGACCATATTTCCATTTCATTCACATTGAATACCCAGCTATATTATCTCTATAAAATAAATTCCTCAGGATTAGTAACCATTGTTACTAAGGATTCCTAAATAATTATTTTATAAGTGTCTCCCTAAGAGAATATTAAATTACTCAACATGTATATTATCCACTACCTGGTCATTCATTCCTTATATTTCAATTAACCTATTCTATGATCTAATTTCTCAATTTATTAACTTGATTTGGAAATATATATATTTTTTAGGGATGTGAAACTATAAATACAAAATAATATAATCTTATTCTTTAATCTTTTATAATGTGTTCTCTTTTATTTTTATTATACCACATACATGTATGCATTTATAACAAATAAATCATTAAGTTTTAATGAAAATTATATATTGATAACAGGATGTTATAATTATGAATTTATCATGTTTTCATAATTTCTATAAGATTAAAATATGTAAATATATTCATTAGTAAATTATATTAATTTTATATCATCAAAAAATTTGAAGAAAAATTTTAATTACTCATTATAAACCATCACCGAATCATTCATTACAATAAAATTATGATATATAAATATATAAAACACACTTATATGACATCTATGATAGTTTTTAATGTAATAGACACATAATAAAATATCATGATCTTGAATGACTATAATAAAGTATGAAAAATAACATATTGGACAATTAACAGTTATGTATTTATTTTAACAAAAATATTATTAAATTGGAAATGCTTTTGAATTTATGGTATCTAGAAAATAAAATATAAATATTTTTCTGGTATAGATGAATATAAGACCTACATTTATCATACCTGAGGATAGATCATGCTTGACCTTGTGGGAATCAATGGTAAGGGTTTTTGATGAATCAATTTCCATTTTATTGGACATATTATTAAATCCTTGTCTATATTCTTAAAAGTATGTTATATTCAACCATTTATCTAATTCTTATGTTATTTTCACTTTAAATCTTCGAAAACTACATTTTCACTTAAAAATATAATTTTTTATAGGTGTACTTTTTTATAGAAATGTTGTGTTTTTAAGAATAATTGTAAACCTATTTATTTTTTGTTTAACCTCAAGCACCATATTCCTTATTATCATGGGTGTTTTCATTTCATATTTTGAAATAGAAATATCTTCTATCTTTATTAACCAACATATTTTTTCATTATATCTTTTAAATAGTCAATTTATAAACACTCCCTTTTGGGTTTGTTTTCCTTAAATCATTAATATAAGTATTTAAAAGGAATTTATTATCACATATGAATATTTTATATGTTTTACACCAAATTTGATGACATGAAATTTTCTTCTTAATAAGATAAAATTATTAAATACTATGTTGAAATTATTGTTTAAAAATCTTTCTAATCACCTCCTTGTATTTAATTTTTCATAATTACTAACAACATTATATTTTTATGATAATGTCAAAAATTATTTATGAATTTTTTTTTACGATTCTAATTTATTTTTCCTCTATATATAATAAATATATAACTTTAATGTGTAATGTTCAATTTAATCCTCTAAATTCACTTATGATATATATATTTCTTGGTTATTTTGTTTTTCATATCTACTGATATAATTTAGGTTGTCATTTTATATGATATCTTACGAAAATTTTATGTAACCCATATTATTTCATGTGTATTCTCATTATAGTATAAATGATTTATTTCATGTCACACAGAAATATATTATATAAAATTATATGATTGTTTGGCCCTATATATCATTGTAACTAACTATTTAGTGTTTAATATATCATGATATTATGATGTTTTGTTTGTAAATGATTATATATTTTCATGAAATTATGTGTGGGAATGATTGGGGTTTCATTAAAAAATTATATATTTGGATGATTTGGATACGATAAAAACTTTGTACATGAGAATAATTTCAATTTCCACATATGATTATGGTTTTATATAGTAATCCTTATTCCATATTTCATTATTATTTCACGTTCCTATTTTATGCTCCATGGTTTGTGATAATTTTATCACATAGTTAAATTATTATTCCAATGCTTATGTTTGATACATTTAGGTTATATATCCTTATAAGTTAACTTATGGAAGACTATTACGATTCTATTAATTTTCTAATTAGATATTTCTTACATTTCCATCTTTTATAAAATTCTTTTTCCTATATTAAGTGTTTGAGCGCAAATTGTACGATTCCCATTTACAAATAGATTTAAATGAAGGAGTATGTTTATAGAAAATTCACATGTGAAGAATTTTAGGGTGATATTATATAAATAATTAGAAATATTTCATTTATTTAACTAATCTCAAAACATAGTAATCAATTTGGTTCCATAAATATGATTTTATTTATGAGTTGTAATGTTTAAATTTTATAGTTGATGTATAATACAAAAAAGTTTTGATTTATTCTACTCAGAACATATATGTGAGGTGGTTATTTGTTTTTTGGGATTATATTAAGATCATAATAGTACCTAACTTATATAATCATTGGTTCAACCAAAAATCTCATATGCTAAAATGAAGGCTTCAAAGAGTAAGATATAAAGAGGGTTACCATCTATATGGTTATTTTGAATAATTTCCTTAAGATATTTTTACATATAATTCATGTTAAATGTTTTTGTTTCAGTTATTTATTGATCTAATATGAAATATTTTTATAATAGTTTGGATGGACAATGTGTTGATTGACCCAATTTTATGCCAACCATGATGGTGGGTAGAGTACCAAATCACATAGTGTTGGTAACCCAAATATCTCATGATATGAATAGTAGTGTGAACCAAATCAAACTCATGGTAGAGATAAATAAGGAACAACTATATATTAATTATATTATGTGATAATTTCTTACAACCATTAGTGGGTCTTCTGATCCATTAGTTTTCAATAAATAGTTCAATATAGTAGAATATAAATTTTTTGTTCTCTGGTTATTCGAACAGTAATTTTTTTTCTTATTAATGTATTATTTAGAAGGATACGTAGTCCAATGATGAAATATTATTGTTAATCACATTAAAAGGAATGTATTTTACTCTATGATAATTAAGGAATTTAAGAAATGATTCCAAAATAAATATTTTCCCCATTCTCACAACACCTAAATTGAGAAATAATTCCTATAGATGAAACAAAAAAGGATAAACCCATTAGTAAATATGAAGAAAAATTCACATCACACACAATTTACACCTCAAGAATTATTTTTAAAAACAAAATAGGGATCTATCATTTTTATTTGAATAAATCTATGTTTCTGAAATGAATTATATATTATATAATTTGGTATCATTGAGAAAATTGTACGATTTCCTCATAAGATGGAAAGAGAAACAAAATATACCAATTGTACTAGAAAATTAATTAATAAAAAATGTAAAATAACGATCAATGTTAATATTAATAATAAATCATACAGAATAATAAAATTTCAACTAGATTTATTCTGAAATTTTGGGAGGTACCAACCAAGACATTTCCACCATGTAACATAAACATTATTCACAGGTAGTAAAACAGGACAACAAGAACAGTACTATTGAAGAAATTATAAGATTACAATCAATTCAATTAAGGATAATAGTTTCCTAAATTAGATAATTTCAATACATTGATTCTTTAAATGCAAGGAATTTTGGAATTATAACATCAATTCCCCAATCAATGGGATAATAATGTTATGGTGCATCAGTAACATCTAAGGCCCGGGGAATAAGGATGGTTATATGAATTAACTACCAATTATGGGATCATGATAATGAAATTACTAAGGGTAGAAATACCATCCCTTCTAAAACAATAAATGTATTATTTTATTCTCTTCATTTACATTTATTCAAGCCATTCATTTTTTAATGATTTTTGATTGACTACATCAAACATTATATATATAATTATTAATGGAATTACCATATATTGTAATTATTATAGCTATGGTATATGACTTTTATTTGATTGATGTTTTTTATAATATACTTTTTAACAATCTATTTATAATTCCATTAATATAATTTTATTTCATACATCGAATAGATTGGTTCTTCTCATATATAACTCATTTTAATTATTCAGATATAAAAATATAATTTCATATCCCAAATTAATATATGGTTTAATTTAATCATAAGAATGATAATTTAATACCTTGGGATAAAAATTACATAATATAGGATGTGATCGAACTAATGAGGTATACTTTTTTCAAATGATTTTCGACAAACACAATACTGAAGAAGTACTCATTTTAGGGGAATATATAAATGTTTTTTTGATGAGTTACATAGTCTTATTTTATAATTTATGGATAATATTTCAATAAACCACATAAATTTTTCTTGGTTATAGCAAATAGTTTATTGAAAATGTACCCAACTAAATTATATGTATTAGAGAAGCAACTATAATGGAATTCATAAAATAGTTGTATACATCCATGTGCTTTATTATTTGGTGAACCAGTCCTCTCTGTCAAAAAGATTGATGGTTCAATGCATCATGACATTAATTATCATGAACCGAATATCATGACAACAAAAACAATGTTTTTTAATTTTTTATCAACTTATAGGAGAAAAATACCTTTTGATGTTGTTTCCTCCATATATATGTCGTCAATAAAAACTAAAAAAATACATATTTCCACGGTTCAAAACCGTGGCAATATTGCCCAAAACTGTGCCCATAGGCTATAGCCACAGTTTTGGAAAACCGTGGCCACTATCGTTGTGGCAGTAGGTCCCTGCCTATTCCCACAGTTAAAACCGTGGCAATTGCTACCTTTGGAAATGGATTTGAAAAACATGGCAATATGTCATATAAACTGCCACTGTGGCAGTTGACCTATGGAAACTGTTTAAAATGTGGAAATAAGGGTATATTAAGACAATTTTAACTATGGATGTAGCCCTTGAAAACCATGGAAATAGCCTAAAAATAATATGTGTCTACCCAGATTTGATCCAAGCACCTTCCCTTCACGTTCTAGTGCCCTAACATCTACACCACCAGGGATTTTGTGTATATATATAAAATATGTTATATTTATTATTAAAAAACGTGGAAATATACTGAAAACCATGGAAATATTTCTTCCCACCATTTTTTTTGGTGGGAAATGTTTTCTCCCACCGAAGGGTGGGAGATCTATAGCCACGGTTTAAAAAACCGTGGCTATAGGCCACATAACCATTAAAATAGGTATAAGTTATAGCCATAGTTTTGAAAACTGTGACTATAGCCGATGAAAAAAGACCTATAGCCACAATTTTAAAATAGTGGCTACATCACACATAACCGTGGCTATAGGTCTGTGGTCGTAGGCTATTTTTCTTGAAGTAAATTTAGAGTAAATATAAAATATATCCAAAAATATCATTCCACAAAATATATAGAAACTATGAATTTGTAGTTATTCTATTTAGACTTAAAAATTCATCATCTATCATCATGGATTTGGTGAATAGATTATTTGTATATAAACTTCAAAAATACTTGTTAGTCCTTAACTATAATATTTTATACATTCCATTCGTATGTAAGTAGATGAAGATAATTTAAGGATTCACTTAAAGTACTCACAAAGTGTAACATTTTCTTCCATGTTCCCTAAAAAAAATTCATTATAAAATGTTTCCTTATTGGGTCATATAACTATAAGTAAGGGTTCATCAGGGATCCGTAAAAAATGAGGTGATTGAATAATGGAATAGAAGAACCTATATGAAAAGTATCTATTGTTTTCTTTGATAATATGTATACTATAAATGTTTCATAAGATATTTATCATGATTATAAATCCTAATTAAAAAGGATATTTTGATGGTGGGGGATTCACTAAATGTAATAATGTAAATATAGCTTCAATGAGTTTTAGAAGAATTGGGTCACCACACATGTATATAAAATACAGTGCATTAGATAAGGGGTTGTGATATAAATAGATTATTTAAATAATGTCATGGGATTAATTAATATAGAAATTACTAAACTGGATTATTTTTATATACAAAAATCAATGAACCATGATAAAATTTATTTGAACCATTTTCTAGAGCCATCAGTAATATTTTTTTTCATTAATTATTTGATATGATTATCTTTAGGATAAAAATTTTGACACATATAATAACTAAAAAGTATTAAAATATGTGTTCACACATGTAGTTTTGAACTTATACCAAAATATATGGTTAGTGTTAACCAGGAACTCTAATTTTTAATATATTAACACGACCTAAAAGAAAAAGGTGAATGAAACTCTTATAATGATGGATTATTCTCTCTTTTCTTGGATAAGGATTGAAATAAATCTAATTTACAAGTATTTTCAATGATGTTTTTGGGTATGACCATATAAGGGATGAGATCCTATCTTTCCAAAATGACTTCTAAACTATATATCTATGTGAAGATCGATGAGGTATGGAGAGGTGATTAGAGGCTACCTATGTGGGTAAAATTCATTCAATGTTCAGTGATGATGAAGATGGGGTTATATGTTTAGGAACCTGTATTTTTGTTTCATCAATACCAAAACTGAATAAGGACCATTTAGATATTTCTAATATCACATTGTTATGTATTCACCCATGAAACACAAGGGCATATAAAGATATTAACTAACACATCAGGTGAGATATTCAAGAGAGGGATATTGTGTATGATATATCTTAAAGTTTTGTATTCCATAAAAATTTATGAAGATCAAATGTTAGAGGGGATAATGTAACTATTGAATTCATCAGAATGGATATGGTATAAAAACAAATTAGATGTTATTATCATCATTCCGATGACCTCTAAAGAACATAATTCTACATGTTTAGTGTTCCAAAAACATACATATTATCAAAACATCATTAAATTTTGAGAATATTTCACACACTATTAACATATCATGTTATATAAAAAATAATTGGTATGGTTTATGGGATATTACATTAAATTTTATCTGATCGAGATCCCTAGTTTAGACTAATATTTTTAATATGTCCTAAAAAATAATTTGATATAGAGTTGATTATTAAAATGAATTTTAATTTTTAAGTAGATTGTAAGACCATGAGAATAGGACCATATAGTTGGATATTACTTGGTTAAAATTATAAACAATATAAATATCACTACACACATGTTCCATTAGTTAGTCATACACAAGAAACCAGATAAAAAAATGAACATTTTATTAATTTTAGAACAAAATATTCACATATTAAATCCCTAAAATATATAATACCCCCTTGAAAATACATAACACATTGTTAGTAATCATCATTGATTCAAAGAGAGATGGGGACAAATATACTGGTGTGATCATATATTCTTAGAAAGGGGTAGCGTATTGTCAAATTTATTATATGTTTCCATACAGGAAAACACCTAATAGGAAAAAATAAATTACATTATAAATAGATGTGTGATAATAATTTATATATATATATTGAATAAAAAATTATTAAAAGAGTAATTGTTTATACAATAATTAAATTCCCATTTTCAATATTCATAACCTCACTCAAAGATATCAAACATAAATATTTCATGATTTAACCAAATTCAAGAGATAGTTCTTCTCATGAGACATATGTAACGATCCATGTTTTGAACAGGATGATAATGTGAAGGTTTTAAATTTTATTTTGAATTGGATGAATTTAAAACTTAGCTTCATAATTAATTACTGAGATTTCAGTCCTTCCAAAGTGATATTTTTTGGAATTGGGCGAAGGCTTGGAATGTTTTATGGGTGTCTTGTGGAGTTTATGGATCACTAGGTCGGTGAAATATAGTTTTTAAGGACCTATAGAGGGAACAATGTTTGTTTAAAAATATTCGGCCCTTAGTAGGAAACTGTTTGTATTGTTGCATGTGGATAGAGGTTGTCTCATGGGATGCACATAGTTAGTGGCAGAGGTAGTACCTCAACACTATTCCCCATATGGTGGTCACATTATTTCCAAACAATGTGTCCAACATGTGTAGGGTACCCCAGGTTCACAGTGAAGGGGAAGATGTCTTGTTCATGGTTCTAAACATAGTGTGACCTAAAAAATGTGTGGGATTATATTTTAAAATATAAATTAAATTAAAATAAAAAGTAATTTAATAAAAACCTAAAAATTAACAATCTCCCCTCTCCCAAACAGAATCAAAACACACACCATAGAGAGGCTCTCCCCTAGCTGTGTGCATCACCCCCCTTCTATCATATTCATGGATTGAGATTCTTCTATTCATATATTTTAATATCATCTTCGAATATCCATAATAAGGCCTTATTCCCTTTTATCCTTCCTTTTCAGGGATAATTTTGGATTCCTCACCACCTAGTGTATCTCAACAGAAACCCTAGGTTGGTTTTAATCCAATTTTCTTATTTATTTTAATGATTTGTTGTGAAAACAATTTCTCCTATCATATTCATATGTATTAGGACTACCATCATCAAATTCAAAGCTATTCTTGTTGATTCAGTTCACCGCTGCCATCTGAGGTTTGTTATATACCCTCTATATGGTTTTTACCTAATTATATTATGTCTCTTGGGTGTTTTAAGTCTCTAAGTAATTTTTTTTGTATGTTGGCCCATGTCATGTGGTATTGAGTCACCATGTCTAAGAAAACATGATTTTGTATGCAGTGGCAGGAATGTATATATATAGGATCCCACATGATGTGTATATTCGTACATGGAAGAGAATATATATGAATGGGACTTAGCATGTCAATGTATATTTATAAAAAATACAAATGAATGTATGTGGAGACTTGTTTTTTCAGGTAATCGTATATGTAATGATCCCCTTGTATATATTCATGGTTTATGAGAATATTTGCATAGGGGTTACATGTCCTTATATATATGTGAAATTGAATATAATCGGGGGGGGGGGGGGGGGTATCAATCACATTTAGATAGAAATAACCATGATTCAATGTGTTGACCTGTTTCCTCTTTGAGGGAGGATCCCATTTTTATTCCTTCAAATTAATAATGCATCGTATTTATTTGATTCACTTATAGTTTATTCACAAATGTTTTCATTGATAAATTTAATGAAATTATTATAGTGCTAAATTATTTTAAATATTATTAATGTCCTCTTTTTATAATAAAACTCTTCCATTAGAGGTATGTTGTCTTCGAAAACCCACAATGATATTTTATTTTCTATTGATTTCTTAGCATTATTGGTTGATTTTTTTCCTGATTTCTTAATGTTCTATCTAGATAAATGGATTTCTTATCCATGTCCCCAATGGTTATTTCAAATTTATGTTTCCTTGAAAAAAAAAATTATAAATGTTCCATTTACCATATCAACTCATATGTTCTTGTGTGAAACCCTCCGACATAATTGACTATTGACCCTGATTATTCAATCGGGTTGTGTTATCCTTTAAATTGGATATCCATTGTGTCGTGTTTATATTAATGAACCATGGGCACATAAATTTTTCTTGGTCCCTCTAGGATTAGAGTTTCCAAAGTTGGAATTTTACTATTTCGTTTTACACTTAACCATTGACTTGTGATTTTTAAATGGAATTGTCCTACTTCGATAATAGGAATGAGATGATTTGCGTATAATGGATCACATATAATTAATTGATTTACATGAAATTAATTAATAAAACTAGAATTATTTTGAATGGTTTAGTCCACGCCTCTTATTTATTCTTTATAAAACTCCATGGGTCTATTGAAATGATATAAAGGGAATTGTGAATGGCTAATAACATTAAATATAAGGCTTTTCCTCATGGTTTAAATTGATCATATGATCATGCCATGAGTGATGATTAAATTGAAATGCATAAGGCATTTTTTCATTATGTAAAACATTATAATCACTTATAGAAGGTAGTGATTATTAAACCATTCCATATATATAGTTTTTTATGGATGGGATGCATTCTTACCCCACGTCAGTTATAAAATCATTCAAGGATGGGAGGTGTTCTTACCAGATGTTAGCTATATTACCATTTATAGATGAGATGAATTCTTACCCCACACCAGATATATAATCTTTTAAAGATGGGTGGAATTATTACCCCATGACATCTATATAGACATTTATGGATGGGAGTCATTCTTACCTCCTTCATGCTATATAATCACTTTTGGATTGGAGGTATTCTTTCCCCAGGCTAGCAATATTATCGTTTATAGATGGGAGGAATTGTTACCCAATTCCAGTTATGATATATACGTGTGTGTGTGTGTGCGTGTGTGTAGTGAAATTTTAGTACTTATTTCCATTATGATCAAAATCAAGTATATCTATTAGGTATCCCACATGAACGTGGATAGGTATTTGGTTATTTATTTAGTATTTTATTTGTTTCTCTATGCCTCCACACTACTTTATTAATATTACACTATTTAGAATGAGATAGAAAAATTTCAGGGTGGACTAATGATATATATATCTCACACCACTCTAGGGTACCTTTGGTTCCCAGGTAGAACATATATTTCTAGGATATTGGTTGATTGTTATATTCATTGTATCAAGGAGTTAGGAGAAAATGACAGAGTTGGAGCCCGTGATGCTCATGGAGATTGCTTGTGGGGATTGACGTCTTATCTTTTTTTTGTATTGTATTGTAAAGAATATTGTTTATTAATTAATTAATCTCTTGTATCATCCATAATTCACACATTATAAAAACTAGCGATGGAGACTTTTATTCAACTATATAATATTTTTCTTCTACTACATTTTCATTATTTATTTGCTGCTTCTGCAACTATATATTGATTATTTTCTAATATTAATTATTTTTATCAATAATAAAAGTGTACATTTTCTCCTATATCACCACATGGGACCCTCACTTCTAGTCATAAGTTTCTAGAAAATGGGGAAATGTTCTTCAGGCTATGCGACCCATCGGTCCAGCTACAAGTTTGATGGTAAGCCATGTTAGAATATTAAAATGTGGTAAAAGAGGATAAATTGTTCATCATTCATACTATTTTGGGATAGAAGATAAAATATTAGGAAGTTTTCGGTACCTAGTAAATAGTTATTCTTGAGACTGATCAACCCACATACTGGAAATGGCCAATTACCCTAGGCCTTCATTGCTATAAATTTTGTTCGTCGTTTAATTTTTTTATAGTTTTACCAAGAGTGATTGGAGTACATTCTAATACATCTCATTTATGAACATTAGGGAATATGAACCTATGCATGATATTTAAAGGATGCTTTATTTCATGCATCTTATTAGACATTTATAAAATAATCATGTCATGCATTTATAATGCCACGTAATGATTTTGGTCGGATGCCTGCTAAATTTAGATTGCATTACTTTAGTGATATGTAATTCCATTGTTTTTAGTGACATGTTTTTACACACCCTGTTATGTATCCTAGAACTTGTTTAGTTTTATATCATTTTTTGGTAATTCATATCATTCTTGTCAATATATCATGCTGAGTTATTATTATGCCTTGGTGCATGTTTCTTTGGCAAGCCTTAACTATTAACATTCTTTGCTTATTTGTTATAGCATGCTTCTGTGTTTATTGTTTATGGTGGAAGGATTTTCATTGTTTATATATTTATTGGTATGGTATAATAAAATATATGTATTGTGAATGAATGGGAACCATATTTTGATTATATGGTGTTTGGGAGCCTTATAAATGGGAAAAGGTAACCCATATATCAAAACATATTTAGCATAACATAGATCCAATTTATGGATGTGGAAAAAATGTGAAGGCCTCAAATTAAAATGATAAAGTGAGTTTATTCTGACTAAACTGATAGGTTGGAAGGTTTCCACCTATATGATTGGATCATTGTATTTGAGATTTTTATAATTTGAAATGGATTTAGACTCTATTAATGGGAGATAATTTTCAATCAGAGAAGTTTATGGAATCATCATGAATTAGGAACTGGAGACCCATTTAGTCAAACATTGTTATGCGACATTGTTATGTTGTGAAATGGTTTTAAATTTGAAGGAATTTTTTAATTTAACATAAAATGATTTGGGATATGAAAATGCTAATTGGTTTCTCTCTAGAGAACCCATGATATGTAAAAATGTGATCTTTATAGGTTTCTCTATATGTTAAAAGGGATTTGTATGCTCAATTTCTTATTTATAGTGGGATGTCATAAATTTTTTGATGTTTATAAAGGTAGTTCTTATAAACATGAATGTTTTTAATTGAGAAGTTTTTTGAAAGATCAAGTGCCCAGTTCCTTTATTTTAAAATGGCTACATGATGATTATTTTAAATATTTTAGAGGTTTAATGATTAAATGTCATTAAATGAAATGGGATTCAAAGTGGAACCCTTATTAGTGTCCTTGTTTAAACCATCCTATAAGGGTAGTTTTAACTCATCTCTTTGGGTGTTCCTACAATAGAACTATAGGAGTTATCTATTTTCAATATACTTTTAAAATGGATTAGTGATAGTATTTTCATCCATGTGAATTCTATTGGTGTGACCTCGTTATGGCCAAATGCTTTCTACTTTGTAAGGGGATATCATTTGGTAGGTAGAACCCTAGTGTTATAGTACCTTGTAAAATGTTGTTATCTTTCCTATATTTGGTGTCTTTAGGGTGTCATTTTCCCATTGATGGATTTTATTTTCCAATCAAGCACTTATTTGGATGTATTTTCATTATTTTTCATGATCATTTTATGGGATTGAACATTAGTTAATGATCATTTTCTATAGGTTAGACATGCGTAGGGTATGGTAACACACTTCAATGGACGTTTGACCCATTATGTTCATTGGTAGTGGATTATTTTTCATTTCACTATCCATGTAAAAATTTCGTATGGGGAAATTCGACTAAAAAATAATCCACTTGGGTTGTTGAGTACGGTCTCGGGCCATCCCCAAGTAGAGTGACCTGAACCTTTAATGATCATTCCACCCTAATTATCAAGATAATGTTTCAAAGACACATGTTTTATAAAACACCAGTAATTTTGGTTTTGATTTAGTCATTCTTTTTAATATTCTTCGTTGTGATCATTGATCAGAGGATCATCACATATTCATTTAATGTTTTTTGGTATAGCGTTCTAATGAGTGGATAGTTTGTATTTTCGTTTGATTACTAGGACACCCCAAAGGTGGGGAGTTCCATGTATATTCTGGTGAAATGTGTTATTTATGGTGGAGGGAACACAACATCTGATGACTATTAAAAAAATGGTTGGTTTTTTGTAACATATTTGATGCTTGAAAGTGTTGTTTTATGTTAGTAATTTTTCAGAATCACAACATCGATCAGGTTTTCTATATATGAATCCTCTGCAAAACACGTTCAGTCATGGTGGAATTTGGTGGTTAAATATTGGGTGATCAAGGAATACATTGGGTAGTGATGCATTGTGATTATTTGTAGTCACGTATTGGTAGGCGAAGCTGTGTTCATTCCATGAAGTTGACCTGTTATGGTTCATCATATCTAATTTCCAACAGTTGGTTACATTTGATAGGAAGCTATGTAAATCCTCTTAGTGAATTATTATTAATGTCAATCATGTCCCATATCATGATATCATTCTGTATGCACCATGACAGGATCGTTCTTATGTCACTCTAAAGAATTAAAATTTTGTTGAGCTTCTCTGGTGGTTCTTCTTTCGTGTATACTGATGGATACAAGGTTTGAAATGTGGTTTGGTCTCAAAATTTCACCAGAAGTCTGGTATGATCTTCAATGAAAAATATCATAGTATATTCTAGGTTCCTTAAATGTAGGGATTGTTGTTCTATTGGAATATGTTGGTCATTTAAGATAGGACTATTGTGAATGGTAACTCGTCTAGAGTGTCTCAATTCATTATCCCTCATTCCAATGTGTACAATGAGTAAAGGAAATTCTTTGACACCTCATCAAATGGATAGGAGTGTGGTAGGTTTCGTCCAATTATTTTCATGAATAACCGGTTCTAGTTGGGATTTGAGGTCGGTAAGGATCGATCGTTTTAACTATTTAGTGAATAACATAGGATGCATCATTATAACGCTTAGTGATGTTCTTGTATTGAAATTCCAATGGTGGGTATGGTGGTAGTTTGTAGTTTACCACATAATGTTGAATCCTAAGGTGGGAAGTAGCATGGGGAAAGTGTTTAATGGTATGATTATTTGAAAGCGTCTAATGTTGAATGGGATTGGGTAAAA
Organism: Viscum album; assembly: GCA_963277665.1. Lineage (NCBI taxonomy): Eukaryota > Viridiplantae > Streptophyta > Magnoliopsida > Santalales > Viscaceae > Viscum > Viscum album. The sequence continues at coordinate 995,340,196 of OY728126.1, forward strand.
TTCATCTTCGTGTTTTGATTGGAAAACAATTTTTGAATTGAGTCTTGATGGTTTAGGTGCCTTATGATTAATGGGATAATTGGAGTGGAATTGGTTGTTTGGATACCCAACAAGACCATTTGACTAAATCTTTCTAACCCTTGAGGTCAGGTAATGCAAACTTTGTTCCCTAAGGATTCTCTGGGATGATAAGATCATAAGTGGGATGGTTTTGATTGTCTATGTTTTAAACTATACAAAAATGTAAATGTTTTTGAAATTTTTCATTTACTGGATGGGATGAATTTATAACTGAGCTCCAAACTGATGTTTCTAGAGTTGAGACCATTCAATGTGATGAATGGTGGAACTTGGAGAGGGCCCGTGAAGATTTCCACGTGTCTCGAGGAGTTTTAGTAGTGCCCGACCATGATAATATAGTTTTTAAGGACCTGTAGAATTCGCACAGTATTTCTAAAACCATATATCCCACAATAGAAAAACATTACAGCTTATTGCAGGTGGATATATACTTTTACATGGGACGTGAATAGTTTTTGAAAACATGAACATAGCCTACATGGTTAGTGTAAGAGGCCATATCTCAATACTATTTACCACCTAGTTGGTGCATGGTTTCCAATCCATGTGGCTAGACCGTGCAGGGTGCCTCAGGTGCCCAGTGAAGGGGTTCATGATTGGTGCATGATTGTATAAACCATGCGACCCAATCCTTGTTAAGTGTATTATTTTAAATTTTAAATAAAATTAAAATAAAAAATAAATTAAATTTAAAAATAAAATCATCCCCTCTCCACTATCTCCCTCAAAATCAAGATGCACCCCTTGGAGGGGCTCCCCCCAAGTTGCACACACATTCCCCCTTATAGAATCTTCTTGGAGGAAGATTATTCCATTGATTTCTTGTAATTTCATATTTGAATATATTTGTTAAGTAATTATTCCCTTCTCTCCTTCCTTTTCATGGATGATTTCATCATTGTTAGTGCTCAGTATAGCTCATCCAAATCCCTAGGTTGGAGATAATCCGTTTTCTTTTTTCTTCTAATGTTTTGTAGTGCGAAAAGTCTATCGGGACATTTTCAAGTGTATTCTGAATACTGATGAAAAACTCAAAATGGATTGAGTTGATTTAGTTTCCTCCCACCATCCAATATAATGTTTTATACCTGATATTTACATTCTACCTTGTTATACTACATCCATTATGTGTTTTAAGGTTCCTTGTAATTTTGTTTGTAGTCTGCTAGCCCATATCATGTGGTTTCGAGTCACCAGGTCTAAGGATACTTCTCTAGGTACGCATAGCTAACTATTTATATATATGTAGGTTCCCCAGATATGTGTGTATTCACCCATTTAAGTGAATATATATTTTTTTATGTTGGTGTGCCAATGTGTGGGTATATATATATATAGAAATGCATACATTGTAATGTAGAGACTGGTGTATTCATATAATCATATATGTAAGGATCTCATCTATATCTTTACTGTTCATTCGAATATGTGGATACGGTCTAAGTGTCCTTATATATAGGTTAAGTTGAATATTCTCGAGGGGGGGGGGTGAGGAAGCTTATAGAGAGAATTTTTCAAGAGTATATGTACTATCATGGTACATCATTAAGGTTGGATCGCTTTATTATGACATTACATTAATAATTAATCTTATTTACTTGATTCTATTATAGTGTATTTATTTACTGTTTCATTGATAAATTGGGTAAAATGATTATGGTGATAAATGATTTCCAAGATAAACTATGCCACAATTTTATAATAAAACCACTCCAATACTGTTTTAGTATATGTGAAAACACACAAGGATAGTTAGTAGTTATATAGATTACTTGGATCTATTTCTTGAGTTTTTATTCATTGTTTAATACCTTATCTAGATAAATGGAATTATTGGGATATCCCCTTTAGTAATTTCTAATATAAGTTTTAATTGAAAAATGATAAATGTTCCATTTACCATAGCACCTTATAAGTTTATTTTTGACACAATACTTCATAACTGACTATTGAGCATAGTTTTTTCTAAGTGATGGCATTTATTTTATATAGAATAGACCTTATCTTATGTGTATTTTATTTTTCTTAAGGCTCCCAGATAGTTTTTGGTCTATCTAGTCTTGGAGATTCCAAAGTGGGAATGTGAATATTTTCAACATAATATATCCTTTGAATTTTGACTTGAAAATGGAATTATCATGATTAATCAATAGGAATGAGTTTATTTGAGTATGATGGCTCAGATATAATTAATGGTTCCTCTTGAAAGGCATTAATAAAACTGATATATTTTTTATGGTTTAGTCTATGCCCATTTTTATGCTTTATAAATCCCAATGTGTCAATAGAAATGATATAAAAAGAACTTGGAATTGTTAATAGCTTGCAAGAGAGGGATTTTCCTCATACATTTAATTAAATATGTAACCATTCAATGAATGATATTTAAATTTAAATGAATAATTTTTTTCCCTTAGGTTCCATGTTATAATCATTTATAGATGGGATTCATTCTTGTCCCATGCTATCTAGATAATAATTTTTGGATGGGAGGCATTCTTACAACATGATAGCTATATAATTTTTTATGGATGATAGTCATTCTTACAAAATTCCAGCTATATATTAATTTTTGGATAAGATGATTTCTTACATCCATGACAACTATATAATTGTTTATGGATTGGAGGAATTATTACCCACACCATCAATATAATTGTTTATAGATGAGAGGCATTATTATCCCATTCCATCCATATAATCATTTTTAAAATGGGAGGAATTATTACACCATGCCATCTATATAATAATTTATAGATTTGAGGAGTTAATACCCCATTCCAATTGAGATATATATATATATATATAAATGTAGTGTATTATTCTGACTTATTCCAACTAGGATCCGATGTAAGTATACCTGACAGTTTCCCCATAAGAACCTGGATGGGTAGTTGGTTATTTATTTAGTACTATTGTTGATTTCTCTATAACAACACACTTATCAATTAATATTACTCTATCTGGAATTGTCTAGACATTTTTAGCATCAAAATACTGTGATTTATATCTCACACCCTATTAATGTACCATTCAAACCTGAGTAGAGCGTATATTTTCAGGATATTGGTTAATTGATTCATTGCTTATACCAGTGTGATAGGAGTAAAGGTTTGAGGTGGTTCTCAGGATTCTCATGGAGATCACCCGTGGGGATTGATTTATTTTTTTATTTCTATATTTTATTTTATATCTTGTTGTCTGTTTACTAATTTGTCTTATATATCATCCATCATCCATTCATTTTATAAACTGTAGTTAGTCAATTTTATTCAGTTATATAAAATATGTCTTCAACTACATTGTCATTTTATATTTACTAATTGAGTTACTAAATATTTTTTATTATCTAACTGACTGAATGAATTTCATGAAGGCCAAATTTTTTATTGATTTTGGAAGAACCCCATTTAATTGTAAACGGGAACAACCCAGACATCAGGGACATAGAGACATTGACAAAATCCGAAAATCAAAAGGGTTTCAACCCAATATAATAATACGTAAAAGTAATTCTTCCCAACATCAATGTTAATAAGGCACACCTCCACTAGAGCATGGATTCTTACCTAGCTATCCCATTCAAAAATGAACAGTCCCGGTACTGATGGTAGCACCATAAACTCTCAAAAATTCATGTCCGGAAATCCAAACACGGTGAACTCGACCATCTCTATCCCCATCTGATGTAACTACTTGCATGTTATTTGGGTTCCCCAAAAAAAGAAATCACAAAAACGTGTCACCACCATCATGGAAAATCTTTTTAAAATCTCACCGAATTGTACGAGTCACCCTACACCACGACCATAGAGGCCCAGATGGCATTCCAAGGGACACGAATTCAAGCCATCGTCATGTAGGACTAGACGACCCAATAACATGCAAAGAGAACTCCATCGATCAGGGGATTCAGGTCATCCTAAACCTGAAACACTACTCTGGGCATTGATCAACTTAATTTAGAACACAATAAAACCCTCTCCAAGTTCCAAAGCAGGCCAGTAATGGTGGTGAGAAAATCAGTGTATAGATACAGTGATGAACCAGCAATATCAAATCACCAAACCAAAAAATGCCAGATTTATATCCTGTTCAAAAACAATCAAACAATATAGAAGGATCAAACTCATAGCAGTAGAAACATGTAGCATGACTCAAGGCAGTAGAAACAGAACCCCACAACAGCACAATCTCACATCAGTAGAAACATAAGTCCTGCACAAACTCACAAACTCACAGCAAAATAAACACATTTACTACCCCCTCCGAAGAAGAGTAGATCGAAGATGTGCTCCACTATAAACCCTCCGGAACCACTCATTATGGAGCCATGTTGTGGTGGATGCACCAAGAAAGAACAACTTCATCGCCTAATGAACTAAACCAAGAGAACTGTGCTGACTCACACCTATGAAAGGCCACTGAACCAGATACAGATTTGTACACCAGAACACCACTATTATGACATGTCGTCAACAAACATTGTCGTCAGAAGGGAAAACGCCGAGCTACATACCGGACCACCACTGGCCGATGACACCAAGAGATAGAGATGAGGAGAGCTCTGATATTACCATTGTGCATTTATAATAAGAAGGTATGGACTCCCCACTATCACTACCCATGAACCTCACTGTTATTCAGTTTCCTCTCGCATATGGGAAGACATGCTTAAGGCCCTGTGACCCACCAGTTCGGCTAATAATTTGATGGTACAATGGGTTGGGACATTACAAACCATTTATGAATGGATGTTCTATTTAATATTATCCCCTTATGTAACATTATTAGTCGATTTAATTAATCATATCTAGATAATGGATAAAAAATACATATTGAATTGTTAATCAAGGAATTTTATACATAATCATATATATATAATCAAAAGATATCCAAATTGAGATAATGAATACATTTAATATAAATATTTCACCATTTTATGGAGCAATATGGATAATTGGGTGAACATACTAGAATCAACTTATGAACTATAGGATATTCATAATGTAATGAAAATTAATAGTATCAATGTAATGATAGCATGGTAGTAGTGAAGGATTTTTTCATTGTTGGGGATAATAATATGAATTAGTCATTGAGATTAGTATTATTTAAATGGTAGTATCCTAATTCAATTATAAAAATATACCTTAGACCCACACATTCAGATCTGATGCAACAATATTTTACCACACATACAAAAAATTGCAAAAAAAATCCACACTATAAAAATATATTTAGAACCTTTATTATGGTTTTATAGTTCTTCTAATGCATCTAAATCACATCCCCTAGGAGTTCCACAGTAGGTATGAAGTTAGGACCATGTGTTTTGGACTAAGGAATTATCAAGCTAATACCCAAACAACCTTTTTTAGGGTTAATTATCTAAGATCAATTTGAGAAAAATCTTGTTTCCACATGTAGTATCCTAACAATGATGTCACTCCTAGGACACCACACAGTCTTTACATTAATTTAATATTTCATTTTACCTATTTTTTTATTTATATCATGTGTATCAAATATATTTGAGCATTATAACAACTACTGAAGGTAGTATAATGAGAGGTAATGGTGAATTATCATTGAAGATTTTCTATATAATTTAAAATTATGATTTATAAAAATCCTCATATTGAATTGTAAATAATTATATGATTAATCAAATAAATAATATGATGTGATTAGTGAGATTTATATAAACAGAATATCATCAATAAAATAGAATATAATGATAGGGAGTTACTAATATCTATTGAACAATATATAAAATTAATGATTATACCATGGGACTACAAATATAGAAGTATTTGAAATCATATTTTAAATGGTATGTTCTCATAATGATAGCTATTGAAAAGGAAATAGGGGAATTGGGAACCCATAATAAGAATTGTAGATTCTTAAAACATGAGTAGAGATTAATATACCCTTTAAAAAACTTATCTGGATTTTTGATATAAAAATTTTCAGGAGTACAATGCTTAGTTATTTAAGCATGATTAATAATGGGTAGATAGGCGGTTGTCTTAAAAAAAGATAAAATTGATTATAAACTTGTAAACATAGTCCATGGAAATATAGAATTTTTAAAATGAGAAACCATTGAAATACCCATGGTTTCAAATCATGGATTTTATAATTTATGATTTTCCCACACTTTAATCTTATATAAATAAACTAAATTACTTTACATTGCATTTTCCATGGAAATAAGTATTTTTATAAAATAATATTTTTAAATTTTAAATTTCCATTTTATACTATTAAAAGTCAATTATAAGTTTGGAAATTGATTTTTATTTTTTAAAATAATAATATTAATAAAATAAATTATATTTTACTGATTTCACTTTTATTAATTATTACAACATTTTAAAAAAATAATTATTTCTTAATATTTAATGTATATTTATACTCTATTTTACTACTAAAAAGTATGTTGGACAATCACATTATTTTTTTTTTGATTTCACCATTGTTTAAATTTTATAGATCTATTGAATAATTTTAGGCAATTTTAATAATATATATATATATATATATTATGCATTATGTAAAACTCATGGTGTTTTTGAAAACCATGCATATCTTGCCAAAAATTAAAAAACACCTTTTTATTTGTTTCTGATATATATATTTTAAAAATATTTCGGTACCGTTATCATTTTTCATATATTAAAATAATTTTTTAAACAATATTAGTTATATTATTATCAAATAATTTTATTCATTTTACTAGAAACTCTGTTTAATAAATTTTCTAATACAAATAAAATAGTCATATTCCAATTTTCATATTGTAATGGTAATATTAAAATTATCATGTTAACTATTATATACACACATCATTCTATCATCGTGTGGTCGTTCATATCCTTCTCTAAATTTTTATACCACATTGATTCCATTTCTTATTTTGTTTCATCATAGTAGTGATGTAATATATATATTTTTCAATCATTTTATAGTATCAACCTATAGAGTTTAAGCGTTTAGTGGTTCTTAATATCCCTATGTTTTTTTATGAACTAGTTAAAGAAATTTTGGTTAATATTAAATTAAATAATTTTATTTTATAATTTATTAAATCATTTTAATGAAATAATAGAGTGTGCAATGTGAAATATTTTTTTTAAGACATTAATTATTATAGTTGAAAAACACGTATTTTATTTTTTTCCCATTAAATAATTATATCAAAAAAAATTTTGTATACATAAATACAAGAAAATGTATGGTTAATTCAACCTTATTGATTCTTCATGCTCCCATATTACTTTTTCAGACATGTGATGCAGTAATGAACTTCTACCATCCAAGTTGTGACATAGCTTAAATCATTATCTACAGGTTCATGTATATCGATATGTTCTTCATTATAATAATTTTTAGGTTCATAATTGATTTCATCATGGATAAATACATGTGTTATTTTTATATTTCTTATATTTAGAATTAAGACATAAAAATTCCATGAACATTAGATAGGTATTGTGTAAAATGAAATTAATAATCTAAATATCCAATTTTCTGTATTTCATATTAATCAATAGTAAATCGAAGATTTATAATCCCCTCCTTATTGAAAAATAAAACTCCCTTTTATGGTAATATATTTAGAAATACATTATATATTTTATGTAATATGATGTATTTCATCCAATTATTTGCACATATTTTTTTCTCTTCTTAGTTGTCTTTATATGATTCGGGATAGACCACTCTTTATCTGTTTTTTCCTAAATGTGTTTTTGACCATTTGTCCTCCCTTCCAAAACATCATCCAATATGTTACAGTAGAACATATTATTCAACAATAGTCTGCAGTTATTTTTTTTGTATGATTTAATTGGTGTATGTATTTTTTTGAATTTCTTCAGAGGTAGGTACGAGTCCCATATTCCTTAAAGGTTGAATGAGTATGGCCTCAACATAGAATGAGCACAGCTAGTGACATAGTTAGGTAAACAATGACTTAGTATGATAAAGAGGCTTCATACCTATATAAAATGCCACTAGATCACTTCCAAAATGATTGGGATGGGTTCTACAAACTTTGAGAGGACAAAAATTTCCAGTTAGGGTCAATTTTTAGAATATGAGGGGTTGACACATAAATCAGATCTAGATAAATTTTCTTAGGATATTATTTATAATACATGATGGGTTAGGGACATGGTTAGGTAAACCATTAACTATCCATACCCCATACCCTTCCTCAATAATGAACCTCGCAGATTTGGCTCGCATAATTTTTAAATCATCCACCAATAATACAAAAGTCCATTGTAGAACTATGCTTGGTTTCACCTATATAGCCACATGGATTGGATAAACCATGCACCAAACTATAAACCCTTCCCTTATCCCTTGACACATTATATTTATTTTCCTATAGGAGTGGAAGAATTTCCACGAATCAGGCACCAACTGTTCGCATTTAAAAATCACCCAAAACATGAAAAAATAATTCCAAACACTCACAAAAATAATGAAAATAAATTATATACAGAAGATAAAAAAAATGAACGATTGCATACATGAAACAGGGGATGAAAGATTATCCCCATCATTTTCTTTTCTATCCCAAACAATTAGAAAACCATCATTTCCCTAGAATATTTTCGTCCATTTCTCTTTCATTTTCTTCTCATGTTCCAACGTCTCTCCTAGAATTTGACAATGTTACCGTAAAACCCAAACTAAAATGATGATTTTTCCATTAAAGACCTTATCTTTCCTATCTGAAATATCATCTAGCTCATGCACCAATAAATATTCTGTCTTTATTTTAATGTTCTCCCATTGAGTCACATGGTCCAGAACAGGCTGATTTTTTTTCAATTGATACACATGAAACAAATTATGCAAGAAACTAAACTATATTTATAATTAAAATAAATATTCCACCTCACAAACCCATTCAAGTAAATAAAAAAGTTATATTTTATTGAGGATATAACTCTACTTTCTTCCAAAAATGATAATGTCCATGCCTAGTAGATATTCTCTAGAACTTTTGATCACTCACCAGGAAAAATAATGACCATTCATGATGATCTAGATATGATTTATGATGACCTTGAGTATTCTCCATCAATTTCCTGATGACATTAATCTTCTATATTGTATCTTAAATAAGGCTCTACCTAACCAATAAAGTGTCTCTTATTTCCAGCCAACATAATGGAGAATGACAAGGACACCTATATAATGCTTCAAAAGGATACATTTGTAAAAACTACAAATAACAGTTGTTTTATGATAACTCCACCAATGGTATGTGCTCTTCCCATGAGCCAAAAATACATTTCAAAGTCCTGTATCATGACTTGCAATGATTATATGTTCCATATAGGTTGGTAATTCATCTAAGTATGATACGGCATACACATAGTCAACATAGTCTGAAGGGATTTCTATAAGGATTTATAGAAACAGGAGGTAATCCCTGGATCTTTGTCTGACACTATAGAAACTGGTATGACATTCCACTTTACCACTTCTCAAATATACATTTTTGACAAGTCCTCTACCATATAAGATTCATGAGTAGGGATGAAATGGGATGAATTTGTGAGATGATCAACTATCATCCAGATTAAATCATGTTCCCAACCAATTCATGGGAGCCCTCTTGAAAAATCCATATGAATATTCTCAAATTAAAAAAACTAGTATGTAATGACTTTAAAATACCTAAGAGTTTCATAGGTTCTTCCATAATTTGGTAACAATATAAGCATCACAATATAAACTAAACAAAAATTACATTCATATTGATCAACCAGAAATATTATTTCAATTAAGTATACATTTTTATATATTACAATATTAACATCCCATCATGAATGGTGGTAAGAATAATATGGTATCCTTGATAATCCATTGGTATAACAATCTAATTATTGAACAAAAATACTGATCTCCCATCTAGATTCCAGTCCACAATGGTATCCCCAAAAATGAGTTTTGACCTCATTGAAAATCGTTCTAAATCAAATATTTCTTCTCATTAACCACCATTTCAAGATCAGGAAAAAATGAAACTGGAATGAAAACCAAAACATCAACTTGATCTTCACATTTTACATGATTTTTGGTTAGGATTGATATCAAATACTACTAATATGAATGTTATTTTATCAACTAATTATATTCAATTATCCAAAATGTATACAACATTTATTTTACATTTCCTAGTGAATACATCAAGTAAAAGTCAAACATTTGAAGATAATCTATCTATATTATTTTCCTAATATTAAAATATAATTTTGGGAAAATATGATTCAAGATCTTATTATCCGTAAACATAGTAAATTTCCCACTAATGTGGTAATGATGACAAGTCTTCAAATCATGGAATGAAATAGATAACTCAAAGTCATGTATTGAGTAGTTATTCTCTATAAAAATTTACTACCTTGAGAAATAAAATACCCCATTATCTAGTTACAGGAGAATATATCCCAATCCTAATCCTACTGAATAAAAATAAACCTCATACACACTTACTGATTCTGGAAAAACCATGTTTGGTGTTAATGTTAGGAAAACATTATGCTCTTGAAAAAAGTATAACATTAGTAATCCCATTGGAATGGAATATTTTTCCTTGACTACGATGTCTTAGCTTAGGATATTTCTAAATAATCATTAACAAAGATCTAGTAATGACCATCTATCATAAGGAAACATTGTATCTTAATGGCATTCTCTAGTGGGTTCCATGAGATAACAACTTCTGAATTTTTAGGATCTATTGAAACACCTTCTTCAAAGATTACATGTAAAATGAAATGTACCTATATTATCCAAAAATTAAACTTTGACAATTTTTCATGAAACTAATGATTCCTCGTGATTCCCAACATTGTCGCCATGTTTTCTCATGATCACCCCTTTTCCATGAATATACTAATATGTCATACAGAAATTCCACCACAATAGAATACATATACCTCTAAAATATGTAATTCATTAATTCCATGAAGACCACCGGTGCTTTCTTAAGTCTAAAAGGAATTAAGACATTCTCATAATGGCTATGCCTACACTTGAAATCTATAATTGAAATATACTCCTTCCAAAATATTAATTCTTGATATCCTAATCACAATTAAATCTTATAGAACTATTGAGAACCACTAAATTGAACAAACAAATCATCAATTTCTGAAAGTTGGTAATTTTTCGTTATCATAACTTTTTTATTCCAATGAAAATCCACAGACAATTAATAGATTGACACAAATTTTTAACAAAGAAGATAGGTTCTTCCCATGGAAACATGATCGGCTGATTGATCCCTTTTCTTTCATTCTCATACAAATATAATTTCAGTTACAATAATTTTATTGGCGCCAAAATATAATATTGAATGAAAATTAGATTATTTTTCATAATAAGATCAATCATAATCTTCATATATCCTATAGGTGGTAACCCTAGAAATTTTACTAGAAAAACATCATGAAATTGATCAACAATCGCTGGAAAAATTCTATTCATGATCGGTTCCATCGATTTAAAAGTAAATGTGGAAAACTATTACATGATAAGATGGAATACTGGTTCCAATAAGACCATTGTACTTTCCATTACATTGGGTTCCTCTCAGAATAGATGATTGATGTCATCATCAGTTATAAAACATACCCATTGTGTATAATTGTCGATGTGAGTTTTGAACATTTTCAATGAATTCGTTACTAATATTATATCATATATATCCACTTCCAACATAGGTAAATCAAATTTAATATCATATTCATAAATATATATAAATAATTACCGATATACAAAGGCATGAAATTCTTTTTAACCAAGAGGTGTTTTAGGTTTTCACATAGAGGGTGAAAGCTTAACACAAAAACCCAGAAAATCAGTTTCACGAGAAGAAATAAAGAATTGGGATGAACCGATATCAAAAAAATTATAAGGGTTGAATTCAAAAGAATCATACCTCTCACCTATGATGGTCTAGATTGATCATCCATAATAACCTGTTTATCTGCATATAATTTTTTGCTCAAAAAAAGATTCTTCTTTGATTCCCTGTTTAGATTGCACTGCATGAGGAGTCATGGAATTCCTATAATCACTACATCTCACATTTTTACCAACAATTGGTTGTCTTCTTCCCTTATCATCATGAATCATATGACACCTTCGACACCTGAGAAATTCCACAAACACAAAACCGTGGGGCACTATAAAAATTTCACTGAAGATGCCCCTTATAATTGTAGATTTATCTCATTATTGGTTATGATGCACACTCCAAATTCATATAGTCCATGGAACCACATTGAAGACATATTCCTTTTCCCTTTGGTCTTATAGAAGTATTTTTTGATATATTATTCTAATTATGAGTCATAGTCCCATCCTAGAAATAGTTTCCAATCATGAAATTGTTCCCAAAATTAGATTTATCATTGTTTCTCTATAGGTATAAACAAACACCCTCATCCCATATCTCTATATACAACCCCATCCACCATTGTTTCTCTATTGACAATCTCTATATAAAATGTTATATAATGGATGAATGTATTTGGGTGAATCTCCTACCTTATCCCTGATTCATTGATATGTGCCTTCATGTATACCATATATGTATTATTAGATTCAAAGGATACTAAATTAAGGAATGTAAGCATACTCTCCAATAATGTTGGATTTTCATATGTCAAGATGATGATGTTTGATGTTATTTCAATTCTGAATTGATGAGGATAGAATTTTTTGCAGAATAATTCTTCAAAATCATTACATAAAATCCATTTGTCCTTTTTATCTTGAAGATCTAAATCCTACCAGGTTGTGTAGAATCATCCACCATATATATCGCCAGCTTGACATTCAACTCTACTGGTGTTCCAATGAAATTTAAGATTCTATTCTTTTTATCTAGCCACACTGATGGTATTTTTGGTTCCAAATCTCCTTTAATGATTGGTGGATTATTCTACATTATCTAGAAGGTATCATCCAATTTCACTAGTTCATCTATCATATTTCATGTATCTACATCTTGAATAGAATAAAAAATACACTAAAAAGGTGTGGGATTACATGTGGCTTAGGTGTAACTTCATTCTAATCAGCATCATTCAATTGGATTCTACTATTCCTATATGGTTCCATTTTATATATAGACATCAAAATCCAAATGTCTCACTCTCTATAAACTAATTTCCTAAAAATTTTCAAATTATATCACATAACACATATCAAAAAAAAGATTTACAAACATCAATAATTTCCACATTCAACAATTTTTAAATTTTTTTCCCTTCATTGGAAAATCATACAATTATCAAAATACCACAATCATTCTGTTTCAAAATATCAATGTTGAAAACAATTTAAATTTATTTTTCAAAAATAAACACATTGTATCAAATCATTTATCATTACTCAAAATGTAATATGGACACCTAGTGGGAATTCTGTTTTCTAATGTATGTCATGGTCATATCATTGGATAAAACCATGAAAATGAGAATCCAAATCCTATAAGTTTCTCTAAAACACTTGCATACCCAAATCCCTAGTAAAATTATGTTCAACATAAAAAGGTTATAACATATTTGTATGCTCAATGATTCATGTATAGAAATTCTTATCCATTTCTACAAACCGGATATAAGGTATATACTAGAATCTATATCAATTTCCGGACCAAGATAACTAAATACAACTTTTTAGCGAGGATGAAACAAGCTGATACAACTTATAACTTATTGACCCTCCTAATTGAATTGAAAATGACTAAGTGGGTTACTTTGACTTAACCGACATCCCCACAGTTCCAAATATTGGAAATGAATTCCAAGGGCTTCATTAACATATAGAGGTTATTTTACCATTGAAAATAAAACAATCAACCAATCATGAAATAATCAAATAAACTTCTACGTGATGTATGATATAAATGAAATACAAATCAAAGAAAACCCATCTATTTCAAACTAAATACAAAAGAGTACTAAATAAGAAGATATATAACATCAATGTATATAGTGGAAGGCAAACACCCAATACTCAACAATAACTAGATTAAACTACATTAAAATTTCCCTATGCCGATTATTTTGGAAAACTGTGGTTATAAGATTGAAATTTTCATCTATACCAACAGATTTTTGAAAACAATGGCTATAGGGTGTTTTCAAGACATATACCCAAATTTTTTGCAAGCACATTGGGTGTCGAGTTTTTTAAAGACGTATACATGTGGTTCTCTAAAAACTATGGGTAAAGGTCATGCTTATATCAATGGTTTTCCAATACCGTGGGTACATTTTTCTTGCATTAAGGTGAGGTAAAAAATTCACCAGGAGAAAAATAATTCATCAGAACACATTTTGCCACAATTTTCCACCTATAGCCATAGTTTAGATAAATATATATCAGTAAATATATATAGATAACATATAATACAATGATGTGTAGTTATTAGGAATGGTAAATTTATAAAGGCGGTGCAAGGATCAAAACCCATGGCCAGTGAGTTTTTAAAACATATACCCACTGTTTTGAAACCATGGGTATAATATTTTCATAATATGGGTATATCTTAGTGTTATACCAATGGAAAAATCCCCACGAATTCCAAAAACATGGGTATAAGTTTCTTTTCCCATAGTGTAACTCAAATGCTCCCACATGCTCTATGATTAAACTCCACAAAATAACCCATGTATAACTAAGGACAACTAGAGAAGTGTGAAACTTTCTTATGTCCAAATAAACGATTTCTAAAAATGCCCCAAGGTTACCCAGAATATTAATGTAATGAAACACAAGGGGATTTCCCAAAATTACATAACTATTCATGTTACTTGGATTGAACACGTTGTCAAATATTTGTAAAAAAATAATATACAAAACAATTTCTTAAATAGTTTATATTAGAAAATAAAACAAGTTCCATAGTAAACAATATTTTTCTAAAAAACATCACGTTCTATGGAATGTAACCAAACAAGTCATTTAACCACTTCCCAATCTCCAGGTTTTCCTGACTCATTCAATTTTAGAAACACACCCTTATCAAGACAACCATACTAGCTTCTTTTTGTCATTGGCAGTGGAACTCCATGTCCTTAATAATTCCCTTTGATGGTGGTAATTTCCTACCATTATCTATCCCATTCTACACATGATTAAAAATTTAATCCAACCATATGGAAACACCATATTTCCCAAAACATTTCAATTGAAAATTATTTTTATTGAGAAAACTTTTCCATGTATCCAAACCAACCAATCATTTTAAAATATTAATTTTAAAAACAAGTTACTGATTTCACTCTCTACAAGAACACCAAATTACCACAATTTCAAAAACCACCAAAAATAGGGTTTTAAATAAAAAATTTCACAATGATTGAATATTATATTTCCATAAATTCAATCAATTTTAAACTAAGATTTCATGTCCTAACATGAGGAGTTTTAGGTGAAGCCACATACCATAGGTTTTATGTTGAAATGAGTGACTGACACTAAAATTCCCATGATTAAATGTTTAATATCTGAAATCATTACATAGATCTCTTTCCATATCATCAAAAACCATAGATATATACCTAAAGAAACTATTTATCATAACTTGAGATATTTTGGGAGTGGGAATTAAATCTAATAAAAATATGGGAAACCACCATAAACAATGGATTACTACGAGAACCAGGCTTCAACTCACATTGAAACACATTTAGATTTCATCTAAATTGATGAGGATATTTTCTACAGACATTGGGAGGAGAAAATATATTTTTAGGTTTGGTTTGGGAAAAAATAAGGAATTAAAAAAATAAATCTCATTTAAATAGAATCTTTTAGGATATCGTTTTTAAAGCATGTGTGTTTAGTCCCATGGTTATGTATATAGTGCACCAACCACTCCTTTAATGAGGAACCTCACATTGTTATCATGAACAATTACAAATAAATGAACCATCCATGAAAAATAACATTACCCACTATGAATAGTGTCTCATGGGTGGGCACACATTTTTGGGAAAACTGTGCGCCTACCAGTGCACCCTTCCTTTTTCCCTAGCTCATCAGACATGGTTTCTTATAAGAGTTTCCCAGTTTCCACTAACCTGTAACAAATCCTTCACCTTTAAAAAATCCCCAAAACCTTCCATAATCTTTTCAAAACCTCTCAAAATTTAACCAAAAACATTATATATATAAAATCCATAAATTATGGGTTACCTAAATGATATTGGTGGTAATATAATGATAGTAAATTCATACATTCAATGGAAATATTACAGTTTCCATCTCATGATAAAGAGTTAGATAGTTTTTCTATTGGGTATTCAATTACATTAAGATAAAAGAAACTACTATATAATTTTATATAATAATATTCCCCATTCAATTCTTCATTGTACCATTATTTTTGGAACTGGAATATATAACTCATGCTTCTACATAGATCCCATAATGTGATGATAATGTAGATGATGTGAGTCAGGTTTGATCTGAAATGTATCTCCCTGTCGAATGAATAATTCCATGGGTTCTCAATATGGTACATGATTTTTTCACATTTTGATGGGTAGAGCTCCAATAAAAAAATTTCCAGTTCATATACATTGTGGTGAGAACATCACACTATGAGTAGGTCATGGATTTCACACATTAATACTAAAAGTATATTAGAACCATTAATAAAAGTTTAAGGTTATTTTGGACACATTAGAGAATATAAAAATAGTAAATGTAGGGGAAAATATCTAACTACATGGATCACTTTGAAGGCTTATATATAACTAGTATTAGATCCAAAAACAACACCTAGATCAAATGTTATGACCATTTTAAGTTAATAATTTCACATAAAATGTAATTTTTATTAAAATATTGATGTCAAGTGTACTAATGGGATAATTCCGATGGGTATGATAGATGAAAATTAAATTACAATCATTTAGAAGGGATCTTATATCATAGATCTTAATGAGACTATCACTAGATTCTTATGTACTTGAGAGATTTCCTGGAGTGAATTTCATTTCCCCCCATATATGTGAAATCTCCATATCATTTCTTGGAAGGGATCAGTATTTCCGAATTTCATACACAATAGACCCTAGACAATATTCATTTACTCTCATGAAACTAATAAGATTTTGGAATCCAAATCCATTTAAGAAATATTAATACTATATAAACTAAACATATAGATGCCACATAGCATGGAATTCTCTTCTACATCCATGGAATTACCCTGGAAAATGTAATCTTTGATGTTGAGATAAAATAATCCTATATTAATCAAACTAATGTTTACACTCGCATGACACCCATTTTGAATGATCCATCCACATTCTTCTTAAAACATGTCTTTGGTGGCCTCTACATGATCCAACTTCATTGTGGTGCATTATCCTGACCACCAGATGGTGTCACCAACTTATAGATCAACCCACTACTGAAACCAAATTTTTTACCCCATGATTCAATATACTTATTTCTTTTATCAATGATAAGGTAAAAAATTTTAGAAAAAAAATTGATCTCTACAAACATTATCTTCAAATATTACGAGAATCTCATAGAACCTATAACACCTAATCAAAGGCCTTTCCATGAAACCAAAAGGCATAAGATATCTACCCAGGCCCATGAAACCAGTAAGACAAAAAAAAATTCATGTCATCACCCAATAATTAAAACCCCATCATCATACTGAAAACATTCCATGAAAAATAATCCCATTAACTATCAAAAGATGATGCCTTTTAGTTTCAATGTTTGGAATTTTAGAAGAAAAGTAATTGGAATCCAACTCCACTCCTTTCCTCTTAATATTTTCCTTGACGGGAATTTATTTTTTGAAAACTCTCCAAACAAGAAATCCCATTTTAATTGGGATTATCAGGCATCATAGTTTATTCTCCCATTCATCATGATCCCTTTCACCTTGACTCTTCAAAATATATTCCCTAGAGATGAATTTACTAGAAGATGAAAAAATTTATATTCATATGATTGGATTGTCAACATGTATGATACTATCAAAAATAATTATCCTCTACACATATATGGTGGTTCATATGAGCCTTAGGATTATGTTATCCTAACGAAACCAGATTTCTAGAACTAGATATCTTGGGTTGAATAAAGGGAGTCTGCCCAATTATCCTTCACTAAATTTAAATCGTCTCTCCCAACCAACTACCACACACTATCCTTATAATTTTTTAAATGGAAGACCATGATTATTTTTAGGCTATATAGTTTATAATTGAGATCATCCCATATAATATATTCTTCTTTATATCTATCCTTCATGAATATGGCCCACAATGATCTTCCATTAATAATTTCCCATGCCATTTTACCTTTCCTTCCATGCATTATCATTTCCCTATTACAATGTTTGACATCTTCCTATACTAAATCCCTTTCCATTAATTATATTTAGGCCCAATGGATTTTACCATATATTAACGTAAGTTTCATTTGATAAGATCCTATACACATACCACATGTCTAGAGTGCATGCCAACGGGTTGTTCACCCAAGCATGTATGGTTCCACTTAAGTGAAAGAACTATAGTGACCATGTGTTTCTCCCTTGTGACTTTTGAAATGAACCATGTAACCACCAGTCACCATTGACCAGTTCGTTACATTTCCTAAAAATAGAAAACCTAACTCTCATATTCACATGGAAGTATGGAATATTATGTATGATACATTCTCTCTTCTCCCTACATATATAGTGCCACCCTCACTAAGGTATTTTGTGAATCAGTCAACTCATGAAATCTATGCTATGGTTTTGTGTTACCAAGACATCCTCACAGATCAATACAACTGCAAAATAATTTTACAATGTATGTCACTGTGGGACCCCTTCTATGGAATACTCATTGTTCTGGTTATATAATTAGGGCACCCATACTAGGGAAATTATAGTCACCCAGGTCTACCACATGGGTTTCCCTTCTAAGGATAACATGTTCTCTCACACCCCCACATGGTAACCCTTTATGGGTATAACTCATTCTACCATGTATTTCACCTACGTACCTATGCTTGGGAAAGAAAACTTCAACCATGTCTCCCACTATGGAACAACTAATAGGGAAATAATTATCCTATGTCTCTCATATGGGATTCCATACTAGGGTGAATCCTACTACCAAGCCTCTACTATGGAGAACCTTTCATCTATCTCACTAACATGGGACAAACTACTCTCACATCCTTTTACTGTAGATAAACCTTCACACATGCATCCAATTTTATTTTCCCCATTTCTTGGTCCCACACTAAATAAATCATTTTCCTAGGAAAAACAACTTATGAGAGAATTTACACAGTCAGCAAACATGTAACCATCCATCTATATCCCTATACCAGGGTTCCTTGTCCGACAATATACCATGGGTGATGATATTAATTATAGTTTCATAAAAAAAATTTATTGTGAAACTTCTTCTGGTTTTAAAAAATTCGTTGAGTTGATGAAATCATCTCAACACAAAAAATAACTTTCATCAAGATCTCTTTGTAGATTAAACATATATATTCTTCTTACTATGTTTAATCCCTAACCTTTCTTGAATCAATTCAACATCATGTTAATGAAAAACAAAGGGGTAGAAATTTATATATGTGCCACCTATTTGGTTAATCCCCTTCAATATTTTCATTTATTGAGATATCAATATATTAATTGAATCGAAAATTACAAAAATGTGTATTACCAATCCAATAAATTATTTTTTTCTCAAATTAAATATTATTTATATCATATTGTATATTTTTTCTAAAACTAATCACTAACACATAGACATAGTGGTTTTATTGATAATTTCATGGGAATTATTTGGACACATCATCTTTAAAATATGGGAACGACAACAAGTCTATGATTAATGACCCAAAAATATAAATAATGATCCCATGTTGAATGATGTTTTACATCATTGACTTGTTCAAAAAAAAATCAAACACTATGTATCTCAAACTGTGTGGAATTGTTTTTCTATTATCCAAGATATGCAATATTATTTGATGAGGTTCAATAGAAATACCTTTTATCATACCATTTCTCATATGGGATGAACATAATATGGCCTAATAATCATAAATACCTTTATTTGAGATACTACTTTCATTCTCTTTATATTATATGATTTGATATATTCTCCCTGGTCATATATATGGTAATTTTACTTTGACAGTGATCTAATCATAACCTCTACAATTTAGTTATCAATTGACTATATAAACTAAAATAGTCATCCCAATGGGTAATACCCACATAACCTTAGGTTCTCACCCCTTTAATGTCACCAGAGTCTTCAATGGACCTTATAATTTGCATAATCCATAGACATTCACTCTCATGTTTTGATACTAATAGGTAGTATGATCCAAAAAAGGCCCCTCATGAATAAGATCCATAAAATCCATTTCATGGGACCTTTCACCTTATAGTACTTATTACATGAAATTAATTGAATGTATAATTTCTATAAAACTACATTAAACTATGAAACATATAAAATGTTTGATTTTATTATTATATACTATGAGATATATGATTCCTCTCTGGGGTCCAGTCCCAATACACCTTTTTTCCTAGATGAATTAACATAAATGGAACAACAAATGGTCATGGTCACATGACCTTATAAAGTACCACAATGGACTTTGTCACCCGAAATTAAAATGTAAAATGTTTCCTCTTATGTATCATAAAACTACATGGGTTATAATTCACATTATAAGGACATATGTCAATACCCATTCATATGATCTATCATAACATCACAACACCTACCAGATCTCGAGATGGAGATAAATTCTACATTTCACAATTGTGGCTAAAAACACAAACATCACTAATTAATAAATAAAAGTTATATAACTCAAACATATACATATTTTGACACCAATTCATGGATTTCATCAATAACATGAATGATGTTTTTCTATCATTCATAGGTATTTAGAGAGGATTCATGAACATATATAAAATCTACAAGAGGATTATGAAGAATGAAATAATTCCCCTACAAAAAGTCCACCATTATTTACCACTAATACTATTGGACAAATAAATATTCTAAATAATATCTATCATGAAATCCCTAGTAAACAGATACATATGTATGGTATTTATATGATTTGTTTTCACATCAGGATGTCATAGATGAGGGAGTGATCATAGTTTCAACCAATATATATATATATATAATTAGTACCTCATTTGTTGTAACTAAGTTCAATAAATGTGAATTTATTAATCTATTCCTTAATTTCATGGATCATTATTCACACTCTGTAAGAAATGTGTATTCAACCTCATTACATCACACCTTGTATAAATTATTAGCTAATTGAGTGAATTTTTTCGCAAATCATTGATAGCAACTAGATAATTCAAGGAAACAAATTATCTCAGTTATATTCATTAGTGTGGAACATTATTTAACAATGCATTTTCTACATGTTTGAAACATATTTAATCATTGTATACAGTATGAAAAATATTAGTCATTTTTTGATTAGAAAATTCACACTTATTTTAAAGTTGCATATAGCTCCTTATCACTTAGAGTCTCTAGGACACCCTATAAATGGCCTTCACGGCCTTCATAACACTTAAATTATATCAATATATAATCAATTATAGAATTAACAATATATTCATTGAAAAATAAATTCAATATATCCATAATAAAATTGGCTTTATTTGTTAACCATCAAAGCATTCATGTGAACACATAATGTCAATATATTGAATATTGTCCCATATTTGATATATCATACATCCAAATTTTTAATTGAATATAACCATAAAATAGATGAATATTTGATATTTCATGATCTCTTTTAATTAAATGAGAAAAATAATAATTATAGGGTAAATGATAAATTTACTAATTATAATGTAATTCAAGGTCTTAGATATCATATAAAACACAAAACACTATGTTCAAATAAAACATGATATATAATTAAAATATTATTATTGAAATTTGAACCTTATGTACTAGTACTTAATTTTTTAATTATGAATTAGAATAAACACATTTTCAAAATTATGAATTCTTGATAACAAAAATATATTTAATGGTATGTACTTAATTCTTGATAGAGTATTTATAGTCTTTGAAAAAAAAATTCATAAAAAAATGAATAATTTTTTTGGAATATACATATCAACACTATCGTAGGATTTATTTTTGGGATATGTCTAAAATAATTAATTTTAAATTAAATAGTGAAAAATAACGATTTTTATTGCAAACTACAATTTTAAAATCATTTACCAAGTACTATATTAATTTAAAATGGTATAAAATTAAAATTAGTTAAATTTTTTTAGGATTAATATAATTTAGGACATTAGAATCGTTTTTATATTGAATTTTTATATAAAAACATGCATACATATAAAAACCATTTCTCTGGAAATATATTTTTCCTTATATATATAGAACTAATTTAAAATTAAATTCATCCACATCTATAAATATTATATGGAAAAATGGAATAAATATTTTAAATAAGAATATTTAATATCATTAAATATGTTCGACATATTTTTTAGTCATAATTAATACTAAAAAAATAAAAAATATTTATTGTGGTAATGTTTAAGACTTGTTTTTTGGGAGGATAAACTAAACTGATAAAGAATAAAGAGATATAAACATTTGTAAAAAACTATTTTATGGATATATTCACATTATATATCATCTAAAGTTCTTTAATGAGACTCTTTGGTTCATTATTAAATTTATAAACATGGTAATAACTTTTTCATTTCAAAAATTCCAATTATGTCGTCTCCCCCACTTATAAAAGGGATCCCCCTATCATCTCATATTTACACAACTCATTCAGTGTTTATTGTAAAATCCATACCAAAATAACTTTTTTACTTACCAACCTACATAAATGATCCATATAATTGATCAAAATGAAATCTATTGAGGCTTTAGGTATAATACTTGAAGACATAGTTTGAAGAAGTGGTGCCATTATAAACTGAAAATCATTGTTCTATCTCTTCATCCACCACATTAGATCCATAAAATTTAATTATTATATAGTAAAAAATATATCACCTATAGTAATAATTTATTATGTTAATTTTAGTCTTCTTTCCACTTCATCTTCCATCAAATGGAATACATATCCATTGTTGAAGTGCACAATAGACACTCACTTCCCAAAACGATGTAAGTATTCTTTCATCAACTCCTATCACAATTATTTATATTCATGAATCTAAAATTAATATAGGAATCTAATGAAATATTAATATATTTTTAATATTAATATATTATATTATATATTTTATTACCATCCATGGAAATATGAAACTGTCATTCATGTGTAAAGCGAGCTACTACCTCGCGAAGTGATGTGATTAATTTTATATAACCAAATCACATGTATATTATATGTTAGTGTATATAAAGAACGAATAATTTATTAAGTATATTATGATCACTCCGGAAGATAAAATAAAACTTAAATTATTTCTATAATGACCAATGAAAAATTAATATGTTATACATGTGTACGTACATCGTAGTGTCTGTATGATTTTAACATAATTCACTATTCAAAATCATAATTCATAGTTATTTTAAAAATAATTCATTAAGTATAACATGATACATATTTCATGATTACTATTCTATATATGTGGTAAAAATTACCTCTTGAAACATGTTTAATGTACTGGTGTTGTTTTTGAAATTACAAACAGAGCATCCTCAATACACCGAAGATGGACTTAACTAATTATGTAATTAAATGATTCATTATCCTATATAAAGTTACTAGTTTAAATATAATAAATTTAAAATATAAAATTTTATTAAAAAATTAATAGTTTCTATACGTTTATTATATATTTGGTAAAATTCATATATGATATTTTCTGGACTTGACGTATGGGTTTCGCCTCAAAACAACCTTCCATAAGAAACATGTTCTTTTATACACCTTATTTATTTAAAATATATTATATACATCCATTTAACTTTTTATATAATTTATCATTATTAATAATTTATATTTGATGTTAGAATTCATTAACTTATTTCATGGGATTAAATATCCAAAAATAATCAAGTGGTGAGTGTTTTTGTTTCAATCTCATATTAATGAGGACTTTTTATACTTGAATTTAAATCATATTAATTTTTTTTACTATTTTATATTCAATTCACTTAATTAAGTTATAATATGTTTATTCATGAAATTTATAAAGTATTATTAGACTTTTACTCACCCGGTTACTTATAATTCCTGAGAAAATTTTTCAATGAAAAGCTGAAATCATTTATCCCTTCAATTGAAAATCCATTTTCTTATCTATCCATGCTTTTCAAAAATATTTCCATGAATATTTTTTACAATATAAATTTTTTTATTGAATAAATTTTTACCCATGTTTTACTTCCTATAAAACATCTTGATGGGAATATTGTTTTTTTTTTCTAAATGAGGAAATTTGTAACATTTTCACAATATTGTGAAATGATTGTTTTTTAAACTTGTATGTAATTTATTTAAATACCTACCATCATGATCAGTCACCTCATTGGAGTTCCATTTTTACTATTCCAATGTTTATATTTTAAATAAAATGGTTTATAAAATGTTATTTTTAATTTTTAGACTTTGTATAAGTGATATTAAGTTGAAAAGGGTATTTTACTAATGAAATATTCAATGAAATATTTTACAGAAAATTTAATTAAACAATAAAAACCATTGATGTTATGGATGAAATCTAAATTATATATATAAAATTTTCACATATATACCAAGATTTATTCTCCCATACATTTATGGTGTAATACATGCATTATTATCCTTTCTAAAATACCTTCATTAAAAAAATTCATTAATTGTAATATGTGGAATGATTATGAAACACATTTTCATTCCATTGGTAAGTCTTCTGTTATGAATCATGATTGATTTCATTGATGTACAACATAATAATCATGAATATTTTTGTATGTTTCATCCCATATATTTCTCAAAAAAAATTTATAAAGATTCAGTCTCATGATGCATCATGTAGGTGGTTAGGGTGTAATCCTAATAAATTACTAGAATTTTCCCATGGTGTGATACTATCTAGTATGTCATACTTGAATCATTTTTTTTCATGTTATATGTTTCTACCCTATTTCTTAAGATTCCATAATCCTATGATAACATGTTATTTATATTATTCTCCCATGTGATTACTCATGTTCCTTATCTTTTATTATATCATGTTATATATTTAACTCACACATTATGTTTCAATATCATTTTATTCACCTTCTAAATTTTTTAATTCAAACATT
Organism: Viscum album; assembly: GCA_963277665.1. NCBI lineage: Eukaryota > Viridiplantae > Streptophyta > Magnoliopsida > Santalales > Viscaceae > Viscum > Viscum album. The sequence continues at coordinate 995,365,668 of OY728126.1, forward strand.
ATTTTTATGTATTCCCTAGGTTATCTCAAGATGTTTAGGGGATAAATAGAAATTAAAACTAATTATATAGAATAAAATAAATAGAATTTATTTTATTCTCATGTTGATGTATTATGACCATTGTATTCCAAATACCTTAGGCCACATACTCTTGTGGTTGTAATTAGTTGTTATTTATATTAATAATCATATAAAAATATGCGTAAATTCATTAGGCCAGAAACATTGGTATAAGATAATGGTTTAGTAATTTTCGAGGAATAGGATTTGAATACTTTAGTGAGAACTATAGAGATTAGTAAATGAAGAAGACATAGAATAGAAAAATATCCTTGAATTTTGGATAATTATAATGTGAATAGGTTCTAATAAATAGAATCCATTTCTCCAAAATTACTAGTGGATGTTGCATATTCATACCTCAATGTAATTTCCCAAAAAAATGAACATTATTCTAGACTCCATCGTCACATGGTTCATGAAAAAATTAATTAATACACACATGTTTTGACAATCTCTGGGGATATGTTTGTTAAATTAATTTTTTTTAATGACCCATTATAAATGACTTGACCAAATGGATAGGTCAGAATACATATTCAGAAATGTTACCCTGGATATCATATATTTGAAACTAAAAACTCATTATTCGTAATATATTAATCATTTATATCTTATTACTTATAGGATTTTATGTTTTTTCTTTTTTATTTTAATTCATTCTAAATCAGTTATGTTTTTCTGTTTCTTGATAATGGTGGGAAATAGAATAAATCCTGCCAAAAACCAATGCAATGGGAAATATAACAATTTCCCTAACATAATTCCTAACTTGATGGGAACAAAATATGTATAACTAGTGATAATTTAAAATGACCTATATCTAATTCTGATTATCAACTAGAACATGCAAGATTTTAAAAACATATAAAATAATAGAAAGATAGAATCTCATAGAAGTTCAAGTGTTAATGTTGAGAAAGAAAATAAAATTCATTTATGTACATGTCAAGATGTGGGAAAAAGAACCATGTAAATTTTATTAATAGATCTTTGTGATTATTTATGTTTGAAAAAAGAGTGTATAAAGAAAATAATTTTAATTTCAATTTCTAGTAAAAATGACATAGCAAAATAATTTTTTAAATAGAGGCCCCATTAATATAAGGCCCCAGCATTAAACATTACATTATCTTGAGTTATTACAAGATTACAAATTAAGGATCTTTTCAGGTTTAGTTTTTTAGAGAATTAGAACATAAAACTTGCCTTACATTCCACATATAAAAAAGGTGGTTACATAAAGATAGTATTAATTTTTCCCATCAATGGAAACATATTTAAAATAAAACATGGATTCATTTTTGACACATCGTTGACACTATCATCATATCATGTATCTTTCCCTTGACCTGTGAAAAAAATTTCAAAAAAAACTTGGGATGAGCATAAAAATCTCAGTATGGGTTATAAAAAATATGGAAAGGAAACATAAGTTCATATATACATAAGAATGAAATCATACTTTACCCATAAAACATAAGAACTTTAACATACCTCATCAAATCATGAATAAATCATAGAAATCATAAGACATAAAGGTAACTTGAGGAATTCATAACATTTTTACGTAGGGAGTAACCCTCTTGGTAACGTTTGGAAAACCCATCACAGTATATTCCCTAAATATCTTCGAAGAAACCATAACGTTTCACTCCTTCGCGTTACCCAATGCATTGGAGAGCTATATCGGGCTCACCCGCCCTAAGTTTATCATGGAACCACCTGTCTTCATAATAATTCCCATGAACCTCAACATAATCGTATCACATAAAACAAGCATAAAGGAAACATAAAATTTCCACCTTTCAATCACAAGATATCAATACAACACATTGATATAAAAACATTATGAAAACCATTTTCAATACCAAAATAAAAGAAAAGTAAAACATGGTATTTATTTTTCTTTTAAAAAAAGGGTATGCCTTGTAGAGGAAGCTGAAACTCAAATAATGGTCACAGAGGTGGAGAAGCCATTGTCTCCACATACGTATGACAAAAACATTCCCTTATGTCGTTTAGTAAAACGCTTCGTATAAAAAAGATTCCTTTTGGATAAACGTAAAAGTCAAAGGGGTTTATACACCGTATAAAAGAAGGTTTCGTATAGTACAAAATATGCCTCAATGAAATGAGATTGAGACGAAGTCCCATACCTCGGGTCCGACTTGACTCGGTCGTTCTTTAATAACCTGAATAATAAACTTGAGTTAATTTCTACTTGTTTACGAACCTTTTTAAAGTTCATTATTGCTTTTATATCACTAATTTCCATGTCATGAACACTAAGTAATTATTTAAGGTAATAACGGTCGTTTTAACGATCATTGGTACTTGAGTCAAAAATAAACCCTTTATAATTACAATTTGTTCATGTATCCATAATATCCAGAATTATAATCATGATGTATATATCATATATATCATATATATCCAGTATATACATGCATTTATAATATTACATAATCATTTAAAGGTAAGAAATGAAATGCACCGTTCATGGAGACGGGAAGCCGTATGTACGCATGAACGCTACTTTCATTTCTATTTCATATTTTATAGAACTGAATCATAATGATATAAAGGTATATTATAATTCCAGGGTAATATCTTATATAATATCATAACTTCATCCTTTATATGTCCTACATATGGTATTAACGAATCAAATCACTTTGAGGGGGCGGTAGTCCGCACTTCCTTAAATGGCGATATCGCGTTTACACATAATGGAAACCATAAAGGTATGCCCAAAATGAAAAATACAGAATCTTAAGTAAAACATAAACATATTATATATCTTATATAAATATATTGTCATCTAAATGGCCACCTTTGAAGGTGTTAAAATAATGCTGAACAATCATCGTTTCGGGAGGCCGAAATTCGCCATCCACAGAAACAGTATGATCTTTAACCATTAGATGTAGGTGTGTGTAAGTGTAGCTCGAATAATTCTTATAAAAACATCCTAGTATATTTATGATACTGGGGTTGTTACAAAAAAAATGAATAAAAAGAGTTTAGGGGGTTGGAGAAGAAAAATAAAACAAAAGGACTCAAGTGAAGACATTACCATAAATTCGGGTAACTCCCATTGGTTTGAGCACAAAGGCTTCCTTGGAAAGACGTCTGCCCAAAGTGAGGATTCAAGGAGTAAGATAGAGATGTGGAGAGACAAAATGGTTAGGGTTTTTCTGAGCCAAAGGCTTTGGAAGTGTGGTTAAGGACGTAGAGGTGGGGGCCTTTTATAAGAGGAGAGGAGGGGCACTCTTGGAATGTAAAGAAATGTTACTTTATTTTAAAATGAGTTTCGGATTCAAAAGGTCCCACATTGATATAATTCGAGGGTAAGGTGATAAGGGATCGAAATCCACCCATCCAATAGTTTTTGGACATGTGTAGGTCATAGATTATACATTATCATTTCATTTTATTTAAAACCTTTATTAATGAGGTAATCGATGCATCATCATGATGTCATAAATAATTTAATTTATTTAAAGTCTAAAAATTATAAAAAATATAATATAATGTATGAAATCTTTTTATCTTTCCAATTAATATTTATAATCAAAAATCTGACTTGTATGACCCCATGCAAAAATTGTTTTAGTAAAATAACTCATGTTTGTTTCATTTTTACTTTAACATTAAATAAAAAGTTATTTATGTCATTTCCCAACCAATGTGGCTCCATGGGGTCCCCATTTTGACCCATGGATTGTTTTGGTCGGCCATGACACATCCAATGAGGGTAGGACATGTGTCAATCTCATCTCATATTATTAAAACATTATTTTTACCTTAAACTACACTAATTACCTCTAATCGCGATTAAAAACTTAAAAGTTAATATTCACCCAAAAATTATTTTAATCTTATTGAACCTAATTTTACTTCTTAATGAAAACCATGTCTATTGGATTTTTGAAAATCAAATCACAGAAGTTGAAAAGTTTCATTTAGATGAAAAATCAGTTTCTTTAACTATCACTTAGTTGTTTCAATATTCATCAAAAATTGAAGTTCTTCAGAAAAATTCCAAAACTTCACCCTAAGCTATATTTGATATTCTGAATTCAAAAAATGATGTCTATTTTACAAAATTAAAAACATATAAGATTCATTACTTAATTTAATAATTAATTCCCGATGTCATGACAAATAGCGTGTTTTTATGAATCAATAAGTATCAAAAGATTGACACTAGTTTAAGTCCAATTTAAAAGTGAAATTGATTCCAATGACCACCATTGGATTAAATGGTAAAAATATATTCTAATTTCACTTTAAAACCAATTCAAAAGATAATATAACCATATAAATAAATTAGATTAAAATGAGTTTTTGAATTAAAATACTACATTTTTCACTATTCATTAAAAAATGAACTTTATAGGAAAAATACCATAAAATTCACACAAAGTAAATTGAGATGTCCCAATCATAAAGAATAAGTTTATTTTGACAAAAATAGCTAATAAAATTTTCAAAAGATAGATTTTAAAATGGTTTTCCATTAAAAATCAGTAAAACAAACTTTTAAAAATATTAGTGTATTCCATGCTTAAGATTGTATTTATTTTCATTTTAAGATTCTAAAACACTATCTAATTCATTAATAGTCATATATAAAAATATATATTATTCATTACTTACATGTGATGTTACATCTTCCCCCCTTCAGAAAATTGTGTCCCCGCAATTTATTTACTTATCGAATAAATGGGGGTACTTATCCCTCATTGTATTTTCAGATTCCAATGTTGCCTCTTCCATCATGTGGTTTTTCCACAAAACCATTACCTAATTAATCACCTTATTCTGTAACACTTGCTCCCTATGGTCAATAATCTGGACCAGTTGTTCCTCATATAATAGGTTCTCTTCCAGCTGAACTACCTCTGGACTCAAAACATGAGATGGATCTGGCATATACTTTCTCAACATAGAAACATGAAAAACATTGTGTACGTGAGATAAACTCGGAGGTACAGCCACCCGGTATGCAACTGATCCAACTGTCTCCAGAATTTCATATGTTCCAATGAACCTTGGACTCAACTTTCCTTTCTTACCAAATCGCATCATACTTTTCCATGGTTAGAGTTTGAGAAAAAAATAATCACCTACCTCAAAAGATAGATCCCTCCTCCTGTTGTCTGCATAACTCTTCTGCCTGCTCTGAGCTGTTATCTTGTGTTTCTGTATCAGCTGAACTTTTTCTACCAACTCTTCTACCAATTCTGGTCCCATCAACTTCCTTTCACCTACTTCATCCTAGAAAGCTGGTGTTCAACACTGCTTCCCATATAATGCCTGAAATGGTGCCATCTGTATACTGGAATGAAAACTGTTATTATATGAAAATTCAACCAAAGAAAGATGTTTGTCCCAAATTCCCTAATAATCCATCGAACAAGCTCATAGCATATCCTCCAAGGTCTGAATTGTTCATTCTGACTTCCTATCTGATTGAGGATAAAAAGCTGTACTAAAATTTAATTCAGTACCCAATGACTTTTGAAGGCCTTTCCAAAACATAGAAGTGAACCCGAGATCATGGTCAGATACAATGGAGAGAGGAACTCCATGTAACCAAACTATCTCTTTAAGATACAAACGGGAAAGTTGATCTAGGGAACCACTATCTCGTATAGCAAGGAAATGAGCATATTTCTTCAAGCGATCAACAATAACTCAGATTGCATTATTACCTCGAGATGTCTTCGGTAATACCACAACAAAGGCCATGGATATATTCTCTCATTTCCACTCTGGCACTGGTAAAGGCTGAAGCATCCCTTTCGGTAACTGCCGCTCTACTTTAACCTATTGACAAGTCAAACACTTCACAGTAAAATCATCAATATCTCTTTTCATTCCATCCCACTAGTAATACTCTTGCAGATCTCTATACATCTTAGTACTACCAAGATGAACTGAAAACGGAGAACTATGAGCTTTACATAACAACTCTCTCTTCAACTGTGAATCACAAGGCACACACAATCTCTTCCCAAATCTCAAAACAAAATCATTAACAATGTTGAATTCAGGCAACTTACCCTTTTGAACCAGCTCCACCTCTTTCTAAAACTCACTGTCTTGCTTCTGTGCTTGCTTGATTCTGTCTGATAAGGAAGATTTCACTGATACCTGAAACAAAACTGAATAACATCCTGCGCCAAAAACTTATGTGCCCAAGATCATCAAATCCTTAACCAAAGTATTACGTTCCAAAAGCAACATTGCTAATGAAGCATTACATTTTAAACTCAAAGCATCAACCACTTTATTTTCTTTTCCTGGATGGTAATGAATTGTACAATCATAATCCTTGATTAATTTTAGCCATCTCCTTTGTCTCATGTTCAATTCTTTCTGAGTGAATATATACTTTAAACTTTTGTGATCAGTATATATTTCACACTTTACTCCATACAAATGACACCTCCAAATTTTTAAAGAGAAAACAGCAGCAGATAATTCCAAATCATGTGTAGGGTAATTTACATCATGAGTTTTCAACTGTTATGAAGCATAAGAAATTACCTGATCATTCTGCATTAGGACACAACCAAGTTCATTCAATGAATCATAACTGTATATAACAAACTCACCATTCCTAGTAGGTAGTTCCAAAACCAGAGAATTCACCAATCTTCTTTTCAATTCCTTAAAACAATCATCAAATTCTTTTTTCCAAATAAACTTAACACCCTTCCGAGTTAGGTTAGTTATTGGACTAGATAACCATGAAAAATTTCTAACAAACCTTCGGTAATAGCCTTCCAAACCAAGGAAACTACGAATCTCTGTTACATTTGAGGGTCTTGGCCATTCATCAACAACCTTAGTTTTTGCAGGATCAACGGTTATCCCATCTTAAGAAACAATGTGACCAAGGAAAGAAATTTGTTGCAACCAAAACTCACATTTTCTGAATTTCCCAGACAATTTATTTTTTTTAAGGTTTAAAAAATAACCCTTAAATGTCTGTCATGCTCCTCTTTACATTTAGAAAACTATAAAAAATCATCAATAAACACAACAACCATTTATCACCTGAATCAACTGAGCCATCACTGCAAAAAACTGTTCAATTCTGACTCTGATCATATCGGGTTTCTGATTTGGAAGGTCATTTCCCTCAGCATGCCTTCCCCGAAAATCTGTTATGTTTCCTCTACGAAAACCCATTCTTAACAATCATGTCTTAGATGATGCATCATGTTAATCTTCAAATGCTATATCATTTCATTTTGACCATAAAAAATATTTTTGGATAATCATTTAATAGAATTCTAACTCCTAAAGTTATCTAAACGGACCTCTGATACCAACTATAAGGCCCCTTCCTTAAACATTACTTAATCCTGAGTTATTACAAGATTACACATTGATGATCTTTTCAAGTTTAGAGTTTAAGATAATTAGAACATAAAACTTGAATTACATTCCACATATAAACAAAGTGGTTACATAAAGAGAGTATTCATTTTTCCCATCAATGGAAACATATTTAAAATAAAACAAGGATTCATTCGTGACACATCCTTGACACTCTCATCATATCATATACCTTTCCCTTGACCTATGAAAAACATTTCAAAAAAACTTGGGATGAGTATAAAAAGCTCAGTATGGGTTATAAAAAAATATGGAAAGGAATCATAAGTTCATATATACATAAGAATGAAATCATACTTTACCCATAAAACAGAAGCACATTAACATACCTCATCAAATCATTAATAAATCATTAAAATCATAAGACATAAAGGTAACTTGAGGCATTCATAACATTCTTACGTAGGGAGTAACCCTCTTGGTTACATTTGGAATACCCATCACAATATATTCCCTAAATATCTTCGGAGAAACCTTAACGTTTCACTCCTTCGCATTACCCAATTTATTGGAGAGTTATATCGGGCTCACCCACGCTTAGTTTATCACGGAACCACCCGTCTTCATAATAATGCCCAAGAACCTCAACATAATTTTATCACATAAAACATGCATAAAGGAAACATAACATTTCCACCTTTCAATCACAAGATATCAATACAACACATTGATATAAAAACATTATGAAAACCATTTTCAATACCAAAATAAAAGAAAATTAAAACATGGTATTTATTTTTCTTTAAGAAAAAGTTATGGTTTATAGAGGAAGCCAAAACTCAAATAATGGTCATTGCGGCGGAGAAGTCGTTGTCACCGGATACATACGACAAAAACATTCCCTTTTGTCAATTAGTAAAATGCTTCGTATAAAGAAGATTTCTTTTGGATAAACGTAAAATTCAAAGGGGTATATACATCGTATAGAAGAAGGTTGTGTATCAAACAAAATATGCCTCAATTAAAGGAGATTGAGACGAAGTCCCATACCTCGGGTCCAACTTGACGCGGTCGTTCTTTAATCTCCTGAAAAATAAACTTGAGTTAATTTATACTTGTTTAAGAAACTTTTTAAAGTTAATTATTCCTTTTATATCACTTATTGCCATGTCATGAACACTAAGTAATTATTTAAGTTAATAACAGTCGTTTTAACGATCATTAGTACTTGAGTCAAAAATAAACCTTTTATAATTACAAGTTGTTCATGTATCCATTATATCCAGAATTATAATCATGATGTATATATCATATATATGATATATATATAGTATATACATGCATTTATAATATTACATAATAATTGAGAGGTAAGAAATGAAATGCACCGTTCATGGAGACAGTAAGCCGTACGTACGCTTGAACGCTACTTTCATTTCTATTTCGTATTTTATAGAATGGAATCATAATGATATAAATGTATATTATAATTCCAGTGTAATAACTTATATAATATCATAACTTCATCCTTTATATGTCCCACATATGTTATTAACGAATCAAATCACTTTGACGGGGCGGTAGTCCACACTTCCTAAAATGAAGATATCACGTTTACCCATAATGGAATCCATAATGGTATGCCCAAAATGATAAATACAGAAGCATAAAGAAGAACATAAACATATTATATATCATATATAAATATAGTTTCATCTTAATGGACACATTTGAAGGTGTTAAAAGAACGTTGAACAATCATCATTTCGGGAGGCCGAAATTCGCCATCCACAGAAACAGTATGTTCTTTAACCATTAAATGTAGGTGTGTGTAAGTGTAGCTCTAATCCATCTTATAAAAACATCCTAGTATACTGAAGATAATTTATTTTTTAGAAAAGAAATGAATAAAAAGTGTTTATGGGTTTGGAGAAGCAAAATAAACCAAAATGACTCAAGTGAAGACATTACCTTAAAATCGGGTAAATCCCTTTGGTTTGAGCTCAAAGGCTTCATTGGGAAGACTTCTGCCCAAAGTGAGGCTTCAAGGAGTAATAGAGGGATGTGGAGAGACAAAATGGGCAGGTTTGGGCCGAGCCAAAGGCTTTGGAAGTGTGGGTAAGGAGGTAGAGGTGGGGGCCTTTTATAAGAGGAGAGGATGGGCACACTTGGAAAGTAAAGAAATGTTACTTTATTTTAAAATGAGTTTCGGAGCCAAAAGATCCCACATTGAAATAATTAGAGGGTAAGGTGATAAGGGTTATAAATCCACCCATCCAATAGGTTTTGGACATGTTTAGGTCACAGAGTTTACAATATCATTTCATTTTATTTAAATCCTTTATTAATGAGGTAATCGATGCATCATCATGATGTCATAAATAATTTAATTTATTTGAAGTCTAAATTTATAAATAAAACAAAATGATGTATGAAATCCTTTTATCTTTCCAATAAATATCTATAATCAAAAGTCTGACTTGTATAACCCCATGTAATTTTTTTAGTAAAATAACTCATGTTTGTGTCATTTTTACTTTAACATTAAATAAAAAGTTATTTATGTCATTTCCCAACCAAAGTGGCCCCATGGGGTCCCCAAGTTGACCAATGAATTTTCTTGGTCGTCCATGTCACATCCAATAAGGTTAGGACATGTTTAAAGATCATCTCATATTATTAAAACATTATTTTTACTTTAAACTACACTAATTACCTCTAATCGCGATTATAAACTTAAAAGTTACTATTCACCAAAAAATTATTTTAATCTCATTGAACAGCATTTTATTTCTTAATGACAACCATGTATGTCGGATTTTTGAAAATCAAATCACAGAATTGGAAAATTTTCATTTAAACGAAAAATCAGTTTCATTAACTACCACTTAGTGGTTTCACTATTCATCAAAAAATGAAGACTTTCAGAAAAATTCCAAAACTTCACACTAAGCTATATTTGATATTCTGAATTTAAAAATGATGTCTATTTTAAAAAATTAAAAACATATAAGATGAATTAATTAATTTAATATTTAATTCCCACTGTCATGACAAATAGCGTGTTTTTATGAAACAATAAGTATCAAAAGATTGACACTAGTTTAAGTCCAATTTCAAAGTGAAATTGATTCCAATGACCTCCATTGGATTAAATGGTAAAAATATTTTATAATTTCACGTTAAAACCAATTCAAAATATAATCTAATCATATAAATAAATTAGATTAAAAAGTGGTTTTGAATTAAAATACAACATTTTTCACTATTCATTAAAAAATGAACTTTATCGGAAAAATACCAAAAATTCACACAAAGTAAATTTTGATGTCTCAATCATAAAGAATAAGTTTATTTTGACAAACATAGCTTATTAAATTTTCAAATGATATATTTAAAAATGGTTTTCCATTAAAATGCAGTAAAAAAATCTTTTAAAAGTATTAGTGTATTCCATGCTTAAGATTGGATTTATTTTCATTTTAAGCCTCTAAAACACTATCTAATTCATTAATAGGCATAGATAAAAATATCTATTATTAATTACTTATTTGGGATGTTACAATTAATAATTTAATGTCACAAATATGGGGATCTTATTTATTCTCCAATTCAATGCTCTAATCCAAGGATTAATTATAAATGGCCTATTTTGAGAAACTCATTGAGGTGTAGTGATTTAATTGTTTATTTTTTGGAAGTCAATTGTCATGGTTTTAATGTATTTTTATTAATGTTATTCTGGTTATAATCATCATGAAACCTCTATGGTTATTTTCTACCATAGTTTTTTAATGATTTTTATTAATTTGTTAATTTTAACTGATATTATATAGTGTTAATTAGTGGTAAGCAATTATTTTATCGAAATCACATGATTTGTGATGATATAATATTTGTGAAATTATTAATGTTGATTTAATTATAGTCAATTAAAATTATTTGATTTTATTAAAAATGATGAGTCTGAAATAAAAACCTAGAGGTTAACAAAAGTAGTTATAATGAATAATTTTATCTTTTAATATGTTCATCATTTTTTTATAATTTTATAGGATGAAAATGAATTGTGAATATGATTATAAAATTTGTTTTCTATAGTTTTAGAAAAAATAAAACATCTTCTTAGGAAAAGTCCTATCACATCTGGAAAGGCCATGGGATTAAACACACTCGTGATGGGTGACAAGATTATATTTCAAACCACTGGAATATAGGATTTACTAGTTCAATTTCATTTTTATAATTTATTTTTTAAATAAATAATAAATTGATTTAAAAAATAATATTTGAAGTTCAGTATTTTTTTAAATTTTTATGTTATTTATTTGATTTATGATTTTTTGGAAAATGTTGTATTTATTAAACATATATTATAACCTTATTTCTAAAATATTATGTAACATGAATGATTATTTGTGAAAAACTAAATAAAATTATTTAACATTGATGTAATTTTTGATGTAGAGTTATTCAGTTTTATAATGAATTATGTAAATATTTAGATTTATAAATTAATATGAATGTTTAATAATTTTTTAGAACAAAATTGACTATTATAAACATTTTTATTTTTTATTAATAACTTATTATAAGAGGAGTAACTTGATATCATTTTGGGGAATCTTATGATCTATACGCATCTACCTTTTGTACTTCATGCAGTAAAAATTCATCATGATGAATAATTTTTTATAGAAAAGTATGATGTAGTGGTCAAAAAATGAATAAATAATTTAATTATACATTTCATGTAAGTATATATCTTAAGTATCATTGTCTAGATAGTAAAAATACCACTCAACATTAGGAAAACGAAATTGAAAAAAAATGATTAACTGATAGTATTTTACCTCTTACATATATATATAATGTTATACCCTAACTGAATCTTATTTTTAAATCTGTTTTTACCTTCCCAAAAATTTTATGTTATTTTGAAACATTTTCATGTGTTTAATGTTTTATTTTTTATTTCATATTTTAAGGTGATGGTCTGATAACCCTTTCTATGATAGTGGTTTACTAAAAAAATTAATTTAAAACCATTGATTAATTACCACAATTTGAAATTTCAAGGATTAAATTTCTTTAAGGGGTTGAATGTAACACCATAATATTTTCAAAGAACTATTTTTTGAATAGAATATATAACAAAAAAAATTATGTTTTAACAAAAAAGGATACTATTAAAAATTTATTATTCAAACATGACTATTAAAACATATCCATTAAATTTATGTGTATATTTACAAATAACCAATAATTTAAAATTAATTATGGTGGGTAATGAAAATAATTTTAGAAATTAGTACTTATTTTATAGTAAAGTCATTATTTGATTTGAAAATACAAATTTACCAAAAAATTGATTTTTACTTAATTTTATGAACACATAGTAATATTAATTTTTTCCACTATCTCAGATAAATATATCACAAATTGAAATAATTTTTCAGTTAAACAATGTGAAAATTAGATTCAGTTTATTTTTTGGTAATTTTTTGAAATGTTTTTTAATGAATAGAAAAACATACTAGGTTTTATTAAAAATCATAAATTTCTTCTTTATCCTTTACAAAGTAAAATTTTATTATAAAAATGTCTAAAAGTAATAAAGAATAAATTATTTTATTATTAATATAATTTAGTTCATTGGAATCAATTTCATGTTGAATTTTGATGTTATTTTTTTTACTTATGAAAAAATCATCATTGGAAAATCATTCTCCATTGAATCTGTGTGTTATATTTTATTGTCAATTCTTTAAATTATGTATATATAATTCATAAAAATGTATTCCATATTTTAGGCTATACTAATTAATATAAAAAATTTGATCAACTTAATTTTTTCCCTAATGAATAGTTATAACAGTAAAAATTTATTACCTCACCTATGATTAAAACAAGTTTAACAGTGGATAACTATAAAGATAAGGGTAAAAATGAAATAAAATCATTTGAAAATACCACTTAATTTATATATTTATACCTTATATCTTAAAAGGTTTGTGAATAATCAATTTTAAATTATTTGGGAAATTTTAAAATACGCGGATAACTTTTTCTTTTTAATAAATTCAAATTGTGTCCTCTCACACACATATAAAAGGAACCCCCCCTATTTACACTTATAATGATTTTGGTTCTGAAAATACCTAAAAATATATAATCCTTAAAATTATTTCCTAATTTTATGGTAATTTTTATCTGAAATACAATATTGGGGGGATTTGTTTATAATCCTTAAGTGGCAGGAAAAAGAAGTAATACCTTACATAACTGAGAATATTTGTTTTATCTCTTTTTACACACCCATAAAACCATAATAAATCATGGTTATATAATAATATAATTATCTCTAATATATATTTTATTATTTTTAATGTAATAACTTTATTCCTTCCGCTCTTCCATCAAATGGGAAGTGATACCATCGTTCATGTGTAATAAAGACTATTTTCTCATGAACTGATGTATTTATTTTCCATTATCACCAATAATAAAATTTTATAATTTTGTATTTATTATTTATATTTTATACTAAATAAATATTAATCATTTTATAAAAGTAACCAATGATAAAATTTCTTACATTATCATTCATGGATAAATGATAATGTCGTTCGAGTGTATAATGTACTTCTTTATTATGAAGCGATGTGATTTGTTTTTTACTTCACCGCATTCATGGTATATGTAAGTTCATTTAAATAAATAATATGACATTTTTTATATTATTTTCCATATTTAAATATAAAATAACACTTACCTTCCATCCATCATGATCGTTGAAAAATGGAACTGTTATACTTGTGAATGTATGACCTACTGTCACTACGATTGTAATGTAATTCATTATTCATAGCCATATTTCACTGTTACTATTAGATGTTTAATTTATGTATACATAATATAATTTATTCATGATTATTAATCTATATATTATGTAATAATGATTTATTTAGAATTTCCAACACAATGATGGATTTATTAAATTAGGAATCAGGCACCCTCAAAACATCTGATGCGGACCTAACTGATTATTCATTTTGAATCCTCTTTAAAATATATGAATAAAATTGTTTAGTTATAATTTAATTATCAAAAAAAACATTTATTTTTAAAATAATTGTTTATATAATTTTATTATACAATAGATAAAATATATTCATGACAATGTATGGAGTCAAAGTAAGGGTTTCATCACGAAACATACTACTTTAAGACACATGTTATTTTTTGAAAGGAATTTATTTTTGGTGGTGTATATACTTCCCATTTAACAATTACAAAATTTATTTTTAATAAATCATTATGGCTTATTTTAAAAACAATTACATAATTCATTAGACTTATGATTCAAATATTACAAAGCAATACGGGTATATTGTTCAATTAAATTTTAATCGAGGATGTTTATATTTTAATTTACATCATAGTATAGTTTTTTATCATTGAATAATCTATGTAATTCATTTTATCCTCAAATTTTTATTAATGTAACATGAATATAATTTTATTATTTTCATCTCTTTGGTACATACTATTAGTATAAAAATGTTTTTAAGGAGACATTATTTTTCTCTTCGGTAAAAAATCCTTTTTCAACCATTTCTATTTTCCAAAAATACTTTCACGAATATTTATAAGAATATATAAATGATTTATTAAACAATATTTTCCTCCATTTTTATCATATTGTAAAATATTTTTAAGGTATATCTATTGTTTTCCGAATGAGGTACTTTTTAGCCTTTTCAAAAAAATTATTGGAAATATTTTTTATCTTATATGACATTTATTAAATTGACCGATATTATGTGAACTCAATTATATTAATATTCCATTGTAAAATTTCATGTTAAATTTTTTTAATATATTATTTAATGTAATATTTTGTGATTTCTATACTTTGAATAAGTGCGTTCAATGTGAAAAGGTAATTTTCCTCAAGAAATATTACATGTAATATTTTGAATACATTTTCATCAATGAAGAAAACATTTTTTGTTATAGAATTCATCTAAATTATGAATATATTTTTGTTACGTAAATACCTACATTATAATCCATTAATTTTATGGGGATAATACATGCATTATGATCAATTCTAAAATTCATTTATAATTAAATTCCTTTTGATTTTGATATGATATAATATTATAAAACCCATTTTCTATCTAGGAGTAAATATCATGCTATTATTTATGATTGATTTTATTTTTTGGAATACATAATTGCTGATAATTTTATAATGGGTCCACCTATATAATACTCCAATTAGTTGGGTCGATCTTTTTTATCAAAAGGTGATGTTTAAAGGATTAAGTATTAAACCTAATCAATTATGGGACTTTTTCCGCCAAGTGATATTATCTAGGAAGTTAGCATTTAATCGTGTATATTCCATGTAATATGTTTCTACAAAATTTCCTAGGATTCCTTGATCCTATGATAACATGTTATTTATTTTATTCTCCTGTTTCATAATTCATGATTCTTCTCTTTTTGGATATCATTTGATACCATTGACACACACATTATGTTTCGTTATCATGAATGTTCCATTACTAGGATTTTTTTCCCATCCATTTTTCTATGTATTCCCTATGTTATCCAATGCAGTTTAGGATCAAAAAATAATTTAGGATATAATTATTGAGAACAAAATAAATATGTTTTATTTTAGTCTCACATTGATGTATTATTAACCTAGTCTTATAAAGACACTAGGCCTCAGTCTTATTAGGTTATAATTAATTGATGTTTACGATAAAAATAATGTAATAATTTATGTAGAAGTATTTGTTTGCGTTATATTTTCTAATTTATAATTTCGAATTATATTACAATTTCATTAAGATGAGTAACTATGGTTGGTTATAAACAAGACTTTGGTAATAAATTCTCTCATATAGAGATAATTAATTTTAATTCATCAATCATGATTTTAATTTCCTTTTTATGAAAAAAATAATACATTAGAAATTGAGAGTCAGTCCATCCCTAAGATAATATCAATGTCAGCCATTATAATTACAACTATGTTCTAAACTAAATAACCTCTATAGATTTTAAGAGAATAGGTAAAATAATTTTAATTCTATAATACATATACTAAGAGAATTAACTAAAAACTCTATCATTAATTCACATGGAGACGATTCAATGTCCTTAGAAAAATTACAAGATTTAAAGGATTATGGGGATCTAGAATAATATAATTCATTTTATAAAATTGATTTGTTCATCATGGTTCCACATATGGAATCATTTATGACATAAACTTCTATTTTTCTAATTTCATATTCCCACCCATAGGTTGTTGACCTCTTCATGGGTAGTTTCCATTGATGCATGAGATATTGAGTTGAGTAGTTTCTCATCACTAATATACATAACAATTGGATATTATTGGATTATTTTTTACCATTACATTCATGTACATTATGGTCACTATCTCAAAAATTGAAAAATAATCTAATGTTATTAATGGATACCGATGTTTTTTCTTTCCATAATTATTACATGTTTAATATTCCATATTTTATTATTCTTTTGGTATATAATTATTTTATTTTAGTCCTCAATGATAATATTATCCCGTTTCATATCATTAGAATTAAAAAAATATATAGTTGATTCATTTTTATAATGTATATTGTAAAGATATATTTCTCAAATGATGATATTTTAGAGACTAATTCTCCCCTATAAATTAGATTTGATAAATAAAATAATTTATTGATTTATATATATTAGAATTATAAACCTGATCTTCAGCATACCTCACTAACCATATAATGTAAGATTTAATCTAGGAAACACCTTACTCGTCATTTATTTATTAAAATTTTAAATTTATTTTCAACATCATTTCATTTCTCATGATGAAAATATTTTTCAAATAATATTACGTTGAAAGCATTCCACAGTATAAATTATATTTATTTATCCCTGTAACTATTTTAAATTAATGACCCAAATTGATTTTTAAATCCCATTAGATAATATTTAAAAATGATTACCCTTTCATGTTCACTATATAACCTAGTACGTAATATGTTTTTTAAAAAATGATCAATTTCTCTACCACAAATATAATATTTCTTTCATTAAAATATAAAGGATTCTACTAGATGATGTGAACCATTATTTTCATACCATGATAAATAGAAATATTTTTTTCTATATAGAAAAGGATATTTGTTATAAATTGATTTGACTATCCTAATATATTCATAATGTACTCATCTCTAACACCAACATCATTTATTTAATTAAGAGTTCAATATATATACTAATTGTTGGTATAAAAATTATTTTTTTCCTTCCATTATGTTCCATTTCTAATCATTTTCATATATTTTATTAGTCCATTATTGAAATAATCAATTATAAATATTAGTATATAATTAAATTGTGTATTTTTAATGTTGTTCATATAGTCAAGATAATATTTCTAATATATCCAAAGGGTTTTTCATAGAGTTATGCTATCAAACTATGTTCTTATAAATAAAATTCCTGGGGTTTCAACTAATCAATAACTAATTCCATCTATAAAACCATGACTCCAATACCCAATAGATAATCATTATTATATTATAATGGTAGAAAATATATAGATCATAATACAATAGATCTAGTGGTTTAAAATTATATAAATGAACATTACATTATAATGATATATTCAGTTTCATTAACTGAATACATGGAAATTAATTATTTACCAATGAAAATACATAAGTAACAAATAATAATATTAAATGATTCCTTGGGAATTTAGAATGATATTAATTTCATGAGCTCAAATGGTTAGTAAGGGGGATAATATAGTTAAATTTATCATACATAAGCATTGTTTAAATAAAAATGTTTTAATAAATAAATTCAAAGAAATGGAACTACGATCAAAAAATATATTTGGATTAAATAACAATAAAAAAATGAATGGATATAAATAACTGATATTCTAGTGATTTAATTCATATTTTGGAACATTATAAATATAAATTTATTCCCTTGGGCCAACAAATCATAGATAAATTGGTAAATAATTCACAAAATACCCTATATAGTTTGCCTCGTGAGAACAATGGAAACATATATGGGATACATGATTTTCTTCCCACTCATCACATAATAATCCCAATGCATACATCACATTATTATCATGGTTGAAAAATATATGTCATAATGTTCACTAAGGAACATTATATATAATAAATGGTATGTAATAAATCATTATCTATATAGAAATTGTGGATACAAGGAATATAAATATTTCTTGAATTTAATGAAACAATAAGGTTATGTAGGTGAATATCCTACAATTAACATATAAAAAGTAATATATTCACCATTTAGTAGAATGTATTTTAAAAAAATGTTTTATAAGATGGTATTAGTGAAAAAAACATTTTTAGTGTTAGGATATCAATATGAAATTATCTTTTAGTTCAACATTTTTCAATTTTTAGAGACAAAAACAAACAAATTCATGACATAACCAAAATTTTATATCCACTATGAAACATACATATATTTGAAAAATAAATGGAATGATTATTTAATAAATATTATAATATATTCAAATCAATCAATATGATTCATAAGGATCTAGTGAATTGTCCTATGCATATCCCATGTCAGTGCCAAATGAAGTGTGCAATTAAAACTATTTGTTATGCACTGAATGAATATCAAGTTATTACCCACCTATCTTTTTTAAGAGTTATTTTACATAAGTGCTTCAGAAGTAGATCTTTCATCAACCTCAAATTCCTAGGATGGAATTTAATTCCTAAAAAACCACAAA
Source organism: Viscum album (assembly GCA_963277665.1). Lineage (NCBI taxonomy): Eukaryota > Viridiplantae > Streptophyta > Magnoliopsida > Santalales > Viscaceae > Viscum > Viscum album. Next base: position 995,384,914 of record OY728126.1, read on the forward strand.
CTTTTTTCAATACAAAAATTATAAGTTTTTTTCATATATTTATATTTATCCCTTGATATTCTAATTTTTTTTAGAATTATATTGGAATCCAAATATAGTTTAATGGGAGAGAATGGGGATCACTCTTTTAAAATGTGATAAGGAATTTGTTAAAAGTAATCATAATAAAATTACATATCAAAATGAAAATAATATGGAAAATATTTCATAAATAATAATAATATGGTATTAGTGAACATTATATCATCATATTAGCAGGTCAGGAAGTGGGTATAATGAGAGTTAATAATTAATATATCATAATAAATATATAAATTACACGATGATACACTGTAATTAAACAAAAAAATGTATCTGGAAATTATTATTAAAATATATTATAACAACAATATTGATATTAAAAAGGAATTATAAGATTACAAAACCCTTACCATTGAAGGTAGCTTATTAATTATTCATATAATCATGTTATAAACATAAAAACTCCATTTAGGGATTATCGAGACGGAATGTGAGAGAATTACCTTGAAAATGGATTCATTAATGAAGTTGAATGAAATGATTGGTGGGAGTTTATTGAAAATTGGGGGAGGTTGTTTATTTATTTCTAAAAACATGCCTTCAAGATAATGGTTTTGTAAAATGAAAACATAAGGGAAAACCCTTCCTATCAAATCATGGTTTTTAAACATTATGGAATTTTTTTATAACATTATAATTTTTTAGAATCAAATTCCACTATTTTTTAATATTTTTTCTAATACAATAAAATTTTTCCACAACCTTAAGTTTTAATTATTATTTTCCATTTTTTACTTTTAGAAGTACATTATATGTTTGAAAATTTGTTTTTTTCAATTAAAACTAATTATATTTATAAATAAATTATTTTACTAATATAGATTCAATTATATTTATTATTAAATCATTTTAAATTTACTATAATGTCATAATATGTACTATGTATTCATAGAATATTTTACTATTTACCCAAAAGATAGGTTGTTTGGAAAATTATCAAAAATTCATCATTTCTAAATTTTAACATGGTTATTTTAAATTTGAATTTACTTTTATAAAAATAAAATTTCATATTATATAATTTTAATTATTATGTAAAACATCTGGTGTGTTTTAATTCTATTTGATTTGATCAAAATATTTAAAAACACATTATTCATTACAATTTTTTTCAATAAAATGTGTATAATTATATTACTATTATTTGATTAATGTAATATTTCAATAATTATAAGTTGTATTTTTATAAAATTATTCATTTTTATTATCCTATATTTAATTTTATAAATTCTATATTAATATTAAAATAGTCAAATTTCTAGTTTCCAAATTCCGACTATTAGATTCCAGAGATCTGATTAAAATGGTTAGATCCTAATAATTAAATTACCCTATATAAATTCACTTCATACTAACATCCTAAAATAATTCATATTTATTTGAACCTATTTATTTCAATAATCAAAAGTCACATTTATTTTATTTATAATCTGATTGAGTTTTATGATTTTACATCATTTTATGAAGACATCTACATAAGTACATATTGTTATTTCAAAAAATATACCGTTATCGGTGAAGATCTACTATTAGTACAATATCATATATTGATGGACAAAATATACAATTAGAGTCTCTATCATTGTGGACATATAATGTTTGTAAAAATCTTTTATTGATGAAATAAGAAATCAATACAACACATACACTATTTAGGATTTCGACCACCAGTTCACCAGCTCTAAAACAAATCAAATCTACTAATGATCAGATCTTCCACTTGTTTATATGATCTACCATTTACAGTTCAACAATTGGACCATGCTACCACCAGACTAGATCATCCACCAAACCAGATCTATTGTAAGTATATATCTTTATATATGCTATATCTCCCTCTAGATATTATCTAAAACAAGTATGATTTATAATTATTAAATATCTAAATCCAGTATGTTATCATTATTGTCCAGATTTTCTTAGTGGATTATAATACCTCCAATTGATCGTTTAAGGAACTAACTAGTGACATACTAATATGAATATTTGATTAATTTATCTTAAATCACTCCATGGATTCATTGAAGGCAAATTTAGTCATTCATGATTTAGTGCCTAGTATTAGGATCCGATATATTTTTTTATTATTCTTCAAAAGATAATTTGACATGGAGAGTTATGTATTATGTAGAATTCTCTCATCTGGTATATCGACCAATGGTGTGTGGAATATATAGTTGAACACATTTATTTATAAAATGAATCATATAAAAATAATAATATTCTTTTTATAGAAGGACCAGGGTTATGTACATATAGAAAAAAGAATGTTTTTTCTAGGACTCTACGATACCCTTGATTCCTTCACACTTTGATGAACTTCTTAGATCTTATCATAGATAAAAATCTATGAACCATTGAACCTATGAATCTTTTAATATTGAGTAGAATCAGATTTTATTTTATCTACACATTTTAACTTTTTATTGATTTAAGTTTGAAAATTGTGTTTTATTACTCTTTTTATTTATAAAAACTAGCTCTTGTCACGAAATGGAATGTTTATGATATTTTATTCTATCATTATTTATTTTTATACCCACAATAACATTGAATGAGGTCCTGGGTGAACAGTTTATTGTATATGTCCCACTTATATCAATGGAAGTGGATTTTCTCTGGAACAGCCTTGTTTGTTGTAGATTGTAAAACTTAATACAGGTTTTGGATTTGTTTATTATTTTAATAAACATATTTTTAGTGGGTTATTTTCAGATAGAGGGGATTAATCCTCATTTTGTGATGGAACCCCTTATTTATATTTAGGTATTTTATTTATATGTATTGTTTTATTTATTTTATTTTTTAAAATATATTGATTTTCAAAATTTGAAACTAAACATTAATTTGATAGTTTGGTTCAATTTTTTTATAAAACAATTTATTTAGTAATTTTGTTTCAAAATTTTAAATTATAGAAATATTATTTCAACGATAATTATTCCCTCTTAAGGAAATCATTTAAATGATAAAAATTATATATTTTACTATTTATATAATTTTTAAATCTTAATTAATATGGATGAATTATATTTAATCTATGTTAATAAAAAAATTTATTGTGGAAACAATTCACCCATCTCAATAGGTAATCACTCCATACAATATTTGGTATCAGAGGCTTTTTAAATTTCTTGTAACTCTAATATAGTTATAGGTTAATGATCTTAAATTTCCTTCATTTTAAAATTTAATTCATTGATGATAATACTTTATCATAATTAAAATTCACTAACAGGACTCTTTATTTTAATGTTACTCACTATTATAAACGGAATATTAAAATTAAAATTCATTTATAGAGTTTTCCTTTCAATATTTTGTTAGTATTTGAGATAAATATGAGAAACCTAAAACTAAAAGGGTTATATAGAGTAATGTGACTAAAATATCATATGATAATAATTGTAAATTAATAAATTCTCTATATTGTTCTTTGGGATATTTTTAGATGAATATAATATTTTCCTATGCTAATGATTTTGAAATTTGGGACACACTTCCTGTTTTTCATAAGTGAACATATAATGCTAATGAAATGGATTTTAATAATTATACTATTAAATATGATAAATTTATGAAAAATCCATATTAACATTTATATGATATTTATATTATGTTCAATGAGATATTAAAAACATTTATTCATTGAGGAAACATTTTTCTGAAAAAGATTAAGTGATTAGCATGTTTATGTTTTTACTAGACTGATGGAGTGGAACTTCAATGTCAATTCGAGAATAACGTGACATAAGTAAGATTCATATTAATGTTATAATAGGAAAGCTATTGATGTATGACATGAAACTAATTGTAAACCAATTGGAATAAGATAAACCAAATAGGAAATCTATTTCACTAATAAAAATATCAAAACAAAAAAAATAGATGATAAAAGCGGATAGCTGAAGTGATGGAGAGTAACCAGATGACAGTGATGAAGAAATAAATCACATAGTAATAATATTCAATTTATTTTAGGAAAGGGATAAGTTCATTAGGTAACAGAGTTATAAAGGTATGTATGAAAATATATGTAATTGGAGAAATGATTGGAAATAAGAATAGAACTTCAAATTAGACAGTCTATATTCAATCTAAGTGAAAATGTCTTGTCAAATCTAACAACCTGAAGTAAATCATTTAAGAATAGATATTCCAACAAGGGTAATATTTATATAAAATATATTAAATAAAATTAGAGTGCATTAAAAAAAATTCATGTGATTCAAATTCAATAAATTACGATAATAATGAGAGAAAAAACATGTGTTTAATGAAAGACACATATGAGTTATCTATTATATTTCATGTATCTCATGTTCATATTTTTAGTTATATTAGAGATGAAAATAGAAAATAAATAATGTAAAATGATGAAATTATTGAATAGTATAATATTTTGACCGATTTACTTAATGAATTTAATGATATATATATATTAATAAAGAATAATAATTCTCTGACTGGTAGTTTTAAAAAATGATCCTACTATAGGGAAGGATAGACATGATCAGTAGATAAAAGACAAAAAAATTCATATTATCTAGTGTGAAATTAAAAAAATTATTTTTAATTATTGACCAATGGAATAAATCACATGAACTAGATTATTTTAAAGAAAATTAATTCTAAATATAATAATTTAATGGGATATCATCCTATATAAATAATTGTTATTAAAAATCAATTAATTCATAGCTCCTCTTCCACTAAATTAGTTTATAGATTTTATTCTTATAGACAAAAAAAATTATTTCTATATATAAAAATTTTACTAATATTTTTTATGTATTTATTGATTCCAAATTTTTTTATTACTACCATATCTCTACCTAATAAATTTTGGGTACCAAAGAAATTTTTGATTACAAATTAATTTTATAGGAAAACATCAAGGAAATATCTAGTAATACTATTTGGTATTTTGACAGTAGCTACTCCAGACATATGGATGGGGAATATTAAATTTTTATGATCATTATTATGGTTTATGGTGGGCATGTAACATTTTGTGAAAATAAAAAAGAAAAAATTATAGGACTCTATCAACTCATAAAAATTAAAATTGTATTAATTTATATTTTTTTATTTGTAGAAGTATTAAATTACAGTATACATAGAATATCAACATTATGTGAGGATGAGTTTCTTGTAAATTTTTTTTAAAAATCATTCAATGTAATTGATTCAAAAATAATATTGTTTTTAGTTCCTGGGGAATTGATAATATATTTTCTGTTAATTTAGATTCCTTGTTTTTCAAAAAAAATTCGATCTATGTTCCTTTCACAATGGATTATCATTTTTTTCAAAGTATACTAGAACATTTTAATGTTCATTATTTTAGAATGATGATTGGGAATGTCCTAGACAAGAATTTACCTATACTAGAATTCCCAGATGATAATGCTTGTAGTGAATTTTAAAATTGGAAAAAAATATCACTTTCACGTAAAAGAAATAAATTTAAATTTCCCATCCCCAAGAATTGGTTCACATGGAATTTTTGGACCTTCTAGATTTTTTATATTATATATTGAGAACTATGTTTATGTCCTACTAGATGAATTTTCTAGATATACATTGATATTCTTTCGAGATCACTAAATCGATTATTATTCATTTTTTTCCAATTATAAAATATTTGAAGTATATAATAACATTATTATAATTAAAAACATAAGTTTCATCATGTTCGTGAGTTTTAAAATAATGATTTTGAATCGTGTTTCCCCGAAATTGGTTATTTTCCTTATTTTCATACTTTTAGGACCCCATATCATAATGGTGTAGTAAAAATTGGAAATTGAATGCTTCAATAAATTTTTCATTCCATGCTCAATGAGTATGACTTATGTATTTATTTTTTGAAAGAAGATATTAACACATATTTTCTTATAATAATTGTACTAATGATAATATTTGTCTTAAAGAAAAATCATTATGAATAATGGAATTGAATAAATCTAATAGTTAATTATATTATAGTTATCTGTTTAAAAGTATTTATTCACTATAAAAAGGATAATATTGAAAAAAAAAATATCAAAGAGTTAGGTAGAAATTATCATTTTGTATTAAAAAAATAGTCATTCGTATAGGGTGTTTAATAAAATAAAGAAACTATGGTGGAATACATACTTGTAAAATTTGATGAAACAGATCCACATAATCCTAAGAACCCTTTAGACAACCGTGATGATGATTTTTACAATCTGAACATAAATGATAATACTTCATAAAATTATTTAAAAAAAGTATAAAAATATTTTATATCTTAGGAAAATAAGAAACAAGAACCTATACATGATAATAATATATTTATCCCCTCTATTCCAAAAACTAATATGACACATAGATGTATTGTATAGATACTATTATTGGAGACCAAGATAGTTGTATAGAGACAATATCATAAATTATAAATCTAGATTAACATTGACTTTATAGTCATAGCATAAATATAAGAACATCTATAACACAATTAATGATTAATTTTGGATAATTTCAATGAAATAAGTACATAATACATTTAAAATAAATAGTTTTGGTTTACTGGTTGATAGATCTAAAGACACTCTGGCTATTGTCTCAAAATGGGTGTTTAGCAATAAGGGTGATGAGACATGGACTATAGTTATGCATAAATCTAGATTGGTTCCACAAAGATTTATTCAAGAAGAGTAAATTTATCATGACCCAAACTTTCCATTATTATCTATACATGAAGTTATTAGTATGTTTCTTTCTAATGAAGCTTGTTTTAATTTAGAACTATATCAATGAGGTGTTAAGTGTAAATTCGTAAATGATTATATAGTTTAGGTTGTTTCTATAGAACAATACCCTCTATTTCAAATCATAATTTTTCAAATATGTTTTTCAAATTAAATAATGATATATATGGTTAAAACAAACTTCCAGTTTTTTTTATAATATGATATTATCTATTCTAATATCTAAATGTTTCAATAAAAGGATTATTGATCCTACCCTATTTATAAAAACATTTCAATTTTTTTAATTGTCTATTTTTTCAAGAAATAATTTATTGATCCTCTTGTAATATATTTTTTTAATGGTTATTTGGAAATGATTCAATGTGAATTATTATTGAGTTTTAAAGAATAAATTGAATTCTTTCTTTCTTTTAAAATTTTATAATATAGTGATTGAATTAATATAACTAAAATTAAGAACACAAAATTACTTTTAAAACTCATTGATTTAAATATTATTAAAAATTGTGTTACTCCCATTAATAAAGTTAGTAAGATAAATCATGATTAAAATAAAATGTTAGTCGATCAAACAAATTAAATAGGTATGATTAAAATATTTATATATAGAAATGAGTGATGAAAAATTATTATGTTAGATGTATTTTTTTGTTCTGATTTTTAATAAGAATGTATATAATATAATTTACATACTATCTATTGAATTTTCAAATGATGTTTTATACAACCAATTTATGATTGTTAAGTCTCAGGGGATAAGCATTTGATTTAGTGAGTTATTCTGAAAATTATTTTTCTAGTTGTAAGTTAGATAGTTGAGGAACATACAAAACATGTCCACTTTTGGGAATGTCACCATATTCATGGTGTAGTAAAAATCAAAACTATTATTCACTATCTACTACGGATTCTGAATATATAGCTACATGGAATTGGTGAGAAAAAAACTGATGGATGAGTCACACTTTATTAAATGAAGGATATCAACTTCTACGTGTCCCTAAAAATTTGACAATAAAAGTGGGATAAATATTTCGAAAAATATCGTATATCATTCTAGGAATGAACATTTTAATACAATACATAAATATTTGAGAGATATTTTCAAAACATGTCATATAACTCATGAATTATATGGTCCTTAACATCATTTTTTTGATATATTTACAAAAATAATGATTTATAAGTGATTAAAATATAACAAACATGACCACACTAGGATAATATTTAATTATCTCTTTTTTTCTATTTTTCATTTCTAGAGAATTTTTTTTGATGTTCACGCATTGGTAATCGGCCATTGGAAGACCACTATTCATAATCAGCCTTTGGGAGATCAACAATTGGATAATCCACCATTTGAGATTTAAAATTCTAGATAATCAATACAAGATCCATCATTTGAGATATACAATTTTATATCCACCATTTAATATTTACCATTCAAGATCCTCCTTTCAAGATCCATCTTTTGACATCCACCATTGATGATCCACTATTGAGAGATCCATGGGTTTTTTTTCTATTATTGATATTTTTATTGAAAATTTGTTTGATTTAATTTTTAATTTATCTTATTTATATTTTAAATTATCAAATCCCTAAATGAAAATTATTCTATTGATTAAAATTTGGTAAGCCCCTCAAATTTTCATATCCTTCTAATCCTTTCGACATCCCTTCTCACTTGACCTGCAACCCTTCTACTTTCCCTTATATATTCAAATCAATGAAATTTTGAGAGAAAAATGTGCCTCAATATCATATATTAAAGGATCAATTCCTTCTAAACAATTACGAGGAGAAAGTAGTAGTACTACTATAGTAGTAAAACCAAAAAAACTGATAGTTAATATCTATAATTGTTCATCACAAGAATAAAATAGATGTATATTGGTGGTTTTGAAGAAATTTATTAGTTATAATGGTGATTCAGGATTAGGGATTGATTTAATAGTTCTCAAAAAATTATTTATCATTTTATCATTGGTTGGTAGAACAATTATACCAGTTTTCAGCATATGTTTTTTGAAAGAAAATGATTTTTCAAAATCACTAATTGATGGTCAACTGAAATCATTTTCAACAAATCAATTGGAATGATGCCTAAATTTTTTCTACTAGGGTAATTTTAATAAATATCAATTTTCTATTCCATGTGATGGTGATCTCTTCATTTATGATAATGAAATACAATATTTAATAGGAAATTACACATTAAGAAGGATTGTTGTTGTTGTAATCGATGGGTACTGTTATATTCTCTTTATGTTTATCCAATACATACTCTATCGTGGTATGTGAGATTTCATCATAACAAGGTATATTGATTATCTTCTTTTGTTTCTTATGAACAAAGGAAAAAATAAATCAGTGTAGATATTTAATTGTTCTTATTATTGATATTTACATGTCTTCTTCAAAATCAATATCTTTTATATATCCTAAGCACATATCATCCATGCATGAAGGCGAGGGTTTAGTATCGGAAGAAGATGACATTGTTTTCAAGTGTGTTGATTTTTATTTGTTTTGTATACTTGTAATATGTTAATGGTCAATATTAATTTATTGTTAACGAATTGGGTGTTGCAAAATTACAAGTTATATAATGATATCATTCATGTTCAACCTTTTATCAGACCTAGAAACATAGTTTAATATGGGTTATAGCTAAATGAGAATGTGTTTTACTCTTCAGATGTAGAAGTTGAAGAATCAGTCTATATTGAAGAAGGATGTGATCCAAATATTGTAAAAAAATATCTTGGATATACAAGACCACCCCTTTCCCATATAAATAGATAAATTCTATTAAAATAAGGAGATGAATCAAAGGAGACTGAATAATCAAATGAAGAATAAGTTGAAAAATCTTTTTCCACTTTCTCAATAGGGTAGTTATTTAATATTATGTTTTAAGTGAATATAGTGATAATAAACATTATTGAGATGAGGATTAGGATTTCAAGAGATAGTATGAGAATGGAACTTTTTATAGAGACTAAAATAGATATATTCTTATTCGTCGTGTTTATGAAAATCAAGAATCTATTTATAGTGATCCATAACCCATTTCAAAATGATAGGCTTATATAAGTAATATTATTGATCTTAATGATCATTTTCATGATAAAAATTTAGAAGTGGAAGAAACTAACCATACTAAGGTGGATAATTCCACAGGTTGGGTATGACATAACATAGAATACTCAAAGCCAGATGAAGAAGGAGGAGATGATGTTGATCATAGCAGTCCACGATATAATTGTAAAAATAAAATATAAATTTTTTAAAAAGATTATATAGTATACTGGATTGATATGATTGATTTATTATGGAATCTTTATGCCTTTAAAGGATTTGTTCCATCAATTTAATCCCACGATAGAGAATCTACTGAACTAATCTCAGAGAAAATTCCTTCTCTAGTTACCATGAATTCTATACCATCATGGAATGTATTATAAAATGAATTAGATTATATTAGGTATATAATGTCATTAGATATTGAATGGCTACATAAATCCATGTTTCGTAATGTTACACAACATGATGAAGTAGATATAAAACATACAATTGAGTTTGTTTTTTTCAAATACAACCAAATATGGTGCTAAATATTCAAGAAGTGGAGATTGAAAAAATGATGATAGAAATCTAGAAGGATAATTTGAGAACCAATTTGCGTGAAACACTATAACATTTTTATATCAGATATCTATATTTAATAGATATATTAGATTATTTACCATAATCTATTTCTTCAATATATACTACTTCATACCCTACTTATAGTTTTGTTGATATGTAGATGGTTTTTTATATTTTTAAAGGAGAGATAAATCTTGTCACAAATGATATTCAAACCCTTTATCAAGAAGAATTTCTGTAGATTAGGAAATATGGTGAAAAAATATATCAATTCATTAAAGAATTTTTGAATAATACTTGAAGTGATAGATAGGCTATCCCTAAGGAAATAATTTTATACCTTTCTAATAATTATACCAATCATGAGAATAATTCACATTTTACATTTATTGTTATGAAATTACGGATTCCATACATAAATAGATCCTTCTATCAGCATATAAACCCACTAAGTGTTTTTTCTACTAGGATCAATCCTATTATAAATGATAAGAATGATTTCATCACACCGATGGAGAGAGGTGAAAACACCATTATGGATTTTTTCAACATCAATGATCCATTTTTTATGACTTTGAGACATTAATGGTGTCCCCTAAACTTATACAGGTGTCTTACCTCACCCCTACACTTTTAACATGACAAATTACACCTTAGTTTCTTCCTTTGGGAATGTCTTGGGATGATGTCTTCTAGAATATCATGCCAATTATGGTCTAAGGGATTCCATGAATACCTTTCCACCCTCACCCAAAATTTTTTCCTCCTGTCAGTAGAAAGGGAATGATATAATGGTACTTGAATCATATAAATATAATAGTTTTTCTAATTAATATTAGACTCTTATTGAGATTTTATATTCCATGGTATTACTTTTTGAGATGTAATTCCTGCAATTTGAATCCAATGAAAACTATCATTTCATCATCTTAATCTATTATTGTGTCATTATTTAATTTATTTATCTTCTTGATAGTCATAAAATGGAATGTATTATTAAAAAAACACATAGAATAGTATGAATATATTCAATAAAGGGTTTTACATTACTGATCAAGATGTTCAGAATAACATTCATTATTTTTTTCTATATTTTCCCCTCTCATTTTTCTTCATATACATAGTTATAAAATTCCATTATTTGTGATCATAACATAGGGGGATATTTTTGGAATCTCCTTATTTTAATTATTACAAATGATGATTTTTATATTTTAAATTTGATTAATTTTAAAATGATAGTAGATAAATTTTTTGATAAACATTTCTAAGTATACATCTACAATTACTTCAAAAAATATACCATTAGCTATGATTATCTAACATTAGTACAATTAGATCTACTGATAGAATATATCTACCACAAGATAATATATGGTATATGAAATATACAATCAATAAAATTCATCCATGATTGGAAAAAAAATATGATCATTACAAAACCTCTACCATTTTGGAAATCTACTACCAGTTCAACCAATCTACCACTAATCAGATATATCATTGATCATGTCTACTAATAATTCATTGGATCTACCATTAACATATCACCAATGGAATGTGATATCAATAGACTAGATCTAAAAGTATAACAGTTCTACTTTCAGACTAGATCTACCATTATATTATATCTACTATCATATTTGATCCACTATGAGTCCAATCTGCCATTAGAAAGGAATTACAATCATTATTCTACTATTATTTTCCAAATTCTCCAATTCAAAATTAATTCTTCCAATGGATAGATTTTTTAATTCAATAATGAAATAAAAATATTGATTTTAGAATCATTATTATTAAACCAAATCAAAATATTAATTGAATAAAAATCCTTACATTCTTAATTTAGTTACAAGAATGATGATCGAGGATATTATTACTATTATTCTTCATTAAATAATTTTATTGAGAGAGTTATTTATTCTTTAGAACTCTCTTGTGTGTGATAGTGGTCGATGGTTTGTTGAATATATAGATGAGCACAAAGTATCATTTGATAAACTAGATACGAATCATTATACACAATTTTGTGGAAGAACCATGAAAATTTATAGATAGTAAAGAGAAGTGTTTTTTTATACTCTTCAATACTCATTTTTCTTCAATTTTTAAAGAAAATATTGGATCTTATCACAATTATGAATTTGATGACATTTGAATATTTGAAGTGGTTAATATTTGGGTTCCTCATATTTTATTAAATATAGTTTCTTTCTATAAATATGTGTGCTTTACTATTGAGATGTGTGTTGTATTACTCTGTTAATCTGTACACATATTCTCATGTACCAAACCGTTGTTTGTTTAGAAACAATCTTCCTAATTTATTTATTTTTAAACCCATGGAATCTATGGAAGAGGTCATCTGTCACATAAATTTTTATCCCAAGTATAAATGTAGAGGAGTATTTTTTCTAATAAATCCTTGCATGATATTGATTTAAAAATTAAATCTAAGTTGTGTATGTGAAAATTGTTACAATAAACTACTTAGAATTATGTGATTTCTATGTGGATGGGATTCAGTCATTTCTTAACATTGAACCCCTTTTTATATTAAAATGTATAATTTATTTATTTTTTAATATTCCAATGGTAAAAATATATCTATTTTAAAAACGTGTAAAATATATTTACATTTATACTTAGTCTGAATTTTTGTTTATATAATGTGTTTTATTAAGTAATTGGATTTCAAAATTTAAGGCGATTTCAAAAGATAAACTTTTCTAAAGATTTTTTATCTAGGAATTAATCCCTCTATAAGAAAACATTTTAAGTATCAACCATATATAATTATACTGTTTCTATTATCTATTTTTTAAATAATTTGGGAGATTTAGTTTCAATTATATTTAAATAGAAATTTTTATTTTGAGGATAATTTCTTCCACTATTGAGTTACTCACTCCACCCAACCAAATATTTTTATAAATTTAAAATCAGTATTTATTCCAATATTTATTGTTTTCCTCATTATAGTGATGTATAATAAATTTTTTTCTTTCTTTACAGTGTATGATTCTCCCGAATTCATGATAATGGTTGTATGTTAAATTCAATTTTGTTTTGTTTCAAATGTTATGACCAGTAATGAATATATAAATTTATATTTCAATGTTGTATTGGGTGTTATACAATTATATTGATATAATATAATATACATTATGTAATGTTTTTTATGATTACTTATTTAATGATTATAGTTATGTCTTAATTCATACACTAATGGACAATATGTGGTGACTATATAAAACAGTAAGATATATTATGATATTTCTTAATATATATAAAAGAAATTTGGTATCAACATGTTATTCTTGTTTATTTCAGATATAATTATATTTTTTAGTCTATAATAAAAATGAAACTATGTGATGCTTCATATGAATGTGGGGTAGAACATGAACATACTAGGATGAATTTGGAAGGACTAATTTTTCATGATTTGATCTTGTTAAATAAATTAAAGAAATGTTTACACCATAAAAACACATCAAAATAGTAAAAGTCAATAGAATAGGAATTTAGATAATATTAAATGTGATATAGAGTTTCAAGTTGGGTATATTGAATTATATCAAAGATATAATTCAAATGGGTTAATTAGATTCATGATGAAGGGAATGATGAACCCAAGATACATAATTTCCTTCGATATTCTTGATCATATAGGTACTATAAATTATCACATAACACTATATCAAAACCTCTCACATGTGTATGATTTAATCAACATATCATGTTTATGTAATTACATACCATATCACTCACATGTACTGAACATCAGAGACATAAAATTGGAACATTATATCTCTTACGAGAAACCATAGGTGTAGATCATCGATCGAAGTGACAATTTTCTATAAAAAAAGTCCACGTCCCATTTCCATTATTTTTGGTGAAAACATAATATTGATGAAGCTATATTTGAATGAAAAAATGTAAGGAAAAAAGTACCATCGTTAGATTTCATCCACGTAAGGAAATATAAAAAAAATCTTTTAACGAGTTAGAATGTAATAAGTCAAACATATAATGGTAAATTTCAATCTAATGACATAATAAATTTTATTACACACGTTATCGATCCAAAATTGTCCTTAATAAAATTTAGTGAGAGAATATATTTCAATGAATGATAAAAATTAATGAATTTTTATAAGATAATATATAACATCATTAAGAGAACTATAAGAGAGAAAAATAAAATAAAATAAAACGTGAATAGGAATAAAATCCTCATCCCCATTGTTCTCAATAAATACCATATTTCCATTTATAATTATGGAATGAAATAAAAAGATTATAAATATAATTGAGATTTTCCGAATAAAGTAATAAAATAGTGTAAATTATTTTAGTTATTAATGTGAGGTTATATATAGGAATGTAATATGATTGTTATATAAATATTTGTTTGGAGTGTGTTGATAATGATACTCTGATTCAGCTTACTAAATATTATTTTGACAAAATATATATACAATTTTATAAAAATATTATTGCTACAAAATTTCAGTTCATTTAGTGGGTATAAATAGTAACAACCTTATGAAGACTATGTATAAAATAAAGGGAAAATAAATAAATAAATTAATGCATTTTTATGAGGCACAATGTTCTCATTCTTGGAAGGGTGGAAGTTACATTTGAGTTTTCCCTAGTCCAACACCATGATAAACATAATGAAAAAAAAAATTAAATGAAATCATTTTGGGGGATGTTCCAGCTCAGGGAAATCACTCTATACTTGGTTAATCACCACCCACTACTACAACTATAATTTATCTTACCCTGATGTATTATGTGGATTAATTAAGGGGTTTTAGTAGATATTATGATGATATAAATATGTAATTATTAATATAATAAATATTTAATATATTGTTATTATTTCTAATATTTCAATACCCTATCTATTTTCAATAGTTATACATTTAAAAAATGAAAACCATTAAACCAAAAAGTATATATTTAATAGAAATTATTTGATAAAAATTCCCAATTTAAAGTAAATAAATAATATATTTTAATTAACTGGGAATAAAATATTTTAATTTTATAAAGAATGAATTTCTTAAGATTTAATTTTTAACGTATAATAATTTTTGAATAACGATTTAAATTAATCACTACAGAAGTGTAATTTAAATTTAATATATTTAAATATAAATATAAATATATTTAATTTATATTAGAATTTATATAATTTTATACATTTAAAAAAAATTTGAAAAAAATTATTTTTTACATAAATATTCATTTGTTCTAATTTTTTATTGTTTTTTATTCTCACATTAATATTAATTATATTCTATTTTTGAAATTAAATATAATAAAAAGAATTTCATATTTTCAATCCATATTTTTTAACTAAGTAGTAGAGAAGTCAATTTCATTTTTCTGAATAGTAGTAAGTTAATGAAGTAAATAATATGTTACCTTGTTATCAGAGTATTAATTTACAAGGGTTATATTTAATGGTAAAGAAGAAATATATAATTAAACTTTATCTCAAAATTACTATATGTAAGATCTATTAGTCTCCCTTTGTCTTTTATGAATAATTTTTTTGGATTTTAAATAACTTCATGTGATTATTTACACTCATTATTCATTAATACATAGGTATTTATAAAAATATCACTCAATCTCACTAATAAAGGCCCTCTTCTCTACCCACCTAAAATAAAACCTTTTCTAATAGCCCTAACACCTCACTCCTTGATCCAGTTCTTAAAATATTAACATTAATTTGATTCTAACAATGGTGAAATAAATTTCATTACCCAAAACTTATAGCATCAAAAGAAAATATTTTATTATGTATGTTCTAAAAGAAATTTTGGGTGTATAGTATTAAAAAATTATGAAAAACTCTTTCATAAACAATAGCTATAATGTTAAATAATTATTTCTCCAACTTAATCCATATTTTATTATTTCACAATAAGTCATTTGTTTCATCCATATGAAATAATTTATTAAATAATTCATTAGACATCATTATCAGTTTCTATGGGAAAAGTAATCATAATAAAGGTGTTAAAAAATTCCCAATATGTGTAAAAAATTAAGTAAATTTTAATCTTCATCTGGGAGAATATAATTATAATAATTGTATTATAAAATATTCAAAGTTCATGGGAATAACATAAGAATATTAATACCCTCAGTAGTTGGATCATTGGACCTGAAAACATAGTCTAAGGCATTCAAAAATACTGCATTCAAAAGAAACAATATTCATGATCCATATTATATATATATTTATCATATTAATCACTAAAAACATTTATATTATAAATAAAACTTAATACCATATTAGAAATTTATCACTCTTATAAATGGAGTAACTAGTATGTTCAACATTCACTCTAGATAACTCATTCTATTTTGGGGGTATCACAAAATATTCAATATAAATTTATCACAAAACCAACAATAAATTTTTTCTCAAGGAAACACACATCATTAATTTATCACAAAACCACCCATTCACGATTAATAACATAACCATTCTTCCTTGGTTTATTACAGAACAAACCATCATCATAAAAGTAGTCTAAGAACAGTTTCATAATGGAATTTTATAGATCATTATTTTTGTTATAATCTCATAAAATCAACTATTATTATTTTAAGACCATTATTACAAATGGAAAAGAAATTGTTTATATAATATTCTCTTTTAATCATGATTAATACTTGGAAAGGAATCATGATCCATAAAAACCTTTTTTAAATATGAATAACTTGTGGAAAATTGTAACATCCCAAGTAAGTAATGAATATTAGATATTTTTATCTATGCCTATTAATGAATTAGATAGTGTTTTGGAGGCTTAAAATGAAAATAAATCCAATCTTAAGCATGGAATACACTAATATTTTTTATAAGATTGTTTTACTACCTTTTAATGGAAAACCATTTTTAAATATATCTTTTGACAATTTTATAAGATATTTTATTCAAAATAAACTTATTCTTTATGACTGGGACATGAAAATTTACTTTGTGTGAATTTTTGGTATTTTTCTGATAAAGTTCATTTTTTAATGAATAGTGAAAAATGTTGTATTTTAATTCAAAACATATTTTTAATATAATTTATTTATATGATTATATTATCTTTTGAATTGGTTTTAAAGTGAAATTAGAATATATATTTACCATTTAATCCAATGGTGGTCATTGGAATCAATTTCACTTTGAAATTGCACTTAAACTAGTATCAATCTTTTCATACTTATTGTTTCATAAAAACACGCTATTTGTCATGACAACGGGAATTAATTATTAAATGAGTTAATGAATATTATATGTTTTTCATTTTTTAAAATATAAATCATTTTGAATTCAGAATATCAAATATAGCTTAGGGTGAAGTTTTGGAATTTTTCTGAAAAACTTCAATTTTTGATGAATAGTGAAACCACTAAGTGGTAGTTAAAGAAACTAATTTTTCGTTTAAATGAAACTTTTATACTTCTTTGATTTGATTTTCCAAAATCCAACATACATGGTTGTCATTAAGAAGTAAAATTTGGTTCAATGATATTAAAATAATTTTTTGGGGAATAGTAACTTTTAAGTTCTTAATCGCGATTAGAGGTAATTAGTGTAGTTTAAAGTAAAAATAATGTTTTAATAATATGAGATGAGCTTGACACATGTCCTACCCTCATTTGATGTGTCATGGCCGACCAAGAAAATCCATTGGTCAACTTGGGGACCCCATGGAGCCACTTTGGTTGGGAAATGACATAAATAACATTTTATTTAATGTTAAAGTAAAAAATGACACAAACATGAGTTATTTTACTAAAACAATTTTTACATGGGGTTATACAAGTCATATTTTTGATTATAAATAGTCATTGGAAAGATAAAACTATTTCCTACATCATAGTAATTTTTTTTATAATTTTTAGACTATAAATAAATTAATTTTTTTATGACATCATGATGATGCAGCGATTACCTCATTAATATAGGATTTAAATAAAATGAAATGATAATTTAAAATATATGACCTAAACATGTCCAAAACCTATTGGATGGGTGTATTTATAACCCTTAACACCTTAACCTCTAATTATATCAATGTGGGACCTTTTGAATCAGAAAATCATTTTAAAATAAAGTAACATTTCATTACATTCCAAGAGTGCCCCTCCTCTCCTCTTATAAAAGGCCCCCACCTCTACCTCCTTACCCACACTTCCAATGCCTTTGGCTCAGCCAAACCCTTCCCATTTTGTATCTCCACTTCCCTCTCTTTCTCCTTGAAGCCTCACATTGGGTAGAAATTCCCCCAAGGAATCTTTTGAGCTCAAACCAAAGGGAGTTACCCGATTTTAAGGTAATGTCTTCACTTGAGTCCTTTTGTTTTATTTTGCTTCTCCAACCCCTTAACTCTTTTTATTCATTTATTTTGTAACAACTATAGTATCTTAAATATACTAGGATGTTGTTATAAGAATTATTCGAGCTACACCGACACACACCTACATCTAATGGTTAAAGAACATACTGTTTCCGTGGATGGGGAATTTTTGCCCCCCAAAACGATGATTGTTCAACATTCATTTAACACAATAAATGGTGGCCATTAAGATGACACTATATTTATATATGATATATAATATGTTTATGTTTTCCTTAAGCTTCTTTATTTTTCATTATGGGCATACCTTTATGGTTTCCATTATGGGTAAACACGATATCTTCATTTAAGGAAGTGCGGACTACCGCCCCCTCAAAGTGATTTGATTCGTTAATACCATATGTGGGATGTATAAAGGATGGAGTTATGATATTATATATGATATTAAACTGGAATTATAATATACCTTTATAGCATTATTATTCCATTCTATAAAATACGAAATAGAAATGAAAGTAGTGTTCATCCGTACGTACGGCTTACCGTCTCCATGAATGGTGCATTTCATATCTTACTTATAAATGATTATGTAATATTATAAATGCATGTATATAATGGATATATATGATATATATGATATATACATCATGATTATAATTCTAGATATAATGGATACATGAAAAACTTGTAATTATAAAGGGTTTATTTTTTACTCAAGTACCAATGATCGTTAAAACGACCGTTATTAACTTAAATAATTTCATAGTAATCATGACATGGCAATAAGTGATATAAAAGGAAAAATGAACATTAAAAAGGTTCTTAAACAAGTAGAAATTAAAGCAACTTTATTATTCAAGAGATTATAGAACGACCGAGTCAAGTCGGACCCGAGGTATGGGACTTCGTCTCAATCTCCTTTCATTGAGGCATATTTTGTTTTATACACAACCATCTTTTATACGGTGTATAAACCCCTTTGAATTTTATGTTTATCCAAAAGGAATATTTTTTATACGAAGCGTTTTACTAAACGACAAAAGGGAATGTTTTTGTCATACGTATGCGGCGATAACGACTTCTCCGCCGTCGTGACCATTATTTGATTTTCGGCTTCCTCTACAATCCATACCTTTTTTTAAAAGATAAATAAATACCATGTTTTAATTTTCTTTTATTTTGGTATTGAAAATGGTTTTCATAATGTATTTATATCAATTTGTTGTATTGACATCTTGTGATTCATAGGTTGAAATTGTATGTTTCTTTTATTCATGTTTTATGTGATACGATTATGTTGAGGTTCTTTGGAATTATTATGAAGACGTTGGTTCAGTGATAAAATTAGGGCGGGTGAGCCCGATATATCTCTCCAATGCATTGGGTAAAGCGAAGGAGTGAAACTTTAAGGTTTCTCCGAAGAGATTTAGGGAGTATATTGTGATGGGTATTCCAAACGTAACCAAGAGGGTTACTACCCACGTAAGAATGTTATGAATGACTCAGGTTACCTTTAGCTCTTATGATTTCTATGATTTATTCCTAATTTGATGAGGTATGTTAAAGTGATTATGTTTTATGGGTAATGTATGATTTCATTCTTATTTATATATGAACTTATGTTTCCTTTCCAATTTTTTATAAACCATACTGATCTTTTTATGCTCATCCCATGATTTTTTTTTGAAATGTTTTTCACAGGTCAAGGGAATGGTACACGATATGATGATAGTGTCAAGGGAGTGTCAAGAATGAATCCATGTTTTATTTTAAATATGTTTCCATTGGTGGGAAAAATTAATACTATGTTTATGTAACCACATTGTTTATATGTGTATTGGAATGCAAGTTTTATGTTCTAATTCTCTAATAATATAAACCTGAAAATATCCTCAATATGTAATCTTGTAATAAATCAAGATTAAGTAATGTCTAAAGCTGGGGACTTATAGTTTGTATCAGAGGTCGGTTTAGATAACTTTAGGAGTTATAATTCTATTAAATGATTATCCAAAATTATTTTTTTTTGAAATGATATAGTATTTAAAGATTACCATGTTGCTTCATCTAAGACATGTTTTTTCAGAATGGTTTTCGACAGAGGAAATAGGGAAGAAGTGCTAGTAAGGCATACAGAAGGAAATAACCTTTTGAATCAGCATCCTATGATGGTCGAAATTGGAACTGAATAGTTTGTTGCAGTAATGGCACAGTTGACTCAAGCGATAAATGGAGGTGATATCCATGCACGAGATCAGCCATATCAACCGTAGAGGAACATGTCAGTGGTGGAACATTTCATGAGTCAACATCCCCCATCATTCAGAGGATCATCCGACCCTGTGTTAGTTGAAGGATGGATTAAAGCACTAGAGAAGATTTTCGATGTCATGGGTTGTTCAGAAAATCAAAAGGTTTGTCTTGCTATTTACTGTTTGGAGGGTGAAGCAGATCAGTGGTGGTTGATGGTTAAAAATATTAGGGACGCTGATGATATTGATGCTCTCGACTGGGATGAATTCAAAGGTATGTTTCTTGAAAAGTATTTTCATAAGGCTGTTTGACTTAGGATGGAAAATCAATTCTTGGAATTAAGGCAAGAGGAAGACTCAGTGGCTACCTATGAAGAATGGTTCACTCGATTGGCAATGTATGATCAAAATTTTATCCGAGACCTTGATTGTAAAATCAATCGTTTTTACTCAGGATTAAATCCAAAATATCAAAGGGCATTAGCTCCTCGTGAGATTAAAAGTTATGAAAAGCTTGTTTGATGTGCTGAGAAGGAGGAAATGGAGTTTGACGATGATCAAGTGTTCTATGACAACCAGCAGAAGAAGAGACCGAGGTGGCAGGAGAAAGGGAAGAATTATTCAAAAAGTCTGATGGTAAGAAATCTAAGTTTCCAGTTTGTGATAAATGTTGCAAAAGGCATGCTGGGGAATGTCTTCTGAATTATGGAAAGTGCTACCGATGTGGTAATATGGGACATAAGTCTCATGATTTCACTGAAAAAGATCAAGGTGATAGTAAGTTCAAATTTGACTTCCAGTTAGTGAAATGTTTTAAGTGCAATGAGATGGGTCACTATGAAAACGAGTGTCCGAAAAAGAGCTCAAGTGATGGGAAGGAGTCAGGCTACAAGCAGAAAGGGGTGGTGAAATCCTTTGCAACTACTTCAGCAGATTTCGGGCCATCGAATGAAGTTGTATCAGGTACATTGTTTGTTTTTCAGATTATGCCAGTGTGTTGTTTGATTCGGGGTCTACACATTCTTTCATCTCTGAAACCTTTTCTAGTAAAATGGTAATACCATCTCACGAAATGACTCTTGAACTTGTGGTAAAAACACCTGGGGTAAATGTTGAGGCAAAAATAATTTATAAGAAACTTCCCATCCTTATAGGTGGAAAGAACCTACTTTCAAACCTTATTTCTTTACCTCTAGTAGAGTTTGATGTTATCCTAGGTATGGATTGCCTCTCTATTTACCATGCTTAGAATGACTGTAGAGCTAAAGAAGTTTCTTTTCAGAATGACTTTTAGTTTGTGTACAAGAATGAACCCTTACTATTGTTAACTTATCAAGAGGCAGAGAAACACGTAAAAGATGGAAATGGATGTTACCATGCACATATTGTTGAAAACAAGGGAACTGTTCATATTAATGATGTGCCAGTGGTAAATGAGTAACCTGATGTTTTTCCTGATGAGTTGCCTGGAATAATACGATATCGGGAAGTTGAATTTACTGTTGAATTAGTTCCTGATGCTAAGCCAATTTCAAAACCCCCTTATCGAATGGCTCAAATTGAACTTTTAGAGTTGAAGGAGCAATTGCAAGATTTATTGGAGAAAGGATTCATTCGACCTAGCACGTCACCATGGGGTTCTCCTATTATATTTGTTAAATTGAAAGATGGTTCTATTAGACTTTGAATTGATTATAGATCCTTTAATAACATCACTGTTAAGAACAAATATCATTTTCCTCATATCGATTATTTGTGTGATCAGCTCCAGGGAGCTCAGTATTTTTCAAAGATTGACCTGAGATCGGGGTACCATCATCTGAAGGTAAAGGAAGCATATGTTCTGAAGACTGTGTTTTGTACAAGATATGTCCATTATGAATTTGTAGTAATGGCTTTTGGGAAAACCAATGCACCTGTTGTATTCATGGACTTAATGAATATAATTTTCCATGAGTTCTTGGATAAGATTGTCGTGGTTCTCATTTATGATATTTTTGTGTTTTCTAAAAGTAAAGAGGAGCATGAAAGTCATTTAATGGTTATTTTTTCAAACCATAAAATAAAATAAATTGTATGGGAAATTCTGCAAGTGTGAGTTTTGGTTGAAACAAATTTCTTTCCTTGGTCAAATTGTTTCTAATGATGGGATAACTGTTGATCCTGCAAAAACAAAGGTTGTTGAAGAATGGAAAAGACCCAAAAATGTAACAGATATTCATAGTTTCCTTGGTTTGGCAGGCTATTATCGAAGCTTTGTTAGAATTTTTTCATGGTTATCTATTCCAATGACTAAGCTAACTCGGAAGGGTGTTAAGTTTATCTGGACAAAAGAATGTGATGATTGTTTTCAGGAACTGAAAAGAAGATTGGTGAATGATCTGGTTTTGGCACTACCTCCCAGGAATGGTGAGTTTGTTATATATAGTGATGCTTCATTGAAAGGACATGGTTGCGTCCTAATGAAGAATGATCAGGTAATTGCTAATGCTTCACGACAGTTGAAAACTCATGAGGTAAATCACCCAACACATGATTTGGAATTAGCTGATGTTGTTTTCACTTTAAAAATTTGGAGGCATCATTTGTATGGAGTAAAGTGTGAAATATATACTAATCACAAAAGTTTAAAGTATATATTCACCCAGAAAGAATTAAACATGAGACAAAGGAGATGGCTAGAATTAATCAAGGATTATGATTGTATAATTCATTACCATCCAGGAAAAGAAAATAAAGTGGCTGATGATTTGAGTCGAAAAAGTAATGCTTCAATAGCAATGTTGTGGTTGGAACGTGATCCTTCGGTTAAGGATTTGATGAACATTGGCATAGAAGTTGTTGGTGTAGGATGTTCTTCTGTTTTGTTTCAGTTATCAGTGAAATTTTCTCTATCAGACAGAATCAAGCAAGTACAGAAGCAAGAAAGTGAGTTGCAGAAAAAGGTGGAGCTGATTCAGAAGGGTAAGTTTCTTAAATTAAACACTGATAATGATTGTGTTTTGAGATTTGGGAAGAGACTGTGTGTGCCTTGTGATTCACAGTTGAAGAGAGAGTTGTTATGTGAAGCTCATAGTTCTCCATCTTCTGTTCATCCGGGTAGTACTAAGATGTACAGAGATCTGCGGGAGTATTACTGGTGGGATGAAATGAAAAGATATATTGCTGATTTTACTATGAAGTGTTTGACTTTTCAACAGGTTAATGCTATGCAGAAGTTATAGAAAGGGATGCTTCAGCCTTTACTAGTTCCAGAGTGGAAATCAGATAATATATCCATGGACTTTGTTGTGGGATTACAGAAGACATCTCGAGGTAATAATGCAATCTGGGTTATTGTTGATCGCTTGACTAAATCTGCTCATTTACTTGTTATATGAGATAATGTTTCCCTAGATTAACTTTCCAATTTGTATCTTAAAGAGATAGTCAGGTTACATGGAGTTCCTCTCTCCATTGTATCTGACCGTGATCCAAAGTTCACTTATAACTTTTGGAAAGGCCTTCAGAAGTCGTTGGTTACTGAATTAAATTTTAGTACAGCTTTTCATCCTTAATCAGATGGGCAGTCAGAACGAACAATTCAGACATTGGAGGATATGCTACGTTCTTGCTCTATAAATTATCATGGAAGTTGGGACCAACATCTTTCTTTGGTTGAATTTTCATATAATAACAGTTTTCATTCCAGTATACAAATGGTACAATTTCAGGCATTATATGGGAAGCGGTGTTGAACTCCAGCTTTCTGGGATGAAGTGGGTGAAAGGAAATTGATGGGACCATATTTGGTAGAAGAGTTGGCAGAAAAAGTTTAGCTGATACAGAAACAGACGAGAACAGCTCAGAGCAGGCAGAAGAGTTATGCAGATAACCGGAGGAAGGATCTATCTTTCGAGGTAGGTGATCATGTTTTTCTCAAAGTCTCACCATGGAAAAGTGTGATGTGATTTGGTAAGAAAGGAAAGTTGATTCCAAGGTTCATTGGACCATATGAAATTCTGGAGAGAGTTGGATCAGTTGAATACCGGGTGTCTTTACCTCTAAGTTTATCTCAGGTACACAATGTTTTTCATGTTTCGATTCTGAGAATGTACATGCCAGATCCATCTCATGTTTTGAGTCCAGAGGTAGTTCTGCTGGAAGAGAACCTATCTTATGAGGAACAAACAATCCAGATTCATTACCACATGGAGCAAGTGTTACGGAATAAGGTGATTAATCAGGTAAAGTTTTTGTGGTAAAACCACATGATGGAAGAGGCAACATGGGAATCTGAAAATGCAAGGAGGGATAAGTACCCCCCATTTATTCGATAAGTAAATAAATTACAGTGATGAAATTTTCAAAAGGGGGGAAGTATGTAACATCCCAAGTATGTAATGCATAATAGATATTTTTATCTATGCCTATTAATGAACTATATAGTGTTTTAGAGGCTTAAAATGAAAATAAATCCAATCTTAAGCATGGAATACACTAATATTTTTTAAAAGATTGTTTTACTGCCTTTTAATGGAAAACCATTTTTAAATCTATCTTGTGACAATTTTATATTCTATTTTTGTCAACATAAAATTATTCTTTATTATTGGGACATCAAAATTTACTTTGTGTGAATTTTTGGTATTTTTCCGATAAAGTTCATTTTTTAATGAATAGTGAAAAATGTTGTATTTTAATTCAAAACCTATTTTTAATATAATTTATTTATATGATTAGATGATCTTTTGAATTAGTTTTAAAGTGAAATTAGAATATATTTTTACCATTTAATCTAATGGTGGTCATTGGAATCAATTTCACTATGATATTGGACTTAAACTAGTGTCAATCTTTTGATACATATTGTTTCATAAAAACACGCTATTTGTCATGACAACGGAAATTAGTTATTAAATTAATTAATGAATCTTATATTTTTTGAAATTTGTAAAATATACATCATTTTTGAATTCAGAATATCAAATATTCCTTAGGGTGATGTTTTGGAATTTTTCTGAAAAACTTCAATTTTTGATGAATAGTGAAACAAATAAGTTTTAGTTAAAGAAACTGATTTTTCATTTAAATGAAACTTTTCCAATTCTGTGATTTTATTTTCAAAAATACAATATACATGGTTGTCATTAATAAGTAAAATGTGCTTCAATGAGATTAAAATAATTTTTTGGTGAATAGTAACTTTTATGTTCTTAATCACGATTAGAGGTAATTAGTGTAGTTTAAGGTAAAAATATTGTTTTAATAATATGAGATGAGCTTGAAACATGTACTACCCTCATTGGATGTGTCATGGCCGACCATGAAAATCCATGGGTAAACTTGGGGACCCCAAGGAGCCACTTTGGTTGGGAAATGACATAAATAACATTTTATTTAATGTTAAAGTAAAAATGACACAAACATGAGTTATTTTACTAAAACAACTTTTACATGGGGTTATACAAGACATAGTTTTGATTATAAATAGTCATTGGAAATATAAAAAGATTTCCTACATCATAGTATTTTTTTTAATTTTTAGAATTTAAATAAATTAAATTATTTATGGCATCATGATGATGCATCGATTACCTCATTAATAAACGATTTAAATAAAATGAAATGATAATGTAAAATCGTTGACCTACACATGTCCAAAACCTATTGGATGGGTGGATTTCGTACCCTTATCACCTTATCCTCTAATTATATCAATTTTCGACCTTTTGAATCCGAAAATCATTTTAAAATAAAGAAACATTTCTTTATTTTCCAAGAGTGCCCCTCCTCTCCTCTTATAAAAGGCCCCAACCTCTACCTCCTTAACCACAATTACATAGCCTTTGGATCGGCCAAAATCTTACCATTTTGTCTCTCCACTTCCCTATCTTACTCCTTGAAGCCTAACATTGGGCAGAAGTCTTACCAAGGAAGCCTTTGAGCTCAAACCAAAGGGAGTTACCAGATTTTATGGTAATGTCTTCTCTGGAGTCCTTTTGTTTTATTTTGCTTCTCCAACCCCCTAAACTCTTTTTATTCATTTATTTTGTAAAAACTCCAGTATCTTAAATATACTAGGATGTTTTTATAATAAGAATTAGAGCTACACATATACACACCTACATCTAATGGTTAATGAACATATTGTTTCCGTGGATGGGAAATTTCTGCCTCCCGAAACGATGGTTGTTCAAAATTCATTTAACACCTTAAAAGGTGGACATTAAGATGAAAAAATACTTATATATGATATATAATATGTTTATATTTTTTTAAGCTTATGTATTTTTCATTTTGGGCATACATTTATGGTTTCCATTATTGGTAAACACAATATCTTCATTTGAGAAACTGCGGACTACCGCCCCCTCAAAGTGATTTGATTCGTTAATACCATATGTGGGACATATAAAGGATGGAGTTTGGATATTATATATGATATTACACTAAAATTATAATATACCTTTATATCATTATGATTCCATTCTATAAAATACGAAATAGAAATGAATGTAGCGTTCTTGCGTACGTACGACTTACCGTCTCCATGAACGGTGCATTTCATTTCTTACCTCTAAAAGATTATGTAATATTATAAATTCATGTATATACTGGATATATATGATATATATGATATATAAATCATGATTATAACTCTGGATATAATGGATATATGAACAACTTGTAATTATAAAGGTTTATTTTTGACTCAAGTACCAATGATCATTAAAACGACCGTTATTAACTTAAATATTTACATAGTGTTCATGAAATGGAAATAAGTGATATAAAAGGAACAATGATCTTTAAAAAGGTTCTTAAACAAGTATAAATTAACTCATGTTTATTATTAAGGAGATTAAAGAACGACCGAGTCATGTCGGACCCGAGGTATGGGACTTCGTCTCAATCTCCTTTCATTGAGGCATATTTTGTTTTATACACAACCTTCTTTTATACGGTGTATAAACCCCTTTTACATTAACGTTTATCCTGATGGAATATTTTTTATATGAAGAGTTTTACTAAACAACAAAAGGGAATGTTTTTGTTGTACGTATGCGGCGACAACGACTTCTCCGCCGCCGTGACCATTATTTGAGTTTCGGCTTCCTCTACAAGCCATACATTTTTTTAAAAGAAAAATAAATTCCATGTTTTACTTTTCTTTTATTTTGGTATTGAAAATGGTTTTCATAATGTTTTTATATAAATGTGTTGTATTGATATCTTTTGATTGAAAGGTGGAAATGTTATGTTTCCTTTATGCATGTTTTATATGATACGATTATGTTGAGGTTCTTGGGCAATATTATGAAGACGGGTGGTTCCGTGATAAACTAAGGGCGGGTGAGCCCGATATAGCTCTCAAATGCATTGGGTAACACTAAGGAGTGAAACGATAAGGTTTTTCTAAAGATATTTAGGGAATATACTATGATGCGTATTCGAAACGTAACCAAGAGGGTTACTCCCTACGTAAGAATGTTATGAATGCATCAAGTTACCTTTATATCTTATGATTTCTATGATTTATTCATGATTTGATGAGGTATGTTAAAGTGAATATGTTTTATGGGTAAAGTATGATTTCATTATTATGTATATATTAACTTATGTTTCCTTTCCATATTTTTATAACACATACTGTTCTTTTTATGCTCATCCTAAGTTTTTTTTTGAAATGTTTTTCATAGGTCAAGGGAAAGGTAAATGATATGATGATAGTGTCAAGGAAGTGTCAAGAATGAATCCATGTTTTATTTTAAATATGTTTCCATTGATGGAAAAAATGAATACTATCTTTATGTAATCACTTTGTTTATATATGGATTGTAATGAAAGTTTTATGTTCTAATTCTCTAAAACTCTAAACCTAAAAAGATCCTCAATGTGTAATCTTGTAATAACTCAAGATTATGTAATGTTTAAGGTTGGGGCCTTATAAAAAGAAACAGGTTGAATAAAAATATATTTTATACCTTAAAAATATATATTGGGAAAGAATGATTCATTTATCATTAAAAATATCCATATTATAGATTATGTAACAGCATGTGGTTTTGACATTGATGAATGGAAGTACCATTACAATATCATTTAAAAAAATTTTTGGGGAAAATGTCCTTTTTAATTTGAAAATCACTTTTAAAAACAAAAAGAAAACAATAAATATTGGGAAATTAATTTTCTCTGAAAAAATATATGGAAACATATAAACGATAATTCAAGGAAAATAATGGATATAATGTTTTTAAGATATTTTCGTATTATAATTTTAAAAAATAAACATTTAATTCAATATATTTTGATAAAGGGAGTCAAGAGTGACACATTAGAAATGTATTAATAAATTTAATTATAAAACAATTTAAAATATGGTTGAAGATCATGTAAAAATTCATTATGAAATCATTTATTTATATAAAATATAATTTTTGAAAACAATATATAAATTGTTGATATTTAAGAGAACCACATGTGATAAAAAAATATAAGATCAATATCACTTACAAATGAATTTCTTAATTCTTAATAAATCAATGAAGAAATAAATGGAAATTAAAAATTTGAATCAAATTCATTAATATATTAGAATAAATAATATTTGGTTCACTTTAATAATATCACATTAATTCCCTATAAATTACCTAGATTATATAGAATCTTGATGTGAAAGAGATTATTATATAAAGCCAGTAGCACTTTAGCAACTCTCCAATCATAATCTGTATGATAGAATAACATCAAATGAAACATTAAATATTATGTGAAAAAGTATTATCATGGTATAAAATTTAAAATTTGTACTATATACACATCCCAATTGTGTATAGGTTCATATCATAAATGTATGCATCGAATAAATAGAATTTTTTATGAATAAAATTTATAAAGATCATACCAATGACTTAGATAATTAATCAATGAATAAATTATGTGTATAAAATGAAAATCTACATAAAAACTAGAAATAAAATATAAGTACAAGAAAATAATTTTTCAAAAAATCATATAACATTAATAAAAATGATTCAATAATATAAACTAATTATTTGAAATTAATTTTTGAGATTATTTACCACTTGGTATCATTTAAGTCATATACCCTTGGATGAAATAATTTATATTAAAAAATAAAATAAATTGATGTAGAAATGATTCATTATATTATAAATAAATCAGTTAGTATATACCCCATATAATATAAATAAGTGATTAATATATAATGTGTCTCATAAAAATAAAAATTGAGACAAAAAAATTTATTCCCCCAGTCTGTAAATTCCATGTATGTCATTTATGTCTTACAGGATTATATATGTTATTTTTTTCTAAATATTTCTTTTATATTTAATACCTTATTCCTAATTCTATTTTTGTATTTATTTTTAAGATCATATTTTTGTACATAAAATGATAAGTCCACTATATGTGTTTTAAGGATGTCTAATTCACTATTTCAAAAAACCATTGGTGTGTTGATTGTGGTAAAAGAGTTCATTATTTTATCATATTGAAATTATTTATTAGAAAAAATTTATCATATTTATTAGTAAATGTTACTTCTAATAGAAACCATGATATATTTTTACGAAAAATGAACTACGTTACAATCATGGAGAGGGTAGGTTGTACGTACGCATGAGTAATGTTTCTAATTTACAACATCATTATGGAAAATTGTTATGAAATAATTTTTATTTATAGAATAAAAATAATATAATAAATTACAATTTATATCATTAAATATACTTATATATAAAATACCCATTTCTTTTGGAGATGATATAAAAAGAGTCACATTGATTTGGGGAGGTGGTAATTAACATGTACACATAAATGACATTTTAATTTTTTAGTGTAAGAAATAAAATGATATTTTGTTTAATGAAAATGATAAATATGCCATAAATTTCATATTTATTTCATCTATATTATATATATTCATTATTATTTCATTATTATCGTACTCTTAGATAATTAATGAAAAACGAAACACATCGCCTCATGAGGTGGTATTCCATAAAAACGTGAGAAAAATTAGGGTATCCCCAAGTGAATAGAAATAAAGAAGATATATGTAATATGGAAATTTTATAATTTTAATTAATTTAGAAATATAATATATATATATAAACATTAAATATTTCATTATAACCATCTTTGAGAGGTGATGGTAGAAAACGAATGAGATTTGATGGTCTGGTAGTAGTATGTCGTACAAAAAAATATTGATGTTGTATCCCACTTGATAGAAGATGATATGGATTTTGTTTACTAAATTAACATAATAAAATCCCATTATATTTTATATACTAGTTTCTACTATAATTATTTTATAATATTTCTCAGATGTTTATGAAGAAATAAAATATAGACACTCTGTTAAGAATGATACCTCTCTATTATATGTACTCCTTACGATGGAATAAAAATCCTTCATAGGATTTCATTATGATCAAAAAAATAATTCATGACATGGGGAGGGACGATATGATGTAATTTCATTAGGTAATTTATTATACATTCCAATTATTTAATAAAATTTGTACCCACACATTTAATATCTATCTTATATAGGTTATATATTTCATGAATCACTTATGATTGGTTTTTCATGTTGAATACAATATCAAATATAATTCAATTATTTTAAAAAATGGGGATTGACATCCCATAGTTAATTAATAATTCCCATTATATTTTCACATTGAATAAATAATAAATGGTTTTAGATTTTTAAAAAAATTCTTTGTTGAAAATCATCAGCGTAAATATGGTTACTAAAATATCAGCTTGGAAATAGAGAAAAAATAATAATGATGGTCATCTGCAATAACACAGTCATGGATTCCAAATAGGACTTAATATTTTAGAATTTAATGTTTTACAAATAATAAAATACAAATTTCTGTGATGGATTTTTATAATAGATCATATGAATGTGAATAACCATTCAAAAATCAACAACCACAAAACCATAAACAATATAGGTGTGAAAAAGGTGATTGATATCATAAAATATAATGGTAATAGGATTTTATTTTCTTTCATGATCCTATTACTATAGTTGAAGAATTAATTTTCCATATATACGATGACTATTCAAAAATATTCTTACTTGATGAGTGAAATTTCATACATTTATAAATTTTCTACAATAATCTCATATTTTTCTCCAAAATATGAGATTTAATGATAAAATTTTTAGGATTGATTAACTACAATCAATTTCTAAAAGATCAAATTATTCAACAAAGGAATAAAAATATATTCCACTTGTCTTTTTTCCTCCAACCAAAACTAAAATGGCTAGCACATGATCAGGTAATTCCAAATATGAATAAACCATTATATCGTTAATTTCCAAAATTCAAAAGTAATAGGAAATGTTCAAATTAAGTCCTTAGATTATTAAAAAACCCAATTTTCAAAATAACCTCATCAACCTAAACATTTATGATTGTTTTAACTATAAATGACATCTCATAAAATTCAACATACAATCCCAAAATTATATTTATTTTCTTCATGACATCACTTAAGATAGATGTAGGTGTTTCACCATTATTTCCCTTCATGTGGGTCTAAACCTTATATCCTTTTCAAATGTGATGGGTGGTCACTAGATCATTTCTTTTTTACTTTTTCATTATCATATGATCTTATAAAATTCCCATAAATATGAGGAAAAAATTTAAATATAACATTAATCATTAAAGATGTTATAAATCATAGAGTTTATCAATACCATTAAACATATGAAAATTTAATTCCTCCACAAATAATACTTCATGTTTTCCCTAAGGGATACACATTCCATATCCCAAAAATAAAATCACACATATTTTCATTATTCTCAAAAATATTTTATTACATTAATATTAAAAAGGGATGTCTAAGACTTGAACATAAAATTAATCATAATCATTAAATCCCATTATGGAATCCAAATCTCTTATGATGAAAAAATACTAATAGATAAAATAATAGATCCCATCATGTGATAACAATTCTTATATGCTCAATCCCATATTCCTGAATCCATGGTTAAAAATATAAATATAAATTTATATCTTTGATAAGGATGATGGTGACCCAATTTTCACCATCAAATACATACACCCGCAAAAGGAAATATTTGATCACTTATATTCTAAAGGACTTTTTAGGTGTAAAGTTTTACAAAATTATGAACAACTATAATATAAACAATCCAATTGTCTTTATATAAAATTTTCTCCCAATTTATCTATATTTTCTTATTTCACATTAACTAATCATAATTATTATCCGTATCAAACCCTTCCAGCTATAAGAAATCTAACATAATTTTTGAAAACATCGGGGAAAAGAAATATAATAATTTACATCTTAAATAACTGATAAGGGTAAACATAATCATTAATATCAAAATTTCATTAGCTATAATAAGATGAGGATAACTGTATAATGACATAATCAATGTGTACAAGAATAACAGTTGGATATTCATAACCATAAATACCTAGATCATCAAAAATGAAAACATTTCCTAAGAATATAGAAAATGAAAGAGTTATAAAATAAAAAAATAATGATCCATATGATATAAGTCATGATTATGGTAATAATTAAAACCCCATAGAAACAATAAATAATACTTTTTATTATATTGTAACATTATCTTAATATCACTCTTACAAATTAAATAACTTGTATTGTAAACAACCACCTCTGATGCACCCAATGCATTTGGGGGCTATCAGAAACCCACCCATATTTGGTTGTTAATGGAACCACCCATCTTCATTTTATAACATAACCTCTTATCCTTCTATTATCACATAACCACCAATCATTGTATAATAACATAACCACTTGTCTGAAGATTATAATTGATCTACCCACCATCATTATAAAATTACATGAACCTTATAATGAATAAATTATATAGAAAATTAATTTTATTATATACATAGAGAAAAAAAATTAAATTTTTTAGAACATGATTTACCCATGAAAAAATAACATGTTCCATAATAATATCTTCCAAGCATGATTAACCCGTCAAACTAAAATTACTTAAATTACAATATCATCGAAACATGATAAACCCATGGAAAAGAAACAAATTGAAAAACAGTATTTTTGAAACAATCATAATCCATATAGAGGAAAAATGAGGATAATATCAATTAAAATAACCCCATTAGAAAATAGTTAAAAATAATGGTTGTGGATTTTGATTAATGGAAACACAATTATAATAACATTTTAATATTTTTGTGGAAAATAAAATTTTCAATATAAAATTTTCTTTTAAAAACATAAAAATCAAAAAATATTTCTAATTTATTTTTATTTAAGAATATCAATTTAAAAATATAAAGGAAAATTCAAGTAAAATAATGTCAATGATGGAGGTAAAATATTTTCATGTTAAAATTGTGAAAAGAAAAAATTATTCTCAAAACATTTTGAAAACGGGTGTTAAAAATGACACATTTAGAAAAAGATAAAAATGACTTTTTAAAATATATTTAAAGAGGGTAATATAATATATAAATGGATTAATGAAATCATTTATTTTTATAATTTAATTTTTTAAACCTTTTAGAGAACCTGGATATATAATATAATGATACCTAGTCTAAAAAATTACCCAATCTATATGAATTTCAAAATAATTTTAGGATGTTTCTTTAATAAATAAAGAATCAAAAGTAAATTAAACATATGAAACTCATTCATAAACCATGCAGAATAAAATATTTGAAGTTCAATAAAATAAAATAATCTTATTTCCTTTCAAATATCCAGAAACCAATAACATCCTAAAAGAAATGTGTTTCTAACATAAATCATTTCCCACATTTGTAACTATTTATTCATCATCCGTATAAAAGATTAATTTCAAGTGAAATGTTGAATAAAATGAAAATAATGACATTTATGCTATAAATATTCAAATTATATGTATATACACCTAAAAAATTAATTTCGGTTCTTATCAAAAAGGGAAGTCTCAGTAAAATATAATTTGAGATGAATAACCATTAAAAAGGTCATACAATTGAATTAAAGAATTAAAAATGAATCAATTTTTTGTATAAAATATAAATAAACATAAAAAATTATAAAAAAAAATTATATAGTCAAAATTAAAATCAAATAAACCATGTTATTTACAATATAATGAATAAATAATATAACCCAACAAAAATAAATTGTGTTAAAAAAGTCATTACCAGTTGGTAACATTTATG
The DNA here is from genome assembly GCA_963277665.1 of Viscum album. Taxonomy (NCBI): domain Eukaryota; kingdom Viridiplantae; phylum Streptophyta; class Magnoliopsida; order Santalales; family Viscaceae; genus Viscum; species Viscum album. Next base: position 995,420,277 of record OY728126.1, read on the forward strand.
TCCAATCGCCTTTGATGAAATAAAAACAATTGAATTTATAAATACCATTATTTATGTATTAATTTTTATATTATATTTTAAAGGGATATAATATACCCCACACAATATAAATAATGGATGAATGTATCATCTGTCGCAAAAAAATAAAAAATTGTGATGAGAAAACCTATATATTGTGTCCATATTATCTATGGGTGACCTTTAAATCCAATATAGTTATATTATATCAATTATTATATTTCCTAAGAATCCCTTTTATGATTCATACCTAATAATTAAATAAATAACTATATTTATTTTTAATTAAATATTTAATTACCTGATTAGTTTAGTCGATGTAGGGTGTTTTTAGGATGATTAGTTCGTTATTTCAAAATGGATTTGTTGTTTCCACTATGGTCAAATAAAAATTTATTTTTTCATATAAAAAATAATTATCATGAAATATTTTTTTATTTATACATAAATTATAATTTTAATATTATTCATGATATATGGTTATGACAAAAGAACTATGTTACGATCATAGAGATGGTAGGGCATACATACATTTTAGTAATGTTTCCATTTAACAATTGTCATTATAGAAATTACATAAGTAATGTTTTATCATTAAATAATGATAATTACATAATAAATAAAATATTATTTCATTAAACATACTTATATATTTTATCCATTTGTTTTGGTGATTAAAAAACACTCGCATCACTTCTTGTAGGCGGTAATCCACACATACATAGGAACAATGTTAAGATTTTTCATTATAAGTAATAATAAGATATATTATCTATTAATAATGATAAATATTTCCTTAAAATTTAAATATATAATTTATATCACATGTAATAATTCAATTTATAATTTTAAACTTCCAGCTAAATCGTTGGTGAAAAATGAATCGCATCGCTTCCTAAGGTGGTACTCCGATGTACAAATGAGCGACATTATCATATCTCCTTCTGAAAAAAAGTAAGAAGGTATACGTAATATTATAAATAAATAAGTATAAACATGTCAAATATAATATATATATAAATTAAATCAATTGTTATAATAATCCATAAGAGGTGATGATGGAAAATAAATTACATTGGTTTGTGTGGTAGTAATTTTCCATAAACATGAATTATGATTTGATATCCCATTTAATATAAGACAATATAGATTTAGGTTATTTCATTAAATTAATTATATTTTAATATTTGGAATATAAACTGGTTAATATATTATAATAATATATGAATGTCTGAAGGATTTGGATAAACAAATAAATTAAAGCTAGTATGTTAGGAATGATATATCTTCTTTTCAAAACCTCATTTGATTAGCTAAAAAATATTTAAAAGGGTGTATTTATTATAAAAATGGAAATAGTTCATGGGGATGGAATTTAAAAATTAATTTTTTGAGTTAATTACCATGATAAATAGGACATATTTTATGTAGAGGAGATGAGAGGTGGGACCTTTCATATGTTATATGAGTGGCACACCTATAATTTTGAAAATAAAATTATGTACTCATGTTTTAAAATTTAAAAAATACACCAAATTATTCTATTACAGATAATTAGATATGATAATTTATAAATATTTCCATTTGGAATTTTTTTATCATTTTTTATTTCTTTTTAACGATTATTTTTAGTTTAAATACCTGGTAAAACTGTTTCACCTTAAAGAAGATAATTAATTTTTTACTGTTTTCACTATTCATTTTGGTAAAACATTAACTTTACCCTATTATATGATTTAAAATATAAATATTACAAATATTCAACCCTTTTTAAGAAATTCAATTCATATAAGTAGAAAATTTTAATGTAAAATTAAACTCATAGACGTGATGAAAAAGAAGGTTTTCAAGAAGTGATTTGTTCAAGAAAAAAATGTTTATTATATTAACTATATAACTAATAATAATTATTGTATGAATCCAAATTATTATTTAGTAATATAAAATCTAGAAATATAATTTCAAAAATTCCTATTTAGTGTTTTTTAGTTAAAAATGAGAAACATTATACAATTTGAATTTTTATTTAGAAAAAGTGTGTTTCTAAACTAAAAAACATATACTAAAATCTATTATAAATATAATTAAATATTAATTATGTAGGTTAAATATAAATATAAATTATTTATAATTGATTTAATAATATTTAAATCATTATTGTTCTTTTACATTACAGAATATAATTAATATAATGTATTGTTTTTCAAAAAAATTAATATTTATCAATTTTCCATAAAAAACAACAAATTATAAAAAATCATAAAAATTTACCGTACGATAAATTTAATATTTCTATATAAAAAATTAATTTAATATTATAAAATAAATATCTGAAAATATAAAAATATTAATTATAATATTTTCTAAAAAATTCAATAATAATTATTTTTGAAGAATACATAATTTTGTAGAATAAAATTACATTACAAAAAATTGTTTTTTAATTACTATAAATTTATCCATATGATATATTACGTAGTAAAATTATATATATATATGTGTGTGTGTGTGTTTTAACAATATTTTAGAACCATTTATACCTCCAAATATTAGGGATTGGTTATTTTTGTTATATATTTTGCAGGTTGTTTAAGCTCCATGTCGCGAGTTGAATACACTATCAATAATAAGGTTTTTTCTATCTAAATATTTTTGTTTTAGACCCTCCAATTGGTTTCCTCTTAAAAAACTACTGATATTAACTTTGTAAAAATCTATTACAATGTCTAGTGACCTTTATTTAAATAAACGAGTCTCAAATATCTAATCCAAAATGCTCTATATGAGATGATTCAAGTCTTCGGTGTAACTATTACCAACTCCCAAATCATTGCATCCCTGTATTTTTCATCCAAATATTCTATAATATGATTTATACATTTTATTATATTATTTTAAACCACTATTCTTATATAAAATTGATATTATTTTTTATACAAAAACATGTTCATATTCATTCATGTCTTATAATGTTTTCATGGTCGGGTCAGTTCTACTACAAACATGAATGATGTTATCATGTATATTTCTTGAATTATTCTAAAAAATTAATTACTAGTAATATGATTTAATAATGATGATTTTAATATGTTTTTATAATTTTATAATGGTCATATATATAATTATATTCATTAATTAAATAAACTATTTCATTATATAAAATTAAAAAATTATATTAAAGGCTTTTTACAAACCATCATTTTAATATAAAAAACATAATCTAAATAACTTATTCAAACCAACATATTTAATCTCCATCGAAATTATCATGGTGAAGAAAACAAAATAAAGGAGAAATTATTATAACTTCCATACCCAAACTATCGTTGAATAGATAGGACAATTTTGTATCGAATATTAATTTTAACAAAATAACCATTTATAAATGGGTAAAAATAATTTAAACATTAAGTAAATAATGTAAAATAAAAAGATATTAAGTCTTGATATATGAGAATAATAAACATATGATTATTATATATGAGCTCATATCTTTAATATCTAGGTAAAAATCCAAGGTGACGTTTTCCGTTGAATCATCATCAATTTCATCAAATCATAATAATTATTAACAAGATATATTCATCTATGAATTTAATATCATAAAATTTAACAATTTCATATATTATTGTCTCTTTATCTATGTATATGATATATTTTAATGTCAAAATCTTATTTTTTTATGGATTTACTTCATCAAAATAATATGATGTTATTAATAATTATTATCATATTCTTGATCAGTTGTTCTCCTTAATGTCCATATTCATTTATAAAACTAATGTTTTTTTTGAAATCAAAATATTTTTTTATCTTTTTTATTCTAGATATTTATCATTATGAATTTAAAAATAAAATTTTAAAAATCATTCATTAATGTGGGTTTCACTTAAATTGTTTTAATAACCATAAAAAGTTTCTTAACACTTTTCTATATTTATCATCTTCCACTCCACATTAATTTAAGTAAACATTTTTTATATTCCTAATTACAATAATATGGATTTTATAAAATATAATTTTAGAAAATCATCTTGTCACCTCCTTGAAAATTATTTTCAAAAGTGAATTTTAGCATTATAATTTTATAACAATGTTTATAATGATTTATGAACTCTATTTTTTAAAAATTTCCTAAAACATCATCTATATCTAAGAAATATATATATTCCATATTTGTAATGTTGTTGATATACCACTAAATTATATAGTGATATAACTATTTTAGGTGATTGAGTTTTTTGTTTCAAACAATCTAATTCTTAATTTCCATTTATATGATACCATTAATTTTTTTACATACACCATCATCTAATCTAGTGTTTTTCAATAACAAGTTGAGTGATTTATTTATTGTGTCAGGAATATATATCATATATAATTTTGTATCATGTGGGTCCAATATATTTCTAAAATACATTGGTTAATTTTTTATATATTAGAAGATAATGATTATATATACAGAGAAGATTGTTGTGTAAACAATATTATATGTGGTCATGATTAGAGATTATTTGTAACTTTATGCGTGGGAATAATTAGGGTTTACTCATTTCATTATATGTGCTCATAATTTTAGTTTTCACATAATATTTAGATTTCCAATACTTATTTGTGGGCCACATATCTATGTTATTCCACAAGAGAAATTGACACTTCATGGCTCATGATTATTTTTAATTTTTTCACATTCATATAAATTTTTTATCTATATTACATTGATGTTTAATGTCATTTTATCATTTATTATAAAAAATAAAAATGATTCCAAATTCTTGTTAATCTAATTTTTTCTCCATGTTCATGTTTTCTATGAAGATTATGACATATCCTCTTTTATTACTCACTAATAATATTTTTTATTACCAAACATTTAAGATAACTCCTTGTTGTGATGATAATTTTTCTAGGGATTTAAATTTAGGTTCTTGTTTAGAAGTATTTTATTTGTGAATCATTTTGTTGGATATATTGAAGGAATAATGTGTAAAAATACATTTAAATAACTAATCTCTAAAATCACAAAACCATTGGGATATGCGATTTTGTATTTATATGTGAGAATTCATGTTTAAATTACTTAATTAATTTGAAATATTTGATTTTTATTCTCTATTTTTATCATTTTCCAATTCAAAACTAAACACCTCAATGATCACAATGAACCCGACTCCTAATAACCATCACCCAAGTAAATCAATGTCCTTACCTTACCTACATCATGAAACAAGACTTCTACAATAATTATAGAATATCTGGGTTGGGGTGAGTATTAATACACTGTATGATTTTCCCAATTCACTCTCATGAAATCATTTACCAAACTAATCCCAACTATATATCCAATTCCACAAAAAATTACTGCACATTTAAAATATAAATACATTATAATAATTATATTTAATCAATAAGTATATGAAAACAATATAAAAAATTATTTCCCCAAAAAACATAACCCTCCTGATAATTACCAAATATGAAAATGTAAATAAATCTCTATAAACAAAGGACAAATAGTAAATAAAGAATCATATAACACAAATTCTATAATTTGATTGTTGTATATACTCAATGAGGATCATAAAATACCCATGTGGTTATCGATCATTATGCTTTTTTCTATATGTATCATGCTTTCAATGAAACTTCCCATAAAACTCAACTATATATCCATTATATATGTACTCAATAATTCTCAATTATTTCTCTTTATAAACATGCCCACTTCCAAAAATATTATATCCATCTAAAACATGTTTTCTAAAAAATCCATCAATTTAAACTCTTAAATCTATTAATTTATGTTTTATGGAAAATAATTTTTTTACTTAATAATAAAAATATATTTCATAAATGAAACAAAATTTCAAAAATAAATTTATTACATTTAAAATATTATCCTAACCTACTAAATTGTTTGAAAAAAAAATCCATAGATCCATTGATTCTAAAATCCCTGAAAAAAAAAAGAATTATAAAAACAAATAATTTAGTGATTTAATAATTAGGCAAATACAAAATGGTACAAAATATAACTCATCAAGTAATAACTATTTTTAATAATATATGGATTGAATAATACACACCTATTATAGTGATCAATCACGTTACGATACTAGAACCCAAGATCTCATATCTATAATTGAGATTCAAAAATCAAATCACTAGAAGAGTGAACATGATATCAAACATCATTTTCCTGGTCCAAATCTGTAATTGAATTTCATTGATCTAATAAAATGTGGTATTCCCATTTGAATAATTAGATATAAAATAGTAGAATAATATACTAATTCAATAACACATGGTATCATAATTATTAAACCTTATATATAGTGTGGATTTGATTGATGATCAAGAGAGTTTCATAATTTGGTGATGGAAACCCCCAATTTTCTCACAGGAAACCTGAGGTCATCCCTAGTCTAATTATTGTGTTTGTTGGGGATCTTCATAGATAAATTGGGTTTCTATATATTAAATAACGTAATGGTAATTTGACTATATAGTATATAATGATGGTTATGTGGGACAAAGAACTAATAGTATAGTTTCCCCTATACAATAAAAAATAATCTTGTTTTCCTTGAATGGTAACTTTAGTCTATTAGTTAAGCTATAATAACCATTTTCTATAAAAATTCTATTTCATTTTTGGCTCACATGGCTACTTTTGACCTTGCATACACTATTACCTCTCTAAGGTGACATAAAAAATACCAACGTATTATCCCATGGAATATGCAAAATTTCCATTTAGTGTTCACTTTACACCATAAAATTTCATTAATAATTTTAAGAAACAATAAAACTCAATGATGGACTTATATATCAAATTTATGTTGCCACAAATCTTCCAACTTTAAAACATTTTTTCATTAATAATTAATTGAGATTCAATCTCATCAAATAAGGATATCCATTAATTATATATTTAATCTTATGTCTCTCAAAATTTTTTTCTTGAGTTGTTTCATACTTCCAAAACACTCCCACTTGTATAATATTCTATCCTATCAAAATATTCTCTTTCAAATATGAACTTAATTTTTATATTGATTTCATCTTCCTCTAAATTCAGTACATCATAGAAAAAAATGTGATATATGTTTGGTTGGTACTTCCTCAAACTAAAGACATTAAATATTTTATTAACTACTATATAGATTTATGGAAATGCCAAAAGATAATATCAATCATTGATTATTTTAAAAATATCAAATGAATACATACACGATTGGGTTATCTTTCACTGTTCTCGATATATCTGTGTCCCATCTAGAGACACCCCAAATATTATATAATATCGACATAAAATAGTATTGGCTATAGATAAAGACCATTTAAATATTTCGATAATGTATGAAATATAACTATAAGTGTCTATATTAACTAAAAATTATTTTTCATATCCTTCCATAAATTTTATCTCTATACCAATTCACCCCAACATAATGATGATTTACATGACCTCTAATGAAATGATTTTTATGGAGAAATATAAATTGATGCTTTATAACAATTATTATAGAATACCACTACTAAGTCCACATGATCCTCCCATGTTCTCTAATATTAATCCACACGATACACATTCTTTTATATAATTTTTTTTTCATTTAATATTCTCTTTAATTTGATGGAGAGATGACATGATTATGTTTAGCTGACTATCCATTTCCATTTTCTACCCTATCATGAAATCTAAAAGTAAATTGATAATATGTATTTGATATTAGAATTGATGAAAGTCCATTAATCGTAAAAAATAATTATGCATGTATTACCCATTTTATTAACTTTGAATGTCTCCAAAATAGGGAATAGATAGGATGGATTTTTTAGTCATTCTATAGTCAGAAATATTGAATTGGGCCCCCTAGAACATTTTAGAAAACTATTATTGGAATCCATCATTATATACTCCCACTTCCATGATTCCATAATAAATTTTTTGAAATTTCAAATTAGTTTCTCATACTCAACATTTATCCACCAAGAATTCAGGCCATGAGAGAAATAATTGGCTACAGTCCAATTCATCACTTTCCACTAATAATACCTCATGAGTTCATGATATATCATGAGGATCCAAATTTTAAAATCTCAACTAGTGATATAGAATTCACCCAAAAAACATATCTTTGAACATGAATTAATTTCATCTTTATCTAAAAAAATGCGTATTGGGTTCACCAATATAAATGACTTGTATAAATCCTCCAAACAAATTAAATAATAAATAGTCTTCATATATCTAGTTTCGATCTTTTAACCCTTATTTTACATGATACATAACCATAGAAGGTACATAGATTTGATTAAACATGATGTACCTCCCCTCTCAATCGAATTCAAACTATGAACTCTTCATCAATCCCATCAATATGTACTAAACATCTAAATCCCTCATTACATGAGTCTTCCACATTATAGAATCCTCCATGACATTACAGTAATATGTTGAACATGATAAGAAAATATAAAATTTATAAAGATATTCCACCAATATCATCATTATCATACTCAATTCCTATAAATATAATATGTACCTCGTTATCATTTTATATAAATAGAATATGAATATATAATAAAAAACAAAATTTCTCAAACACATCACGACATGAAAAAACATTATTAATTCTAGATAATTCAAGAAATAATTATTATCATGTGATAATAACTACCTTAACTATTACAAATCAATGTTATACACTTTATTAATCACACACCTCAATTATTATCTTAATGTATCAAAATTCATAGTGATCTCCTCACCAAACTCTAGAAAGATCAATACTAGAATTAATTTCCACCCCATATTAATCATATGGATATTTTATTTTAGCTTATTATCATATAAAAACATCATTTCATTATAAGTAAATACCATCAACCGGTGTTATAAATTCTAACAAATATGATAGAAGCATGAATAATATATTATATATCAATGAAAATCTTTGAATGTAAAATTAATTTTTTGAAAACTCTAAAGATGTCACCCCAATAAAATTTGGTTGGTCTACTAAGACACACTTATGATATGTCACAAGAAAGAATAACATCACTTCCTATATACAAAAATCATATTTTGATATATTAATATAAAACATAAAATCTTTAAACACCTCCAACATATTCTTAAAATGCTCTTTTCAATCCTACTATAATCTATAATAAACCATACTGTCATCTAAAAAACATTAACTATAGAGTGATGATATTTATAAAAAACAAAATTTTTAAATGTTACTAAAATAAATGGAATTTTAATAACACAAAAAAAAGAAACAAAATATCATATTTCTCATACACAATCTTAAAAATTTTCTTTCGAATATTCATCTCCTTCATCCACAATGGATAAAATCATTAAAAAAATCATTATTCACAAACCTCATAACTATTTTCACCTAATAAAATTGATCATAAATGGTATGTAGTTGTATTTAACCAATACTGTTACATGATTTGACATTCATCATTAAAATCACAATTCATTTGTATCTTCAGACATCATTGAAAAAATAAATGGTACTTCAGATGGTAAAATACATGGTTGAATAAATAACAGTTCAAAAATTTAATCTAATAATACATTTCAACTAAATATGTGATCATAGGGATATGATATATAAGAGAATAGAGGTCAAACTCATCCAAAAAAATTCAATGCATAAATCAAAATATTTATCTAGTTTAAAACATGAGTAATATTTTGGAAACCTAAATAAGAAATCTGTTGCCTATATTTGAAACTAAAATAAATCCCTGGACTCTGCTCATCTATGAACCAATCTAGCTAGTTGACATCATACAACTACAAGGACTTTAATGATAAGTATTTTTGACTTCAATTGAATGTACCACTCTTCTTGAATGGTGAAAACATTATCATTAGGCGAAATAAAGGAAACCTTCATCTCATAGTATTTGAAATGGGCCTTGAAAATTTCTATCTAATCAATGATAATTATAGAAACATATATGTACATGTTCATAACTAAGGATTATTATAGGATATTCAATTCCCTGTCCACACTAGAATAATATAAACAATAAATATCCTATTATACCATTTATATATGATTTGATTTAATATTCAAGGAATAATGCATTAAATACACATTTAATGTCACTTGTTCCATTACTCATGTAGATATGATTGAATGTGGTACACCTTTATCGAACATAGAATAAACCATAATATAAGTAATTAATAGAGTACCTATCATTACCATAGTTCATTTCTTATATTCTTTTGGAACATGTTTCATAGAAATCATTTGTCCCTAACCCATCAAGATAAAGTAATGAAAAAGATGACCACTAGTCCTCACTTGTAATTTACCATTATCCCACATCAAAGTTTCCAATGATACACAACTTTGATGTATATGTTCATGACCTATAATGCTAATACATTGAGATATAAAACTAAAAATGTCATCAAATTACAAATATTCCCACACTAGATTCATGTCCTAGAGTCATTAGGATAATTTCACTTCATCTGTGTCATTATGAAACTCTACTAACTCCCAAGCCTTCACTTCTTTTGTAATGATCTCAACCTCGCTCAATTATTCTAGCTACCTCCCATATATAAATCATATCACTTCATTTTATTCTCTCACTAATAATTATTTCAACCCCTAATATGGTGAAGAACAACATAAATGTTCTTTATGTCTATCATTTCTACCTCAATCATAGAAACCTTGTTTTCCACCACTGCATAGGCAGGTAAAACAATCACGATCCCCTAAAATGAATTCCCATATCAAAAATTAATCTTAATAAATAAATTTTTATGACAATATTTGTAGATCAACCATAGTAAAAAATGAAGTAACCCTACAAATTGAGTTGTATATTTCATCACTATTGTTTTTCACAACCCTATCTCTAGAAACTCTTAACCATTCAATCTCATTATTTTTTCTTGATTGAACTACTACATGAACATAATAAAGAATATAAACCCTTAGTTTTATTATACATATTTACTCACACTTCCATCTCCCTCCATTGATGAGATTCTACATGGGTCGTGTATGTATCTAAATACACGTTTTAAAACTCTAAGAATATTGAGAATCCAAAATATTTAAATAAATCTATCCAAATAATCCCCAAATTCTTGAGCTCCACCTTTGGATATGAAGGTATTAATATTATTCTTCTTGAACTCTACCAAATTATCCATTTCATTATGTTGGTCCTAATCTTATCTCATTTATATCTTATAATTTTCATTAAATTCTGTGTTAAATAGTCAATGAATACTCTCCAAATTCAAATGTATTTCCTAGTACTAATCCTCACTTCCCATGATCCTAGGATCCCCCTCAATAATATAATTTCTATGAAATGGACTTTCTATACCACTAAAACATAGGAAATAAATTCATATGACTAATAAAAAAATTACATCTATTAAAAACATAAAATCTAGAACACATGATCTCAAAAATATGTATATTTGGACCTATTCATTCTATACTAAATCTTTTATGCATCAATTTGAAACAACCGACAATGATGATTTCCAAAAATATTTTCATGTAAATAAGAATTTAAAAATATTTCCAATTTTCATCAAAACCAATATTTGGTAAAAATAATGATATTTAAATATCCAATGGAAAATTATATTATTGCTACACATTACTATTTATATACAAAACCAATTTCCCATACTAATTTATCATTATGGTAGCCACCTAAAGACTATAACAGTACAACATCTTACAAGGGATTCCTCTAACTATGTAAGCTATGCCTTGTTATAGGTGCCTATTGATTTTGAAAATACAATATATATACACATACAAACATACCATGATTATTTCTATTAAACATTACTTGTAAAATAATTCTTAATTCCTTTATCAAGGGATCCTAAACCCTAATACTCATGCTATAATTTAAAAACATGCCTTAGGTGGACTACCTGATTGCTAAAGGATGTAAAATAGTTCCAAAGTATAAGACATTTTATTTTGGATTATTATCCAATAAAAAATAAGAACATATTTTTTAAATTAATTTAGTTTAATATAAAATAAAAATAACATATTGAAACCCAAATATTATATAAATTGGAATCCAAATAGAGTAAAACAAATAACATAATTGATACATTTTCCAACATAAAAAATTAACATGTCAAGTGAAACCCAACTAATATGAATGGTCCATATATTCCTTTATCTCATGTCCAAACACCACCATTTTCACCATAAAGTTATATCCTGACATCTACTTCCAATAAACAATATATATACGACCTTACTTGCATGATGAGAAAATTTATATATTAGAGAATTATATTTTTGTGTGGGGTTGATTATGATTACCATATATTATTTTATGAAAATTAATCTCATGAAATACCATTTAGATAAATTCCCAATCAAGTAACTAATATAGGGAAAATAATCTTGAACATTTGAAAAAAAAATAGTGTATCATAAATCCAAAATATAAAGCAGTATATAAAGATAATGAAACTAATTATTTCTCCAAACATTGTTACATCACTAGGTTAAAAACTACTATATAATCAAGATATTAAAAATATAACGGGAGGATGAATGAGAAAAAAATATGCATATAGCACAGATAAACACACCATTCATGGGGCATAGAAAAATCAAATTATTATTCCATGTGCAGCCCAGCAGCTGACCAAGGTTGTCCCACTAGAGTATCTTTTCATTTAATTCACCTAATTTCTATAAATAATCTAAAATATGTATTTTTTGTTATTATTATTATATCTAAATAAATATATATTTTCCTTCTTGATGAATTTTATAAATATTTTAATGACATTAAATATAAATTTATAATTTATTATAAAATGTTAAACAATATGATTTGAAGAAGAATGAAATTGTTTTTGTATTTATTTTTTGGTTCAATCATTATTCAACATTATTTATTTAATTTCAATTTGATAATCCAATCATGAAATATCATGTTGAATTACAATTATTTTTATTTAGAAATTGTAAAATACTTGAATTCATTTTAAATATCAATACCAAATCCTCTTTTAATAATGGTTGATAACACATCTGGGTTTGATGTGTGCCATCATTCAAGGCATGGTTCTATCTATTCCATTTCATCCATCTACTATCTCAACTTTACCATGTAAAGAGTTATCCAATAAAGAGTGGAAAATTTGTTTAAAAATCAATATAAATAGATTAAGTTTCATGATATTGGGTTACAGTTACTACACTAAGGATATTCACCTCACCCATTCATGATACTCAAATTTACCACAAATGTAAAGTAAAAATTAATAAAAATTCAAGTAAACATTATTCTCACCCAAGCCATGCCACATGTTAGCCTCACATTGTCGATATTAAGAGATAAATTTCTTAGGAACATACAAGAGGACTATAAATAAAATAAAATAGAATAAAATTATAAATTATTATAAATAAAATGAGGTTGCTAAAAATAAAATTAAAGGAAGAAAATAAAAAAAATTGGAGTGAGGGAAAGAGATAGATAAAATAAAATAGTATATGAAGAATAAAATAAGAAACGAAATATTGAAAACCAAAAAATAATGTTAAAATTATAATATTTATAACATTAATAATCTGCGTTAATGGAATATGAAGGATAAGATATGAAGAATAAAAAATAAGAAATATTGAAAAATTTGTAAAACCTGAATGAAAAATATTCAATTATAATTAAAATTATATGAAAATAAAAATAATAATAAATAAAATAAAAAACGGTAATGAAAAAAGTAAATAAAAGGTATTAAAATGGGTAAACTAGACAATTGTAGCAGTATTCCCTCTCCATGGGGTTCTATATCGATCTTTAGATCCGAGTTAAATTCCACATTTTACTGGTTAGGGGTGAGACAATGGCTATCTATCCTCAAACTTTATGGATTCTTTGAGAATCTCCAAAAATCATGGGTTCTATAATAACATGTGTGACCCACGGTAATAAAATGAAACACTATTATTTCATTGGTACCTAAATATTTGTATTTTGACCTGTTTCAGTCAGGTTGATGAGCCCTCTTCATTTGCATTGCTTGATCTCGCATGGAAGTGGTTTGCGAATGGGGTGTGGTGATTTGGATGTTGTGAATGTGTCTCGATCTGTAGTTGAGAGGTGGTGGACATGGAGTTTCACACTGTGTAAATTAATATAGAAGGAATCATTTGGTGAAGTCATAGTGGTGTGATCGGTGCTCGGAAGATGATGATGGTAATAGTGATTATGGTGTGGCATGGATAAAAGAAGGTGAGATGAATCACTCATCGTCCCTTCATTCCTTCATAGTGGCTGGATGATTCTAGGATTTTGGTTTGTGGGTGTTCGTATGGTGAAAAAGTGGATCCCATGAGACATAATAATTTTATAGTGAGGGAAGATCTTGATACAAGCTCATGTGGCAGCTATAATAGAATCCCATGGTTTTATCAGGGTCAACCAGGTTGTTTGAATAGAATATGAAGGTGCCCAGGTGTGCAAGTGTAGTGGAGCTATGGTGAAACATGATGTAGCATGGTGGAGCATTGTGGTCCCATTACCCCACATCGAATTAGTGATGTGGTCGTCCCTCACATATAATCTAGATCATGGATCCAATGGCATAATAAAGATGATTTGAATTTAAAAAAATCCCACACACTACTATATACTTCTAAGTCCCATAAACGACCTCCACCTAGTGTTTCATGGAGATTCCCCATATACCACTTTTATATTTTGAGGATATTATGATCTTGAATTTTTTTACCACCTATGAGTTCCTTTATATGGGCTATATTCGTCTATGAAATGTCGTCTTATGATGGCACTCTTGTGGGATTCATGGTCACCTGGCCCACTATACCAGCAATGTGGATTGATCCCATGGTTGATGGTTGGACAATGGTTAGCTTATATGTTAAAGAAAAATTCCAAATGAAATAGTTGGGAAAAATTATAATGCAAATAAAGGTATTCATAAAAAATACATATAAAAATTCTAAATACAAAATGTCTTTTAATTTACTCTTCTAAACTAACTTTAATTCTACAATTCAAATTACCCATTATTTAAAAAAAATATTAAACCATGGATTTATTTATTGGAAAAAATCATAAAACCATTGAAATATTATTTAAAATATGCACATAAAATGAGTCTATGAAACACCCCAATGCATTAACCATGATGATCTTCATACATAAAATCACAAAAATGTGTTTCGATGGCACCAATGTTACTAATATTAAAATTTAGAAGTAATAAAAATAAATAATTTTCAATGATAAATCATATTTTTAAAATTACATATAAAATATAAATTCAACATTTAAATTTCCAAATAAATAATTAATTAGTGTGTTTTACTTTTCCCCATTTGATATTGGTGAAAAATATATTCTCATTAATTAAATTTCCATATTTCATAAATATCAAATAATCCCAATAATGATTTACCTTGCATTTCAATCCTTTTACTCATCACAAATGATAAAAATTCATGTAGATTCATTATTATATTGTGAACACACAATCCTTTTCCATAGGTTTGTAATTTAACTACTTTATCTACATTGTAAAGAAAAAATACAAACAAAATCCTGAGGGATTCTATTTAAGGTTTAAATATCTCCTTGGATAATTGTTGGTATGAATTATTTAAAAAAAACAAGGCTCAAGGAGGAGGTTTGTCATTTAAGGGATAAATAATGACATTAAAAGTAAAATTTAAATCATGTCATCCCCTTAAATTTTTAATAACTACCAACATTCCCAAAACACAATGTTAATATAATGATAAAATTAAGCATAATGAATTACATATTCACCCACTTTATATTTTACCACTATTCGTACTTTTTTATTTTTCAAACAAACAATTTGTTTTTTCATAATTTATGCTAAAAATACACCTCAAATCCACCACCTAAGAATGTATGATTAATTTCATTGGTCTAGTAAGTGTTTTTTCTTCTCAAATCACAAATTATAATTTTCATATATACTTATGTCATTTTTTTATTTTCTTTATTTTTTAGAAAAAAGAAGAAAAACAATGATGTAAAAATTAATATATCAAAGTCCATTATTTATTACAAAAATAATCACCCACAAACTTTTTATGAACAATGTATTTCATTCGATTATTTGTGAATCTATTATCCCCCACACATCAACATAAAAATAACATGAAATTACTACGTGGAGGGTAGGAATAGATACAAATGGATTGAAACATGGCTCATCCCTAACAAGGTCATAAATGGATTCTATGGGAAAAAATGATTGATGTAAAGGTGGTAATTTAATGATAATATCTTCTCAAAATATTCCATGTTAATTTTAAATGTTTTTTTGTACATTCATATATTTGAAAAGTTAAAATTCAATTTCTAGTGGGTGAAATATCCCAAAATTACTCAAGAAATATTCTAAATAATAAATAGGATGTACTTATTAAGGAAATCCTCTTGGGAATAGGAAATGTGATTTGGTAAAATAAATCAAGATATTACTAATAATAACAAATCAATTCACATAAATTCCCTAAATTCAATGCATGAAAAATACTTGGAAAATTTCATTTTCTTGATTCAATAAATTACCTTGAATCGTGATTCATTACATTAATATCCATGTTTAACTATAATCATAAAATTATTAATTTTACACATTCAATATCATTAAGATTGAAATATAAAAAATAGAATCATAATATTCCTATGAATTTATATCTCTTAGAAAAGGAAGTGAAAGAATTAATCAATAATGGGAATGAATTTTATGTTTAAATCGAAGAAAATGATTTCAAAAAAAAAATATAAGGTGTTTATATGATAATAAAAAAAATTTAACTACCTTTTGAAATGAATCATCGTCCCCTTATTCCACTATTTGAGGCTTCCATCTACAATAATGAACATACAGAATAGAATTACCCAATTAATCACAAGGATCATGTAATTTAGTCTCAAAAATATTATATGAAATGGGATGCATGATAGATTACTTCCTAAAGCTGAAATTTAAATCTAGATTCCTAGAAATAAAATGAAAGGGATAATTCTTCGTATGATTTGACATGATAACCCTATATTTTTACAACCATAGGTAGCATGTACAAGGTGTTATATAGTTCCTGATGGTGGATGAATGTTTTTTTATTTAAACCAAAACATGTGGATCTTCCCATCTTGTGATTCAGTAGTATTGTTTGGGAATTACCCAGGAATAGACGATATTATATCACCTCCCCTTCATAGTTAACTATAAAGTACCTTGTGGGGGTAGGATGATGTATGAATCACCCTCTAAATTGATTGGTAATTGTCAAACCATCTATTTCTTTTCTAGTGTTGGATCAATGGGGATTCATTAATTTAATGTTGAAAAGAATTCTATGTATGTATTTTCTCATAAGATTCCATAAATGTATGTTCATTGAAATCAAGGATCTCTATATTTTCCAAAATAGGTGTAGGATTAGTTTCTCCAACCTCCTCTAAGTTATAGAAAATATTGTTCAAATAAAAAAATTCAAAAGAGTTGTGAGTAGTGACAAATTCAGTTTCAATAAAATCAAATGATACAGAGTCAAATAATGGTTTAAATTATAAGATGGTTCAATTTCAATCAATTCTTTAGTTTTGAGTTCCTTCTGGAGGTAAATGATAAAGGATTGAGGCATGTAGTTGGGATCTTCCATCTTTACATCAAATTACATCATTTGGGTGGTGTTTTTATTCAATGTAGTTGGATCTTATTCTTTGAAACATTTATAGAGATCATGTAGTTCATCTCATTCATTCTAAAAGTCAGTCTATTATGGTTGATCTCCCATATATATCCTAGTAGGATATTCGTCCTCATCCTGGTTCTCTTGGATGTTGTTCTTAAAATGGTTTTGATTTTATACTCTTCAAGATTATTGTAGACTTTATGGATTTCCTCAAATGAATCAAGAAGGAAAGGAAGCTCATATTCTTGTTCAGGTTATGGTTTCTTGAGATATACATTGTAGTGATAAAGTTTCCTATATATTATTCCCTTAAAATCTTTCACTATATCTATCATATCATCATCATTTTATTTGTGTTTTTTCTTATCCATTTCTCATGAAATTATTCTCAATAATTTCTCCTCAAATTCATTTGATTCTATGTCTAATCATTCATACATTGGTTGCTCAAGGTTCATTTTAAGATCTTGTATGAGGTCCTTAAATTACTCCTCTAAGATTATTTTCCATCTAGATCCCCATTTATATCTAGATAATATAACAAAACATTATTTTGTGGGCCATTTTATAAATATAGGTTATTTTACCTATAAGTAATCCTCAGTCCATGCAGAATAATTTTCATTTGAATTCATCATGGAAAATTATTTTTTACTGTTTTTAAGGAATTAAAAAATTTATAAAATGTGAAAATACAATAATGAAAGAAAATTAACTTTTGGTTCCATGCAAACACCTCTAGTATTGATATGCACACCTGTAATGGAGTGTGAAAAATGAAAATGTTTTTCTTAGGGAAGTAAAGTTGCTGGATTTGGTCATCTCACTTATGGTACATCTCCTTTTGTTCACATATAATATCTAAATTACCTAAACTAAGATTTTTATTATTTTTTTATGATAATAAAAAAATAATTTTTTGTTTTTGATAAATTTTGTTAAAATTATAATTACATGAAATATGAAATTCAACATTAGTATGCATTGATTAACAAAATGGGTTAAAGAATAAAGAATATGGTTTTTGGTTTAATAGTTTTTTATCTTTATTTTTTTCATTTCATGTTTAATAATACCAACACGAATTATCATGTTTAAAACTATTAATTCTAAATAAGAATTTTTTAAAATCCTTAAATGTCGATGTAATCTCAATTCCACATTCTCCATTAATCTAGGCTTATGGCACATCTTTTTCTGAGGAGTGCCAACTACTAGGACAAAGCTATATTGATTCCATTTCATCCATTTACATGATCAACTCCATTGGGTAAAGAGTTTTCCAATAATAATTTTGAAAATATTTTTAATAATACAATAGAAATAGACTGAGATGCATGTCATTGGGGGACAATCACCACACTAGGGATATTCTTCTCACCCATGCATGATACTCCAATCTACAAAAAAATAAAATAAACAATAAGATAAACTAAGTAACATGTTGACCTACCTGGATCTGAGCCTAAAGTCACCGTCCCATTATAAGAAGTAATTTATCACTTTAGTGTATTGTTTTATAGATGGTGAAATAAAATGAACTAGAATATAGTAAAGAATAAATTTAGAAAAATGAGGATGGGATAATTAAAATAAAAAGAAGCAAATAAAAATAATTGGGATGATATATAGTTAAAATAAAATAGAATAATAATAATAACATTTTAAAATATATATGAAAAATAAAATAAACATGAATGTTAAAATTATAATAATAATAATAAATAAAAAAACAAGATGAAGTAGAGAAGAATAATAATAATTATGGAATAAGGGAAAAAAATTTAATTTATATATGGAATATATATAATTAATTAAAATAAAAAATATTTGAAAATAAAACTACAACTAAAAAATAAATTAATATAAAAGAAAAAGAAAAAGAATATAGAAGATAATAGAAGGCAGCAGCTTGACTCCTATGGGTGGATTCCCTCTGAGTGGGGTTCTCGATTAATCATTGGCAGTGAGGGAAGGGCCCTATGTTTATAGTTTGGGGAAGTTGAATTGGAAATCCTTCCTAAAACTTCATAGATTATCAATGAAGTCCCAAAACCATGGGTGATTGAATTATGCAAGAGACTCATTGTAGAAAAATGAAACACACTCATTTTACTGGTTTTAAAAATAATTAAAAATTATTTTAGTTAAAGATAATTTTGAAATGAAAATGAAATATTTATATATCATTAATAATTAAATGATATATATTAAAAAATGACCACTTAATATTAATTTTAACTTTAAAAGATTTTGATTTTAAAAGTTCATAATTCAATGTTTTTATGTCATCTCAAAGATAATATATAAAATAAAATTTCTCTTAAAAAGATTTTTTTAAATGATTTTTTATGATTAATTTTATAAATTATTTATGAAGCTCAATGATTCTTTTTAAAAGAATAAAATTTAATGGTTTTTTCATGACATTCAAAAATTAAATATTTTCAATTATTTTACAATTGATTTATTTATTGATCATAAGATGATATTTTTTCTATAGGTCAATGTTATTTTTTCTCATAATGAAAAAATTAAACCATTTATAATCCACCATAAAATTTATGTCACTATATGATTTATATAATGTTCCTGTGTTGTTTTCCTGAATAACAATCTCTTTGGAATGGGTTTACTACGTGATGTTTGATGTACAGAATTTTTCTTATTTTAATGGAACATTAATTTATGTATGATTATTATGTGATTTTTGGGTACTATATAACCCTCAAATGAATTGTGAAAATATTTACACTCCGTCATATAATAATGGGAAACAGGTAGTGATACTCGATCATCCTAGGGAAATAGAAACCCAAACTAGATCAACTAAGGAAAAAATATAGTAATGCATGAACCATCATAATAAATAATGAGTAATTTCTCGTCAAAAAAATGAAATATGAAGTGTCTTTTATCACCATAATTAAATAGGTTTTTATTACTAGTCAACTAAGAGAAACATGTATTGAATCCTGATACACCCAAAGAAATTGTTCATCAAGCCTAACCCACTCTGTGAAATAGGTTGTGATTTTTAATCATATTTTTTTTAATCAATGTATATTATATATCCACATATCAAAGATATATGGCTTTGAGCATACTCTATAGATCATGATTATTACCCCACATTATTTTTCAATGATATATGATTGATCATTTCATATTATTAAACCATATATCATCACTAATGGAAAATTCATTTTGTGAAATGATCTTGTGAATAAGAATTTCATCCCTTTTTCTTATTGTCAAATATACTGAAGACATGACCATTGATTACATGGAAATGATTTTATTACTTATTGAATTTTTTTTTCTCCACATTCTTATGTTTACATTCCACTGATAATGAATATTATTATAAACTATGAAGAGTCCCGAAAGAGGGTTAGTGTGGTTTGATTTTAGAGGAATGTTCTCAAGTGTCAAAAAATAAGTTATTTATATACATGATACTCACATGTAATAAAAATTATATTTGTAGGATTTTTTCCTAGTGTAAGATTAATTTTGTAACTTCAAAAATAATGTAAAATACAGATATGTTCATCTATATTTGTGTCAAAGACAATGTATATGGAATGCTTTTATATAAATATATTCATACATGCAGGTCATGGGAACATTAGTTGGTTTTAGAGAAATGATTAGTTATTTTTGGTTAGTTTGGTTATTTTTTATTCTATTATAAGAAAACATGACTCATCCCATCTTGAGGTATGTTCTATTAAATTACCTTTTGATGGTTTTGTTAGGTTTTGTGATCTTTTGGTTGGTTCCAGATGCCCTAAGAATGTGTTAGATTTTTTTTCATGACAAAAAAATGATTAATCACACCATGTTACAATATATGTTAAATACAAGGATTTCATGTGTTCCATATATAGAACCACAACCCTAATTCAATTTTAAAAATTGATCTGGGATGGATGTATAGTATGCTTTAGGTACACATCCTCATATTCCAATTTCTACCAACTATAAGTGATTGTATGAGTAGGTAATAATGGGGTTTCTTTAAACTTATATAATAATAATAAACAAATTTTATGTATATAGAATAGTTAATAGAAGACCATATAACTACCGAATAAATAAAATTCAATTTCATAAGAAGAAATAGATACCAATAGTGGTAAATAATAAACATGCCTCAAATCATAATACCACTTGAAGACTCATAAAAAATGGCATAATAGGTCATATAATAAAGTTGATAAATATTAGGGACACCCATGGCAGGCCATTAGTACATTCGAATAATAATCATTTTTAAAAAAAAGAAAGAAACTCATAATTAAAATCTTGATAATGAAAGAAACTACATGGTCCCCTTCTATACATCCCTTGAAAATGTCCAATTTTACTACTAGAGTCTATCTACTATTCATGGTCCCATACCCGATCGTAAAGGCATAATGTCTACACGTATCCCAATGAGATCATGTATGGTGTAAGAATAATTCTTAGTAGGCCACAAAAAACAAGGGATTATATTAAATCCCTGATTAAGAATGTGTATTTTGAATATAAATGATGTAGTAGAACACACAAAAATTATAAAATTACTATCATCCCTAGTTCTGAGCAGCCACAAGGAAGGGATCACCTACTTTAGCCATAACCGGTATGTATGATCACAAGCCCCAACTTATACATATATATAATTAATAGACGTGTGTGTATATACATATATATATATTTGGTGGAGAGGATCCGTGTAATGAAACTGAAGGCATCCCCAAAAAAAGTTCATCCCAGGTGAAACCTAAGGTACCACCTCTAAAATACCACATGAGACCTCATACATTTTATATTAGAACTCTACTTCCAAATAAAAAACCAATTCAATAAATACATAGCCTCTCATAACCCTTATCATAAGTCCTCATTAGATTTAATCCCAACATCCAAAAGCATAACAATATCTATCCTCTATTAATTAATCATCATTGTCTCAAAAACTGATGTCCCGAGGCATGGTGATCTTCTTCCCTTCAATATCATGGCACAACGACCTCATGTATATTACCAAGTTGTAGCCCCTAACTAATGGTATCATCTCTATCCACCAATGGTACACCACCACCCATGTGTATTTCGATTAAAATAACCTTCGACCTCATCAATGGTCAACACTATCCTATTCCATAATACTAACAGTGGCCCCTGCCCACATAATTTTTCAACACAACCTTAATTTATGTCCTATCGATGTGAACATAGCCCATTGGTGCATCATCCATTCATAGTTAGTTAAAATCACAAAAACATTACATGAAACACATCATCCCCATACCACATTCCCCTACAACCATATCAGTCATCCCAATATCAAATACCATAGAATATTACATGTGTCTTACCCTTGTACCCTTAACCTCAACACCTAAATCTAATGACCATGTTTTCCAAACCTCTGATCAACAACACTCATGTAACTCGAGCTAATATCAACCTAAAAAATCACATCACCTTATCTGAGGTGATCTGCATCACTTCAATCCTTATTCTAAGTTCGTCACTTCCCATAGACAAAATAAATTCAATATCATCAATTAAATTCGATTATATAAACAAAACAACCCTAAAATCCCATGTTTCTCCAAGACACTACCCCAAATCGACAATGTACAATGGAGATAATTCTTTTCTATATGCATCTCACAATGTCAATTTGAAATTTTAAATAAATATAGTTAATTAAATAGGGTCTCAGTTGATCGGCCCACACGGAGGATACCGAGGGAACATGGCCTAAACCACAACTACTATAGGAATGGAATCCTTGTAGAGATTCACCAAACACTACCCTCAATTCTAGGTACCAGAGTGTTTTTTATGACCACCATGTGTCAATGCATACAATCTACCAACTCCCCATACTACTCATTGTCTAAATTGTAATGCTGATGTCTAACCAGTCCCCTGGATTCTAGATGTCAAATAATGATTCTTAAAGAACCTATTAAGTTTTATCATCAATCTAAATTCCCAACACACCATTGCATACCACTCTCACTAACTCTAGACATATGATAGCTACATGAATTAGATGTATAATTCTGAAGATCCACTTTTCTATGTTCACACAAAATCCTTGTCTTGACTTCCCTAGTACGAATCTGTAGTGACCCTCTTTCTAATACCTGAAGAATTCTCACTCAATTCACCTCACACCGTAATCCATCTTGAATTAGATCGCTCAATAAAATTCCCCTATATTATTAGATCCTGGTTCACCACCTCTATGAATAAGGCTGACACGAAGATGTTCAACTACACCCTGATGTTATACCATGAACCAAAACTCAAAATTACTAAACCTCAGAATGTCATATCCCACTATTCCAGGTTAAAATCACAAAAAATTATGAATTTTTCCTCATATTCTTTTGAGGATGTGTCTCTCTGCTGAAGGATCAAGAACTCAACGGACCTCTCCACCCTAAATGTATCTAGAAGAAAATTACCAAAGAACATAGCCTCAAAATTTTCATGGATGAGTCTCTAATTTATTCCTTAATATACATGAAAACCCCACTAGTGGTCTACTAGTCCATTGATCTTGCATGTCACTAGGTTCACCCACAGGCCTCGGAGTGTCTCATCTGGGTCGATGATGGTCTAGTATGACTCTATCCATTTCACTTCTACCTACTATCCACACTCACCCAGAAATCGCACAATGTTATGCGACTGGAACTCATGCGTCAAATAACACATAATGAACTATCTTATTGGGCTCTCATATTGATTCTCTCTATTACATGAACCAAACCTTCCATGAGCTTCTTTTCAACCCATAGCCCAAAATATTCCATATCATTTGACTATCCCAACTTTACCACAGCCTTTAACAGTTCTAGTAAATGTGAATCATGATCATCATGACGCTCAGAGGCCTCATCCCTAGTCATAAGGGACAAATGGCATACACACTCACATGGCACCATACCACCACCCACATAATTCCCTTTCAGATCCTGTATCTGTGGAATCCCAGAATATAACAATAACATGGATAAAAATCCATAATAAAATATATGTATATATCTCAGATAGATAAATCTGTAATAGGCATCACATGTTTCCACCCTCGTACTCCCATACTACACCTTATCTCAAAAAAACTGGTCTCATGGCCACTTCCCTAACCATATTAGTTTCTAGAATAAGGTATCATATTATCTAATATCACTTTTTCTTCCAAAAAAAGTTAGGTTTCCAAAATCATCTATAGTAGCTGAGAAGAATGCCACCAAAGAGGATATATGTAAAATAAATTTTATATTCTTGGTTGAAAATTTAAATGGACCAACCTTTTTCAGTCCATGTCTACCCATATCATGTTTTGATTATAATATCAAATTCATATAATATCATAAATTATCACATACAAATCTCAATGGAGCCAGTTTTCTAAGTTGGCTGAGTAGAATTTCTCCAAAGAGAGGCAAAAAAGGAACATACTATTTAGCTTATTTTATTGACAATTTAATCAACCAAAACCATCATAGCTCATTCTATATCCACAATGATTATTTATTGTTCGATCACATCATATGTTCCTAAAATCCTATCACAAATCATAAATCAAACCTCCATTACCATGAATTTTTAAAAGGAAAAATCCACATTATAATAACCATGACACCCAATTGACCAACATGAGGTGGAAATTATGTCAACAAACAATAAGAAAAGAAAAACATCAATTTCCCAACACTTTAAACTTGGTGTGTCCCCAATCCATGGGGATAGATGCACCAAAACACAATCTCCATACATAGCATTAGCCACATCCTTGTCTCTAGTCTACCATATCACAAATAGTAAGAAAAAATTAAATTAATATATTTTTATACAATTAGTATCTCGAAAAAATATGATACTCAATCATATACAAGAAAAAACTTATAATATCAATTATAGATCCCAACGTAGATTTAGCATTAAAAGATTATTTATTCTATTTGACCACTTGTCCCTATGTGTGCCTCTACATATTCCAAAGGCATCTGACTAGCAGTGGGGGTGTAAAGATGTGAGAGTGGGGAGACTATACCCTCAGATTTAGATAAGAATAATGTTATATATATACAATGATTAATTGATAAAAAATTAGTGAATGTAATGACATAAAAATATGGAAGCATAAAAAGGTACCAATATTTGAAGACAATAAACATTTATCAAATCATAACACAAATTATAGACTCATTAAAATAATGGAATAATTCGTCATTCATGTCTGTAGATAAATTATAGGGTTTCTAGAGGCCAACCATCAGTAATTAGATATAATAATCATGTTGAAACAAAAAAGTAAATTCAAAACTATACATCAGTTCATGGAAGAACATAAATGTCCCTTTCCATTCATCCCATGCATACAATTATATTTTACAACTGGGGTCAATGTCATGTGATTGATCACTTATTTGATTGTAAAAGCATAAAGTATACATGCATCCTAATGGACTAGCATAGGGTGTGAGAATATGTAATAGTAGGCTCCACCTATGTGTGCATTTCATACATCTTGGATTATGAAGGCATATGCTAAATATAAATAATGCAGTAATGACCACAAAAATTATATAATTACCCACTTTTCATCTACTCAGGGACCACATAGAATGTATCACCTTCGTCAACCATAATCAATATGTCTAATCATATTCAATATATTATATATATGGAATACTTTGACATGTCTACATATATATTCATATAGTGGAGATGATCTCTAGCTTGAATCCCAATGCATCCTTCGACAAATGTAATCCCAAGAGGACCCTCGGGTTCAACCTCTAAAGTACCACTCGTCACCTAGTTCCATAAATCTTAGAACGTGTAATATAAAAAAAATGTCCAATAAATAATTTCCCAGTCACTCAAACCCCATCTCATAATTCCCCTTCATCTTGAAGCCTGATATCCCAAGGCATTGAAATATATGCCCTCCCATGATTAATCACCATCATCTCAACAACTGAAATCCTAATGAATGATGATATATACCGCATAAATGTCCTACCACAATATCCTCATGCATTATGGTAAGACACAACTCTAGACTAACGGTATCATCACTATAAATAGATTGTCCACCACCATCCACATGGTTTTTTTGGAAACCACCTCTAACCACATAGATGTTCTATATAGCCTTAGGCCCAAAAATAATAGAGGTATCTACCCATTGGACTGGTCAATACCACATGATTAGAGTCCTATCATTTTACACATGACCAAATGGTTAATCATCCAATCATGGTGAGTAGAAATAATCCAAAAAATACTTAATCCTAGTCATACAATCAACTAATTCCCCAATAACCATATCACTTATCAAATTTTTCAACACCATCTAAATTCACAAATGTCAATCCATCATCCTAAAAATGTATTCACCTCAATATGAAGATCAGTTCAACAAGAAATGTGATGTAAATCGATCATTTAACCTATACCAATACCAACCCAATGAATCATATTGCCTCGCCCAATGTGGTCAGAATCTCCTTAATCCTTAGTCTATTCCTAACATGTTCACATAGACCTGAAATATTCATTATATTAAATTTTATTCGATTATATAAAAAAACTGGAACTAAAATACCCAAGATGATCAAAGACCCTCCTCTAGCACGACCACGTAAAATAGAGCTAGATCATTCCCATAGGAATCTAATATGGTAAATTTAACAATTTAATGAAAAGACATTAGTTAAACATCGTCTTTCTCAGTACACCAACACAACCCATATTGAGAAAACCTCCCCAAAACACATGAAAAATCATATAGAATTTTAAGAACCATGTACATCATACTCATAGGACTACGCCCATTTGAAATCATCATATAATCCAATCCAAATTGCGATAAATTATTATTTTTGATGAATACTATGAAAATAGGGTAAAATGGTTCTACATGATTTAGTACATTGTAAAGATAGATCATATAAGAAAATAGGTTAACAGATCGAGTGCCTCACCAAGACAAATATGTATCCTCCAACCGATTGAATATTGGAGATTGAATGGAGATTGGATACCAAAAAACTAGTAGTGGAGTAGGATTATATCTTCAATTATCTGGAGGTGGAGAAAATATAGGAGGATAAATTAGGATTATCCATACTAAATTTAATAATGTAAAATGATCATTTTGGCCTTTTAAATATGCTTCATAATTTAGAAAACTGTGTTCCAACTATATGGTTCTCATTTTATAAGAACCACCCTCACATGTCTATGGAACACAATTTACCTAACCATGAGTAGAACATGTGAATCCCTTGTGAAAAAATTTTCATTGGTGTTTCATCGTCATGTACCCAATCATACATGGTCTAAAAAAACCATGCTCGGAACATCTAGAGTTATGTACAGTAACTCCTGATATGTCAACTAGTTTTCCAAACTGGGAACCTTAGTTTGTGCTTTCCAAAAATCTGGGTTTTCAGGCCTCAACACTCCCAAATCCCATCCAAAACCCTGAGAAACATTTCCATACAAAAAAATATTAAAATTGAATTTGGAAAATAAAATACATGGAATATGGGATTTGACAAAAAATATTCATGTTTTCCAACTCACCAAACACAAAAATTCAAACAGGATGTGGATTTTCAACCATCCAAAAATCCCTACTACATTACACCAAAAGTAGGAACAATATACCTATTATAGGGTGTGTTCCTGGGCATGGGGTGGGGGAAATCAGATTATTCTCAACATATAATTTGGCCAACACCATTTTAATGGTATAGGGAGTGGTGAGTCAAAAAACAATTAATGGTTTTTCATACACCATAATCAATCAACTTGTTGGGTTTTGGTTTTGTGGAATAATCATGGCCTCCTCATGCATGGTGAATTCCCACTACAAAATGATTTTTCTATATTTAGATGTTTGAAAATTCCAATTCGGATTCTTTGAATTTTGGAAGCGGTTATTTCCATTAATGGGGGTGATTGCGATCTCTGATGGTTGGGTTTTAATTCCATATGAGTCATTATTCCCTTTTTAGGGTTTTTGATTCATTGAGCCTTTTCCTATGATGATCTTACCCTTATATGTTTTTCTTCATTAGGATTCAATGTTTTGTTATAATTATAGAGGGTTGTGGTTGTTTTTGCCTCTATTTATATGGATAACTCTAGATGGTTCATTAATAATTTGATTTTATTGATTAAGTTTCATTCGTCGTTCTTTGAACCCTTTCTCACAGTAGACATGGATCCCATTTATTTGATGGATAATTTGATGTGTTTCAAGGAAGATGGTTTTCTATAAATAATTTTCATAGAATATATTAATGCTTATTCATTTTATATTTTATTTTAGAAAATCATTGAATATTATCATCATCATATAATTTTTAAATCAATAGAGCAAGCACAACAATAATGGATGGGCCCAAAATGCACAAAAAAAGAAGCCTAATAAAGCCTAAAATAGTATAGGATGAAGGAATCCCATCTTACCAAGTTTACCCCTCCAAATTCATGCTGATAGAAGTATGAAAACAAAAGGGTCCTAGAATAGGAACATCAAAAGAGGCAAGGTGGTTCATGACCTTGTTCGCCACATGCCAAGTATGGACAACACTAATGTTTCTACTAATCATGAACCATCACTTCTTTGTGATGTAGTAAATAGAACATGTAATAACTCCAGATCCATCCATGTAATTTTGGAGAATTTGGGAGTCAGTTTCAACCCATGATAAGATGATCTCCATTTGACGACATAAGGGTAGTCAAAAGAGCATCACCTTGGTCTCTGTCTGGAGGGAAGAACTACAGCCTAGGCGAGTAAAGAAAGCCATGATGACCAACCATGAGGTGTTTATCCCAACCCCTCCACCTCAAGTGACCCCCATCTTACATGAACTATCGAAATATTTTTTGATCCCACTTCTGGGTGGATACCAACAGACCCAGTTCCCTATAATTTTACTACTACTCGGAGAAGAGATATTAATGTGTGCATAAGGATTTTTGAGAGTAGGTTCCTCCTTTAAGTTGCTAAAGGATATTATCATGTAAAATAGGAGAAACATTGTACTAAGGATAATTCTATGGCAAGAATCCAGAGTCCCTTTGTGTATGAAATTATTCTTTACATTCAAAAGATACCATCAACAAGCATGAAGGACCATAGTGTGGGCCATCTGCTTTGGCCCCCTCTCCATCACATTGTGGAACCATTGAACCAGAAAAGGAATTCCAGCCATGAATTTATCATAAAATGATGTAAACTCACCAAAATATCACTGCACAACCTTCACTAATTATCCTAAAAAAATAGATGTCCCACATTCACCTCGAAGAGGTCCGAGTAGCAGTGGAAACTTGAAGCCAATGAGTTGATGCATCTCTTAATGTTATCATCTCTGGAAATAGACTTGTGATGCAGCCTCTAGGCAATAATGTTTTTTATAATTGTACCTTTTGACCATAATATCTCATTCCACATATTTCTCTGTTCATGGGTGGCCATCAATTTCTATATGTCTCTTGAAGTGAAGGGCCACGATGTATTGAGTGAGATGACACATCTGTCTGGTTCGATGTCAAGCTCGATAGGGTAAAAGGTATCAAGATATTCCTCATCCAAGATCACTTCAATGATGGTTGGGTGAGAGCTAGCCTTCTTTAGTGTGATTAAAGTGGCCATGCACCATGGAATGCCAAGGATGGTCCCAGCCTAGTATTGATGCTATAATACGATGTCCCACTTCTTACAATCCATCTAGAATGTGGTTTCAGAGTCGTAATAAGAGGGGACATGCCTGAAAAAAATGGAGAATCCTTTCCAACATTCCAGAACATGGAATCAAAGTGGTAGTCAGCCATGGTGATCCCCCATAGTGTGCGCTATTATATAACATCCCATGAAATCATTACATGCATGCATAAGAGACTATATTCAAGCCGACAAGCATTGATTTCACCTTCCCTATCTAGTCTGTCCACCCTATTCTAGGAAGCCCAGTGACTCCTACCCTTCGAATGAAGCTCCCATATAATGCATTCAAGGATCTTATAAATTTTTTTATTGATTTTCTTTGAGACTCTGATGGACTATATAAAGATGACAGTGTGGATATAATTATTTTATTAAAAAATCGTATCTAACCACTGAATAATAGGTAGACTTTCTTCTAGTTGAGGATCCAATCCATAATATTGTTGATAATGGAATTTATGGAACAAACATGAATCCTCTTGGGGGATAATGATGATCTCAGGTACTTCATAGGGATGTTCCCATTGTTCATATCTAGGTTGTGCTAAATAACATGGATCTAAGTGGTGCTATATTAGTCAGAGATAAGGAAGTTACTTTTGTCCTTGTTGATAACATTCCTTATCCATAATCATTACTCCTGAAAAATCCTATTAAGACCACTGATTGACCACATATTATCATTTGTGAAGATGAATGTGTCATATTTGAACGTCAAGTGAGAAATAGAGGTAGCTTTCATTATTAATAGATAAGCCATTTCCTTGCTGCTGTTGATACCCCTCTCTAGATTCCAGCTAAGGAAGTCATGAGAGAGAATGAAAATTTTCAGGGAAAAGGGATCACCATGCCTCATTCCATGGGTTTCTATGAAAAAACAATATGTTTTATCCAAAAATGTGATGGCTAACACGAAGGAGCGGAAGCTCTTCAAAATGATATCTATATTCCATGGAGTAAAAGCCCTTTATTTATAGAAAATTGTTGATAAAACCCAACTCTATCCTATCATATTCTTTACTCATGTCAATCATGAGAGATATATTGGAACTGTGAGTCTTAAATTTAATGTATCTAATAATCTCTTGTGCAGGTGAAATGGCCCCTGGATGGACATTCCCTGCAAAAAATTTGTGCCTTTCTAAGGACACCCAAAAAATAATATGAGTGTACACTCTCACATTGATTAGGATATCCAAAATATACTACAGAATATTACACATACTAACTATCTAGTAATAAGAAATGTAAGAAGGGTTCTTAATCTTGGGGAGGAAACAATTTTCATGAACACGAAACCCTGAGATGATGCCTCCCTGAATATGTCATGAAAAAACAATGATTACATCCATTTTCAAGACATCCGACGATGCTCTGTAAAAAAACCCCGGAAGCTCATCAGATCCTGGAGCAATTTTAGGGCTATGATATAGCATATCTACCTAATTTTTATTACAATCATGAATGGAATACATATCAAAATATTTCTCGGTAAAAATATTTTCTTTAATCACATTAAAGTAACCCACGTAAACCCTCTAATAAATATATGGTAAGTGTGGATTAGAACAGATAAAAAGGTCTTTCAAAAAAACTGGGGCTATAAAACCTTAAATGTCTCTGCCATCTGTGTATAAACCATCGTCCATCAAGATGTTAAGATTCAACTGAATTTTCGTTGATTCATAGCAGCAAATAAGAATCTAGTATTTATATATCCCTCAACAAGCCACTTAATCCTTTACTTCTCCCTCACCATGTGTTCCTGCCTATGGGGCATGTCTACTAGAACACTCTTCTTGCTAGAATGAAATTCAAACATTCTATCATCTGGGACATCTTCCATGTAATTTTCCATGTGATCCATATCATGCATGGTAGCTGCAATATCTCTATATGTGGGATAGATCTCTTTTTTCCACACATGGAGCCTTTCCTTGTGCCTTCGAAGCTTGTTGTGGATGACAAACCATGAATGAGCTAGAATGGGGATTCCCCATGTGTCATTATCCAAGTCATGGAAAACTAAAATATTATCCCAATGATGGTAAAAACATAGTCTTATGGACTAATCACGCACCAGGAATAGGAAAATGAGCATGGGGGAGTAATCAAATATCCTCTGGACATGGTGACTTACCTTAGTTTTGGAGAACGTAAAGATGGCATGAATATTGGCTAGGAAAAGTTCCAGGAGGCTCCATGAAACATTCCTAACGTTATGGTTTCTTGCACCACGTTAAATGGTATCCTGAGAAGCTAATATCAGAGAGCCTTTTCAAATACACAAACTAAGTGATGTTCAAGCCCGTTTTCCTCTGAAACAAACCCCGACCATTGCTATTTTCCCTAGGAGAGACCACACTGAAACCCCCTCCATAATCCAAGGGTGGTTTCCTAATTAAAATTAACAGAGTTCGCTACATATGGATTTCATTTGAACAGTGTCACTACTTTTTTAGACAAAATAAATGAAGGAATACTTTCTTCAACACACCACCCTCGTTATGATAAACTGTCGCTGGCCTGAACTAGGTCCACAAAGAGTTTTCTGTGACAAGAAATCCAAATATGTCTATTAGTGGGATTGACATGCATGTATCCATGTAGATTTATTTTCCTAGATAGGTCTTTGAGTTCGGAAATAGATTGTTTGTGATCAAGAATAGCTATGATGGAGACCTTGGGACATCTAATTTCACTGGTGAGGAAATCCACCTTATCCCAGGCTTCAATGTCATAGGCATTTTGGATGATTATGGGAATCATTTTTCCAACATTATCCTAGAATTGGCCATATAATTCATGTCCATATAAAAATGAGTGAAGTGTACTCTTTTAGATACCTCGATCAAGATCATCTATATACTTTTGAATCCATGGGAAAAAACAAGAACGTTGTTATTTAAGCTACCCTGGAGACATCAATGGAGGTTCCCCTTGGGCAAGAAAGGGAGGTGAATATACTCCCTTGAAACCTAGGA
Source organism: Viscum album (assembly GCA_963277665.1). Taxonomy (NCBI): domain Eukaryota; kingdom Viridiplantae; phylum Streptophyta; class Magnoliopsida; order Santalales; family Viscaceae; genus Viscum; species Viscum album. Next base: position 995,453,822 of record OY728126.1, read on the forward strand.
CTATAAAAGGTGGAGTATTACTTCGAGATCAGATAGGTATTTTGAACGGTCAAGACCAACCACCCTTGGTGGAAATATTTAGAGGGGAGACCAAATCCGAGTTCAACCAGACCTGAATGAGGCTACCAGAGAGCAAGAAACCAAATCCATCCCATCAGGAGCCTCTAAAGAACAAGTATATTTTGAGGAACAAGGAAGAGAAAAAGTCATAAGTCTAGGAGGTTTGGCCACCCAATATGAAAATTAACCCCCTTGAGGAAGACCCCAGGACAACCAGGAATGATGTAGAGGAGGTGAAAAGAAACCAGTAGTGTATGGGGACATGACTCTAGGAATGAAGGTAGGCAATTCCATGGAACAATGAAAGTATCGAGATGGTGATGGGATCTGGTCTACCACAAGACCTGTTATAGAATTAAGGGATGGCACCACTATCATATCAATAGAAGAATAATCCACATTGGAATGTTCGTCTGTATTAGCATAGTATGTCATTGGAGTCCGCTAGAACTAGACCTCAGGAGAGATTCGATAAACCAAGTGTTGGCAGGGCCTTAAAACATGCATAGAATTCCCTTGGAGAAAAAAGATGTGAAACTACCTGGGGGATACCGTTTAGGAGATGTCCTAACCCCATGAAAAAACTATCTTTCACATGAAGAGAGAGATGATCTCGAATGTGTTTGGAGAGAGAAAACTCTAAACATATATGAGGCTATGGTTCATCTTCACATCACGTCTTCTTGTCATCAGCACAAAAGAACCCCCCCCCCACCCCAATGAATCACCAATCACTTTGAAAAAACCCCCATTCTGAAAGTGGAGAGGCATCCTGGGAAGGTTGATCTATATAGGGGCTCTTGGGCTTTCCATGCCCCTATAGACATGCATGGATCATCGTGACAAGATGAACTACCAAAAAAAAATGACAGATAATCCTTGCACAGAGAGGACACGAAATCATCTTTTGAGGGTAGAATAATGAAGAACAAATTCTTGTGAATGGGTGAGATCCACACCAGTTGCTAGAGACCCAAATAGGCAAAAACTCGATGTAAGAAGGCAAAGGGGGTTCCTCAAAGTCCAAATCCACCACAGGGTTCCATTTTTGGTATTCCTCCGCCACTAAAAAATTTCATCTCAGAACAAACCATTAAGATGTAAGAACATGTTCTCGAAGAATCCATGGCTTCCAGGCATACCTCAGTGAAACATGGCACCAGGAATGCCCCTCTTGAACCGCGGAGCTCATATCTGAAGCATCATTGATGGAAATCCTCGAGAGGAGGTGCCATAAGATGTATGGGAACACCTAGAGGGGTGGAATCTGTTGTAGTGACCATCATAGAGAGAGAGCAGGGAGGCCGGGACAAGGAACCAAAGGAGACTGCCGGGGGAGTGGAGATGGGGGGAGGTGGGGAAAGGGCAGGGTCACGGCCACAACTATACACTAGTGGAAGAGGATCCTTAGCCTAGGAAGGGGATGCCACAATGGTCTGAAATTTTGAAAAGGAAAGAAGCACGGGGGGTACATTCTTATGGGAAGTGAGAGCCATGTTAAACTGTCAACTCCCATATCCTTCCATTCAATATTATGATTTATAATTTTTTAATGTTATAATTTTAGGTCCATTTGTTTCAAATGGAACATCCCTTTTGTTTTTTTCAGGAAAAATGATTTGAAATCATGTTTTATTTTTCTTAACAATTATTTTGTATCATTTCTATTATGATAAATTATTACATCCAAGAATATTTTATTTTGAAGAAAATTTATTTCAAATCATAGAATTTGTAATTAAATGGACTCCATGTGTTTGAGGAGTATAGAATCAAAATAGTATATGTAGATGCTTGATTAATAGAGCGGATGAATTGTAGGTTTAAAAATATTAATTTTTGGCGTTACGGAAATCAATGATTAACAAAATTAAACATCGTTAATTCACAAACACTCTTTTTTTTATAACTATGAAACAATATTTCTTATGGTCTGAAAATATAGATCAAGAAAGAAACTTTTCTTCAGTTGATTATACCTTAAATCATATAGAATCATATTTATTATAGTATGTAAAAGTATATAAAAGTATAAGAATGTTATAAATTCATTATTTCAAAAAAATATAATGTAAATAAAACATGAGACAAGAAAAAGTATCATGAAGGTGATCTTTTAACCCAAATAGTATGGTATCCCACAACCTTGGATAATAGTACATTGATTTATACTATCAGGAAAGTATATCTTTCCTACACCAGGGAAATCCCTTGAAAAGAATATCATAATTTTTCATGCTATCCTCGAAAGCCCTTAAACATTAATATAGTATTCACCTCTATCTTCTTATCCCCAGAATCCCTCAATTGTACTCAGCAACAATCAGAGTCGCAAAAAGAAAGATTAACAAGATGTTCACGGATGAATAATATGTTCATAAAATGCACATGGCACAAGAGTATTTCTCCCTCTAAAAATAATTTCATAGCATGTAATCTCTAGGATCATCTTTGATATGTTGATAATAAGCTTATTATAATGATATCCTATTTATAAAAAAACATTAATGCTCAACATCATCCTCTCACGTTCATATTTTTCCTTGAATTTTGGAGGGACCTTTACACATGTCACTCAACTAACGGTTAGTTACAAACAAACTGTATGACATCATTTTATATTAACAAAAGCATATATAATTAAAATAAATTATCTTAATTAAATCTGAATATATTAAATCCATGGAAAATAAAATTCATAATCAATTTATATAAACAATTTAATTATAGAAACATTAATATTTTGATTCAGTTTTTCACAGAATTCGAAGTCAGAATTCAGATGAATTCAGAGTCCTAATTATAATGAATCATGAGTCCAAATTATGAGTAATTCAGAGTACTATTTCTAAAGAATAAGGCGTTACAATTATGAGGAAATTGGAGTCAGAATTCTGAGGAATTCATGGGAATTTGTAGTCATATTTTTTTATAATTCCGAGTCTAAATTTGAGTAAATTAGGAATCTAATTTTCAGAGAATTCAGATTCTGAAATTGAAGGAATATAGAGTATTAAATTCAATGAATTTAGAGTAAGAATTTCAAAGAATTAAAAGTATGAATTTTAGATAATTTGGAGCTTAAATTTCAGAGAATTCAGAGTCTAAATTTTAGAGAATTCGGAGTCTGAATTTTAAAAAATCCTGATTAGAAAAATTGTAAGACTTGGTTTCTTAAGGAACTATAATATTACATGGTTTTTAATAATGATCCGACTATTTCACTTTAAAATTAGACATAGTATTGAGAAGACTTTGAAAAAAACATCAAAAACCAATGTAAGAGTAAAAATTTCTATAAAAAATGAAATTTTTCATTAAGAATAAAATTCTTAGAGAAAAATAATTTTCCATAAGATAATGTGTTTATGATTTTCATAATATAGGGGAATAAAATTTTCAAAATGAAACTTTGCTAACACAACATTTAGAATGTTGATTAATTTGAATTTATTGGACATAGTCTGAGCATAACACCTTGAAACATGAGGTGCATATGTGGTGTTGAATTAGGAAAATCAATTTAGAAATGTAATATTATTTTTAAAAAGGATATATGATTGAAATTATAAATTAACTATGGATTTAATGAAACCATTGGGGGTTTACATATCAAGGTTCTCTTCCATTACTTTTCATTTTCATCTAACGAACATTTACTTTACACTTCTGATTGTGTTTACTAGGATGGTGTGAGGATCTTAGTTAAACATGTCCTATTATATCCTAGTAATTATTTTTCATATTCATTTTCCTTGTGAAATGTATTTTTATTCATTATTTTGATATTTGAAACGCTTGAAATTATTTATATTTCATTAAATGGATTGAATGTTAAATGGTTTTCATAAACGTGATATGAAAAAAAAATCTTTAGAAATGTTTCAAAAAAATGTTAAAAAGGGTAAATTTAGATTTTTTGATATAAACTATGAAAACATATTTCATTTAATTATTTTAATAAAGTTATTAGAGGTGGATTCTCTTATATAACATTATATGGGATGCTACTATGATTGTTTTGTCACCCCTTTATCATAGCATTGGGTGTGTATAGAAATTGTGTTATTATTCACAGGTAAAGAAATAATGCCTTATCGGGGTAGAAGATATATTTAGTAGCATGTAGGGGAGTTTTGTTCTATCATGGTTCATGTAGAGATGTGTTTTTTTTTCATTTTCAGTACTTGGGCTTAAATTTTTTGTTTTCCTGCATGTGATTCTTTTTACTCATTATATTCTTTCTTTGACAAATATTGATTGGCATGTTGATCATAATTTTTATATGCAAACATTTGAATCCCATTATCATATTTTTATAGGAAAATTGACTCAAAAATGTAGTTTTTGATTCCCAACGTATTTTTTCCATCCAATGGGGATCAAAAACACCATATAAAAGTTTTGATGCGATGGATCAGGTGTCTTGTTTAGGTATGGGTTTGGATAGGTCATGAAAAAATTATATCAATAGGAAGGTTTTCTTTTATGATCATAATATTCTTGGTTCGGGATTTCTAAGTAGAAAAGAGGTAATATTGTAATGTCTTATGTGGTTGTTTATAAGAGTGTTCCTAGAAAGATATCACTGAAATGACCCATATTTTATGATATGATATTGGGATGTTTTCATAACATGTTGGGTGTCAATCTAATCTCACTTCCATGATTGGGATCCCTTAACGGAATATGATATTTCTATTCTGAATGATGGTCTCATTTAAATGTTTTTATTAATAGTCGACCCCTACCCAAAGACTAACTATTTTTATGGGGGTGTTATTGGTAGTTTTCCAATAAGAAACCCTTAATTTGATCAAAATAATCTCTAGTTGTTGTCCCAAATTTCTATATAGGGGAACATAAAATATCACCTACCTGAGATCAATACAGAGAGGTATAAATAAGAACTGTATGTGATAAATATTAATCATTTGATATTATCCACTTGAAACTGCCATCCTTTCTAGGGAATAAATACTGTCAGGAATTGTTATAATAATTAGGGAAGATCATTCAAATTTTTAGTCTTCATGGATACCCCAAATTCTTATAAGGTAATGGTTTCCACCATTATTATGTAGGGACTTAGTAGGATAATGAGAGAAAAAAATTGATTACAAAATGAGGTTTGATGTTTTACAGTGTAAATATTAAATACCATCATCATTCAAAAAAATTCCAAAATCAATTTTTATGTGAAAATACATAGAGACCCCTATATTCCTATATAGTGATCAGAATGAGACTATGTATGATATCCATTTCTCTATGTTGGTATCTTTTTCACAAGAGTTGGCACCGAATGATACGTTGGAAGCACAATAGATTCGGGTGGGATTGTGATTTGAGAACCATTTTTCATTTTCTTAGTGAAATTGGACACCTATGAAAATTTGGTTAATAGAGTAATATTGATATAAATTGGCCATTCATGAAAGTTATTATTAGTTTTAATTTCTCTACCACCCTGGGGTAGCTTTATTGGCTTTTATATAATGAAGATGAAGTAAAAAAACTTGAATGTGTTTTGGTAGTTCCTATTAGTATTAGGATTATTTCAAACCATTATTTGAAGTTAGTTGTGTTTTTTAGATGATACTAGTGTAGAACGCCATGGAATGTAAAATATTTTTTAGTCACATCATTGAATGTTTTAAATTCATGTGGATACTGAGGTTATAAGAAGACGTTTTCCCATACATATTTCAATTGATATTTAGGGATTATTTTTTTTGTCCCATAATTTTTGTATTCTAGTTCAATTCCTCAATGTCAATATAGTTCCATCCACTAGCACTTATAATGAAGTAGTAACATGTATTATAAGTGCTTCTAGAAAAAGGTAGTTCAAAATCTACTGACAGTGAGAGGTATATTCATTATTTCATCATCATTAGTGTCTAATTTATTTGATAATAGTTTTTTAAAATATTTTATATCTATACACATTTTATATCTTGTAAAATTTCAATGAAACTAATGTCTTATGTTATGAATATTGTGATTCCTCTATGGAATTAGTGGGAGTACATTATTTGATGTTCTGATGTTCTTTATACATCTATTAAGTTAAGCTAGTTTGGAATTTTATTTTACTTTAAATAGACCAATTTGATGTTATCATTGAGATTTTTTTGATTGATGTCCCATAAAACCTAATTGATTGTAATCATTAGTGGGTGTCCTATAAATTTTCAAATGGTATTTCCTAGTTGTTTCAGAGATATTGAGATCCAATTCCTTATTCAACATCTCCATTCATTGATCATGAAAGATTGATATCCTTTTTCATGATTAATGTTGTATAAAGTACTTATTTTTTGATCTTATATTGTTGGTTAAGGAATTTTCTAAAGGGTTTCTTAATGAATTTTCTTGTATACCTCTTAAAAGAGTGGTGATATTACTAATAAATTTTGTTCTAGGATGTTAACAAATATTTATTCCATCATATCACATGGGACATGATGCATTGAATGTGATAGAGAATCAATTGAAATATTTGAGGGTGAAAAGTTTCATTCATCCAATTGTATCATCTTTTTTATAGACACGGTAACTTTTTAAAAAAGGATGTTATTATTATTGATCATGTTGTCTATAATAAAAATAATAACCAAATAATGATTAATTATAAGTTCTCTATTCCCCATAATATTGAATTATTTGACCAGTTGAAATGATTAATGTGGTTCAATAAAATCAAGCATTGGTCCATATATCACAATCTCGGAGTTATGGAGTAAAGTATTTCAAAACATATTTTAAGATTTGTTATGGAGACTTTGAATGTCTTCTGATGCTATTTTTTCTATTTGATGATCTTAAAATATTCATGGATTTGATGAACAAGATATAAATAAAATACCCTCATTACTTTTTTTGTAGAATTTTGGGATAATATTCTTCTTCATGTGAGATTTGGGGAAGCACATGAGTTTAATATGAATTATATTTTGAGAGTCCTAATATTTCATCATCATTATAAAATATTATCTGATTTCCAATTTTTTATTCATGAAATTATGTTATTAGATATTATGGCTTCATAAATGGGAATATAATTGGATCCTAAAAAAGTTAATGTCTTATTTTCTTGATATGATAAATACAATTTCATTGAGATTCAGTGATTCTTGGTCTATGATTGGTATTAGTGGTGGTTCATAAAGAAATTATTGTATATTGTAAAACTATTTACTACCCTTTCTTGTAAAGGATATAAATTCTATAGGGGAATATAAGTTCCCCAAATAATTTAGGGAATTGAATTAATATCTGACCTCAAATACTATTTCAAATAGCATAGGGATAAGTGGTATATTATTATTCCTAATGTGTAGGAATGGGATTTTTTTTGATATTTGGAGATCATGTGAAAGAAAATATATTATATTAACTTTAGCCTCATGATAAGAATTATCCAACTCTAGGTCATGAAATTAAAGAAAATTTTCATTAACAAATTTTTTGAGAGACATTAAATTATTGGAAAGGGATCATTGTCAATTGTAATTATTAGATTTCAATGTTAATAATTTCATATATATACATATAGAATAACCTAAAGTAGATAAGATTGGTGGAGTAATTTTAAACAATTGGAATCAATATCACCAACTCTATAGGAAAGGGAAATGTGGTGGCTAACACTATCTGTATGATATTTACATCTAATTATATAATGGAGTCTAACAATGAATGGGAACTCATCTGATTTATTTTTTTATTAATATGATTGTGACAGATTAAAATACTTGTATTGTTCTTTTTAATGCTTACATAGAGTCATATTTTCTTGATATGACTCTTTAGGGGCATCATCAGGATGCTTGGTTCAATATTATCAATAATTATTTATATGTCGGAGATACCCTCTATGATTGGTCTCTCTCATTGGAAAGAAATCATTGATTTATGAACCCATTTGTTTTCCCAGAATCATTGATAATGGATATGATACATTATTTTCATTATCCATAGTTTTTCTTTCACCCTATAACTACTCATATGTATTAATACATTAAAATCTATTTTAATATCCATGCATGAAACAAGACATAGTTTTTTTGTTCCACATTTCTATAAATACCATAAAATCAATGATGATCATCAAAATTCATCTAGTTAACTTTACCCTCATCCTATTCTAGTTTGAAAGTTTTTCAAGAGGACCATATATTTCATTTTTGGACTACAATGGACTCCCCAGGGAAATAATTCCATTTATATTTCAATTAATTAGTTTAAAAAGTCTTCATATTTCATTAAAATTTAGGACAACCACAAGGTTGAGGATTTGGGAATGTTGTAGGTGAAAAATATTGTGATATCCCATGGGGTGTTGTATGTTATTGACTCATATAGGGACCCCCTTGTTTAACATTTTGTTATGGAAATCCTTTCAAATAGATATGGGTTCTAAATTCATATTGATCATGGATTACCATCCATAGATGGTTGGATAAACCAATGTGTTTTTTGTGATTTTAAAATATATGGATCATTTTACCATCGTGGACATTAGTTTTTTATTGGATAACCACAAGGAAATGGTTGTGTTTTCATATAAAACTAGTAATAATTCATCAATTAAAATGTATCCCATTAATGATCATTAGGTTTTTCTATGAAAATCTCATTTTTTTCGTATTAAGATGAGTGAAGCTTCTCATATCAGACCAATCCATGTTTAGGAGACATCAGTGAAGGTTTATATTATATGTCTATGGTTCATAACAACATATAATTATTATAAATATTATGTTTATATGCCACATAATTATTTTTATTTCCCCATTACATGTTTTTTTTCATAAAATTCACTTCTCTTTCAGTTAACTATTGTATTGGAAAATATGGAATGATATTTTTGAGATATGTAGAACATTATGAGATCCTTGGCTAGATTATAAAATTGTCGTTTTGGTTATCTCTTCCATCTTATATGAATATCTTCAATGACGTTTTCCATGTATCTCGGGGTAAACATTTTCATACTAATACCTCTTATGTTTTAATATGGAATACCTTGATCTAGAACATAATGTATCTCTTTTTGAACAACTATTTCATATTTTTTATTTTGAGGAGAAGATCTTACATGGGATATCTATTCTATTAGTCCAAATGTTATGGTAGAACCGAATGTATTTTCACAATACATTGGAATATGAATATATTTTGAGGATGTAATGGTCTAATCTGCATGAAAATCTACCTTCTTCTACCAATCTTTATATGAGTATAATTTTCAGTTGTGGGATGTTTTTCACTTTCTGGTTTGGGGAATGATCTATTTTTAACTGTATGATGATTATTTTTGGAAATGGGATGTGTTGGTTAGTTATAGATGGGTTCAGAAGAGTTTTTATAACTTATTAGATCAACATATAAAAGGCCACATTGTGGATCAATCCATTTTGATCTTACGTATGGAAATTTTGTAATTGGTAAGAACGGCATTTCAAATATAGTGTGTGGTCTTTTGTATGGGGTGTGGAAATTCTAATAATTTTCTGTTGATAGTTTGGCCTCCAACACTGCGTGGTGAATGGAATAGTGGGTAAAAAAAAACTAGCCTTACACATCATGATGTAATCTCTTAGCATGTCTGAATACTGGGTGTGGATTGATTATGGCCACCATGGGAATGGTAAACACCCACAACCACATGGTGTCCCTAGATTCATAATTTTTAAATGGATTATTATATTTTCGGATCATTACATGGGGGTTACAACCATTTATGGAGCCCCTTTTAATTTTTTTTGGGTTGGGTTTTAGTTCATATAGTATATATTTTTCTCTCTTAAACCACTCTTATGTGTTCCCTTTCAATGGTATGTGATTATGGTGATTTCTATAGAACCTTAATAATTCCATATTTTTCATTGAGCATTTACCTCAAATGATCTTACCCTTCAACCATTTTCATTGGTTCAAGTTTATATTGTGTAATCGATCTATATATATGTGGGTGTTATTACCCTCTATCAATCAAAAGATCCTTGGGTTAGATATTCATGATTTGGGTTTATTTCTTTATGTTTCTGTCAAGTTTACTAGAACCTTCATTCTCATTGTTCATGGATCCCGTGTATTTTTTGGATGATATATTGTGTTTCAAGGTTAGTGGTTTCATATTATATATTTTATTTAACAATTAGCCTTTCATTAATGTTTTATGTTGGTTTAATAAAAATTAGATAATGGGTTGTCTTATAGTTTGTATAAATTTTATTTTTTTGTTAATTTTTATAAAATCGAACGTCCATGTGGTTTTTGAGATGAAAATAAATTTTAGGTCATTTTTTAATTTTTATGAGAAGCGATTTCAAGTAATGTAATGTTTTTTAATAAATTACCTAAAACACAAGTCAATTTGATGAAAATTCATATAATATCATTATACATGTTGTTGATTTTCCTCCAAGAGTGTTCCCATAATGCTAATTATTATGAATTGATTAGAATCTACATAGGAGTAGAATATTGAAACAAAGGAAATATTGGGTGGAGTAACTTGGATAAAAATAATAGGAATGGTATGTTTTCATTATAAATGATATCAAATTACAACACTAACTAAACAATGGATTTCAAGGAACGCATTGGGGATCACTTATTGGTGTGTTCTTACACCCTGTTACGTGTTTTGGACTATTTAGTTATGGGGGACCCATGTCATGATTGTTCAATACTATAGTTTGATACTCCTAGAAAACTCGGACATATTATATACTTGGACTAATTTAATGTGTTTTGTTTAATTTTGAAATGGTTATCTATTCATGATTTGAATATTTGAAATTTTTAAAATGATTTGTAACTCTATGAATTCATTGAATGGAAAATTGTTTCATTAAATGGGTTTGTAAAAACTAGTTTAATTAGAAAGTTTTTGTGAAACTATTTCACAAGTTAAATATCTATGTTTTGACAAAAATAATGAAAATATATGTCAATTCGTAATTTTAAGGAAATGATTGTAATTTATCTTTCTTATAACTTATTCATACAGTAATCAAGGTGGAATATTACTAAGAACGTTTTTATACACACTTCATGTATTACCAGCTCTATGTAGAACTTATTTCACGTGACAAATGTAATGTCATGGAACCTCATGAAGGTGGTAGGAATCCGTGATACTAGGGTGTGGGAGTTTGGAGGTGACATGGTTTATATTGGGATGGGTTTCATTTAATGTTTAGTACTTGGGTTTAGCTATTTTGTTTTGGCACATTTATCAGCATATATTTATTATTGTCGTATGTTGTTGACATATTATTGGAATGTTTATCTTCTCCTATATATTCCACTTTTTGATTCCCATGAAAATATTTTTTTGGGAAAATTAATTCCTATTCACAGTAATTATGGGGAGTTGTTTGTCCCATGCCCATGGGGGTCCAGAATACCCATTGATAATTTCCATGGGTTGACATAGGTGTATGTTTTAGGGATAACTAAGGTCAAGGTATGACATACCATTAGTAAACCCCCTTGGTATAAGTCTTAGTATAACATAAAATTATAAAATTATAGTAAAAAATTGAATATGTGGTTTCCCATGAAATTACACCCATTTCTATGTACTAGAAACTGGATGCAACTACAGATCATATACACCAAGGAGTATTCACCCTGAAGAAAGATGATTTCATATCAACTCAATCATTACTTGGTGCATGATAAGAGGTGCAAATTTAACTCAAGTATCTAGAAACTTCTAGGGAAATTCTTTGGTTGATCATATGATCTATATAAACCATTTTGAGGGATATAAATAGAATTTAAGGATGTAACATATAAATATTTATATTTGAATACATAGTAGGAAAATACACATTGAAAAACAAGGTTTAACTAATATAGTGACATGTTTATCTAAATATATCATATTTGAACTGAAATTATTATAAGTTGAAATGATTTTGAAATTTGAGAAGGCATCATTGGTTTTAGTATTCATAATCATATAATTATTTAATATGATTTTATTGAAAATTTTAATAACCATTTGGGTTATATTATTTAGTTTTAAATAAGATTATAAAAATAATCCTATAATAAATTATGGGATAACAATTTTTATAGATTTTTTGGATAAATGAAAAGTCATAATACATTCCCATTATTTGGGAAATGATGAGTCTCCTAGTATCTAATATTGTGAATTTTATCTTCGATTAATAAAATATATCATGATTTTCTTATGAATATATTATAATCCTAATTACAAGGTAAAAATTAAAATATTGAAGAATAAATTTATGTATTATGGGCATAGAATCTAACACATCATGACTTCAATATATAATTTACTTTGGAAAAATGGTATCAATGGAATGTTTCACATGTAAAACAACACTAAAATGACAAACAACTTATTTGATTGAGATTATTAAAAAAATTAGAATAATAAATACTCTAATAAATATAAAAATTATAATCAATTAAAACTTATAAAATATATGATTTTTAAAACATAATGTTTTAAAAAGTAATTTTTGAATTAAAGAAAATTTTGTTTGTGTATTTTATTTTTATTAAATAGTTATATTTAAAAAATTTAATATTTTAATTTTTTAAATTGAACTTATTTTTTAATAAACAATATAAATATTATCATAGGGAGGTTTTTTAAATAATGTTACTTATATAAATTATTTTATACTAAATAATTAAAAATAAATATTTTTATAGTACTGTCTATTTTAAGACATTTCATAAAAAATTATTTACTTGAAAATTTTTGAAACACTTTATTGTATAAAAAATATTTATATAAACCAAAAAAATCCTATAAAATTAATATATTTAATTTTTAAAACTCATTTTTACTATTTTTAGAACATTAGTTATATTTTCCTCTAAAGACATTTGGTATTCAATTACATTGAAAAACTTTTTTTAAACACTTATACAATTTATATCTTACTAAATGGATTTAATATTTTATATATAAAATTTCATACAATACAATATGGATAATTTTATATTTAGGAAAAATATGATCATTACAAAGACAAAATTTAATGACCATGATAATGGTTACTGATTTTTTTTCGATGAAAAATTTTAATGATATTGTATAATTTTTTTCAAATAAATTTTTGTTATATATTTTATAAAATAATTTTCATTTTTTAAACATATTAAAAAATATATTATCACTAATTTAATTAGAAACTATTTTATAGAAGATAAATAATATCTACTGTTGAAAACAATATTTTTCTAAAAATAATTTTTTCTATATATTAAATGTTTTATGTTCATTGATAATTTAATCTTATTAAGAAGAATAATTATATTATATTGAAAATAAATTTATCCTTATAAAAAATTAAAATGTATTACCTTAAATTTTTTTAAAAATATATATTAAATGGGTAAAAAAAATGTTACAAATTTTAAAAACTAAAAAGGTAAACTGTTATAATATAGTAGTAAAACACATAAAAAATGTTTAAAATATTATGTAAAAGTGATTGGTAAAAGATTTATAAAAACTATCTCAGTCAAAAATTCATTATTTCTCACTTTTTTCCACTAATCCCTAGATTTTGTATGTCATCATAGAAAAAGTGATGGTTATCTTCAGAAATTCATTTTCTAAACTTATAAAAGGTGATCACTTACATCATATTTAAAATCCCTTGATAAAGGAATAACATGAATTGAACACTCTCCTAGTCACCTTATCTCTCTCTACATCTGACAGAAGTCATGGTTTTACCGAATGACAAAGCTAAGGATCCACAAGGTTTTCCCCAAGGGGGATCTTCTCAAGGAATAATTAATGTTCTTGAGAGATATATCATAGTTATTTTCTTTTTCTACACCCTATAACCATTTATATATATGAAAATATTATAAAAAACTATTTATAATATTACAAAAAGTTATTATAGTAATGTAATAAAGACTTTCTACCATCATCCAAAACTAATCAAAAATTTATGATGTCTTCTTGAGAATGTGCGGACTACTTCCTCAATCTAAAGATTTATTTATTTTTCATCACCATAATATATAGAGAGTTCTAAAAAACTATTTAAAATATTAATATGATGCTTATAAAATAATTATAATTAAATTATTTGAAACCATTCTATATCATTCTTCTGATGTATGAATAACGAATTTGTCCCCTGTGCCCACATGTAGACTACCACCTCTATGAATGTTATATATTTTTTCACTCTCTTCTCTTATTATGTATCAAAATATATTATTACATGATTAAAAATCCAAAAGAACTATATACTATAATTTTTTTTGGAAATAATGATATTATAAAAAATGAATCATTTTCATTAACATATTAACTCATATATAATAGTTTTTCTTTCTTGGGTATGTTTAACCACATACATTAAAAATATAATAAATTTTTTATCACGAAAAATGAGGGAAACACGAAAACTAGTGATATTAAACAATAATATTTAAAGACATATTTTTTTTCTTGGAATGTTAATTGTAATATGTAACAAATTATTTATATGTCACCAATCATTCGTGAAAATTACCAAAACAATATCATCGTCATCTTCATCATCATAAATCATAACTGAAATAATTTACAAATTATTTTAAAATATTATTAATAATATGAACACATATATTAAATTACATTTAACTATCATATAATGAATAACACAGAATTTATAAATACAAATTAACACCTCTATTATGAAACTTGGAATAAATTCAAATAATAACTAATATAAGTATATAATTTAGTAATAATAAATTATTAAAAATATATTTTTCGAATGGATATATTTATGAATAATTCTATAAAATATGTTATTAATGTATTTTTTTATATAGAAAAGTAGATAATGATTGACTAAGAAATATTTATAGTAATATATTTTTTCATCCCATTTTTTCTTCATTAAGATATTATTTGTATTCATAAATAGATTAATTTTGTTGTTTAAATAATTGACCTGAATTTCTTTCATAATTTTCATTCAATTTGATGTTTTCATAAATCCATATCACATTTTATCATTCATGAGATTTCATTTCAAAATATTCAAAAATTTATATGGCCCTTGATAATGAAACTCCCTTAGTTGAGTTATAATGATTTTTATCTAACATCATTTATCCACGATTATTTGATACCATGCAAATATTTTATTTTAAAGAAATATCTATTATTAAAAATGGTGAAATAATTTTTAATTCAAATATTTATTGTGGATAATTTATTCGACAAAAATTATTTAATTTTTTTGAATTATTCACATCCTATTGAATGACAGCTTCCATTCCTTATACAAATTTTCCATTATCAACAATTCCATCTTTTAAATTATTAAAACCAAATTTTGTGTTATCTCAAGTAAAAATATAATATCTTATTTTATCTATTCAAAATTTAATCCCGTAATACGTTTTTATATATTTGGGTTTTAATAAAATTATTTTAATGTATTACTAATGTTTTTCCTTTCATGATAATATGTTTTATCCTACACTCCACGTTAATTATGAAACCAATTATATACTTTCCATGGAAAAATTTTTAAGATCTTTTTTAAAGTTTAGGCTTTTGAATGTTTTAACTGTATCTATTGAAAAACTGCTTTTGAATAGTATTTTTACATTTACCATTTATGAAATTAGGGAAAATGTTCTCTAAAAAATTATTTACGGGTTCCCATTTCATTACCTGTATTCATTTTTATGACGATTCCATTAAATGATATAATGTGGTTTTATAAATTATTTTAACTCTACATGATTTTGAATATAAATGAAAATATTCATAAATTTTAAAAAAGTAATTTTTTTATAAAATATAAATCTTCATTTTAATGTTTTCGGGGTTTAAGAAATAATTCTATCCTATTTTTATGTCATCTTCAAGAATTATTTTTAATGTATATTTCTATTATATAAATTTTTTGATTTTTTTTTGGTTTTTGATGTATATTTTTTAAAAAATAGTCTCTTGCTCAAAATATTACATTTTTATGAAAACATCTATCATGAAAAGAATCTGGTCACTACCAAAACCAACACCAAACCCAGCCCATGACATGACCCGAAGGGAACTCCCTATCCCCACGGGCTAGCACAAGTGTCCGGGTATCATTTATTTTTGTGTGGGAACGATTTAACCAAATATAAAGGCATAAAACATTAAAAACAATCAAGAAACTGAATCAAAAAAATGTAAACCAATCGATGATTACATAAAAACCCGATCTGAATAAATATGTTTATAGACAATAAAAGTGGTCTAAAAACAAATTAGGACAACATAACGACATCTCCTTGGACAACACACGACTAGGGGGGTCATCACCCGCAAGCCTTCTCCGCAACTCTGCCCCAACGATGGGGAATAACACCCTGAAATGCCATCACCCTTAGCCTTCCAATTACCTGAGTCAAGAATAACATGGTATACTTACACCCAAGGGGTGTAAGTAGGGTGTGAGCATAATCCCAATTGGATTCCCCCAGATTATTCCAAAGATCATGCAATACAATGTGAACAAAACAAGCAATTTTAATACACAAGGTGAAAAAGTGTTAAAATTCAAAGGAATGAAAATTTCAAATGAAAATAGTTTTCAATTTAAGAATTTCAGGATGTTAAAACATTAAATAGAAAAGTGAGATACTATAAAGTAGTGACAAAACACCCACAACAAGGGTAAGTACCACAAATCCAATGAGCATCAAAATAGGGAACACCCCTAAGCACTCGGTTGTCTCGGGCCCTATGTACCTCGTACCTCAGTGTAGAGTAACCATAGAAAAATATGTTCTCAGGAATGATCCACTAGTAGAGAACATACACATAACCTAGTGGTCCCCAATCATCATCCACATAGTTTATTTAGAGTTTTCGTTATCTAATTGCTATGTGGAACAGGGTCAAAACCCATCTGATCCACTAGCCATACTAGTACAAATCTCTCCCACCTAGGTACCTAGGGTTCCCTTTTGGTGCTAAACAATTTCAGTAAAAAACACACATACATTTTCATATAAAATATCACTACTGGTCACAACCAAATAGTACAGTAGCTACACACATTTTATACCATTTAACACACACAATAAACTAATTTTATTTTCAATAAAACAACCTCTCAAAACATCACATTATTTTGCACTGAAATCTCATTAAGATATCCACTTTTCACACTATGTGATCACTTTTAAGTCATTAAAACAAAATTTCAGTTCAATACCCTTTAATGAAACCAACAATTCGGTTTTGGGGTAGCCCAATGTGAACCAAGAAGTTATATCTTTTAAAAACCACCATTTTTACACAAACATGGCTGTTAGAGCCCATTTTCTTCCCAGACAACATTTAAACAAACATTCACAGCAACAACAAAAAAGAATAAACATTCAGAACATGATTTTTAGTCATAATACAGTTCAATAAAGTCAGCTAAGAAATTATATGTCAGCCCAAAATGAACCAATTAAATGTTTGAATGAAAAAACCCCAATTTCACCAAAAAGTGGAACTTAAAATTAATTTGCATTATAAATGAAACTGAAACCAATTTTTACAGAAACATTCAAGTGAAATAAACATTAAGGTACCATCAAAAGAGAAATCTACCTCACAAAAATTTCACACATAATGGAATCACCTACCAATGTAACAAAAACCCTAGAATCTCCATGCGAAAATCAAATCGCACCTCCGCCGCACCAAGAGAGACCTAGATCAAACCTAAAACCACGAAAATTGGCCATGAAAGCCCAATGTTAAACCCTAGGTTCGAATACCTACTTTATGGACATTATTAAACTCAATGATAACCAAAGAAACCCTATGAACAATGAATGAAACTCAAAGTAGTTTTGAAGAGTAATGAAAATGCCTCATTTACTTGAAGTATCTTGAACTAATCACACCAAAACACCAGTAGATGAAATTTAAAAGATCCAAATTTGAGTTTTCGTTCGAAAACGATATATTAGGTCAATTAGGAACTATAATTGAGGAAAAATCTTTAGAATTGAGAGAGTTATGAATGAAAGACTTTACCTCTTAAAATCTAGGAGACTTGAGGAAGCCTATGCATTTTGGCACCAAATCACGGTTAACCAGAGCTCTAAGGAGGGGGGAGAGAGTTCAGACGCGTGGCTGGGTTAATTGGTCTTGGGTGAGATTCAAAATCACCGAGAAATCTCAAAAATTGAATATGTTATAACATAATCAAAATTTATTATTAAAACAAGAATTGAACTTTCGGGCAGGCCCAACCCCTTAGATAAAAACCCAAATAAACCCTGGTTATGGATTTCCAAAATCTCCAAATTACCTTGGTGGTGTTAATAGGTTAGGGGAGGTCATGTAGGAATTTGAATGGATGAAAAATGTTAAAAAATGAAAATTCTATAAAAGATACAAACTTTATTTTTTAATCTGGATTTGGGTTCACGGTTTGGTACAATTCATGAATACTCATCTATTCCTCCCTAAAACTTCGGGTAACCCCCCAAAAAAATCAAGGAAGTAAATTAAATTAAACATAACATTAAAATATTTCTTTAATGTGAAAATTCTCCCCACCATAAAGAACTATTCCCAATGAATTCCACAACAAGACCAGATGCAAAAGCAAAGCCTAAACGATAGACCAAGACAGAATTCCTTGCCACGTTTTCACCCGCTTTAAAAAGGACGAACATCTCCAGTTGATCAAAAAAAGTAATATAATAATCTCACCAACCAAAAATAACCCGAATTAGTTAAAATTATTAAACACATTCAAAACACATCCCAAAAAAATACCTCAAACACTACAAGACGACGCTCAAGAAATCCACTTGAAACGAACAACAAACTCGAATAACGCTACCACAACATTACGTAAAAAAAACCATTGGTTGTTCTCCATACCCAAATTTACCCAAGTAACAAATTTGTGTATATATATAATTGAACGATACTACCTCTTATCTAGAATACACCAAGGAGAAAACTGAGTCACTATTACGGGGTGACCTAATCTGAAAATCCCACCACTAGGAAAAACTCAATTTCTAAGACAGAATAAGGATAACAATTGGGGAAGGAATGAATGATCTCCCCATCATAAGGGTTAAAATAACACTATTACTTTTCCAAGAGAACACACATGATACCCATGTTGGGTCTCCCCACCATAATAACAAACCCAACATTCCTTAAGACAAAATCAAGACACTAAATGGGGGCCTCGAACGGAGTTCCCCACATTAGGGGTAGACTAATATCAGAATTCATCCAATGAAACATACCTGAGACCCATTTTCAGTATACCCAAAACTAAACACAACCATATTAACTAATTATTATGGGATTACAAAAAAAACAACAGAATTTTAAGAAGGTGGCATGGTCGCACGGTTGGTTTACACGGTTTGTAAAACCGTGAGTTAACTGTGCGGATCATTCTGTCCAAAGAGGAAACTTGACACAGTTTCCTTGGCCAATGATCCTGGACATGTGAAGACCATGCGGTAGCTACTGTCTCTTATCACATGGTCCCCTGGGTTGGCACACGGATACTTCTAACTACACACAAACTAGGCACTTCAACCTGCTTAACCCAAATTATAAACTTGGATCCAAAAACACAAGGGAAACCAAAGGGGAAAAATCAACTCAGGTTTTGACATGGGAAGAAGGTACTCACACCTCTTTCCACCAAATGTGATAAATTGGAACAAGACGATGACACGAGAGGTTTAAACTATTCTTATCTTTCATATTGAGGATATGACCTTGACCAAAAGTGTGAACGTCTTTAGGATTTCCCCTAACTACGTGCCAGCTTCTCTCCGGGGCCTATGGCTGGAGCATAATGGATTGAAGCATCTTCGGCCTCGCATTTAGGATTTGGAAACCCCTAAACTGAACATATTCTTCTAGTTCCAAAATCAATTATACTCTAATCTCAGATGGTCTCATTGATACATGACACACTTCAAACCCACTTTTCCCCAACCCATCATTTTACCAAAACAAGAACATAGAGGATGCACACACATCACCACTTTTTTTCTTCAGATGCTAAACAGAAGAATGAAAGGACATATATAAACACATTCCTCTTGAACATAGGATTTAGAATTTCCTATAGGGAGACACACATCCAACAAAATAGTTACTCTCATAAGATTGCACAATCTTCACCCTTATAGTCAAATGAACACATGACATAGAATGGCGTCACCGAACATGACCATTGTGGATAAAAGAAAACACAAGGAGAGGGACCATGTACTGAGTCCCAAATAGCACATGATTTTAGCAGGAGTCCATAATAGCCACTCTTGGCTAGATCTTTCACACTGGTGGCCTAACATGAACACTTGCTTCAATGAGACTGACAAAAGACCCAGAGGCCCTTGAAGACATCATTCTAAATTGACAACCCTGAACTTCTTTGACCTTCGAAAACATAAGAAACATAAGAAACTATGGTATATTTCAACCTCCCACAAAAACTATCCCACTATAGAGTAATCCACATAATTGAAAAAGAAGAGGGGTAAACTCAATCGCCAAACCTCAAATATAAATTCCTTATGTTGATTAACTGGAGGATCATCCAAAGGTGAATCACCATAGGCCAAACATGAATCATACATTAACACTTTATTGGGGAGTACCCTAGCCTACATGAAAACCCAAGGACCCAACCGATCTGGTCATTTGGTCACAAAATACCACAAACCTGAAGCAAACATATGAGGGGAGCCACCACATTGGCCTCCCAAACTTTTCCACAAAAGAGACCACTGACCAACACTTCATTATAACTCATCAATGAAACACCAACCCAAAACATCATTCAAACAAGAGGGGTTATTGAACTCAAAACATCCCACAATAATAATACCAAAAACACATAATCCATACCTCCCAACCATACATTATCAAAAACACGACACTTTGCATCAAAGACATTTAAAAAAACAGTGTTGGTCGTTTGCGCATTTATCGATGGTATCTCATGAGCCTCACACATGCATGTATACATGCCACATTGGGATCCCACATTATATCCATCCTTATTCACAAATAAACCTATGCATGTGGTCACCCTTTAGAATACCAAATACCAAAAATCAAACCTTTCACCTTTTTAAAATCAAACTTTTAACCACAAGTTTCATTTCTCAAAAACACTAACCATAATATCAAAACCCAATTTTTCATCTCAAAAAAAAATTTAGAAAATAATGCATAATTTAATAAAAGCACAGATTCATGCCTTTCACATTTGTTTAAAAACACTTTAAACCATTTAAAAACACATATAACTTCATGAAAAACACCATTTCATAAATCTCTATTTAATTAAGAGCTCATCTTTTCTCATTTCAAGACAAGGTTCTAAATGTTCATAATTTTTTTTCAAATGTTCAGTAGTCATCAAACCCCAAATCCATCTTCAACCCCCACGCAAAAATTTTATAACACTTAATTCAATCCAAAAAAAATTTCCACGGTTAAAAAAAATTCCACTAGAATCATATTTTCAAAACCCCAATTAACATAGTTCATACATTAAAAAGAGGTGTAAACACATAATTTACCATTTTGACATAATTCGGAAATTTAATTTATAGACTTTAAAAAAACCATTTTCACTTTACTAGAAAATAACATCACAAAAATTCACACTCCTTAAAGTGAAGTCATTTTTTTTGCTTAAAAAAACAACTTTCCAAGATTCCAAAACAAAGAGACACAAGACAATGTGAGAGGAAACTAGTTTAGGTGGGTGATTGGACATATGGTTGGAAACCATATCCCAATAACATCGCCATCACAGAGAGTATTATAGGGAAATATCCACGGCTCCACATGGCTTGCAAGACCCTGCAAGCTCACTGAGATTATTCTCCCAACTCTTTTTTCATTTACCATAGTCATCCTTAAACCAAGAAAACCAAAGGACTGAGATAAATCCATACATCCCATGGTGACTTGAATACCGTGATGAGGTGTGCTGGCCAGACACACTACCATGACTGAAATTTCATGTCCCGAAAATCCTAGCTCCATACTATACTGACTCTTCCCCAAATAACATGACCAAAGGAGGGAACCTCCTCTAATACCATTTTGTCACGAACTGTATCTGGTCACTGAAAAAACCGACACCAAACCCAGCCCGTGACATGACCCGAAAGGCGTTCCCCATCCCCAAGGGCTGGAAAAAGTTCCCAGGTATCATTTATTTTTGTTTGGGAACAATTTACTCGAATATGAAGGCATAAAACATTAAAAACAATCAATAAACTGAATCTGAAAAATGTAAACCAAACGATGATTACACAAAAACCAGAACTGAATACATATGATTAAAGACACTAAAAGTGGTCTAAAAACAAATAATGACAACATAAATACATCCCCATGGACTCCACACGACTAGGGGGTCATCACCTACAAGCCTTCTCCGCAACTCCGCCCTAACGATGGGGACTAACACCCCGAACTGCCATCACCCTTAGCCTTCCCTTTACCTGAGTGAAGCATAAACAAGTTTACTTACACCAAATGGGTGTAAGTAGGGTGTGAGACTAAGCCAAATAGGATACCATCAGATGATTCCAAAGATAATTCAATGCAATGTGAACAAAACAAGCAACTTTAATACACAAGGTGAAACAGTGTTAGAATTTGAAGAAATGAAACTTTCAAATGAAAATAGTTTTCTATCTGAGAATTTCAGGATGTTAACAAATTAAATAGACATGTGAACTACTGTAAGGTACTGCCAAAACACCCCACAACACGGGTAAGTCCTAGAAATCCAATTAGCATCAAAATCGGGAACACCCATAAGCACTAGGTTGTCTCGGGCCCTATGTACCTCATACCTCAGTGTAGAGTAACCATAGAAAAATCTGTTCTCGTGCACAAGCCACTAGTAGGGAACATAACCATAACCTAGTGGTCCCAAATCATCATCCACATAGTTTAGTTAGAGTTGTTGTTATCCAAATTCTAAGTGGAACAGGGACAAAACCCATCTGATCCACTAGTCGTACTAGTACAAATCCGCCCCACCTAGGTACCTGGGCTTCCCCTTTTGTGCTCATACAATTTCAGAAAACAACACACATCCATTTTCATATAAAATATCCCTACTGGTAACAAACATATAGTAAAGTACCTACACACATTTTATACCATTTAAGACACACAATAAAATAATTTTATTTTCAATAAAACATCCTCTCAAAACATCACATTGTTTTGCACCCAAAGCTCTTTAAGATATCCACTTTTCAAACTATGTGAACACTATCATGTAATTAAAACAAAATTTCAGTTCAATACCATTTAATGAAATGAAAAATTCAGTTATGGGTCATCCCAATGTGAACCAAGAAGTTATATCGTTTAAAAACCACCATTTTCACACAAACATGGCACTTAAAGCCCATTTTCTTCCCAAACACCATTTAAACAAACTTTCACAGCAACAAAAAAAATAGAATAAACATTAAAAACATGATTTTTAGTCCTAATACAGTTAAATAAAATAAACAAAGTAATTATAGGTCTGCCCAAAATGAACCAATAAAATATATAAATGAAAACCCCCCAATTTCACAAAATATTGGAACATAAATTTCATTTTCATTATAAATGAAACTAAAACCAATTTTTACAGAAACATTCAAGTGAAATAAAGATTAAGGTTCCATGAACACAACAATATATTTCACAAAAATTGCTCAGACAATGGAATCACCGACCAAAGTAACAAAAACACTTGAATCTCCTTGCGAAAATCAAATCACACCTCCGCCGCACCAAGAGAGACTTAGATCAAACCTAAAACCACAAAAATTGGCAAATAAAGCCCAATGTTAAACACTACGTTCGAAAAACTAGTTTCTGGAAATTATGAAACTCAATTATAACCAAAGAAACCCTATGAACAATGAATGAAACCCAATGTAGTTTGGAAGAGTAATGAAAAGGCTCATTTACTTGAAGTATCTTGAAGTAATAACACCAAAACACCTGTAACAGAAATTTAAAAGATCCAAAATTTAGGTTTCATTCGAAAAAGATATATTAGGTCAATTAGGAACTGTAATGGAGGAAAAATCTTGAGAATTGAGAGTGTTATGAAAGAATGACTTTACCTCTTCAAATCTATGCGATTTGAGGAAGCATATGAATTTCGGCACCAAATCGCGATTAACAAGAGCTCCAAGGAGGGAGAGAGAGTTCAGTCGTGCGTCTGGGTTAATTGGTCTTGGGTGAGACTTTAAATCCCCGAAAACCCCCAAAAAGTGAATAAGTTATAACATAATCAAAATTTATTTTTAAAATAGGAATTGGGCTTTCGGTCAGGCCCAACCCCTTAGATAAAAACCCAAATAAACCCTGGTTATGGATTTCCAAAAGCTCCAAAATACCTTGGTGGTGTTAATAGGTTAGGGGAGGTCATTTATGAATTTGAATGGATGAAAAATGCTGAAAAATGAAAATGTTATAAAAGATAAAAACATTATTTTTTAATCTGGAATTGGGCTCACAGTTTGGCCCAATTCATGAATACTCATCTATTCCTCCCTAAAACCTAGGGTAACCCCCAAAACAAAGCAAGGATGTAAATTAAATGAAACATAACATTAAAATATTTCTTTTATCTGAAAACATCTTAATTTAGTTTTTATTCCTTTCCAAACAAGAATATTTTATCTTATTTTCCATATTATTTATACAATTATATTGAAAAGTTATTTTACATCTATGTATCCAAAGTTAACCCCAATTATCTAACATTGCGTATATTTTTAATCCACCATAAAAATTATTTCTCTAGATGTCTTATAGAATGTAAGAGGAATGTTTTTCATGAAACACATCTCTTTCTAATGGGTATGTTGAGTAATATGTGTTGTGTAAATGTTTTTATTTCCTAACCAAACAAAAAAAACCCCCACAAACACATACATATATATATGGGGATTATTATTATATGATGGATGGTTTCTATATAATAATCCATTACATTGGGTAGAGCTTAAAATATTGTTATATATTAAAAGTAAATGGGTAGTGGTGCTCAATAAACCAAGGTAAATAGGTAGTGATGATAGATATACAAAGTGAAATAGGAAGTAATTAATGATAGACTATATAAATTAAGAATTAATCCCTAATAAATAAACATAAATAAGAATTTATTCCTCATCCACTATGTGAAATGGGAATTATTTACTGATCCACTATAAGAAATAAGTAGTAAATCTTGATCCACCCAGGGAAATAGTTATTTATGTTTGATTTACTATGGATAATAAGTTGTGATTCCTGATAAAAATTTTGTTGACTCAATGATTATTATTATACCACACTTCTATGTTATATTCTTATTATTATTCTATAGGGCTCATGTTTATTATCGCACAAAATTTTCTAGGATATATTTATTTTCATTTTAGATTACATGTCATTTTATTATTAGTTAGGGAAGAAAATTATATTCCTTGATCTTTCAAATAATATATTTCTCCCATGATCATGTTTTCCCAAATTCATATGTTCTAACACATAATAAAATATTGCTTATTTTTTTCCTCACTTAACATTTCAGATCAACACTTTGTTATGATTTCATTCTCCTAGTTATGAAGAAGAGTGTAAATTATGAGAAGTATATAAGGGGTCAGCTGTGAATTTATTATAAATAATTATTCCGCCTATTATAAAATAAATCACTTATGTAGTTGTCACATAAATACTCTAATACATATATTCCTGGGATCATGTTATTATTTAGATATTTAAAGTTTATCTTAAGTAAATTATGTAAACTAAAGATAGATTAATCTAACTATGTTGTAAATATAATGTTTAAAGAAATTTTCTTTAGTATCGGATCTCAGAGTTTGGGGATTGGGTGATTAAATAAATATATACATAAATCTATAGATTTAAACTATTAATGCTTTAACACATTTATTATCACTACACCATTTTTACACTCTCCTGAATCCAAATTATTAGTATCACGTTAACTTTTTTAGGGTTTTCACCATAACTCTTCATATTTTAGAAAAACTATTTGAATCTAAAGATACACAAAATTAAAATACCAATACAAAAAAATTAGAGATACATTACCAAATAATTTTAATAAATAATTTCAGAAAAATTAGGATAACTATAAGAGGAATAAATGTTATATTGTAAATTATTAGATCATAGTTACATGAAATGAAATTGGAAAAAAACAAACACAATTAGTTAACCATTTATTAATGACCACTATCTATGTTTTAATCATATATCCCTTAATATAATAAAAAATTAATTTATATCACAATATTAATTGGTATAAACCCAATTATTAATGATTTATGAAACAAAATTAACATTTAAAATATTTTAGAATAAAAATACTTTATCTATGAAAAAAATAAAAAAATTAAGTTTCTAAATAATTCCTTTACTTTTTCCAAACTGGGAAATTACGTCAACAATAATGAAATGTTTTTACATAAGGTTAAATATTGTTTCCTGAAATTTAATTCATTCATGTTTTATATTAAAAAATGTAATTTTTACATTTTAATATAAAAAATAATAAAGTGAAAATATTCATGAAAATGAAAAATATATACTAAGGAATCTAGGTTTGGGAACCAATAACAACTCATGTGAGAGATAACATTGAATATAAATGATAAACATGGTAAAATAATCATTGATACTATTCTATAAATTAATTTCATATCAAGATAAATAAATAAAAATATCATATAAAATTACATAATGAATAATTTGTTATTTTATCCATTAATTGATAATTTAAAAGATATCATTACAATGGTATAAAACAAGTATGTAATAAAAATAATTCAAACACCTAGGTAAACATTAAAATAAAAAATGATTTAATAAAAATCAAACAAATCATATGAAATATAACCATAATTTATATAATTGTTAAAATCAATCCCTAAATTTTTATATATATTCAAATAAAGGTTATTAAATATAGTTACTGTTTAATAAAAAATTACATTTCTAAAAAAAAATCATGTATCTCAATAGAATTAATATTTAATAATTATTAATGTCTGCAAAATAATATTATAGGCACAACATAGGTAAAAACAAAATAAACACAAAGGAAGTTTAGGCCACCAATTATTTTGACCTAAATTCGATCATATCATTATTTAGGGATCACAAAAAACACTTTAAAAATCCTAGATTCTATTATATGAACACTACATTTCTAAAAATAGTTATAACTACCAATGATAACTCATATTAGACTCTATATTTTGTAAACTAAAAAATCTTTAATGTTTATAACAAAATTCGCAATAAAAATTCATCATAAACCATTAGAATATATAAAATTACCCAGATCATAACATAAATCAATTAAATTAGTGATCGATCAATTAAAAATGATTTTCCTTGATCACATGTAGGTAATAAATGTAAGATATGTGACATCCTAGTGGATTTTATAATGGTTCTTTTAAATCCAAATTCAAATCTGCAATGAGTCCAATTAAAATTAAATAAGAATATAGAAATCAGGGATAATATAAATAAGGTTGTAGGTTTAACACTAATTGGAAAGGCCCAATATTATTCACATTCAATAAATCAATAGGGAATGTAAGTTTCAAAGAATAAATCAAAAGGGTAGATTCTATCTTTCATTCATCAATCTAGAGGGATGTGATTCTGAAAGAACTAAAAAATGGTAATGACATAATTATAGTGGTTGTAAAATAATTACCACACTATAAATAAATAGAAGAGAATAAGGAACCACTAGGTAAATTTTTGATAAAAACTATCCTGTAATTTCATGTTTAGTAGGAATCATCTTACTAGATTTATCAATTGGTACATGATAACTTGCTACTCGACACAAAATTTCAACCTTCCAAAACAATTCTACAATTTAAAACTAAAAATATCCAAAAAAAAACTATATATATATATATAATATATTGACAATTATTTCATTTAATTCCCCAAAAAACACTCTGAATAACCTCCCTATCAATTTATATATATGTTTTTATTTTATTCCATATTTTTAAGAAAAAAAATTTCAAAATCTATCCTAATTTTATGAATTAATAATTCTATAATGAAACGATTAATTATAAAATCACCACCATAGCTCTTTTATTTTCTGAAATAATGATACAATATATCATTCTAAAATTTTTTATGACCACATATTAATAATTCCCAAGAAGTATGTCCATGAATATCACAATATTCTAAAAACACTCAAAAGTGAATAATCGAAACAAAAAACATAATAATGAATACAATAATTCATTAAAACTAAAATCGTTCTAAATATTTAAATATCATAAAATATATATATTAAATTTAATTATTTTTTTATGGTATACCCCATCATATAGACACCCTATTATTCTCCCATGTATTTACATCCTATTGCTTTCTAGTTTACTAAATTTATCAATTTGTTATATAAAATTTCTTACATTGAATATTTCTGTCCAAAATAAAGTGTCAAATTTTATTATAATGTATATATTTTTACCAAATGATATAAATTTATAAACCGTATTATAAAAAATTTATTCCTAGTCTTATAATAATTAAAAAAATTTAATATAAATACACCCAACTATTAAAAATATGTCATTTCAGACCACTTTCTTATAGCTATGTAAAACCAAAAAAATTTAATAAACTCCTAAATATAAAAATTTCAAACACCAATATCAATAAATAACTTATTAGAAAATATATCATTAATAGAATCATAAATACAGAATTGTGTGACATAAATTAATTATCCTTCCCAAATAAGGTATTTACAAAAAAATTATTACATTATTATTTATGTATATTTAATTTAATTCATTCTTTATAAAAATAAAAACATATGAAATACACAAGTCTAATATACAACAATAAAGGTGATTAATGATAAAAATCCATTAATTGTATCTCAAATGATCCCCCTGAATAAGTTTTTTCCCCTTGAAAACACACTAACTTAAATAAAAAGCTTAGTAATTGTACTAAAAGGAAGATAATACAAGGTAACATGAGATTTTTTCATAAAAAGATTAATTAGGTATTTTTTGGATTACATCTCAAGTCCCAAACCATCATATCTTCTGTAACACCCGAGACTTTTATGTTATATAAATCATCAAAGGAATCTTTTTCTACACAACACTTGCTTGGCTTGCTTTACACGCAATCGCGACCTTCCTCGATAGCTTGCGTTGTACGCAATACCGAGTTTCACTAAACAACAATATGCTATTAAAACTAGCCGTTATGAATAGTAATAACCAATTTTTGAAATTTTATAAATTTTATTTTTCAAAATGGACTTCATTTTTGGACTCAGAATATCGAAATTAGCCTAGGGTGAAATTTTGGTATTTTTCTAAAAACTTTCAATTTTTGATGAATAGTGAATCCACTAAGTGGTAGGTTAAAAACTGAATTTTGCATAAAACATAATTTTACCACTTCTGTGAATGGAATTTCAAAAATCTGACAGACACGGTTGATATCAGTAAGTAAAATGTGGTTCAATGAGATAAAAATAATTTTTTTGTGAATAGTAACTTTTTACTTTTTTTTACCGCGGTTAATAGGAAATATGGTATCTAAGGGTAAATATGATATTACTATTACCATAACACATGTACTAATTCAATTGGATAAATGTAATTCGACCAAAAACAACCTTATGAATAAAATATGACCATTTAGGCCCACTTGAGTTAGATTATGACATTTATTATTAATTTATTTAAAGAAGGGTTAAAATAGTTAAAATCAAAGTTTAATAAGTAAATCATTTTTATAATGGGGATACACATAAGATAAATTCCACAATAAATATTCATCAGAAATCTAAAAATATTTCCTACATAATGGTATTTTATTTATAATTTTTAGACATCAAATAATTTAATTTAATTATGACACAACGATGATGCAGTAATTATCTTATTTATGAAATATTAACATAATTGATGTTATAAACACCAAAATAAATGTAATTTGAGACTTTTTATGAATTACACAAATTTTCTATGTTACTATGATATATTAGTGTTGATTTAATCAACTTGGTTCGAACATATAATTCTGTTATGACTTTCACAAAAATCATATATCAAATAGTGTCAAAATTGACACAAAATAGTTTTTAAATAAAATATTATATTATTAATTGTTATTTTATTCCTAAAAATCTAAGGTTCGGCCAAATGACTTAGATAAGGATATATATATTAATAATAAACAATTTTGGGTTCGTTTGGAATGTTATAGTAAGTGTATTAACCATATAGTGAAAGAAAACAAAAAGACATGGTAAAAGTTAAATTATTTAACTTAGAGTTAAATCTAATTGATAAGGTTAAAATAATACCCTAAACTTGTCTAAATCCTATTGGTTGATAGTATTTCGACCCATACCCACTTTATCTTCGAAATAAGACCCTTTGGAACCATTTTAATCCAATTTTGACTTTAATATAAAATAATATTTTGAGATATTCCTATGGTGCCCCTCTCCTCCCTTATAAAAGGGCACCTCCTCCCCCTCCTCCTCACACCAATTTGAGCACTCAATCATGGCCAACCCCTGACATTTTCTCCTCTCCACTTCCCTAGAATAATCCTAGAGATCCTGGTCCTCTTCAAAGACCAATCATAGTTCCCTAAGTGGAGGATTCAAAGAGGCATTTCAAAGAAGAGGTAATATCCATTACCGATCTTTTCAATTTCTTTATTCTTCAACTTCTTCTTCTATAGTTGTTTCATGATAACATCAGTATTAATTAAATACTGATATGTTATTATAAATATGAAACAACCCTAATTTACCTTCTATCCATCCTACGGAAAAAATGAAATCACCGCGCGTGCGTACGTACGGAATACCGTCTCCACACCGTGGTGTAATCTATTTTTCCACCATCACTTTACAAGGATGGGTATAATGGTGTAATGAGTAACTATTTATGATTATTATAAAGTAATATTGATACTGAAATAATATATATATACTCCAATATAGTTCCACGATCATAGGAATGATATCATCACTCGTGCGTACGTACGGAATACCGTCTCCACGATGTGATGCGACTCGTTCTACATGATCATCAATACATAGTAATTATATAAATGAATTGAATGAATAAATATGATATATTTTACACTAATACCATTCTGGATATAAGGTATCTATAACCGTAAAAGAATAATAAGAATTTATTCGGCAAAACACGCATAAGAACAAAAGGCAATAAAGACCAGAGTAACAAGTAACAATGAAATATTACTAACAAGAAGCTAAGAATATGACCATATATGATATCATATCAATATGTATTATTATGGAATAAGTCAATAAAATTATTTAAACCATTATACAGGAGCTTTGGACACGTACAAAGCAAATGAGACCTATGGTAAGGGAAATATCACAATCTCATTTTTATCCGAGATTGTTTATTCGTAAGTATTTACTGGGGTGTATTTTATCATCCACATCCATGTTTCATCAATATGTAATATTATTTCCATCCACCTACAATTGTTTAAATCCATTTTTACCCTTCGGTGAGTTTTTATTAATATGTATGAAAGGAATCTTTTGTCGTTTTTTTCGTACGAGGTACTTTTTGACTTTTCTGAAAAAAGTACGAAGAATGTTTTTTTAACTTATACGGCATGAATGGATTTTTTAAAAATTATTTCCAAGAAACTTCCTTTACAAGTTTTCAAGTTTATTTTTAATCAACTTCTTTTATTTTAAAGTCGTATGGCATGTTAATAAAGGAAAAGTGTTTATGAAGTAGAAAGGATATTTTCCTCAAGAATGGAGTTCAAGTATTTTATCAAAATTATTTTCCATCTAAGATAATAAAAGGGTTATGTTTTTATCCCTATTATTACAATGGTTTGATTATGTTGTGATGGAAATATTTTTATGAATTCCTTTACCTTATATGATTTGTTTTATGATGTCATGATGTTTCAAGAATCCCATTTTTGTTACATGTGTTATGCGATGATGTATGATTTATGATTATGTGGCACACATAAGAATGGATTTATTATAAGATGGGTGGGACCTATATCTCCCTCCAATGCATTGGGTAAAGATTTATATCTCATGAGATAGACATGGCTGGAATGGAAGGTTATTTCGGTTCAGTGAAACAGGACTGAAATGAGGAGTGAACTCGGTTCAGAAATGGACTTTGTCCGCTAAGATAGTCTTGGAAATGAGTCATGACTAACAAGAAATGATTTTCCATGATTATGTGTGCATGCCACAAAGTTTCAAGTTTCATGTTATGATTATGGGGATCTCATTTTCACTTCTATGATTTATTCCATGTTAAGATATTATGATCTCTTTTGCAGGTTATGGTTTTCAAAAAGATATGATATGATTTTTATTTCCTTTATTTGCCCTTGCTGAGCATTTGAGCTCACCCTTTTATGTTTTCTTTTCCCCAGGTCAGGAAGATGTATATTAAGTAGAATATGCTAAAAGGGACCCTAGATATGCTGAAATAAATAGGAGACACTGTAGAAGATTCATGAACCAGTTGTTTATGTTTCCCAGTTTCTAAAGACACTATACCTATACGGTCCTTTGTGGTTTTGTCATATGTTGTAATAAGTGTGCTTCAATTTTTAAGTATTAACAATGTATGTAAAGTATGGGTCGTTATAGTTGGTATCAGAGGAAAGGTATAGTCAACCTTTGGAAACTAGGATGTGAAAGCCTTAGTAAGAACCCTAAGGATAAGTCTAAGGATAGAACACAATCATAGTGTTTTAGAAATGGCCATGAATAACCTAGGATAAGACCTTAAGCATGAAAATTTTATTCTGGAATTATGTGGTTTTCCTATTATAATTAGTGTTGCTCACACTATTCTTCTTGGTTTTAGTCAATGGCTGGAACCCGAAGAAACCGTGTTAATGCGGAATGCGATGGGCAATGCAATGATTGTCCCCCTGAACAACCAAACGATATGGGAGCTGGAATGAAAAATCTTGTAGCCATGATCACACAAATTTCTCAATCTATGAATCATGCAGGACTTCCAAACTAGCAAGGGAAGGAGCAACATTCTGTTGAATCCTTCATGAGGCAGCGTCCACCTTCTTTCAACAGGTCTACTGATCCATTAGTTGCTGAACAATGGATTAGTACTACTGAAAAGATATTTTCAGTTCTTCAATTTTCTGAACATCATAAAGTCATCCTAGCAGTTTATCGTTTGGAAGGAGATGCTGATCAATGGTGGAATCTTATTAAGAATACGAGGCAAAGGGATGAAATTGAGTCTATGGAATGGGACGAGTTCAAGAACTTATTTTTCAATAAGTACTTCCCTCGTATTCTCCGAACAAAGATGGAGAAAGAGTTTCTTGAACTGAAGCAAAGGGGTGATGAATCTGTTGGTACCTATGAAGAAAATTTTACAAGACTTGCAAGGTACGCTTCTGGTATTATTATCCAACCTAAGAGTAAGATCGATCGATTCTTTAGTGGCTTAAAACCAAGTCTTCAAAGGGCGTTAGCCAAAAGGGACTTCAATAGCTACGAGGAAATCATTCGATGTGCTCTCAAAGTCGAGATGGAGATTGGAGTAACCCATCAATCACATGGGTTTGATAAGAAGAGGAAGATGGAATTCAAAGGAAAATCTAAAGAGCACACTGAAAAGAAGATGAGCTTTCCCTTATGCTCAAATTGTGGAAAGAAACATGGAGGGAGTTGTCTTAAAGGGACAAGTAAATGTTTCAAATGTGGAAAGGAAGGTCATCGGGCATTTGAATTCCGCGATAATGGGAAGAAGATGTCTAATGGTGCAAACAAAGGAAGGGATACACAGAATGAACCTACTACACTTCAATTTTTCAAATGAAAGGAGATGGGGCATTATGCCAATCAATGCCCAAATCCAAGGGTTGATGATGATGGTCGACGTCAACAAAATCTTAAGGCTAAAGACAAAGGAAAGTCACATGCAATTTCTATCAGCGATGTGGAGTACGATAACGAAGTGGTGAAAGGTACACTTACCATCCACTCTAAAGTAGAAAATGTTTTATTTGATTCTGGATCCACCCACTCCTTTATTTCTAAAGAATTTTCTAAGGGTATCACCGTACTACCTCAACAATTAGATGTTGAGTTAGCTGTGACAACACCTAATGGCACAACAGTCGCATCAAAAGTTTATAATTCTTCTCCGATCGAAGTTTGTGGGAAAGTGCTTCCTGAAAATCTTGTGATCCTTCCTTTAGTGGAATTTGATGTGATTCTTGGCATGGATTGGCTTTCTCTACATGGAGCTCATATCAATTTCCAAATAAGGGAAGTCACATTTCATATTCCAGATCAATCTACGATCGTCTATCAATGCAAGGATGAATATAACCTTCCAATGGAAATTCCTTCCATCTTGTGGGTGTTGATTCCACTAAATGAAGGTTATTTATCTCAAATGGTTGGTGAGAAACTCACGATTAAGAATATGCCCATTGTACAGGAGTTTGATGATGTATTTCCGGAGGAATTACCGGGTCTTCCACCAAATCATGAAGTTGAGTTTTCAATAGAACTCGTACCGGGCGCTTTGCCAATTTCAAAGACACCTTATAGAATGGCCCCAATTGAGTTGCAGGAATTGAAGAAGCAACTCCAAGAGAATCTTGATAAGGGATTCATACGCCCTAGTGCGTCACCTTGGGGAGCACCTGTTCTATTTGTTAAGAAGAAAGATGGATCAATGAGACTCTACATTGATTATCGAAAACTTAACAAGATCACTATCAAGAACAAATATCCTCTCCCACGCATTGATGACTTATTTGACCAACTACGCGGAGCTCAATACTTTTCCAAGATTGATCTTCGTTCAGGGTATCATCAATTAAGGGTCAAAAGGGAGGATATACCAAAGACGGCTTTCCGTACAAGGTATGGACACTATGAATTTATAGTGATGCCATTTGGTCTTACTAATGCCCCTGCTATCTTCATGGATCTAATGAATAGAGTCTTTAGAGACTATCTTGATCAATTTGGGGTAGTCTTTATAGACGATATTCTTGTCTATTCAAATAGCAAGGAAGAGCATGAAGGTCACTTGAGAATTATATTGAAGTCCCTGAGAAAGGAGAATCTTTATGCCAAATTTACCAAGTGTGAATTTTGGCTTCAAAAAGTTGCATTTTTGGGTCACATAATCTCAAAAGAGGGGATATCTGTGGATCCAGAAAAAATAGAGGTTATCGAAAGATGGTCGAGACCAACAACAGTAACTGAGATCTGAAGTTTTCTTGGTTTGGCTGGATATTATCGACGTTTTGTAAAAGATTTTTCACGATTATCTAATCCACTCACCAAGTTGACTCGGAAAGGAGTTACGTTTGTTTGGACAGAGGAATGTGAAGAGAATTTCAAGGAGTTAAAAAGAAGGTTATTCAGTGCACCTGTGCTCACACTGCCTTGTAGTGGAGAAAAGTTTGTGATCTACAGTGATGCATCCAAGAAGGGATTGGGGTGTGTTCTTATGCAAAATGATATGGTGATAGCTTATTCCTCACGACAGTTGAAAATCCATGAGCAAAATTACCCAACTCATGATTTGGAGTTGGCTGCGGTAATCTTTGCATTAAATTTTTGGAGGCATTACCTTTATGGTGAAAGGTGTGATATTTATGCTGATCATAAAAGTTTAAAGTATATTTTCACACAAAAGGAGTTGAATATGCATCAAAGAAGATGGTTGGAGCTGATTAAGGATTACGACTGCTCAATCCATTACCACCCTGGGAAAGAAAACAAGGTGGCAGATGCATTAAGTCGACAAGAGCATGCTAGTTTATCCATGATGAGGATCACAAAAGATCCAATATTTATGGATTTACAAAGGATGGATCTTTAAATTATAATGGAAGGGGAAAAAATTATCTTTCTCAAATGAATGTTCAACCATCTATACATGTGAATATTAAAGAGGCACAGAAAGAAGATGTCGAGTTACAAAATAAGGTGAGAAATGTTCCTGAATTCAACCTTGATTGTGATGGGATAATAAAGTTCAGGAATCGGGTTTGTGCTCCTCCCATCCCTGAATTAAAGAAGGAGCTGCTGGATGAGGCTCATAGTTCATCATTCTCTATTCATCCTGGAAGCACGAAGATGTATAGGGACCTAAAAGAGTACTTCTGGTGGGATGGCATGAAAAGAGATGTTGCTGAATATGTCTCTCGATGCTTGGTTTGTCAACAAGTTAAAGCTGAGAGACAGAAGTCTAAGGGGATGTTACAACCATTACCCATACCTGAATGGAAATGGGAAAACATCAATATGGACTTTGTCACCAGACTTCCTAAAACATCCAAAGGCAATAATGCTATTTGGGTCATAGTTGATCATCTTACAAATTCTACACACTTCATTGCTATTAAAGAGGATTTCTCTCTAGATCAGCTTGCCAGGATATATGTAAAGGAAGTGGTAAGATTGCATGGAGTACCACTTTCTATTATATCTGATCGGGATCCGAGATTTACCTCGATGTTCTGGCGAAGTCTTCAGCATACTTTGGATACAGAGTTGAGTTTCATCACTGCTTATCATCCCCAGACAGACGGTCAGTCTGAGAGAACAATTCAAACCCTAGAAGATATGTTGAGAGCTTGCTCTATGGATTTCAAAGGAGGTTGGGATCAACACCTACCTTTGGTGGAATTTTCTTATAATAATATCTTTCACTCCAGTATTCAGATGGCTCCTTATGAAGCTCTCTATGGAAAGAAATGCAGGACTCCAACTTGCTGGGATGAAGTTGGGGAAAGAAAGCTATTAGGACCTGATCTCGTTGATGAAATGACAGAAAAGGTCAGATCTATTCAACAACACATAAGAGCAGCTCAGAGTCGACAGAAAATCTATGCCGACAACCGAAGAAAAGACCTAGAGTTTGAAGTGGGTGATAAAGTGTTCTTACGAATATCTCCCTGGAAGAGGGTTATGAGATTTGGAAAGAAGGGGAAGTTGAGCCCTAGATATATCGGTCCTTTCGAAATACTGGATCGTGTTGGAAAGGTAGCTTACCGATTGGCGCTTCCACCGAATCTCTCTCAGGTTCACGATGTGTTCCATGTATCTCTCCTGAGAAAGTACATACCTGATCCTTCACATGTACTCAGTTCCGAAGTTATACCGCTGGAGCAAGATCTTTCTTATGAAGAACAACAGATAGATATTCTGGATCACAGTGAAAAAGTCCTACGAAATTAGACCACTCGATTGGAGAATGTTTTATGGAGGAACCACCTACTTGAAGAAGCTACATGGGAGCTTGAGGATATGATGAGGGAGAATATCCTCATCTGTTTATTACAAAGTGACGAATTTCAAGGGCGAAATTCTTTTTAAGGGGGGTAGAATGTAACACCCGAGACTTTTATGTTATATAAATCATCAAAGGAATCTTTTTCTACACAACACTTGCTTGGCTTGCTTTACACGCAATCGCGACCTTTCTCGATAGCTTGCGTTGTACGCAATACCGAGTTTCACTAAACAACAATATGCTATTAAAACTAGCCGTTATGAATAGTAATAACCACTTTTTGAAATTTTATAAATTTTATTTTTCAAAATGGACTTCATTTTTGGACTCAGAATATCGAGATTAGCCTAGGGTTATATTTATGGTATTTTTCTGAAAACTTTCATTTTTTGATGAATAGTTAATCCACTAAGTGGTAGGTTAAAAACTGAATTTTGTATAAAACATAATTTTACAACTTCTGTGAATGGAATTTCAAAAATCCGACAGACACAGTTGATATCAGTAAGTAAAATGTGGTTCAATGAGATAAAAATAATTTTTTGGTGAATAGTAACTTTTTACTTCTTTTTACCGCGGTTAATAGTAAATAGGGTAACTAAGGGTAAATATGATATTACTATTACCCTAACACATGTCCTAATTCTATTGGATAATTGTAATTCGACCTAAAACAACCTTATGAATAAAATATGACCAATTAGTCCCACTTGAGTTAGATTATGACATTTATTAGTAATTTATTTAAAGAAGGGATAAAATAGTTAAAATCAAAGTTTAATAAGTAAATCATTTTTAATATGGGGTTACACATAAGATAAATTCGACAATAAATATTCATCAGAAATATAAAATGATTTCCTACATAATGGTATTTTATTTATAATTTTTAGACATTAAATAATTTAATTTAATTATGACACAACGATGATGGAGTAATTATCTTATTTATGAAATATTGACATAATTGATTTTATAAACACCAAAATAATTTTAATTTTAGACTTTTTCTGAATTAAACTAATTTTCTAGGTTACTATGATATATTAGTGTTAATTTAATCAACTTGGTTCGAACATATAATTCTGTTATGACTTTCACAAAAATCATATATCAAATAGTGTCAAAATCGACACAAAATAGTTTTTAAATCAAATATTATATTATTAATTGTTATTTTATTCCTAAAAATATAAGGTTCGGCCAAATGACATAGATAAGGATATATATATTAATAATAAACAATTTGGGGTTCGTTTTCCATGTTATAGTAAGTGTATTAACCATATAGTGAAAGAAAACAAAAAGACATGGTAAAAGTTAAATTATTTAACTTAGAGTTAAATCTAATTGATAAGGTTAAAATAATACCATAAACTTGTCTAAATCCTATTGGTGGATAGGATTTCGACCCATCCCCACTTTAGCTTCGAAATAATACCCTTTGGAACCATTATAAACCGATTTTGACTTTAATATAAAATAATATTTTGAGATATTCCTAGGGTGCCCCTCTCCTCCCTTATAAAAGGGCACCTCCTCCCCCTCCTCCTCACACCAATTTGAGCACTCAAGCTCGCCCAACCCCTGCCATTTTCTCCTCTACACTTCCCTAGAATAATCCTAGAGGTCCTGGTCTTCTTCAAAGACCAATCTTAGTTCCCTAAGTGGAGGATTCAAAGAGGCGTTCCAAAGAAGAGGTAATATCCATTACCGATCTTTTCAATTTCTTTCTTCTTCAACTTCTTCTTCTTTAGTTGTTTCATGATAACATCAGTATTACTTACATACTGATATGTTATTATAAATATTAAACAACCATAATTTACCTTCTATCCATCCTACGGAAAAAATGAAATCACCGCGCGTGCGTACGTACGGAATACCGTCTCCACGCCGTGGTGTAATCTATTTTTCCACCATCACTTTACAAGGATGGGTATAATGGTGTAATGAGTAACTATTTATGATTATTATAAATTAATATTGATACTGAAATAATATATATATACTCCAATATGGTTCCACGATCATAGGAATGATATCATCACTCGTGCGTACGTACGGAATACCGTCTCCACGATGTGATGCGACTCGTTCTACATGATCATCATTACATAGTAATTATATAAATGAATTGAATGAATAAATAAGATATATGTTACACTAATACAATTCTGGATATAAGGTATCTATAACCTTAAAAGAATAATAAGAATTTATTCAGCAAAACACGCATAAGAACAAAAGGCAATAAAGACCCGAGTAACAAGTAACAATGAAATATTACTAACAAGAAGCTAAGAATATGACCATATATGATATCATATAAATATGTATGATTCTGGAATAAGTCAATAACATTATTTAAACCATTATACAGGAGCTTTGGACACGTACAAAGCAAATCAGACCTAAGGTAAGGGAAGTATCACAATCTCATTTTTATCCGAGATTGTTTATTCGTAACTATTTACTGGGTTGTATTTTATCATCCACATCCATGTTTCATCAATATGTAATATTATTTCCATCCACCTACAATTGTTTAAATCCATTTTTACCCTTCGGTAAGTTTTTATTAATATGTATGAAAGGAATCTTTTGTCGTTTTTTTCGTACGAGGTACTTTTTGACATTTCCGACAAAAGTACGAAGAATGTTTTTTTAACTTATAAGGCATGAATGGATTTTTAAAACATTATTTCCAAGAAACTTCCTTTACAAGTTTATTTTTAATCAACTTCTTTTATTTTAAAGTCTTATGGCATGTTAAGAAAGGAAAAGTGTTTTTGAAGTAAAAAGGATATTTTCCTCAAGAATGGAGTTCAAGTATTTTATCAAAATTATTTTCCATCTAAGATAATAAAAGGGTTCTGTTTTTATCCCTATTATTACATTGGTATGATTATGTTGTGATGGAAATATTTTTATGAATTCCTTTACCTTATATGATTTGTTTTATGATGTCATGATGTTTCAAGAATCCCATTTTTGTTACATGTGTTATGCGATGATGTATGATTTATGATTATGTGGCACACATAAGAAAGGATT
Organism: Viscum album; assembly: GCA_963277665.1. Taxonomy (NCBI): domain Eukaryota; kingdom Viridiplantae; phylum Streptophyta; class Magnoliopsida; order Santalales; family Viscaceae; genus Viscum; species Viscum album. The sequence goes on from OY728126.1 coordinate 995,494,370, forward strand.
CATTATAAGATGGGTGGGACCTATATCTCCCTACAATTAATTGGGTAAAGATTTATATCTCATGATATAGACATGGCTGGAACGGAAGGTTATTTCGGTTCAGTGAAACAGGACTGAAACGAGGAGTGAACTCAGTTCAGAAATGGACTTTGTCCGCTAAGATAGTCTTGGCAATGAGTCATGACTAACAAGAAATGATTTTCCATGATTATGTGTGCATGCTACAAAGTTTCATGTTTCATGTTATGATTATGGGGATCTCATTTTCACTTCTATGATTTATTCCATGTTAAGATATTATGATCTCTTTTGCAGGTTATGATTTTCAAAAAGATATGGTATGATTTTTATTTCCTTTATTTGCCCTTGCTGAGAATTTGAGCTCACCCTTTTATGTTTTATTTTCCCCAGGTCAGGAAGATGGATATTAAGTAGAATATGCTAAAAGGGACCCTAGATATGATGAAATAAATGGGATACACTGTAGAAGATTCATGAACCAGTTGTTTATGTTTCCCAGTTACTAAAGACATTATACCTATACGGTCCTTTGTGGTTTTGTCATATGTTGTAATAAGTGTGCTTCAATTTTGAAGTATTAACAATGTATGTAAAGTATGGGTCGTTATATCTTCTATCTATAAAATATGGGAAAATCCAAAAAACCAATTTGATTCCATTTGTAATGAACCAACCCAAATATTTCAATAACCTAAACTAGTATTTCATATTCTATAAGTAGGTTTCCTAATATCTATGGATGTGTGACTATTCTTGAGAGAATATGATTTTTTCGGACCACGTAAAAATATGAACAACACTAAAAGGTGGTTAATTAGTGTTGGGTAATTTTAATCCAATAATAACATTCTAACCCTTTAACTCTTACTTCTGATAGGATCTTCAATATATTATTCTATCTATCTGGTTTTATTAAATTATATGAAATCATTTAAAGGATGAAAAATGGTAATGTTTTTAGTTACAATACTCAATAAAAGTAGATATTATTTATCATGTGTGGTGTTGTCCAGCTCATTCATTCTATACTATAATGAGATAACTATTTATAATGGATTGTCTAGAAAACAATCCTTATCCTAGGATTGGATCCCAACGCTTTAGGATAGATGATAAGAAAAAAAATTAAAATCCATAGACTAGTGATGACCACCTCTAACTTTCTACTTCATTGTAGTTCCTTATACAGAATATATAGATATGTTATATCCTCTTATTGTTTCTTTATGACACTAATAAAATAATCCATGGGATAGGTTTCTTATTGGTTGAATCGGTTTGTCTTCATTATTTATGTCATTATTCATCATTTTTTAATTGAACAACAGACAGAAAAAAACATTCTCTCTATTTATTATTTCATCTAGAACCATTCTTCTTGTTCCTTTTGCTTGATACTATACAATTTACTCATGTTCATTCAGCGATTGTTCATACAATCCCTTCTCCTTCACCCCATTCATATGATACCAATTTTTGGGGGAACTATATCTAGTATCAATTTAAATTTTATCCTTGGTCCACTACATCTTATTCTGGTTCCTTCTTGTCATAACATTCTTACTCTTCTACTTCTGGTTATTGTTTTCATTTTCTGGTGTTATTACTTCACCTAGTACCCCCAGCTCTACCATGTACTTCTTCATCGACTATATTGACATAGATTATAATTTATCACATGGTTCATTGTTAGTACTTATTTACGACACTTTACAACTTTATTAATTTACATATTCATAACAACTCTGGTTATTTCATCTAATAATTCTAAAAATATCAATATTACCAATAATTATTTATATGCCGGAGATACCCTCTATGATTTGTCTCTCTCATTAAAAAGACATCATTGATATAGGAGTCCATATGTTTTCCCATTATCTATGTGAAAGGCTATGATACATGATTTTCACTATTCATAGTTTTTCATTCACCATGGTACAACCCATGTGTATTATTACATTAAAATTTATTTTTAATCTCCATGTATGATACATGACAGAGTTGTTTTTGTGACACATTTATATACATATCATAAAATCAAGGATAATCATCAAAATTCTTCAGGTTGTCTTCAAACTCATCATATTCCAGTGTGAAAGTGTGCCAAGGATCCCATAGATTTCATTTTTGGACTACAATGGACACCCCAAGGATGTAATTCCATTTATGTTACATTAAATCACTTTAAAATATCTTCTTATTTCATTCCAATTTTGGACAACAACAAGGTTAATGATTTGGAAATATTTTAGGTGCAAGAAATTGTGATATCCCATGGAGTGTCGTAAGTAATTGACTCATATAAAGACCCCTTAGTTTATCTTTTGGTTATGAAAATTCCACTAAATGGAAAAGGGTTCTAAAATCATATTGATCATGGATTACTATCCATAGATGGTTGGACAATAAAAATAGTTTTTTTAATATTTTAAAATATATGCATCATTTTTACCTCGTTGACATTAGTTTTTTCTTGGATAACCACTTGAGAATGGTTTTGTTTTCTTATAAAACTAGTAATAATTCATCAATTAAAATTGATCCCATTAAGGATATTTATGTTTTTCAATGAAAATCGCATATTTTTTGTGTTACTATGAGTGAAGCCTATCCTGTCAGACCAATCCATGTCTAAGAGACATCAGTAAAGGTTCCGAATATGTGTCTATGGTTTATATCCACATATATTTATTATAAATATTATGTGTATAGTCAACATCATTATTTTTAATTCTCCATTTTTGGTTTTTTATTAAAATTACATTTTCTTTTGGGTCACTATTATATTGAAAAATATGGAATGATATTTTTGAGATATGTGGGACATTAGATCAGTGGCTGAATTGTAAAGGTGTCATGTTGGTTATATGTTCCATCTTATTTAAATTTCATCAATGATATTTTCTATATATCTTGGGGTAAAAGGTATCATTAAAATCCCTCCTATGTTTTGAATATGAAATTCCTTGATCTAGAACATAATTTATCTCTGATTGAACTACCATTTCCTATTTTTTATTCTGATGAGAAGATCTTACATGGGATATCTATTCTATTAGTCTTCATTTTATGGTAAGACCATTTGTATTTTCACAATACATTAGAACAATATTATATTTTTAGGATATAATCGACTAATATATTTGATTATCTACCTACTTCAACCAAACATTATAGGGGAATAATATTCAATGGTGGGATGGTTTTCACATTCTGGTTTGAGGAATGGTATATTTTCTAACTCTAGGATGATTATTTTTTGATATAAGATGTGTTAGTTAGTGCTAGATGGGTTCGGAAGGGTTTTTATAATTTAATAGCTCAACATAGGAAAAACACATGGTAGATCAATCCATATTGATCCTACATATGGAATGTGTGTTGTGGGTAGTACAAACATTTCGAATATATGGTGAGGTCTTTTTTATGGGGTGTGGGAATTATGATAATTTTTCATCAATATTTTGGCCTCCACTATTCCTTGGTGAAGGGAATAGTGGGTCCAAAAAACCAGCCTTTCCACTTCATTATTTAATCTATTAGCATGTCTAAATCTAGGTTGTGGATTGATTGTGGCCACCCCGGGCATGCTAAACACCCACAATAACATGGTTTCCCCATTTCTAGAATTTTTAAATGGATTATTCGATTGCTGGATCTTTATATGGGGGGGTACAACAATTTATGGATCCCCTTTCAATATTTATGGGTTGGGTTTTAGTTCCTTTTGTCTATATTGTTCTCTCATAAACCCCTCTAACGTGTTCCCTGTAAAGACCCATAAAATTCATGGGAATTTTTTTTCTTAATTATTTTTGGAATTTTACAAGAACGTAGTTTCTGACGGCACCTGATTTCGAGGCCAGGTGTGCCCGGAATCATTTTCTGAAGATTGGCTCGGGTACGTTCAGTGAACGAATGAGAGGGTTTTTCAAACTTTTGAACCAGTGCCCAGAATCGAATTCTGAGGGCAACGATGATCTCGCAGCGGTGATATTCGCTTAAGGAGACCTTTTCTGAGGTTGTGTTTTATGCGGGTTGAGAGTTAGTTTTGGTGATTTTAAAATGAAGTTAAATAAAATGTGGAAACACATTTTATTTTTATCAAAGTTGGTTATATCCTCCCAAAGGGAGTTAGGGGTGGGACCCACATCCACTTAACCTCCCTTGAGAGGATTAAGTGTGGCGGGGCCCACAAGAACCCTAACACTTCATCTCCTCTTTAAACTCCAAATAACTCCTCTCTAATTAATCTTGACAACAAGGGTTATTAATTGAGTTGAGTTGTTTTAATTTCAAACTTTTGAAATTCAAGTGGTTTAGTTGTGTAAATAAAATAAGATTTAAGCTTATTTTATTTGGTTAGTATCCTTTGTCCCTTGAGAGGTTTTGGGAAGCTCTCTCTCTTCTTCTTCAACCTTGACGAAGAACACAAAGAACACTTATGCTCTAACGAGGAACGCCGCTTCTCTTCTTCGTAGCTGGTGTGTTTCCAAAGATCGACGACTTCGTTTGTTCGATCTTCTTCCCGTGTCAAAGAAAGGAGACACCGTTTCCTCCTCGGACAATATCTGTCAGCATACAAAGCTTCTCCAGCGACGTACCTATTTGGACGCACCTCGACGTCAATGGAAACGACGTTCGATTCCCACGACGCCCGACCTCCGCGACGCTAGACTTCAGCGGCTTGTTGACGTGCTCCGCACTTGAAACCGAGGTAGGGTTTTATTTTATTATTCTTTTGTTCATGATTTATACCCGTGTTTATTTCTTCGTGAAATTTGTCCAATTGTTAGTGAATAATGCGAGGGGGCCGGACCACACGATCATGGCCGACCCTCCTCCTTTTTCATGTTGATTCTGTTGTGGATTGAAACGGGTGTGGCACAGTGCCGTCGCACCGCGCAGGATCATACGGCAAGAAACACGCGACGCCGTCGCACCGCGTCGTAAAATAATGTAAGGACGCGACGCCGTCGCGCCACGTCGAAGAATGTCAAAGACACTGCGGCCGGATCGGGGCCGCGGAGGAAGGGCGCGACGCCATCGCACCGCACCGGACGACGAAGGTCGTGGCCGGTTCCGGGTCGCGGCGGAACAAGAAGACCGGCGGCCAGCTGGTGTCGGAAGCCGGAAGGGGACCGGCCTTTGCCAGTCCCGTTGAGGAAGAACCGGTCGGCCAGGTCGGGCCGGCCGAAAGGGAGGAAGACCGGGGGAATTTAATTCCCCCTGCCAGCAAAATGGACCCCCATAATGAGGGGGGTCGCAGTTTCACAAAGGGGGGGTTGGCGCCCCAATTTGTTTCTCAGCTCCGCCTTCAGCCGAGCTGGCAGCGCGCCCAGTGCGCTGCCTTGCGCCGAACCGGCGCGCCTGGCCAGTCCGCAAGGCCAGGCTGGGCCGGGCCGCGCCGTGTCGGGCCGGGTCGACCCTATCCGGGGTGGGTCGACCAGGTTCGGGCCAACCGGGGTGTCTCGGGCCGGGACGGCCCGGGCCCGAAACCCCCGTTACCGAGCGGTTTGGATTCAAATGCCCATAACTCGGGCTACAGACCTCCAAACGACGCGCCGTCAGCGGCGATCTGATCATTGGATCGAGACGGTAATTTCGGTATATCGCACTCAAGGTGTCAGAATACTTTGAGTTCAGCTAGGTTGGTTCGTACACGAAACCAACCGGGCCCTCGGTGCGGAAACGCTCATATCATGAGCTACGAACGTCCGAATGACGTTCCGTCAGCTTTGTTGAGTTCCTCTAAGTGAGACGGATCTTTTGTCTTACTCCGCTCGAGGTTTGGATGCCGTCGGAGTGCGGTCAGGTTGGTTCGCTCACCAAACCAACCGGGCCCCTAGAACGAAATAGCCAATAACTCACAGACCGGGCGTCCGATTGACACTCCGTCTGTCTCGTTGCGTTCATGTTGATGATACGGAACTTTTGGCCTCCTCCGCCCGAGATTTTGATGCAGATGGATAGTGTCCGGGTTGGATCGCACTGAAATCCAACCGGGCCCCTGGAACGGAAAAGCTGATAACTTTTTGACAGAACGTCTGTTTGACGAACCGTCAGCGGCGTTGGTGATCTTGTTGAGAAACGGTCCCTATGAGTATACCCTATGAGAGTTTCGGGTACAGTTGAGATACGGCCGGGTTTGGTTCGCTCACAAAACCAACCGGGCCCCTGGGACGAAAAGGCTAATAACTCACAGACCGGGCGTCCGATTGACGCGCCATATGTTGCGTTGAGACCCCTATGACGAGGCTGTCCTTTGAGATACTTCTTCATGGGACTTTGAGATACTTGGAGTGTCGAATTGTAGCTCGTGGAGCAGACCCTCCCAGAGACGAGCGTACGGAGTACAGAGACCATGTTGCCGGCCGAGACCTGAAGACTGCTTGTCCAATTCGATTCGGAGTGACTTACGTAGCCCAGTGGAGAGCACTACATTGTGAGGTGGCAGACCCATAGAAGAGGAGCACTACTATGTGAGGTGGCAGACCCGCGGTACTCGACAGGAGGAGTACCTCTGTAGGCTATGAGTGGGGAGCACTACTGTGTTGGGTGGCAGACCCCGGCGGGAAGCACTACTGTGTGAGGTGGCAGGCCCGCGGTACTCGAAAGGAGGAGTACCTTAGCTGTCTTAGGTTAGTGAGCAGTACCTCGGAGTCGTGACAGGACCACTGTACACTCCAGAGATGGAGCTCTTCAGCAGTTACGGTTTCGATAATGAAAATCCTGGTTTGAGCTGAGACTTTTGACCTTTTTGTTTCCTCATGATTCAGATGGGTTACTTGATAACTTAGGTATATGTATGTCATATATCTAAGTGGAGGTTATCTATTGGGATCTTCTTGTGGCTATCCTTGTAGGTTTTAGTGAGACCTTGAGGGTCTTGGGGTCCCCACTGAGTATCGTTATACTCACCTCTGCACGGGCTATGCCCGCACTACGTTGTGTTGGTTGCAGACGACGGACATCGTTAATCGTGGTTGAGGCATGAAGAGCAGGACGGTACCTAGAGGTGGACCACTGGGCGGGACGTGCTCGGAGCGGACGGCGGGACCCGAGGAGCAGTGGAGCTATCTGTACCCACCCTTCAGGTGGGATTTCCAGTGGACAGCTCCGTGTAGCAGCTTTTACTTTACATTTGTTGTTTTCCCTTTCGAGTTGTACTTTACTTTCAGTTTGGGTTTGTATACTGGCCCATTTACATTTCCGCACTTCAGTTGTACTCTGTTTTTAATTAGTGTTTACTTTTCCGCTTGCTTACTCTGTGGTGCTTGTCTACTTTACAAAGGCAATGCCTTCCCTTTTTACCGGGATTTATGCCTTGGTGCTAGTCACCAGCCCCTGGCCTATGGAAGGCGGGTTTGGGGTAGTCACGGCACGAGCCCTGAGGACTGGTCGTGACAAATTGGTATCAGAGGAGTTCGGTTCTACCGTAGAACTTATAACATTGATGTTTCTTTATGTGAAGCAATAGTGTTAAGAGTACCGAGTGTGGTTTTCAGTTTAGGGAGTCCAGTGTTGGTGCGGGCGGCCAACGTATCCATACACTAGGACCCTGACAACTGATTTCCGACTTTGTGCACGAAAACACTGATTGCGTTTGTGTTTTCCAGAAGTTTTATTTAAATGTCAGCTCAAACCACGTCAGCTCACCAGGTATAATCTTTTGACCGTGTCACGTTGTTTCTTTCAGGATGTCTCCCCGTGGATGACCAGCTAGAGCCCCGAGAGTGGTGCGTATTCACAGCCCGCCGAGCGACGAGGCCTCAGTACATGGCCCTATCCCAGTTGAGGCACCAGCGGAGGCACCAGCGGTACTACTACCCGTTGGGCCACCGATGCCACCAGCCCCAGCAGTAGAGGATGCACGTCGCTTGAGCGCACTGCATGAGTTCCAGTGCCAGAGGCCACCTAGGTTTCAGGTAGGGACGGACCCGCAGGCGGCTGAGGATTTGCTGGAGGTTGTGGTGAGAGTCTTCAGGCTAGTGGGGACGCCGAAAGATTTCATGGTGATCCTTGCTGCCAACCTTCTTCAGGCAGTAGCAGGCAGATGGTGGATCCTGATGCTCCAGATGCATGATGAGGCGACACTTCTATGGGCAGACTTCGAGAGCCAGTTCCGGGAAGAGTTTGTACCAGCCACCCTTCGAGCGGTGCGTATACAGAAGCTACTTCAACTGCGACAGGGCAGCATGTTAGTGGCGTAGTACTCAGCGAGATTCACAGACCTCTCGCGCTACTCCACAGATATGGTATGGGACCCGTTCTTCAGGGCTCAAACCTTCGAGCAGGGGCTCAGGCGGGAGATCAGAGCTTCGGTTGTATTGCACAACATTCTGACGCAAACAGGAGTGTTGGAGAGAGCCCTCTTAGTGTAGAGTTTCCTTACTGAGCAGTCTCTAGCAGCAAGACCCACCACTAGCCGGCATGCGGCAGAGTCTTCTATAGCGGGCAGTAGACAGAAGACGCAGGGGTCCAAGAGGACCAGACCTACAGGTGGTCGACCGCGTGACTCTGGGTCGGTAGTGCAGGGTACCAAGGGATGTGATAGAGCAAGACCTGCCATGAGGTGTTACTCCTGTGACAGAATTTGTCACATAGCACGTGACTGTGCGACCCGCCATGCAGATGACCAGCAGTTAAATGAAGAACCTCCGAGGCAGAGGAAGTGGTTCGATCAGGGCGGCCATGGCAGAGGAGCTGGCCGGGCAGCTGGAGGTGGACGATGTTTCGAGGTGTTTCCACCACCACCACCAGGAGGTCCGCCCCGACCGTAGGGAGTCGGTGGACATGCGAGAGCTCAGCTTCAGGCACATGAGGCCTTCGATCATGGAGCTCTTGGAGCAGATGGACAGGAGCAGAACTAGTAGATATGTCCTTTGTACTTCTAGTTTCTTGTTTCTATTGTGTAGCATCTTTGTATTATGAGCTGCAATAATAAAAGATTCTTACCTTTGTGATGTTTTCAGTCCTGTCCTCTTTTGTGTTGTTACTAAGAGGTTCCAGATAATATTGTTTACTTGACCCTCACTTTCATGTTTTCTACTGAAGGAGACCTAGTGACCACACACTGATGCCGACAGTGTGACTCGACCCTTGGAGGCGAGAGTGACAGTTGGATCTCTTGGTAGTTACGTCGAGGCCTTACGACGTCATCCATGGCATGAATGTATCATTCATGTTAGGATTGACTGTATTAGGCAACGAATGTGGTTCATCCAGAGGATGGGACCGGATTCCTCTTTTTCGGCAAAGAAGAAATCATAGCAGCTCTTGTGAGACTAGAAAAGGTCCAGGTCATCCAAGAGCGGATGAGGATGGCAAAGGGCCGACAGAAGCCTTATGCTAACATGACTTAGAGGCCTCTAGAGTTCGAGGATGACCATCACGTCCTTATACGAGTCTCACCTCGACGAGGTTTACGGAGATGTGGCCAGGGAGGCAAGTTATCTCCAAAGTTCAACGGACCTTTCTAGGTCCTCAGCTGGGTAGGCGAGGTGGTTTACCACTTGGCCCATCCACTTCAGTTGCACTAGGTGCATGACGTTTTCCACGTATCTCAACTGAGGAGATACGTGTTCGACCCTATGCATATCATCGACCATGATGAGATGGACGATGGCGATGGGGTGTCTTTCATAGAGGTTTCAGTGGGGATCAAGGATCGATAGGAGTGGATCCTACAGGGACGATCGATTCCACGGGTGAGATTTCTTTGGCAGTATGGGAACCTCCAGGTAAGCACATGGGAGCGGAAGGCTCAGATGCGTGCTCAGTACCGCCTTTGTTTCCCTAAGTTTGTGGTGAAGCTTTACGAGGACGTAAAGCCCTGTGGTGGGAGTAATGTAAAGACCCGTAAAATTCAAGAGAATTTTTTTTCTTAATATTCATTGGAATTTTACAAGAACGCAGTTTCTAACGGCACCTGATTCCGAGGCCCGGTGTGCCCGAAATCATTTTCCGAAGTTTGGATCAGGTACGTTCAGTGAACGAACGAGCAGGTTTTTCTAACTTTTGAACCGGTTCCCGGAATCGAATTCCGAGGGCAACGATGATCTCGCAGCGCCGATATTCGCTTAAGGAGACCTTTTCCAAGGTTGCATTTTATGCAGGTTGAGAGTTATTTTTTGGGTTTTTAAAATGAAGTTAAATAAAATGTGGAAACACATTTTATTTTTATCCAAGTTGGTTATATCCTCCCAAAGGGAGTTAGGGGTGGGACCCACATCCACTTAACCTCCCTTGAGAGGATTAAGTGTGGTGGGGCCCACACGAAACCTAACACTTCATCTCCTCTTTAAACTCCCAATAACTCCTCTCTAATTAATCTTGACAACTGGGGTTATTAATTGAGTTGTGTTGTTTTAATTTCAATCTTTTGAAATTCAAGTGGTTTAGTTGTGTAAATAAAATAATCTTTAAGCTTATTTTATTTGGTTAGTATCCTTTGTCCCTTGAGAGGTTTTGGGAAGCTCTCTCTTCTTCTTCTTCAACCTTGACGAAGAACACGAAGAAAACTTATGCTCCGACGAAGAACGCCGCTTCTCTTCTTCGTAGCCGGTGTGTTTCCGAAGATCGACGATGACGTTTCTTCGATCTTCTTCCCGTGTCAATGAAAGGAGACGCCGTTTCCTCCTCAGACTATCTCTGTCAGCTTACGAAGCTTCTTCAGCGAGGTACCTCTTCGGACGCACCTCGACGTCAACGGAAACGACGTTCGATTTCTGCGACGCCCGACCTCCGCGACGCTAGACTTCCGTGGCTTGTTGACGTGCTCCGCACTTGAAACCGAGGTAGGGGTTTATTTTATTATTCTTTTGTTCATGATTTATACCCGTGTTTATTTCTTCGTGAAATTTGTCCAATTGTTAGTGAATAACACGAGGGGGCCGGACCGCACGAACACGACCGACCCTCCTTCTTTTTCATGTTGATTATGTTGTGGATTGAAACGGGTGTGGCGCGGTGTCGTCGCACCACGCAGGATCATACGGAACGAAATGCACAGTGCCGCCGCGCTGCGTCGTAAAATAATGTAAGGAAGCGAAGCCGTCGCGCCACGTCGAAGAAAGTCGAAGACACCACGGCCGGAGCTGGGCCGCGAAGGAAGGACGCGACGCCGTCGCGCCGTGCCGGACGACGAAGGCCGCGGCAGGTTCCGGGCCGAGGCGGAACAAGAAGACCGGTGGCCAGCCGGGCCGCCGGTGTCGGAAGCCGGAAGGGGACCGGCCTTTGCCGGTCCCGTTGATGAAGAACCGGCCGGCCAGGTCAGGCCGGCTGGATGGGAGGAAGACAGGGGGAATTTAATTCCCCCGGCCAGCAAAACGGCCCCCCATAATGCGGGGGACTGCGGTTTCACAAAGGGTGGGCTGGCACACCCCGTTTCCAATCAGCTCGGCCTTCGGCCGAGCTAGGAGCGCGCTGCCTTTCTCCGAACCGGCGCGCCCAACCGGTCCGCCAGGCCAGGCCGGGTCGGGCCGGGCCACGCCGCGCTGGGCCGATCCGGGACGTGCCGGGCCGGGTCGACACTGTCTGGGGCGGGACGACCCGGTTCGGGCCAACCGGGGGGTCTCGGGGCGGGACGGCCTGGGCCCGAAACCCCCGTTACCGAGCGGTTTGGATTCAAATGCCCATAACTCGGGCTACAGACCTCCAAATGATGCACCGTCAGTGGCGATGTGATCCTTGGATCGAGACGGTCGTTTCGTTATATCGCACTCAAGGTTTCGGAATACTTTGAGTTCGGCCAGGTTGGTTCGTACACGAAACCAACCGGGCCCTCGGAGCGGAAACACTCATATCATGAGCTACGGACGTCCGAATGACGTGCCGTTAGCTTTGTTGAGTTCCTCTAAGTGAGATGGATCTTTTGGCTTACTCCGCTCGAGGTTTGATGTCGTCAGAGTGCGGTCGGGTTGGTTCGCTCACAAAACCAACCGGGCCCCTAGAACAAAAAAGCCAATAACTCACAGGCCGGGTGTCCGATTGACACGTCGTCTATCTCGTTGTGTTCCTGTTGATGATACGGAACATTTGGCAACCTCCTCCCGATATTTGGATGCAGATGGATAGTGGCAGGGTTGGATCACACCGAAATCCAACCGGGCCCCTGGAACGGAAAAGTTGATACCTTTCTGACAGAACGTCCGTTTGACGAACCGTCAGCGGCGTTGGTGATCTCGTTGAGAAACGGTCCCTATGAGTATACCCTATGAGAGTTCGGGGTACAGTTGAGATACGGCCGGGTTTGGTTCGCTCATGAATCCAACCGGGCCCCTGGGACGAAAAGACTAATAACTCACAAACCGGGCGTCCGATTGACGCGTCGTCTGTTGCGTTGAGACCCCTATGACGAGGCGGTCCTTTGAGATACTTCTTCGTGGGAATTCGAGATACTTGGAGTATCGACTTGTTTCTCGTGGAGCAGACCCTCCCAGAGATGAGTGTACGGAGTATGGAGACCTTGTAGCCAGCCGAGACCTGAAGACTGCTTGTCCGATTCGATTCGGAGTGACTTACGTAGCCCAGTGGGGAGAACTACTTTGTGAGGTGGCAGACCCATAGTGAAGGAGCACTACTATGTGAGGTGGCAGACCCGAGGTACTCGACAGGAGGAGTACCTCTATAGGCTATGAGGGGGGAGCACTACTTTGTTGGGTGGCAGACCCCGGCGGGAAGCACTACTGTGTGAGGTGGAAGGCCCGCGGTACTCGATAGGAGGAGTACCTCAGCAGTCTTAGGTTAGTGAGCAGTACCTCGGAGATGTGATAGGACCACTGTACACTCCAGAGACAAAGCTCTTCAGCAGTTACAGTTTCGATAATGAAAATCCTGGTTTGAGCTGAGACTTTTGACCTTTGTGTTTCTTCATGATTGAGATGGGTTACTTGATAACTTAGGTATATGTATGGGCATATATCTATGTGGAGGTTATCTGTTGAGATCTTCTTGTGGTTATCCTTGTTGGTTTTAGTGAGAACTTGAGGGTCTCAGGGTCCCTACTGAGTATCGTTATACTCACCCCTGCACGGGCTATGCCCGCACTACGTTGTGTTGGTTGCAGACGACGAACATCGTTGATCATGGTTGAGGCTTCCAGAGCAGGACGGTTCCTGGAGGTGGACCACTTGGCGGGCCGTGCTCGGAGCAGACGGCGGGACCCGAGGAGCAGTGGAGCTATCTGTACCTACCCTTCAGGTGGGATTTCCAGTGGACAGCTCGGTGTAGCGGCTTTTACTTTACAGTTGTTGTTTTACCTTTCGAGTTGTACTTTACTTTCTGTTTGGGTTTGTATACTGGCCCATTTACTTTTCCGCACTTCAGTTGTACTCGGTTTTTACTTAGTGTTTGCTTTTCCGCTTGCTTACTCTGTGGTGCTTGTCTACTTTACAAATGCAATGCCTTCCCTTTTTACCGGGATTTACGCCTTGGTGCTTGTCGCAAGCCCCTGGCCTATGGAAGGCAGGCTTGGGGTAGTCACGGCACGGGCCCCGAGGACGGGTCGTGACATTCCCCTTAAATGGTGTGTGATTATGATAATTATTATAGAATATAATAAATTTCTTCTTCTTAATGGGGAAATTACCTCAAATGATCATAACATTCAATAATTTTCATTGGTTCGTGTTTATATTGTGTAATATATCTATATTTATGTTGTTTTTATTTCCCTCTATCAATCAAAAGAACATTTGGTTAGATATTCATGATTTGGGGTTTTTTCATTATGTTTCTTTCAAGGTTACTAGAATCTTTATTCTCATAGGTCATGGATCCCATGTATTTTTTTGGATAATATATTGTGATTCAAGGTTATTGTTTTCATATTATATCTTTCATATTAATAATTATGATTTCATTCTTTTTTATGTTGGTTTTATAAAAACTAAATAACGGTAGGTCTTATAGTTTGTTTAAATTTACATTTTTTGTTAGTTTTTTTAAAATAGAATGTCCATGTGGTTTTGGAGTTAAAAATACATATTAGATCATTTTCTATTTTTATTAGAAGCAATTTCAAGGAATGATTGTTTTTTATAAAAAGTGAAAAACAAAAACACGTCAATTTGATAAAAATTCATTTCATTTCATGATATATGTAATTATTTGTTCTCCAAGGAAGTTCCTATAATGTTGATTATTTTGACTTGATTAGAATCAATATAGGAAGAGAACATAGGATCATTGGAATCATTGGGTGGTGTAACTTGGAAAAGAATAATAGGAATGGTATGTTTTCATTACAAAAGATATAAAATTACAACATTAAATAAAAAACTGATTTCAATGTACTGATGGGGGATCACTTATTGGTGTGTTGTTACATCTCGTTGCATGCGTTGGACTATTAACTTGTGGTGGAACCAAATAATTACCATTAAATGACATAGTGTGATAATATTATCAAACTAGGACATATTATATCCTTAGACATTGTTTATGTGTTTAATTTAATTTTCAATTGGTTTTATATTAAAGATTTGAATATTTAAAATGCTAAAAATGATTTGTAAATCTTTTAATTTATTGAAAGGAAAATGTTTCATTAAATGGGTATGTAAAAACATGTTTCTTTGGAGCGGTTTGGTGAAACTATTTAACAAGGTAAATATCTATGTTTTGACAGATCTAATTAAAATATATTTCAATCCATCATTTTATGTAAATGACAGAAATGTTTATTTCTAAAAAAATTCTTACACTAATCGTGGAGGAATCTTACTAAGAATGTTTTCCTACAGAATTCACGTATATTCATGTATATGAGGATCTTATTTCATGTGACACGAGTATCTTCCTGGAACAACACGATTGTGGTAGGAATCCATGATAGCGAGGTGTGAAAGTTTTAAGTGACATTGTTTATATTGATATGGGTTTCATTTAAGGTTTAATAATTGGGTTTAGCTAATTAGTTTTGGCAAATTATTCTCCTTATATTAATTATATTATTTCATTGTAGAATTATAATAGGAATGTTTAACTTCCCCTATAAATTCCACTTTTTGATACCCTGGAATATATTTTTTTGGGAAAATTTATTCTTAATCACACTCATGATGTCGAGTTGTTAGTCGCATTCCCATGGGGGTCTGGAACCCATTTATAATTTCCATGGGTTTACTGAGGTGTATTTTTTTGGGATGACTATGGTCATGGTATGAAATACCATTATTGAAACCCCTAGGGATAAGTCTTAGTATTGAGTAAAATTATAAAATTTTAATAAAATTTTGAGTTTTGGTTTACCATGAAATTACACCCCTTATATATACTAGAAACTGGAGGAAACTATGGATCATATACACCGAGGTGTATTCAACTTGAAAAAATATGGTTTAATATCAACTAAATCATTACTTGGTCCATGATAAGTGGTCCAAATTCGACACAAGTAGCTAGGAACTGCCAGAGAAATTGTTTGGTTGATCATATTATCTCCATAAATGGTTATGAGGGACATAAATAGATTTTGAGGATGTAACATATTAATATTTAGGACAGAATACATAGTAGAAAAATACCCATTTACAACCACGGTTGAACTGATGTAAAGATATTTTTATCCAATTATATCGTATTTGAAAAGAAATTATTATAGGATGAAATTATGATTTAATTTGAGAAAGCGTCGTTGGTTTTAGTATTCATAATCATATGATTAATTAATAATATTTTATTGTAAAATATCATAACCATTTTGGTTAAAGTATTTAGTTTGAAATAAGATTATAGAAATAATGTTGTGATGGGTAAATATATAGAAAATTCAATAAGAAATTAAAGAAGCATAATTTATATAAATTTTTTAGATAAAATAAAACTAATAATACATTCCCATTATTTGGGAAATGATGAGTCTCCTATTATCTAATTTTGGAATTTTATCTTCAATTAATAAAATAGATCTTGATTTTCTTATGGATAACTTATATTCTAAATTATTAAGTGATAATTAAAATATTGCAGAATTAATTTATTTAGTTTGGGAAAAGAATATAACACATCAAGACTTCAAAATATAATTTACATTGGGAAAAACTTTTATTGATGGAATGCATCACATGTAACACTAATCTAAAATAACCATCAATTTATAAGATTTATATTGTTAAAAAATTTTAAGAATAATAAATACTCTAATAAATATAAATATTATAATCATTTAAAATTCATAAAAAATATGATTTTTAAATCTTAATGATTTAGAAAGTAATTTTTTAATAAAATATATTTTTTGTATGTTAAATTTATTTTCATTAAAAAGTTAAAATTAAAAATTTTAGAATTTAATTTTTCAATTTGAACTTATTTTTTAATATATAATTTAAATATTATCATAGGGAGGGTTTTTTTAATAATGTTACTTATATAAATTATTTCCTATTGAATAATTAAAAAACTAATTTTCTAATACTGTATCTTTTATGACATTTTTGTAATACAATATATACTTGAATATTGTTTAAACACAATTTTCTATAAAAATTTATATAAAATTAAATAAATCATATAAAATTAATATATATAATTTATAAAATCCATTTTTACTATTATAAAAATATAAGATTTATTTTCCGGTCAAGACATTTGGTATTTAGTTACATTAAAAAAGTACTTTTAATCACTTATTGAATTTATTTCTAACAAAATAGATTTAATATTTTATCTTTACAATTTAATATTATAAAATAAGTTATATTTTATATTTATGAAAAATATTATCATTACAATAATTAAATTTACTGACCACGATTATGTTAAAATATTTATTTTCCATGAAACATTTTACTCATATTGTGGAATTTTTTTCAAATAAATTTTCATTTTAATATTTTTTAAAATAATTATCATTTTTAAAAAATATAAAAAAAATATATTATCACTAATTTAATTTGAAATTATTTTATTCATGATCAAGAATATCTAATTTAGGAAACATTATTTTTCCAAAAAATATTTTTCTATATATTAAATGGATTTTTTCATTGATAACTTAATCATATTATGTGGTTTAATTATATTATATTGATCCTAAACTTAGAATTATAAAAATTGAATTTTTTAAAATGTATTACCTTATATTTAAAAAATATATAAATTACATGGATAATTTTTTTTACCAATGTAAAAACCCAAAAAGGTAAAATGTTTTAATATAGTAGTAAAACAAATAAAACATGTTTAAATTATGACAAAAAGTGATTGGTAAAGGATTTTTAAAAATTATATCATAAAAGAAATCATTATTTCCCAACTTTTTCCATTTTACCCTGAATTTTTCATGACATCATAGAAAAATTAATGGTTATCTACATAAATTTCATTTTATACACTTATAAAAGGTGATCACTTCCATCATATTTATCATACCTTGATAAATGAATAACTTGAATTGAACACTCCCCTAGTCACTTCATCTCACTATACATATCACATAAGTAATGGGTTTTCCAAATGAAAAATCTAAAAATCCACAAGGATTTTCCGAAGGGGGAACTTCTAAAGGAAGAATTGATGTTCTCGAGAGATATCTCTTAGTTATCATATTTTTCTACACCCTAAAACGTTTTATATAAATGAAATTATTATAAAATAACTGTTAATAATATTACAAAATGTTCTCATACTAATGTAATATTGATTTTCTACCACCCTCCAAAACCAATCAAAAAAATTGATGATGTCATCATGTGAATGTGCAGACTACTACCTCAATTAAAAAAATTATTTATGTTTCATCACTATAACAAATAGATAGTTCAAAAAACTACTTAAATATTAATATGATGTCTATAAAATTATTATTATTAAATTAGTTTAAACCATTCAATAAAATTCTCCTGATGTGTAAATAATGAATGTGTCCCTTATACACACATATAGAGTACCACCTCCATGAATGTAATATATTTTTTCACTATCATCTCTTATTATGTATAAAAATGTATTATTATATTATTAAAAACCATAAAAATTTATATAATATGATTATTCTGTTGAAATAAGGAAATTATGGAAAATGAATCACTTTCTTTAACATATTAACCCTTATATAATAGTTTGTTCTTGTTTGGATATATTTAACCTCATCCATGATGAATATAATAAAATTTTCATCATGGGAAACTAGAGAAGCATAAAAACTAGTGATATTAAACAATAATATTTAAAGACATATTTTTTTCATGGAATGGTAATTGTAATATCTAACACATTGTTAAAATATCAACACTCAATCGTGAAAATTACCAACACAACATTATCTTCATCTTTATCGTCACAAATCATAAATAAAATCATTATCAAGTTATGTTATAAAATTATTAATAAAAATTAAATAGATATTTAATTACATGTAATTATCATATAATGAATAACACATAATTTGTAAATGCAAACTAACACCTCTATTATGATACTTAATATCAATTGTAATAATGAATGATGATGAAAATTAAATATAAATGAATAATATAGTTATAATAAATTATTAAAAATGAATGTTATTATTCATTGAGATATTATTTTTATTCATAACTTTATTAATTTTTTTGTTTAAATATTTAACATGACTTTTTTCTTAATTTTTATTCAATTTATGGTTTTCATAAATCCACATCACATTTTATCATTCATGATATTTCATTTAAAAATATACCAAATTTTAAATGAACCTTGTAAATGAAACTCCCTTATTTGAGTTATAATGATTCTTATATAACATAATTTATGAAAGACTGGTTTATTAGACTATAATATTTAATTTTAAGAAAAATATATTACCAATAATGGCTAAATAATTTTTAATACAAATATTTTATAGTGGATAATTTATTCCAAAAAAATTATATAATTTTTTATAATTATTCACAACCAATTATAGGACATCTTCCCTTCCATGTACATATTTTCCATTCTCAACAATCCCCCCCTTTAAAATTTTTACACAAAATTTTGTGTTTTTGCATGTAAAAATTTAATATCCTATTTCTTATATTAAAGATATAGTCCCATTATCCATTTTTATTTTATTTTTATTTTAATAATATTATTTTAAAGTATTAGTAATGTTTTTTATTTCATGATCATATGTTTTATCCAACACTGCATGTTAACTATAAAACCAATTATATAATTTTCGTGGAAAAATTTTTAAAGATCAAATTTAAAAGATAAATGTTTCAAATGTATTAACTTCATCTTCTAGAAAACTACTTTTTAATATTATTTATACATTTACCTTTTATGCATTTGATGAAATGTTCTCTAAAAAATCATTTGTGGATTCCCTTTTCATTATGTGCTTTCATCTTTATAATGATTCCATTAAATGATATAATATGGTTTTTTAAAATATTTTAACTATACTAGAATTTAAATATAAATTAAAATATTCTTAAATTTTACAAGAGTAAAAAAAATTCAATATAATTCTTTTTTTAATGTATTTGTGGTTTAAGAAACAATTCTATACTATTTTTATGTCATCATAAAGAATTATTTTTTGTGTATTTCCAAAATAATTTTTTTTGTAAACAATTTTTGTTTTCGATGGATATTTTTATCAAAATAATTTCATGCTCAAAATATTTCATTTTAATGAAAACATTTTAATGTAAATTTTTTGCCTTTCATAAAAATAAATATTTCATCTTATTTTCCTTTTGATTTATGCAATGATATTTAAAAGTTATTTTTCATCTATATATCCATAATTAATCCTCCTTATGTTACATTAGGTATATTTTTAATCCACCATTTATATTCATTCTATGGATGTCTTCTATAATGTTATAGGATTGTTTTTCATGAAACACGTATCTTTCTAATGGGTAATTTAAGTAATATTTTTTGGGTAAATGTTTTTATGTCTGAACCAAACAAAAAAACCCACACACTCCCTTACATATATAAAAGTGGACTATTATTATATAATGGATGGTTTCTATATAACCATAAATTAATTTTGGTAGATCATAACATATTGTGATATAATGAAAGGAAATGGGTAGTGGTGCTCGATCAACAAATGGAATGAAGTAGTGATGATTGATCCAAAAAAAGAAATATGTAGAAATTCATGATCCAATATTTAATATAAGAATTAATAACTAAAAAATAAACATAAATAATAATTAATTCCGCATCCATTAGGTGAAATGGGAATTATTTACTGATCCACTATGTAAAATAAGTAGTGAAGCTAGATCCACCTAGTGAAATAGTTATTTTTGCATGATCCACTAAGGATAATATGTTGTGATTCTTGATCAACATTTTTTTGACTCAATGATTATTATAATGCCACATTTTTATGTTATATTCATATTATTATCCTATATGGATCATGTTTATTATCACACGATATTTTCAAGGATATATATTTTTTCATTTGAGATTACATGTCATTTTATCATTGGTGATGGAAGACAATTATATTCCGTGATCTTTTCAATAATATATTTTTCATATGATCATGTTTTCTAAAATTCATATGATCTAACCCATGATAAAATATTGATGATTTTTCCTCACATAAAATTTGAGATCACCTCTTTATTCTGTTTTTATTCTTCTAGTTATGAAGAAGAGTGTATCTTATGAAAAGTATATAAGGGAAATTATTGTGGTTTTATAATAAATAATTATTCCCAATTATTATAAAATAAATCAATTATTTAGTTGTCCCTAAATGACACTAAATCATATATTCATCGGATCTTGTTATTATTTTGAAATGTAATTTTTATCTTATGTAAATGATGTAAAATAAAGATAGATTAATCTCACATTGTTGTAAATATTGTGTTTAAATAAAGTTATTTAGTATCAGATCAGATAATTTGGGCCATGGTTGATTCAATAAATATGCACATATATCCATTGATTTAAACTGTTAAGGTTTTACCTCATTTATTATCACTAAAACATTTTTAATCTCTCGTGAATCCAAAAAATTAGTATCACATTATTTTTTTTCAGGCTGTTCACAAAAAACTCTTCATATTTTAGAAAACATATTAGATTCTATAGATACACAAAATTTACATACCAATATAAAATAATAATAAGAGAGACATTACCAAATAATTTTAATATATAATTACATAAGAAGTTATGATAACTATAAGAGGAATAAATGATATAAAGGGATTAATTAAAACATAATTACAAGATATAAAAGAAGAAAAAAACCAAGCCAGTTAGTTAATCTTTCGTTAATGAACATTATCCATGTTGTAATCCTATGTATCCTAGTGTAATAAAAAATTAATTTATATCACAATATTAAGTGGTTCTATACAAATTAATAATGATTCAAGAACGAACCATAAATTTAAAATATTTTAGAATAAAAAAATACATTATCTATGTAAAAAAATTTGAAAAAATATGTTTTTAAATATTTCCTTCACTTTTTCCAAATGGGAAATTACGTCGTCAATAATGAAAAAAATCTACATAAAGTTGAAACATTGTTTTGATGGAATTTAATTCGTTCATTTTTTTATTAAAAGATACAATTTTTACATTTTAATATAATAAATAACTAAGTAAAAATATTCATGAAAATGAAATATTTTTACTAAGGAATCATGGTTTGGGAACCAGTAAAAAATAATGTTAAGATAAAATTGATAAAAATGTTACACATTATAATATAATCGTATAAACTATTTTGAAAATTAAATTCATAACATCATAAAAAAATAAAAATATCACATTAAATTAAATAATAAATAATTAGTTATTTTATCCATTAATTGATAAATTAAATGATATCATTACAGTGTTATAAAACATAAATGTAAGGAAAATAATTCAACCTCTTTAGTAACAATTAATATAAAAATTATTTAATAAGAATAAAACAACTCATATGAAATACCACCAAAATTTATATAATAGTAAAAATATATCCATAAATATTAATATATATTCCAATAAAGGATATTAAATATAGTTATAGTTTAATAAAGAAATCCATTTCTATGAACCATTCATCTATCTCTCTAGAATTAATATTTATCAATTATTAATGCCTACAAAAGTATTTAGCAGGCACGTCATATGTAACAACAAAATAAACACAAAGGAAGTTTAGGTCACCAAGTATTTTGACCAAAATATGACCTTATCCTATTTTAGGGGCTGAAATGAAACATTATGAAAGTCCATGATTCCATAGTATGCACAATAATTTCCTAAAATTGTTTATAACTACAACGAATAACTCATATCAGACTTTATACAGTTTTAACTAAAAAATCATTAAATTTTATGAATTAATTCACAAAAAAAATATTCATAAACCATTATAATCCATAAAATAATCCACATCAAAACATAGATAAATTAAATCAGTGATTGATCGAGTAAAAATGATTTTCCTTGGTCCCCTATAGCAAATAAATGTAAGATATTTGACATCCTGGGTGTTTTCATAATGCGTCTATGAAATACATATCAAAATCATTAATGAGTCCAATTAAAATTTAATAAGAATATATAAATCAGGAATAATATAAATAAGGTTGTGTGTTTAACTCAAATTGTAAAGGACCAATATTATTCACATTAACTATATAAATGTGGATTTGAAGATTCATACAATAGATCCAAATGGGTATATTTTTTCTCTCATTCATCAAGCTAGAGGGATGTATTTTTGAAAGAACCAATAAATGTGTATGGCATAATGGTAGTGGAAATAAAAGAATTACCACAATATAAATAAATAGAACATAATAAAGAACCACTAGTTACATTTTGTATAAAAACTAACCATACAGTTCGAGTTTAGTAGGAATCATCCCACATGTTTTATCAATGGGTATATGATAACTATATACACGACACACAATTTCAACCTTCCAAAACTATTCTAAAATTTAAAACCTAAAATATCCAAAAATAATAATAAACTCAATATTTATGTACAATATAAATATCGGAAAATATTTTATTTTATTCTTCGATAAACTCTACGAATATCCATTATCTCAATTTTTATATAAAAATATATTTTAGTCCATTTTTTAGAATAAATTTTCCAATTAAATCCCAATTTTATAAATTAATAATTTTTAATGAAATATTTTACAATAAAATCCCCAACATAACTCTTTTATTCCTTGAAAATTTTATATAATGTATCATTCCAAAATTTTCTGTGACCAAATATTAATAATTCACAATCATTATGTCCATGAATATCACAAAACACTATCCACACTCAAAACTGAATCATCAATACAAAAACATACTAATTAATACAATAATTCAAAAATCATAAAATCATTCTACACATTTACAGTTCCTAAAATAAATATAATAAAATTAATTATTTTTTTATGTTATACCCCATCATATGAATACCCTATTATTTGACCAATTATTTCTTTCCGATGGATTTCTAGTTTACTAAATTTATCAATTTGTAATATAAAATTGATTACATTGAATATTTGTTAAAAAAATAGAGTCTCAAATTTTATTTTAAACTATATATTTTAACAAAATTATATAACTTTATAATCCTTATAATATAAAAAGTATTCTAGGTCTAATAATAATTAAAAAAATTTCAATGTAAAGACACCCAACAACTAAAAATATGGTATTTCAGACCCCTTTCCTATACCTTTGTAAAACTGTATTTTTTATATAATTTCCTAAACATAAAAATTTCAATCACACATATCAATATATTACATAGTAGAAAAATATCATTATAGAATCATAAATAGAGAATTGTGAGACATAAATTAATTATGCCACCCAAATAAGGTATTTAAGAAAAAATTGATTACATTATCAGTTATGTATATTTAATTAAATTCATTCTCTTATAAAAATAAAAACATATGAAATATCGAAGTCTAATATACCACTATAATGATGATTAATTAAAAATAGATCCATTAATTTTCTCTCAAATGATTGCCCGAATAATTTTTCCCCTCCAAAACACACTAACATTAATAAAAAGATTATTAATTGTACTAAAACGTAAATAATACATGGTAACATGATATTGTTTCATAAATAGACGAATTTCATCTTTTCTAGACTACATATCATGCCCCAAACCATCATTTCTCCTCTCTATAAAATACGTGAAAATCCAAAAAAAAAATTGATTCCATTTGTAATGAACCAATCCAAATATTTCAATAACTTAAATTAGTATTCTATATACTGTAAGTAGGTTCCCTAATCTCTATGGATGTGTGACTAGTGTTAAGAGATTATGACTTTTCAAGACAACATAAAAACGTTAACAGCACTAAGGGGTGGTTAATTAGTGTTGTGAAATTTTAATCCAATTTATAACCCTTTAACACTTATTGCTGACAGGATCTTAAATATAATATCTTATATCTATTGTTTTATTCAATTATATGAAATAATTGAATTGATGAAAAATGGTATTTTTGTGTTTCAATACTCAGTAACAATAGATATTACTTATCTTGTGTGGTGTTGACTAGCTCATACATTCCATACTAAAATGAGATAAATATTTATAGTGGTTTGTCTAGAAAAAAAATCCTTATCCCAGGTTTGGATCCCAATGCTTTAGGATGGGGGATACATTTCTAAATCTATAGACTAGTGATGACCTCCTCCAAATTTCTACTCTTTTATTGTTCTTTATAAATCATATATAGATATTCTGTATCTTTATAATGATACATAATGACACTAAGAGAATATTCCACAAGATGGGTCTCTTATTGGTTGTCCTAGTTTGTCTTTATTCTTTGCATAATTATTCTTTATTTTTTATTTGCACAACATCCCGAAAGAAACATTCAATCACTTTATTCCTTCATCTAGAAAAATTATTTTCCATCCTTCTATATGATACTATACAATTGATTCATATTCATTCATCAATAGTTTATACATTCCCTTATCCATCACCCTATTCGTATGAAACCAATTTATTTGGGAACATTGTGTTGTATTAATTCAAACTTTATCCTTTTCCCGTTTTTTCATCATCTGTTTCCTCTTGTCATATCATTCTTACCATTCATCTTCTGCTTCTTGTTTTCTTTTTCTAGTGTTATCACTTCACCTAGTACCCCATGAACCACCGTGTACTTCTTCCTCAACTATATTGACCTATATGAGAATTTAACACGTGGTTCATGGTTTGTACTTTCGTTAAGACACTTTAATTCATCATTAAAACACATATTCATTACAACTCTAGTTATTTCATTTAATAATTCATAAAATATCTGATATCAACTTTTTTATAAGTGATTGTAGAAAATATCAAGGTGACCTATGCAATTTAAAATTCAAATATCCCACTAAGAATATTTTTATACCAATAAAAATTTATATTAGTTCACTACATTCAAACATCATTATGGTTAAGATCATTCTATAATAAATGATTTTAGCCAACTCCTTCAATAATTCTGACGCTTTTAAAACTTCATCACAATGCTTCCTTTATATGAAACTTCACTAGGTGATCTATTTTAACAGTATTATTCAATTTCCCTCATATTCCATTCATAAGAATATTGTTTACAATCTTTTATTAGTTAAATTTTATTGGGAAACCTATGAATGATGATTTTTTTTTATTTTTCTAATACAGCTAAAAAATTCATTTTGTGAACAAAAAAACCTATTATTATCAAAAGAACATTGTTTAATATAGTTTATTTGACTCGATCTGATGACATTTCTCAAAAACATCAATTCAATTAATGTTACTTAGTGTCCTCAATCAAAAGACATTATATGGTAATATATTTTTACATCCTCTACTCCGCAGACATAATAATTATTTTCATTATTAAATGTTGTATCACCACAATGGCATACCTTGATAAAACTTGATATGTGAATAATGAATCTTCAATAAATCAGGTCTTGTACTTTACATAAGTTAGACCTTTTCATAATACCAGTTGTTCTAAAATTATAAAAAAAATTGTTGCATGGACATTGTAGAATCATACATAAAACCACTTATGTTGTAATCAAGATTAAATGCTGAGAATATTCAGTAATCATTATTTTTTAAACTATTAGGATTTGTATTGAACTGTATAATTTCACTCTCTATCATAATGTCTTTACTTATTTGTAAATTCTATAGGAATCATTGTAAAATGTAATTGTGATGTTTAATCAATGAAGGAAACATTAATCATAACTTCTAATTTTTTTCATATATCTTTTTCTGGTAGAACTAGAGAATTTAATTGAACTAAATATTTTGTTGTGTTCATCATGTGATCACCTTAGTCTAATCATATAGATCTATAAGACTTTGTTAATTGGTCTTAGTATGATGTACGCTACATATGATCACATCAGTATATTGGACTCCAGCTTTCTTTTATGTTCTCAAGTTTCCCGATTCATTCATCATTTACATCCCCATCTATTTGAATAATCCATATCTATATAGTAACATTATGTATGGAATAATGTTATGGATGATCCTTGAGGAATATTAATAATTTTGATAAGAAGAAAAGTTCTCCAAACATCAGTCACATATTTAGAACATTATTTATAATTCATGGACCCTCATAACATTATCAAATCATCAAAACAACATTCAATTTCCAGTAATGAATAAATTCCATGTCTTCCAAAGTAAATAACAAAAAAATATTGTTTTATGATATCAACACTTGGAATCATCTTCAATTATTTATTACCAATATTAGATACATCAACCATACCTTCCAGTAACTTCGTCTTTATAACATCATCAATCTATTGATAAGGATGAAATGTTTTTTTATTAATGGAAAATGACAACCACTAACAAAAAAAAATTAAAATTACACATAATGTTTGACCATAAATCTCTCTGTTTATATTTTTTGGAAAAACCATCAGATATCTTCCTAATGAATATCTCAATTTTTCAATATTTTACTTCTTTACCCCCATTTTTTTAATTGTTACAAGAATTCATTTCAATTTATATCTCTATTATTGAAATGGAATAAAAGGTTAACTATAAAATATTATCAGTTAATTATTATCAAATTTTCCATCAGTCATTTCGCTCTATGTATATGTGATCGATGTTCAGTGAAAAGAACCATAAAATTTTATTTATTCACTAATGATGTCCTTAATCTACTAATCATGAAACCAAATTAAATGATAATTAAATATCTTCTCTTCAGGGATAGTCTACTTCTATTCAAGGATGAAGATATCAATTTTTATATGAAGAAAAATTAAAATGGATCAACCTAATACTCCTACACTCAATTTAATAAATAGATTAAAAACATTATACTAAAACAATCAACATTATAATCATTGTAACGCATTAATAATTCAACATTTCTTCTTTTGTTATATATTTTTTATTTTGGACCCCTTATATTAATATTTTTAACTTTAATAACCTAGGATTATAGATTAAAAAGGTTATATCTTCTCAAATTTCATCCCTTAAAAAAAATTAAAGAATAATTTGATTTATTTGATGCAGTGATTCTAGAAGCTACATCATCATACATAACTTCCATCTACCCAAGGAGACCGTCTTTATAATCGTTATAATGAAAAATATAACTGATTGATTATTTTGTGACATCATGTTGAGAATGTACAAAAATAAATATTTCTTTGGATATTATAAAGAGTTTTAAAAAATTACACATCTTCACTAAGCACAGAAATTTCAGTATATTAACAAATAATTACAAATCTATTATTTAATCAACATAATATCTTTATTCAATTTTCAATCATATAATTAATGAAATTAATATAACTTCACCCAAGAAGACTCTATAATATGATATTCATTGTACCATTTTGAATATATTTTGGAATGTAAACATATTTATAGAATTCTATACTAGATCAATAAATAATCCACTATCTCCTGTTCTCCCCTTGATATTCCAGATCACCTTTAATTCCATATTTTGAATCAATAAATACAATACATAATGGTTTAGGGAATAAAGTGGCTCTTTTTATCTTATTCATTTTCAATAGAAAGGTTTTTATTGTTTTCTAAACCATGTTTTTAGGTCTTCTATATTCTCCTTGCTTCTAAATATATTTCATGAAACTGTTTTCATTTTATTAAATCGATTTTAAAAAATATTTTTCTACTTTTTCTGGATAAATTATATTCTTAGTATATTTCATGGATATTTTTTCATCATTATTTTGAGTAATGATTTATATTCTAAAAGAATAGTCAAATAACCCATTTCGTTGTTTCCATATTAATGGTACCTCTCACATAAAACATATTTAACATAATATTTATCTTATATTGACAACATTTTTTTAACTTTAGCTTATTCATGTTAAATATTTTAATTTCTTATTCCAGTTGGCTTCACCTATGTATGATTCATTCTCTATTATAATTACAAATACCCATGCAATATTATTTACATATAATTAGCTACATTATTAATATGATTGGTTTTCAACATGTGTACTTTTAAGTCCATCTATTCTTATTAGTTATTTTAGATGATACACACTACTTTAACATATTGGATTTTCAATCTATAGATGTATTACATATTTATCTTCATACCATGATGGGAATTTGTTTTAAAAAATTCTCCAACATACATCACAAGGTTATGTTATATTTATCCACTAACATCTAAAAACTAATTTTTTATATGATTTTAAAACAATTTGATATGATCATGCACAAATATTTTATCCACAACTATTGAATATATTGAAAATATTTTCAATTATTCCAAATCAATTAGATATATTCTAATTTTTATAACATTATGAATTTTTCTCCTTCATCTTTACCTTTCTACCACTTGAAATTGGATCCCTTTATTCTTTGAAATTAAGTGTGTTGTACAAAAAATATAATTCACAGTGATATAATTTTTTAGAGTGTAAAAAATTACACAAAATCCTTGGACTTCTAATATATATTATTTGTTGTTTTTGGGTTTTCTAAAAAACCTATTGGGATCTGTGAGGGGAATCCTCTTTTATTTTGATTTTTTATCCACCATAGATAAGGTTCTTTGATATTTATCAATTTCAATCATCCAAACATGTGTAAATTTTGTTTTGATACATGTACTGTTTGGTATACCATATTTTAAAAAAATATTATAAAATGTAATTGATTGAAACCCATTCTTCATAGTTTCTAGATATAGATCATTGAGATAAGTAATGATCATCTTATAATTGCTTTTCGATATTTTAATAATATAAATTCCAATGTTCATGTTGTATAAAAATATTTATTCTTATTTTGTAATGAATGAATATGTGTAATCTAAATATTAACAAACATTATTCCAAATTCTAGATAACCCATGTTGATATTTTCTATCTAATAATAAATCATGATCACCTACTCTTCACAAACCATCTCCATTATTTTAAATTCCTATTTATACAACATATATTTATTTTATAAAAAGGGAAATATTCCTTGATCTTCCTGGATTTTACTTTTTATTTCATCACCATGAACTCAATTCCATTTTTATCATTTCCTCGATTGCAATGATCATTTCATATATACTATTATTTTCCTTCTGAATGTAGGTGGATTTGACTAACTATTCCATAAATTCCATGTCATATATGTATTCATTTTTAGCATGTAAGGGATAATTAGAAATGAAATATTCCACTTTGATTGAGAGGGAATTATTTTTCATGGTTCTTTTTTCATTATTTCTCATTTTCATCACTATATTCCTATGAATTGAATTTTTTTTAGATAATAGAATTTCTATTACAAAATTTACATCATTTTTAGTACATAAAATATGCTCAAATATTAAAAATAGAATAAATTCATATAATATAACCCAATATAGGTGAACCAAACCACTAATATAATTTGTAATGAACAATTAAGTATAAGAACAAACCTGATAGGGGAATTAATCTGTCTTGATAACATTTAATGAAATTATAATATTTATTCCATTTAACAGTTACACATATTAGGATATAGATCCTCTTATTATTTTTTTATTGTATACAAGTATATAAAAGTATGTAAATGATGTAACACGATATTATTATGGGGTTTGCTAATAAAAATTATTATATAGTCCTTGTATTGTATGGGATTAACCAGTACATAGATTCTCTACTATAATGAGTTGAATATTTATACTGGCTTTGATTAAAATAAATACTTTTCCCAATTGTTTTTACATTTAATTTTGAGTTTCGATATGAAAATAATACTAAATCAATATGTTGGTGATGACCATATCCATCTTAGAGCTCCATGGCGGTTCTCTATACATCCCATGTAGCCAATATTTAACTTCTTAATATTAAAATAAAATACTATGAAATTCATTCACTCTTTGAGACTCATATGGGATGTCACAATGTTAATTTTTAACTTAAATATTTCTTCAAAAATTGTAACATTCATAGTAGTGGGATAAAATATTTCCATATCATTCTTCCTTCATCAAAATAAAATTTTATTGATCTATCCATCTGATACTGTCTGTTTCATACATGTTCATTTAGGGAAACTTTTCCTGATCCATTATTCATCAACTTGTTTATCTAATAATAATTGATATGGAAACTCAGTTAGGTATCCCCTCATATCATATCCTCCTCCCACTTCTATTGTGTTCGGTACCTTCTTTTCTGGTCACTTTTACTCTTCTTTTTCTAGTTCTTCATTCCCTTATCTACTATTATCACTCGATCTAGTACCCCTGGAACTATCTCGTAATTATTTATCTCCTACATGATTCCAAATGTTAATTTCTCTCATGATTTATGGTTAAAACATCCATATGTAGATTATTTCTTCTACAATATGCAAAACCATAAAACACAAATTTTCACATCTACTTATTCTCAGTGAATCTTATAGCCTTTATAAAGGAAGTGCTCATCTAAATATTTATGTTTTCATATGCACATTAAAATTAAAATTTCTTGCACATATTTTTGATTATATTACATAAAAAATCCTACAATGGACCATATTCATACACTATAAATAGAAGGGAAATTACTTAAAACAAGTAATCATCAAACTCCAAAAAAATCCTATAATCTCATAGTGAAACATGATCCTTAATTCACAATTAATGAAACATTGGACGTCCTACAGAATCTCATAATAATTATAACATTAAAAAAATAGGGAAAAGTTCAATTCACCTTCATCTAGAAAAACATTGTATCAACAAACGTTTCATAATAAAACTATATCTAATATTCTCTCATAGGACTATCCATCATATTCTATTTGGTGAATCTAATATATTTCTCTATCAAATTACATTGTTTTATTCTCCATTATTCTACATCAAATTTCTCGGATTTCTATTTCTCTTAATAATTTTTCAGCTACACAGATCCTAAAATAATTTCCTAATGGATCCACATGGAAACTTCCATTCAATGGTACTATTCAAAAACTTTCATATGATATATTTTTATAAACATTTATACATTATGAACACATATAACTTCATCTGAAATTTTTTTAAATACTCAATTTATAAATTTCTAACAATTTTTTATAGGGAACTCTCTTAGAGTCTTTTATATGATTCCTCCTCTATGAAACCTCTTGATTCTATGATATTAATTTGTTTTCTTTGTCTGATATGTTGTATAGTAAACAAATCCTTGAAAATTTTCTAGTTTTTTTATAAAAACATTCCTTCATAACTCATCAAGCCCATAGGGAAACCATTATAATTTATTTCAATAGAGAAAACCACTTCAACATAATCTATAATACTTCTTAGATAAATATTTTTATATGTTCATCAATTATACTTCATGCAACTATTCATAAAAATTACATCATCTCTTCACCATGTTCAGGATTCATAAATTTTATGTCTTATTTTCTCAACCAACTTTCGTTATAATCATGAATTAAATATT
Organism: Viscum album; assembly: GCA_963277665.1. Taxonomy (NCBI): domain Eukaryota; kingdom Viridiplantae; phylum Streptophyta; class Magnoliopsida; order Santalales; family Viscaceae; genus Viscum; species Viscum album. Next base: position 995,526,314 of record OY728126.1, read on the forward strand.
ATAGTTATGAGGTTTGATAATTTATTTAATCTCTACATTTAGAGAAACATTATTAAATTTTCAATCATAACAATATCCTTTAATTTCCCTCAAGAATAATTTCAGAAGGCACTTCTTTAGAAACCATTGTTTTACCATTACATGGAAATAATTAACCAATGATATTCATTTATTTTTCTATATATCATATAAATTTTTATTTTGTAAATTATCCAACAATTTTTTACAGGATAAATTTTTGAAAGATCACCTTTTATTATTGATCTGGGGACATTTCTTGGAATCATAAATTTGATGATCATCTCTATTTGACATATATACAAAAACTCCATGTAATTATACCTTCAGACATCCTCTTATTGGATGAATTAATAATTTTTTTCCTGAATACACATTATAAAACTATAACTCCATACATTCATAAAATCCTATCTTTTAATTATGAAACACCATTACATCACATCTTTTACTATTCACGACCACAAATTTGTCTCATAACCTTACTCTAGAAAATTTCACTTTTTTCATAGATTTTACTTTACAATATAATTTCTCAAATATTTTTTAAATTAATCATGATTAGATCATTATATATTTAAGTAATCATGATATTTAAAACTCTTAAGAATAACATAGGATTATCAAATTTATTTATCATTCATAGAGCCTTTGCCTTTTCCAAATATCAACTAGAATCACAGAAACATGACACTATAATTTATAATCAAGAAGAATCATGTCTCTAGGATTCTTATAATTTTTTGTTCTATATATATATTTTAATAACAATCTTTTAAATTAACTATAATTATTCATTTTTTATTATTCATCATCCAATCACCTCAGTTCGAAATCATTAACCTATTGAAATCAATCCATTAGACTTGATGGGATGGGAATTAAATCTTACCACCTTGGTACACAAGACTCCACCATAGTCCAATTTTCTCATTGTTAATTTTTTCATCACATGCTTCTCTATCTATTCACCTTCATAGTCTCTATCTAGTAACATTATTTTTGGAATTTCCTTAAGGAAACATAAATTTTTTGATAATAAGTATAGTTACCCAGACATCAAGACAATTTTTGAGAAATTAATAATTGTGCAACACTCATCATATTTTAATAAATATTTGAAATAAATCACCATAATTTAATGAATATATATTGTAATGAATATATTCGATGACATCCAAAGGTAGAAAAACAATATATCTTCATTCTACATAACAGTACTTGAAAAATTATACACCTATTTATTACAATGATTGGAAACACTTGGTATTTTTATCAATTTCATCATTATAACGTCTTCAAAATATTGACATTAGTTAAATAAACTTATTTCATTGACCACAACTGAAAAACATTACCATCATTTGAAATTAAATAAAAATCATACACAAAGTGGGATATTTAAGATTATCATTGGGGAATGATTTAACAGTTAATTTTAATATTCCTAGAAGATGTTGGATTCTTATAAAAAAATTTGGAATGTCCCATCTGTATATCTAATATTTCCAAAGATAAAATAACAACTTGTATACCAAGGAGTTATTATTTAACCTATAAACTATCTATATTTATACAATAAAACAAAATAATCCAAATATAAACATATAAATAAAAAATATATAATATATTGAATAAATATAAGTAGTATAGTATATAAATGAGGCAATATACCAAATACATCTGTTATAAAGGATAACCTCCCATATTTCAACATCTAAATAATGCCTAATCCACCAATGTGAAATCTAAACACACTTTGTCTATAAGGAATATAATAAAAATCCATGTTCCTTCTCCTACCCAAAATATAGCTCTTAAAATTGCATGTCCCACATGTGGATATAAAGGGAGTGAGTATGATGTCTCATTTGGCACCACCAGTATTCCTAAACATATATGAGTGAACAACGATTTTTATGAAATATGATGTTTATATAGTATTTATATATATAGATATTTCAATTGTAACATATAAAAATTATATAAATATATAAATCATTCAAGGTAAAAGTCATCAAATTTCAATGGATGTATCTTATTATATAAATAAGAACTAACCTATATTCAGATCATGCATGTAATGAAAAACAAATCCCTCATTTCAAGGGGAAAAAAATTATAACTAGACCTAAAACCCTAATTGAGTAATAATGTCACAACCAATATATTGATAATTTTCTTCTTAAGGTATGGAATATAATGTACCATGGGATCCATCTAGTAGTGAAATGGATAGACATATCATGTTCTCATATTTAAGGGAAGGAGACAACTAAACTAGTGCCTAATCTGCACCATATGATACTTTCTTTGTATATGTGTCCAAAACCACTTATTCAATGATAAAAGGAACTTTTTCATTGACTATTTAAAAATTATATAATTATATACATTACATTATAAATATAACAAGAAGTTATAACAATATAATTCATATGAATCATCATTGGAGAATTGGGGTGGGTCAATAAGTAATAAATAAGATATTATACAAGTTATTGGAATCTAAACATACCAAACAACACATTTATAATCAGAATATTAAAACCAACAAGGATATAATAAATTAATAATTTTAAAAAATGTGAAAAAATCATATACCAATTAAATAGAAATGGGGTATAACTCTGACACACTACTTTAAATATTAAAAATAATCCCCTACATGATTGATCAAATGTTTTCATCATGTTTTTTTGAAAAAAATAATTTACAAAAAACATTATTTAAAAAACAAAATTTAGTTATAGAAACAAAGGTAAAAAACCATTTAATATTTTATATATTACTATTAATAAAATATCACAAATAAAATAACAATTACTCATCAATATCTGAATGATATTTTAACTCTCAACTTAATTTTATAACCTTATGCCAACACATATCCCAAATTCAAAATTTGAACATAAAAAAACACTCCTAAAAAAACCCATTACAACTATGAGGTATTTACATCATTTAATTTAAATAATATTTATATAAACTCTCTACACTAAAAAATATTTATAGTCCAAATAACTTCAGTATGGATATTTATATCACCTCCACATTAATTAAAAGCCTTCCTAGAACCAAAAATACATAAAAACGCAAAAAAAAATATTATCAATAAAGGAGATGTACATAACTATTTCATTTCCAAAACTAGTAAAGTAGAAGGATATGAAATTACCAAACCATGTTATATTCAAATTGGATAACAAATAAAGGAATAAAAGTTATTACAATTTCAAAAATGTTTTAAATCAAACACCAAAATCAAACCAGTATAATTTTTTATCCGGGTGTCCAATTGCGCACTATCACATATCAAATAGAATCCTATGAGGAGATCTATTCCTTTTAGGTAATGAAATTAAATTATCATTACATGAAAACTGTGGATAACTATAAAAAAAATTCAAACTATGAATTGGTTAATTTAAGATATAAGAATAAGAAATAAAAAGTGAATGGAAATCAATACTAAAATTTAATGCTACCTTAAGTACCACCTACTATGTCGTTATCCTATATTTTCATCAAAGATAATTTTTTTTAAATATGTCTATTATAAGTGATAATAACCTAGTTTTCCATTATTTAATAGAAATTTTTTAACATTTAAAATAATTTTTATTATTTATGCTTTATATAAAGAAAATGTTTTTACAACCAAGTGACCAAATCATTTATTTTAATATTTCCCACCTAGGAATTATATTTCTATTGAAGAAACCTTTTTATAAACATTTAATTATGTTATTTTGAATTATATTCCATATAAGATTTATATGAAATTGTATGTTTTACCAAATATATCGGAAATTTGATATCATTAGAAATATGCATGAAAACTAAAATACATTACCAATGAATCTTATCATAGAAACCAAAAAAACTTATTTGAGGGATAAAATAGACAATCAGATGTATAAATTTTATTAGAAATATAATTTTTTTTCACAATGTAATATTTATGTAAAAAATTTATAAAAAAATCATTCACATGAAATTCTATAAAACAACAAAAAATAATGTTGTTTTATTAATGAGTCTATAAATTACTAGAAAACATTACAAAGATATGTAAAATATTTAATAAATATAAACAATTAGACATACGCAATAACATCTACAAATAAAACTCATTAAAATGAGTTAATATAAATATAAAATATGTCTAATAATATCCAAGAATATTAAAATAAAATTATATTAAATACCATTTTAGTGTGTGAAACAATTAAATAATTGAAAACCATTCCATTACTTGCAAAAAAATAATTATTCATTAGTTATTAATTTTTTTAAAATATGGTTGGTGGTTCATTATAGGAAGTACCCAAGTAAAAACATTTGGGATGAGGCTACCTACAATCATGACAAAAAAGAGTGCTTTTTCAAATATAGATGTCAAAAAGTAACCCATTATTAATGGTAAATCACATTCTATATAATCTAATTCTATAAAAACAACTTCTAACATCAAAATAAAATCCATAACATAATCAAAAAATTATAATAATAAAAAATCCCAATATTACATAACCCAAATTACCATTAATTTAAACCAAAACTACAAAATTCATTAAAATAATAAATAAAACAAATTATTTCATTAAAAATAGGGAATGATAGATTGTACATGGTCTTCATCAATCCACTCTATCTATGAAATGTAAAATATCTAACATCATAGATGGATTTCACCATTCTCTAGTGAAATATATATTTCTATAAATAAATAAAAAATGAACTCAAATAATAATAGTGAAATAGTGAAGAACAAAATAAAGGGGGAATGATTACCAGAAACCAATAAGTAAAATATTCCTTTCATTATTGTGGTCAATTGTAATTGAAGAAACTATAAGAGGAGATCAAAATGGGTGTTTCCCCCTCTTGTTCAAATATATATAGAGAAATAACATTGAAAGAAACCCAAAAAGGTATCATAGAATTTTTTTGTAGAATGATCAAAATGAACATAAAAATAAAAAACTAGAAAAAGGCTCAATTATGTTCCTAGTGTATTACCACTGGATATCCAAGGGAATATGTAGTGACAGATTTATGATAGGATTTATCACTAGGTACCCTTGGATTTGTTACTAGGTAGCTGGTACCAACCTCAACCACCATTTTAAAATTAATATATAATGAATCTCAAAAGAAAACATTAGCTTCAACATTTCTAACAACCTCAGTTTTTCAAAACACTTAATTTAATCATATCAAATACTCCAAGAAAAATCAGTCTACTAGTTTAAATAAAAAATATTATTAATGTGCTAATTTTCTCCATTGAATTTCTGAATAAAATCCTATTTTTATTATTTAATAATTAGAAAAGGATAATGGTCCTTACGAACACCCCAACATAAAACTAATAATTCCACAAAATGTTTGTGAAAAATCTAAACCAAAAATACTAAACCTATATAAATTAATAATTCACACCTATTGTATGTGATCATATCCCAAGATTGTTATCGTTATTTTGATCAAAAAATAACCAAAACTAGATCATACTAATTATTATTAAATGTATTCATATTGAAAAAAATTCTACACAGTTATTATTTCAGTTTTTTTTAAAAAATTTTATTCTAGACTTATAATAATGTGGAATATAAGATTTTTTATGGGTCACCAATATCTCCCTTTGTATTGTCTTTTTAGATTAAAAATTAATAAATTCATTTAAAAATATTACATACATTATATATTTAAATAAATATAAAATATAAAATTTACATTTCAATACTAAAATTTTATAAAATAAATAATATATTTAAATATAATTTTAGATAAATTATTTCTAAATTACATAAAATGGATAACCACTATAGAAATACAAACACAATGGAATATCCCCTACATTAAAAGAACAATTTAGAAAATGTTTTTTCTCTTTCATTGAAAATCATGAATGTTTTAAACAAAATTCAATGTATAAATTATGAAAATATGGTTCAATTCATCATATATAAAAAACCATATCAATAACAAAACCCCTAAAAACACATGTGGGTGACTTTATTAAATTATATTGCCTATAATAATGTATATATTAAATTAAAATTTAATTTATATCATTTTTATTATTATTTAATTTCATTCATCGACAATAGTCATAGATCATGAGATACACATTTCACATGTTCCACTTTTCATATTCTACATGGAAAAAATAATATAATTAGTTCCAAATAGAGGATCGAGAATAAAAATATGTTTTAACACCTCTAAAACACATTAACATTAACAAAAATATCACTTAATCATAATGATCCTATTTAAATCCAAATTTTTATAGGTAGCATTATATTATTATTAAAATAGATAGATCAATTATTTTATTGGTTTTTTTAAATATTTATAATTTATATCTTATATCTATTAAATCCCCGAAAGAAAAACAAATAGGAGTATATATAGTATATCTAAAAGGTAAAATTGAACCATTGAAAATCATTTTGGAAATAATAGAATATGATTCTATAACTATTTTGAAACCTATATAATATTTTACTATTCAATTAAATCAATATATAATATTCATATCAATGTATTTTATTCATAGCTTGTTATGTCTCTTTTATCCTTTAATAGAAAATCCAACACATTAATAAAATCACTAATGGAATCAAAAATTATCATTTGATAAATAGTATATCAAAGATGATAAAATAGATTAATCATTTCACTTCTAGTCAATTTCCTTAGGAACCCATAACTTGATAGAAATTCATCATAATGGAAAAAAAGAGAGTTTATCGAGTTCAATGGTGATAATACTATAGATAGAGTAGCATCTTAATAAACTATACATGAATAAAAACTATCAAACCATGAGATTTTATCACCTCTTGATAAATATATATATTTTATTACCTCGTGATGTTTGTTTTCCATGATATGTCAATGGAGGTATGAAGGATGAGTTGAAATACATGATTACCTGAGGGATAAAGATTGAATGGTTTATTGTAGCCATGAAGAAACAATGGTGTATATGATTTCCCATACAATAAACATTCATATTAGACTATGTCATTATTTAAGGATCAGTAATTGGGGAAATGATTACATGACATACCAAAACAGATCTAGGCCTATGGGACTTTTGAGAAATCCCATAGATACATTGTGTTCTAGGCCTAATATTTTTCACAATTTTAAAGAGGGTCCTAAATTGGTATTTCAAAATAGTCCATTATCTATATGGGATTTCTAAAATTACAACAAACATGATCATAGGATTTTAGGGGTAAATTAAATTATACTTTTATTTAATTATTAAATTTTATCCTTTCTTTTATGTTACTCCATTGGTTTTACAATTTTCATTTTAGTAGATGATTTTTTATGACATTATTTTAATAAATTCATCTATGGGTGTGGTGTATATTTCTATAGAAGAAAGGTTTACAACTCCAACTTATTATAGAATCGTTTATTGATCTACCACATTACTTTTATTTTTATCATTAATATATATGATTTAAATTTTAAAATTTTTTACATATAGCTATAAAAAATAATTAAAAATAGTCTTTCACGACATATATAAAATATTGTATGGGATTTAATATTTTTGAAACATTTAGAAAACTATCTAGAACATTCAAAAATATTATTCGCCTAGGAATGCATGGTTCAATACCATTGTGGCTGGAATTCCCGTTTTTTGGCATATAATTTTCCCTCTAACTGTAAAATTCTATGATAATGTTGGATAATGTTGAGAATTAGCCTGAATCATTTTTATATCAATTATTTTCCTAAAAAATAAATATCTTGTATTCATGGTTGGTCCTTTATTCTTATATAAAATATTTTGAAAAACTATATATATATATATATATGCAAGACAACTAGAACATCTCAATAGTGCTCTATAAATAATAACTCTTTAGTTGTTCAACGGTGTGTTTTCCTTCACTTGTTATCAATATGTTAATATGTGTTTGTAGTGAATGTTACTTATGAAACATACATTGTTCTGAGAATATATTTGTTGATAATATTAGAGTTTAAATATTAAATATTTTTGATATTTTATGATCTTAAATGTACCAAATAACATGGTATTATTCATATAAATATCTTTGATTTTATAATGGTATAAAAGTAATACAATTTGGAATAATAAAATTAATTTTCTAATAAAAGACGGTTTTTACAATAATTGAAGTTACAAATTTAATGTTCATAGTTATATAATGTTTTATTAACTAAGATTGAGCGTCAATCAATACAATATATGAGTTTAAATATTATTGTTTCATGTTATGTTGAGTTTCAGTTATAATGTTGAAGTTTTAGTTTTACAAATTTAAACATTAGTAGAAAGGGGGATATTGAGATTTAGATACAACTAAACAAATTTTATGCTACGATGAATTTAGTGGTACACTAAAAAAGTTTAATAGACCGAGTATACTATATTAATGTTCATATTAGAATTTTTTGTTACAAATTTGGAGTTACAGTTGTATGATGTTCATGTTATAAATAAATGGAGAAAATAACTTATAAATACTTGTAGAGGAATAGTTAATTGGTCCACTAGAAATAAATCTATAATGGTTACTGAATAGAAAATCCAGAAGTTACATTATAAAATGATGTATGGAGTCTAGTTGTAAGACAAATGATAGAAAGGAGAGAGGTGGTTATCAAGGAAGAACCAATGGAATGTTAAATTAAGAGATCATCCAATGAACTTTAAAAAAGGGTTAATGGTCAAAAAATCCATAAACACATATTGGAATGATATATATGTGATGTCATATGATGTACAATTTTTATCCCTTCTTATATGGATATAAAAATTCATTCTTGGTATATAAATGGTGTACCATGTTCAACATGATGTAGATTTGTACCAAAAAAAGTAAAATGTACAATGTAACATAGATGAATGAAGGAATTGAAACTCTTCATAATGTCTCTTATCATAAGAAATACTTTTATATTTTACATCAAATCGACATTATAATATTATAAGATTGAGGATTTATTAATAAGATTACCAGATATATGTTTTACGATATATATTTAGAGTCCTATGTCACTCAATATGATGATATTGAGCTATTATTTCAATGTATGAATATCTATCACACACTTGATGGCATTTTAATAAATATTTAATGCTTATTTTTATTGAACATTTGTCTGGATAGTTTTAAATGGATTAAATGAATTCTATCAAATCTTATTTTCTATGGGAAAATCATATTTTAAATCCTTGTAATCCTCTTCTTTCTATCTTATTTTTGGAGGAAGAGTTACAATATAAAATTTTGAGGAATAGTATGAAATATACTCTTATTTGTGAGAAGTAGACGAATAAATTACATTTCAAAAGAAAATCATGAGTTCCCAACTAAATTTTTACATGGTTGAAAATTTATCATTAGGCCATGTTTAATCAGACGAATAAGAATTCACATCAATCTGAGAACCATCAGATAAAGAAGAAGGTTAATTATACCAAGAATAAATATATGAAGAAGGAGTATAGGATTGTGTTTTAGGAGATTAAGTAGAACTAGTCAATGGTAAAATGGAAAGATCATGCTATTAAGAATTCCAAAGTATGAACATTTTCTAGAGAATATTTCTAAAAAGTGTTATGGAAAGGTTATTTTCACATTATCTAAGTCTTTCCTAAATCAGGGGGATCATTAAAGACCAAAAAATACATAATAAAATAGGTGAAGATCTTGAATATGTTCCACAATGTTGAAAGAGATCAAACATACTTTTAGAGAATGAACAACACCAACAAAAATAATTTTCAATAATTGATAAAAAAGGAAATGGAATAAATGTTAAATGAGGTGCATAAATGGTGGTTGAAAAGACTAATGGTTGGGGTGTATAAGTAGTCATGAAATAAAGGGATTAAAGAATTAAATTTTTTTGTGTATAACCAAATGTGGTAGAAGAGATTATTTTGTTCTGTAGAACCATTGATAGATAAGAGGAAATATTACTCAGGTCTACAACTAGTAGATTATAGTTCCTTTTTAATCTATAAAAAATTATCAATTGAATCCTTGTAGGGGTGTGTGACTAACAAAAAAATGATTATTTATTTCTAGAAACCCATATAAATATATTATAATGATATATTGTTATATTAAATAACATGAATTATGGTTGACATATATATTTAAGTTTATTTAAAAGCTAAATGTTACATCAGTTGGATTTAGTATATGAATTCATAAAAATAGTGATCATTGATTCAGACCATCCATATCTAGTGTCTAACACTAATATAAGAACTATATTTGGTATCATAAAATAAATTTATTTGATTTATCTAATGATATTTAGAAGAAGGAGAACATAATTTCAGTTGATAGCATGGGTGTTATTATAATTGATGGAAATAAATATCACCGTTGGAGGAATGAGATGTTAACATATCATCAATCTCTTTTACATGAAGTGATATATTCAAAAAAAAGTACTTCCACCCAATAATGATGTTTATATGATATCTACTGATAAGATAGATCTTTAAGGTGATGCAAAATAATAAAATAATATTTTTATGGAACTGTCTATGAGTTTATGAAAATATAAAATGGTTAAAAATTGATAAAAAAATGGATATGTTTATAAGTATCTATGAATAATATGTGAATGTTAATAAGGAAAATGTACAATAATAAAGAAATGGATTTGATGATATATAATGGTTGATGAAAAATGTTTTGATGAATAGTTTATAAGATATAATGATATTTTCTACTATTTCAAAATAATTAGTGAGAATATGGATGATTATACTATAGATAAGAAACTTATAAGAGCCTTCCTATATAGATTTTATAAATATGTGTCAGATCTGGAAGATTAATAAAATTTATCTTCACATGAACATTAGAATATTCATATGGAATATGAGTTGATAAATGAAATGGTTTGGAAGATGAAGGATATAGAAGAAAAATGTTTAAAATCATTATTAATATAAAATTTAGTTGATAAATATGTATAAAAAGAATCATATAATTCATATGTGAAGCATGATGAGGAGTAATTCAACATAATAATTCCCTTTCATTCAAATAGATAAATAACTGAAATATTGCATGGAAAATGTAAACCATCTCACTAATTATGAAATTGTAATGATAATATCCATTTTCCATAATAATTTCATAAGAATATGATTTATGATTATATGAATAAATATGAATATAATAACGGTATGAAATATTAATGGATGATATACAAGAAATATCGTACTAGAAAGAAGATGATATTTTTGTTTAGAATAAGAAGGCATGAAAAATATTCATCTAGTAAGGAATATAATTATCATTTCATCATATTAGATCATATTGAAATAAAACTCTATTTACCTCATAGTGATGATGCATAAGAAAACATAACATAAATCTAGTGTTCTATATAATAAAATTTGGAATCATATCTTCATTAATATACATAACTTAACAATGAAATATATAAGTTAATGAATAAAATTGAAGGAGATGAATTTTGATAATTTTGAGTATATCCAAATGGATTTGACACTAATTAATGTGAATAAGAAATATAAAATGAATTTGGTTGATACATAATGGAATTTTAATGATCATGATGATATGTCATCTTGATAGGAAAATCTCAATATAGATGAAATTCCACATGTTGGGGAATGTAAATAAAAAGTGTTAAAGCTGATAGAATTTGAGAAGATAATAAATGATCTCAGTGAAATAATGTATTATAATGAATAATATTTTTTTGATACACAATCATTATATCATACATCTTATTAAGAGTTAATGAATATGATAGCGTACTTCACTAAAGTAGTTGATGTTAAAGGTCACACATCTCCAGATTTTGAATTGATGGTTTTATGGGATAATATTGTTTTTATCTATAAAAAATCTAAGGATACATTTCATTCTGTTAAAAATATAGTTTTATAAGACACTATTGAAAAATATAGGACCAAGAATATTTTTATCAGATAATATTACACTATGAAATTGAATATTACATCTTAAAAATTTCCCCATGAATAGAGTTTCCCGTAGGTTGTCAAAATTCAACAATGGGCATTTGAGAAGAAAAACTATCACTCTAAAATATCAAGATTCATATGTACTTATTATTGTTTTAATGTATTCAATAACTAAACCTACTCATGTAGGTATCATAATTCAATATCAAGATAGAGTCATAAGTCAAGATGAAGCAATAATTAGATGATAAGAACTGTATTTTCATGTAATCTTTATGAGTAAGAAATGGATGTATGAAAGATGATTAATGTTAAAATTTCAAGTGAGGAATATGAGAAGTTTAAAAAATATGAGAAAGAAAAAAATCATCAATGTTATGTATTAAAATAAATAATACATAATCATATAGCTAAATGAAATTGACATGTATAGAAATGTATAGTAATCACAAAAGTATGTGGAAGAAAAAATGAAGAAACATGCTTCATGAGAATATACAATTTGATAAAATTTTTTAAATAAATATTATTTTGAGGATCAAAAATAAAAAAAAAATTGTGTTAGAAATATGGGAAGGTGATTAAAAAATTTATTAATATATTACAAATAAATTAGATAAATAATTATAATGATATTTCAAACTCAAGGGTTTGAAGATATTTTAAAACTATAGTGAATATGATGGAATCATCTGAAGATACAATAGTTTAAAAGAAATAATTGAAAAACCAATTAGGGATTATCACAAGGAATACATCATAAAATATTCTTTATAATAGTAAAATAATAAAAAGTATTTATTGAGAAAAGTCACACATTCATGTCATTACTTCTAAATAACATCAAGGTTCCCCCTAATTCCTAATATTCCTATTAATTTTAACTAACTTATGAGGAATTGATGAAAAATAATTAAGGATGTTAGATGAGTTCTATAGTGGATTTGAAACAAGTTGATACATTTTCATGGAACATTATGATCACCATGATGAATATTGTAGTGATACCAATTAGGTGGACCAATTATTATGTTGACGTCTGAGTATCATGGTCTTCAATTAGAATAAGTGATGACTATTAAGAATATTTAGATGAATGGGGATATTAGTTTCTAAACTTATAATTATTTTCTGTGTTTTGTTATATGAATTTTGGTGTTATCTTACCAAAATACATTGATATCACTTGCTATACAAAATTTTTGAATAATCATGAGGGGTGTATTACATAAAATAATTGTTAGGGACAACATTAATCACCTAGTTAATACACTATTGTTTTCTTTATTAGGTTTACCCATGTTTACATAGGGTTCTATAGTTAAAGTCTCATTATTAATAGATTTATTTGATACCACCATTATCTTCAGGAAGATATATAGATTCTGTGATAAATAAAGATATACTAAAATGATACCTATGTTACACACTACATTTAATTTTCACTAAGGTGGATAAAATATAATTAAAATATTTATTGGGAATAAATATTTGAGCCATATATTGAATTATAAAATGTATGAAGTGTTTTGGGTATATTTCTAATAAACTTAAAGGGTGAGATTTTAGTTCCAAAGTGTGGTTGGTTTATTTTTTTCAATATCTCAATACGTGATTATAGAGAATGTTACATAATATACATAAGGATGTTTTGAAAAATAGATGTTTCAATGCGTAAAGATATATTTTGAAATCAATCGAGTCTTGGTTGGACACCAAGGTAGAAAAAAATCATTATTTTTTTCAATATTCAAGATTCTTTTATAAATAGAGAGAATTTTAATAAACGGGACGAAGAATATTCATGTTTCTTAATAATGATAATTTTTAAAAAGTGAAAAGATGATAAATATATGTTAGAATTTATAAACTGTTCAAATGAATAATTGAAAATTGAAATATATAAAAAATTTGAGTTCTAAAGACAATGATTCTCAGTTTATTGAGTTTGGGTAACACAAATGGAGGTGAAGTTGTAAAAAATGAATTTTTAGTCCGAAATTGATCAATAAATTTTCCCCTCCCTCGCATAGTGATGTCACAATAATCTAGTAAATTCATATACTATATATAGAAAACACTAAATAATAAAACATAAAACTATTGATATTTCAAATATGTACTTATATATAATGGCCTCCTTTTCTCCCCAACCTTATAGTGACATGATTAAATACAGGGAAATCATTACCTTGTTAGACCAAAAAACATCCATATAGTGATCCATATAGGGTATCCATTACCCCACCCACTGGGGCTTAATGTTAATGAAAAAATAATTTACACATAGCTTCTAATACAATGTGATATTACCAAATATAAACATATATTTATTATAAATAATTTTCATTGGTTAAATATGACATCACATATTTAATCCCAGAATCCTATGAATCTATATATTTTTTTCATTGAAGATGATATATATATACAATTTATTTTACAATGGTTTCTATGATTATAATAAAATAAACAACACCAGACCCCCCCCCCCTCTATAATACTCATATTTTATACGTATATTCATAAGATATGGAATGGGAAAATAAATAAATGGGTGAAATAAATAAGGTAAATCATATAATCATGTTATAATGGATAAAATCATAAGCATATGATAAAACATGACACTAGTAGGAAAATATGATTAATAAGATCCTAGATTCTGATAAATTTCCAACAAACCTAGATATATGAAAATTTACTCTCAAATAATCATAACATATATCATTTCATAAGAATGTGGAAACCTGAGATAATAAATATGATCCATAGATAATAGCATAAGAACATAATGTATAAGTAGGACTTATGCATAAGCAATGTAAATATAAACATTATAAAAATAGAAAACACTTTGATTTCATGAACAATATTGTGAATGTAGAAAACTAATTCATGATCATGATAATCCTTATAATGATAGTTAATATTGATTACTTTATTCAAAATCTTGTAATCATAGCTAACTACATAAATTTCACAATCAATATTTTTCACATACTTAATTGTATCAAGTTATTGCTCATTCATTTGAACATTACTAACATCATTGAGTTAGCTATAAATATTTTGAACATATATAACCTCATTAAGTTAATTATAAATATTTTTAGAATATATAACTACATATAGTTCACTCTCAGACTTGTATACATATCTAACTACATTGAGTTTGTGGTCAATCTTGTAAATGTAGCTCACCGCATCAATTTTGATCTCAAAATACTTATCTCGTGAAGTAGAAAACTATATCCAATGTATTGGATAAATATTTAGGAAAACACCCTAGAAAATCCATACATTAGTGATCTATAATATACGATTAATTTATCATATCATGAAAACCCAAGGTTGAAAAATTATTTAATATAATTTGAAAATGGCATCTCTTAACATGATATCAAATTTAGATTGGTTGATACAAAAAATTGATTAACCCAAAATAATTATTTATAAAATTATTTTATATAATGATTATATGAAAATTAGTCCAATGGAGAGAGATATATTATATATAAAGAGAATAGTTGTATTTAACTAATTAAATAGTATTCACAATACACTTATAACATTATTGGAATAAATGCTAACTCATGGGTCACCTTCATATGTTGGTATTGAAAATTTAAAATGAAAATATTTTTGAATAATCATTTATAAATAAATATTAATAATATATCATTCTGAAAAAACCAAAAATAATTTTTAAATGAAATATGGGGTGGATGATAAAATGTATTATTGGGAATGGAAAAACTTTTTCATTGTTTTTTTATATACCTTTATTGAGAACATAGACTATAAAAGGGGTAATAAAAATAATTTACATAGTGATAATGATAAATAATAAAGTCACATGATATAAAACATATTTGGGTTTCATTCTATGAAATTCACAACATTCCTGGAAGGAAATAATATTATAATGAAGGATTAAAGTCACTACGATGATGAGAATTATATGTAGAAGCATCATATTTTTATTTGAATGAAATTAATAAAAAGTAATTGAATTAAATATTTCACTATGTTCATATAGAAGATAAGTATAATTTTGAATATATAAATTATATAATAGGATAAACATAAAGAAACATGGTTCAAAATGATTGATCAAGACATAGTAGACTAAAATTCTGTCGAGGAAACCCCCATAAAATATTAGTAACAATTGAATAACAAATATTTTATGGTGGGTTTGATAAAAATAAATGAATTAAATGAATTAAATAATGATAATAATAATATAATTCTATGGGGTAGTTACTAAACCATATTAAATAAGAATATGTGAATAAATGGAGAGCATTTCTCAAAGAATGTAAATTGATATGGAACCCCTTAGCATAACTATTGAATTCCATGAATTCATTTTAACACAATATATAATAAACATAACTATCCTAATAACCTCATTTATTACTATATTCATATCTATTATCCTAGATACAAATCAATTATAATCATTTACTATACATTTATTAGTTAGTTATAATTTTTGTAACCATTGTATGATAGAGATCTTTACTATTTTGGTATTTGTTTAAACATTAATGACGATTCACACTCATTTTTACAAAGTTTATTACTCCTATATTATCCAAGTTACTATAATATATTCTTTATAAGTATTCATAAATTTATAAATTCATTCCATGAAAATTATAAATATTATTCATGTGAATGGAATCAGTGGAGAGATTGTCTTGGGTAATTAGTTGGTACTAATAAATAACATTATAATTATAGTTAGTTTATGTGTCATCGATAAAGAATATGAAATAAGTTATTATATAACATTTATAATCAAATTTTATCTTAATATTATTTATATAATCATCCATGGAAGAGTTGATGAAAAATGAAGAACATAATCCATGGACGTGGTAGTCTGCACAAAACATGAACAATGATATCGTTTTCCAATTGATCAGGTTATCTATAAATTATGTAACACCTTGTTATATTATGAAATATTTTTCAAATAAAATTAATTTCTTCGATACTTTATGTTACCCACAACACTGTGTTGAAACTATGTGTGATATACTATTAATTTATAATTATCACATTACTATTGTATTGGAAGTTATGAATAGGGAAAACTAAATTATGAAAAATTTATGGTTACATAAAAAATTATTATTTGGGTATAAATTAATTAGAAATAAAAATAAATATCCTTTAAATGAAAATGAGATAATTTTTTAAAAAGGATTTTTAATGTAAAAATGTATTTTTATTGTAAATAATTATATTAGTCACAATTAAAGAATGATTTTTTTCAAATATAGATTATTTATTAAATTAATTTTTTTAAAATTTGTTTAATATTTTTAATAGGAATCAAATAAAAATAAACAATGTTTTATTCTTACAAATTTATTTTTTATAAAAAGTGGGCTCTGTCCTGTATTGCATGATTATTTTACAAAAAAATTTCCTCCACTTATAAAAATTTAATTAGAAAAAATGGATTCTATATTTTAATTATTACATTCAAATTTTCTAAATAGGTCATTTCTATTTTATTTCAATATTAATAGTAATTGTGAAAAAAATAATCTCCTCGATAAAAGGTAAATCATGTTAATCTTGGATAAAACATCATGATAAGGCCTTAATTATATATCAAAATTATTACTATCTGATGTAAATTTAATTATTCTCAACTCAGAAATGAAATTGAGTTTGTTAATATACACGTGTCTAGGAAAATAAGCTATATAATATTTAAATCCAAGAATGTTAGAAAATGTCACATTATTTTTTTAAATATCTATTATGGGTACACATAAGGAAAAAAGTAAGCTATGAACAAGTCTAATGATATATTTTAAGCTTAATGAATTTTTTTTCTGATTGAAACTTAGTACTACATTTTAGAAATTAAATAATGACCATAAATAATTATGAAAAAAAGATGAAATATTTCTCTAATTAAAAAACAAAAATTACATAAAATCATTTTAAGAATATTTAATTTATTATAATTTGTGTGAGTTAATGTGTTACCCATATTTTATCAGTTGATATGACATAATATTTTTGAAAATTAGTTATATCATTTTTAATAGGTTTTTTATTGTATTTAATTTCAATGTAAATTAATAGTGTTACAAATTAAATAATGATATTCAATAATACATAATATTTTATTAAAAGACAAAAAATTCATAAAAATGTTATATTTTTTAAAGAAAATTGTGAATGGTTTAATAATAAATTATTTTGTATTTATGGTTCTATTTTATTTTTATAGTAACATTGTTAACCCTTTAATTGTAGAAAACAATAATATTATGATAATTGTCAAACGGGTTGACGAACTGTTAACACATTCATAAATAAGAAATAATGTGATACGAACATTATGAATTTTATTGGATATATGTAATTCAACTAATAATTATATAATATTATAATATTATATATTTTTATCCATTTGGGAATGAAAATTAGTTTTTATTAGATTGGTATTCTAATAAATTCTAAGAGTTCTCCTCTGTTGAATTATTAAATGGGAACCCTACCTTTTTTTTATTAACAATAAATTGAATCTTCGTGATCGACCAAACTCTACCATGTAATCTTTTACACACCCTTTTAAAAATTATATAGGTTCCTTTATTCCATAAATATGATCCGTAGGGCACTTATAAGGATATAAAAATGTGTTACTTCAAATAAGAGGTAATCATTTAATTGATCGCTTATTTTTTAATTATTATTTTTACTTCCAATAAATTTGTTAAATTCATAAAAAAATTACTTAATTTCCCACAATATATGGAAATTTTATTATGACTATGATACCACCATTATTCTCCATCGTTTCATCAATTGGTAAGTAATAATATCGCTAATGCATATATAATGTTTACTATCTCCATATAGTGATACCACTCAGTTCCCATCACCATAATTTTTGAATGATTATCAAGATAGTTTTAATGTTTATATATATTAATTATTTCATAATTATACTTATAGGATTATAACATGATATTTACCTTTTTAACATCCCACATTTTTGAAGATGATAACGTTGATTGTGCATACATTTGAACTACCACCTCGATGATGTGATGTAATTCATTTTTTGTTTCTGTTTTACAAGGATTTAAATACGGATACATTTAATGAATATATATATATATAATATATGATATAAAAATAATTATTTAATTTCTAGTTATTATTTACCTTTCCATCGTTCCGTCTATTGAAAATATTAAATCAACGTTCTTTTGTGCAAACAGGCTACAATCTTTATGAATGATGTAATTTATTTTTCTATCTCTATATTTTTTAAAATGAAACAAAACATGTATATTATTAATATATATATTATATATATCATGATAATATTTATTTATATGTTTTTAAGCTCATCAAAAAAAATTTACCAAAACTATCAAACTAAAAAAATATAAAAAAAATTAAGTAGATATCACAGAGAACATCTATATTATTAAATAATATTTAAAACATTTCATAAAAGGATATAATTAAATATTATGTGATATTATATATATTATTATATTCATTTAATATATTTATAATAAATATATATCTATTATATTGGAGTTTTCAACATGTGTGAAGTAAGTAATACCTAGATAACGAGTTTTCATTTCACTTTTACTAATGTGAGATACATTCTATATTCACCAATTGTTTCTTTTATGTAGTGTATATACATTTCATGAATTTATTTTATGATTATTCTTATTAATTTTATAGAGATTTAAATATATATATATATATATATGATTATTTCATTCATTTTTCTTATGATTCAAATGTTGCCAATGGTTTAAGGGAATTATGTATAAAATTCATTATTTCTCCGAATTGTTTACGTTATATTCAGAGATTTATATCATGTAATAAATCCCTCAAGAAACTCAAGAGTTTCAATTTAATAAATTTATTTTTTCATATTAATTTTTTTTACTTTTTTTCTCACCATAAGTACTCAAGATACCAAAATTTATTTTTTACAGAATATTGACCTTATTTCTCTCTTCAGATTAAAATTGTTTTTCTTCCAAATCATTGTTCTCTAAAATGCTCTAAAGAATGATTTAACTATTTATTCCTGATTTTTAAGGAAATTTTTAACCATTTTTTCTTATTTTTTTAAATAATTCTTCTTAAAAATTTTGGTTAAAGTTATTTTTAAATTTTTTTACAAAAGTATGAAAGGAAAGTGTTTTAAAATTATACAGAATGAATAGATTTTTCCATTGGTCTGACCTATAAATTCATTAAAGAACCCATTACATTTCTACAAGGTTATATTAAAATTAATTTTTTCCTATAATAATGTGGTTATTTTTAGATTTTAATTATTTTAATTCAAAATTAAATGATTATCTTCTTCAATATTTTATTTATGGATTTTTTAATGGTATGTATATTCATCAAAGTAAAAAAACCATAATTTATCTTATTATTTACTATGAAAATGATCCATGAATTCCATTTTGGTTATTTTTTTATATGTTTTAAGTTTGTGATATAATTTTTAAGAAACGTATTCCATTTCCATGGGATATGATATGATGAATTTTTTTTAGATCCAGTTACTCTCATGTGTTTTAAGATGATGAATGTTTTATGATCTTGTAGAATAAATATGTAAGATTTTTATTGTGACAAGGGTGGGACCTATATGTAATTATACATTATTTGGTAATGATTGAAATACCATGAGATAAACAACATTGTAATGGGATTTGAATCCAGATCTTTACCTGAATTAATCCACTGTGATAGTCATTGGGGTGACCCTTAACTGCTACAATGGTTTGGGGAGTGAATCAATTCTACAATTATAGTCATTGAAATGATCACTGAATAATAAAGAAATAATTTTAAATTATTATGTTCATGTTACAATCATATATCATATACCAATTATATGATCTCAAGGATTAAGTTATTTGATTCCATTAGGACTCATGTCTTCTGAACTATAATGATATGTTCTATCACTCAAGATTTTGATCTACTTTATGCATGGATATTTTTTAAATTCATGATCTTGTTTTAAAACCCATATATTCATGTTATACTGAAATGATCATTGATATCTCCATTGATTACCATTATATATAATATAATCTCACCCATTCTTATGTTTTATTTCCCCATGTTATGAAGAATGATACTAAGTATGATATGTCTATAAAGCATTCTAGTTGTGAAGATCTTAGTGGGATGCGATGTTGATTTTTATAAAACATTTTTATATTTTTATAGTTTTCTAAAATAACAAGACCTATATAATTATGTATTCGGTAATTTTTTTTAATGAATATTCATCTTTTATGATGTGATATCTATGTATATAATTTACGGTTCACTATAGTGGGTATCAGAACATGGTTTAGTTAACCTTTGTAAACTAGGATAAGAAAATATTAGTGAAAAACATAAGGATAAGTCTATGTCTAAGATGAAATCATAATGTTTTTTTAATGAACATGAATTAATTAGGATATAAATATTGTTTCAGATATGAATATATGATTATTTAGACAACCTACTTGTGATTTTTCATTATTATGTGGTTTTTAACTATGTTTTTTTATTGAAAATAATATTCTATTGGTTTTTTTGAATTGATTGAAACCAAAGGACACAAGTTAATTCCAAATGTGAGGGAATATAGAATTATTTTCCTCCTGAGGTACCAAATGTTTTTGGAGCTGATATGAAAATATTATTTTACTCTCACACATATTGTTCAAGATTTCAATAATGATGAACATAAAAATAACCCAAAGAAAGAATAATAATATGTTCATTACATATAAAGGAAATTTCCAACATCATTTATTTGTTATTAAAATCAATTTATCACTGAGAAATGGATCGATACCATTAATAATATATTTTCAATTCCCCATGGTAAGTGAAAATAAAACCTCATTTTGGTTTTATATTGTTTGTATGGATAAGTTAATCAATGGTGGAATCCTATAAATAATAAAATTAAATTTGATGAAATTAACAATAGGAAGTGGGGAGAGTTTAAGATACTATTTCTCAATTTATACATTCCTTATATTATAATCGCAAATGTGGATAAGGAATTACATGAGAAAAAGTAAAAGAATGGTTAATATGTTGGTATCAATAATGAAAAATTTTACCAGAAATTCATGTCAAGATTAATGTACTATCATCCAACTTTAATTCAAGGATGACTGATTCATTAGTGGATTAAAACAATGTCTTTAAAGGTCTTTTCCATTATATTCGTCAGTAGCTATGATTAAACCATTCAATGTTCCACCAAGATGGACATGAAAATTGTACTTACCCATGAATCTCATTATTTTGATAAGAAATGATCTTTGAAATCATAATGGTATTCAAAAAAACATAAACTGGAAAAGATTATCCTTCCTTTATCCTCAAAGTGTGGAGAAACCACAATGGATGTTTTCATAAGGAAATCGGTAAATTTTTCAAGGGTGGAAGGGAAGGTCATCTGGAAAATTATTGTTCATGTTGTAGGAAGATTTTATAAAATGATTTTAAAGGGGATAAAGTGCTATTGAATTCATCTCACACAATCTAGTGCTATAAATTAAGAGATTTTGGGAATTATATGAATCATTTTCCTAATACAATGACAAAAGAGGAATATTAGTAACAGAAACTATTGATTTCAAAGGAAAATTGGAATATTTGTCCCATCATAATAGTTGAAGTACATCATGATAATTTGGGCACATTTATCATTTACAACATTCTTGGGGATTTAATTTTGAGGTATGTATGAATACACCCTATGAAAAAATTATTATTCTATCTTTAGGGAAATTTTATGTGATTTTGAGCATTGATTATCCCTATATATATGTATTCTGGAATAAATAAATCACATTTGGTATTTTGAATCAAACTATGATCATCTATTTGTGTAATAATGAACCCAAACATCTAAATGAACGTTTTTCTTAATGAAATGAACTTATTTTAGGAACAAAAAGTGAATTATCTTTTAAAAACATATCAATTGTTTTGAACTCATTTAGGGTAATGATTAGGGTATATATATACATTTTTTTTAAGTTTTTTGGTTGATTAAATTTTTTTCTATATGATCAGTAGGATGATCATAAATTGATATGAGATCATGTCATTCCAATCATTTGGATTCATTTTTTATCAGTCATATTTTGAAGAATCCTAATGGTTAAGTATTTATAGAATAGACTGAGTTTATCCTTTGAAGTTATTGTATATCATTACATATAAATTTCGGTTTTGGTAAATATTTAGATGTAGAAGTAATGACTTATGTATCTCAGGACTCATTAAACATTAATTTTCATGCTTCAAGACCACAAAATATTGTTAAATATTCACTTCATAGAGTAAAAAATTATGAGTAAAATGATAAAATAAAAATATTAATATATTATATAATGATAGTTTTTGGTATTTTATCTAACCAAGGAAATGATAAAGAAATTATATCTATTCATCTATGCATAACTGTAGATTAGAGTTGATAAAAATTCGATGTTTAAAATCTTTAGTGTGACATTGAATTTGAATATGGTGAGATGTATTTTCAATTAATTTGTCTATGGAATAAGGTTTTGATATCCATAACTAAGGGAATATGGATCCCTAGGTATATTGGTACTTTCATGATTTCTGATTGAGTAGAGATGATATCTTATCCTTTGGCTCTTCCACTATACCTCACCCAAGATCATGATTTGTTCCGTGTATCTATCCTGAGGAAGTATATAAATTATATTTCATATGCAATAAAATAAAATTTAATACCACTATAACATGATATTTATTGTATGTAAACACACATATAAATCTTGTATCATAGTAATAAATTCATAAGTAATGGAATACTCAACTCTGAAAATTTAACCAAAGAAATCACAAATTTGAAAATGTTACACACGAACCTGAGGATTTATGAAACGAATATATCCTCATTTTTTATATAAAAGTGTTAAATTTTGGGGGTTAAAATAATTTAATGGTCATTGTAATGTAGAAACTTTAATATTTTATAAAAAATAAAATAAATTTAACATCCTCAGTAACATCTGTGACACGAAACAATGATTCTAAACAAACCAAAATATACTATTAAATTATGTTTCTTCCATTGTTGTTGGATTTAAATTTTTTGAATAAGACTAACTTATTTATGAAATGTTTATGGTTTTCTATAAATAAACTATTTGGATATAAATTAATTTCAAATGAAAATAAAAAACATTTGAAATTATAGGATATTTTTTTCTAAATAATTTTGTATATGCCGAAAATATAATTTTATAATACAAAAATAATCATGAATTTTTAAATTATTTTGTTTAAATATATATATAATATATTTAATAAAAGGTTATTATATTATTTTAATATTTTTTTCTCATCATGTGATAGGTATAAAACATGTTTTATGCTTAAAATTTTTTTCTCGAAAAAGAAGTTTTCATCACGTATTTTATTCTTATTTAAAAATTTATTACTTCCACTTATTAAAATGTAATTGAGTAAAATTTATTGCATTTTTTGAATTAGGAATTTAAAAGTTGGTAAATTACACCCTTATATTTATTTTCAATATAAATAATAACAATGTTAAAATTTATCACCTCAATAAAGTGTACATCTAGATAATCTAGATTAATACAAAGTGATAAGTTGACAATGATTCATTCTAATACTAATTAGATTAACAAAAAATAACTATGATCACAATATTATTTAAATTTATTTTATTAATGCATATATTTCCGTGAAATTAACACGTGTAATATTTAATACAATGAAATTTAGAAAATATAATTGTCCTAGTTTTAAATATATCTAATTTTCCACATAGGGAAAACAGAAATTTATTAATAAATATGAGTGTATATATTGATTTTGAATAAAATTATACAAATTTATTTGTAAGTTTTAGTAATTATATAATGCCTTAAAAATTATATACAACAAATAAGTAGTATTTCTTCAATTAAGAAAAAATAGTTCAAATGATTTTTGAACTAATAAAAGTAATATAATTTGAGTGATTTAATATTTAACATTATTTTTTAAAATAATTATTAAATATTAGATTTATTTAAAATAATTATATTCTCATTCCCCTTTGTCTTGATATATTTCTGTTTCAATTATAAAAATAGTGTTAAAATTAAATTTATGATATTTTATAATAAGTACTATTTCACTAAATTTTATAAAATTAATAAACATTTTAAATTCATACAAATGA
Organism: Viscum album; assembly: GCA_963277665.1. Taxonomy (NCBI): domain Eukaryota; kingdom Viridiplantae; phylum Streptophyta; class Magnoliopsida; order Santalales; family Viscaceae; genus Viscum; species Viscum album. The sequence goes on from OY728126.1 coordinate 995,551,615, forward strand.
ATTGTATATTGTTTTTAACCTCATGAATGGTCCATTTATGGGAATTTATTTCGTTTTATAGTGACATTATTAACCCTTAAAGGTTAGAAAACATTAATATTATGGTAATTTTCAAAACGATTAACGAAGGATTTAAACAAAACGATAAGGGAAAAATGTGATTGAAAAAAATAAATATTTTATAGAAAAAAATATCTTTGAATAATCTTGATTTGTATAATAATAATATATATTTAGATCCAATTAATAATTAAATTTTTTATTAGTTTAATATTTTATGAAATTCTAAGAGTTCCTCTCCCCTAAATTAGAAAAGGGTGTCTATCCTTTCAGTTTTACACACCACTTTGATCTTTATAAATACACATAACTCTATCATTTTCTCTTACTAACATCCCTATAAACATTATATACATTATAATCTTCCAAAAATACCATCCTTATAGCCCTTAGTAAGAGATCTAATGGAGTTATTTCAAATAATTGGTAATCACCATAATAAGTAACATTCCACTTAATTACTTTTTACCTTGTATAAATATGATATATTTTTAATAAAATAAAAATTAATTAATCTTAAAATACATAAATTTTATTATTATTATGAGAACACATTTATTCACCCTCTTTCTATCAAATGGGATGTGAAATAAAAGCTCATGTGTACATACGGCTTACCATCTCTACATAACAATACAATACATTTCTACTCACCATATTATATAAATTTGTTTTAGTGTGTGTCTAATGAATATATATAATAATTATAAAATTAATATACTTATATATTTATAATATCATATCTAAAATCATACCTTAATACTATTGGAAAATGATAACATTGATAATGCATAAGTGTGAACACCCTCCTCCATAAATTGATGTTAGTAGTTATTCATTTCTATTTTAGTTGTATAGTAATAATGATAGATTTAATAAATAAATATGATATATATTATATATTAACTATTTTAAGATGGTAATTTATTATTTAACTTTCTTTAATTTCATCTATCAAAAAATGAAAATGAAGTTCATTCGTACGTACAGACTACAATCACCATGAACGATGTAACTCTTTTTTTAATGGATATATTTCATGAATGAATATAGAATTGTAAATAATGAATATATAAGATATTTATATTATTTTAAATCTTATTTATATAATTTATCAATGATAATAATAATATTAGTATAACTGCAAAGACACATGAAAAATAGAGCAGATTTCACCTAGAACAGATATTTTAATAAAGTAGCATAAAAACATATGATAATGGGTTATAAGTAAATAATATAGGGAATAATATATATTTGTATTAATATATTATATATATATATTAAATATATATTTATTATATAGTATGTTGAAATGTGTAATAACGAGGTCATACCTAAGATATAGAATTTTTATCTCACTATTACTTCAGTGAGATACATTCCAAATTCCCCACTTGTTTCTTTTATGTGGTATGTATAATGAACATAAATTTATTTTATGAATATTATTATTTGATTTTTGGGTATTTAACAATTCATATAAGTTTATTTTATTCATGGGGCTTATGATTCAAATGTCTAATAATTGGTCATGACATTAAGTTACAATCTCATTATTTATCGTGATTGATTAGGTTTGTGTTCTAATGATAAAATATTAAGATTATCGATCAATGAACATATTACTATTTTATTAATATATATTTTCTTAATAATATAATTTTTTTATTTTTTTGTCACTATTAATATTACAGAGATTAAAAATGTGTTTTCAAGGAAAATAAAACAATTTTTCTCTTCGATTGAAAAAACACTTTCTTCTAAATTTATAATTTATAATAATGTTTTGAATAATTTTTGTTTATATTGTAATATTATTTAAAAATTAATTGTTACCCATAATTATATTTTTTTTAAATGGTTTTATTGGAATATTTATTTTGTTTTCTGAATAAGATACTTTTTGATTTTTACAAAACAATGAAAAGAATGTTTTTTAATATATACAATTTGAATATAATTTCCCCCAACCATGACTGATCAATTATTTGAATATTATACAATATATTTCCTTCATTATTTTAAATAAAAAATACGTAATATTTAAAAAAAATTAAAAAATTAAAGAAATGATTTCAAAATAGACATATTATTTTCCTCAAGAAAGTTTTAATGAAATTTTAATGGTATTTTTATTTATCAATGGAAAAAAACCATGATATAACTTATTATTTTGAAGTTAAATTATCCGTGGATATAGTTTTTATTCTCTCTATAGATTTTTGTTTATGATATAATTTTTATGAAACATTTCCTCTTTCTATGGGTAATGTTTTGATAAATGTTGATAATATCCATTCATTTTCTTGGGATCTGATATGATGAATTAATTATGACCTTATATAAAGAAAGAGATTTATATTTAAAACATTATGAGTGGTATATATATCCACCATAAAAAAATAAAAAAATTATTGATACCTTAAGAAATAAACCATACAAGACTGGGGAGTGAACCTAGTTCCTTAAGAGACCTTTTCAAATATGATTGTTGTGGTAGAGAAATTTTACTACAATGAGGGATTTGGGATTCAACTAAATATATTATAATATAATTTTAAAATGTCCTTGTCTAATAAGAAAATTATTTTCTAGGATTATGTGTTTGACATAAAATTGTGTGTTATACCAGTGTTCATTGATCCCTTTATGATTCATGTCATATGAACTATCTTGCAATATGTCAGTAATAATATTATGATCTATGATATAAAGTTTATGATTTTATAATGTTATGATCATGTTCGGAAACCCTTATGTACATGTTATGCTCAAGTGACCATTAATATCTCATTTGATTACTCTTACTGAGAATCTGACCTCATCAATTCCTCTGTATTTTTTCCCAAGGATATGAAGAATGGTACTAATTAGGATATGTCTAAGAAGGTTTATACTTAATAAGAATGTAGTAGGACATTATATAGATCTTTTTAAACAAGTTTTTTTTTATTTTCTCAAGAATCCAATGGCACTAGACCTATACAATTCTTGTATGGATCGTTACATTCTGTAATAAATATTAATACATTAAGATGTAATTTATAGGTATGAAATTTGTGGGACATAATAGATTAACCCATTTATATATTCATAATAATTTCATAAATATCATATTTATTAATGAATTATATTCTTATATCCATCCATGTATGGTGGTGATGAAAAAGTAAATCCATTATTCATTGATAGTGTTAGTTCACAGGTATACAAGAATGAAATTATCATTTTAATGGGAGAAAATTTGGGAAAAAAATTATTGTTTATGAATATAAAATTCTTAATATATATAACATAAAGTTATTAAATACCCATATAGAACAATACATGTAATGTGGTTACTAAAAAAGGATGTATGTTTCTTGTTTGAGGAATTAGTGCTCACTTATGCACGAATGACATTCTCATTTTTCAACGGATTGTGGAAGTTTAGATAATGGTTATTCTTTTAACATATTAAAATTTCAAAATATTAATATTAAAAAAATTATTATTTTATAAGGGGTTTACTAAATTTGAGGAGGAATATGGAAAGAAAAAATCATAATATGCGATGAGTTGTCACATGGAGTGTTTGAACATTCTGTTAGAGGACATCTTAATAATAGATTGTTTTGGAATTTTCCCCTGATAAAAAGTATCAAAAATGTGGATTGGGCATCGGGATAATTAAAAAAATATTGAATAGTAATAAGTGGAATATTTATTTTTTTAGTGTGAGTAAATTTTTATAGAAACCTTATTTTCCAAGTGAGCATATTTGTATTTTTGTAATATAAGATGACATATTCAATGAAATTTTCCAATAAAGATGAAAATAATGTGTATAAGATATCTTTTTATATAGAACACTTCAACACTCATTTGCTGATATTTTCTTATGACATTAAGGGCTTACAATTCATTTTCACTTTTATAATTTTTTATATTTACCATGGTAACTCATTTTTTAACCTCTGTAATGAAAAATAATAAAAAAATTACAATTCAAATTATTACTTATTCATAACATATTAATTTAAAATATGATTATTATTTTATCAAAATAAAATTCCAAATAATAAAAATATATATTTTAATTTTAGTATACATAACCTGTCAAATTTTTTGTTCATAATTCGAATTTTTATACCTAACAATTATGTTTATGATAAAATTATCCAAGAAGAAAAATTTCATAAAATTAATTTGTATATTAATAAAAATATTATTTTTCTATGGTTTTTAAAGTAATACAAATCCTAAATCAACCATGTGAATATTTAATAAAAATAAAATTCTAAAAATCAATTTTTTGAAATTAAATATTACTCAATATTGAAAAAGTTAAATATATTTTTTAAGAAATAAACATAGTAATTTTAATATGTATTTTTACTTATTAAATTATTATTTTTTTATAAAATAGGTTTCATAAATTTCTATAACATGTTTAATTTCTAATGATTTCAAAAATGTCATGATATATTTAAAAAATTTATATTTTACGATTCAGTTAAAAACTAATCTTTTATGAAATAAAAAAATCAACATATGAAAATATTATAAAGTGGAATAAAAAATTTAAATAAATTTATGTAAATCTAAATTATAAGATTTCATATTTTAACGTTTAAATGAAGCTATAAAATATAATAGAATCCTATTTTTTAATAAAATTACTTTTTAAATTTTAAATGTTCTTATATTAATTCTTATAAATTATAAATTTAAAAAAATTATATATTATTCAAATTTAAAATATATTTTATAATTATTTAACCATAATATATTTTGTTTCTTAATATTAAATCCCATAGCACATAAAAAATAAATACATAGAAAATAAATTTTTAATCATAAATTGATATTGTTGAATTTTATCAATTAATTAGGGTCAAAAGTTACCTTTAATTTAATTTATATACATATTATGTAACATATTTACTACTATTTATACCTAAAAATACAATGGATACCTTTCTATGGTTGTAATTATCTTAATAAAATTTGATACAGTTTATTTTGGTTCAGTGGTGCATGTAAAATAAGCTATTTAGTTAGTTAAAGGGATATTAATACCAAAAAATTCTGGTGTTACATTATCCTAAAAAAAATTAAATTTCCCCATGAAATTTATAATATCACATATTAATAAAAATATATAAGTTAATCTAAATGATATATATAACTGTAGATACAATTTCTAGAGATATATCAACATTACATATTTTGAAACAAATATTTTTATTTAGAATAGGTTTTCTGTAGTATTTATTTTTTGTTCTAATAATTTTAACTAAACATACCTTATAATTGAGTCTCATAACTCCTATAATAAAATTATCTTTCAAAATTATTTCATAACAATCGTTTCACCAATAGTTGATAATATATTGTTCTGAAATATAATATTTGATTAAACAATTTTTTTAATAAACATATACTCTATGTAATGATTGGAAATCCATATCTAAAATTGTATACGATAGATCTAAAGGGAAAAAATATTTTTTTCACAATTCATATTCCTATAAAAAACAACATGGGATACCTTAATCATATAGATTTGTAGTGACTCGGGTTTTGACATGTATGAATTTGAAATTTTCTAGCAACTTTTTTGTGTCAAATTGCTAAATAGGTTTATGATAATGGGGCCCAGAGAGCCTTGATGCAATTATTTTCAAAATATAAAATATATTTTTTTAGTTATGGGTGTCACATCATAAGAAATTAATTATAAGGTTAATATAAGATATTGTTTTAATTAAACTAAATCAATATTTATTCTTCCACAATTTTCTGGGCTTCGTAGAGGAGGATACCCCCATTTCTCTGTTCAACCCCTTGGAGTGACAAACTAACATTGTACATTATAATGTAAAGGATTATCTACAAATATCTGATCCTGATGATGATCAATCTTAGATCATAGTGTAGTGGATTTGCAGTGTGGATCTATTCTAGAGGCTTTAGAATTTATTCACATGGTAGCAGGATTTGAATTTTTTAGTCCTGATACCCTTTATTAGTATTTTTCACTATTCATATAGACCTTTTACTATAATTATAGATCCCCTAGGGATTATTTTGTAGTATTGGAGGAAACTGGGGTGACTATTGAGTCTCAAAAATAATTCCTATTAGAAATTATTGGTTACATGGTGTGTAGTACACGGTCACATGTTCTGTGTTCATCCCATTTAGGAAAGATGACTTTTGGCCATTTGAGATGCATTGATAGATGATGTTGTGGGTCACTTAATTTAGATATTTTTGGACCAGTAGTGGTCTACTGAGTCTCTTTGTTTTTTCCTATGAGGGTATAGTTTGGAATTATGTCCTTAGTAAGATATTGTGAACTTCTTGATAAGATGATCCAAGATAGAGTTGGTGTATCTATCTTGGGAGTCTAGGGTACGATCCTCTATCATATAGCTTCCACTAGATCAGGGTCTTAGTATCTTTGTGGCCTACACTATATGGTTTGTGATCCCATATCACGTATGATATCATTATAGGTTCTGTGTCATTATAAATTATAACATCCTCTATATAGTCGGTGGTATTAATAAGGTCATGAAATCTTCTAGTATATGATCCCATACTCAGTAGACTATTTATGTATCGTTTGTAAAATCAATGGTTATAAAAATTCCTACATCACGAGTTATTCCAGGTGGGGTTGTTAAGTCTTCTAGACCAAGAACACATGATCAAAGAACCCTTATCTCATCTATATTTTCTCTAGTGATTTTTGATTTGACTATGGTGTCCCCAATTGATATTGGATGTGATCTCCTTTCTGGGAGACCTTTGATTTATAAGATTATGTTCATTTGTTCCCCAACTGTTTTGCGATACATCCCCTTTATGAAATATGATTAAATTCATGGTTTAAAGTAGGTTTTGCAGTATCCACCATTAAGTATTAGTGAGATAACCTACTTGGGGATTACGATCTATGGGACACCACTATAACATTCTTTTTGGAATGACTGATCGAGTATGCTCTCTCAGATATATGCCACATGGGATAGATGTAATGTTCCATCATCATTGTGATACCAAATGTGGTGGTATCTCTCATATGGTACATTAGTGATGGTAGATTTTTCAATGGAGTGTACCTTATATATGGGTTTCATCAAGGATAATAGATGTTGTGAAGTGTGTTCTCTTGGGAATGTATTATATTTTGAAACTCGCGTAGAATCTAGTAGCTAGCTATGAAGTACAAACCTTATGAGGAATTGAGTATGATATGTGTATATACAGGTTTGATTAATGTGTTTCCTTGCAGTGTTGTCACATATCTAGGATAACACATCATGTTTTTTGAGTTGACTGGTCATTTATTACTGAGGATGTTTGAGATATAGTTTTTCTCTTGTTTGGGTTCCATATTGCTGGATCGAGTGGACTGTTTCCTTTTAGTTTCAACTTTTTTTGGGAACCTAATTATTATTTTAATACTCACACCAACACAAGATTTACCCACAAATGATATGTCATATGATTATGAAAAGTCTTTTGACAGAGTCATAGGAGAACCCAGAGCTGATAGAGCTTAGTGAGATAGACAGATCAAGGGGGGTGATGGTACATTGTTGAGGATCTTTCTTATAGATGAATTTTAGTATCGTCCCCTCCATTTGGGAAAGTTGGATGTTATTATAGATTTTGTAGGGCTTGTAATTATTCCCTTTTATTATTTCAGTACTTCAAAAGTACATTGGTTATGGGATATTTTCAAGCATTAATTACATTTTCAGTTTGTATAATCTTTTCAGTAATGTATTGTGATATTTGGGGCTTCTTTTATATGGGTAACATAGTTCATGGACTCCATTGTGTGTGATGTGCATACTCAGTGCTAAAATCCTGACAACGGCCTATTGGAGGAAATATTTGGGAGTCACAGCTCAGGCCCCATTGGGACGGGCAAGGATATGGTTCTATTGGAGAAAGTCCTTCATTAGGAATCGAGTCTGTGGTCATTCTTTGAAATTTATAGTGATAATTATTAAGTGTTTTGAGTTTATCTTTCAAGACAGAGACACTAGTTTTTGAGTTCCTACCTCTGTATCCATTCACCATGATACTGATAACCTATTTTCTGACCTGATGCATTTAGTCATTAATCATATGGAAATTTTCATAAATGCATCATATATGAATATGGTGCAGGTTTCATTTCCTTTTGGTGTCATCTCCCCGGATATACTCCCTAACCATTGTGCGTTATGATTTAATTCCAGGCTACCTCCATTATGATATCTATATAGGGTTCCTTGGTAGGATTTTGATGAAGATTTTCCCATTGACACGTTTTCAATAAAAGAAATTGGGATTTCATTTTTTCCACAAGGTGTTCCTCCAGTAAATCCATAAACCGTTGAGTAGTTTTTTGGTGACTAGTGTAGGATGAAGATGTGGGCAAGTTTAGTTCATTACATGAGTTCTAATGGATGTGATCTATATGGTGTTGGGGTAATCAATATCCCATGGAGATGATGAATGGATTGAGGAAGTCCCATGCATTTTCCCTTAAGAGGACACCCCCCAAAAAAATGGTGGTCCAGGCGGTGATCCTTTTGTAGGCATCGGTATGGCTATGGTGGAGTCTAGTGATGCTAACCCGCAATGAGTTGACGGTAACTTGAGTGGATTTGGATCGAATATTTAGGAACGATTTCTATCCAACCACATTGAGATAGGTGTGTATCCAAGAGCTTCTTTAGCTTCAATTGGAGAGAATGACAATTTTGTAGTATTCAATATGGTTCATAGATCTAAAAAATTAATCCCTAGATATGGTTCATGAACTTTTTTCTTAAGATATAATTTATAAAAGGTATTAGGATAGGCGAACAATGAGCCGGTTTTATCACTATACATTCCCATCTAGGTTGGGGTACTCTAGTGTTCTATGGTGGACGATACATTTCTAGATAATTAGACTCTAACTGTTAATGTTGGGAACAGAAGAAAGGATCCCTTGATAGCTGGAAGTCTATTGATAGGATTGGGGATCATGAAAAATGAGATGATTTAGGATATTATATCATGACATATAGTATAAGGATCAGGGATTCGAGGCTAGTTTTGGTCATTTGTAGGAGAAGAGGTATTCTTCATATGACGGAAATGTAATTCCCGCTCAAAATTTTATGACCCATCATACAGTTAAGAGTTACCCGGTTAACAGACCGCCTTGTTAGAGAAAGTTACTGGAGCATAGAGTCCATCATGATTGATGATTAGGCATATGGGTCGGGAGAGAACATGTAGGTGGAAAATCATTAGAGTTTCCAGTACCACCCTTAGGTGGTTCATGCCATGCTCAAGGAGGTGGAGGACTAGGAGATGATATATATAGGCCAGAGAGGCCTTTTATCTTGGGGCTTTGAGTATGATTAGAGGTATGATCTACGTCTTTTATAATTTTTTAGTATTATTTATATTAAAAATTTTGAGCCACTCAATTATTTACAATAATTTATTGTTTTTTTACTAGGGTGACATGTTTTGTAATCATGTCCTTGTGTTGGGGATGTAATATGTATCTTTATACTCCTGAGGAAGAGGGATAATTCACCCATAAAAACAGGTTTTTTAAAATTATTAAAATAATAAGGGAGATTTATTGCCTCCCAAAGAGGATAGTGTTGAGTTGTTTTGGATGATTTACATTTTCTTTTGCTTCAAGTATAGGTTTGGGAGTTGAATATTTTCATTGCGGTCGTAGTAAGATGTGGTTTGTGCACTTGGGAAGGCATGTGTTGTTTGTTGGGATTGTTAAGTTCTCAGTATTAGATTTTTCATGAGATGTTTTAGGATGATGAGTTATATTTCATCTGCGTATGGATAAGAACTTCTATGTTACAATAGTATTTGAATCATGTTAGTGAGGTGGTGTACATGTCTACACTATAACAAATGATGGACTATGGTGCTTTGTTTATTTCTTCTTATTGCAGCTAAAGAGGCATGCATCATAATTTTTTAATAATCCCAACTTGGTTTAAGATGGACATTGGATGTATATTGTTTATTGTGGTTTCCAAGAATGCTTGTTTATGGACAACATGAGAACCATTTTCATGCTCATTGTTATGGGAGTTCAAGTGGAGACCTCATATTTTCCCCTTCTTCCAAGTATTCTTATTTTTAGGGATGAAAAGAAATAAGGTGGGGAAGATTTAGTGACCCGGTTTTTGAACAATAATACCATGAACAATTTCTTAGAATATTTTATAATTCATGTTATTTTTTGGTATGGGATTTCAGGTTATGGAGAACCTCAGTTGGGTGATTTTAAAGATGTAAAATATTTTCTATCAGCACTGATTGTTAGGCCAGAGGTGTATAATGTTTGGTCTTTTAAATGGACGATATTTATTTAATAAAATTAAATAAATATCACCTCCACCACCCCTTTATTCATATGGTAGTGGATGAGATCCCCCCCCCTCTGAATCGATGTATAAATTGAGGAAAAACCAAGTAAAGGAGGCATCACCAATCTCAATTCTGGATAGTGATCACTCTAGATCATGGCATAGTGGATTAGGATCATATGCCTTCACCAATAGATTCAGTGGTTCTATAATAGGTAGGTATAATTGTTTTTTATTTCCTATCCTCCTTTATTTTTTTATTTAGGTTTTCATATACCTTTTACAACTGCTAGAGATCCCATGGCGGTTGATCATTAGGATTTTGGGGAAAACTAGGGTGATTTGGGAGATCTTCGAGAATTCTCATTTGGAATTATAAATTTCATTATGTATACTATAGGTTTACACACCATGTTTTCTTCTCATTTAGGTTTGATGACATTTGGGGACTACAATCCATGTACATGGGTTACATGATTTGTATTTTTCCCATGTAATGTAGCCAAGGGACATGGATGGGGTAGCCATATCAAGAGAAGTGGATGTGTGATAGTAAATTTCCATATTACATGTGAACTATAAAGGGGCCTGGCCACGTGGATGGTTAACTGAGACATGACACGTACTAGGGGTAGATTTCTTGTGTTGAGACACGAATGGATGAGTCATGAGGGGAAGGATACTGATGGGGGAAGATGAGGTGAGGCATGCCATATATAGTTAATACAAACCATTTAAAATCTCATTACCATCTAGGATATCTAGAAGAGGAAACATCTATATGATCATATAGGGACCCATACCAAGTGGACCCAAGTACACACCTGTACATTTAATTGACATTTCTATAAATAATATCTTCTTATTTAGGACATGTATATAGGCTTATAACTATCCTATTCGGATCAGTTATCTATATAGAATATGACGATAGACACAGTCTAGACTTTCGATTTGGGATATGATTTGATATAGTGGTTCTCTTTATTTAGAAAAATTTAGACCATCATCGGTTGATAGAGTCACTTGGTATATCCCTATTAGAGTATATTGTAGAATTAATACTTCGATATAGTATTGGGATCCCCTCGACAGGGTGATCTTAAATGGTGTTGATGTATCCCTCTAGGGAGGCATAGGTGGGATCCACTATTATATCCTTTCCCAAATATTAGGTTCTTGGTGGCTTCATGACCTATACTACATGGGAGGATATCCCCTATCTAGTAGGATAACATTATATTTTTTTTTTAGTTATCTGTTATGTGATCTTGTACATATAAGGAAGTATTAGTAGGGTTGTGGAATCAATAAGTATAAGATTCCCTATTTAGAAAATGAGTTAAGTAGAGTTTATTTCATTATCAATTATATAATCCCCTACATTTCTGGTTGTACCTAGTGGTGTTATGGAATCATTATGAATAAATTTTTATGTACAGGTATTCCCTATCTAGGAGATATGATCTTTGGAGATGTCATATTGGGTTGTGTTGTTCCCCAGTGGTACAAGGTGTGATCCCTTTTCTATGTGATCTTTGAGTTAATGGATTCACTTCATGTTTTCCCAGAAAGATCTGTAATGTATGGCCATTTTGAGTGATGAGACCATTCATGGTTTCCTCTATGGTTAGTGGCATTCTACAGAATGGATGAGTTAGATCCCCTAACATAGTATTTAGATCAACTGTACACCAGTGTGACTTTTTGAGGAATATTCCAATAAGATTGTTCACATTGATATATACCAACTGGGTTGGCAGGGATATTCCATTGTATTTGTGTTACATAGTGGATTCATAACACATAGATGGGCCATCATAGATGGTAGAGTTTCCAATAGATTTTACTTATCATTCATGTGTCGTATCATATTGAAGAGCTCATGGAGTGTGTTCTACTGGGCATGTGTTACCTTTTGATCCCTAAGTAGAATCTTGTTACTATATATGATTTGAGAAACTCATGAGAAATGAATTTCTAGAAGAATATATTTGGGATTTATTTATTGGTTTAGATGTGTTGTTGTTACATACACTTATTGACACACCATATATTTTAAGAGAAGTTTCCATTTATAGAATAGGTTGTTGGAGATGGAGTTTCTCTCTCATTTGGGATCCCTCTATATGGGTTGGGTAGACTATTGAATATAATTTTATAACTCTTAATTTGGAAGATTGTGGTTCCTATTATGTATTTTTTTAGTCACCCATGTATGGGTATTTCTCTTACATGTTCTGTCTTGTGAAGATGACATTCCTATTGATGGTGTTCGAGGAGGAACTGATGTATATGGATCTTTGTGAGGTACATTGAATGAGGAGTTTTCTAGTGCATGGTGGATGATCTTTCCAATAGATTCATTTTACAGTTTCTTCCTCTTTATGGGAGGGATCAACATTTTTACTCTTTTTGGTGGGATTGAATTTTTTCCATTTTACACATTCAGTACTTTTGTTGTACTCCAAGTGTGGGATAGGTGTATGAGTGAATTACTTTTATAGTTTTAATTATCAATTCACTATTTAATGTATATGTTTTGTGGGTTCTTGTGTATAGTTACCAAACCATAATGTCTTTCATATGTGTGATATGAATACTTGATGATAAATAACATCCTTAGGCCTATAAGAGGTGGCAATGGGTGTTGTCGCTCGGGCCCCATTAGGATGAGTCTTGACAAAGTCAAAAAAAAATTGATAAAAAATATCATTGATGTAGTGATTAAAGGATCTTTTAAAATAATCAATATATACTATAATAATTAGAATAAAACTCCAATAAGACATACATAACTAAATTTTTTGGATTAGTTCAAATTAAATAATATGATCCACTTTTGTTGTAGTAAAAACATAGGATATTCCATTTCTCATTGCTCTTGGATGTTCCTCATACATATTATCTTTATTAGAATTTGGGTTTCAGTGTTAATTTTTATAATTAAACAACTCATTTTAGTTAGAGAAATGAAGTATGGGTGATGTATTAGTTGGGACTATTAGACCATCTATTATTTTGATCAGACTCTTTATCTCTCTTTGAAAAGTATAATCTCTCGATATATTATATTAATATATTATGAAAAATAATTCAAATAAATTTAATTAATTTGAAAAGATATGTTTCTTATAACAATGAATTTTAATGAATCGCAATATACATTTAAAATATTACTATTTAATGTAACAATAAAAACATAGATATTAAATTTGGTGGTGTGAATTGGAATAAAAACATTTTTTAAATTATATATGATGGTTTTTGATAAGTAAATAATATTTTTAAATATGTAATTAAATTTATGTAAAGTCTTTATATGTTTCAAAAACAATTTCTCAAAAAATGATTTTTATTATTTATTGTGAAAATATAATTAAATAAATTATTTCCAGGACTGTAAAATAATTTTAAAAGTAAAACAATTTTTTTGATATCATCATTTTAAATATATCACTGCTTGAATTTTTTATAAATTTTTGAAATTAATAACGTTCCAGTGAATAATAAAAAATATTTATAAATAACATTATTCCGTCAAGATTTAATTTTTCTAAACATTGAGTTAGTTGAATTATATTATTATTAATATAATTTATTCTATTGGAATTAATTTAATTTTGAAATTATAAACAGTATTGTTTTATACTTAAGAAATCTTTTTCTTTGGAAATCAACTTTTTTGTTACATCTTTAAGATTAAATTTAAATTAAAATATACTTGTTAAATGAAAAACATTTTTAAAGATAGTTCAACTTTTTTTAATGATAATAATTAATATTATATAATAATTTAATACTATATTTTTCATAAGGAATAATAAAAATGTAAAAATTAATTATCACGGTTAAGGTTAGAATTGGTTTATTATGGTTTGGACCAAACTATAATGGTACAAATTCCAATTAAAAAATTAAAAATACTATTTGATGTAAATATTGTGACCATATAATTTTCCAAAATCTAATATATGGTCAATTTTATTCATTTTCAGATGTAAATAATTTTTCATTTAGTATTTATTTGGGAAAATTTCGTGCAGTTTCCATGTGGGTTTCATCTTCCGCATTTGAAAGGACATCTCTTCCGCTCTTCTATCCACACATCAAGATCCTTTTGGTTTTCCAAGGCCTTCCCAAATCCCATCTTTAATTACCATACCATTTCAAATATTGCCTGATTATATTAGTTGTCACATCAAAGAAATATTGAGTTATAAACCAAAAGAGGCTCCCCAAAGAAGTAGTATAACACTAATCCATGCTTTTCTGTTTTATTAATTCATCCACATTAATAAAATATTTTTAAAACATGATGATACAACAAAAAAATTATATCTATATTAATTATATTTTATTATATCAGTGTAATTACCTATACCCTTCTCATCTTCCATCAAATGAGAAATCAATCAGCTAATCGTGTGTACGACGGGCAACGACCTCGTGATCCGATGTAATTTTTCTAATAATTTACACCCATGGATTAATTTAATGATAGATTAAAATTATATATATTATATAAGAGATCTAATTGCGATTCTACAATTATAATATCACATATAAATTCATACCATCGAATCCTTTAGAAATTGATAATGTCGCTCGTGCGTATGTAGGAAATACCTCATGCAGAAAGCGATGTGATACATTTTTCAATTTATTATGACATGTTTGGTAATAAAGATATATTTATTAAATCTATATGATATATATGATATAAAAATATTTCTATAAAGTTGAATTGAAATTTAACTCTCTTTTGTTTCATCTATCGTGAAAATGGGAATATTGTTCATTTTTTTGTACGACACACAGTCTCCAAGTATTGTGTAATTAATTTTTATGAATGTAACTCTTATCTATGATAATAAATATTTATATAACTAATTTATGTTTCATTTATATCATTTTTAAAATTATGGATTTTATGGAACCATAATCATTGCACTAGGGCCACAACTACTTAACAAAAATATACGTAAAAATTGAAGCAGTTATCACCCAAAATTGTGATTTTATTAAATAATTTTTAACGAATATGATATTAAAGGTTATATATTAATCATATATCATATGAAATATTTGATAATTTTCATATCATATAATTATAATAAACTATAATTAATATATATTATTTATAATCCATTGTCAATAATTTCAAGATTTAAGATAAGAGATTTTTATCAAACTTTTATTTTTGTGGGATCGATTCCATATTCACCGCTTGTTTCTTTTGTGTGATGTTTATTATTCTAATGAATGTGTTTTTAAAAAAAATTATAAAAAATTATGGGCTATAAATTTAATTTTATGGTTTATTCAATCATGTGTCTTATAATTCAATATTTATCATCGTGGTAATGTTTTTAGGTTACAATCTCCCTATTTATCAGGATTGTGTATAATTAGGTTTTTTATGAAGAAATATTATAATATATATCTAAATAAACTCATCTATTTCATTCTAATTTGTTTATTTTTGGAAATTACATGTTTTCATTTCATTTTCCCCTCTTTATATGGTAATTATTTTAAAAGGATGTTTTTAAGGAAGAACTAACATTATTTTTTTACATCAGCTGAAAATCATATCTCTTCAATATCTATGTTTTCTATATATGTATTCATGATGTTGTTTAGTATTATAAATCTAATTTTTAATGTCATATTTAGAAATGATTTTATTTAATAAAACAGTTTAGAAGGAATCTTATTTTCAATTTTTAGATAATGTATTGTTGATTTTTTACTAAAAATGTAAATGGAATATTTTTTTTAATATGTAATACATCAATTATATTTTCTTCCATCATGAGAACTCAATAATTAAAAAATATGTATATTTTTCAAATTTATTTTCAATTAAAATGATTCCATTAATATTTTTTTAGTTTAAAAATTATAAATAATTTATTTCAAAATGGAATAAATATTTTTCTCATGAGTTTTTAATGATATTTTTACGGTAGATATATTTATTAATGAAAAAACATCAAGTATTACTTATTTTTTACATGGAATTTAATCTAATTATAAATTAATTTTCCTTTCTATATATGGTTTATATTTTTTATTACAAAATTTTTATGAAAGACATTTATTTTTTAAAGGTTATGCATTGATTAAATGATTAAATGTTATTTAAGTATGTTCCATTTATACATGCTTTTTATGATGAATATTTTATGCAACCAATTTACATTATATTGGGTTTTATATAATAAATTTTTAGTATATTGTGTCACATTTCTATAATCGTTTCATTATGTGCAAGGTGGGATTAAAATTACATAGAGCTTTAATTAGTTGTGTAAAGATGGATAAGTCATGTGGTAATTTTGATAAATTTGAACATGATTTCTTGTTCATAATTTCAAGCTTTTACATGGTTAATATAAATTATGTAAATAGATTTCAATTTCTTATTTCTATAAAAAGAACTAGATTTTATGGGAATAAGATTTTTGGTGGACATGGAATTCATGTCCATAAATTATGTGAGGTCCTAAATCCATGTCCTTAACAAAATGAGTGAACATGTTTCTATTAATACATGTTAAAAATGTTTTAATATTATTCTAATTACACAAATATATGTATTATGATAAGGTTATCCTACCACTTATTATGTTGTATTATTTATTTTTGTAAAATTCTTTATTAACGTCTATATTTAAGACATTACTCATGTTTTTGATCTATAATGTGTATGGTATGGTTTTAAAATGTTATTCTCATGTTTTCATACCAATATTCTCATGTCCTTATGATATCTCCATTTTTTCGTTGTACAAAGCATTAGATATCATCCTTTGTTATTGTTAATTTCCTTGTGTTATAAAGAAATTTATTATTAATGATATGTCTAATAAGGGTGATAGTTTTGAATAACATAGTAGGAAACTATGCAGTTTACTTAGGAACCATTTTTTAATGTGTTAATATTTCCAATGCTATTATAATTATAAAATAATGGTTATGATCATTATGTAATGTTGTGAAAATTTAACTAAAAATATGTAATATCAATTCATAAAAATCTTGGGTCTTTATTGTTGGAATTCGGGAAAGGTTTTGTTAACCTTTGGAAACTAAGATGAAAAATATTTAGTGATAACCCTAGTGTTATTTCAAAGTATTTTAAAATGTCCTAGAATATTGGTGAATGATATCATGAGTTAATTCCAAGATATTATCTCCCAATATGTATAAAAAAAGTGTATGTTTCTCTATTATATATTTACCTATGGGTAATAACTCCGAAAAGGGTCCATTGGGATCAAAATTGTTCATCTCCTAGTGAATGAAAACAGGTCTTCAAACACAACTAGTGAAGCACTCACTGGGGTTCGGTTTAGTAAATTCACAAAATTCATTAAAACCATCATGTAGTATTTTTGTATATGTACACCATGAATTAAATATATTAAACCAAAGATTTAATATATTGAAAAGAAGGTGTAAGTATTTTTTCATACTAAAAAATATGTGTCATGATTATGTGGTTTCTAACTATGATTATTATTTCTCAGAACATTAGTTTTTTAGTATATTTATAGAACCCAAGGGATCATGTTAATACTTAATGAGTAGTAAAATTAAAGGATTTTCCCCATGAGAAACAATTTTTTTAGGATTTGGGATGAAAATTATCATTATTATTTTCACATTAATTTATCAAGTTATGATTCATACTAAACTCTTAATTGATTATAAGGAATAACTTTTAGTTAATTCTTTTATAATGAAACATCCACCTTCATTTCGGGGGTCTGTTGATCCACTAGTTGATGATAAATGGATATATACCATTGAAAAGACATTTTCCCCCAATTTTGGATTAGGAAATAATAATTTAGATATCTATCATTTAGAATGAAATGTAAGTCAATTTTGGAATCTTATCAAGAATATGATGTAATTTGATGAAATTGATTCCATAGAGTGGGTTGAGTTTAAGAGATTATCTTCCAATAAATAATTTTATTTTATTATTAATATAAAAATGTAGAAGTAACTCATTGATCTAATGCAGAATGATGATGAATCCATTGGTATCATTGAGGAATCTTTTACGACACTAACTAAAAATGACTACTTTAGAAAGGGTTATTTTTTTATTTTAAAAGGTTTTATAACCCATTATAAATACATTAGAAGTCGTTATGAGGAAATATTGCTAATGTGCCTACATATTGTCAATAGATGAGATTTTGTGGAACCGATGTTGAAATCAGGATGGCTTTACTGGTGATTACATTAGAGAAGGTTTCAACCACCACTAATGATGACCTAAAGTCACCATAACACCTTCTATTAGAGACATATATTAATGGAAATTCCTCTAATTGAGGGAATTATGGGAAGTTTTAACCACCCCTAATGGGGACTAATTTAGGAAATTTTTTCACACATGGCCTAACCCTATTTTTGGTTAATTTAAGAGCGGTTTTGAAAAATTCCCCAAAAGATTCTCTTCCTTTTTCCTAAACCCAGTATTTTTCTACCATGCATCCTATTCTCTCCCTACGGTATACCATTCCACCCACCCTCCAATTCTTAACAGGCATCTAATTCACCCCTATAGGCGTCCCATTCTCCCCCTATGGCCTACCCTTCCTCCCTACCTATTTTCTCACCATGCCTCCCCTTCATCCCTACCATTCTAACCATGCTTCCCCTCTAATTCCCCTTATGGCCTCCCATGCATGTGCTTCCCCATTACTCCCTCTAATTCTATTTGTCCCATGTGGCCTACTCTACCCAGGCCACTATTCCCTTGCTGACACCATTGCAAAACAGAAGTTAGTGGGAATCTTACCGTTGACCAGCATCTTACCAAGCTAGTGTGTCAACCACTTCATAGATAAATTTTTTTAAAATAAGTACACATTAATATATTTATATATATTACGAGTGTTATTTATATACATAATATTTCAACAAATATTTAAATACATATAAATATATAACATATAAATATTTTTATATAAATTAAAATATATATTTTTATTTTATATATATATATATTATATAGAATTTTAATTATATTAAATTTATACATTTATATAAACTATATTTTTCTTGTGCATAAAAATTAATTTGAGTAAATATATTTTATAATACAATTTATGTTATGTATATACACATTTATATAATTATTTATAAATATATTTATGTAAATTATTTATATACTTAAAGACATATTTATATATTATGTACATGTTTATTTATATAATATATATATATATATAACGATTTATATAATTTCATAAAATATATTTTTTAATAATCTATTTCTATAATTATTTTCAATACATTTATTTATTATTATGAGCATTAATATATATATATATATATATATATATATTTATATAAATTGTTTAATATCATGTATAATTAATATTATATGAAAAACATATATATGAGACACAGTTTATTTAAATATTTATATAATTTTATATAGAATACAATTTTATATTATATATAATTAATATTATATTAGATATAATTAATAACATACGAAATACAATTTATCAAAATATTTATATAATATACATCAATATATATTTTTTATAATGCACAATGATATAAATGTATTTCAATATATATAATCATATAATATTGTGTAAATTGATATATATTAATTTGTATAAATTTTATATCAAATATATTATATTACTTAAATATAATATAAAAGAATAATCATATTATTGAAAAATATATTTATTATTATAATAATATAAATTATAAAATCTATTAGCTTGAGTTTCTATATGATATATTTTCTCAATAAATTATATTTATGTATATATTAATGTAATATATTTATGATTTTATATTATATATAATTAATATTATCTGAAATAAAATTTATAAAAAGAAATATTTATTAATGTAAATAATATTTTACAAGTATATTTATGTATAAATATAGATACAATTAAATACAATCATATAGATATTTTAAATAATATGTTCATCTAATGTATTTAAATATATTTATATATAGTTTTTTTAATTATATATATATATATTATTTAATTTGTTTTTTTTAAATTGTGGGGGTCTAGAACCAACTATAATCTTTGAAATTATAAGGGGTTTTAAACACCATCTAATATAAAGTCATTATAGGAGGTTTTCAACCGCCACTAATTTGAGAAAATATTGGAGGTTTTGAACAGCCTCTAAATTGATACATTATTTATGGTTTTCAGACCCCTCTAATTTAAAACATTATAAGTAGTTTTTAAACCCCTATACAGGAATACATTATAGGGGTTTCTGAACCTCCCCCTCCCCCCCACTCTCCCCAATAATTTATGATATTAGATGGGTGTTTAAACCACCACGAATCTCATTAATTTGAGGTAGTGAGAACCCCCTCTATTTTCATAAATTAGATGATGTTGAAAACCCCCGTAAAAATCTGATCGGAAACTAGAAAAATATTATTATCTTAGGGGTGGTACAAAACCCCCCCTAACATAGGTAGATAGAGTGTGTTCTTAACCCCCTCAATATTTAATGATTATCTAGGCTTAAATATATCCCCCAGTAATTTATATAGGAAATGTATTCATAGGGGGTTCATAACCCCCTCTAAATTTGATGATTAGAGGGAGTTTTTCATAACCCCACCTAAATTTATAGAAAATGAATTTAGATAGGGTTTTGAATAACCCCCTCTAACCCCCCCTCCCCCAATCACCATGTTTTTTTGTAGTGACATGTCTATTATGTCTATGGTATTTTCATCCAACCTGAAAAAATTGTTGATAAATTATTCTGTGGTTTAAATCCATGTCTATAAATGGATTCATCTATATTGAACATTATTATCTATGAAGAAATAGTTTTATTTTATATCATGGAGGAAATGAAGATCTGTGTTACCCATAAATATCATTGTTTTGATAAAAAATAAATATGTAATTTAAAAAGAATCTCAAAAAAACATGGATAAATGAAGATGATATTTAAATCATGATGTTTATGTTGAAGGAACGATGGATGAAATATTATAAGGGGTATTGAATTTAATTTGTTTAAAGAAAAAAAAGGTCAATGTGTGGTAAATTTACAATATGATGTGAAAAAGATAGAAAATTATGTGAATAGAGATGAAGTATCATTGAAAAAATATCCTATAGACCAATTTTTCAAATGAAATAATAATGGGAATTATTCTAACTAGTTATCAAATACAATGGTTAATTATGATGATCATTATTAACACTTTCTTCAACTGTGAGAAAAATGGGAATAACATGTTATCACTATTTTTCATGTGTGGTGTGATAATGATGTGTTTAATTATAAAATTACTATAAAATTGATAACTACTACTGTATTATTTGACTATGCATCTATCAACACTTTTATATCTAAGGAATTCAAATATTGTACTTAATTACTAGCTCAATTATTAGATATTATATTAGAGATAAATACCTTTAATGTTGGGATGTTTTCATTTCAATTATATAGTTATTATCAGTTGGTTTTTATGGGAATATGGTACTTTCATATCATGTTATCCTCCATCTGGTTGAATTTGATGTTATCTTTGGCATATATTGACATTGTATTTATAAATCCCACATCAATTTCTCAAGACTACAAATCATATTTTATATTCTGAACTAACATATGATCATATATCTATGTGATGATAAATATAAAATTCGGATTGACATCACATCTATTGTATGGTTTTTATTTCCATAAAAAATTGTTTTCTATATATGGGGGATGGGAGAAACACATCATTGGTGAAATACGTATTGTGTGGAAGTTTTTGTATGTCCTTGTAGACGATTTTCATAGTCTTCCACTAAATCATGATGTTTATTTTTTAATAGGACTCTATTAGGTTATATGCCTATTTCAAATCATCACTATAGAATGGCCCTAATTGAGTTGGAGGAATTGATGAAGAGTCTCTATATGAATCTAGATAAGGAACACATTTTTCCATGTGCATCAGATATGGGTGAAACTATTCCTTTAGTTAATAAAAATTATGGATCAGTGTGAATTTTCATTTATTACATTTCAAAATAATATAATCATCACTAAAATGTTTCCCCACCACATAATGATGACTTATTTGATCAACATTACTGAGATCAATACTTTTAAAAGATTTACCTTCATTCTATTTATGAAAAAAAAAATTTAACCATAAGTATATACCCAAAACTATATTCCATACAAGGTACGAACACTAAAAATTTATAGTGATTCAATTTGATATTACTAATTCACCCAATATCATTATGGATTTAATAAATAGGGTTTTTACATATTTCCTTCATAATTTTTTTAGTGTTATTAGTTGATATTCTAGAATACTCAAAGGGAATATTATAGCATGAATATCACTTGATAGTTATGTTGATGTCCCAAGGGAAGGTAAAGTTGTATGAAAAATTTACCAACTGTAAAGTTTGGCTACGAAAAGGGTATGTTTTTTGTTAATAAAATATCTTGAAAGGGTATATCCTTAGCTCCATGGAAGAAATAGGTTATTGATAAGTGTCATAGACTAACCATAGTTATTTATATGTAATTTTTTCTTGGTTTGGATATATACTATTGATGGTTATTATATAAGTTATAATGATTTTCATTTCCATTAACCATATTCACATTGCATTGAGGATTATTTCTTTAGGAAAAATAATTTAAATAAAATTTCATGAAAATTAAGAGAAGGTTGATCAGTGAATATGTTATTACATTACCCTATAAACGATAATGTTGTTTGATCTATAGTAGTTCATCAAGTAGTTCATTGGATTGAGATCTCATACATAATAATATAGTGATAGCTTATCCCTCGTGATACTTAATGTTTCATGGAAAAAATTACCTAACTCATTATTCGGAGTCAGCTATTGTAATTTATTCATTAAATTTATGGATAAATCATATTTATAGTGAAAGGTGTCATATATATATATATATAATGTATAAAGTATACATTTATACAGAAATAGTTAAATATGCACTATTGAATTTGGTTGGAGATGATTAAAGATTGTGACAGCTTAATTCATTACCTGTATGGGAATCCAAAAAAGGTGTATAATGTTATTAATTGAATGTAACATGAAATTTTATTTATTTTTAGGGTATAAAAACAATAAATATTTAAATATTTTTAATGGATGGATCTCAAAATATTGAAGGATAGTGAGATATAATATAGTTTATAAATAATTGTTCAACCATCTATCAATGTAATGATTAAAGAGTCATTTAAGGAAGATGTAGTTCTATAGAAGAAGGAAATAATTGTTCCTTATTTTTATAATATTTTTTTTGTTATATAAGGCTTGAGAATAAGGTATGTGTATCCTTAATAACAAATTTGAAGACAGATATGTTGGAAGAAATTCATAGTTAATCATTCTCAATTCATCTTTGATATACAATGATGTATAAAGATATGAAAGAATGTTTTTAGTTGAATGGAATTAATAGTGGTATTACATAGTATATAACATTGTTCTTGGTATGAATGTAGGTTAAGTCTAACTGAAAAATTTCTAAGAGAATTTTAAATCCATTACACATTCTATACTGAAAATGGGAAAACAACTCCATAGATTTTTTCATTAGACTCCCCAAAACATTTAAGGGATATAATGATATTTGGGTGATTGGAGATCCCATTAGAAGTTATGAAACATTATTTCTATTAGGGAATAATTCTCCGTTGTTAATCCTTATTGAATATACATTAACTATATGTTTTGGCCTCAAGGAGTACCACATTCTATTATATCTGACCAGGATCCAAGGGTGAGCTTAATGTTCTGGAAAAAAATTTCAAAGGCTATGGATACATATTTTTGTTTACATACAATACATCATCTTATGCCATATGTTATGTCTTAGATAACCATTAAAACCCTAGAGGATATGTTGAGATATATTTCTATGGAATTATATGGAGTGTGGGATCAAGACCATCCACTTGTTGAGTTTTCCTACAAAAACAAATTTCACTCAAGAATTCAAATTGAACCATACGAATCCCTCTATAGAAATAGTTTGTGAACTCAAACATATTTGAAATAATGTGAGGAAATAATGTTATCGGGACCTGATCTAACTTATAAAATGGAAGACATAGAAATATCAATTTAATTTCATAACATGACAAAATGTCGACAGAAACGTTATGATGGAAATCATTGACATGGTATAGAATATGATTTTAGTGACTAGGTGTTTCTATGAATATTTCTATGGAATTCGGTTATGATATTTGTGAATGAAATTTAGGCCCTATATATATTGTCTCGTTTGATATTATTGATCGAATATGGATATAAGTGTATTTGTTGGCACTCACATCGAATCTAGCTTGATCTCATGATGTGTTCAACATTTCACCCATCATGAAGTACATTCCTAACCCTTAACATGAATTGAACCTAGAGTCTATACCACTAGAGTATGATATTCTTATTAGGGACAACTAGTGGAGATTAAGGACCATAGAGATAAAAATATATTTTTTTAGAGTTGGTGTCTTATAACTAACTATTTTTATATTGATTACATGGATATTTAATTTATTTAAATATTAAAAATTTTAATAAATAATATTCATTATTCTGCATTACTATGATGTAATAATGTTCTAGACTGTTTATTTCATTGATAAGGGCATGGAAGCTCCCTACTATGATGGGAACCATTAAATGATATAAGAATATTATTAAATATAGTTCTACAGATGGATTAAATACTATTATGAGAAACATAACATGCAAACTACCAGGTGAATGTACTCGTATGTATGTGAGACTTACTCTCATGAGGATTTCACATGGTAATCTCCATGATAAGAGATTTTGAGAATAGACCCGCTAGTAAAAATTTGGCATGTTTTGGTGTCATCAGATATTTCTATTTGTGAGTATGTGTAATGAGCCTTAGACATTAATATTATCATTAATATGGGTCACTACTCATGTAATTTGATTTACTGACAAAATTTTTCATACAACCATTTGGAGGTATGTTTGGTTCATTGGGTGCATCACAAGTGGCTTGTTATTAATGGATAATTTGATGAAGGATTTTACCCTTCTATTTTTAGAAGTTTATATCTCAGACATTATATTGAAATAGAACTATCACATGAAATTCAATAGCCATGTTGTAGCTATGATTTTATTTCATATTGTCAAGAAATGGAGTATCATGCCTAAAAGTTGACAACAAAATCTTGAAAACTACTTTGTATGATATTGTGATAATTGGATTATATTACCTAATGACTATTTATATGTGGATTCCATTTTTGTGACTGTATCTTCTTTATCCTGGGTGCCTCGACCCATTGTTAAACAGTACTCTGGGACATTAGGCAAGCCTGCCAAATGCCAACAAGAATGATTCCAAGAGGGTCACACATTATGTATTTTATGAGTTCATGATTAAAATATATTTGAATTTAATTGATTAAATAAATATTATTCTCAAGACCAGGGAATAATTTTATTCATGTCAAATTGATTACATAAATTAAATAAATATTTATTAACATGCATGTGTGTAAAATATATTTATTTATTTCATTGAACATTTAAAAATATATATTTACTAGTTTTTAAATATAATATTTATTTAATAGAATAAATAATTTATTTATTTTTTGGGTGTTAAATAAATGGATGTGTTGTTCGAGAGGACCAAGGCTGGCCTTTTATTAAAATAATTATTTGAAATAAGGTAAATAAATATTTAACTAGTTGGCCCAAATTAAAATATTAATAATAATGCCGTGATTATTCGTTGACATGTAATTTTATTTATAATTCAGTTTTCCACAAGTTGGTGAACCATAAATAATCATGCGGTATTATTATTAATAGCACGGGGTTTCTCTATGGTTATGAATGTATTTAATTGCTGTTATCAAATTAAATATTGTAACTGAAGCCCTGTGTAATTAAATAGACACTTATGTCTATTCTGTCATGTATTGAACCGCACACCTGATGAATTGAGCACTGTAGATCAGAAAAATTTCTCTCTAGAATCCTCTTCTTGACCCTCTCAAGAATGACAGATGTTCTTCAAGGCCGAAGAACAATCGATCAAGAATGACCGACACAAGACACTCACTTCGCTTCCCTAGCACCCGGAAAATGAGTATTGTCGATCAGAGGTGATTAGAGCATGTGCGGATCACCTCTGGAGGGATTCTTGTTGGGATCCGTTCATGTGAAATGTGATAATTATAAAGGGTCATTCTGTATGATCAATATCATCAACGAAGAAAATACCAATGATCCATGTATTCCATTCATTATAAAATTAATAAAATTAATTATAAAAATGATGTTCAAGATCCTCTCTAAATGTTTCATGCCTCTTTCATATTTATCTAAATATTTTATTCTATTCCATAGAGACTGGCGTTAATCATCATATTTGTAACGTCCCGGCTCTGGAAGCCACCCAGAGGCACCCCTACCTGGTCTGTCACATGACCTCAAGTGCATCTCCCCAAATTCCAGAGGCTGCCAACTAATTGCGATGGACTTGGTTGTGATAGTGGGGAAAGTATGTCCTCATTAGTAGAGTACACAATAGAAGTAACAACACACAATAGCAGAAATAGTAACTATCCAAAAATAGTAACCAGTAGATGACTGATAATGAAACAACTAGAGCAAAATATATATAAATGATGCATGATACATATATGTCCAGGAAAGAACCCAAACAAGTCAAAATGCTGAATAAAGTACTAAACTGAAGTAGAAAAGGAAAATGGATGTGCAACCCTTTAGCGTCGTAAGCCTATTCTTGGTCCCATTCTCTCATTCTCCAATGCAATCATGTACCTGAAGTCGGAGGGTGCTATCCCTTGTCTATACCTGCAGCAATATAATCTTTTTGCAAACAAAATCATGGCCCAGACATGGTGTGAGAATAAATCCCAGTAGGCAACCACCTGAAGATCTGCGCCTAACAGAAAGTGAGTATATGGCAGGAGAATGTATAGCAAGTAGTAAACAAGGAAGCACTAAGCAATAAACAATCCACAATTTAAGCATTCAAAACACAACACAGCATGCAACAACAAAATAGATAACACAATAGTTAACCCCTTGTGAAGTACCCATATCCTATCATGTCTAGTCCTACCAATCCTTTATAAGCAATGCTCTAGGCAGAACACACAGTCTCACCCCTCTGGTTCTGTTAATTTATATACTCTCTGATGAAGCACTCACTGTCAGTTCCCCTATAGTCTCGTATCATACTAAAAGCACTCTGGGGAAGCACTCAACGTCAATTCCCACTGTGTCCCGCATCGAGGAACTACAGAAACTCTGGGGAAGCACTCAACATCAATCCCCCCTATGGTCTCGCATCGTATAATTATAAAGAAACTCTAGAGAATCCCTCAATGTAAATTCTTCCTATGGCCTATACACCAGGTTCTCATGAACTTATGAAATTTAAACAAGTATAGTGCGCGTAGTAGAAAAATTAATCATCAAGAAGTACTTGTCTAGAATTCTATGGCATAAAAACACTTTATAACTACAGTCATACCATCCTACAATACTAGTCATGGAAAGTAAGTAGCATCCTAACAGGAAAAGAAGAACCAAAGGTCAAAATAGGAAAAACATTCATTGAAACTTTTTCTAATGCATAACAATTAAGCCTATTAAAATTCAGTATCTATTACTCTAGCATATAATCAAATCATGCAAACTATAGGGCAAAAATGGTAAACAAAAAATACCCCATTCAAGGGTATTGGTGTAATATTCCACATAAAACTCAATTACTATTTACAGAAAGGCACAAACCACCTACCCAGGGGTTATGATATCAATATACATGAACCTTGAATATTGAATCTCCTTATAACGTCATAGATCTACGAAAATGTCTAAAACTTCAATCCACTATTAATTGTAAAAGAAGAAAAAATTGAAAACACTATTCTAGGATAAGAGAGAACTCATCGATGTAATTTCAACGCAACTGAAAGAGTTATATTCAGAGGATAGACAATGGTTTGGGGGTTTGTCAAGGATTCACAGTCGTACGGTTTCTCTCAGACGAACATAACCTAAAAGAAGAAGGTTATGTCTATCAGATCCCACCCTAGTGCTTTTAATGAAAAAAATACATTGCATATACTTTTAGAGTACATGAAATGTACTTAATGTATCCTTACTCATATTTATGTGGCATCCACTTCACCCCACACGACTGTGTGTGTGGGCAGGACACGGCCAGCACACGGCCTCATGCGACAACGAAGTACATGGTGTCTACCAATAATGTACATGGCGTGTACTTAAAAAATTTCCAGATTTTCCTCATTATCTAAAAAATGACAAAAAAGGAAAAACATACCCGCAAAGAAGATATGGGTTCTTATAAACTTCACCCCTTAAATAAATTTTTCCCTAAACTTCCCTAGTGCGGCGTAGAAGAAGAAACCCCAAACAGCTTCGGCCACTGTGATCTCACATCAGCCACCCTGTCCGAAGTCTCATCCTGCACCCGCCCATGTTGCCATAGCACTCATACTAGAGGAACAAAACTACCATGGAAAACCTTCATACTTCGATCAACAGTCCAGATATGATTCTCTTCAAACAACTCATCTACCTTGAGCTCATCCTCCTTGGGTTGAAAGACATGAGACGGGTCTAAAAAGTAACGTCGGAGATGAGAGACGTGAAAAACATCTTGCATCACTCGGTACCACTTAGTTAACTACAACTGATAAGAAACATGCCCAACTATCCCCAACACCTAAAATGGCCCAACGTACCTCATAAAAAGCATACCCTACCACCTAATCCTCTTGTGTCCCATCCTCGGTGTCACACGCAGAAAAACCTGATCCCTGAACTCAAACTCCAGAGGTCGTCTCTACTGATCAGCATTAGACTTCTGTCTAGATTGTGTAGTATCCATCCTCTTCTGAATCCACATTATCTTCTCTATGGTTTCCTGAACAAGATGATGTCCCAGCAAAGCTTCCTCTTCTGCCTCCATCCAACATAATGGTGATTGGCATGGCCTACTATACAAATCCCCATAAGGTGCCATCTGAATATTATCTTGAAAATATTGTTGTAGGGAAACTCCACAAGATGTATATACTTCTCCCAAGAACCTAAAAAATCTAGAATGCATTCTCAGAGCATTTCCTGATGATCCAGAATCATACTCTGGGACTGGCCATCTGTCTGGGGGTGGTAAGCCGTACACAAAAGTACTTGTGTAACCAAACCCTTCTGAAACACTGGAAGACCTGAGAAGTAAAACATGCATCCCTTTATGAAACAATGGTGTGTGGAACTCCATGTATACATAAAATATATTGGATGTTAAACCACCCACGTTCATCAACACTGAAGGGATCTTTGACCTGTAATAAGTGAGAAACCTTTTCAATTCTGTCAATGAAAACGCAAAAGGCATCATTCCCTCGAGGTGACCTCAGTAAACCGGTCACGAAGTCCATCTTGACATCACTCCACTTCCATCGGGGAATGGATAACTGCTGTAAAAGCCCAGCTGGTCACTGATGATCTGCCTTCACCTGATGAGAAGTGGAATACCTCATGACGAAACAAGCAATGTACCTCTTCATACCTGTCCACCAATACTGATGGTGTAGATCACAATACGCCTTTGTGACACCAGGATGAACTCCCCAATAAGAGGAATGAAAATCCCACATCAACTCCTCATGTATACATTCTGGCACCCATACGCACCCCTGGAAACCCAAGATCTCATCCCCACCTACTATCCATCCAGGAAGATGGTACCCTCCTGACACACTCTCCTACAGGACTGGGCCTTCGAATTCTAATAGGTGCCTCATTCACACATGATCTAGGATGGTAGAGGTAACAACTACAGAATATAGAAAAGTCTGCCTCTGTCTATCATGCACCTCCAGATGCAAGTCAGTGAACAAAGACATATGCTGCCACTCACTATTGGCCTCTAGAACTGCCTATATCCATGTCCTCCTGCTAAACACATCAGGCACAGCATTTCCTTTCCCATACGTATAGGCAAGCTCTAAGTCGAAGGACTATAGGTACTGAACCCACCTATTCTGTCTCAAATTCAAATCACGCTGAGTGAAAATGTACATGCGACTTTTCCGGTCCGTGAAAACCCCAAAATTCTATCCCAGAAGATAATGACTCAAACAGCGTAGGGAATTAACAATAGATGCCAACTTCAGATCGTGTGTCGGGTAATTCCTCTCATGTGGCCTCAACTACCGAGAACCGTACACAATGACCCCATCACCCTACATAAGGACAGCTCCCATCCCAGGACCTGAAGCATCACAACAAGCAGTATAGCTCTTCCCCGGCTCTGGTAAGACTAGTATTGGTGCTAAATACAACCTCCCTTTCAGCTTTTGGAAGCCTTAATCAAATGAATCTGACCATAAACATTTCTCCCCATTCTTGTTCAGACCTGTTAGTGGTGCTGCTAGGCGTGAGAAGTCTTGTATAAAGCACCTGTAGTATCCAACCATCCATAGAAAACTCTACACCTCAAAGACGTTCTTCATCTTCTCCCAGGAAACAACATCTCTCGCAATCTTTGGGTCTTCTAAAACACATGTATCTGAAATAACGTGACCCAAGAAGTGAATCTATTCCATCCAAAAGTGGCATTTGAGAGCATAGCATATAACTGATGCTCCTTCAGTTTACTCAAAACGTTCTCAATATGGGTATCATCATCGTGTCGAGTGTGAGAATACACCATGATATCCTCCATGAAGACCTCCACAAAGGAATCCAAATACTGATGGAACACTTGGTTCATCAGTGTACTGAAAACTACAGGCTTTTTCGTGAGACTGAACGGCATAACCATATATTTGTATAGACCATACATGCTCTGTAAGGCTGTAAGATGTACATAAGATGGTTTAACGTGAAACTGAGGATAACTGGATCTCAGGTTAATCTTCGAGAACACCCTGTCTCCTCGATGCTGATCAAATAGATCATCAATCCAGGGCAAGGGATATGAGTTCTTGACCATCAACTGGTTCAACTTCCGATAATCCACACAAATCCTAAGGGAATTTTCTTCATTCCTTGTAATCAGGACTGGAGAACCCCAAGGAGAAGTACAGTTCAGAAGAAACCCTTGGCCGAAAACTCCTCCAGTTGTTTCTTGAGCTCCTGCAACATGGGTGTATCCATCCTATTTAGGAGGAATTCACATCGGTTCCACCCCTAAAACATGCTCAATATAAAATTCTACCTCACACTCTGGAGGAAAACATGAAAAGTCTTATGGAAGGACATCTATGAAGCGATCCAGCACTAGAGGAATGTCTAACTATGAAGTCCGCACATCATCCAAATAAAGACTACAAATATGAGCTATAACTACTCCCAAACCAGGATGCTTTGGACCTGCTCTTGTCTCCTAGACATCCTAGTCACCTTTATAAAGAAAAATCCACCCTCTGGTGATATGAAACTCTCCTTTCAGTGATAAGAGGCGATGAATGCCTAGAAGGGAACTAGCCCGTCCATTCCGAGAATTACATCATAGCATGTCATCTCTAGGACATTGATATCCAAAAGTAAATGAAACCCACCAACATCATGTGGGAACTCCTTGCACTGATGTAGACCAGATGTTCTTGTCCCCAATAAAGTGTCTATTGTCAAAACTTCGGCATAAGAAAAGATACAGAGCCGAAGGATCTCCACAATAATTATAGATATAGAGCAATGTGTAGCACTAGTGTCGAAAATATATGATGATAAAAATGATGCTACTGGGATCATACCTTGAACTGTAGAGGGGTCAGGATCCTACTCTTGATGGGCCTGATACACTACAATAGGATGTCCAGCTCCGCGACCCTGTGACCTTGCCTAACTACTCTGAGCTGATTCACCCTGTTGTCATTGGTGGCCGAGTTACTGACCATCACAGCCGTGACCTCCACCTCGGCCTGAAAGGCCGGGAAAACTCCAGATCTCAGACTAGTGTGAAACTGGCAGAGATTCTCCTATATGAGGAGTCATAGATGAACCCCGTTCACCACATTTTGGTGAAAATATATGGAATTAACGATGAAGGTGACCCATCTTGCCGCTTTTTCAGCACTCTACTAGGTCTCTTAGGCATCACATCCTTGTGTGCCCAGCCCTTCCACACTGGTAGCATACCAACTAGCTACCTAAAGATGCATCTCGCCTACTCGGTTCTCCCCATGTAGTATCACTACGGTGCATCCTACTATAAGCTGGTGAAGCACTAACTCTAGATTTTGAGCCGCCCTGGATCAAAACCCCAGATTCCCTCATATTCCGCTCTGTGAACAGTTATTGGTTGATTATGGAAGCACTGGAAGTCAACATGAAGATATTCAACCGGGAAAAGATTTCTTGTCTGAGATCATCCTTGAATATCCTTGCTAAGAATAACCTATCTCCTCCTAGGAAGGCTGTGAAACACTAATCCTTGGTGAAATGAGAGGATTATTCCATAATAGATAGGGTACTCTACTCTATACTCATAAATTATCAGGGTCGATCTTCCCTTAATGTCTCTAGATAGATGTAGTCATAAAAGATGCATTTAAACTCCTCCTAAAACCTAACCTACTGATGTCCCACCTGTGAGATCACATACCGCCATCTCTTGGCGGAATCTCATAGAATATAGGTAGAGAGAATGACTCTCCTCTCTGGAGGAGTCTCCAGATGCTCAAAGATTGTCAGCATGGAGTCAAGGAATGACCCTGCAGCCTGAGGTCCTCGTTCCCCTAAGAAGGTGGGAATATGATGCTGCTGGAAGACCCACATCACATCAACCACCGACGGTGCATGAGGCAGCACTACCTGAAATGTCTACATCATCATTCAAGAAGATTTCCCTTTAATTTTCATCAGCACTGGTAATAGGTATAACAGTTGGAGCCAAGACTGGCACAACCAAAGAATCTGTGGGGAGTCCCCGATCACCCATGTACAGTGACTGATCATCTCTTAGCATCTGATGTACTACTGGAGGGCGTCTCTGTGGCATGACTCTGCAATGTCAAATGAACACCATAGATTCAAGATTATCAAGGATTGAAAAATTGAAAGGACATGAAATGAACAGAAGTGGGAAATCATTAATGTTCTGCAAAACTTGACTACATGGAATGTACTATTTTTACATGGCGTGTTCCTTATGTAATTCACATCAACATGTACTTAAGGTAAAAACTGGTCGTGTAACACCCCAAATACACAATGTGTTGTCCAAGCACATAGCATGTACTTGAATCCTCTTCTCTGCCCGAGTCTTTATACACGGTCAATCCACATGACTCTCTTAAAAGTAGACTACATGGAGTTTTCAGGGTACACACGATGTGTAATGGAAAATTTTCACTGGCCCGTGTTGATAGTGACACAGCCTGTGTACCCAGGTTACACTACATTGTGTGTTACTTAGAAGAGATAACACCTACCCGTGTTATTGGTGACACGACCGGGTACCAATGTCAGACTACACGATGTGTTCATGGTGGAAATGGCATGTATAAGAAGATAATCCAACGACCCATGTTGCTAGCTACATGGCAGGGTTCCTAGGATTTCACTACACGGTGTGGTTAGTGCGGACAAAGTGTGTTTCCACCAGACTTTTCCCATCCCGTGTCTCTACACACATAGCCTATAACACGACCAGAGACTACACGACGCGTACATAGAGTACACAGTGTGTACTTAAGAAAAACTGTTTCTTCCCAAACAGAAGAACACATGGCATGTACATATCATTGCACGGAATGTATTATAGGTTATTCAATTCAGTAAGCCTTATAAACTACTCTAGGTTCCATAAAAACACTGAACAAACATTGGAAATTCCAAATTCGGAACTGTGATGGCCCATACTCCACATTAATCAATGTTTAGCATCCTATACAAGTTATAATCTAGATAACTATGCAATGATCCCCCAAATTGTAGTACATGAGGTCCCATAACACCTCAAGAACCAAAGTTTGGAGTTCATTCATGAAAACCTCTATACAAAAAATACCTTATCACACAGAAGGTATTCCTATCAAGGAATCTATCACAATAGCATGCATATTTTACACATCATCTATCACAACATCATGCAATCACTAATGCATCCTAGATGGCATGAAAAAAAAATCATGACATGTCTTTTCAAGAATGTGCCTATACAATGCATGAGATGGAATACCCTCATCTCATCAGGTTGAAACAAAAATAGAACCTCAATAACATCAACAATAACAACACAATCATGTGAATCACTCAAGATGAAATCAAATTAACTATAATAATTGAATGACTAGAAA
Source organism: Viscum album (assembly GCA_963277665.1). NCBI lineage: Eukaryota > Viridiplantae > Streptophyta > Magnoliopsida > Santalales > Viscaceae > Viscum > Viscum album. The sequence continues at coordinate 995,586,478 of OY728126.1, forward strand.
AAAATACAATAACGAGGTAGATTGAATTTTCCATATACACGGGTTAGCTACTCTCAGGTATAGCTTATTACCAAGTGCCTATTCCATCCTATCCCTGGCTAAAGACTCGAAATAGTATGTCAAGAGAAATGAAATCTTCTAATATCACATTGTAACTTCTGTTTCCGGAAGCCACCCAGGGTCGCCCAATACCCGGTTGGTCACATGGCCACAAGCGCATCTCCCCAAATGGCCGAAGCTTCCAACTGGCAGCAAGGGCCTTGGGTATGATAGTTTAGAAACTGTGACCTCATTACCAGAGTACACAACAAATGTAACAACACACAATAGTAGAAACAGTAACTATCCAACAATAGTAAACAGCAGAAGACTGAAAAATTAACAACAAGAGATAAATATATAGAAATGATGCATGATACATATATGTCTATGAAAGCAGCCAACTAAGAACAATGCTGAATACAATATTAAACCAATGTAAAAAAGGAAAATAGATCAGCAACTCCATATCATCGTAAGCCTCATCTTGGTTCCATGCTCTCCAGCTCCAATGAAATCAAGTACCAGATGTCGAAGGGTGCTTTCCTGTTTCTGTACCTACAACAATATAATCTGTTTGGCCAAAATTCATGGCCCAAATAGGGTGGGAGACTAAATATCAATAGGAAACCACCCAAATATTTGTTCCTAAGAGTGAGTGAGTATATGGAAGGTGAATGTACATAAAGCAGTAAAAAAAGAAGTACTAAGCAGTTAAAAATCAACATTTTAAGCATTCAATACACCACACAGCATGAAACAACAAAACAGAGAACACAACAGGTAACCCATTGGGAAGTAGGCACATCTTATCCCCTCCGGTCCTACCTATCAAGTTCATGTAACCCCCTAGGAAGCACACACAGTCTCACCCCTCTAGTTCAGCTACACTATAGACTTTCTGAGGAATCACTCACTGTCAATTTCCCATATAGTCTCGTATCATAGTAAAGGCACTCTGGGGAAGAAATCAACGTAAATTCCCCATGTGGCCCACATCAAGGAACTACATACACTCTAGGGAAGCACTCAACGTAAATTCCCCAGGTGGTCTCGCAATGTATAATTATAAAATAACTTTAGAGAAGCGCTCAATGCCAATTCTCCCTATGGTCTATAAATAAGGGTCTCACAACCTTGTGTGATTCAAAAAAGTATAGTATGCGTAATGGCCAAAGTAAACCTCAAGAACAACTTGACTAGCATTATATGGTATAACGGCACTTTGGAACTACTGTCATTCCATCCTACAATACTAGGCATGGAATGTAAGCAGCATCGTAATAGGCAAATAAGACCCAAAGGTCAAAACAAGAAAAACATGCAATGTATATTTTTAAAGAATAATAATTTACCTTATTCAAAATCAATATCCTCTAATCTAGCATAAAAGAAAAGAAGGAAAACAATAGGGCTAAAAGAGTAAACACACAATACCACGATCAAGGGTATTGGTGGAATTTTTCACATAAAAATCAAGGACTATCTATAGAAAGGCACAGACCACCAACCTCGGGTTTATGAGATCAGTATACATGAACCTAAAATCTTGAATCTCCTTAAATGTCATAGATATAAAAAAACATCTAAAACGTTCAACCCACGATAACATGGAAAAGAAGATAAATTGTAAAATGATTCTCAAGGAGAAGAGGTAACTCACTGATGTGATTCCTATGCAATAGACGAAGTACGATTCGGAGGATGGATGGAGGATCGAGGGTTTATCGAAGATCCATGGCTGTACAGTTTCTCTCAGATGGACTGAACCTAAAATAATATGGTTCTGTCCATTAGAAGTGACCCCGGTGTGTTTAATGAAAAAAACAAAATACACAGTGTGTACTTTTGGAGTACACGGCATGTACTTACTATTTCCGTACTCAACTTTAGGTAGCCCCCACATCAACCCCCATGACCGTGTGTCTGGCCAGGACACGACCATCGCACGACCTCCTATGGCAACGAAGTACACGACATGTTCTCATAATGTTAACGACGTGTACTTTAAAATTTACAAATTTTACTCTTTTTCTAATAAACGACCCTAAAAGGAAAAACATACCTGAAAAAAGATCCATGTTCTTATAGAATTATTCTAAGAATAATCATTGATTATGGTATAAATTAATGTTTGGTGTTGTCCCAATAGTGCGTTCGTTGCGCCTAGATCCTACACGTGGTGTCATAGTTTATAATTATTTAAATATTTCATTGATTATTTACGCATTTTGTAATTTATTTGTTTCAATTAATGTTAGTCATTCTGCAAATCTGATTCTCGAGATCCGTTCCTCCTCTATCATTTCACGTTCACCTTAGAAAAATGATATTTTCTTTTAATTATTATTAATATAAAACAGAGGATCTCATCCAGAGGTGGCAATTGATCCTAGATGTAATACACAAGAAGACACTATGTGTATTCGGCAGTACACTCCATGTATTCAAGGTTCAATGCATGGGGTCTGGTCCACCAAGACAAGTAGTGTCATTGGACTATTTATAATAATTAATGGATTTGTTTGTTGACAAGTAACATGTGGAACCTGGTTTCTATATTACACACAGTGTGGACCATTGGACACGGCGTATAGTCCCTTCAGGTTATGGTTGGACTATGTACCTCGTTCATGGCTTTCCCGGTCGAGACCGTGTAACAGGGATAACAGACGATGTGTGGCCAACTAGACATGCTGTGTAATCTGATGATTTTTTATGTACACTCACACATTATATCCCTAGGATTTTACTTCCTATGGGTGGGGAACAATAGTACACACAATGTAGTTGAAATTACACGTCGTGTACTCACCGAAATTTTGATGATTTAATAAAATTTATTATTATATTATACCAACCCTTGATATTTGTACCATGTTGTGAGCGTAAAGCTGAGGAACAACACATGATATGTGTTATATATATGTCGGTTTAATTTATCATTTGAATAATGTACATTTATACTCATTGGATTGTAATGAATAGTAATTCACTTAGTTTCCTCCATGGTATATGTTACGTACAAAGATAATTATAAATAATTTTTTTTTATAAAATTATGATGGATGACAATATCAATGAAATTTAGAAAAGGAATTCAGATAAATGGATTGATTAATAAAGGATGGTAATTAATTGATTCAAGATTGATTTATCTTAAACAGAAACGATTAATGAATTCAATGCTAGTTTTATTTTTTTGTAAATGTCATTGCATGTTTCAATTATCATGATCCAGTCCAGGACCTTTTATGTTGATGGTTTATTTTAATTTATTGTTTAAAATTAAATTTTTCATCCAGTGAGACTTCTACCTATTAAAATGTAGGTTCTTTGTGTCCATGGTTTCTTTTATGTAAAACCCAATTTTACCCCCACCGACGTATGGGTTTAAAGGCATATGTAATGGATGGAACACCTAGGATATTAGTGGTGGTTCAACCTATAGTCAAGATGAATCCAATCCCAGGAGATACAGAGGTGGATAGGTGGAAAGCCGTAAACATGGACCTAAGAGGATCCTGGTGTTTCTCTAACAGGTTAGGGTTAGTTTATCAATTTCAAGATAAACCATACATTATAAAACCTCCTGATCATGCCTTTTTATTTATTTTATTTCTGGCAGTTTCATGATTTGACGTTATAGTTGTGTTTTCAAAATCAATTAATTAATGAATTATAAAAGCATGCAAGATTGAACTAATATAAACCATGAATTATATTTAAATATTATCAATACATGGTTAATCACTTAAGTAAGTTCCACTTAATAATAAAAACCAAGTGATAATGATATTAAAAAATCACACCTAACATATAAAAATCACTCAAAAAAATATTAATTCAGACTAAGTTCTACATTACTTGACTAAGGGAAAAACTCAATAAAATTGTGTGTTTGACCAACCCTTATTGGGACACATAACTTTGTACATGAATCCCTTATAAAAGTTATCACATAGACTTATCCATTTTACATCAATAGGAGTATCCCTTTATAGAAAATGTGTAATATTAGAGGCAATCATTTAGGAAATCAAGAGCCAGTATTTCCGGATTGCGGAGTCCACTCAACATATCAAGGAACTGCAAGCCTTCAATTGGAAATGAACTTCCTACCAAAATAACTTCAAATAGATTGACCAACCCTTGTTGGGGTTATTTGAATTGGAAAATGGATCCTTTCCACTAAACTATTATGAAAATGGAAATTCCATGTTCAATGGTGAGGTCCATTGGGACTTGATAAAATAGTTGGATACTTAATAAAATTATTTTATTATTTCTCAAAAAATGTAATCAAGAAAGTACTAATGATATTCCCTTTTAATTGTAGAATAAAAATGAAAAATATCTTCTACCACAAAATCCCTACAATAAATTCTTGATAAAGTCAACATCCTCTCCATAAGTAACTTCCATGAATGTTTTAAACACCTACAGGTGATCTTATGTCATGACCAGATGTAATACATGTGGGAGTTATCCTTACACATTTTGCCTTCCAAGGAGGCGAATGATGAGGATTTACTAGTATATTAGAAATTATGAATGACGTGTTAAACTTTTAATGTTTGATGCTATCAAAAATTTCTAGTGAGCTCATGAAATCTCGTGAAAAAATGGATGCTTATAGCATGGTCAAGAACATCTGTGGAATTTACATGGTGAAAGAATGACAAGAATGGTTTTGAGATCTCCAAGGTAAACATTCAGAGAAAACATATAGAGGGTTCCTAGCTAGGCCTCATGTAGTCATTCTCATTTTCAAAATTGTTGGAATGAAGGTTCTATGGTTCAAACTACTCGAAAAAACTAGTAATTGATCTCATTCTTGCATCACTCCCCCAGAGCTTCTCCAACATTGTTGTAAAAATCGAAAAAAATAACATTGGGATGCCTTAATCTAATCATGTTATCCACATTAACCATGTGGAAAATATATGGAGTGAAAAAAGACTTTTGTCCTTATTGTAAATAAGAGGAAAGGGGAGGAAAATATATTTAATCCTAAAGCTTCATCATGGTCTTCAAAAAAAAAATATCAAAGATGAGGCAAGGGAACAAGATATTGTTTGTTTCACATGTGAATAGAAAGGCCACTAGAAGAGGAACTACACCCAACCTAACAAGTAAGGGGAATATTCAGGTGAATTTTTTATCTAATGGTTATGGATTTATTTAAAATGTGGAGAAATTGTTTAATAACTTCCAAATATTGGTCTTGGAAAACAATGTTGTGGAAAATGAAAAATCATTGTATTAACCAAAGTTTTTTCCAATAGTTTTAGACATATTGGTAAATGTTTTATTATTTTTAAACCACCATAACTATGAATTATTTTCTAATACTAATTTTGTCATGGAAATGTATTGTTTCCACAAAGTAGTATTTCTTAAGTAATAGTTTCAATTTTAGAATTTAGAAATTCACTTATAAGTTTTGGAAACTGATTAAAATATTTGAAAATAAATAATATTAATAAAATGACATATTTTTTTTCATGGATTTTATTTAATTACTTAAGAAATAATTATAAAACAAATATTAAGTGATTAAAATATTTAATGGGTATGGATTAATTTAAAAAGTGGATAAATTGTTTAATAATTTCCAAATATTGGTCTTGGAAAACAATGTTGTGGAAAATGAAAAATTATTGGATTAACCACAGTTTTTTCTCATAGTTTTAGACATATTGGTAAAAGTATTATTATTTTTAAACCACTACAACTATGAATTATTTTCTATTATTAATTTTGTCATGGAAATGTATTGTTTCCACAAATTAGTATTTTTAATGTTATAGTTTCAATTTTAGAATTTTTAAATTCACTTATAAGTTTTGGAAACTGATTAAAATATTTGAAAATAAATAATATTAATAAAATGACATATTTTTTTTCGTGGATTTTATTTAATTACTTATTATATAATTATAAAAAAAATATGAAGTGATTAAACATACCAAAAACCTAGAACTATATTTTTACTATTCATAGAAAAATTAAGAAATTTTAGAAAATTCTAATAAATTCATCCTATCCTAAATTAGATGTAATAATTTTAAAACATAGAATTTTTTATTATAAAAATTCTATCAATATGATAACTATTACTTTTAAATATAAATATCATTATTTATTAAACAAAATATTTGTTTTTACAGTATTGTTAAATTTATGATGTTTATAAAAATTTATGAGGACACTAAAAAATTATTTTATCATATTTTTTTAATTTATGTGTTTTATAGTAATATTTAATTAGAATAATTTTTATTTATAATAAATTATCTTTTGAAAATTTATATGTTTTCTAAAAATACCATTTTTTTCTTAAAAACACTTAAATCAAATTCACTTCAATTAGGCATATATTTTATTAATAAAAAATATTATTAAAATTAAATTGATAGAATAAAAAAAATATTTATATAAATTAATTACACATTAAGTAAATGATTAAAAGAAACACAACCCCTTATAACACCCAATACGACATAATGGTATGTTTTCGGATAGTAATAGGTTCATGAGGTGGCTCAGGTAACAACGACTGAATGGTAATTTCTAGTAACATGAACTTATACTATAATAGATTTCATTATAACATAAACTATTGATTATTAGATTGGGATTGTTCAAGGGAGAAACCCAGTGATGCTAAATCCGTCACATGTTATGAAAATTGGGATTCAAACAACCTGAATCTAATAGTTGAGGTCCTCAGTTCTCCATTTCTTCATTAATTGTCCTCTATCATCCCAAATTATAAAGACTAATTATAACATTAGAATTATTAACAATTTTTATAGTTTCTAACCTTTTTCCAATAATTATATAGGAATACGATAATATTTTCCCAATGATCCTATAATGGTCAAATCTGGATTCTCATATTTCTCTTTATACTTTATAAATACCCCTTCATTGTTTAACTCAATACATACTATCATTTCACTAACTGTTATCTATATTTTCATATTCTAATATAATTATTTATCACTAATATTATATTTTATTTCTGTATTTTTTTTGTGGGGAAGATGATTCAATCTTTTTGGAGAAATCAATATTTTTTCATTTTGGATTTTTCTAATTTATATTTTATGTCAAGTTATAATGTTTGAAATTCTAATTGGTTTCATTGCTGACTAATTTAAAGATAATTGTTAATGAAATATGGGTTTCCTGGATTTTATGTAAGATATTACAATATTACAAACATTTTATTTGGAAAAAATATCTTTTGAAAATATTGTGTCATTTTATTCTTACACCATTTAGAAATTTTGTCCTTTAAATTTAATCATTTATTATAGGTTGTGAAAATGTGAGGGTACTTATGCTTCATTATTTATTCTAGATCCCATGTCTCATATTCATACTTTTGGTTCATCTGAAAGACCTTTATAATGTGGTTTGTCTTGTTCCATAGAACATTGTCTCTATAGTCCAAGATCTCCACTGGTTTCTTCCCATAATATATGTCATATTTCAGTTGTACCACATCCGGATTGGGTACATGTGGGGGATGAAATATATACATCTTCAAGATATAAAAATTAAATAAATCATGAACATGATCTTGATTTAGTTTATGTAGTAGATGATATGTCAATGCACCTATATGACAAAATATTTTGTAGGGGACAATGTCTTGGATGTTAAGATTCAATTTCTTCCCAAACTGCATGATTTTATTCTATGGTGAAATGTGATGAAAAACTATGTTTCCAACATAAAACTCCATTTAAATTTAAAATTTATCATCATAGATCTTATAAAGACTCTAAGAAGACTTTATATGTTGTTGGAAAATAAGAACATTTTTTCATCTCTTACACATGATTGAGAACACGTATATTTCTCCAACCAACTTAATCTCATGAAAATGTAGTTCTACATCATTTCCCTTATAGATATTTATAGGGTACCATTTGAATAATCAAGTGGAAAATATTATTGTATGATAACTCATCTATTTGGAGGTGTTGATACCAACTATCCTTAAATTCAATTTATCATGTTCTAAGTATGTCTTTGAAAGTTTGAGTAGTCAATTAAGATGGAAAATCAGTTTTGGGTGATAGGTCATACTAAAATTAAATTCAGTATCAATATTATATTTAATACTTATCAAATAATTATATTTTAACCACGTATCACAATAAAAAATGATTCAATGTGGCACCAAAGCATCCTCACTACATCTATTGTTTATATCATGGAAATCTGTTCAAGAAAGAAAACTTTTTGAATAGCGATAAAATGTGATGTCTTAGTGAGTTGAGAAACTATATCCTATACAACATTTTTTATATTGGATGTTTATGGGAGACTAGTGAAGATGTTCATAGTCATATTGTTGCACATCCATGGTGGCATGGGAAGTGGTTTCAATACACTGTTAGAAAGTTGTCACACCACCTTCACTTTTTGACACACTAACCACCTTTTAGTGTAGTCAGAAATATCCATTTTCAAATTATCCCACTAATAATGATCATTAATGTTTTTATAAATTTAAATGATTCTATGATTTATTGATAATGTAGATCTATGTGCTTCATCCATCATATCATTATTTTTCTCTGAGATAAATATGATGCATAAACCTAAATGAAATTTTAGTACACCTTCTTGATCAATATTAATCTAAGGAAACATCCCATTTTTAACATCCTTTATCTTATGTAGTAGTAAAGAATCTACTCTTTGTGATTTTATTATCTTATCAAGTAATAATAGTTGATAAATCAGTTGGGACAGAATTTATGATTTATCTTCCCTCCTGATTTTCATGTCCAACATTACAAGTTCTTTGATCAATGGATCTCCCTAAATCGTCATTATTTCCATCACTATAGGAAAATTCCTACATAACAAACTAGTGAATTTTATTATAACTTTTGAGGTGATTAATAATTGAACAGCCATAGTATTTAATATTTTTCAACCGTATACTTGTATCATGTTCATTAATTTTGTCTGTAATATATATTATAATCTTTTTTGGTCTGTGTGTATATCACATTTTTACCCATTAATACAGCGCATCCATATTTTTAGAATAAAAAACAATTATAGCTATGTCTAGGTCATGCGTAGGTTAATTATTCACAAAAGGAATTAACTTTAAGGATGTATAAGAGATCTACATGTCATTTCTCATGATGATACACCCAATCCATTTCATAGAAACATCACTATAAAAAAAATCATTCATCAAAAATGGTTAGGGTTAACAAATGTTTAGTAACCAATAACTTCATATGTTCGTGGAAACAATCGTCACACACCTTTTTCAAGATGAAATTTTCTCCATTCATAGTTATCTTGTTATGTTGATTATAATGTAGTGAATCATTTTTCACAAAACATCTTTAGTATCCTGACAAACCAAGGTAATACAAATATTAGTTTCTAGAGAAGGATAAGCACACTCCTCCAAAACCATTGTCATTGTTGGTTCAACTGAGATTCCTTCATTGGTTACAATGTTCCCCACTAAAACAACATATTGTAACCAAAATTTACATTTTATGAATTTATTAGATATCCTATACTTACTTGGAGTTTTCAATATAACCCTTCGATGATCCTCATCATCCCCATGAATTTTTTTAATATATTATAATATCATCAATAAATACTACCAAAAATTTATCAAGGTAGTAAATAAAGTTTCTTTTTATCGAATCCATAAATATAGAATGATAATTAGTTAAGACAAAGAGAAAAACAACATACTTATAATTACTATAAATTATTCGAAAGTAAATAATTGAAATATCTACTTTTTTCAGCCTCAAATAATGATACCTAGATCCAAATTCAATCATGTAAAAGTATTAATCTCTATTATTCGTGTCCAATATATCATCAATCCTAGGAAGATGGATTTTATTCTTCACTGTGATCTATTTATGCCCTCTATAATCAATATATAGCAGCATTGATCGATCATTATTCTTTAGAAAGAGATTTTATTTTCCAAAATGTGACATACGTGGTAACAAAACACCCACCTCAAAGCGATCTTGATGTTGTTTCATTAATTCTTCTAGCTCCACATTTTCCATTTCATACAATGTCTTCAATTTTGGATTGGATCTTGGAATGAGTTAAATTGAAAAATATACCTTTATTTCTGGGGGAGTTTTTAACAACCTGAAATTTTGATTAATATTGTTTTCCTTTTTGGGTGTTATTTAATTGTATACTCAATTAAACTATATCCCTTAATTAATGAAGTAGGTATAATTAAAATGAGAACATTGGGTTTTGACTGTGATATGACCATTGGTCAATATCACTGTTGGAAACTATAATTTTAATGTTGTGTTTAATGTTTATAAATACACATTGTCTTTGATAATCAATATAGAAAGTAGATTGAATGGCCCATCCAGTAGACTTGGGCCTTAGGAAGCCAATCTGTCAGAGCTTCAGAAGGAGGAAACATCATTGGGATTTTCTCTGGACCCTACCCAAGCTGAACTTCAACATGAGTAGCTTGATCAGAATCACCTAAGGGAGATGTTACAGCTGATAGAGATCACCACTTAGGTAATGTTGTCTTAGCCACCCCATGATTCAGTCACCATAGAACACCTTACACTTTGGTCTTATGCAGGTGTTATAAGGGGATGTGTAACATGACCTTAGATACTTGTATAAACCATTTGTATAAACAAAATTGTAATTTCATATTATGGTAACATTTGTGAATTTCAAATATCCATGTAAATGTAGAATGAATTTATAGTTCCATATTACTGTTGAATTTTGGAATAATAGTATATTAAAATTTGTATGTAAACATTAAAATATTATTAATGTGAAATGATTTTCAAAAAATGGTCTTCTATAGTTGTGACCAGTAAAAAATTTAGAGTCTAATAGAATCAACTTAATTTTTAGTGAATAGTAAATTATGAATAGTAACATAACCTTATGAATAGTAATGAATAGTAAATCGGCCAAAAAAATAGAAACTTTACCCATGAATTTATAAATACAATCATGACATCTTTAAAGTGAAAATGAACATAGTATAAGTTGTGGTATTTTTGTATGTCATAAATATTTTATTTACAATTTAATAATTAATTTAATAAATAAAAATGGAAATTTATTTTCATATAATTTAATTATAAATTATTACTATTGTTATTATGTTTATACGATAATTTTATGGGACCATGATTAATTTCTTAAGTAGTTACCAAACGAGTTATAGTTTTAGAGTTTTTTAATAAATAATGTTTTTATTTAAATATTAAATTAATAAAACTTATAAAATTTTATCATAAAATGGAGTACATTTTTGAAATCAGAACATCAATATTAGGTTAGTGTTTTTTAGGATTTTTCTGAAACAGTTGAATTTTCGATGAATAGTTAAAATACAGTTTTGAGTTGCTGGTGTTTAATAAAATCATTGATGATGTAATCAGGATATAATCAAACTGATCGACTTTTGAATAGTAATATATGCTATGAGGTGTCCTAAGTGGCTAATACAACGGGAAATTACCATGGTAAAGCCCATGGTTTTGCAAATACAACTTATGAGGTGTCCCTTGGAAATTAATTAAATATTCCATCATTTTTCCTATAAATACCAAGCAATTCCTCCATTATTTTCATTCAAAATCCTCCTCAATGAAGCTATGGATTTTCTACTTCCCACGGAGTCCTCCCAAGGTTCCCTTTAGCCTCCCAAAGTCTCAACCTTCAAGATGTCTATGTCACTCATAAAGGTAAGAGATTTGTTCACCCTCCTCTTATAAGTAATGACTACCTTTTTTATGTCTTCCAGATTCAATCATATTATGTCGGGGTATGCTCTTATATATTTTTATTACTGCCCATTTCATTTCCAAATGATGAGATACCCTCTCCACTCTCATCCATTGATTTTATGAATTTTTAACTAGTGCCATTTGGCAGCCGAATTTTTGTAAAAAAATAACATTTTCTCTTTTCATTCATGTTTATATTTCACATGGAATGTAATTAAAATATATACACCATGATGTTATTTCAATTTTATTATGTACCTATACTATGAAATTATTCATTTTTATGGGATACCCTTGTCCCTTCTCTTTTTAATGTTTTCTAAAATGATGTTATGTAATCGTTATTCTGATGAATTTTTGACTTAACATCTCTGTCTTTTTCTCAAGAAATTATCTTGTCTTATTGATGTGGATAACCAAATATATTGACCTTTCTAGGGGTATTCATAAATACATAAAATTGATCTATTTGATTCTTAAATTTATATACATATAACCCTCACTACCTTTCCATGGGTTATAAATGTCATAGTGATCTTATTTTTAAGTACTCTCTAAACGTCACAATTTTGACAGGAATCCCATTTCATTGATTCTATTTGGGTTGTTTATAAAATGATATATTATTATCTATTTAGCTAACATTAAAATAGAGACATATTATGGGTGCACTATGAGAGTTATTCAATTCATTTGGTAAATAATTAATATCTAGAGATGAAAAGTTTCAAGATGCCTTGGTGAATAACCTTGGTAATTTTTATGGCACCTTTGGAATAAACCTTGGTGATATGTTAATGAATCTATTAATGACATGGTGTATCCTCATATTCATGTTGTCATTCATGTTCTTTTTATTATGATATACCAATTTTTCTATTTCTCATGTGTTTTGGTTTTCATTAACTTCTTATTGATGTCGAAAGTAAATTGATTCCCTTAACTTCCTTACTAGTCCTTTCTACTCACCCTTTCTTTTGATGTATGTCTCCAAGATATGAGATGATTAATTTTCACATAGGATGAAATCATGATGAATCCATAAAAGTGTATTAGAAGAGTGTTTTATGTTTTTTTATGTTTTATGATCATTATTTCAATGACACTAGACTTTAAGGATCCATTGTATATAAAATGTAATGAAACGTTGCATAATAAAAAGTCCGGATTCCATTTTTTGTATCAAAGGATAGTTTAGTGATATATTGAAATTCGGTGATGGAATCATTGGTATGAACTCTATAGTGAAGTTTAAATATATGAATGCTTCCATGTATTTTGGTAAGTATAGATTAAGTGGTTGATCAAACAAATAAATCAATTTATGTATATGAGAAGGTAGAGGCGACTCTAGCACAGATGTAACTAAGAATGAAAAATCCAACAAGGAGTTTCAGGGTTGAATCTGGGTATCTTGGTACATGACAATGGGCCTTGCTACACTCTTGGATATGACACTCCTAGGGGATATTTTAGTTTAATCATAATCTTTTTATGAATCATTATGAATGAATTTTAGAGAAATGTAATTGTTTAAGCATGATGTTTTAAGACATAAAATACTTTATAGTTAAAAGATTTGTAAGTGAAATAAGTTTCTCACTAAGGTTTTTTTTTGAAATGGAGGGTAATAGGAGGAACTGTGCAAATTGTGACCGCAATGGACAATGCGCTGATAGTCCTCCGATGGAAGCTGGAATGGAAACTTTCATGCGAATGATGTACCAACTGTGTAATGTTACGAGAAATAACATGAATCAAGATGAGAGATTGATGTCACCACAAACGGAACAACATTTTATTGAATCCTTTATGTGTCAAAGTCCACCAACCATTAGTGGATCAACCGACCCGATGATTTCTGAAAAGTGGGTTAGCTCTATAGAGAAGATCTTTATTGTGCTATGTTGTTCAGATCAAGAAAAGATCACCCTGATTGTCTATCGCTTAGAGGGAGAAGCTGATCAGTTGTGGGAACTAATTAAAAACATTAGGCCAATAGTGGAGGTTGAATCTATGTAGATGTAAGAGTTTATAGGGATATCTTTAAGTAAGTATTTCCCTCGTTCCTTGAGAACAAGAATAAAGAATGAGTTTCTCGAGCTGAAGCAGAAAGAGAATGAATCTGTGGGAAACTAAGAGATGAAATTCACAAGAAATTCCCGTTATACCTAAATATATGTCATGGATCCTAATGGTGAGGTTGATAGATTTTATGGTGGACCGAGACCTCATCTATAGAAGAATCTAGCCAACCGATACTATGACAACTATGAGGAGATTGTACGGAGTGTGATGATGGTCAAACTGGAGTTTGGTGAGACGTAGTGGACTCATATATCAATCAAAAAGAAGAGATAAATGGATACCAGCTTAGGGAGGACCTTTGATCAGTGAAGTGGAGGCGTCTAAGTTAAGTATCCCATGTTTAATAAATTTGGGAACAATCATTCAGGGAACTACCTGCTTAGGAGCGGAAAATGCTACAAGTTTGGAATAGATGGCCATATTGCGACGAATTGTCATAGTGAGGTGAAACCTCAACATCCATACATTAAAGATAAGAGGAATATGGTGCAGGTCATACCTGATGTCTTGTTCTTTATGTGTGGACAACATGGGAACTTTTCAATCACCATCCAAATCTGAGGGTAGTGGAGGGGAATCTACCTCACCCGCAGCTACAACCAAGGGAACAAGGTTATACTTTTACAATCCCTATTGGCTGAAGTCGAAGTGCCAAATGATGTGGTGGTAGATACTCCTGTTGTTCTCTCAATGCTAGCAACTGCTTTGTTTGATTCTAGTTCTACACATTTCATAATTTTTTTCCAACATTGCCAAGAATTTTGAATTAACCACTAATTGTCTAAATGTAGATTTATCAGTCAAGACTCATGATGGGATTATCCAAGCATATTTAGTGTTTAGAAACTATAGTATTTACTTTAGTGAGCACAATCTTATCCCAAATATAGTATTCATTCTCATGATGGAATTCGACATTATACTAGGGATGGACTGGCTCTCAATGTATAATTCTAAGATAAATAAAGATGTAAGGAAATCTCAGTAGTCTTGAATTTGAGTCCTACAATTATCTTTCAATGAGAGATACCTCAACCTGATATTTGTCTAGAAGAACCTATAATATCATTCATTAGGTAGTCAATCTCTAAATAAAATAATAAAATGAGATTTTAGGAATATAAAAGGACCCCACCATCGAGGAATAAGTTGATGTCTTTCTTGAGGAGTTACCAGGAACTCCCCTAGAAAGAGAGGTAGAGTTCTCTATTGAACTCGTACTGGGATATCATCTGATATCAAATACCCCCTGTTGGATGGAAATGTGGAGCTATAAGTATTAAAGAAAAAACTCCATGATCTTTCAGATATGGGGTTTATCCGACCGAGTGTGTCTCCTTGGGGAGTAGTAGTTATCTTCGTGAAGAAGAAGGATGGATTGATGTGGTTATGAATTGATTATAGAGAACTGAATGGGATCATTGGGAAGAACAAATACACTCTTCCATTTATAAATTACTTATTTGTCCAACTTCATGGGGATCAATTATTCTCTATGAGTGATCTTCGATCTGGTTATCATCAATTGAGGGTGAAGAAAGAAGATATTCCAAAAACAGTGTTCCTATCAAGATATGGGCATTAGAAGATTGTTGTTATGTCCTCCAGAATAACTAATGCTCCTACAATTTTTATGGATATGATGAATAGTGTCTTTAAGAAATACCTAGGTATCATTGTGGTAGTTTTTATTGATGATGTTCTAATATATTCCAAAAGTTGTGAGTCACAAGAGGATCATTTAAGTGTTATTTTTCAAACTATATGGAAGGAGAGGCTTTATGGAATGTTAAAAAAATGTGAATTCTGGTTTTAACAAGATTCTTTCATGGGTAACATTTTTACCAATGAATGAATCACAGTTGACCCTATAAAGACAAAGGTTGTAGAGGATTGGCCTCGACATATAACAATAACTATGATTCGTAGTTGTATTTATCTTTCAAGAAATTAGATGAGGTTTATGAAAAACTTTTCATTACTTTCTAATACATTAACCACGTCTACTCGAAAAGTGGTCAAGTTCATCTAGATAAAAGAGTGTGAGGAATGTTCCCAATATCTGAATAAGAGATTTGTTACTGTACCCGTGTTAACATTGCCTTAATGTGGAGAAGGATTCATTATTTTTAGTGATGAATCTATGAAATGTCTTGAGAGAATCCTCATGAAAAAATTACAAGTTCATTGATTATGCATCTCAAGAGTTGAATACTTTTGAGGAGAACTATCTTACGCATGATCTGGAGCTAGATGTGGTCATTTTTTATCAGAAGATATAGAGGAACTATATTTATGGGGAGAAATGTGTTTTATAGACAGACCATCAAAGTTGGAAGTATATTTTCAAATAAAATGAATTTAATATGAGAAATTGGAGATGGTTGGAAAATCTCAAAGACAGTTATTGTACAATTCATTATCATCCCGGAAGAGAAAACAAAGTCACTGATGCATTAAGCAGGAAAGACAGATTTGTTCTTTAAATGATGAGAATTCAAAGAGATACTTTGATAAATGTACTAGTAAAGTTATACATGGATATTATAAGGGAAGGTACATCATCAAGCCTAACCCAAATGATTTATCAGCCGTCGTTACTATAGAAGATTAAGAAAGATAAAAAAAGATCCTTTATTATAGCAGATGTTTGAGGCTGTAATGGATGGAAAGTTTCTTGAGTTGAATATTGATCAAGAAGGTGTACTGAAATTTCATTCTACACTATATGGTCCATCTATTCAGAAAATAAAGAAGGAGTTGATGGATGAAGCTCATAGATCTACTTTCTCTATACATTCTGGGAGCACAAAAATGTATAGGTACCTTCATGATCATTATTGGTGGGATAATATGAAATGGAATATTTCTGACTACACTTTAAGGTGCCTGATATGTCAGCAAGTGAAGGAAGAGTGATAGATTCCTAAATGGGTGATGAAACCACTACACATACCAACATGGATGTGGGAAAACATCACTATGTACTTCATCACTGGTCTTCTGAGAACTTCCAAAGGAAATAATGAGATATGGGTTATTGTGGACAGTCTCACCTAGACTATCCATTTTATCTCTATCTGGGAAGATTTCACTCTTGATAAAATTTTTAGGATATACACGAATGAAGTGGTAAGGCTACATGGTGATCCCCTTTCTATGTTATCTGATCACGATCCAAGGATCACATTGAAATTCTAGAGAAGTTTTTAACATGATCTAAGCACAGAATTGAATTTCAGTATGTCCTATCACCCCCAAACAGAATGCTAATATGAAAGGACTATTCAAAAACTTGAGGAAATTCTAAGAACATGATCAATGGAATTTAAAGGTGGATGGGATCAACATATCTGTTTAATTTAGTTCTCTTACAATAATAGCTTCCCATAAATCTTTCCAATATAACCCTATAATGATCTATATGAGAAGCGATGTAGAACTCCTACTTGTTGGGATGATCCTAGTGAGAGAAATATTCATTGGCCTAATCTTGTGCAAGAGATGATAGAGAAATTCAACTCCACCCAGCAATAAATTAATGCTTCATAGAGTCGACACAAGAGTTTTGCTGACAACCATTGATGAAACATGGAGTTTGATGTTGGTGATTAATACATTCTTCGAATTTCACCTTGGAAGAGATTCATCAAGTTTGGGAAGAAATGGAAGCTCAACCCTAGGTACACTAGCCCTTATGAAATCCTTGATCGCATAAGAGTAGTGGCCTATTGGATTTCACTTCCTCCAAATCTAGTAGAACTTCATGATGTCTTCTACATATCCCTTTTGAATAAATACATACCTGACACTTCACATATACAAAACCCTGAGGTGGTATAACTAGAACATGACCTCTCTTATGAGGAGAAACCGATGGAGAACTTGGATCATAGAGACAAGGTTCTATGAAACAAGACTACCCACCTTGTTATGGTGTGGTGGAGGAACCTCAAATGTTAAGAAGCCACTTGGGAACTATAGGAGTCTATGAGATAGAAGTACCCACAACTTTTCTCTGAGGGTAAGAGTTAAAATTTTGGGTACAAAATTTCTGAAGAGGGGAAGAATGTAACGTCTTGAATTTTTGAATAATATCTGTTTCTTTTTTGTGTGTTATTTTATATTATACTCAACACAACAATATCCTTTAATTAATGAAGTGGTTATAATTAAAATGAGACCATTGGGTTTTGACTTTTATATGAACGTTGGTCAATATGACCATTGGAAACTATAATTTTAACATTTTCTTTATAGTTTATAAATACATGTTATCTTGGTAAATTAATACAGAAAGAAGATTGAATTGCCACATCCAGTATACTTGAATCGTATAATTATAATATGTCAAAGCTTGGGAAGGAGGTAGCATCACTGGCCTTTTCTTGAGACCAGCCCAAGCTGAACTTCAAAAATTGAAGCTTTAATGGAATCGCCTAAGGGAGAAGTTCATAATGATAGAAATCAACTCTCAGGAAATGTTTTCTGAGCTGCCCCAGGATTCTTTCTCCATAGCACACCTTACACCTCAGTCTTATGTAGATGTTATAAGGGGCTATGTAATGCGAACTAAGCAACTTGTGTAAACCATTTGAATAATTTTTTTTTCTTATTATGGTAATATTAGTGAATTTAAAATATCCAGATAAATGTTGGATGAATTTATAGTTCCATATTACTGTTGAATTTTTTAAAAAGGGTATTTTAAAATATTTATGTAAACATTAAATAACAAATAAAGTGAAATTGTTTTCAGAAAATGGTCTTCTATACTTGTGACCATTATAAATATTATAGTATAATAAGATCAACATGATTTTTAGTGAAGAGTAAAGTATTAATAGTAACATACCCTTATAAATAGTAATGAATAGAACTGAATAGTAAATCAGACAAAAAATTGAAACTTCACCCATGAATGTATAATTACAATTTAGACATCTTTAAATCAAAAAAAAACTATCATAGTATAAGTGTTTCTATTTATCTATGTAATAAATGTTATATTAACAGTTTTATAATTAGTTTAATAATTTTAAATGGAAATGTATATTTGTATAATCTAATCATAAATTGTTACTTTATTTTATTATGGTTTTATGATAATCTTAAGTGACCTTGATTACTTTCTTAAGGAGTTAAAAAACGAGTTAGAGTTTTAATGTTATTTTTGTTAAGAAATAATTATTTTATTTATAAATTAAATTACAAATATTTAGAATTTTTTTTCATAAAATGGTGTTCATTTTCGAATTTAAATCATTGAAATTAGGTTAGGGTTAATTTTTTGGATTTTTCTAAAATAGTTGAATTTTCAGTTTATAATAAAAATAATGTTTTAAGTTTCAGGTTTTTAAGGACATCATTGATGATGTAGTCATGATTTAATCTATCTCATAGAATTTTGAATTGTAATATATTCTATGATGTGTCCTATGTTTTCAATACCATTGGCAAATACCATGGGCAAGCCCATGGTTTCGCAAATACCCGCGATGAGGTTTCCTTTAGAAATTAATTAAATATTCCCTCACTTTTCCTATAAATATCAATCCATTCAATGATTTGTTTCTTTAAAAAATACTCCTCAACAAATATCTGGTCTTTCTACCTCCCAATGAGTCCACCCAAGGTGCCCTCAAGCTCCCAAGGTCCTGACCTTCAAGCATTCGAAGATAATCTTCATGGTAAGGGATTCTTTCACCGTCCTCTTTTAAGTCATGAATTCATTTTTTATGTCTTCTAGTTTCCATATTATTATGTTGAGGTATGTATTTATATATCATTGTTACTATCCATTTCATTTTGAAATTATTAGATACCATTTCCACTCTCATCAATTGATTTTCTGAATTTTTAAGTGACGTCGTTAGTCTGCCGAGTTTTCGTAAAGGAAATCACATTTCCTCTTTTCTTTCATGTTTTATTTTCAAGTGGTATGTTATTCAATTATCCACAAAATTATCTTATTTAAATTTAATTCTATACCTATACTTTAACTTGATTCATTTTTGAATGGGATACCCTTTCCCCTCTCTTTTTAATTTTTTCTAATACGATGTAATGTAGTCGTTATGCTGTAGAATTTTTGTCTCAAAATATCATTCTTTTTATCAAGAAATTCCTATGTATTATTTATATGGATTCCCAAAACTATTTTCAATTCTAGTGGTATTTATCAATACATATAATTGATCTATTCTATTCTGGTATTGATATACATATAACCCGCACTTCCTTTCCATTGGTTATGCATAACATAATGATCTTATTTTTAGGTACATTATAAACGTCATGATTTTTAAATGAAACCCATTTCTTTGATTCTATTTGGTTTATTTGTGAAATGTTTGATTATGATTTATATGGCTCACATTAAAATAAATACATATTAAGGGTGATCATTGATTTTACTCCAATTCATTGGGTTAAGAATTAATCTCTAGATATGACAAGTTTCACGATACCTTGGTGAATAACCATGGTAATTTTAATGACACCTTGGGAATAAAACATGGAGATATTTTCATGAATGAATAAATGAAATTTTATTGACACATATTAATGTTTTGATTAATCTTATTTTTATTATTATATGCCTATTTTTTTGTCTCATTTCTTGTGATTTTTATCAAGTTCTTTTTGATATCACATGTAAACTGATTCCCTTAATTTCTTTATTGCGCCTTCTGCTCACCCTTTCCTTTGATGCATGTCTCCAGGTTATGAGATGTAGAAATTTTACTTAGTATGATCTTATGATGAAGCCTAAAAAGTGTATTAGAATAAATTTTTATGTTGATTTCATGTTTTATATTCCTGATTTCCAAGACACTAGACTTTAAATATCCGATATTTGTAAAATGCAATGAAAGGTTATATAATAAAAAGGCGGGATGCCATAGAGTTCTAGGAAACTCTTGTGGAAATATGATAAATTATTCTCAAATGATTTGGACATTTACAATACTTATACATCCATTTCCTCCTCCCTTTTCACTGATCATCTCCATAATGAAAGCTGAGGGATGTTCTTCTAGAAAAATATATCATCATTGAAAAATAACTATAGGTTTTCTATTCAAGCTTACTACGGTTTCCTTACTTCTATAGTTTATACTTGAATTGTACTTTGAGAGATAATTCATCCCTAGTATAGTTTCAAATTCCACCACTAGAATGAAAAATAAATTTTTTATGATATTGTACTCACCAAAGTCAATACTAGAGATTATATACACTATTGATGCTTGGATAATCGTTACAGAAGTCATGAATGATAACTCAACATATAGATTCTTTAGAATTGATTCTTTATTATTTAAAAACATGGATGAAGAATAGGAATGTGGAGAACTAGGATCAAATAAATTACTTTCTTTCCTTGAGATAATAATGTATTTACCTTCTACCACATCATTTGAAGCCTCTACTTTAGTTTTCATGATTGAAAAATTCTGACCTTGATCCCTTTTCATGTGATTAGGATCTTAGTGGTTCCGCACTATTATCTTATGATTTAGAAATTGATTGGAAACGTTATCAAGCTATCCATACATGATGCATTGAACTTCAATATAGGCATACATCAATTTCCCTTTATCATTACGGTTGATATTTTGAGTCTTCACCGCAGCATGAATGTTTTGAGCTATATTGTCATATCTTCCACACTTGTAGAATTTTCCACTCCCAATAAATCAGTTCCCAAAATTCATCATCCCTCATTTGTTTTACATGGTATGTTTCAAATTATTTCCTCTTCTTTTGTGATCAATGGTCCTCCATGATATTTGATCTATATCACTATTTGTTTTATTCGACCAATGTTACCATATCATTTTTCCAAACACTAATTAATACTTCATAGAAATTTTCACTATCTCCTCATCGATTTTATAGTATCCATTTTCTAAATACCTCCATATATGGGGTCTCAGTCTATTAAAGAACCTATCAACCTTTCCCATATTATTCAAAAAAATATATAAATGTGTATTGCGAATGTATTCTAATGTTCATCAAATATAATCCAACTATTTAATTTTCCTTATATGTCAGTTCATGGAATATATTCTCCATTTTTTTCACATCAAAGGTGAAAAATATTTATTGAAAAAAAATCCCCTAAAGACATTCTACTTCATAATATCAATATACCTTTTTGGATTTTTTTAATCAAGTTCCACCACTAACCTGCTTCTCTTTTTATTTGTTATACATCCATAGTGAATTTATGTTTCTATGAAGAGAAATGTATAAAATATATATTTTCTATAAATATAATCCATTTTATAGAAATCTACGATTTAGTAGATCCACTAAAAGAAGTTGTCTATTGAAGCATGAAGGACTCAACGAAAAGTTGTTCGCTTTGAGGTGAATCATATTGCTCAACATGATAAATTTTATTAAACATATCTCTGGAATGTTAATTAACCATTCTCATGATTTTATCTATTTTGGTATCTATCAGAAAGTCGTTAGTGCATAATCCATTGAACCCATAATTTACGTGTTACCCCCTATTTCTCATTATTTAATAAAATAATAAAACATTTGTGAGAACTATGATTCATTTAATAATAATATAATTATAAATAAATTTTATTTTTTAAAACATTATTCTTAAATATGTTACTATTAAATAAAAGTTACACTTTTATATATCCATTAAATTTGTACATAAAATTCATTCGATTAACTATACATATCCCCTCGAAATGTTAAGCCAGGTTTGTGGAATGAATCATTGTCATACACCAATTCCTGATCAATTCTAGAACAAAGTGTTTTTTTGGGTATTACCCCTATGTAAAAAAATACTTCATCCACATCCACATGTAGTATCCAAACATGGATATATTATCTTGGAAGCCAATTACTTAATAATTCACCAAATTTATTGGGAATCTTCCTATATTTAATCGTTTCTATAGGTTTATTAATATGAATTCATAGTCCTAATTCCCACAAATAAATAATCTATATTTAGATACCAACTATGGAATCCTGACGTTTATTACATTAACATTTCATTACAAGCAACAAAAATAGGAACATTTAAAGTATAGTTCCTTGGAAATACGGCATGTAAAACATGAACACATAAAACATACTTTTAATGCACTTGAAAGTCTTACTATTGGGATCATTCTATGTTACATTTACTATATCTCATAATCTAGAGACATATATAAATTGAAAGGTATAAAGACCAAACCATAACCATTACATTATCTAGTTAATTCAACTATAATTTACATTCTATCATTCCCAATGAAATTTTCAGTTCAGGGTTTTATAGAATACGAAAATAAATAAAATAGGTCAACTCATAAGAATAAAAAGTGGCTACATCTAATATAGTATCTATTTCTTTCATAATATAAATGTTTTTAATAAATCATGAAATATTTTCATGGAAAGTCATGAAAAAATTAAACTTTGATTCTTATTTTATATTTCTCATCCATAAACCTTATGATTTTTTTTAAAACATTAGATGTGAAAAAAATAACAATAGAGGGCATAAAAATAAAGAGATAAATTATTAGTCCCTAAATACATATAATCAAATAAATTCATTTTCATAAAAACAAACTTCTCACCCATTAAGTGTCATCTAGTAACATTATGAAAATAGGAGACTTAAAAAAATCATATAAGACATAAATAAAACAAAAAATGTAACAGGGATAATTATATACATAATATTTTAACCCTTAAGGAATCTATATGATTTGTATATCTCTGGTCTACCTTACAATATAACCCTTATTTCTACCTTATTAAGTAACCATCGTAGTTAGACTTGTACTAACCATATGTTAATCCTACAACATAAACATCACTAATGCATTGAAGGGAGATAAAGGTCTCCCCATTAACCCTAAAAATTTATCAGAACCATAACATAATCATAAAACAACAATAATTTCATAAATATATTCTTTTATATTTTGTAAAAATATAAATTTATTATATAATTTTTAAGGAAACATTCCTTAAACAAATCTTATCATCGAAGTGATAATTAATCAAATGAAAGTAATATTCATATTAATAGAATATACCTAAAATTAAACATAATTTATTAAAAAATCCTTTCTCAATAAATACTATCATGAAAAAATCAATGTAGTATAATGTTATCCCAATGAATGGAAAATGGGTTAAGAATTCTTTTAACTTGTGATTTTTATACTTCAAACATGTAAAAACAACTTTTATAATTGTTTAAAGGGTGTAATTAATATATTAATGAAAAAAATTAAAAATTTATAATTACTTATGTGATCTTATTATGAAATATTTCATCCCATTTAGTAATAATATTATGTTATTTTTATTATTTTGGGTATTATTTTCATAGTTTTCTCAAGTATGTTTTCACTTGTAATTTATTTTTATTATTATATATTTAATGCTTTAATTAAATATAGAATATAAAACAAGAATTAATTATCATATATATACATTATATATGTATTTAAAATATTCCATATTATTTATATATAATAAAATAAGTGCACTGTTCATGGAGATGGTAGGTTGTATCCACGAATGAACGTTACTTCCATTCCATTATCGTATTAAAATAATGAAAATTAATTGATAAATATGTATATTAAAATTATAGTATCATATCTATGTAATATATCATATATTTTATTAAAATATTCCTTAATATGTTCTATGTGTAGTAAGAATGAATCACATCAATTAAAGTGGGTGGTAGTCCACACTTCTATAAATGATGTTATCATAATTACACAAAATTAAATGTACAAATATATGTGTTATAAAATAATTATATAAGAATAATGAAATAATAAATATCATATATATCATATATAAACATTTATTCATCATAATTCCCACTATGAGAGGTGTTAAAGGAAGAACGAAAAATCATCATTTCATGGGGCTATAGTTCACCGTACAGGTAAATCATATGTTTTTTTTACCTATTTGATAAAATGGTGTATTTTTTAAAGTATGAACCTTATAAAAAATATATCTAATTATATTTTTGATATTTTTGTTATTATATAATAATTATATAGTAATAATTGAAGGTGTGTAGAATGAAAAAAATAAACTAACTTAATGAAGACTGTTATCTCTTTTTTGGATAACCCCTTATGGTTTGCATCAGATAGACTCTATAGAATGATTTCAGCCTAAGGGAATGCATCAATGATTATTTAATGGATGTTGAAGAGCTATTTTTATAGAGTTTTTTAAATCCAATGATTCTTGAGAGGTGTGAGGAAGAGGTGGAGAGGGTGGTATATATAGTGGAGAAAGGAGTGTTTTTCAAATACTTTATTCATTAGTATATTATTTTTTCCAAATGTTGTGAATAGTTTTGGAATTATCCCTACATATATTACAATAATGATTGTGAGTTCTAGATTTTGGTGATTACATTATAAATAACTCTTGGAATAGTGTATTTATATTATAATATATATATATATATATATTAGTAAATTAACGTATATTATTATTAATAAATAATTTAATTATTTTATAAAATTTTAAAAACATTCAACCCAACCATTTTTTAAAGTGTAGAATAAAAACAAATATCTCCATTTTATGAAATTAGTTTTCTATATATGATAAATTTAATTTTTATTTAAATTCAATTACTATTCAAAAAATACTAATTTCAAAATAATAATTGATTTCATTGTACTATGAAAAATAAATTAGGGTCTCATAAAATTTTCTTTTAGTTATAACACAACAAAATATTAATTTATAAATTTAATTTATGGGGAAATGTTATTTTAATCATTAAATTAGTTTTAAAATTGTAAATAAATTATGTTTCATAAAAAATACCAGAACATAATTTATCATTTGGAAAACATGTATATAATTATTCTATGATATATAAAAATATATATATCATTTTTTCACTTGTAAGAAACATAAAGTTTGTGTATACACTCATATCTAAGATTATTATTATATTGGATATTGTATTATTCATAATGGTCACATTACTATTCCAAATGTCATGTTACTATTATATAATTATAGGATCCTCAAGTTATTAAAAGACTCTTATTTAATTAATAATTTATTTATAATGATAGTATTGTGTTCTCTTAATGATTTATTGTGATTTCTACTATGTAAAAAAATTATGATTAGGGAATGTTCAATGATAGAGTCATGGGTCATTACATTCTCCCCAACTTCTTGAAATTGCATCTCAGTAATTATTATTTACATTTTAAACAATTGAGGATACCTTTCTATCATAGTATTTTCATATTCCCATGTTTTTTTCAACCATGTGGTTTACCAAAATGACCATAACCTGTTAAATTACCATATTACGCAATACATTAACTCTATGATCAAGATTATGAAAATTTCTCTCTTCATAAGAAAGTTATCTTCTAGATACACTCCTTTTGGGCTCAAAACATGAGATAAATCTGGAATATACTTTATCAACATTGAAAAATGAAAAAAATGTGTACCTAAGATATCCTCAAAATAAAAGTTACTCTTAGGAAACTTGTAAAGACCCAACCCCAGTTTCTCGGAGCTGGTGCCATATTAAATTAAATTATCAAGATTAAAAGAAATTTCTATCATAAAGGAATGAATAGTTTATTAAATTTGGAAACAAGATACATACATAAGTTCAAAATTACAACTTGAAATTAAAATCAACATAAAAGTTCCATTGGGAAATCCACCACTCTAAGATTATCCCTGAAGGTAAATCATAATATACCTCTTCTTGTCGGGGAAAAAATGAAACATAAAAAGGGGTGAGCTCATATACTCAGTAAGGGTAATAAATTTAGCGGAAGTTATAATAAACATAAACATTAGGCATCTTGAATAATTTAAAAAACATGCCTCTTATAAATAATTTACCTTAACACATTATGGAAGGAATATAAGGTGAATAAATAATGCCATAATAAAACAAAATCATGTGTATCCTACTAGTCGAATTGCTTCATATACTATGAATTTATATCTTCGTAAAGAGGGAAATTCATATTTTGTACATTCTGAAATATACGGTCAAGGCCTCGGCCAAGACATCTTAAAATGATTACGTCCTTGGCAAAAACCATATCTAAAAATGGGAAATCCCATGGCCAAGTCCATATCTATTTGACCCACGAGACATAATAATGAATCAACGTGTTGTAGAGGGCCCCAACCATCAAATAATAAGCCCAATTCATTCCTCATATGAGTAGGGATAAACATATACAACATATATATTTATATTGAAACTAATATATGAAATGTAATTATGTTTCCCTATACATTAAGCATAAACACTAACAATTTAGATTAAATTGGTGAATGGTTTTAGGATAGAATATCAATAGTGGAAGTAATAATAAACCATTCAATTAATTATGGTTGATTATATCATACATAAAAATCAACTAGAGTGTTGAAATAGATGACGATACTCTTATAAAATCATCGAGTAATTGTTGAGAAAAATACTCTTTTACTTTGAAAAGATAAGTTATTTTGAAAAAGTATTTGTATTGAAGAATAATAAAATAAGATCTTATTTTAATAATAAAATGTGTTATTTTAGAAATATAATGGTTCATAAATATATATTTTATAGTGCCATAGAAAATATGTATGAATTTGAAAAATCGCTTGAAACGGGCTTGTATTTTTGAAATAATTTTGAATGTTCCTTTTATAATGTGCGACTCCGATAAAATAAAGAAGGATTATTGTTTGTAAAAACAAATATAGAATTCTCAAAGAATTTATGAGGTTTAAATAATAATATTTAATAATTTAATTTAGATTAATATAGACAAAGAGTAACCCAATTGAAAATGGAAGTTCGGGTAGAAAAACCCTAACCATAAGTTTGAATGTGTTCTGCTCTGGAACATATGGTCCTGGAATGTTAAATTAGACTTCATAATAACTTAATTAAAAACCTATTTGACTTTATTTTTAATTTATTATAATATTATTTTGTTCATTATGTCCTTATTGTTATGTTATATGATTGAATTTCTTCGTTCTGGAGTGTTAGTTTCCTTGGTTTTCATAATCGGTATATTTATATATGAGTATGGATGTTCATGTGGAAAGTATGTAATTCTCAAAAATTAAAATTATATATTAATTATGAAAATACATAAGTTTTAATGGTCATATATATAATTTTTTACATGGTATTATGATTAATAATTGGGTGATATATTGGTGAAATTTGTTATATTATTTGGTGGTATTTGGATTATTATAAACTAGTTTTGTCAGTAATACTATATACATACACAGGTTACCAAATATTAAGTAGGTTATAACACATATATTATAGTCTATTTCAACCATAAAAATGGTTTCATGACTAGTAAGGAAGGATAAATTGAATAACTAAACTTTTTCATCCACGAAGGGTGTAAATTGGAACCTCATAGATGATGATTTCATTGATTCTATAGTGAGAGAGAGAGTAAAAATATTGATAATGGTTTTGACATTAACATGGTATAATTCTTGTATATAGATTATACTAGATTTATAATAATCAATTGGATATATTAGGTTAAAAAATAATAATAAAAGAACATAAATTGAAATGAAACTAAATAAGAAATAAAGATACTTTACCTCTTGAAATAACCTCCTTGAGAACCTCTTTAAGGGAAGGGGGTTTTGTCTTTTGGAAAGAACAAGATCTCTTAGAAGTGTGGAACGACAAGGTAATGGTATTTGGGAAGAGCTTTTATGAGATTAAATTCTTAGAATAATGAATATAATAGGAGTTAGGGGGTTATAGTGGTGGAGAGGAGGGTTTTCCCATTATTTTACTCATTATTTTATTAATTTTCCAAATACAACCAATAGTATTAATTCTTGTGAACAAAAATAGTAATATGTGCATGCGATTTTGAACCATGTGTGATTATATCATCAATGATTATAGGAATATTGAATTTAACTGATAATGAATATATACTATAAATTACTATATTGTACTATTAATAAAAAATTTGAGTATTTCAGAAATATCCCAAAAAATCACACTAACCATTTTATGACATGTAGAATTCAAAAATGAACTCCATATTTTGAAAATAATTTTTTACATATTAGTACTATAATTTTTATATAAAATTATAATTTATTGAAAAAAATAATAATTTTAAAACTATATTTCGTTTTATATCACCTGGAAAAATTAATCAAGATCTCATTATCATATAAACCTAAGATAGTAAAAAATAATATGTTTTACTATTAATTAGGTTCATGTTATTATTCATAAGGGTATTTTGTTATTCACCAAAAATTATGTTTGTCTTTTCAGACTCCAAACATCTTACTGGAGAAAAACCGTATATGTCAGTTTTTTTAAATTCAAATCACAGAGGTGGAAAATTTAGGTTTATTGGAAACGTTATAACAAATTAGTGTTTTTAAGAGACTCAGGTTTTCATTCATTCAGTATTAAATTTATTTGCAAAATCTTTGGGTGTTTAATTACCCTCCTTACAAAAAATTCATCCTCACAATTACAAGAATGTTACCTCACAAAATGATTTGGGTAGTTCTTCTTCATAAGATCCTTTGGCCCCAATGTTTCCTCTTCGATTTTTTGATTTTTACAAATTATATTTACAATACTAGTCATCGTATTCCTCAACACTTGTTATATAGTGTCCATAATCCGAATATTCTCATCACGGTAAGATAGGATGAGTTCCAATTGTATACCTTCAGAAGTGAGGGTATGCATTGGGTCTATCTTGTATTATCTCAACAATGTTACATGGAACACAAGGTGTAATTTTAATAGGATAGGTGGCATTTCTAAATGATATGTAACATCTCAAATTCCCAGCAGAATTTTGAATATTCCAATGTACCTAGGGCTCAGTTTTCATTTCGTCCAAAATATTATGACACTGTTACATGGAGATACCTTTATAAAAAAATCATCTCCCACTTAGAATTCCAAATCATTCCTTTGATTATCAGAATATATTTTCTTGTTCTTTGAGCTACATTAATATGGCATTGAATAGAATTTACCTTCACTCTTGTTTCCTTCACAATCTATGGTACCTCAAGCTTCCTTTCTACATCTTCTTCCCAACAAGTTGGTGTACTGCAACACTTTCTATACAATGCTTCATATGGTTCTATTTGAATACATGAAAGGAAAATATTATTGTTGAAAAAATATACTAAAGGTAAATATTAATCCCACATTCCTTGAATGTAATCTGAAAATGATCAGGACATGTATATTATGGTCTGGATCATATTTTCTGATTTCCCTCTATTTTGTGGGTGATAAGGGGTACTCAATCGAAGCTTATAATCCTAATATTTTTTGAAGACTTTGTCATAATTTTAATGTAAATTAATGATCATTATTAGAAACAATTGAGTGTCTTTATCCATAATTTCTCTCAACTTCATTGATATAGAGTCTTGTTTGGAACTCGTGTGGAATATCTTCTCTTATAGTAAGGAAATGTGCAGATTTCATAAGTCGGTCCACAATTACAAAATATTACATCATTATTTTTTATAGATTTTGGTAATCTAGGGACAAAGTCCAAGGTGATGGCATCCTGTTTCCATATAAGAATAGGTAGAGGTTGCATGCCTCATCTAGGATGTTATCATTTTACCTTTACATGTTCACAGACTAAACATCTTGATACATAATCAACAATTTACCTCTTCATGTTATCCCACTAGAGATGTTCTTTCAAATCTCTATAAATTTTGCTACTACTAGGGTATATAATGGAATTCGTGTTATGAGCATCATCTAATAACTCTCCTTTCATCTCTAGTAGAGAGAAAGAACATACCCCCTTCCAAATTTTTTGAATTTCATCTTCACACATGAAGTTACCCAACATCTCATCTTTCACTTCATTAATTTTCTTTTGAAGATTATCGTCATCAAAATGTTACTTTTTAATTATTTCCAATAAATACAGTTGGGTAACCATTTGAAAAAGTAGTGACATTTCACCTTTTTTTTATAATTCTATTATCCATCCACACTAGATCTATGTACAAATGATACTTTTCAATCCTCATTATATTTGTAACTCCATGATCCTTCTTTCTCAATGCATCAGATACCATATTTTTCATTCATGGGTGGTAGTGTATAGAGGGAAATTTGAGAAGTAAATTTTCTATCATGAAGGGTATAAAAGATGGTTTTATAAAATGGTAATATGAGAGGTTACGAGGTTCTATCGATGATATAACATAATTTAGAAGTAATTTTATGATCAGAATGATAATAAAATATATTAACTATTTCGTATTGAATATATATTTAAAAATAGGTTTGTGACTTGAAGATAGAGGTAGGATACATCCCTTACCTTGAAGAGTTACTCCTAAATTATGAGGAATGGAACAATGCGGGATTTATAACACCTTGGGTGGATACTTGTGCATAAAACCAAATATAATATCATGGATTATATATTGGTAGTTAATATAAATAGAAAAATGGGTTGTTATTTATAATAAAAGTGGTGGAATGGTTTCATAAATTCCCAATATAGGTCTTTGAAAACTATGATGTGGAAATTTAGAAATCATTAAATTATGCACTATTTTTTATCATGGGTTTTGACATTTTGGTAACATTGAAATTTATTTTAACCCACTATAATTGAGCATCATTTTTATTACATCATTTTCATGATAAAAATTTTCTACAAAGTAATATTTTTAAATTCATTGTTTTCCATTTTTGACAATGGAAAGTAACTTATAAGTATTAATAATTTATTAAAATCTATTAAATTTATTAGTATTATTAAAATAAAATATTTTAGATCATTTATTGTGTTTAATTAATTATAAAATCACAATAAATTAAATATGATGTCATTAATCATGATAAAACCCCACAAATATATTTTTATTATTCATAGAAAAATAATGTCTTCTATAAAATTATCATAAATTCAATCTTGTATAATTTTTACATGTTCATTTCAAAAATTATATTTAGTTTATCATAATAATTATCTAAATATGAAAATTTTATTTTTATTATAACGTCATGGCCATAGAACCTAGAGTTGATGCCTTAATTTATTACACTAGTGTGATTACAATGTATCAAATCCGGAAGGACTAATCATATTATCAGTTATGTAAAACTAGATTACATATATAATACAAATATTTATTTGGGAAATATAACATATAAAATTATATATAATAAAATGAATTGAACTGTGTACATTACTGCTCATTCAAATATTTATTCTTTATAACTTTGGAGTAAAAACAAATAAGGGTGAGCTCATGTGCTTTGTAAAAGTAAGTAAAATGGATGACTTAATGGATCAATGAAAATAATAATCATTGAATGTTAAGTAACTATGTACATGTTCAATATAAATATTAGAATAATGCATAGACCAAATGGAATAGTAGACAACTATAACACATTCCATTTAATCAATAAATTATTCATAAAATGATTCTATAGATATGTTAAAAAATGAAATAGAAAATAGTTATAAAAGGATTATAAATAAATAAAAAATTTCAATTATTGTAAATAATCTTTCCAAGGAATGTGATACCCTTACCATCGAGATTTATTCTCAAGACTGTTTAAACAACTCTAATCTGGCAACTGATTCGTCTCCATAGACTACTAATGCATTGAGGGTCATGAATTAACAAGTACAAAATCCATATAGTGAATTTCCAAATAATTCATTTAATATTAAATAATTTATCTAATCAATGAAAAACATGCCTTATCAACGATCTATATTTAAAAAAAATAATGATTTAACAATAATTCCCCAGATAATCAAATAATGGTCAAACTAAACACCATTTGTAAAAATCATATACGGATTGGGAAATAAAAATACAAATTTCCTTAGAAAATATTTATTTATAGTTAATTTATTTTAAAATAAAAATTTATCACAATGGAGTGATTTTTTCAAGACAAAGTTAATAATCAAAAAGAAGCTGATATTGAGATGATAACATTTACCACTTGATAATTTTCAAGTAAAACCCGTATGGAAGAGATAATTCAAATTAAAACCATAAATACTATAAAGATAAAATAATTCATGATATAATATACCAAAAGGGTCATTTGATACACCTCCAAAAATAAATAATTGGTGAATATGACATTTTCCTCATAAATAAAAAACGGGAGCTGAAAATCCTATATTATATCATTACTTTTTATGATCTTTAACATCATTTACAGTGGATTAAAACATGTAAATAACTTATAATATACCCTTAATCATATTTATAATATCATATATTATATTATTATAATATATTATTACCTTTTTTATAGTAATATTTCATTCTTTTCAATATTTCATGACTTATTTTCCTAGATTTTATAGTATGTTTTGACTTGTTTTTTTACTATTACATAGATAATAATTTAATCATTAAAATATATTAATCTATTATTTATATATCATATATATTCAATATATATGTATTTATAATAATCCATAAATTTGTAGAAAGGAAACGAAATGCATCGTTCAAGTAGACGGTAAGTCGTACGTACTAATGAATGCTACCTTAATTTTTTTGTATTAAATGAATTGCAATTAAATTTTATATGTGTAAATTATAATTCCAGTATCATAATTTTTTAATAAATGTTACATATTTTTATTAAAATCATCCTTAATTCACTCCATGTAAAGTGTGAAAATATAGTGTCGCTTTGAGGGGGTTGTAGTCCACATATCCAAAATCGATGTTGTCGTATTCCCAAAAAATGGAAATCATAAAATTATGTGTTATATAATAATTAAATAATAATTAATAAATCTTATATATCATATATAAACAATTAATAAATCATAATTCCAACCATAAAAGTTAGTAATGGATAAAAAATGACATTGGTTCTCAAGGTTGTAGTATGTTGTACACTAGAATGATGAATGTGTATCCCATATGATGGATGTGTGGGAATGTGTAGGTAGAAATAATAAAATAACAACATATCAGTATACTTAGGACACAAATTTTATTATGTAATCTATGTAAAAAAGGAATTTAATGCTTTGATATAGAAATAAAACAAAAGTGATGGTCGAAGAATGCTACCTCAATTTCAGCTAACTTTATTTGGTTTATACCAAAACACATAATTTATGGGGTATTATACTAAGGGTGGCTTATAGAATCAGTGGAGAGAAGTTATGATCATATTTCGGATGACTTTTTTGTAAATCCAATGGGATTTAATGGTATAAATAAGTGAGAGGCGTGTGTGCCTTATTATTGTGGTGGAAGAGTGGGATTCTTGGAATCTTTTTTAAAGGGAATTCCACGAAGGTGTTTGGCACATCATGTGGCTCTAATAATGTTAAAATTTTATTAAAAGTGTTATAGTGTCTAAATATTAACATTAAATGGATTTTGTAAAATTATATAGGTCATTTTATTCCTTAAGGTTAAGGTTTAGTCCCTTGTTAAGCTAATTTATCTCTTAATCTCTGTAATTATTTTAAATTACTTTCAGTAATATTTCCAATTAAAAAATATTTTACCTTATGAAAAATTATATATTATTATGATTAAAAATATGGAATCCATTTTTACAAATTCTAATCATTTATTTGATAGAATTTAATTTAAATTTAATCCCATAGACGAGATGACAAAGTAGGTTTTTAAAGAAAAAATGATGAAATGTTTGAGATGTTTTTATATCAAATATCAAATTGAAATTAACTAGAATGAACTAAATTGATTTTATTTATATAAATTTTTTCCGACTAATGCATATAATAAATAATAATTATAATATATCTTTTAAAATGATATGGAAAAGTAATTTTTGAATTAAAAATATGTATTTTTCACCATTTGTCAAAAATGAAATTTCTTGAAAAAATACCAAAAACTCACCCTCATAATATTTTATTTTCCAACATCAAAAATTAAGTTTCTTTTGACATAAAAATTATATAAAAGTTCCAAAAACTGTATTAAAATTCAGTGATAAATTAAAAGGGGGTAAAAGTGCCATTATAAAAAGTTATGTTTTTATGCATAAATTTGTGGTTATTCTCATCTTACGGCTATAAAATCAATAGTATGAATATAAAAATATTTGATAGAATATATAACCTATGTATTTCATTAATATAATTTACTAGTTTAAATTAATTTAACTTATTAAAAAAAATATTTTTGTAGAATATAAATAAAAATAAATTCTTTATATTTAATTAGTTTATATTTTTTGTTTCTAATTAATTGGTAACCAATGAAATTGACATAGATGTTTATAATCCATATTTATTTAAAATTTTTTAATACTATTCAAAACCTATAATATAATGTCTATTTTATATTATATTAAATAACATTGTTTTAATTATTTATATTTTTTGGTAAAACATGGTCTTGCACATACTATAAATTACAGATCAAAGTCTTCCTTGAGTGCAAGGAAAGAAAACTCAGTGTGGCATGAATTAAATGATATATATTATATTTATTTAAAATATTAAATATATATTAATGTCTTTGGACTTTATATCATTTTTAGTCTTGGTTTTTTCGTGTGATACATTCCATACAATTTTATTACATTAGAATTTTTGGGTATTACATTCTCCTCACCTTAATTAAATTGTGTCCCTGCAATTTAAAATTGATATCAGTATTTAGGGGATTGAAATTTAAAAAAACTATTGAATTAAAAAAACATAATAAATAAGTTTAAAAAAATATTTATAATAATAATAATAATAAATGTGAAGGTCACCACAAAACTATGCTTTAAAATAGGAGAAAATTAGTGAAAACATGGAAATGGAGGAGAAATTTAACCATCATATTCTGATGGAGAGTGATAGAGAACATGTTCACAAGAAAACTATTGACCACAAAACCATATACCAGAGGCTTGAATAAATTTAATTCATATTATAAAAAATGATTAAAATAGCACACCATTTTTTCCAGACTCTACTCCTAGAGTTATAGGATTTGTTTCACACTCTATTAATATAAGTAAATATATATTTTATGTTTATAACCTCAATATTATCAATTTTTACTTTAATTATTTCATCTTAATTTCATAGAAAAAGTTTCATCATAGAATGATATAACACAATAATCTCCAAAACCTCATCCAAAGATCAACTTAAACCATTTCAAAAATGGTTAACCTTATGATCCATCCATTTATTGTGTTCCAAAACATTACAATCAGTTCCAAGGAATTCTATAATATATAATTTAATTTATCCACATCATTCTTGTTTTTATCAAATCATCATTATCACAACATCAAGAACATATTAAGGATTATCTTCCCCTCAACCATGTATTTTCCAAAAAAAGTTAAAATTGTTACTTAATCACTTCTCATCGTACCATTCAATATATGTCTTAGATATTTAATTAAAAAGTTCAATAGTAAAATCTGTACATATTTCATAAATCATATGAGAAAAACATCAATAATAAAATACATTTAAAATATATTTGTTAGAACCAAATACAGAAGTACATTAATAATTCAACTTCTGTTGTGTCAATAACATATGATTTACCTTGATCCCTTATCTTATTATAAGTTACATTCCCTTGATACATAGGGAATTAATTTTCATATTTCCCCATCTCATTGATGTTGTAACACTGAATAGTATTGTTTTAATTATTTCAATTACATTATTTTACCCCGTGACCCTTTTATTAACACTTATAACAAACTCTCATTCCATTCATGGATTTCACATGGTAATTCATTCCACAGTTATCACAAGTTGGAAAATCGTTATTTATTGTCATCTTCTTTGACTCGTTCTATATTCATTGTTGCTTATAATACATATTATTCAGTTTTAATTTTGTTTTTGAATATT
This sequence comes from Viscum album, assembly GCA_963277665.1. Classification (NCBI taxonomy): domain Eukaryota; kingdom Viridiplantae; phylum Streptophyta; class Magnoliopsida; order Santalales; family Viscaceae; genus Viscum; species Viscum album. The sequence goes on from OY728126.1 coordinate 995,623,358, forward strand.
TTTGATCTTGATAATTCCTTCTCTATTTTCATGGAACATAAAACAGTGTATTCTTAAGATGAAAAAGTTTTAGAAACTAGAACCCTTTAGAGATTTATTTTATGACCTTAATTAAAGTAGTCAATATCATACTATTTTATGTTTATTTAATCTATTTTTTACCTAGATAACCTTGTATAATATGGTTCACAATACACAACACATTCTTCCTCCTTTTTTCATTAAAATAAGGACATTTCTCTTCATCTCAATATGATGCTCATGATAGAAATATGTTTCCAAAAATGTTTCCTTAAAATCATTCCAATATATGAGATTAATTTCTCTTTTCCCCCTAGTATTCTATATCAATGATCACCATTTATCAGCATATCTTTGTGACAAGACTCAGCATGTTTAACCTTCTTCTTTTCAACACATCTAAATTTGATGATTATCTTATTAAAAGACTTAATTCATTCCTATATCGTCATTAGGTCGGTAGTCCCACTAAATGATACGTTCATCTACCGCGTAAAGCAATCAAACATTAGCATATCTCATTTTAGTATAGGTTGATCTATTTGGGAATGATTAACCATCATAACGTGATTATTTTTCCATAATATTTTCATAATTTTCCCAGTTTCAATACAAGCTATATCAGCTTATATAGTAGGGAAACCTCTACATTGGGCATGAGTATTGATAACATTGTTCCTTTTCGGCACCATTTCTAGATAATGGAATATACTGTATTAGATAATAACATTTTGTAACATAATTTCTATTCCAAAAAAAAATAAATATATTACATAAATGGAATCATTTATGTGTTTATATTCTCATATTCATAAATATGGTATCATTGGGTATATCTGTACAATCAAATACATCGTGATGGTTTGTAAGGAAAATTTTAATTATACTAATAATAACCATCAGGGCTGTCAAACCAGGTGCAGAATAATTCTCATTTTCTTGTACCATGTCATGCTTTAGTCAAGCCTAATGCACCTTGTCATAGTTGTTACTCATAGGTATATCTATCCAATAATCATGTCCACATGTTGTATACAGCCTGCAATTTGTTTCTAAGAGGACCCACATAATCTATATCATACAAAAAATTTTGGATCTTCTTCCATACATATCCTTAAATCCAATATTAGGGCTATGTTCCCTAATCTATGATTTCTAAATCTAGTTTCTGAAGATGCATCAAAACATCCATTAAACCCAACTATAACACCCCATCCCCAGAGCCCTGGAATTGATGCTTTACTTTATTACATTGGCATGCTTACAGGGAATCAAATCCCGATGCACCAATCACTTTAGCATTTTTTGAAAACCGTATTACATGAATTTTACCTATATTAAATTGGGGGATATTAAATAAAACATAATATAAAATAAATTGAAATAAACTTCATCCTTGAAAGATCATTCAACGGTTTCTTCTACCAATCATGCTGATAGGAAACATAATGAACGTGAGCTTAAATTCTTAGTAATGGTACGTACAGTGGAATAAATAATTAACTCGTGAGAAATATTTTAATGGAATGGTAAATAAATGGGTACAAATACCACATAAATATGTGTATAAGGCATGATCAATATAAAATGGTAGATAACTAAAACGCATCCCATTTAATATATAAACTACAAATAAAATTTATCTCTAGATATTATAAAGAAAAAATATCATGGATAATTATAATAACTAAATTATCAATAAAGGAAATTCATTATTATTGACCATCTTTTTTCTTAGGAACATGATTCCTTTACCGTCAAGATTTTATCTCAAGATAGATTAAACTACACTGATTTGGCTAAATGATTCATCTCATGATACTACCAATACATTGATAGGAATGAATTGCCTAGTCCCTAACCCAAATAGTGAATTTTAAAATCATTCCTAATATATTAAATAATCTATTTAATTAATGAACAACAATACTTATCAAATATTATATTGAATAGATTATACAGATTTATCAACAGTTCACTGGTTAAACAAATAATTATCAAAGTGAACACCGTATATATAAATGATATATGGATTTGGAAATAATATCATCCTTTTCATTATAATATGTATATTTAAGATAAATTTAATTTAAAATATCATAAGTATTTGATTGTTTCAAGATAATGATATTAATCACAAAACAATGTTATATTGAAAATAAAACATTTACCACATTATAATTTTCAACCTAAAACCCATTGGATATAATAATTAAATGTAAAACCATAAATAAAATGAATATAAAATGATTAATGAAATAATATTTCAAAATTATCAATATGTGCATCACACAAAATAAGTAAGTGGTCAAATGAAAAATATCTCCTGAGATATAAAAAGTGAGAATAAAAATCCCTTAACTTATTTATCCATTCTGTTGTCTTTCACCAGCATTACAGTTGTTCAAATCAGGTTAATAAAACATAATAGATCTATAATGATATTTATAATGTCATATAATATCTTCTTATGATATCTTATTACCCATTTAATAGTAATCAATTATTATTTTTCCTATTTCAGGAATTACTTTCCTAGTTTTCTACTTTGTTTTGACTTGTTATTTGTTATTCTTATTACATATATCATGATTTGATCATATCACAAATTTAATCAATGATTTAATTTTCAAATATATTAGGTCTATATGTATTTATAACAATAAAAACAATTAGGAGATAAGAAATGAAATGCACTTTTTATGGAGATGGTTGGTTGTATATATGCATGAATGCTACATTCATTCCTTTTCAATGGTCAAATAATGAAAAATAAATTAAATATATGTATATTATAATTAAAATATCATTTTTATGTCATATATTTGACATATTTGTATTAAAATAATATTTATTTCATTTGATGAATAGTGTGAACGTATCAATTGAATTTGAAAAAGTGATAGTCCACATGTCCACAAATGATGTCATCGTATTCCCACAAAAATGGAAATCATATAGTAACATGTTACATAAAAGTTAAATAATTATAAATATATCATTAATATCATATATAAAAAATATAAATGATAAATCCATCATTATTTCGACCTACAAAATAGGTAATGGAAGAATGAATGAAATTTGTTCGGGAGACGGTAGTCCACCGTAGATAAGAACATCGTTTGTATATCCAATGTGATGGATGTGTGTGAATGTGTGGTGTAATGTATTAGATTTTACATGTATTTTTTTAAAATTATATGGTATTATTTTGAGACCACATGCTTTGACAGAACATGATTCTGAGGCCTAGAGTTCCTTGAATATAATTTTAAACTTATTTTAAAGTACGTTCAGTAAACATGCTGGAACATTTTTTTAACATTTTAACTAGTGTTCAGATCGAATATTCAAGGGCACCATTGAACTCGGAATGGATGGATTTTCCTAGAAAAGATTTAACTTCATCCCTTAAGAGTCGGACAAAAAATTTATTTTTTGGAATTTTTGGAAAATAATAAAAATATATTTTGAAAACAATTTTAATTAATTTCTCCATCGTTGAGAGGCAGACGTCGGTGATGTGATGAAGTGAAGAGGTGATCAAGAGGCGCATTAAATGAATCCCTTTAATGGCTCATTAAGTCACAGCATAACAGAAACATTGTGACATGTTCCCTTTTTAATTATTTAACCTATTGGAGAGTTGGGAATTAAATCATAGGCGATTCTCTAACAAACCTCCAATGAGTTTCTTCTCCAGCGCATAACGAAGAATGTCGGTATAATGTTATCGACTTCGACGTTCGTCAATGAACTAAGCTAGGTAGTGATGAATGATTTTGACCTCTTTAACCCTCGATGATGTAATGCAATGTTAATGAACATCAAAAAATATAGGGGTTAGTTTTCATTCATATTTATCACCATTATTGTTTTAAAAGATGAACACAAATTATCCCATGAAATGGTTGGTACATGATTGTCCAATCTTACCGAAGAGTGATGTTTCTTGGGTTTCCATTTCAAAATTTGATTTATTTTATATAAAATATAATTCCAAATCTTACCCTTATTTTAAAATCATGATGATGAGGGTGTGGTCCAACACAAACAAGGCCCGAGCCCCTCTTCTTGTTTGTTATTCGTGGATGAGTTTTCAATTTGGTGGAAAAGAGAATTTGAAGCCTTTATATGGAAGAAGGGATTCCCCTAAGGCCATAAACCCTAGTAGCATGAAGAACAGACTCCCTGAGACGACCCAGTGGTCTCTGGAAGTGCACACCGGTGTGTCGTCACCAGCTACGACCACAGGAGGGTGGTGGCACGCCATGACGGCTTACATGAATCAGTTGATGCTGTCGCCTCAGGTCGTGTCATAGGGGGGAGAGCCATTGGATGGTCCGGTGGATGGTGGCGAGTGGAAGAGGCCACCTGGCCATGTTGGAGGACCGCAGACATGGTAGTCGCTGTCGATCGATCCCGACTTGTCAGCGGGCCCGCAGACGACCTGCAGGGTGGGGGATCTGTATTTGGCGGTCTGCCGCGTCCCGACCAGCCAGACCGGGTCGGCCAGCGGGCCGATCCCACGATCCAACGAGCCCAGAACCCAATGGACCAGACATGCCAGGCTGAGTCCAGGTATGGTCAAAATACCTAGGATGGGTTGGTGGACTCTGGGTCGGGTCATTGGACCCCAGGCCAGACCAGACCCAAACCCATAATTCCCCTGTTTCAGTAAAATGCCCATATCTCTCAAACAGTGAATTTGAGTGATGCAATGTTAGTGGCGTTGAGAGCCCTGTGAGGATTTTGCCATTATATGATACTCTATGTGAGTTTTTGAGTAGTTATAAATAATTCTAGGTATTATCAGACTTGAATACCACCAGGCCCTTCTAAAAAAATCCATATCTTATATACTGGGCATCCATTCAACACGTCGTCTATTGAATTGGGACCATTATGATGTGATGGTCCTATGGGTTACCCTGTGATGGAATTCATTGAGGTTTATGTGTGACTGATATATATATAGGATAAGATCCTCCCAAAATAAAGCATGATATTTATGGGATTCCAGTGGCTGGCTGATAAGTGATGAATGAATGGAAACCCTTTGGGGATCATTATAATAGTGACCCTTCTGGATCAGCAGACTAAAGACCCTTCATGGATCATCATTCTAGGGACCCTTTTTGGATCACCATAATTGTAACCCTTGTTGGATCAGCATACTAGTAGCGCTTCATAGATAACAATAATAGAGACTCTTTGTGGATCAACACAATAGCAACCCTTCATGGATCAGCATACTGGAGACACTTCATGGATCAGCATAATAGAGACCCTTCCTGGATCATCATATAAGTGACACATCATGGATCATCAATAGCCCATCCCATTGTGGATCATCCATAGGTGACTCTTCATGGATCCGTAATAGAGTGACCCTTTGTGGATCAACATCAGAGTATCTCAACAGAATAAGATGGTCTAGCTTTACGACTATTCATCTTTACTTCTGTAATTAATTTATTCATGGTGTGAGATGTGTCTCTTTCTTGGTGCTTTACCTTGAGATCATTAATTGTGGTATTTTCCATTTTGTATTTTTATTACACTTGATTTAGTCTTGGGGCCCCTACTGAGTATTGTAATACTCACCCCTACACGGGCTTCACCCGAACCAGTTGTGTCTTGTGTAGTTGACAAATAAATTTGACTAGGACATTGGGGAGCAAGGACTAAATGGTTCTTTGAGGTGGATCGATAGACCTAGTGTGCTATAGTGACATTCAAGAGAGAGTTTTATCTAACCTTAAGGCAGTATTCCTTGTGGATGACATTCAGATATTGTACGTCCTTTACTGTGTGTTCCTTTCAGTTGGGATTTTATTCCATCCTCGTTACTTTAAGTTTACACACATTACACTCAGTGGTGGTACTTTGTGGTGGTTGTACTATTTTTATTTCATTTGTGGTTTTCATTGTGATTTATACCTTATCTTTGTGGGTATAGATTATATGTAAATGGATTCCCTTTTTGGGATATACCTTTCTAATGCTAGTCACCAGCCCCTGTCCTATGGGAGGTGGGCCTGGGGTAGTCACAACATAGGCCCTAGGGGAAGGGTAATGAAAAAGTGGTATGAGAGGGTAGTCAGTTCTACTATAAGAACTATGAGACTATATTTTCAATGAGGAAAATATTTTTAAGTGTCTTGAGTTAGGCTTTCAATCCAGGGAGTCCAGTGTTGGTGTGGCGAATGACATATCCACACACTATGACCCTGAATTCTATTTCCCGCCTTGGTATAAGAAAACACTAGTTTCATGTGTTTTGGAAAACAATTTTTCTTTATCTATTTTGATTCAGAACACCAGGTTATTGATCGTGGAACATCTATTTCCCTATAGAGGCATCCACGAAGACAGACGGCTAGTATTATATTAAGGGATCGTGATGATGGACCACCAAGTGACGCGACATTGGTTTAGGGGAAACATATAGCGATATATCCTTCAAGTGGTGTACCAGTAGCACCAACACCCAGAGAGTAGCAATTGCTACCAGCCCCACCAGCACATTATATATGCTAACTGAGCACGCTGCAAGAGTTCCATAGTCATAGGCCTTTGAGGGTTTGAGGTGAGACCAATTCTTAGGTACATGAGGATTGTCAAGAGGCAGTTACGTGGGTTTCTCACCTTCTATAGACTCATATAGACCAGATGGTGGTCCTACACACTAAAATTTTTAAGGCACGATAGGGAGATGGTGGATCATGATGCTTTGGACACATGGGGAGGTGACCCTTGTATTGTCAGGCATCGAGAACCTCTTTAGGGCGGAGATCATACCAGCGACACTACACATAGTGCATATTCAAGATCATCTGCACCTACATCATGGAAGCCCAACTATGGACCAGTACTCAGTGAGGACTACAGACCTCTCTTTTTACTCCACTGACATGGTGCGAGATGCTTTTTTAGGGCCCACACCTTTTAGAAAGGACTCCGACAGGAGATCAGGGTGTCGATTGTCTCGATCATCATCCAGACATAAGCTGGACTACTAGTTAGTGCTCTACTCATGGATATCTTCCTTACCTAGAAATAACTAATGGTGAGAGCCACCACCGAACAATAGGTGGTCAATTCATCTTAATCAGGCTGTAGGTAGACGATGCAGAGGCCCATATGAGCCAAACCATTCAGAGGACGACCCCATGAGGTGGGGTCAGAGGTGTGGATATCGCGAGATAGAAGATGTAATCTAAGGGGTGGGGGGTTTTACTCCAGTGATAGATAGGGTAACACGGATCTTTAATGTCCATGTCCCTACATGGATGACCAGCATGCGGTCGAGAGACAGCCGAGGAAGAGACAAAGGTTCGAGCGTAGAGGTTCGCAGGGTGGCAGATGTGGTGGGGGAGCAGGAAAACCGGCAAGCGGTGGAAGAAGGGTTTAATTACTAACACCACCACCCCCATATTTTCCACCACGGGCTTAGGGAGCTGACAGATAGGGTCGAGTCTAGGGTTAGGTGATGTTGTCCAATGTCAACGGTTCTCTAGAGATGATTACAGGCACGATCTGTGTGTCCTCCAACATACCTATGGTTCTTATTAACACAGCTATCAGTCACTCTTGCCTTTCCATGTACCTCAATTAAGGATCATAGATTCTAGTGGAGTCCTTGGATCAACAATTACTATTAGAGACACATACGGGTGGGGATTCGATGATTAAAAACATGTTCATGTAGTATGAGCTTACTCTAGGAGGTGAAATCTTTGAATGATATCTTTAATTTGTAGAATCGACGCTTTGCGATGTCATCTTTAGTATGGACTTTTTATCTATAGTACATTCTCATATCGACTGTTTTAGGAACAAATTTTGGAGTCTTGGTGATGATGGGACCAGGTTTTCCATTACTGGAGAGAAGGGATCCTTTCTAGTATAGGATGGAATATCTCAAAGAAAGTTTCATCAAATCATTCAGCAGTATGCTAGCCTCACTCTTAGTATGGTGCATGAGAGGAGTTAGAGAATTCCTATAGTGGTGGATGAGTATTAAAATGTCTTTCCAGAAGTTGTCTCAGGACAACCTCACCATAGAAAGGTAGACCTATGCATTAACTTGTAACTAGGGATATCACTAATATCCACAACGGAATATTGGATGGCTCTCATGGAGCTTCTTGAGTTGAGGGTACATCTGGAGAACATGCAAGAGAAGGTTTTTGTAAGGCCTAGCGTTTCACCATGGGTAGAACTAGTGTTTTTTTCCCAAAAGGTAGACAAGAGTTTGAAGCTGTTTGTAGACTTTCAGCACATGAACCAAGTTACCGTGAAGAACAATAATCCACTTCCAAGGATTGATGACATCTTTAATCATTTTAATGGAGTGAATTGGTTCTCAAATATCAACCTCATATCCTTATATCATCATATTTGGGTATGGGATAATGACGTACTGAAGAAATCCTTTAGAAGTCCGTACAACCTCTGTGAGTATTTGGTGACTACTTTTGGTGTGACCAACACCCCAGCAATGTTCATGTGACTCATGAATAGAATATTCCATCCTTACCATGATTGTTTGATAGTAGTCATCATTGATGGAATCTTGGTGTACTCAGCATCATAGGAGTATCATGATACACACCTGCGGTTAGTCCTATATGCACTCCGAGAGCACCAACTTTAGGGTAAGCTATTAAAGTGCCAATTCTGATTCTGGAGGTCCACTCTCTGGGATATATCATCTCAAAGGATGGATTTTCACTTGATGCAGCGATGATTTAGGATTTTCTGGCATGGGATCCACCATGAAGCATGAATATTGTTGAAGAAAAAAAATATTATTGAAAAATAAAATGAATATGTAAAATGTTATTTCTTGTTTTCATAGATTTTAAAAATAAAATTATATTGAGAAAGAAATTTATATATATTTCAAAAAAAGTAAATCCTATTCATATCATCCAAATAACGACTACGTCAAAATAATATTATTTGATGTTTCACTTAGGCATGATGTTGCATGATGTAGATACTATCAAACAACGTTGTTTTAAAAAAATCAAACCAATAGAGTAAGTACAAGAATGTATTCTATATTAGAATAATTTTGACCTCCTTCCATCAATATTCCCATCAGATGTCATCAATGTGGGATTATCTATAATGCCAAATATATTCTATGAAGGAAAATAATAGTTCACTTAACATAGAAGCCTATGTAGTTTGTGCGAATACGCAAGGGATTTCTATATAGAACCTATCCAAGGAGGATATACAAAACAAAAAAGAATAACCCACTGAACATTACCTACGGATCAAGAAAAGTTTTCTATACCTGTATGTTTTTCATGTATATATACATAAAAAAATAAGCATGATGTAGTTCAAATATTTTAAATTTCAGCACAGTGTATATCAAAATCATAAAAACATCTCAAGATAATTTGTTAAATTAACTACCATGGATAGATCCCAAGATTTATATATATATAATTTGATCATACGTTCCTAGTAATGAATCATGAAAACAACCAAATAAAAAATTGGTAAAAACTTAACACACTCATGATCATCATGAAACTATAAAGCCATAATTTTTGTGGTAGTCCCATCACTGATGACATAGAGGTCAATCACATAAGAGTGGGAAAGGTACATTCATGACTCATATACTAATGTTTCACACACCTTAACTCCTTTGAAAATCTCTCAAAGCATATTCAAGAAGAAAATAACATGAACCCCTAGTTTGATACCACTTTGTATCTCCCAGGCCTGAATTGCCTGACCTAGGCCATAGTTCCACATAACCACATGCAAACCTCACCATATGAAATATGTTTCTGACTAAAAAATAGAGTCCAAACATCATCAGTGGAGAGACTATACCCTCAATATCTGAAATTCAACATCATAATCATAACAAGTATAAATAATTTGTCTTGTATAATAATAAAAAATGTATAATATAAATACTAAAATTGATTTCATGACATGTATCTCAAGTCATGGAAGTACGGATCCATGGACCTCCAACGTGGTAGGTCAAAAAAAAACGTTTATGAAATAGTATTAAATTACTTAATACACATTGTAAATACTATGGAGTCCATCATCATACCACCATAAAACTCCATTCATCATCTCCATTAATCCATGTCATTAAGACCCTTCCATATCATGGATCCATAATTATGAACCATGTATAAAAATTAGGATACACATGCAGGGTGTGAATATAAACCTAGTAGGACACTACCAATTAATGTTTAACATTATTTCAAATTCATATGAATTTTATTCCATGGTAATAAATAAATTTTCAAGAAAACAAAAATCAATCATGTGTTGCAATTTTTTTCTCTAATAATTCCACCAAATACCCCATCCATACTTTATTTGGAAATTTTATATAAGAATTGTCACAAATGTTACTTGTGTGACTCAAATAATTAAAATATTTTCCATATATCTCAGATCATTAAGTTATAAATCTATATTCTCTATTCCTACTTTAAAGAATGATCGTCACCCTCCTTTAAGATACTTCCACACTCCATCTCCAAGTTGTTGTCATCAAACACATAAATCGCAATATATTTCCAAGATTGTATTCAACACATGATTGGACATCTACTATGAACATGTAATCTCATAATTGTAATCAAAATGTAGAATTGTCAATTCCCAAATGGATTAAAATGTCCAACTCTAACTCATTCCATTTTCACAACATAAATCTATCTATGACTTGTAACATCATATCAGTGATGATCACACATGGGCTCATACCAATTAATCCATTCAAATCACATTCTAACTCATGTATCACCACTAATATTCTTTTCCAATCACCATCAGTGAGTCATAAAATATTCCAACAATCACCACCATACCATCTAAATGTCATCATTCTACATCCCTGTTACCCTAAGCCCTACATGAGTCAAATAATCACCTATAAGCAACATGATATCTTGGTATTTGTGCCAATGTTTCCCTAATCAATGAAAATGTACAAAAAGAAAAATTTATAAAAACACAATGTATCAAGTAATGGTTCTCAACGAAACACACACACCCATATACACATCAATCAAGAAAAGATATCACATTATACACACACACCATGTATTTTCTAAAACATAAAAATAAAAATAGGATAAAGAAATACACATGATAAAATCATAACAACAAAAGAATACAATGAACCTACGTGGTGAAGAACATACTAAATCAATATTGTTGAATCCAATGTCAATATTTTCCAAGATCCAATTAACATGATTCTTTACCAAAACTATCACACTCACTTATCATGGGTACCTATAACCAATTCAAAACCATTATAAAATGGGCTATAGAATGGGACTCGTAAATGGAATTAATCCAAAGAGGTGCAAATATATCAACTTAACTAAAAAATCACAATCAATGGTTGTTATATATATATATTAAATGGAATAATAATGGTTATTCTTGGAATAGTGTCTAGAGGAGAATAAGTATAGATTTCCAAAATCATGTGTCAATAAGACCAATACTAATAAAGAAAGGATAACCCTAACTCGTTACTCAAAGGGGAAATATTGGAAAAATTGCCAACCAAGATTCATGGAATATTCATCTAGATATGAGTAACTAGAAAAATATTATGGGTGAATGGAATAATAAAGTCAAGAGTGGGTTAGTAACACATTCAAAACCCATATAATAAATACATAATGTCTTACCATTACAAAAAAATACTCCATATATGATATCCATGGTTTAATTGTACATTTAAAAACATAATCAAATACCACAATAGAATAGTGACACCCATAATATCCATGGTGGCCTCGAACACACCCATCCTAGGTCACTAAACATAGACACACATCGGGTTATGGAATTTAGTCCTTTCCTATTTCAGACTCAACATAACCTTCTCCATTTTTTTGGGGGGAATCTGGATATGGTCCATATGAGGAATCACAATGCTACACACTGAATACACACCTATGTGTGTTCATTAAAATTATCCAGTTTTACACGAGTGGTTACTGAGAATAAAATTACATACACCACAACACAATTATACCCGTGGTGCTCCCAATGATAGTTAAAACACTACTCATGCCTCCAAAAACTCTAAATAATTTTAAATTAAAGTAAAACAATCAATGTTGAAAATAAATAAATATATTTTAAATTGAAAATTTTATATATTCAACTCTCTTCGTCAACTGAAATGGTCATTTTACCATAGAAGATCACTTAACTTGAAAAGGTGTGTCGGAAATACGCATCAATTATAATGACGTAACATGGATTTCTAAAATATCAATAGAGAAGGAAATTTCCACATATCCTCAAGAACACCTCCTACTACACTAGAGGCTATTGATTAGTTGTGAAAGTATATAGAACTAAATTATCCAATCAATTAATAAACGATATGATCAATTTTTGGATGACTATACCCTCAATATCTGCAACAAAAAAAATAGGGAAACAACCAAAAATGAACTATAATAAATTCTTAGAATACAGAGAAGTGATATTAAAGATTCATAAAACCATATCTTAATAAATACACTTTAATTATATATATATATGTCATATATTCATACAACCCAGAAAAATTATAACATGTCGATAATATATTAAAAATAAGAAAATAGTTAAATATGAAAAGATTTTTAACGTAAAATATAGAGCCTTACCTTAACCACATCTCTAATCACAATCCAGTTAATACATTCTTATCCATTGTACAACTTGTGCTCGAACCTATACTCTCAATGTAAGGTATAAAATTTCATTAGGATTTCCATGTAGGCTATGTGAAATATTTCTTTGTAGGGTATCAAAATGATCCCATAATAGATATCCTCATATATATGTGTATGTGTAGGGAAAATTAAGAAAAATACATACATCATATAAGTATATGTGTTGGGTCATCATGTCTTAATCTGGACACTATGACACTTGGCCATAACAAGTATAATCACCTATAGTGAACCATATTCATCATAATCTCATGTGATAGGAATCCGAACATAGTAAAATAAAAATAAATGTAGACCTAGAAAATTGGAATACTATAGAGGGAAAGGGAAAACTAGAGCTATGATCCACCAAATATAATGTTTGGGAATCCTCTCGTAAGGATACATAAACAATTAGGTAACTACCTCAACAAATGTGGAACAATTTGTTATAAGTGAAGCATGATGAGGTGAAAAGCATAGCCATCCTCACATGAAATTATATACATCCCATCGTGTTAGTGTTACCAGAATAATCCCACATATAGATAGTGGGTCCCAAGGAGGTAAACATTGGATACAACAAACAATAAATTCCAAACTACCCCTACTGGATAGGTGTCGTGTCTAATCAATTGTATAGGTCACAAATCATGATGAGGGAAAAAATATAAGCAACCTCCCAGATGATTTGAACCACACAAATACAAGGTACGTCCCAAGGATAATAAAATATATGGGAAGCTGGTCTTGAGGAGGGAAAAATTGTAGGCCGCCTATAATGTTATCTACCCACCTGGGGGGGTTTGTCACATAGATATCATCTAGATAATAAGTAATCACATCTCTCTATCTGTAACACCCCATGCTTCCATGGTACTCTTCTCTTTAAATAATACAATAGCTTGTTGATGATGGAATGAGAGCATAAGGGGCAGAATGCTCTGTTTGGGATTCTCTTACGCTACCTCCTTTATCCCGGATCTGCGCTCCTTCCTCCCTGGTTCAGTGGTTTGAGGTTATGTTCTCTATACTGTCGCGGCCTTGTATCGGCTCATATTGGGCGCACTGGGGTCATCATGACTTGGTGTTGATTTTGCGCCTGAGTCCATGGACCGACTATTCACGAGCATTACATCGGCCATAGATCTGGGAGTTTTCAGGTTGAGCATTGAATCTGTGGTTTTTTCGGATGGCGGTGTTGGGAGCTTGTTTTGTTTTGAAAAGATGAGGATGATGGTGGGAGGGTTTGTCGGACAAACCCTTATTCTTAAAAGGTGGGGTTCTTAGGCAGTGGTGTTCTATGTGTGGAATATCTGGATTACGAATTTTATCCTTTTGTTTTTATGGATTTTTTCATGAACAGTTTAGATATGGTTTGGATTCTTCCTTCCAACTCATGTCTTGGCGAGATGAGGTTTGAATTTGTTTCTCTGGTTGATGGTGCTTTGCGAAGTGATTATCCTTTCTTCCCTTTTCGAATTTTCATTCTCTGGTTTTTGATGTTTCTGGGAGGATATTTGTCTACGACCTGGTTGTTCTTAGCCTTGTAGGTTGGTCGTTTTGGTCCTAGACCAAGACGACAGATGATGGTGAGCTCGATCGGGTTCTGGTTGAAGCAGATATCTTGATTTCATAGTTTGATACATGGAGGCAGGATATGGATTTTTCTTTGATGGAGAATATGAAGATGGGGTTTGTTGGTGTTTGGAAATGATGACGGCTGCACCGGCATACATCATGGTTTTCTAACGGTGATGGGCTCATGGTTCGATAGAGGTGCGTAGCGTGAGAACAACTGTCTTCTAGATGGTTGTTTTGAAATTGAAATTTGAATTTGTTTGGATGTTGTGACGAGATTTTGTTAATTTCTGTAATGGTTACTGATACCCTTAAATCAGCTTTTAGAAAATGAAAAAAAAATGATTGGCTAATACAATATCTTTTGATGTACGCAGCATCGAGTTCCAGCACATCCCGACCAATCAAACTAGCTGTTTCAAAAAGTAGATATGAATAGTAATACCCACTTTTTAAAATTTTATTACTTTTATTTTTCAAAATGGAATTTGTTTATAGATTTGTAATATTCAAATTATATTAGGATGAATTTTTTGTATTTTTCTGAAAACATTCAATTTTTTATGAATAGTGAAAAACACCACATTATTGTTTAAAATAAAATTTTTATTTAGATAAATATATTGAAATTTAAATTTATTTTATTGAAAAAAATATATACATAATACTTTTATTAGTCAAATTTAATTCATTGGATTAATTTCATAATAACATTAGATATATATAATTTCATAGAACATTTTAACGTTTTTAACCCACCTTTATGGAACAATTGGAAAATTTTCATAAAATATAATTTTACCAATTCTATAAATTGAATTTAAAAAATATGGTAGACACCACTATACTCAGTTAGTAAATTTTTTTTAATATGATGAAAATAATTTTTGGTGAATAGTAACTTTTGAATTTTATTTACCACGGTTAAGAATTAAATACGATTATTAATGATAGAAATAATACTACAATAAAATAAGAATACCCCATCACTTGCCATAATACTGTTGGATAAGTGGTTTTTGACCAAAATTAATCTTAGGACTAAAATAAGACCTTTTTTGATCCATTTGGATTAGATTAGGACATTTATTATATTTTATTTAGAGAAGAGTTAAAAGTGTTAAATTCAATGTTTAATAACTAAACCATTTTTAATCTAGGAATATAAATATGATAAATTAGATTATAAATAGTTATTAGAAATATAAAACAATTTCCTATATAATTGTATTTTATTTATAATTTTTTCTCATTAAATAATTAAATTTTTTATGACCCAATGATGATGTTGTAATTACATTATTATCGAACCATTAAAATAATTGATATTATAAATATTAAAATAAATGTAAATTGAATCTTTTGATGCCATACATGAATTTTATAGTTTAATATGACATGTTAGGGTTGATTTAATGAAATTATTTATTTAATCAAGTTGTTATGACTCTCACAAAAACCAAATACCAAATAGTGTCCAAATTGACATTAATGAATTTTTAAAACAAATAATATTTTATTAAATGATATAATATTCATAAAAATATAATATTATAAAAAATAACATTTATAATGTTATATATGTCAATAATGAACCATTTTAGGTTCTCTTGGAATTTTATACTAACTCTATTAACCATGTAGTAAAAAAAATTCAAGAATACATGGTAAAAGATAAAGTATTTAACTAAGAGTTAAATCTAAATGATAAGGTCAATATGGTGAACTAAACATGTATGAAACATATTTATTGAAATTATTTAGACTCATACTCTCCTTATCTTTAAATTTAATCTATTTTGAGCTATTAGAAACTGAAAATAAATTATAATAAAATAATATTTAAAGCATTTCATAAAGTGCACCTCACCTATCTTTTAAATGGGTACTTCTCCTTCTCTTAATTTCACACCTAAAATGCTTTTTTCATGGACAAACCCTTCTCAAATATCCTCCAAACTTCCCTCACATTAAACTAGAGTCCTTATTTTGATCATAAATATAATCTAAGAAGCCCTTTTGTTCAAATCCATAGGAAAGATGCGAAGAAGACGTAATTATTTCGTCACCTCTTTCAGTGTTATTTTCTTCTTATACTTTCTATTTCTTTGTTTATTCCATAATAAGATAATAACTCAACTATATTATACATAATGATATGTTATTATAAATATTTTAAAACAATATTCATTATTCTATTCATCTTATGAATGACAAAGTCACCATACGTGCATACGTACAACTTATTGTCTCCACGTTGTGGGGTAGTTTGTTATTCCACACATCATTGCTTGGATGGCTATATTAATGAGTATAATTGATTTAAAAAATATATATAATAATTTAATTATTCATTATATATATTATACCATTCAAGTACATTTGATTTCACCATCAATAGAAATATATTGTCGCTCGTGCGTACGTACGAGTAACCGTCACCACGACGCGATGAGATTTTATTCCCCATCATAACCATTCATGAATAATTTTCATTTGGTGACTAAAAAATAATGTTAAAGAACATAATATCATTTTGTATATGAGTCAAATATATACAATTCATAGAAACCAAGACTTACATAACAAAACATATAAAGGAAAATGAATTAGTTAACACCCCAAAAAATGATAATAACAAAATATAATTAACAAAGATATATTAGAGGATCGTATATGGTATCATATTTATGTATGTTTTTCTAGTATAATTTAATAACAATGATTTATCCGTCATACCAGAGCCAAATCCACTTGGTATTTTATAAATCTCACTATTATTTGAGGTTTTGTATACATAAGTATCTACTTGGGATTCATTATAAAATTATTTGTGGTTTGTAAAATTATTTGAGGTTTTGTATATGTAAGTATCTACTGGGTATTATTTATCATCCACATCCATATTTCATGAAAATGTATTTCAATACATTTTAACTATTTAGAAGAATTTATGTTAATGTCATATATACCCCTGTTTTAATATTTATAAAATGTTTTCAAAGGACTCTTTCTGTCATTTTCAAAACAAGGTACATTATGACCTTTTTGACAAATTAAGAAACGAATGTTTTTTTAAATTATACAGTGGGTGAGGATATTTTCCATCATTATAATACCTTCAAAGCATCCATTTCAATATTATATAAATATTTTCAAAATTAATGTTTTTTATAATTATGTGGCTTTTAAATGATTTCAAATTAGAAAGAGATATTTCCCTCAAATAGTATTTGGATTGATTTCATCTATTTCAACATCTACTATTCAATTTTATGTTTAATTTAATATGATATATTATGATTCAATATTCCATATTTTATTGATAGTGTTATGATATTTTTGACCTTGGATGTGCTATTTTTATGTCATTCACAGTTTATGGTTAAAGTATAATCATTACATATGATAGTTCAATGTGAATGTTTATGTTATATTTCACCCTTTTCATATGATCAATTCATTTGACGTAATAAGTAATGGTCGGCGCCCGCTATGGACCTATGATGTATCGGTATGTCTCATGGGACAAACTATCATCTTAGAACAAGGCCTTAATAGTGTTTTTATTTGTAGTCTTTCCACAAGGCCTTGACTATGTGGTTATGATGTCTGGAATTATGAATTTCATCATTATGAGATTAGCTATTGATATTAAATGTAATTATTTGACAAGTATAATATCCATGTGAATAAATAAATAGAATTATCTGATTTATATTTTCCATCTTATGATGAATTTTATGTTTAAAAGGGTTGTGTTTTAGTCATATTCATTTCCTTATATGTTTATGCTTATTTATGATAGTTTTCACTATATTGTTATCCTTACTGAGCATCTGATCTCACCACATTCTTATGTTTTATTTTTCCCAGGATGAGAAAAAGTATATTATAGCTAACTTGCAAGAATAGGCCATGGGATATGAGCGTGTTCAACGGAGAAACGATGTCAATTTTTCATTTCATATGTAATGTAAAACTTATGTATGTATCTAGTATTTACAAGGATAATAAATTGATCATTTTTTCATGAATTGATCTCTTGTGATCATTCAAATGTTATGTAATAATGTCCCGACTCTGGGTAACATGGGTCGAGGTGTTATATTTGGTATCATAGGATGTTTATTATAAACCATGGAAATTAGATTAAAAAAACACCGATTGGAGAATATCACCCTAAGATAAACATTGTGGATTAGTATATAAGAACATCTAAAATTTAAGGTAATGTAGAGATTATGTGGGTTTTCCAAGAAATAAATCAGTGTCTGGATACAACAAGTGGATGTGGTTCTGGAAATGATTTTCCTAAAAGTGAAAACTCTTACAAGAAGGTTCAGGCTTGACTCTAGGTATCCTGGTACATGAAAATGGGCCTTACTGTACACCTAGTTTGACACTCATACTGGATATTCTAAGGTTAATTCTCATTTTCTTTACAATCCATTATGAAGGATTTATGAATAAATATTTCCCCAAAGACGTTTCTTTCTGATTATGAATTATATGCATAAACAGTTCAATTTATGTAATGTATTTTACAAGTATGAAATTATGCATTGTGATTTATAAACTAATCTAGTGTATGCCATTATATAGAAATGGTGCCTAATGAAAGGAATTGAAACTATATCAATGCACATAATCCATGTAGGTATTTCCATTCTATTCAACATAATTATTGTGGAGTTGGTGATGAAACTGGTGATAAATAGCTTAGAACCATAGGGGGAAAACTCACTTAGGTTATAAATAAAAACCTTACCGATACAGAGGACCTTAATACACTACATGTAAAATCAATGTTAGACCTCTTCAGGATGAAAAAACAAAAACCATTCAATGAGACTATAAATCAATTTCTAGTTGAGCTATAGATATGTTCAATAGAGAAAATATGTCATGCTTTGGGGAGTAGCGAAAGGGAAAAAGTTGTCTTGGATATTTTCCACCTCTCAAGAGGTGCACATCAATGGTGGTCATTAATTCAAAACACAAACGAGGGTGAAGAAGTATCAAATATAAAATAGAGGGATTTTAAAGATAATTTATTAGAAAAATATATTTCTCGCTAACATTGAGTGGATATGGAAGGAAATTTCAGAGTCTGAAACAAAAAGAGGATTATAATGTCGCAAATTATGAGGCTATCTTTATAATTTTGGCAAGGCATGATATAGATTGTATACGTAACTAATGAATTAATGTTGATTGATTCTTTGATTGGTTAAAACCATTTCTCCAAAGAGAGTTAGTCTCACAATCCTTATCATCATATGAAGATAGATTACCATGTGATTTGAAGATAGGAAAGGAATTCTGTATGTCTTATGACTTTGACGGGATGTAAGATAAGAAGAGATCGGTTGAACACATTATAAAAAAATTAAGGTTAATAATGGAAATTTTGAATTTCCTACCTGAAATAATTGTGGTAATAAATACCCTGGTACATGCTTGATGGAATGGGAGTTTGTTACAAGTGTAGAGAAAAAGGCCACCATGCCCATGAAAGCAATGGGAATAAAGAAGCTACCAATGTTTAGTGATCTAATTATAAATAGATGGGACTTTATTAAAATTATTGTTCTAAGTGTTGAGTAACTTTTCCCTAGAAAAATAAATGGGAGAAAGGCCAAGGTTATTAGATCACTTTTTCAGCGGTTAAAGTTCCTAATGACATGGTGGTAGGTACTTTAATCGTTTCTTCATAATTAGTCAATGATTTATTTCATTCTAGATCATTGAATTCATTTATATCTTCCAAGTTTTCCAAAATAATTAGACATATATAATTTGACTTAACAAGGGATTTGTTTGTCAAAACACATATGGGATGTATCATAAAATAATTATTTTTCAATTAGTTACTATTATAACATATACATGCTCTTTATCTACTGATCATATTATCATACCCATGATTGAATTTGATTTAATCCTCAATATGGATTGGATTTTGGACCATGATGTGAAAATTTATTGTAAGAAGAAGGAAATTACAATTTTTAATGATGATAAGGAATCCCTTATCATTATAATAGAAACATTACCATATAATTCTCATTTAGATCCTTCCCCATTAGCACTACTAAATTCAATTATTTCGGAGGAAGAGAGTAAAATAATTATGGGGGGGGAAAGGAATGAAAAAATATAGATGTACCTATAGTGCAAGAATATATTGATGTGTTTCCAGAGGATTTACATGAACATCCTCTAGAATGAGAAATTGGATTTTCTAATAACATAATTTTTTGTTCGAGGCCCATATCAATGACCCCTTATATATAAGACACTATATAATTAGTCGAACTATAAAAACAACTAGTGTAATTGAGTAATAAAGGATTTATTCTCCCTAGTATGTCTCCATGGGGAACCCCTATTATTTTTGTTAAAAAAATGATGGATCTATAAGGTTCTGCATTGACTACAGGGAGAACAATCCTATAACAATAAGGAATAAGTATCCCCTACCTCGCATTTATTATTTATTTGATCAACTTCTTGGAGCACAATATTTTACAATGGTTGACCTTTGATATGGATGTTTCCAATTTTGTGTAAATAAGTATGACATTCCAAAGATTGAATTTCGAACTAGGTATGGGTATTACAATACTATAGTAATTCTTTTTGGACTGACTAATTCACCCTCTGCTATCATGGATCCAATGAACATAGATTTCATTGAATATATTGATGGCATTGTAGTGGTATTTATTGATGATATCTTGGTATAATCCTAAATCATCAATGATCATGAAAACCACTCGCGAACTTTTATAAAAACTCATAGATAAAATGAATTATATGGGATGTTTAGCAAGTGTGAATTCTAGCTTCAGGAGATTTCATTTTTTGGCCATATTGTCTCTAAGGATGGAATATATGTTGATCCTTCAATGAGAAGGGAAATCCCAGAATGTCCAAAACTAACAAGTATACCTATGGAAAATAGTTTTATTGGTTTAGGATGTTACTATCAGGCTTTCGTCCAAAATGTTTCCCGATTGGATAACCCATTAACCAAGCTCACTCATAATGGGGATAATTGTTTTTGAAAAAGGAGTGTGAATAATTTTTTGATGAATTGACGAGAGGATTAGACAATTATATTATCTTTATACTACCATCGGGGAATGATGGGTTTTGTATTTATAGTGAGGCATGAATGAAAGGACTCGGTTGTGACTTTATACAGAATGATAGAGTTATGGCTTATTCATCATGACACCTAAAAATTCAGGAACAAAAATATCTCAGTCATGATCATGATTTAGCAACTGTAATATTTTCCTTGATGATATCAGAAGACTATCTCTATAGTGAAAATGTGATATATATAATGATCATAAGAGTTTGATGTATGTTTTCTCATATAAAGAACTGACCATGAGGAAAAGGTGATGTATTGAACTACTCAAGGATTACAATTTCACAATACACTACCACTTAGGGAAGACTAATAAGGTAGAAGATTCTTTGAGTAGAAAGGATCATGGCTTTTTGAATATGATGAGAGTTGAAAGGGATCTTCTGTTCATGGATCTAGTAATAATGGATATGGTAATAACCATTGAAGGTGAAACATCAATAATTTTTCAAATGGATGCCAAGACATCATTACTGGAAAGGATAAAAAGTTCTCAGACTGATGATGAGTAGTTAAAAAAGAAATTTAATGCTGTAAATGATGGGATATTGATTGAAATTGTATAATAAGATTGAATTTTTAAATTTGGTAAGATGCTTTGTGTTCTCGATATACCTGATCTAAAAATGAATTTTTGGATGATTTTTATAGCTCTAATTTCTCTAAACACCCTAGAGGCACTAAGATGTATATATATTTGAAGGAAAATTTTTGGTGGGGCAACATGAAGGGAGATATTACTGATTATTGGTCAAGATGTACGGTTTTTCAAAAGGTGAAGGAAAGAAGGAAACATCCTAGAAGAGTCATGCACCCTATTCCCAAACATGAGTGGAAATTTGATGATATTACGAGGGACATTGTCATGGGGCTACCAAAGAATCCTGGACGGAATAATGAAATACGAGTCATTGTCGATCGTCTTAGAATGTCATCACATTTTCTAGCAATACGAGAATATTTACCACTTGAACGTTTAACTAGACTATATATTTAGGAATTTTTAAAACTTCATGGTATACCCCTATCGATTGTTTTTATTTGTGATCCCCATATTACAAAAAGATTTTGGAAAAGACTTCAGAAATCCCTAGATACTGAACATCAGTTTAGAACTTCCTACCCCCCTCAAACTGATGGACAATAAAAATATACTATTCAATCCTTAGAAGACATGTTTCGATCTTTCCCAATTGACATTAAAGGTATGTGTGTTCAATATTTACATCAGGTAGCATTTTCCCATAACAATATCTTCTATTCACGTATTCAGATGCCACCATATAAAGCAATATATGGAAATAGATTTCGCACAAAAACTTGTTTGGATGATGTTGGTGAATGAAAACTCGTAATCCCAAAATGTGTTAAGGATGCAACGGAAAAGGTGAATATTATCCAAACCCACTTCAAAGTTGCAACACACTAATTCTAGTAACCAATAGTCAGTGAATTAGCCCATAACATTGGCGTGATCACAATAGATCATGTCTCAAAAGACTAATTAGTTTAGTAGCATGGGATGTACCAGATTCCTACATAAGTTTTACATTACATTATGAACTGAAAAATAACAACATTGTGCCCACTATGAACACACTCATATCCCTTATACTATCCCTACATGTCAATCATAATATTGTTATTCACATTCTGGTAAAAATCAAACATAGAAAGGGGTGATCTCCGATGCTCAGTAAGGATAAAAATATATCGGTGACATTCATAAATAAGAATAATCATTTAAGGAAATGTATAAGACTAAAACACGTGCCTTTTAAACAAAAAAATTAGTGTAATATGGAAAATATTAGTCAAATATTTCCATTTACTTATTCACATAGAAATTCTACTAGTCATATAATCACAAGTAATATCAATAACTTATTTCATAATTATGAAATGCATAATGTCGGACATCATAACTACATTGTCAAAGCCTCATGCTAAGACTACAAATAAGATTTTGGCAAGGCCTTGTGCTAAGACACTAGTTTGTCTCATGAGACAAACTGATGCTTCGAGGTGTTGTAAAGGGCTTCACCTATCACTTACTATGTCCAATGAATTCCTCATATGAAATTGTAGAAAAAAATATAAACATTTATATTAAAACTAGCATACGAAATGTCAATATTTTAACCACAAACCTTGAATATCACATCCACAGTCAAACATAACTAATTAAATTCATTTTATAAGATTTAATTATATTGAATTAAACTCAATCAAGAATAATGAAATAAATGTACATAGATAAAAATAATCATTAAAACTATTTGAGATAAGTATCCCCTTTTTCTTGAAAACATTTAAACATATCACTATTTATCAAGATGCTGTAAAAATAGATTTTTGAATCAAAGTGTCCCACACCACATTGAAATTTTTAAGAAAAAAATTAATATTAAAACATTCATTTTCATATAAATAAATCCATAATGCCATTTTTAAACATGGACATTAATGACAATGATTTAGAAAAATAATTGTTTAGAACATTTAAAATGATATTTTAGTTAGAGTTCCTAACCAAATAAGAGACCCTTGAATACAAATAATTGATGTAATAAAAAAATTATTATATCATGAGAATAAAATGATTCATGATATACTACATAAAAGTATAGTATATACACCACATAGATGTGAATTGGCGTATAACAAAAAAGACGCCTCAATGGAATATATGTTGAGATGAAATCCCTTATAAAGACCATATCCATAGGTTTAGGATAAATCAATGACCTAATTATGTGTGAAGAATATAAATACACTCCATGTGATTGTATATTTAGTGTAAATAAATCAGAGGACATTCACACATATTCTTGTAAAAACGACACCAATGACTTGGATGTTTAACTCAATGAATATAAATAGAGTTAAAATTACACTTATCAAGTTCATATCGATGACATGGAAATTTATCAATGGATTGATTATGTGTATAAAATGAATATACAAACAATGTAGAGTCTAAATTACCACATGATTCAATAAGTGGTGATTTCACATATAATCTTGGAGTAAAATAATCAATGAATTTTGCATAAAACTAAGTGATTGGAAACTGAAATTTGACATTCCTTTAACTATTTTGTAACTTACAAAAGATAAAAACCATGCAAGAACGATCATAAAATGACGATGTAAATACACATTAATTAATGTATAATAAACAAATAATACAATCATGGGTAGTACATATACCACAAAAAATTTAATAGTGGAAAATATAGCATGAATCTCATGGGAATAAATGTGATATAAAAAACCCTTACCACATTGTAATCAATTGATTCGGGTGAAAAAAAGTTAATAAACACCAAATGAATAATATAATAACATGAATATTAATATATTCATGATAATATATACCAAATGGTAGTACACAATACACCACATGCAATAAATATGTGGTCAACAATGGAAATCTCACAAAATTAAAAGTTAGATAAGAATCCCCTTACCACGTTGTAATCATTTGAGTCGTATTACCAAAATTTAATAACCACAAAATGAAAAAAAAATAACTTAAATATAAATATAATCATGATAATATATACCAAATGGGTGTACACAATACACCACATGCAATAAATAAGTGGTGATCAATGAAAATCTCACGAAATTAAAAGTGAGATAAGAAACTCCTTACCTTGTACTTTCCTTAGTATAGGGTAGATAAATCTCTTGTATAATGGTGAAATAATTGTTATTAAATATTAAAAGAACCAAATTCATAAATATGATATCATAAATGATCTTCTAATATTTCTTTGTTAATTATATTTCAGTAGTGTCATTGTTTTGGATGTGAATTGGTTTGTTTACTTTTATATGTTTTGTTACGTAAGTCATGTTTGTTATGTATAGTATGTATTTTATTCATATCCATAATGAAATTATGTTATTAGATATTATTGTCAAATAATTACATAAAAATTATTCTTATATGGTTATGATGGGGAATGAATCTTCTCACGTTTGTGGAGACGATAATCTGTACGTACGCACAAGCGACAATATCATTCAATTGATGGTAAAATCCTGTGTAATTGGATATTATATCATATATACCGAATAATTAACATGTTTTATTTATTATTTACATAAACTGTACTCATTATTATACCCAACCAAATATTGAAGTGTTGAATAACAAACAATACCACGGCATAAAGATGGTTAGCCGTACATACTCACGTATGATGACTTTTCATTCATATGATTGATAAAGTAATAAATAACGTTGTTCCATATTTACAGTACCATAACAATATGTAAATTTAATGGTGTTATTATTTTGTTATGAAAGAAACAATTAATGAGGAATTGGAAGAAAAAAAAGAACTTTGGAAGAGGTGGTGAAATTAATACCTCTTCTTTGAGTGCTTCCTTTTTATTTGATCAAAAGGGCTACATAAGATGTCTTTATGATCAAATTAAGTCCACTAGGATGAAGTGGGTGTAGTTGGGAGAATATTGGACTAGGTTTTGGTTTATCCAAATGGCTTTGGAGGTGTGAAATTAAGAGAAGTGTAAGTACCCGTTTATAAGAGTGGTGAGGGTCACTTTTAAAAAGCTGGAAATATTTTTTTATTATATAATAATTTTCTTTCTATAATGGCTCCCGATGGATTTAATTCGTGTCTAAGGTGAAAATGGGTTGATATACCTTAAAATAATTGGTTTTAGAAAAGTTTAGTTGACCATATTAACCTTATCTTTTAGATTCAATATTAAGTTAATTAGTTTAACTTTTACCATGGCCTCTTGTATTTTTACAATATATGGTTAATAAACATATCATAAACTAAAAAAATCTCATGTGGTTCATTGATGATATATATAAAATTATACAAGTCTTTTCTCAAAACCATATATTTTTAGGAATATTACATCATTTAATAATATAATATTTTTTCTAAATATTCATTTATGTCAATTTTGATACTATTTAGTATTCGGTTTTTGTGAAAGATATAACAACATGATTACTCAGAAATAAATTCCTTGAATCAACACTAACATTTCATATTAATCTAGAAAATTGGAGGAATGCATCAAAAGTTTCAATTTTAATTTATTTTAATATTTATAATATCAATTATTTTAATCATTCATTAATAAGGTAATTACTCTATCATTGTTGTGTCAAAATAAATTAAATTATTTAATGTATAATAATTATAAATAAAATAAAATTATTTAGAAAATATTTTTATCTATTTAATTAATATTTATAGTTGAATTTATATTATGTATAAACATATATTAAAATATGTTTTAGTTATAAAATATTCAATTTGACACTTTTAACTCTTCTTTCAATAAAATAATAATAAATGTCCTAATCTAATCCATGATGACCAAAGAGGATCATATTTTATTCTGAAGGATGATTTTGGTCAAAAAACACTTATCCAATATAATTAGGACATGTGTTAGCATAATTATAATATCATTATTACATTTAATTTCCATATTTACTTTTAACCGTTGCAAATAAAAGTCAAAAGTTACTATTCACCTAAAAATAGTTTCATATTATCGAACAACATTTTACATACTAATAAAAACAATGTATTTAGTATTTTCTAAATTAAATTCATAGAAGAGGTAAAATTTCATTTAAATGAAAAAGTATGTTCTTTAACTAATACTTTGTGTTTTCACTATTAATCTGAAATTGGAATTTTTCAGAAAAATACATAAATTCGAACTAAGAAATGTTTGATATTTAAAATTTAAAAATGATGAATATTTTACCAAATTCAAAACATATAAGTCGCATAAATTAATTCAAAATTAATTCTTGTTGTTGAAACAAAAAGCATGTTTTTTATGAAATAATTACTATCAAAAGATTGACACTTGTTTATGTTTCCTTTCAACCTGAAATTACATATAGTGACCAAAATTGTATTAAATAGTTAAAATATAATCTAATTAAACTTTAGAAAAAATTATAATGATAACCAAACCGTATAAATAAATTAAATTAAACGGTAGTTTTGAATTAAAATACATTATTATTCAATATTCATAAAAAATGAATTTTATCAGAAAAATAACAAAAATTTACCCAAAGTAAAACTTGATGTCCTGGTTCTAAGGAATAATTATATTTTGTCAAATGGAACATATAAAAGTGTCAAATATTGGATTTAGAATGTGTTCTCCATTAAAAGGTAGAAAAACAACATTTTTTGAAAAATACTTCTTTTATCTAAAAAATTAAAATTTTCTTTATATTATGTCTAAGAAACAAAAAGGATTAATTTTAAAATTATATGGGATATATATATAATTTAAATTTTGATTATTATTCATTATTAACACTTTCCAAATGGCTAGTTTGATAGGTCGTGGTGGGCTTGAATTGAGTGTTGCGTACAACGCATGTTATTGTATTATTAAAATAGAGTTGTATAATGGAAGCTTGGGGTCTTAAATTCTTTCATCATTTTGAAATTTCATCCTCACAATTTTTAAATTAAGCTTGTGAACTTCATTTGAAGTCCCACATTGGAAAAATATCCAATAAAACTATCACTTTAAAATAAATAAAGATGAGTACAAAGGAAACCTCAGATAACCCATGCTAGGATTCCATGTACAAAAACATGGATATGAAATACAAACAATGTGTAATGTTATGATAGAGAGTGATAGAAAACATGATCAGGAAAAAGATAACAACAGGAAAACCACAAAACTGTGATGTGTTAAACAGTCATTAGTTTCCCAGTAGGAAAAGTAAATGAACAACATTTTTTGTTTTAAGTTGTATTTAATAAAGTTGAGGAATATATTTATGAGATTGGATAAGAACATAAAAATATATACATACATTTTAATTAGAGTTTCATATTTTTAAAAATTTCTACCACTAACTCATATCTTATCCAAATGATGAGTATTCAATATGAGTGGATCACAACTGAAGACTAAAATCAACTTCTAGATAATCACATAATCCACAATGGATGAACTATATATTTCATTTGTCGTTAGATATTAACCAGACCCAAATGGTTTGTACATGATCAGATGATCCCTAAAATGTATAATCCTTTATAGAAGTAAATATTAATCTTAATTTCCAAAATTGTACAAACAATACCCAAGGATCAATAAAAACTATTCAATAAACAATTTTCCTTAAAATCCTTCAATATAATTCAAACTAAGAATAAAACCCAAAACTCACAAATAATTTAATCACAGAGTATTTCATAGTAAATATTAACATTTATCTCCAAATAACATCAACTACTCTTAAATTCTGATATAGAAGTGTAATTATCAAAATCACATATTCTCAATGACAAGTTAATCATTTCCATTAGTAACCTAAATCTTTATAAAAACATAGATTCTTCCAAAATAAAAAAATCCATCATTTCTCCTCAAATTAAATTCAACTGAATTATTTTTTTATAGGCATATAGTGTTCCCAACTTAGAATACACCTTCCAAAATATCATTTATCACTTAATTACCAAATCATTTTTCTATACTAAGGATATCCATTTTATAAAACATAAGATCCCAAATCAACTTATTATTGGTCAATAAAATCATTTAACTATAAATAATTTGTCACACTAACTAGGGATTTCATGTAGTCCGGTGGTAGGTGATAAATTAAAATCCCATATTGGTTGTGGGTTTGATTCCCACAACTTTTTCTGACATGACGGGTTGTCACATGGCCTGAGTGTTGTCCTTTTTCAAAAACTGTATTTCATAACATTCCCAAAATGAGACAAATTCCTCAAAATAACCATAAAATAATTTAACCGCAAATTTTATCTCATAGCTCGCATTTTCATCCCAAAAATTAATACCCTCTAATTGACTCAAATTCAAGGATCGTATAAACCAAAATGATTCTTTATAAATATATCCCAAAATAAAAGATAATTCATCCCCAAATAGAGTTTTCACATATCAAACTGCATGGTTACACCTATAAGAGAATAGTATTCCAAAGTAATTCCATAAATAAAGATCACAAATACCTTAAAAAATTTCACCATTTATTTATTTCTACATAGGTTCTTCCTTGACCAAGAGGTTATCCTATAAAATAGATCATTGAATCGAGTAATGTCAAGGTCCCTTACAATTATGAAAATTGACTGTAATTGGATTCTTTGAATCATTTTTATTTTCTTCCATAGTACTCTTCATTTTTCCATGACAATTATTTATTTATGTACTTATTTACCACACATAAATAATTTATTTATTTAATTGAGACACTTTCCTGGTATCGTCTTCCAAATTTCTTGCATGATAAAAATTGAGCTTTCTTTTCTCCGTAGCTTCCACTCCTGGAGCTCTTATCATTATCCGCCTTTATCTTCTTTGTTGAGTTTGGAGTTAGTTAATGTATATATTTTTAATCATATTTTTGGAAACCAGATTTTTCATGAACACAATATCTTTTACACCAATCAACATTCTATTTAGTTGGTCATTTTCACTATCATTCCTACCATATAAATCATATTCAATGTTACTATTAATTCCTTGGAATACATCCATTGACAAACACAAGAAATCATAGTGTGAGTCATTAAATAATTTAGAGAATATCATGACACATTATATTCAATTTGAAACACCTTAGAATTAACCAATGTTATTTATTCTCATATTATATTAAAATCATTCAAAATTTTTTGTAAAGAATATTTGAATTATCAAAAGCATATCCGCCAGAAGATTCATAACAAAGAGTTCTGCAAGGCCCGTTGTTGTGTACCAGGATACCCCGGGCCATGCCCGAAACTCCATGTTGGAGATTTCACTCCTAGGTACCTTTGTGCCATAGCTGAAACTACCTGATCGTATCTAGATAGGGATGTTTTACGTTGATAACCCACATAATATTTACATTACCAAAATGTTTGGATGTTTCTCTATACTAATCCTTAATTTCTATCTTATGTTAGTGTTTTATAAGGAGAGTTTTTCTAAATCTAGCTTTCATTGTTTGTACTAAACTTCCTATGAAACCAACTATAATTCCCCAAACCTAGTTACATAAAGTCGGTGCAATATTATAGAAAATTGGAATGACAATAATACATCACGTCTCAAAAGACTAATTAGTCTAGAAGCCTTGGAAGTACTAGATATATAAATAAGTTTTACATTACATTATGAAATGAATAAAACAACAACATTGTTCCACCATTAAAGACACTCATATCCCTTATCCTATCCCTACAAGTCAATCATAATATACTTCTTCACATATTGGGAAAAATAAAACATATAAATGGGTGAGCTCAAATGCTCAATAAGGATAACAATATAGTAGAAACATTCATAAATAAGCATAAATAATTTAAGGCAATGTATAAGACTAAAACTGAAACCTTTAAAACTTAGAATTCAGCGTAATATGGAAAATTTAAGTAAAATAATTCTTTCTAATTATTGACATGGATATTATACTAGTCGAATAATCACATGTAATATCAATAGATAATTTCCTAATGATGGAAATCATAATGATAGACATCAAAACCTCATAGTCAAAGCCTCATTCTTAGACTACAAATTAAATTTTGTCAAAGCCTTGTGCCAAGACAGTAGTTTGTCTCATGAGACCTACTGATTTATCAAGGAGTAGTATTGGGATCCACTAATTACTTACTAAGTCCAATCCATTGCTCATATGAAAAGGATTAAACATAATCTAAACATTCATATTAAAACTAGCATACGAAATGTCAATATTTTAACCACAAACCATGAATAGAAAATATATAGTCAAACATAACTCAATGAATATATTATGGAAGACTGTATTATAAAAAATTAACCTCAATAAATAATAATGAAGGATATTGGCATAGACGAAAATAATCATTAAAAATATTTGAGAGAAATATCCCCCTTTTCTTGAAAACAATTAAATGTCTCACTATTTATCAAGAAGTTTTTAAAAATAGATTTTTGAATCAACGTGTCCCATATCATATTAAAATTTTTAAAATTAATTTTAATTTTAAAACATTAATGTCAATAGAAATAAATCCTTATAACCATTTTGAAAACATAGACATTAATGAGAAATATTTAGAAAAATTTATTTTTAAAACATTTAAAAAGATATTTTAGTAAAAGTTTTTACCCAAATGAGAGATACAAGAATAAAAATAATTGAGTTAATAAAAAAAATTATTATATCATGATAATAATGTTATTCATGATATACTATGTCAATGTACATTATATACACCATATAAATGTGAATTGGCACATAAAAACAATGAAGTCTCAATGCAATATAAGTTAAGATGAAATCCCTTATAAAGACAGTATTCATAGGTTAAGGATAAATCAATGACATTATTATGTTTGAAAAATATAAATACACTCTATATGATAGCATATACAGTGTAAATCAATAATAGGAAATTCACACATTTTCTTGTAAAAAAACACCAATGACTTGGATGTTTAACTCAATGAATATAAATTGAGTTAAAACTACTCTTATCAAGTTCATATCCATGAACTGAGAATTTTTTAACGGATTGATTATGTGTATCAAATGTATATACAAACAAAGGGGAGTGGAAATTACCATATAAGTATATAAATAGTGATTTCACATATAATCATGGAGTAAAATAATCAAATAAGTTTACGTAAAACTGAATGAGTGGAAATTGAAAATAAAAATTCCATTACCAATTTGGTAACATACGAAACATAGACACCTTGAAGAAAGAATCATTCAATGATGATCCAAATAACTATAAACTAATTTATATTACAGAAAGAATAAAATAATCTGTATTACATATACCTCACAATAGGTAATAGTTGTAAATATAGCTTGAATCTCGTGGGAATAAAAGTGAGATAAAAACCCACTTACAACGTTGTAATCAATCGATTCGTATGACCAAAAGTTAATAACAACTGAATTTATCAGCGAATAACATGAATATAAATAGAATCATGATAATATATATCAAATGGTTGTAGATATTACACTCCATGCCTTATATAAGTGTTAAACAATGGAAATCTCATGAAATTAAAAGTGAGATAAGAAACCCCATACCAGGTTGTATACAATTGAGTCGTATGAAAAAAAGATAATAACCACAAAATAATCACAGAATATCATGAATATAAATAGAATCATGATAATATATATATATATATATATCAAATGGTAGTACACCATACACCACATGCAATAAATAAGTGATGAACAATGGAAATCTCATGAAATTAAAAGTGAGATAAAAAACCCATTACCTTGTAATTTTCCTTAGTATAAGGTAGTTTAACCTCTTGATTACCATTGAAATAATTTTTATTAAAATTTACAAGAACTAAATAAATAATTATGATATAATATATGATCATATAATATATCTTTATTAATTATATTTCAGTATTATCATTGTTTTGGGTGTTAATTGATTCGTTTTCTTTTATATGATTTGTTGCATAAGTCATGTTTGTTAAGAATAAGATGTATTTGATTCATTTAAAGAATAAAATTATGTTCGTAAACGTTATTTTTAATTCATAAAATGAAAATTATTCATGAATGGTTACGATGGGAAATTATTTTTATGGTGTTTGGGGAGACGGTAATCTGTACGTACGCACGAGCGACAATATCATTGAGCTGATGGTAAAATATTATGTAATTGGATGGTGTATAATATATGCAGAATAATTAACATGTTTTATTTATTATTTAAATCAATTATATTCATTATTGTACCCATCCAAACAATAAAGTGTTGAATAACAAACTATACAACGATGTGGAGACGAGTACATCTCCTTACCTAAACACATTATAGTCAATATAAATAAATTTTGAGCTAATATAAACCGAAAATAAATTATAATAAATTAGTATTTTAAGAATTTCCTAAATCTCCCCTCACCTCTCTCATAAAAGGGTACTTCTCCTTAACTATAATTCACACCTCCAAAGCCCTTTGGCTTAGCCAAAAACATCTACAATATCTTTCCAACTAAACTCACTTCAACCAAGAGGTCGTACATAGATAATAAATCAAACTTAAAGATCTACTTTATTCAAATCAATAAGATGAACCCAAATAATCGGTAATTATTTCTTCCCCTTTTTCAAAGTTATCTTCTTCTTCTACTTCCTATTTCTTGGTTTTTTTCATACTAAAATAATAAATCCAGAATATTATACAAACTGAGATGTTATTATAAATATGGCACAATCATACTCACTATTTGATGCGACCTATGAATGGAAAAGTCCCCATATGTGTGTATGTACGACTTACGATCACCATGTCATTTTGTAGTGATTTATTCAACACTTAATTGTTTGGATGGGTATAATAATGAGTATAATTGATGTAAATAATAAATATAACATGTTAATGATTCTCTATATATATAATAATACATCAAATTACATATGATTTCATTATCAATATACTGATATTGTCACTCGTGTGTACGTTTGACTTATCCTCTCCATGATGTGATGAGATTTTATTCTCCAATGTAACAATTCAAAAATAGTATCCATTTTATAATTAAAATAATGTTTACAAAAATAATATCATTCTATATATGAATCAAATACATACTATCCATAACAAACATGTTTTATGTTACAAAACATATTAAGTAAAATGAATCAATTAACATCAAAAAAATGATAATAATAAAATATTATTAAAAATTCTATACTAGAGGTTTATATATGATATCATATTTATGTTGGTGGTTTTTTTATAATTTAATAAAAATTATTTAACAATTTTACAGGAGGTTAACGTACCCTAAGGAACATTATAAGGAAAGGGTTAATTTTACAATCGTGTTATTTTCTAAAGTTGTTTATATGTAAGAATCTATTGTAACTTCTTTATCATCCAAATCCGTGTTTCATGAAAATTTATTTAATGAAATTTTAAATATTTACTAGACTATGAGTTAAATTCATCGATACCCTTGTTTAAATTTTGATAAATTTTGCTGAAATGAATATTTTCATCAATTTCCAAATAAGAGACTTTATGACCATTTCGACCAATTAAAGAATGAATGTTTTTCAACTTATATGGAATGTGAAGATATTTTCCACTATTATAACACCTTCGAAGCTTCCCATAAAGATTATAATAATATTTCCAAAATAAATGTTTTCTATTATAATTATGCGGCTTTTAAATTATTTCCAAGTAGAATGATATATTTCTATGAAATAGTTTTGGGATTGATTTCTTCTGTGTCAACATCTACTACCAGATTTTATGTTTAATTGAATTTTATTTATTATGATACAATATTCTCTATTGTATTGGTAGTTTTATGATATTTCTAAATATAGATGTTCTATTTTTATGTCAATCATTGTTTATGGTTATAATATTAACATTTCATATGGTATATTAGTATGAATTTTAATGTTATGTTTCATCCTTTTCATATGTGGAATGCATTGGACGTATTATGTGACGGGTGGGGCCCGATATAGCCTCTTGATGCATCAGTGGGTCTCATAATAAAAACTACTGTTTTGAAAAAATTCCTTCGAAATATTTTTGTTTTTAGTCTTGCCACGAGTCCTCGAAAATGTGGTTACGGTGTACGGAATTATGCATTCTACAATTATGAGATTAGCTATTGTATTTAACATGTGATTATTCAAAAAGTAGAATATCCATTTTTATAAGTAAATGGAATTATTTAATTTATCATTTCCATATTATGCAGATGTTTATATTTAAAAGGCTTTTGTTTTAGTCTTATACATTTCCTTAAATGTTTCTTCTTACTTATGATATTTTTTGCTATATTGTTATCTGTTCTGAGCATCTGATCTCACCACTTTTTTATGTTTTCATTTTCCCAGGATGTGAAGAAGTATATTTTGAATGACCTGCTGGAATAGGCCAATGGATATGTGTGTTTTCAATGGAGACACAATGTTGTTGTTTTCATTTCATAATTTAATGTAAAACTTATCTATGTATCTAGTAATTATAAGGATAATAAATTGATCAGTCCTTCAAGACTTGATATCTTTTGATCATTCCATTGTTATTTAATAATTTATCGACTCTAGGTAACTGGGTATAGAGCATTACATTATCTATCTCTATGCTAAAAAACACATGAATCTGAAAAATCACATACCTAGAATCACAACTCAGCCTCTACAAATGTATACATATCCCCTATCTCCTAGTAATCACTTCTCATATATACACCCTTATGTTAAATCTTCCAAACATTACCTTAAAACAATGTTCATGGTAATATAACATCATTCAAATACCCCTATAACATAGTAAGGTTGAAATTGGGTTTCTCACAAATAAATCTTTCATAAAACCCGGATACCAACCTAAATTAATCTACATATGGTGAAACATATCCCTTCATACATATCTTACTCAAGACCTTATAGGCTAGTAAAAATTTCACAATTATTTTTTACATTAAACTCCTTGTTTGGATAACAAAAGATAACCCAGTAAAACACTTTAATTTCTCCTTAGAAACTCATTATAACTCTATTAAAATACAATTATCACAAACTGCACTTTGTTATTCAATTCATATCTTTCATTGGGTATCTCTAAAATAAATAATCTTGATAGAACATCTCCTTAAAATATACCTCATCTCCCAGTGGGCTTATCCCACAAAAGGGTGTAGACAATACCAAAAAGCACCCTTAAGTGTGTATTGTTATCTATATGTGAGATACAAGTTCATCATTCCAATTATTCATAGAAAAATTCAACCATTCCTTTCATTATAACCAAAGTAAGATAAATATTTTATATTAAAAATCCATCTCATGACTAGAGGACAATTCTGAGACCCTTATACACTTCACTAATATCCACTTCCATTGATGATGATTTCATTAGGCATTTCAAAATAAAACAATAAATAACTGAGAAATACAATTAATAAATAAGGCTCCCTGAAATATAATTATGTTATTAATGGAACTATGGATCAAAATAAAATTTACTTAAACCCTAAACTCATACAAGCATGCACAATATATATAATCAGGCATGTGGTTAACTATTATAGAGACCACCAAAATAAATCATTGATTCACCCCCTTTAATCCATCCACATCATGCCTCGTCCAAACTCATTCCAGTCCATTAAAATATTATTCCATATTATATGAAAATATATCATATCAAAAATCCAAAACTTATTATGAAAATATATTATTAATTAAAAATTTATACCTAATATATTTAACAATTTAAATATAATTGATTGATGCCCACTCATTTAAAATATAATATATAGCACATAAAAGATCAAACACATACCCATAGACCCACTATGAACAAAATCCATAACAACCAACACCCAATCATCAACCAAATTAATCTAATCAAACCCCTAAAAAATACAAAATATATTTATGGATGGAATATGTCAACCAAAAAAGTGAAAGGTGGTATATGTTCTCCATTACATAACATCATCTATCCACCTCACACAAAATCTCCACTGATTTCAATGATTTGTGAAAATTATGGTATATTTAATAATATATTACATTTATGGTAGATAATATTCCTAATAATTATGTTGGTTATTAAAAAATTTAATATGTTTATTAAATGACTAAAACTATATTATGTAATAAATTTTATACAAATAGTTTATTTTTAATTACTATGTTTACTTTATGATATAAATTGTTGTTTTATGTAAAGGTAAAATATATTTTCATAAAATTATTTCTTATTGGATATATTTAAATGGATAGTTATGTTAATTATTTAATTTCATGTTGATTTTTATCATTGTGATAATCATATAAATAATTATATTAAGGTGTAATAAGTGAATATGATTTTTTTTGGTAAAAAATAGTTTTTTTACTTAATAAATTGTTTCTCCATTTGTCATATGAATTTATTTTTGAAATTTATAAACATTATAATTTATAATTATCAAAATAAAATTAAATTTTAGATTTATCTTATCAGAAAACATTATGCTGACCTTTTTTATTTTTATGAAGAGGATGGTTTTTTGGTGAATGGTGAAAAATTAGTTTAATATAAAAAACACTAACCTTCATGACATCATTAAGATATAGGAATAAAATAAAAATGTATATGGAACCTTTTTCATGAATAAAAAATCATTTATGGAGGAAAATATTGCATAAAAAACTATTATAATGAATAAAAAAAATCTATGTTTGACTTGTAAAAACTCATAAGTTATATTATATTCTAATAAAAGTATTGTTTTTCGTTTTAAATTAAAGAAATAATGTCAAATATTCATTCAGTTTTGAATTTCATTTCATATAAAAAAACCTTATATTTTTATTCATTAACCAATAAATAAAATGAGAACTAATAGTATAAATGATATTGGGGGAAATTTATTTTAATTCTTATTATAATAATTTTTTAAAAAACATTTTAATCGCATTTAGTAGAATTTTATTAAATTTATTTTTTATAACATGTAGATATTGAGTCGTAAAAAAATATTTCATAAATCATTAATAATTTTCTTAATTAAATAATAATTTTAATTTCATTTTATTTATAAAAATATGTTTTAACTTAAATGAAAGTTACATCGGTAAAGGATAATGTAAGGAAAATTTGACAAATCAATGGTTATAGATATAAAATATCAAATCAATCCGTCAAAAAATGAGTGTATAGAGGTTTTCTTGGTCACACCATTATCTGTTGTCAAATTGTATCCACATTGTATCGAGATTCCTCTATAAAGACTCTCCTTTTATATTATGAAATTAATATTACAAAAATGTCACCCCTCACATCTTTCCAAGGATCCCTTCACAACCCCACTTTTACACACACCATGAACATATAATCTCAAGTAATACCTACAAAAATGATTTAATAACCTTATATATCATTTCCAACGGGTTTTTTCTCACCGAAATATCTATATAAGAAGTCTTAAGGTGTGTCCTAAAAAGGATTATCTAATGATGAGGTAATTGTTTAAACCATGTCCTTAATTATCCATCCTTCTTCCACTTAAAACTATTATTTTATATCCATAATAATATAAAGAAATAATTGTCTTCTTTATAATGAAATAGTATTGTGTTTATGGAATAATTGTTATCATCCGTCCTCAAATCCATTGGAAAATGAAAACAACACCCATGTTACATGAAAATTACCACCTCTATAAACAACGTATTTCATTTATCATCACATCCTAACATGGATTATTATAAAAATTAATTTAATGTGTAAATATGATATTAATTTTTAAAGAAAATAGTTCTAAAATTGTAATTTTAATGATTAATTACTAATAATATATCTCATTTTGTTCACTAACATTTACACACAAAAACTTTTGACGGATTTCATATTTAATAATCATACCTAAAACTATAATAGAATGACTATGTGACTTCATAAATGATTAGGGAAAATCCATTAAAATAAATTACATATTATAAAGATAATTAAATCATGAACATCGAATGACAACCGAAATCAATCTACCAAAACAGACATGGAACGATTTAAAATACTCACACTGATGATCAATATTTACTCTAAATATGTAATAAATATATAATAAATTAATATTAAATATTATTATAAAATTTTATAATTATGAATAAGTGTTTATCATAGGTCACATTTTTTGTAAATAAGTTAATATGATTTGGTTAATAAAGTGGTGATTCTTAGAGAATTCATATAGATTCAGCTAATGACATTTTATGTGATGCTTAAACAATATTGGTGTTAAATATGACAATTGAATGTACTAATCTTAAATGGAAATGAAATTCTCCATTAAGTTTTTACTATTTTTAAAATAGTGAATGATAGATGAAGATAATGAAAATATTAATATGTATGACTAAATGTTCCGAAGAGATTAATTTGAATTCCATTGAAAATAATATATTTCTTGAATATTTTAAGAATATATTTTGAGTAATTTCATATTGTTCTAGTTGGCTTGGAATATTATTTAATAAGATAATAGACTTTAATTTATACAATTGATTATTTCTACGTAAATTTTAGTGGGCCTTATATTAAAATATTGGGTGAACCCACTGGACAACCTTACCCAACTGTGGCCTCAAAATTATGGGACCATGGGATCAACCACACTTAATGAAGTATCCTTAGATAGCCTATTAGTTATATATAAGTCATATTCTATGTGCAGTTTTTCTATATATAAGGCACATAGCATTTGTCCATCTTAACGTGCATAGTGTGGTCGAGAAGCCATTAGGCCGAAGCCTAGGTGTGTGTGAAGTGTGGCCTATATTGATCCCCAGTAGCTAGATCTAATGAGGAATGGTCACCAATTTTCTTACAGTTGAGAGAATATACTTCCATGAATCGACATGTGACACCAAAGTTGTTGGTACCATTCATCTACAATAAAAATCCTAATAAAATATGATTCACACAAAATGATTGATCTGAGACATCTATTTAATGTCATTACATATTGGTTTAGCCTATAACTATCCTATCTTACCTTTTGAATTTGTTTATTCCCACATTTATACATCCTTCCATTGCATATTATTAGTATAATACGTCAAGAAAAACTCAATCGTACCAAAACGATGGATGGAATTTGTGCCTTTCTTGCATGCCAATGAATCAAAGAAACATGATTCATCTGAATGATAATTATTTCACATGAATTTGTTTTATGAATAATTAAAATCAATAAAATAATATTTACCATTCATTGTAGAATCACATGATGTTGTCAAAATTACATGGCACATTATCACGATCACATGATATTATAACAGGAATAAAATGTATCATTTCTTCCTATGAATGTCACTCCTTTTGCATATATTAAAAAAAATCAATCTGTGGTATTCTCGTAGAGATTTCAATTGGTGTAAAATAATGGAATGTTGAATTTTACTTTACCATCACAAGACGACTATCGAGAGATCATATGATCAACAAATTGATCATGCCATGAAGAAGAATCTATCACGTGAGTTATGTGATTATTCTGTAGAGGCATGAGGCTCCATGATGATAAGTGTTTTGGAATTAAAGAGATCTAAAAACATTTTTGGGTTTTGAGGATTCCTTTTCATGTCGTAAAAATCAGAGAAATGAGGTGTTAATATGCCTATATAAACTGAGGCACCTCAAAATGTTCTATGTGGAAAATATTGATCTCTCATAAAAATAGAGGTTCATGTAATTCATTATCATAAAGTATAAGAAGTCTACATGACATCATCATTCCATAAAACTCCCATATCAAAAACATGTCATGAAAAGGTATTGGGATGTACAAACATGCCATCAAATTCTCATGAAAAGAGAAAAGGTTTTCATAAATAAATTTTTGGACACACAACCTTGTAATGTGAAGTAACTTTCAAAAACCTTCTTGGCTATGTGATGTAATGAAAGGAGACACCACAAAAACCACCATCTGTCATGCACATTTTTTTATGTGAAAACACCTACAGACACAACCTATGTCAAGAAAATGTATTATGTGAAGAACAAAGATCTTATGTAAAGGAATAGGAAATAAAAACTCATGTATTATGAAGAAAACTATGGGAAGTGTGGTAATGGGAGAATAGTTAGCATGATCCTTATAATATTATATAATCCCTTAACCATGGAAATATCATGTGCATCATATGAGTAAGTGAATTCTTATGAGAATTGGATAGATAGTGTATGCCATTTGTGGATCATGAAATGTTTGAAAGATAGTGGGAAATAATAAAGTATACAATACCAAATATACTACTTTTAATAAATCATTATAAGGTGTGAATTTTATAATCAAATTATTATCAAGGCTCAAATGTACGATCTTTATCAACAGTTTCTATAGACGGAAATATTCAGAACAGTCATTATTTTATTTTTTGTGTACGAATTTTGTTCTGGTGTTGTGAATTTGTTGTTCTAGTGGGAATCTAAGAAGTATTGTGTAATTCTATTCTGTTGAATAATTTTATATTTCATCATCTTGTAGTTATAGTGTAGAATCTTTTAGTTATCTTTCTAATCAATCACATCTATTAGTATGATCATTTTTTAAATTGAAACTTGTAGAAAACTATTTGTACATGTACTATTTCATTTTACTACATTTAAATTAGTTAATATAATCAAAAGAGTTAATTGGATCCTAATAGGTCAAGAGAGTTTAATTTCAAAGGAATGAATAATTTTAAAAAGCACCATTGATTGACCCCCACCTATCTCAGTGGTATAACATCTCCCTAGGAATATAAATTAGTATTAGATATAGTTTCCACCTTTCTTGATCCACAACATATTGATGATTCATAATTCGAATGTCTTTAATAATATGGTTGTTCTTATGTTTGATAACAAGAACTATTACTGTTGTAATAATAGCATGTTTCCAAAATAAATATGTATTTGATGGAAAAGCTCAAAATTCCATTTTGATGATTCTTTTAGAAAAATTTTACACAATGTTTATTGGACTCAAAATGTCCATGTAAATTTGTGATAAATTGGAAACCCGTTATGAAGGAAAAGTTAATGTCACATAGGCAAAAATTTAAAATTGGAGGATACAATTTTATGATATCAAGATGGTAGAAGACAATAACATTGATGAATACTTCAAAATAGTCACTAAAATTGTGACTAACATTTTGGGTATTGGATAAAAAATGAATGATTCAATAATTATCAAAGAACAAATGAGAAATTTTCCTCATAGGTTTGATCATAATGTATCAGCCTTGTAAGATAAAGATGATATTTCTATCAATTAATTAAATAACATACTAATTAAATTTGAAATTTGAATGATCCTAGTATTCAACAAGATGATCAATGATATTTTTTCTTTTGAGGCCATGAGAATGCTCAAAATTAAAAATGATGAAATGTCAGTATCAAGTGAATCTGATGATGATGATGAAGATGAATATTATAAAATAATAATTTCTTTTATACCAAAAAGATTCAAGAAGATAAATATTAATGTTAAAGGAAATTACCACCAAGGTTCTAAGACTGTAATTTCATTAGACATTTTGTTGTAAATGTTTGTAAAACTAAGTCCATGGAACCTGAGATAGATGATGAGAACCCATATAAATATAAATTGGTGAGAATATCAAAAGGAGTAACCAAATTTTATGGAAGAAAGAATATATTCTGTAAAAGTATAGGAATATGAATAATTAAAAAAATAGTATGAAGCTAAATCCACCTCAAAAAACCATTGGGATGGTGAAACTAACATCATGGTTCATATGGAAAAAGGGTTTGAAACCTCTTGCAATAAAGATGATAATAGTGAATGAATAGATTTAGAGGACATATTTAATGATTAAATATGAATATTTTTTAGATAAAAACACAATTATCAATAAAAATGGCTATTATTGAAAGAAAAAGAAAAGAAAAGATAACAGAGAAAAGGAAAAATGTGGAATTAAATAGATTATTTATAATGAAGAAATCAGAAGACACAAACAAAATGTTATTTAAATATAAAATATGATAAAGGACCTTTAATAAAAAAAATCCTCTCAAAAAATAACAATAAAAAAAGACCCAATATAATTTTCTTTAATCACATAATATGTTGAAAAATATTATCTAAAATTTCAGCAAATTTATTGAGTCTAAGGTAAAATCATAACTAATTGGAAAAAATAGATGTTCAATGGACCATGTTAATTTAGCACTATTTGAATTTCGAAATTAATATTTTATCTCTAACAATGTAAGTCTATAAATAAATTATGGA
Source organism: Viscum album (assembly GCA_963277665.1). Classification (NCBI taxonomy): domain Eukaryota; kingdom Viridiplantae; phylum Streptophyta; class Magnoliopsida; order Santalales; family Viscaceae; genus Viscum; species Viscum album. The sequence continues at coordinate 995,666,690 of OY728126.1, forward strand.
AAAGAGAGGAGTATGAAGACATGTGAAAAACATCATCTTATTGAAATAAATAAACAAATTCCCCAAGTTGGTCATTTCCCATAGAGCAGATAAAATATTAGTATAGTGAATTAAAATAATATCAATTTTCTAGATAGGGATATTATAAGTTGGGAAGATCAAAATTTAGAGTACACTACTAGTGTTTTGGGGTTTTTGGTTTCACATAATATATATACAGGTAAAACATTTCTCTACTGGAGATGATACATGTACCAAGGGGGAGAAATTCCAAAGAAAGGAGGAAAAAATTTTAGAGTAGGTAAGCACTTATTAGGAATTCATCATATCTTCTAATATAAAAAATTGAATTTTTATGTAATTTTTTTTGAATATATGATCATAAAGGCCGTATTTCTGAAAAGTTCATGAGTATTATCCTTGATAAAACATCCAATGATGAGAATGGAAAGGGAGTTCTAGAAGTAATGAAATAAAAATCATATTTTTAAATGTATTTAAAGCTTGTAGAAATAATATGGAATGGATTATCCATAGTGAATGTTGATCAAACATGATTGGTGACACAAAAATCTTGAGAAAAATTAAGAATCATAATGGAGGAGAAGAATATTTTATAAATGTTTGTTCTCTAAAAATTAATTGAGTTGGGAAAACATATATTGAAACCCAAAATCTGATATCTAATAATCTGTTATTTGTTGACTTTATGGAATATAATTTTCTTAGTTTCTTATAACATGGTGATAATGGACATTATGGTTTGTTCAAAATAGATTCATGTGTCATCAAAAGACCAATGTATGGAATAATTTTCACTCAAGATAAAAGAACCCATGGCAATATATTTTGAATTGGTGCCTCTATCAATTCATGTTACATGATTTCCAATGATTAAAATAACATATTATATAGAATACTTACCCATATTGGTCAAAGTAGTACAAGTAAAATAAAAAATAATCATATTGTGATATATTTCTCCCATGCTAAGGAGACAAAGTGATAAAATATTTGAATTCTATCCAAAATGGAAATTGGATAAAATTTCACCCAAAGGGGCTGATATTCCATCATCTATACCCATTTAACATATTGATAGTAACTTATGCCATAAAATTAGAAAACATTATACTCTAGGTTATCATAATTTCATTATATTTATTGAGGAATATACCTAGTTGACAAAATATATGATTATTAGATAGAAATTATAGTCAATTCAAATGATCAAAATTTTTAAAAGGAAAGATAAGAAGTATATGGCCTTATATATCTAGAAAATGATATAAAATACTATTAAAGATTTTACATGTTATGTTCTTGAATGCTATCCTTAAAACATGGAATAAATCATAAATATATCACACCATATACTACATAATAAAATGTTGTAGATGAATGAAATAATGGAAGCATAAAATATATGGGAAGGACTATATAATCTAATTATAACATCTCGAAGCAGTTATGGTGGGAAGATATATACACATACATAAATATATAGAAAAAATGACCACTAAGACCAGAAATACAACGTTTGTCATATAATAGTTTTTATATGAAAAATATAACTGTTAAATATTTTGGAGTTTTTTAATCCCTTGATTTATAAAGATCAAGAACATTAATGAGGAAAATTTGAAAAAAAATAATAGGACTGAATTTTCATAGGATATATATCTAATGGAAGTGGATATAGATGATGAAACAAGAACCTACATATTATATTTGACTATAGTGATGTTTGAATTATTTAAAATATGAAAAATTAGAGAGATCAGTTGATATATATTTATAATATTCTGCATAAAATCTTTTAAAATTGAATAAAATAATGATGATGTTATTGAGAAATATCCAAAAATTGATGATATTGATTTTGAATAGACTATCGATAAAGGTAATTTTTATGGAAATAAGTAAAAAATGTACATCAAATTGAACGAAGATGTTGAAAATGAAAAAATCAAAAGAACTATATAGTTTCATATTAAAACTAGATGAAGAGTGAGAATAAAAAAATCAAAACGCACTTATATCTTGAATTTAACATTAAAGAGTTCCTAGATTAGTTGATTTTGAATAAAGGGTAAAATATATGAATAAGTAACATGGTTATATTGAGAAACATTTAAATCGGGATCTTTTTTAGAGCCCTAAAAAATTTAACTGAACAAATTGTGTTTTCTGAAATAAGGTGAATAAAAAAGCTAAATTATCAAGGAATAAATCTACATTGTATTAAAAGACCATTCTCAAATTGAAGGAATTGAGTTTTAAGATAAATTTACACTTGTATAATGATTTGGAACTATTATAATGTTTTTGGTAGTGGAATCACATAATCATTAAAGAAATTATAAAATGGATGAAAAATATTTCATTCAAAATTATAATCTCAGCGGAGAATTATCTAATGAAAAAACTGATTTTTTTCTTATAAAATGATGGAAACTTGGTATGTATATTGAAGAAAAGACTGAATGGTTTGAAACATGACTCTATATCTTGAAATTCTGAATTGAATGGTTTTTTAAGGGGTAATAAATATATAAATTGTAAAGTTGATAGTAACCTTTATTTGATATAAATTTCCAAAGGAACACTCATTGTCATTGTGTATGTATATGGCATCATTTTTTATGGATATGAATTTTCTTTAAAGAATGTGTAGAGAAGATGAAATCGAATTTTAAGATGTCTGTGATTTGTGATATGATGTAGAGTTTTGTATTTTAGATAGAGCAGAAATCAAATTAAATATTTCTATATCATTAAAATTATCCAAGGAAATTTTTGAAAAATCATGGAATGGAAAATAGAAGAAAATGATTAAACTCCCATTTATGTTAGAACCAATTTCTATAATGCAGAAATCATTGTTAACTAGAAATAATTCAAAGGAATAATTAAAATTACACTCAATATAATCTCTTTATTGCTATATATATCTTTTAAATTGATAGAATGCTCTTTATTTCAATGAGATTATAAATAATCACACTTGATGGATACTAGTAGTGTTTTGAGATATGTAAAAGTAACTTCTAATTATGGGCTATAGTACATACATAGATCATAATTGAAAATGTTGGGTTTTTAGGATTAATATTGGGTAGGTGATTGTATAGAAACACGATCAACATAAAGTAGAATTCTCTATCTCAGAGAAGGATATGTCAGTTGGTGTAGTAATAAAAAAAATTAGTGACAGTAAGCACGGATGAAGAAGAATATATAGCAGCTACACATGCTTTTACACAGATTGTTTGGATGATAGTGTGGTTAAAATATTTAAAATTTTAAAATGTGAAACCACAATAAAAATTATATGATAATTAGAGTTTGAATGGGTCATAAAAATCCTTGTTCAACTTTCAATATCTATGAATATTGATATATGATAACACCATATCAAAGAAAAGTTTTAAGGTGGAGATATCAAGCTAAAATATATTCCCAATAAAGAACATTTTGCATAAAGTTTGACCAATGTTATGCCAATATATTTGTTTTTGGTACTCATGTTGGAAAATCATGTTTCACCATATCCTCTTCCTTAAAATTTTCTATAGGGTTCCTTCTTATTCTTTATTATTGTATATTTCCTAAACTAACATGCATAGAATTAAAGGGTATGTTTTTTTCATGGGTTTCATTATGTTCCATGATGATAAATATTACTGAACCCCTCGAGGGGGAGCTTTCAATAGATTAGGATGGGAAAAAGATAAAACTATATATTCTGAAAATTCCATGTCTGATGTGTTAAATGATCTGAATGTTGGATTTAGTACTTCATTGATGAATCTCATTATTTTTCAACACCCCTAAATAAAAATTGATATTTTCTAAGCAAGAATCAGCGTGTATGATTATTCATTGATATATTAGTCATACTTGGTTATATCTCTCTTTTTCAACATTGGATTATCCCACATAAACTATGTGTTTAGTAAATTAAGGATATTTATGTAAATAAATAGGTGAAATAATTTCTCTCTCATAGGTGTTAAAGATATAATCAGCACACGAAGGGGATCATGACTTTTAAATGAATTTTGTTCTTAGTTGACCATATTTAACATTTTTATTTTATTGACAATATGGGGAGAAAATTAGCAACACATATTGACCTGGTTGATGTTTGGTTTTATTGAAAAAAGGGTGGATATTATTGATCTTAGGTTTAATTTGTGTCAACAAAAAAATATTATTTTGTTAATGAAGTGGTAATGCTGAAAGAATTTTTATGGATTCATCTTACTACATTGGATGTCACTCTATGAAAATTATCCTGGTTAAATTGGATGATTTATTTTTATAATCCTAAATGAAATATACATGTTCTATGGATATTAAACTATGTTTAGAACATTAAATAAAAGACTATGACCAAGAAAATATTTTTTTATGATGAATTGTTTTATTTAAATTAATTTTAATTTCGTGGGAAAAATTATCTTTATTGAATATTTTAAGAAGTTATTTCGAGGCCCGGAATTTGGGAATAGTTTCATTTGTATTCTATTTTAGGAAGGCTTTGAATTTCATTGTTATAGTTGATTATTTCTAAGTTAATTTTATTATGACTCAAATTAGAAAAATTGGGTCTACCCACTATTCAGCCTTATCCAAGAATAACCTTGGAATTGTGGGACTTGGTGGACATCCATAGTCAAATAATTGGCCTAGGACATCCTGTGGGTGACATAAGAGGCGTAGTTCCTACTATATGCGAGTGGCCCCTTTTTTATGGCTCACAGTGTGAGAACACCAACGAATTCATAATTTGGGTGAAAAGTTCATTAAGTCAAAGATTGGGTGTGTGTGATGTGTGGACAGTACTGATCCCTAGAATCCATTTCGAATGAGGATCAATCAACATTTTTTATAAAGTTGATACGAGTACCTTCAATGAATATGTGTGTGACATTGAAGCCATGGTACTATTCACATTCTCTTAAAAAGACATATATTAGATGCATGATATGAATGATTTGAGTCATGTGTTGAATCTTGTGACTCGCTAGTTTAAACCAGTGTAGTCATATCTTACATCTCAATGATGTATCTTCCCAAATTAATAAAATAGAAATGTTATATTATCACAACTATATCTTGAAAAATCTCAATCGTACTGAACACATTCATGAAATCAGTGCCTTTCATGCATGTTGCAACTCAAGAAAACATTTATCAATAGAAAGATTATTATAATGTAGGAATCCATTTCATAAATTGGCATGGTCAAGTGTTAGCCTATTGAAATTCATTCTAGAATCATGTGATGTTCTATGAATTATGTGTTTTATTCACATTATCGCATGATATCTTCACATGAAAACAAAATATATCATTTCATATCTTGAAAGTACCACCTATTCATTTAATAAATAATGAATTATTCATGGGGATTTTTACTGAGCATGAAATAGGTGCCTCGTGATGGAATTTCAATTATCACCGTGCCACCTCATGATGACTACTAATACATAACACGATAAATGAAGTGATAATGTGATGAATAATAATCTATCATGTGAATTGAGTAATTATTTTAGAATGTAATGAGGGTTGAAGAAGCCAATAGTTTTGGAACTAAATAAATCCTGATATATTTGATTATTTTAAGGAGTACTTGAAAAACCATAAAATCAGAGATACATGGTGTAAAAACCCTATATAAACTCAGCCACCTAAAATATTTATGTGTGGAAAATATTTCAATTTCATGAAAACAGAGGTTTGTGTGATTCATTCTCATTAAGGATAAGAATACATTGTGATTTAATTAGACAATGGAACTAGAATACATAAAATCTTTCCACACAAATTCATGAGGAAGCAACCCAAAGGCCTTCATGATTTTATAAAAATAAGATAAGTTAAAATTAATCGTCACATGGACAAAAAACTTTGTCACACCAAGGAAATCAAGGACCAATTCATGGTTACAAAAAGAAAATAAAGGGAAAACCATTGACAACACATTATATGTCATAATGTGGTTTAAGGAAACACCCATAGACAAAAAAAATGTCTCACAAAGTTATCACATGAATCAACTAAAGATTACATGACTAAATCAGATAGAACACCTCCTATCTCGGAAAGAAATTTATGGAAAATTTTTATAATGTAGAAATGTTGTCGTAACTCCCTAAACTTAGTTACCCATTATCGGTGAATTATTAAATAACATTGGAATGATCACAATAGATCATATCTCGAAAGACCGATTAGTTTAGTAGCCTTGGAATTACTAGATAAATACATAAGATTTACATTACATTATGAAATAAAAAACAACAACATTGTTCCACCATTGAACACACTCATATCCCATAGCATATCCATACAGGTCAATCATAATATATTTCATCACATACTTTGAAAATAATAACTTAGAAAGGGGTGAGCTCAGATACATTATAAGGATAACCAAATAAAAGAAACATTCATAAATAAGAATAAACATCTAAGGCAATGCATAAGACAAAAACACAAGCCTATTAAACATAAAATTCAGTGTAATATGGATAATATAAATCAAATAATTCCAGTTACATATTCACATGTATATTCTACTAGTAGAATAATCACATGTAATATCAATATCTAATTTCATAATGATTTAACACATAATGTGGGGCATCACAACCACATAGTCAAATCCTCATGCTATGAAAACACATAGAATTTTGTCAAGGCCTTGTTCCAAGAGACTAGTTTTTCTCATCAAACCTACCATTAAATCGAGCAGCTATAGCGGACTCCACCTATCTCTTACTACGTCCAATGCATTCTTCATATGAAAATGTTCAAACATAATCTAAAGATTCTTATTAATACTAGCATAAAAAATGTCAATATTTTAACCACTTACAAACCACGTACAAACCATGAATAACACATCCACAGTAAAACATATATCATTAAATGAATTATAGATTATTTTATTATAATAAATTAACATAAATCAAGAATAATGAAGTATATTTACATAGATTAATGTAATCATTAAAACTATTTAGGAGAAATGTCCCCTTTTTTCTTGAAAACATTTAAAGTCTCACTATTTATCAAGAAGCTGTTAAAAATAGATTTTATTATCAAAGTGTCCCATACCAATTTGAATCTTTTAAGATGAATTTAAATTTTAAAACATTCATTTCTATATAAATAAATTTGTAAAACCATTTTTAAAACATGAACATTTATGAGAATGATTTAAATGAATAATTTTTTAAAACATTTAAAATGATATTTTAGTTAGAGTTCCGAACCAAATGAGATACTCTTGAATACAAATAATTAATGTAATAAAACCATTATTATATCATGAGAATAACGTTATTCGTGATATAATATGTCAAAGTAAACTATATACACCATATAATGGTGAATTGGTGCATAACAAAAAAGTAGTCTTATTTGAATGTTAGTTGAGATGAAATCCCTTATAAAGATCTTATCCTTAGGTTAAGGAAAAATTAATGACATAATAATCTGTGAAAAATATAAATTCACTCAATATGATTGGATATTCAGTTTAAATCCATCATAGGACATTCACACATATTCTTGTAAAAACAACACCAATGACTTGGATGTTTAACTAAATGAATTGAAATTGGGTTAAAATTACTCTTATCAAGATCATATCAATGTCATGAGAATTTATCAATGGTGTGATTATGTGTATCAAAAGTATATCCACACAAAGGGGAGTGTAAATTACCACATAAGTAAACAAATAATGATATCACATATAATCGTAGAGTAAAATAATCAATGTTGTTTGAGTAAAAATGTATGAGTGGAATTTGAATTTTTGAATTCCATTATGGATTTGGTAACATACGAAACATACTCCCGATGAATGAAATATCATAAAATGATAATGTAAATACCCAGAAGTTAAATTATATTACACAAATAATACAATCATGGGCAGCACATATACATTACAATAGGTAATAGTTTCAAATATAGTATTAATCTCATGAGAATGAAAGTGAGATGAAAACCCCTAACCACGTTCTAATCTATCTAGTTATGAGACCAAATATTAACTTCCAAAAAATGAATAAAATAATACCATGAATATAAATATAATAATTATAATATATATCAAATGTTAGTACACAATACACCATATGCAATAAATAAGTTGTGAACAATGGAAATATCATGAAATTTAAAGTGAGATAAGAAACCCCTTACCAAGGTGTAATCAATCAAGTCATATGATGAAAAGTTAATGAATACCAAATTAATCACATAATAAAATGAATATAAATAGAATCATGAAAATATATATCATATGGAAATACACAATCATTAAATGAAATAAATAAGTGGTGAACAATAGAAATCTCACGAAATTAAAAGTGAGAGAAGAAACCCCTTACGATGTTGTAATCAATCGAGTCATATGACCAAAAGTTAATAAACACAAAATTAATCCTAGAATACCATGAATAGAAATATATTAATTATAATATATATCAAATGGTAGTACACAATACACCACATTCAATAAATACGTGGTGAATAATAGAAATATCATGAAATTAAAAGTTAGATAAGAAACCATTTACCTAGTACTTTTCCATAGTATATGGTTGGTTAACCTCATTTATAATGGTAAAATAATTCATAATTAATTATAAAAGTACCAAATACATAAATATGATATCATATATGTTCTTCTATTATTGTTTTTATAATGATATTTTAGTAGTGTCATTGTTCTGGGTGTTAACTGATTCTTTTTCTTTTATATGTTTTGTTACATAAGTCATGTTTTTGAGGAATAGGATGTATTTGATTAATATATATATTTAAATTATGTTCTAAAATATTATTTTTAATTCATAAAATTAAAATTAGTCTTGAATGGTTATAATGGGGAATGAATCTTATCATGTTTGTGGAGATGGTAATTCATATGTACGCACGAGCGACAATATCATTCAATTAATGGTAACATTGTATGTAATTGGATGATATATCATATATATATAACCATTAAAATATTTTATTTATTATTTACATCAATTTTACTCATTATTATAACCATCCAAATAATGAAGTGTTGAATAACAAACTATACCACAATGTGGAGACGGTAATTCGTACTTACATGCGTATGGTGACTTATCATTCATAGGATAGATGGAATAATGAAAATAGTTGTAACATATTTATAATAACATCATAGAATATAGAAGATAATGGATTTATAATTTGGTTATGGAATACTGAATGAAAGGGGAAGTGGAAGAAGAAAATAACTTTAGAAGAGGTGGTACAATTATCACCTCTTCTTCAGGTGAATCAATTTGATTTGATCGAAAGGGCTCCTTAAGATGGATTTTTGATCAAATTAAGGACAAAGGTTTATGGGAGGATAGTTGGGGGGATCTTTAGGCAGGTGTTGTCCGAGACAAATGGATTTGGAGATGTGAAATAAAGAGAAAAGGTAGTACCCTTTTACAAGAGAGGTGAGGGTCACTTTTGGAAAAGCATGAAATATTATTTAATTATATAATTATTTTCGGTTTATAATGGCTACAAATGAATTTAATTTGAGTATAATGTGGGGATGAGTCGAAATAACTTCATCCAATAGGTTTTATACATGTTTAGGTTACTATATAGACCTTATCATTTATATTTAACTCTTTGTCAAATAGTTTAACTTTTACCATGTCTTCTTGTATTCTTACACTATATGGTCTATAAACATACTATAAAATATCAAGGGAACCACAAGTGGTTAATTAATAATTTATATATCATTAGATAAGCACATTGGCCGATTCTAAAATTTTTAGGAATATTATATTATTTAATAATATAATATTTTTTTAAGAAAACTCATTTTTGTTAATTTTGACAATATTTTGTATTTGGTTTTTTTGAAAGTCATAACATCATTATTACTTCAAAAAAATCATTGAATAAATACGAACATATCATATTCATATATTATATTCTTTGAATAAATTAAATGTATCTATTTTATTTTATTATTATTATTGTAATATAAATTATTTTAGACATTCTTTAATAAGGTAATTACTGCATCATCATTGTGTCATACAAAAATTTAATATTATAATGCCTAAAAATTATAAATAAAATACCCAGATGTAGGAAATACATTTACCCTTCTAATGGATATTTATAGTATAATAAATCTTATGCATAACCATATATTAAATTTGTTTTAGTTATAAAAATGTGAATTTAACGCTTTTAACTCTTCTTTAAATAAAATAATATTAATTGTCCTAATCTAATCCATGTGAACCAAAGATGATCATATTATATTCTAAGGTTGATTTTAGTCGAACATAACTTATCTAATAGAATTATTACATGTGTTAGTGTAATTATTATATCATTTTTACCTTTAATAACCCTATTTAATTTTAACCAATGTAAATAAAAGTCAAAAATTACTATTCATCATAAATTATTTTAATCTTACTGAACCACATTTTACATACTAATAAAAATAATTTATGTTTGATTTTTGAAATTCAATTCACAGAAGTGGTAAAATTTCATTTAAATGAAAAAGTTTGGTTTCTAAATACTACTTAGTGTTTTCACTATTCATAAAAAAATAATGTTTTTCTGAAAAATACCAAAAATTCAGCCTAATATATTTGATATTTGAAATTTGAAAATGATATTTATTTTTACAAGTTTAAAATATATAAGTTTCATCAATTAATTCAAAATCAATTCATGTTGTTAAAACAAAAAGCGTGTTTTTATGAAATAATAACTATCAAAAGATTGACACTTGTTTATGTCTAATTACAATGTGAGATTTCTTTCAATGACAAAAATTGGATTAAATAGTAACAATATAATCTTATTAAACATTAAAAATAATAAAAAAGATAATATAACCATATTAATAAATTATACTAAAAGGAAATGATGAATTAAAATACAGTATTTTTCACTATTCATAAAAAATGAATTTTATCAGAAAAATAAAAAAAATTACCCAAAGAAAATTTTAATGTCGTGGTTATAAAGAGGAATATTATTTTGTCAAATAGAAGATATAAAAGTATCAAATTTTGGATTTATAATGGGTTCTCCATTAAAAGGTGTAAAAATGATTTTTTTTTAAAATACATCTTTAATATGAAAAATTGAATTTGTCCTTATATTATTTTTAATTAAAAAAACATGAATGATAAAATTATATGGGATATATATAATTAAAACATTGGTTATTACTACTTATAACCTCTTTCTAAATATCTTGTTTGATAGGTCGTGGTGCGCTTGAACTCAGTGATGCATAAATCGCACGCTTTTGTATTACTCAAAATTAAGCGTACCGTGGAAGCTTGTAGGGTTACATTCTTCCCTACATTTGGAAATTGCATACTCAAAATTTTAAAATTAAGCTTGGGAACATCATTGAATGTCCCACATCAGAAAAAGAGTGATTACTACAATCACATTAAAATGAGGAAATAGATGAACAAAGGTCACCCGAGATAACTCATACTAGGATTCCATATAGGATAACATGGATACAGAAGATAAACTAAGTTTCATGTTCTGATGGAGAGTGATAGAAAACAAGATCAGGAGTAACATCACAATAATAAAACCATAATCTTTTTATGGGTTAAACGGTCATTAGTTTCCCAGTAGGAAAAGTAAACGAATAATGTTTTTTATGTTCTATTTCATAATGTAAAGGAATTAATTTATAATATTGGATGAGAACATAAAGTGATATACTTACATTTTAATTATAGTATCATCCTTTAATAAATTTCAACCAATAAATATTCTTTTCTCCAAATGATGAGTATTCAAGATGAAATGGTCACACCTGAAGTGCTAGTTTTCACTTTAAAAGAATCACATAATCCACAAAGGATGAACTATATATTTCCCTTGTCTTTAGAGATTAAACAAAACCGAATGGTTTGTACAATATCATATGATCCCTAAAATGGATAATCTTTTATTGAATGAAATATTAATCTTTATTTCCAAAATTGTACAATCAATACCCAAAGATCCATGAAGACCATTCAATATATATTTGTCCTTAAAATCCTTCACTATAATTGAAACTATGAATGAAACCCAAAACTCAGAATAATTTAATCCCATAGTGTTTCATAGTAAATATTTTCATTTATCTCCAAATGACATAAAATAATTTTAATGTCTCATATAGAAGTGTAATTAACCAAATCACATAATATATATGATATGTTATTCATTTCCATTAATATCCTAAATCTCTATAAAATCATAGATTCTTCCAAATAAAAAAATCCAACATTACTCCTCAAATGGAATTAAATTTTATTCTATTTTCTTTAGGCATAAAGTGTTCCCAATAGAGCATATGTCTTCCAAACTAATATTTATCACCTAATTACCAAATAATTTTTTTATACTAAGTATATATATATGATAATACATAAGATCCCAAGTCAATTTATTATTGATAAACAAAATAATTTGGCAAAAAATATTAGTCACACTAACCAGAGACTTCATGTAGTGCAGTGGTATGTGATAAATCCCTATCACACTTTGGTTTTGGGTTCGACTCCTACAACTTTGTCCGACATGACGGGTTTCTAGACGGTCTTCATGTTTCCCTTTGTCAAAAACTATATTTTATAACATTCTCAAAATGAGAAAAATTTCTAAAAATAACCATAACATTATTTAACCACAAATGTTATCTCATCCCTCAGATTTTCATCCCAAAAATTAATAACATGTAATTGCCTCAAATTCAAGGATTATATAAACCCAAATGGTTCTTTATAACTATATCCACAATAGAAAAGACAATTCTTCCTCAAATAGAATTTTCACATTAAAAACTCTATGGTAACTCATACAAGAGAATATTCTTCCAAAGTAATCACATAAACAAGTATCATTAATACCATTAAACATTTCACAATCCATTTATTTCCCCATAGGATCTCCCTTGATCAAGTGTTTATCCTATAGAATAGGGTATTGAGTTGGGTAATGCTCACATCCCTTACATTTATGAAAAATGACTATAATTGGATTATTAGGATCATTTTTATTTTCATCCATAGTACTCTTCATTTTTCCTAAATAATTATTTACAATATGTCTTTATATTCCACACATAAATCATTTTTTTTGATCAATTGAGACAGTTTCCTAGGTGTCTCCTTCCACATTTCTGGCATGATGAAAATTGAGCAATCTTTTTTCCATAGTTTCAACTCCTAGAGCTTTTATCATTCTCCGAATTTCTATTCTTTATTGAGTTTGGGAGTTGGTTAACTTATATATTGTTGATCATATTTTTGGAATCTTTCATCAACATGAACACAATATCTTTTACACCTATTAATATTCCATTTATTTTCTCATTTCCATCAGCATGCTCACATTGTACATCATGTTCAATGTGACTATGACTTCCTTGGATTCCTACCATTGACTAACATAAGAAAGTGTAGTGTGAGTCATATAACCATTTAGAGAATATCATGACACCTTATTTTCAATCTAAGAACCGTAGGATTTAACAAGGTTATTTATGATAATATTATATTTAAATTCCTTAAATTGTTTTGTAAGGAAAATGTTAATTATCCTTAGAATATCCCCCAGGAGTGTCGTAACCAAGAGTGAAAGAAGGCCCATTGTCATGAACCTGGTTACTCCGTGTCAAGCCCGAAACTCATTGTAAAAGTTTTCACTCCTAGGTACATCGGTGCCAGAGCCGCCTCTACCTGCTCGTGTCTAGATAGGGATGTATTTCATGAAAACCCTAGATTATATTTACATTATAAAAAATTTTGGATGTTATTCTATACTAATCCCGAATGTCTATCTTAGGGTAGTGTTTTCTAATCAATGTTATTCTAAATATAGCTTCCACTGTTTGTACTAAACTTTCTATAATACCAACTATAATGCCCTGGCCCTAGTTACCCAGATTCGGTGCATTATTACATAACATTGGAATGATCAAAATATATCAATTCTCGAAAGAACAATTAGTATAGTAGACGTGGAAGTTCTAGATACATACCTATGTTTACATTACATTATGAAATTATGAACATAAATATCGTGCCCTCTTTGAAAACACTCATATACCTCAGCCTATCCTTTCAGGTCAATCATAATATAATTCTTCACATCATAGGAAAAATAAATAACAGAAAGGGGGGAGATCAGATGCTCAGTAAGGATAACAATATAGTGTAAACTTTCACAAATAAGTATAAAAATTTCAGTCAATGTACAAGACTAAAACACAAGCAATATAAACTTAAACATCAACATATTGTGGAAAATATAATTAAAATACAGTAGTTTACTTGTTCACGTGTATATTTTACTAGTCAAACAATAACATGTAATATCAATAGATAATTTCATAATTCTAGAATGCATAATTCCATGATTCATAACCACATCGTCAAAGCCTCATGCTAAGACTACAAATAAAATTTTCTCAAGGCCTTGTGCCAAGACCATGTTTATCACATGAGACCTCTTAATTCATCGAGGAGCTATATCGGGCTCCACCAATCAATTACTAAGTCGAGTTCATTCCACATATAAAAATGATGAAACATAATCTAAACATTCATATTAAAACTAGGATGACAAATGTTAATATTTTAACCGGAAACCCTAAAAAACACATCAATAGTCTAACATTACTCATTCAATACATTATGGAAGATTTTATTATAATGAATTAACCTTAATCATGAATAATTATGAATACTACCATATATTAAAAAATTCCATTAAAACTATTTGAGAGAAATATCATCTTTTTCATGAAAACATTTTAAAGTCTCACTATTTATCATGAAGATATTAAAAATAGATTTTTGAATCAAAGCGTACCATTACTCATTGAAACATTTTAAAGGAATTTTAATTTTAAAACATTCATGTCTATATAAATTAATACTTAAAACAATTTTTAAAATAAGGACATTAAAGAGAATTATTTAGAAGAATAAATATTTAAAACATTTAAAATGATATTTTAGTTAGAGTTCTTAACCAAAAAAAAGATTCTTGAATAAAAACAATTGAGGTAATCAAAAAATTATTATATCATGAGAAAAAAGGGATTCAATATATACTATGTCAAAGTACTGTATATACACCATATAAAAGTGAATCGGCACATGACAACAAAGAAGTCTCAATGGAATGTAATTTGAGATGAAATCCCTTATAAATACCGTATCATTAGGTTAATGATAAATAAATGACATAATTATGTGTCAAAAATATAAATACACTCAATATAATCAAATATTAAGTGTAAATAAATCCGATTATATTCACACATATTCTTGTAAAAACAACACCAAAGACTTGGATGTTTAACTCAATGAATAGAAATTGAGTTAAAATTACTCCAATCAAGTTCATATCGATGACTTGAGAATTTATCAATGGAGGGATTATGTGTATCAAATGTATATCCACACAAATGGGAGTAAAAGATACCACATATGTCAATAAATAATGATTTCACATATAATCTTGGGGTAAAATAATCAATGAAGTTTGCGTAAAACAGAATGAGTGGAAATTTAAAAGTGAAATTTCATTACCCATTTGGTAATAGACGAAACATAAACCCCATGAAAGAAGGATCATAAATGATGATTTATATAAACAAAAATTAAATAATGTTACAAACAGAATACAATATTATGCATTACATATACCTCACAAAAGGTAATAGTGGAAAATATAGCATGAATTTCACTTGAATAAAAGTGAGACAACACCCCTTACCACGTTGTAATAAATCACGTCATATGAACAAAAGTTAATAACCACCAAATGAATCATATAATTCCATGAATATGAATATAATCATGATAATATATATCAAGTAGTAGTACACAAAAAACCACATGTAATAAATAAGTGGTGAACAATGGAAATCTCATGAAAATAAAAGTGAGATAAAACCCCTTAACAGGTTGTAATTAGTCTAGTAATATGACAAAAAGTTAATAACCACCTATTGAATCACATAATACCATTAATATAAAAATATTCATGATAATATATATCAAATGGTAGTACACAATACACCACATGCAATAAATAAGGGTTGAACAATGGAAATATGAGGAAATTAAAATTGAGATAAGAAACCCCTTACCACGTTGTAATCAGTCGAGTGGTATGACCAAAATTTAATAAACACCAAATGAATAAAAAAAATACCATGAATATAAATAGAGTCATGATAATATATATCAAATGGATGTACACAATACACAACATGAAACCAATAAGTGGTGAACAAAAGAAATCTCACGAAATTAAAAGTGTAATAAGAAACACATTACCTTATACTTCCCATTAGTATAGGGTAGGTTAACCTCCCATATAATGGTGAAATAATTGTTATTAAATAATAAAAAAATAAAATAAATAAATATTTTATCATCAATGATCTTTTAATTTTTCTTTGTTAATGATATTTCAGAAGTATCATTGTTTTGGGTATTAACTTATTCATTTTCCTTTATATGCTTTCTAATGTAAGTCATATTTTTTATGTATAGGGTGTATTTGATTCATATCCAGAATTAAATTTTGTTCTTATAAATTATTTTTAAATCATAAAGTAAAAAAATTATTCTTGAATGGTTACGAGGGGGAATTAATCTTATCGCGTTTGTGGAGACAGTAATCCAAACGTACGCACAATCGACAATATAATTCAATTAATGGTTAAATATTATATAATTGGATGATATATCGTATATAAAGAATAATTAACATGTTATATTTATTTTTAACATCAATTTTACTCATTATTATACCCATCCAAAAAATGAAGTGTTGAATAACAAACTATACCACAACGTAGAGATGGTAAACCGTATGTACACATATACAGTGACTTGTAATTCATAGGATAAATAGAATAATAAACATGGTTGTACCATAATTATAATAACATCAAAATATGTATAAGTTATTGGACTTATTTTCTTGGTATGGAAACAACAAAGAAAGAGGAAGTGGAAGAAGAAAAGAACTATGGAAGAGGTTGTGAAGTTATTAACTCTTCTTCACGTTAATCCTTTTGATTTGATCAAAAGGGAACCTTAGGTCAGCTTTCTGATAAATGTAAGGAATCTAGGAGGAATTGAGGGTAGTTGGGAGGATATTGGTGTAGGTTTTGGGCGATCCAAATGGATTTGGAGTTGTGATATTAAGAGAAGGGGAATTACCCTTATATAATAGTGGTGAGTTTCACATGAGGAAAAGCTTGAAATATTATTTCATTTTATAATACATTTCAGTTTATAATGGATCCAATGAATTTTATTTATATTATAAGGTAGGAATAGGACTAAATAACATCAACAATTGGTTTTAACAAGTTTAGGTCACTATATTAACCTTATCATTTAGATTTAACTCTTTATTAATTATTTTAACTTTGATCATTTCTTCTTGTATTCTTACACTATATGGTTAATAAAACTACTATAAACTTCCCAAAGAAACACAAGTGGTTCATTAATAATATATATATCATTATATAAGCCTTTTGGATGGTCATTATATTTATATAAATATTATATCATTGTGTAATATTTTTTTTAAAATACTGATTTATATCAATTTTGACACTATTTAGTATTTGGTTTTTACGAAAGGCATGAAATCATGACTAGTTCGAAAAATATTCATTTATCCAACCCTAAAAAAGGAATATTAATTTAGAAAATTCGTCTAATTCATCAAAAGTGTCGATTTACATTTATTCTTATATTTATAATATTAATTACTTTAATATTTCATTAATAAAGTAATTACTATATCATCATTGTATCATAAATAAATTTAATTATTTAATGTGAAAAAATTATAAATAAAACACCATGATATAGGTAATACTTTTATCATTCTAATTAATATTTATAGTGGAATTTACCTTATTTATAACCCAATATTAAGAATGTTTTAGTTATGATGATTTGAACTTATCACTTGTTACTCTTCTTTAAATAAAATAATAATAAATGTCCAAATCTAATCCATGTGGACCAAAGAGGATCATATTTTATTCCTCGGGTTTATTTTTGTCAAAAAACATTTATCCAATAGAATTAAAACATGTGTTAGGGTAATTATAATATCGTTTTAACCTTTAATATACCTATTTACTTTTAACCGTGGTAAAATCAAAGTGAAAAGATATTTTTCACCAAATATAATTTTAAACTTATAGAACAACGTTTTATTTACTAATGACAACAATTTATTTCAGATTTTTGAAATTTAATTCATAGTAGTGGTAAAATTTCATTTAAATGAAAATGTCGTATTTTTAAAAACTAGTTAGTGTTTTCAATATTCATAAAAAATAGTTGATTTTAAAAAAAAATTCCAAATATTTAGCCTATGATATATTTGATTTTAAAAACTAATAAATGATTTTTATTTCACAAAATAAAAAAAAACAAGTTTAATAAAATAATTAAAATTTAATTCCCTTTGTTAAAATAAAAAGCATGTTTTTTAGAATATAATAACTATCAAAAGATTGACACTTGTTTATGTTCAAGTTCAAAGTGAACTTAATTACAATGTCCAACATTAGATTAAATGATAAAAATATAATATAATTAAACTTCAAAACATAATAAAAATAAAATCTAACCATATAAATATATTATATTAAAAGACAGTTTTGAATTAAAATATATTATTTTTCATTATTCGTAAAAAATGTATTTTATCATAAAAATACCAAAAATTTAACCATAGAAAATTATGATGTCCCGGTTCTAAATAAGAATCTTAATTTGCCAACTAGAAAATATAAAAGTCACAAATATTGGATTTATGAAGGGATATCAATTAAAAGGTGGAAAAACTTTATATGGGATATATATAAAATTCAAAATGTGGTTATTAATATTTATAACCACTTTCTAAAAAAATTATTTTGATAGGATGTGGTGAACTTGAACTCAGTGTTGTGTACATTCCATGATATTTTATTATTCAAGGAGAAGCGTAGAATGGAATCTTGGGTTGTTACAGTTTTCATGAAAATTATAAGGTCATGTGATTATATAAACATCTAAATATCATCGAATATATATGAGGAAGTAAATTCTTGTGAGTAGTAGATATAGAGAGAAATAATATGTTAGATCATAATAATTTTAGAATTCATTGAGAAAAATGAGAATGTGAATGATAAAATCTATTACTTGTCATAAATCATAGAAAAGAGGTCATTTAATAATAAAATGATCATGAAGGCTCAAAATGAATATCATCCTAAATAGTTGAAGGAGTGGAAAATATTTAGAATAGGTATCCCTTATGTTGTTTGTGTTTGTATTTTTTCCATGAAGTTTGATGTTATGTTCTCATTAGGACTCTAAAAAGAGTAGTGTTATTATATATTGTTGATAAATGTATCATATAACCACTTGTGATTATTGTGGAGTATCTATGACTGCGGTGTCTGACAAAAAATATAAATGAGTGGGAACATTTTCAAACATGTTTAAATTTTGGCACCATGTTTTCTTTTAGTAATTTTAATTATAACTCAAAAACCTATTAATATATTATATTAAAATTGATATTTAATTAATTGGACTGAAACATCTAAATCATTTTTTTATTTTAATGGATATATATTTATCTTCTATAAATGTTGTAATGGTTGTTTGACTCAATATTCTTTCATAGAGGTATATTTCATGTTATGCCCACATGTTATTTTATATAGTGTGTATGTAGTAGAATTTTCATTTTAAAATATTATTATATCCTTATATTTGATATTTAATAAACCATTTAATGCTCTCTCTCCATCAAGATGTTTTTATTTTATAGTTACTATGACCAAAATGGCTTTTTGTCTCAATTTCACACAATT
The DNA here is from genome assembly GCA_963277665.1 of Viscum album. NCBI lineage: Eukaryota > Viridiplantae > Streptophyta > Magnoliopsida > Santalales > Viscaceae > Viscum > Viscum album. The sequence continues at coordinate 995,686,677 of OY728126.1, forward strand.
GAGATATGTATCATATTATGCACAAATTTTTATTTATATAGTGTATCTACTACATTGTTGAAATACTACATCATGAATATCATTATAATAATTGTACTTTAAGTTCCATTTCATATTCATACTTTCATGGGGTTTTGGTTCGTAAAATAACAAAGTCATTGGATTCTATTTTCGAATCCCAATTATTTTTGGAGAGGAATCATTCTCTTCTATGTATGTATTATTGAATTTATTTTAAAAATTTTATTCTCTAGGATTTTTTAATTCATTAATGTTTTTCTATTGTAAATTTTTTACCAGTTCCTTAAAATGAAATTTTTTAACATTTTCTACATGGGTCATTTTTAATATTAATAGCTAATATGTAAAAAAGAATGTTTCTAATTTATTTTGTGGGAATAAATTTTTCTACAGTCATTTATGTTATTTGAAATTAATCTTAATTTCCATTAATCCATGGATTTCAATGAATGACATATTCCCCTGGTTTTGGTAATTTCTCATATTTTACAAAGATAAAAAAGAAAATCGTATTTCTTCATTTTGTTGAAATAAATTTTCTAATTGTATTTAAATTTTTTATTTTCATCTATGTAAACATCAAATATTTATACTCATGATTCAATTTATATATTATCAAATTATACCATCCAACTTCTTAAAGAAGGTATATTTCGACCTTTTAAGAATGTTTTCATGAAAGTCATTTCGTTCAATGAGACAACTAAACTATGATTAAATTTTGATTTTCATCATGTTCGTGGAAATATATTATCTTAATATTATTTTTGATTAATTAATGGAATTCCTTATACCCTTATGATTTTTTATTATTTGGTTCTCTATCACACTTTATATACACCTTGATTTTTTTCATTCAGGTCCATGTTCTTTTATCTCATACATAAATTTAATATCTTTTCAAATTTTATATAGTGATATTAAATCACCAAAATACGAATATATTATTAATTTCAATGGTACATGCCATGATATTTATTCAACTTATTGGATAAAAAAATATTTACATTTTCAATAGTTTTTTTTAATAGTTATGTTTATTATTTACTAAGGAATGCTTGGTATGTATTTTATTTTCTATTCACTCCTTTGTATGATGAATGGACTACACATATGTAATGATGGGTGGGACCAAAAATTATATATATCATCAATCTATTATCAGTCCTTTCAGGATAAACTAGTTTTCATAATTATTGTATTCACACCAATTTATTAATAATGTCCGGGTTGAGGCCTTGATGGTATGTATAATGTATTGAAAAAATTCCTTTATTTTAGGATTGATATGACCAAAATTATGAATTCTATCACATATAAATCATCTATTATTTCCGATGTATTTATTTATATATTTATGTTACCCATGCATATATCACATGGTCATTTTAGAAGAAATATTGAATTATTTTGTTATTAATTATCCTTGTTATATTATTCATCTCAAGATCATTCTTTTGTATCAACCCATACTATGATTTTTAGATCACCCTTATTTTGTATCAATTTCTTCATTTTATGATGAATTATATTATATAATATATGACTAGTGGGGAAACATTTCTATAGAATTTTAATGGATATGTGGATGAGTTATCATGAAATAAGAAATTCATAGTATAGTTGGAATAATGTTTCATTTCATATGAAATATATTAATTTTTTTGATGAAATTTTTTCCTTAATTCCCCAAAACACTAAACATAATTCTTCTTGGAAAATTATGTTAATTAATTTGGGTTTTTGATATTTTAATTATGTGTAATAACCCAATCTTTTTGAATCATAATTGTTTTTGGAAAATGTGTGTTGTATTATACTCAACAAAATTAAATCACTTAGATAATGACATGCGTGTAAATTGAAATGTGAAAATCAAGATTAAATCATTATATTACCAGTGTTCAATATGACTATATGCAATAGTGATTTTAACAATAATTTTAACATTATAATTAGTCCTATAAATTGGAATGGTAATTGTTAATTAATGGAGAAAGGAGAAGTGATGGCCTCACCATTTGAGTCATGATCTATGAAGCTGATATTTTGGATATTTTGAGGGAGGTAGCATCCCTAGGATTCTCCCTCGACCTAACCCGAGAAGATATTCCACATATTATTTTTGAACAAAATCTCCATTGGGAGATGTTAACGTTAGTGGAAATTACTACTTTAGTGAAGTTATCCAAGACTCTCTAAGAATATATCATCATTACAAACAATTCCCTCAGGTCGTATGCTGGTGTTATTTGGTGTTATGGTTCAAGGTCCGAGTTAAAGAAATTATAATTACATTTTATAAATAAATAATTTTTACATCCATTCCATTTTAAGAATACTTTCTCTTAATAAAATTGAGTTCAAATTTGATAACTTTTTTTCATACTGAAATTGTAATTTTCAAAAAAGATATTAATATTATAATAAACTAAGATAGTATAAATGATATTTATTTTAATGAAATATTTTTGTTGAAAATCTCCAATATAAATACAAATGATAAAATATTTTTATTTTTTCAAGTCTATGAAATTTCACTATGAAATTTCACTATGCATTTTCTATCCCCTATTTGTTTTAATAAAAAATGATTTATATATTAAAAAGTTAAAATTATCATATTTAAATAATTATTATGATAAAATAAATATCATTTTTTTAAATTATAATGTCAAGAATTAGGTTATGGTGAATTTATGATAATTTTCTAAAATATTTTGTGTTTCATTGAACAGTAAAAAAATTGTCAGAGTTTTCAGTAAATTTAATGACATCATAATTATTTCATAAAAATGTAATAATTAGTTCACCATAATCCACGACTCAAATAATGTAATTTTATTAATATCACGTACTTTATTATATTTTTATCAATTTCCAAATATATTACTTACTTTATATATTTTAAAATGAAAACATTAACATAAAAATGTTATTTTGCGGAAACAATATTTTTCCTATCAGAAATAAGAAACATAAAATTATGATCCACTATGTTGAGATAAAATAAAATAAAACATGTTCTAAATGTCCAATGCCATGGGAAAACACCATGGAAAATCCTATGTTTTTTCATTTACCACTACCTAGGTGTCCAAGGAAATTAATAAACAAATCCTCCTCATTTTCTATGAATACCCACCCATTTCGTCATTTCCATTCACTTCCAAGTCATCCTTAACAAATATTTGAAATAACTACCTCCCAAGGAGTCCTCCTAATGTGTTACCATGCCATCCAAGGTTCTAATACTCATGTTTCAGGAATACTCTTCATGATAAATGAAATCACATCTTCTCTTTTCCTTTCAAGAATTTTTTTCTGTTATATATTTAATATTTTAATACTAAATTATTTTGAGAATTTTATTCTCTCCCATTACTGTATTTATATTATTTTATCAGTAGGATACCCTTTTCCTCTCTCTTTTTAATGTTTCCTAAAACCGTGTTTTATTCCCGTTATGCTGCCATATTATCTTTTTAATGTTTCTCTCTTTTTCTCAATGAAATTCACTTATTATATTTTTTTAAAAACCGAAACAAAATTATTTTCTAGAATTATTAACCAAGTTGAATAAAATATATATTTTATTCTATGATTAACAAACATTAATTCCTATTTCCTTTTTCTTGGGTTATTAATGACATAATGATCTTGTCTTTGAGCACTTTTTTTTAAAATGATTTTGATATAAAACCTGTTTTTTGTTCTCTATGGGTTATTTGTGAAATATTATATTATGATGTATATGGCTCTCATGAATTAATAAATATTAATGGTGTTCCCGTATATAAATTCAATTCATTTGGTAAATAACTTAATCTATAGAGATCTCATGTTTTATGATACCTTGGGGAATATCCTTCATATTTTTTATAACACCTTTGTGATAAACCTTGGGGAGATGCTTATGAATGACTCAATTAAGTTTTGAGTATTAATTTACCTGTTATAATTCATGTTATTTTTATTATGATATGTTTCTTTTTCCATTTCTCACTCCTTTAAGATAATATTCAGGTTCTTATCGTTAATATTCATGATCACTTTTAAACAATTTCCCTTACGTTCCCTTATTGTTCCTTATACTCACACAATCCATTGATCTATGTCCCTTGGATATTAGATCCAGTAATTTTACATGAGGTGAACCAAATAATAATTTATTCATGTGTATTAAGTAAATGATTTATGTTTTTATTAATTATATTATTTTTTTCATAGAACGAAAAATTAAAAGTTCCTAGGATTGTACAATGTTTTATAATGTTATGTAATAAAGGAGAGTTTACATAGTTGTTATCAATGTAATGTTTAGTTATTAGTGGAAATTAGTTTTTGAAACATTATAAAGAACCATAGGGATATGTCTATATATAGTAAAATATCAAGGTATTCTTGTAATGTTTTATGTAAGTGGTTTTCACGAAAAAAATCACCATCTGGATACTAACAAGTGGATGTGGTTTTAGTATAGATGTACATAGGGGTAATAGCTCTGACATGGTGCATTAGGCCAGACTCAGCATACCCCATTACATGACAACTTTCATTACTACACGACATGTTTAACGCTCCGAGATGATTTTATTGGTGAATCACAAGCTTTTTATCTACCATTTTGAAGGATTTATAGAAAATGTAAATGTTTTAAAAGAATAACATATTTAAGCATGATGTATTACGACATGAAATTTCTTTTTTAATTATAATAATATTAAATAAAACATGTTACTCACTAAATAATTATTCTCTTAGAAAAATTGAGGGAAATATGAGAAACTGTGTAAATGGTTAGGCAGACAGACCAGGAACTAATGGCCTACTGATGGAATCCAGAATGAAAAAACTCATGAAAATGATGAATAAAAGGACTCGAGTTACGAGAAAAAATGTGAATCAATCTGATATACCAGATTCACCATGAAGAAAAAAACATTCTATTTATTCTTTTATACATTAATGACCACCTTCTTTCAGTGGATCCACTGAACCATTGATTGTTGAACAATGAATAATATATATAGAAAACATAATTTTTTACTACATAATTTTTATCAATTTTATGACACCATGACTATGTATTAATTAGATTATGAATATTATTAATGGTTTAAACATGATAAAAACATGTATAAAAGAGGGAATATATAAGTAATTTAGTGGGAAGAGTTGGGGGAAACCTTTTCAAAAAATATTCATCTCCTTTAAGGAGAATTAAAATAGAGAAATAATTATTGGAGCTAAATTAGAAGAAAAATGAATTGGTTGGAGGCTATGAGATGAACATTATCAAACTTTACGATTAAACCTATAGATTTTTCATGGAAACTAATGGGATGGTGGATAGATTTTTCAATTGACTAAGTCACTCTCTATAGAAAAATCTAGCCAGATGAGACTATGAAAACATAGAGGAGATCATGAGAAGGGTAGTGAAAGTTGAACTGGATTTTAGATACACACAATGATCCAATAGATCGAATGAAAATAAGAGATATTATGATAAACAATTGTGGAGTTTATTTGATCAAGGAAGAGGAGGAATGAAATTGAAACTTCCTACATGTGAAAATATGGGAAGAAGCATTCAAGGAAATGTATTATCGGTATCTTGAAATGTTACATGATTGGAAGAGATGGCCATATTTCTAGGAACATTAGTAGTGAGGTGAATCCTAAACTTCTCAACAGAAGTAATAAATGTTAAATGGTGCAGGTACACCCGGAATTTCAATGTTTTAAATGTGTTAAAATTTGTCAAATTTCAAATCACTATCCAAATCGGATGTTAATGGAGGGTAATAATAATTACCATTAGTTTAGGACAAGGGAGTAGGGTCATGTGTTTTCTATCATGGAAGTTATTTTTGAAGATCCAAATAATTTTTTGGAAGGTACTCTCGTTGTTCTCTCCTGATTAGTAAGTCCTTTGTTTGATTCTGGTTCAACTCATTCCTTTATTTCCCCCATATTTTCAATGAATATAGAATCAATCCTTGAACTCATAAAAATTGACTTATTATTAGAGGCTCATATATAGATTATCCATTCATCAATAGTGAATAGAAACTCTATTATTCAATTTAGTGAGAATAATCTCATTACAATTTTAGAAGTAATTCTCATGCTGGAATTTGACATTATACTATGCATAGACTGGCTCATAAAGTATAATACTATGATCAACTACAGATGTAATTAAATCATAGTAGTATTGAATGGAATACATATAGTTGTTTTCAAATTAGAGATATCTCAACGTGGCTATTTTTTAGAATCACATCTTATAGCCTTATTTATGAAGATGGTCACTAAATATGAAGATGGAAGTGAAAGTATATGAATATAAAACGACCCCATAATTTAGGAATACATTGATGAATTTCTTAAGGAGTTACATAGACTTCCCTATGATTGAGTGGATGAGTTATCTATTGATCTCATTCCTTGTCCCATGCTGACTTCAAATACCCTATATAGAATTGAAAATATAGATATAGCTGAATTAAAGAAGTAATTATAAGATCTTTTGGGGAAAGGGTTTATCCTATTGGGTGTATCTCCTTGTAAGGAACCTATCTTTTTATGAAGAATAAGTATGAATCAATGCAAGCTATACATGGATTATTGAGAACATAACAGGATCAAAGTGATGAAAAAGTACCCTCTTCCAAGAATTTATTATTTATTTGATCAGCTTCCTGGGGCTCAATTCTTCTCCAATATTGATCTTCGATCTAGTTATTATCAATTGAGTATGAGGAATAAATATATTTGAAATACTATATTCTGATGTAGGTAAGGACATTATGAGTTTGTTTTTATTCCCTTTGGTTTGTCAAATAGTCCTCCTATTTTTATATATTTGATTAATAGAGTATTGATGGACTACCTTGATAACATTATGGTCATTTTTTTATGATATTATAAATTCTATCTATTTGGAATATTCAAAAAATGGGAATTTTGGTTAAAAAGTGATTCTTTCTTGGGGAACATTGTAACCAATGGAGGAATGTCTGTTGATCCTACCATGAAAAAGTTTGATTAGGCATGGCTTAATCCAGCAATAGTGCTCAAGATTCATATTTTCCATGGATTAATGGGTTATTATAAAATGTTTGTGAAAAAACATTCAGGAATTTTCAATCCACTAACATAGTTAACAAGAAAAGATGTCAAGTTCATCTAGACAAAGGTGTCTGAAGAAATTTTCCAATAATTGATGTAGAGATTAGTTAATGCACCCATTTTAACTCTACCCTCTATAAAAGAACTATTAATTATTTTTAGTGATGCATCTTCAAAAGGTCTTTTCTTAATCCTCATGAAAAATGAAAATGTGTTCTCTCATGCATCTCGATAGTTAATTCCTCACAAGTAGAACTATTCTATGCATGACTTGGAGCTGGTTGTGGATCTTTTTGCTTTGAAGATTAAGAGGCACTATATTTATCTTGAGAAATGTGATATATACCAAGACCATCAAGGTTTGGAGTATATTTTCAAATAAAAGAAATTGAACATGAGATAGAGGAGATGGTTGGAACTTCTTTTTGACTTTGGTTGTTCAATTCATTATCATACTAGAAGAGAAAACATGGTTTTTGATGCGTATAGTATAAAAGATCACGTTGTGTTGGAAATGTTGAGGATTCAAGGAGATACTATGAGTAGGGACATAGTAAAATTGGATGCGGGAATTTCATGGGAAGGTACATCATTAAACTTATCCCATCTAATTTATAAACAATAATTACTATAGAAGATCAAGAAATATCAAAGATATGGTCTTTTGTTATAGAAGAAGTTAGAGGTTGTAAATAATGGGAAGTTTCATAAGATCAATATTAATCATAAGGTGCACTAAAATTTCCTACAAGTTTATGGGTTCCATTTATTATATAAAAAAGAAGGATCTGATGGATGAAGCTCATTGATCTACAAACTTTATACATCTTGAATGAAAAAAATGTATTGGGGCCATTATGACCATTATTGGTTGGATATCATGAAAATGGATATTTTCTAACTACACTACAAGGTTCCTGGTGTGTCAACATGTGAAGGTAGAGTGACAGCTTATTAAAGGGGTATTTCAACTACCACCAAAACCATCAAGGAAGTGGGACAATATCACTATAGAATTTTTCTCTGCTCCCCCAAAAAGCACCCCAAGAAAATAGCGTGATATGGGTTATAGTAGATCGTTTCATAGTGACTACACATTTTATCAATATTTGGTAATATTTCCATCTTGATCAACATTACATTTTTTTTGTGAAGGATGTTGTGAGGTTACATGCAGTGCCACCATCTTTTGTTTCTCATTCTTATCTAAGGTTCATGTAAAAAAAATTATATTTCTTCATAATTCTTTGAGTATCGAATTAAATTTCATTATGGCCTATCACTCAAAAAATAATGGACAATCTGAAAAGACTATTCAGACACTCAAGGGCATGCTAAGAAGATTATCAATGGTATTTAAAGGTGGATGGGATCAACATCTCCCATTAGTTTAGTTCTCATAAAAAATAGTTTCTATTTGAGTATTCAAATGGAACACAATGAAGCTCTATTTGGGAACCGATGTATAACTCTACATTTTTGGGATGAATTTGGGGAGGGAATGCTTCATAGGCCAGTTCTTTTGAATGAAATGATAGAAAATGTTTATTCCATATATAAACTCATAAAGGATGCTCATATTTTGTACAAGATCAATTCTAAAAATGATTGAAATGACTTGATGTATGATGTTAGAAAAATATTACTCATTTAAATTTCACCTTCGAAGATATTCAAGAAATTTGGGAAGAAAATGAATCTCAACCTTAGTACATTAGTCCCTAAGAAATATTTGATCACATATAGAAAGGGGAATAATGTAACGACACAAACATTTTGAATGATAATTGTAATATTAAAATGTGGGTTATATTATACTAAAAAAACAATATCTCTTTAATAATTATGTGAGTATAAATTAAAATTTTACCATCAATTATCAACTATTATGTAAGCATTATTCAATTTGAATTTTGGAAACAATATTATTAATAATAATTTTAACATTATAATTGGTTTTTTAAATCTAAATGATAATAGTTAATTAATACAGAATGGAGAAACAATGGCCGCAACTAATAAAGACATGTTGTATGAAGCACATTTTTCAGAACATTGGAGGAAGGTTTCATCATTGGGATTTCCCCTTATCCATGACCAATATAGGCTTCAACATGTGAATCCTGGATGAAATCGTCTATGGGATAAGTTCAATTTATTAGAAAATACCACTCTAGTAATATTATCTATACCACCCCAATAATATATCCCCACTACACACATTACCCTGAGGTCATGTGTGGGTTTTATAAGGGGTTATGTTTCAAGTCCCTAATTACATAAATTGTAATGAAATTGTATAAATAAAAATTTTGTTCTTTCAATTATTTTTTAAAAACAGTTTTTATTAATAGAATTCAGTTGGAACTAGAAAAATTGATTTTTCAGAGAGAAATTATAATTTTTAGAAAATATATAAATATTTTAAAAAAATAATAAATTATGGATAATACGTATTTTAATGAAATATTTTGGTTACAACTCTATTATTTAAATACAAATGATAAAATAATATTATTTTTTCAAGTGTCATAAATTTCACTATGTATTTTCACTATGCATTTTCTCTCCGCTAATATTTTTAATAAATATTTATTTTTTATTTAAAATTTAAAATTTTCATATTTATATAAATATTATGATAATTTTTTTAATTTTTTAATTAATCAGGTCAAAATTAGTTTATGGTAAATTTTTGAGAATTTTCTAAAATATTTTATTTTTTGGTGAATAGTAATAATACAATATCTGTTTTTTGATAAGTTTAATGAAATCATATTTATATCATAAGGAATTAATAATTATTTAAATATAATACAAGACTAAAATTATTATATTTTTTTAATATTTAGTATTTAAATATATTTTAATCAATTTATAAATATATAAATTTCATTCCAAATTTTAAAAAAGAATCTTTAACATAAAAAATGTTTTTTTGTAGAAACGTTAACATTACATTCCAAAATAAGTAATATAAAATCATGGTTGACTCTTTTGGGAAAAAATTAATTAAAATATGATCCAAGAGTCAAATTCCATGGGAATATACCATGGTCAATACCATGTTTTTTTTATTTACTACTACCTAGGTGTGTAAGGAAATTAATAAACAAATCCTCCCCTTTTGCTATAAATATCCATCCATTTCTCCATCCATATTCAATAAAAATTAATCCTCCATGAATATACGATATTTTTACAACCCAAAGGAGTCCTCTCATGGTTTTATCAATCTCCAAATGTCTTTCTTCTAAAGTTTTAGGAACACTTTCAAGGTAATGGAAAACTCAACATCTTTTATCCTTTCAAGTATCATTTTTTTGGGGTATGTCTTTCAATTTTCATTTCTATGTTCTTATATATATTTAATTATATCACTTTACTATATTAATATTCTTCTATGAATGTGAGTCCCTTTTCACCTCTCTCTTTAATGTTTTCTAAAACCATTTTTCATACCTGTTATGTTGCCAGATTTCTCTCAAAATTTCTCTGTTTTTCCCAAAAAATTATTTTATTTTATTTTATTAATACCCCATTATCATTCTTTTATAATGTTATTCAAAAATATATAAATATTACTTATTTTATTCTTGGTATTAACATGCATTAATCCCTTCTTCATTTTCATGGGATAATAATGACATAAAGATCTCATCCTTAATGTCATTTTTTAAAACATCGTGATTTTCATATGAAACTTGTTTATTTAATTCTAAATAAGTTATTATTGAAATAGAATATTATGGTATATGTGGAAAAAATTAATTAATTAATATTATTATTTCCCTATAATAGTTTTCCAATGCATTGGATATAGAATTTAATCTCTATATATGACATGTCTTACGATAACTTGGTGAATAATCTTGGTAATTTTTCTAACACCTTGATGATAATCTATGTGGATACACTAATAAATAACCTATTTAAATATTTTAGTAACATTTTTATGTTAATATTCATGTTAATTTTATTATTATATATTTAGTTTTCAGTTTATCATGCCGTTATAATATTCTTCATGTTCTTTTTAATAATTCTCATGATCACTTCTCAATTGTTTCCCTTGAACTCCCTTATCAGGCATTACTCTCACCCTTTCCTTTGATGTATGACCCTTATTTATGAGATGAATTAATTTTACAGAGGGTAAACCAAATAATAATCCATTCATGTGGATTAAATTAATGTTTTTCGTTTTCATATATTATTTATATTTTTCCAATAAACAAAACATTAATAGATACCTTTTTTTGTACAATGTAATGTAATTTTATGTAATAAAAAGTTATGATTACATATTATGGATGGTTAAATTTTTTTCCCTTATGTTTTTATCAAGTAAATAATGTAAATATATAATTTTTATCATTGGATCTGAGTGTATGAGTCTGATTCATCTCATATGGTATCTGAGTATGGTTTAATAAAATTAGAGGATAGGATTTTATTGATAAAATAAATTTAAGAATTATAGACTCCATTATGGTAAAATAATTTTAGGGGTAATTATCAATGTAAGTCATAAATAACTCATTAAAGGTCTTATGTGATTATATTTCAATGTGAATAAACTTATTTTTGGATACATTAATTTAGGCATAGGAATAATACATGATTTGGGTTTACATCACCAATTAAGATGGTATTTTATTAGATATTGTGATAAATATGGTTAACTGGTTTAATGATTTAATTTAATTATATAATATATGTTGATAATAATAGATAAACATGTGTATTTAACATTTATTTGGATAAAAGATTATTTAATTCATGTTGGAAAATTCTTTCATGTATAATCTTTTCAACATTAATGAATAAAGAATTATATGATAGTGTGTGATTTTATTTAAAAATGGTCAATATAATTTGAGGGATATATATTGAGTTAATTTAATAAATGTATATAATTTTATTATTGGTTTATGTCATAGTAATTAAATTTATTTTACAAAAATATTACAATGTTTTTTTAATAAAACACTAGTGTATTTATGAATATGGTATATGACATTATGAGTGACTTTATGTTCTTGGGGGATAAAATTTGTATTTATTTTAGAATAATTTGTGAACTTATTTTTCTACCTTTTGGGTTTATAATTTCAACAAGCATGTATTGAAGAGTTTTAGGGTTTTGTAATTTCTGGAATAATTTATGTTGGCCTTTGTTTTTTTTTATTTTAATGTTTTTTACATTTATTTATTTTATTCATATTTCATTGATGATTATCTTTACTTAAGAAAACCTTTTTGATGTTTTGTAATTGGTTATAAACATGAGGAATAACTGTTTATAAAAAATACTTCTTGGAATTAGTAACATTATATTTTTTGGATATTATGGTCCCTTATGATTTGACATTAAAGCTTCATGAATAAAAAATTGATCATAGATATTCACTGTTGGAAATGTGAAATAAAATATAACAGGAAATAGGTCAACTAACACAACGAAAGGAAGATATTGTGGTTATAGAAATGAGGTTAAATCAAGTATGTATATATTCTCATATTTTATGTATTTAAGTTATAATAATACCTCAAACGTAAGAAAATAGATGATAAAAATATTATGAGTTATTTGGAAAACATCATTCTACTATTAAGGTAATCTTTTGAAACTCATTCACATGTATGATTTTTATAAAAGTTAAATCATGATTTAGAATGACCTAAAAATAATTTATTTCCACATATATATATTTCATTTATATTACAATCAACATTAAATATCTTTATGTTTTTTCCTTTTAATGTACCATTACTCTGGCTTCCATTGAGAATAATTGTTTTTAAATATCCTCGTTTAATTTATGATAGAATATGTGTTTTATATAAAGGATAAATATATTTTCAAAATTGATTTATTATTAAAAATATTATAAATTAATATTTATGTCAATTCAACAAAGTAGTTTTTATGTTTATTATTATTATAATATTAAAAATAATTCTATCATGTTATGATGCAAGGATATGATTTTTGATTTGAAAAAGTAATAATTTGTATTCCAAATAAATTAAGCTTCCATATATCATAAGATTTTATTTAAAAGATAAATTTCTAAATTGTAAATTTTATTAGATAAAATAAAAATTATTTTTGGGTTCATCCTATCAAATTCATCTTAAGTTTATTTTTTGGATTTCTCTAAAAATGTTCAAATTTTGGAGAATATTAAAAAAATTAGTTTTTACAAAATCACATAAATTCAACGGAATCATTATGATATATTCATGTTTGAAAAAAATTGTTTTCTTGAAGAAAAATATATTTTATGAGTAAAATAATGTCTTTAAAATTTGAATATCATTTTATAAATTTATACATTAATTTTTGTACCTAATTTATAATATATTCTATTAAAACAAATATTTTGGAATTTTTTTTGGAATTGAGTATTAACAATGATCCATCCGGTTTCGGCCTTCTTTTATAAATCCCAAAGCCCTCCTTGTTTTAATTATTATCTAATAAATATCCCATTATCTAATAAAATATGTGGTTTTTATATAAATCATGTATCCTTAAAAGGTATGTTTATAAAAACGTATTAGTTTCATGATGTAAACCATTATTACAAATAATTTTTATCATCGCCACCATTTGAAACTTCTAAAATGGATTTCAAATTTTTAATTTTCATATTCAGGTTATATTATAATTTCTATTCTATTTTTAGTCATAGAAATAAGTTACAATGGTAAAATTTAGTCAACAATGTAAAGGCTATAATATGGCATAACTATTAAATCAAGGGTTGTTGACATAAAATATCAAAAAACTATCTTCAAATGAGTTAAGAGACTATTTATCGACCTCATTATTGTCTTATATAAATTTTAAACCATATTAGATCCACTTTCATTGAGAATAACCTACCCCTTTATATAAGAAATTAATATTTAAAAAATACCACTCCTCTCATCTATAAAATTACACCATTTTTAACATAACATTCTTTTATAAAACAAAATATGACAACCATAAAAAGAGACCATAAGAAAACCGCACTATCCATGTGGTTGAAATAAATGAATGACCAAAAAATCAGTAGTATAAAAACATTTATATGCCCGTGGAAGAATCATGGAGGAATATAAGACCTCCATATTCGAAATAGATTATATATGTGAAGAAATAGTATCATCCATTATCTTACATTCTCTCCATCAATGTGTGATTATGGTACATTGCTCAACCATTAATGTACATGCTCACATCCTTCACCACCCAACTTCTCCACCCACCTAGATTAGTTAATCATGAAAAAATCATAAAAAAATACATAACTAGAAATATTTATCATATTCTATAAGTTATTTTCTCACTAAAAGGCCACCACAGAAGAATTATGGTGTGATCTAAAAGAGTATTTTCAAGGGAAAGGTTGTGGTCTTAACCGAGTTCTCCACGTTTATTTAATCATAAACCTCCACCAAGAATTTTGTAAGAGTAATAAGATAATGAGAGTAGTATAATTAGTATATTGAAATGTTATTATTTTGATGTTGTATCATTATCAACCTTTTTACTATCCATTTAAAAATGAAATGACCAGCTGTGTTACGAGTGGACTACCACTTACATGAAAAAAAGATATTTTATTTTTCATCACCACATTACATTACTATTATAAAAAAATAGATTTAATGAAATAATATGATATTATTTTTATAAATAAGTTATTAATTTTAGTTATGTAATTGAAATATTAATTTTTATCTCATCATTAAGACAACAACTATAGTTCATTTAAAATTATTTTATATAAGCCCATCATGGGTTCGGTCATCAATAATCATTCATAAATCTCCATTGAATTTATCATGGAACATAATAAATAATTACTAATATACATTCAAAAAAATAGAATTTTTTTTATATAATTGACTCATTACAATGGAATGATAACTGAAATCATTATACTGAAACACACATGAAACAGTTAAAACAACTAACACAAACGATCAACATTTATTAAAAAAAGGAATTACATATATAATAAATTAATGTATAATATTAATGTTCAAGGGCATAAATATTAATAAGGTTCTGAAATAAATTATAAATGAATATTATATTATTATACAGGAGGTTATAATGCTTCTTTCCAATAAGAAATCAAAGGTAAGGGTTTCTTTCCCTAAATTTCTATTCCTTGAGACATGATTCATTTTGTGAATCATGTTTAATTTTATATATTATACCATTTTTCCATTTCCGTATGAATATATTATATTATATTTTGAATAATACTATTTTTATTAAAAATAAAATCAATTTCTTTCTTTTAATGTTTTAGATGTATGTGTTATAAAAGATATAATGGGTTTTCAAATCAGTTTTCTTTATTCAAGGCATATTTCTTGATTTCTATCTATTTATTATTATATTGTCAACACAATAAATATTTTACATATTATATCATGATTCTATCCATATTAATGTGATTTAACATTCCATTTCTTTTTCCGTATTTCAATGGGTTTTGATTCAAAGGATACCAAAGAAGTAGTGTTTTTTATATCAATTAATCATCATTGAAACAAGATCCAAATTATGAACCTATATTAATTTTTATATTTTTTATACTGCATGTTTACAAGTTATATCATGGATATAATTTTGATCATAGTTTTTTAAGATTATTTTCATGTTTTTTTCATGGTATTTTGATTCAAAATTTTCCAAATCTGTAAGGGTGTGTTTTCTATTCTAACTTATTTTTGGTCCGGAAACTCTCTCTTCCATTTTCATATTCACTATTTTGTTTTATAAAAATTATTAGCACTTATTATATGATTGGTTATGTTTATTTTAACTTGGATTTTAATTTATATACAAATATTTTCAAATGAATAATTTCAATTTTTTCATATAGGTGATTTTTTACTCTCTTTAACAAACTATGAAATAATATTTTTACTATATTTTGTGTGTAAATATTTTCCTTCTATCATAAATCTTATTTCTAATTAATTTTTCTTTCAAATATTATGTTTTTTAAAAAAATTCACATTCCCATTGATAATTATATTTTACTTTTTCCAAATATAACCCAAATAATATATTTATTAATATTTTTAAAAATAATTATTTATGAATATTTTTTTCATCTATTTAAACAAACCTTAATTATTCCACTTATTCACTAGTGATATGATCTAATGCTAAAATCCACCTTATTAAATTGGATGGATTAGGTTGATATTTTAAGGAAATATTTGTGAAACAAATTTATTTCAATATGATACCTAAGTTATGATGAAATTGCGATTCACATCACGTTATTTTGATTATATTATGAGATATTTGATAATAATTAATTTATAATATTCTATCCTACCTTATGATATATTATATTTAGGTTCTCTATAACTCTTAAACTCCATGTTTACATTTTTCCTTCATTCTAATGTTATTTTTTCTCAAGGATATATTCTATACCATTTCCATTTTTCTACATTCATATTGACTTAACCATATACCCATTTGGTGTCAATTTAAAAGGTACATAACATATTTTTTTTCTATTTATTTAATTTGGGGATTTTTACCATCAATATAATTTTTATTTTAATATGAATTATTATTGAATAATAAATCATTCTGTTTATGTAACATCCCAAGTAAATAAAGGATATGACATTTTCATATTTATAATTATTTATGAATTAAATATTAATTGTACTTCAAATGGGATTCTATGTTTGATGGCGTACACGACACACGATAATGGGTTTCCCCAAAATCTTATGTTGTATACCAGACTGATTTATTCTGAATAATAATAATATAATATTATTTTAAATGGTAGTTAACACCGTGACATTTTATTGGTGAGAATGAATAGAACTAAATATAATATTATTATAAATGTTTTTAAATTAATTTAAATTTATGAAATAATATTTAGAGGATTAAAATGATAATGAATCTAATTTTATGCGTGAAAACACTAATATTATTAAAAGGTTGTTTTACCCCCTTTTGAGGGAGAACCCCTTTTAAATATAGATTTTTCACTTTTATTTGTTATTTTTTCCAAAAAAACATCTTATTTATATGTGGTACCTAAAAAGATAATATGGGTAATTTTTTGATATTTTTATGATAAAGTTCATTTTTAATGAACAGTGAAAAATACAGCATTTTACGTCAAAACTGTCATTTCATTTGATTTATTTATATAGTTATATTTTTATTAAAATCAGTTTTAAAGTGTAATTGGGTTTTATATTTACCATTTATTCCAATTTTGGTCATTTAATTTAATTTAAATTTTAAATTGGACATAAAAATGTCAATCTTTTGATAGTTATTATTTCTTAAAAACACTCTTTTTGGTTTTGACAAATGTGAATTAATTTTACATTAAATTCTGAAACATCTGTGTTCTGAATTTGGAAAAATGGATTCCATATTTTGAATCAAGTGGTACAAATTTTTGAAAATAGGGAACTTTTGTTTTTAGGCATTAATGAATAGTAATGTCATTAAATATTTTATTTACAATGGTTAAAGGGTAAATCGGGTAGACATGGTTAAAAAATAATATTATAGTAATATTAAATTACACTAAAATGTGTCTTAACCCTATTGGTTGATAAATTTCCAACCATGGGCATCCTTGGGTCGATTTTGGGACCCCATGGAGCTACTTGTAAGTGAAAATGACATTTTATAAAAATTAATTAAATGATATGGAAAATGTAACATAAACATATTTCTTTTAGTAAAAAAATATTATATGGTGTTATATAAGTTAAATTATAGACTATAAATATTCATTAGAAATATATAATGATTTATTACATCATGGTATTTTATTAATAACTTTTTGACAACATATATATAAATTTATTTATAACACAATAGTGATTTAGTTTTTTCCTTATTAATTAATGATTTAAATAAATGAGATTCTAAATATTAAAATAAATTTACTTTGAATGTATTTATGTGATCCACTAGTTTTTGATACAATTATAACTTGTTATATTTAAATTAATTATGGTTTTTCTAAATAATCATGTTGGTTTGTATTTTTTTAAAAGTCATAATATGAATAGTATTAAAATTGAGATAAAAGAGTTTTTAAATCAATAAATATTTTATTAAATGATAAAATAGTCCTAAAAATAAAATATTCAGAAAAATGACATATATGATCTTAAAATGTAATTAATTATCCATTTCGTGTTTCATGAAATTTTATTGTAACTATATTAACTATAAAGTATGAATATTCAAGAAGTCATGGTAATAGTTAAATTAGTTAACTAAGGGTTAAAGATAAATGATATGGTTTAAAATGAAACCCCAAATTGTCTAAAAACCATTGGTTGAGAGGATTTAGAATAATATTCTTCTTATATTTAAATATAATGAGTTTTAAACCTTTTGAAACTGAAAATAATTTTATAATAAAATAATATTTCCAAGCATTCTAAAGTGACCCTCCTCCCTCTTATAAAAGGATATCACCAATAACCCATTAATCACACCTCTCATGCCCCTTGGATTGTCCAAACTTTTCCCAAATACTCTCCCAACATCTCTCTCTTTCAACTATAAGACATACCCTAGACAGAAGGCAATTCAAGAAAGCCTTTTGGTTCAATGAAAATGGAGTTACCAGATTTAAAGGTAACGTCTTCTCTCAAGTTATTTTCCCTTATTTTCCTTCTCCCCTAACTATTCGCATTTTGTTCCTTGTTTACCTAACAAAAATAGTGTCTTAAATATAATATGGTTTTTTTATGAGAAGGATTCAAACAACACTTCCACACAAATTTATTAAATGGATATGAACATGTTGTATCTATGGACCGCGAACTATTGCCTCACGAAATGATGATTGTTCAAATATCTCATACCGCCTCTCATGATGTCCATTATTATGGAATTATATTTATATATGATATATATTATATTTATATTGTTTCTATTCTTCTCTGATTTTAATTTATAGAATACCTATATGGTTTCCATAATGGGTAAATATGATAATTTCATTTGAGGAAGTGCGGACTACTGCCCCCTCAAAGCGATATGACTCATTCATGCCATACGTGAAACATATAATAGATTTATTTAATGATATTAAATATGATATTATACTAGAATTATAATATACCAATTTATTATTATTTTTTCATTCCATTAAGTAAAAAATAGAAATGAAAGTAGCATTCATGCATACGTACGACTTACCTTCTCCATGAATGGTGGATTTCATTTCTTATCTCCAAATATTTTTTAATATTATAAATACATATATATATTAGATATATATGATATCTAAATCATTAATATCATTATGGAGGTAATTTAATTTTGACCACATGGACAATTTTTTATTATAAGATGCTTATTTTTGACTCAAGTACAAAATATCGACAAAACACCCATTATTAACGTAAATAATTATGTAAAGTTTATTAAAAGGTATTAAGATATATAAATGAAATAATAAACTTGAAAAAGGTTATAATATAAGTATTGATTAACATTATTTTACTATTTATTTGAATAAATAATGAATGAGTCAATTCAGACAAAAAGAAAAAGACTTTGTCTAAATGTCCTTTCATTGAGGAATATTTGATTTAGACATGACTTTATTTTATACAGTCTATAAAACCCTTTGACATTTCATTTCATTCAAGGGGAATATTTTTCTATATATAATTTTACTAAACAGAAAGGTTATTTTTTCTTTTTTAATGTATGCGGTGAAAAAAACATTCCTTCAATGTGAGCGTTATATGATACTTGGATTCCTTAACAAGACATAATCGTTTTAAAAGGGAAATAAATACAATATACTCATTTACATAATTTGGTATTGAAAATGGTTTTGATACTGGATTTATTATGACTATATATTTAAAAGATATATTTTTATTTCAATGTGTATATGTTATCTTTACTTTATATTTATTTTATATTCTGTGAATATGTTATGGTTATTGGGATTTTTTGACGTTTACAGGTGGTTCCATGATAATCCTATTGAGGGTCAGCCCGAGATTGCTCTCAAATGAATTGGGTAACGTGATGGATGTAAATGATATTATTTTCCTAAGATATTTAATGAATATACTATAATGGGTATTCCAAATTTAACTCCCCACGTAGCTATAAAATCTATAATGTATGTATGATATCGATGCCACACGTTACCTTTATGATTTATGATTTCTATGTGTTATTCATATGTCTTATTATTTCATGAGGTATGATTAAGAGATTATGTTTTGATTGTATTGATGGAATAATGTTTTCATTCTTTATATTATATCCCTTACTGAGCTTTTTATGCTTATCCCATGTTTTTTAAAATTTTCATAGGGTATAAGGAAGGGTATGAGAAAGGAATAATTCAAGAATATTTATATAATGAAAATAACGATTATTTTATTTTAAGGTAATTTATTTTATGAAAAAATATATACTGTGTAAGAGTGTTTACTTTATATTATTTGAGATGAAATGTAATAGTTATGGCCTAATTCTCTAAAGCTATAAAGATGAAAAGATCCTCAATATGAATTTTTAACTTAATTCAAGATTATGTAATGTTTTGGTCTGGGGCCTTACAGTTGGTATCAAAATTCGGTTTAGACAACAATAAGAGTTAATATATTGTTAAATTAATATCCATAAATTAATTTTGGTTAATATTTAAGTTATATAGAATTAACATATTACCATGTTTCTTTGCCTAAGATATTTTTTTGTTTAGAATGATTTTTATCAATGTAAACAGGGAAGCTATAATGGGACGACATTAAGAGGAAAATAACCTTCCAAATTAGCAACTTGAGATGGTTATAATTGGAGCTAAACAGTTTGTTTCAGTGATGGCATAGTTCAAACAGGATATAAATGGTGGTGATATCCATGCATGAGATCATCCAAATCAACCATAGTGGGACATGTTTGTGGTAAAGGATTTAATTAAGCATCACCACCCATCATTCAGAGGATCATCTAACCTTGTGCCAGCTGAAGGGTGGATTAAAGAACTATAGAACATTTTTTATGTCATGGGGTGTTCAGAACATCAAAAGTTCATTCTTTCTATTTACCCTTTTAAAGGTGAATCCGATAAGTGGTGGTCGATGGTGAAAAATAGCAGGGATAGTGAGGAAATTGATTCCCATGATTGGGATGAATTCAAAGGTATGTTTCTTGAGATATATTTTCCCAAGGTAGTTCATCATAGGATGGAAAAAACAATTATTTGAATTGAGGCAAGAGGATGACTCATTGGATGCTTATGAAAGAAATTTTATTCAACTGGTATGGTATGATTCAAATTTCATACACGATATTGATAGTAAAATTTATCGTTTTTTACTCAAGATTAAAGGAAAAGTATCTAGGGGATTTAGCTTCTCGTATGTTCAAAAGTTTTAAAAACTTTTTTGGTGTGTAGAGAAGGTGGAAATGGAGTTTTTCGATGATCAAGTAATCTTTGGAAAAAAAATAGAATATGTGTTCAATGAGGTAGATAAAAGTAAAGAACACTTAAAAAAGCCTGATGGTATGAAACTTATGTTTACAGTCTGTGAAAATTTTCGTAAAAACACACTAGGATATACATTTTTATTTCTGTTAAGTGCTACCAATGTGGTAAAATGGGGCATAAGGCTCGTAATTGCACTAAATAAGATCAGGTTAATTGTAATTCAAAATATGATTTACAGTTAGTAATATGTTTTATGTGTAATGAAATTGGTCATTATACAAATGATTATCCAATGAAGAACTCAACTAAGGTAAAGAAGCTAGACTAGAATCAGAATGGGGTGGTGAAATCTTTTTCAACTACTTCAAAAATTGTTGGGCCATAGAATTAAGTTGTATCAGGTACACTCTTTGTTTATTTAGATTATTCCAATATGTTGTTTGATTTAGGGTCTACACATTCATTCATTTCAGATAAAGTTTCTAGTTAATTGGAAATTCCTTCTCATTATATGAATCTTGAACTAATGGTAAAGACACCAAGAGTAAACATTGAGAGAAAAATAAATTATAATAACCTCCATGTCCTTGTGTGTAGAAAGAATCTACCTGTAAACCTTTTTTGCCTCTAGTAGATTTTGATGTTATTTTGGGTATGGATTGGATTTTTGTTTTCCATACAATGATTGACTATATATATAAAGATATTTATTTTCAAAAATAATTTTAGATTGTGTACAAGAATGAACCTTAACTTTTCATATCATATATAGAAGATAGGAAACTAGTAATAAATGGAAATCAATGTTACCTTCCACATATTGTTGAAAACAAAAGAACAATTCAGTTTAATGATGTTCTAGTGGTAAATGAGAATCTTGATGTTTTTCAGATGAGTGTCCTTGTATAATACCAGATTGGGAATTTTAATTTATAGTTGAATTAGTTCCTAATGGTAATACAATATCAAAACCCCCTTATTGAATGTCTCAAATTTAACTTTTAGAGTTGAAGAATAAATTGTGGGGGTTATTAGATAAAGGTTTCATTTGACCTAGAACATCAGCAATGGGTTCTTATGTATTTTTTAGAAATAAAGATGGTTTAATGAGGATTTTTATTGGTTATATAGCATTAAATAACATATTTGTTAAGATCAAGTATCATTTTCCTCATATCGATGATTTTTTTGATCTGCTCTAGGGTGATCAGTATTTTTCGATGATTTACATGAGGTTGGGGTACCATCAATTTAATGTAAAATAAGCAATAATTATGATGACCATGTTTCATACTAGATATGTACATTATGAATTTTATGTTATACCTTTTGGTTTAACAAATGCACACGCTGTATTCATGGATCTTATGAATATAATTTTATTTGAGTTCATGGATTTAATTGCGGTTGTGTTCATTTATTATATTTTGGATTATTCTAAAATAAATGATGATAATAAAATTCATTTTAGACTTGTCTTCACAACATTAAAATAAAAAAAATTGTATGGGAAATTCAGAAAATGTGAGTATTGGTTATAACAAATCTGAATCCTTGGTCATATTGTTTAAAAAAATGGAATGACGGTTGATTATTCTAAAAAAAAGTTATTGAATAATGGGTGAGACCCAAAAATATAACTGATATCCATAGTTTTCTTGGTCTGGCAGGCTATTACACATGGTTGACTTGAATTTTGCAAGGTTATCTAGAACACTCGCTCTGTTAACTCGAAAAGGTGTTAAGTTCAGCTTGACAAAATAATGTGATGATTGTTTTTAGGAATTGGAAAGAAGATTGGTGAATGCTCCAATTTTGATTTTACCTTCAAAAGTTGTTGAATTTGATATCTATAGTGAATATTTTTTGAAAGTACTTGGTTGTATCCAAATGCGGAGTGTTCAGGTAATTGCTTATGTTTCATGTTATTTGAAACATCATGAGTTAGATCACTGTACACATGATTATGATTTAGATGTTGTTTTTTTTATTTAAAAATTTAGAGGCATCATAAGTATGGAGTAGAATGTGAAATACATAATTACCACAATAGTTTTATGTATATATTCAATCATAATGAATCGAACATGAGATAGAGGATATGGTTGGAATTAATCAAGGATTTTGATTGCACAATTCATTACCATCCATGAAATGAAAATAAAATGGTTCATGCATTGAGTCGGAAATGAAATTCTAAATTAAAATTTTTACATTTGAAACAAGATCCTTTAATTAAATATTTCACGACCTTTGGCATAGAAGTGGTTGGTGTAAGAAATTCCATTTTTTTATTTCAGGTGATAGTGAAATAATCTCTATCAGACAGAATTATACTAACACATAATGAAGACTGTGAGTTGCAAAAAAAAAGGTAGATTTGGTTTAGAAGGGTAGGTTACCTGAATATAACATTGATAGAGGCTATGTTTTATGGTTTAGAAAGTTATTATGTGTTCATTGTGATTCATAGTTGAAGAAATAGTTATTATGTAAAGATCATAGTTCTCTATTTTATGTTCATCCTGTATGTACTACGATGTACAGAGATCTTCGAGAGTATTACTAGTGCGATGGAATGAAAAAAGACATTTTTGACATTACTGTGTAGTGTTTTGACTTGTCAATAATTTAATGTAGAGAAACACTTAATGAAACGGATGACTCATCCTTAACCAGTGCTAGAGTTGAAATTGGAATATATATCCATGGACTTCATTTTGGGATAACCATAGACATCTTGAGGTAACAATGAAATATTGGTTATTGATGATCGATTGACTAAATATTCTCATTTCCTTCCTATTCTAGATACTCTATCTCTAGATCAAAATTAATAGTTGTATGTGAAAAAGATAGTTAGGTTACATGAAGTTACTCTCTTTATTGTATATGATTGTGATCTTAGGTTCACTTCAAACTTTTGTAAGGGCCTTTAGAAGACTTTGGGTACTAAATTAAAATTTTGGTCCAACTTTTCATCCCTTATTATATGGGAAGTCAGAACGAACAATTTATACTTTAGAAGATATGATATGTGCTTCTTAAATAGATTACCAAGGAAGTTGGGACCAATATATTTTTCTGGATGGATTTTCATATAATAACAGTTTTCATTTGAGTATTCAGATGGCTCTATCTGATTCTTTATATCAGATGTGTTGTCAAACTCCATATTTGTTGGATGATGTAGGTGACAGGAAACTGATGGGGTCAAGAATTGGTAGAAGAGACGGCAGAAAATTTTTAGTTAATTTAAAATCATTTGAGAATAGCTCAGAGCAAACAAAACAATTATGAGGATAAGCAGAGGAAGGGTCTTTCTATCAATATAGGTAATCATGTTTTCTCATACATTCTCCACGGAAATGTGTGATGCATTTTGGTAAAAAGTGAATGCTGAGTTTGAGATTCATTAGACCCTATAATATTCTGGACAATGTTGGATATATTTCTTAAAAAGTGACATTAACTCTATGTTTTTCCCAAGTACACAATAATTTCCATGTTTCAATGTTGAGAACGTATATTCTAGATCCATAGCATGTTTTTATTCTAGAGGTAGTTTAGTTGGAAGATAAACATTCTTATAAGGAGCAAACAGTATAGCTTCATGACTAAAGAGAGAAAGTGTTACAAAATAAGTTAATTATTCCGGTAAAGGTTTTGTGAAAAACCCAAATGGGTGAAGAGTTAACATGGGAATCTGAGAATGCTATGAGGGATAAATACCCCTACTTATATTATAAGTGAAAAAAATTGGGAAGACTTAATTTCCAAATGGTTGATAGATTTAACATCCTAGGTGAATAAAGGGTATGGTATTTTCATATTTACTAATATTTGTGAATTAAATATTAAATTAAATTTAAATGAGATTCCATGTTCGATGGCGTACCTAACAAAAAAATGGGTTTCTCTGAAGTCTTATGTTTCACACAAGGCTGATTCATACTGAAAAATAATAATATAATATTATTTTAAATGGTAGTTAACACATAGTCATTTCATTAGAGAAAATGAATAAAACTAACTAAAATATTACTATAAATGTTTGTTAAATGTTTTTAAATTTATCCAATAAAATACATAGGCATAAAATGGGAATGATTCTGATTTGAAGCATGAAAAACTCTTATAATTTTAAAAGGTCATTTTACCTCCTTTTTAAAGATAACCCCATTTAAATCTAGTTTTTCACACATTTATATGTTCCATATGACAAAATAAACTTTTAACATAGAAGTGGGACATATAAATTTACTTTAGGTAATTTTTTGGTATTTTTTTGATAAAGTTCATTTTTAATAAATAGTGAAAAATACTTCATTCTATGTCAAACTGTCTTTTCTTCTTATTTATTTATATAGATAGATTGACTATTTAATTGGTTTTTAAAAGTAATTGTATTTTTTTTTATCATTTAATCCAATTTTGTTAATTGGAAGTAATTTTACTTTTATTTGGACATAATCAAATGTCAATAATTGGATAGTTATTATTTCATAGAAAACATGCTTTTTGGTTATGAATACGACAATTAATTTTAAATAAATTTCTACAACTTATGTGTTTTGAATTTGAAAAAATTGATTCCATATTTGGAATCAATAGGTCCAGTTTTTGTAAATATGGAACTTTATATTGAGACATTATGAATAGTAACTTTAGTAAATATTTTATTTACCATGGTTAAAGAGTAAATCTTGTAAATAAGGGGAAAATAATAATATAATAATATAAAATAACCCTACACATGTACTAACCCAATTTTCTGATACATGTCTGACCATGATAATATTTGGGTCTATTTTGGGACCCCACGAATCCACTTGTATGTGAAAATTACATTTTATAAAAATTAAATTAATGTAATGGAAAATGTAACATAAACATATAACTTTTAGTAAAACAATTTTTATATGAGGTCATATATGTGATCTTTTTTACTGTAAATATTCATTAGAAAGATAAAACAATTTATGACATCATGGGTTTTTATTTATAATTTTTAGACATCGTATAAATAAATTTATTTATGATACAATGGTGATGTAGTGTTAACCTTATTAATGAATGATTTTTAAAAATGTGATTATAAATATTAAAATTCATTTATTTTTAAACTATTTATTCCATTATTGAATTTTAGAGAAAATAATAACTTGTTATATTTGAATTCATGATGGTTTTTGAAATGAATAATGTTGGTTTGTATTTTATTTAAGGTCATGATACAGATAGTATAAAAATTGACTAAAAGGTATTTTAAATATATCAATATTTTATTAAATGATAAAATAGTTCTAAATATCTAAGATTCATTAAAATGAAATATATGATTTTAAAATTTTCATTAATTATTTATTTTGAGTCATTTTACATTTTATAATAACTATATTAACTATATAATACGAATATACAAGAATACATGGTAAAAGTTAAATTAGTTAACTCAATGTTAAAGCTAAATGATAAGGTTACAAATTAAACTCAAACATTTCTAAAACCTATTGGTTGAGATTATATCAAATAATAGTCATCTTATCTTTTAATGTAATTAGTTTGGGACCTTTTAAAATAGAAAATAATTTTATAATAATATATTATTTCAAATATTTCCTAAAGTGGCCCTCCTCCCTCTTATAAAAGGTCATCACCTCTAACCCATTATTCACACATTCCAAGCCCCTTGGCTCATCAATCCTCTTTCCAAATAAGTTCTCAACATCCCTCTTTTCCTCCTAAAATCCTTGTCTGAGGCAGAATGAAATTCAAGAAATACTTTTGGTTCAAACCAAAGGGAGTTACCTGATTTAAAGGTAACGTCTTCTCTCAAGTTCTTTTCTTTTATTCTTCTTCTCCACTCTATGTTATCTTATTGTTCCTTTTTATCATAATATAACATGTATC
Organism: Viscum album; assembly: GCA_963277665.1. Taxonomy (NCBI): domain Eukaryota; kingdom Viridiplantae; phylum Streptophyta; class Magnoliopsida; order Santalales; family Viscaceae; genus Viscum; species Viscum album. The sequence continues at coordinate 995,714,246 of OY728126.1, forward strand.
CTCAATATACTAGTTTTTATGAGAATTATTTATACTACACTTCCACACTCCTCAATCTAATGGATACAAACATATTGTATCTATGGACATCGAATTACTGCATCACAAAACGATGATTGTTCAAATATCTCCTACTACCTCTCATAGTGGCCATTATGATGGAACTGTATTTATATGTGATATATATTATATTTATATCATCTCTATTCGTTATTATTTTTCATTTATATCATAATTTTATGGTTTCCATAATGGCTAAATATGACAATTTCATTTGAGGAAGTGCGGACTACCGCCCCCTCAAATTTATATGACTCATTCATGCCATACGTGGAATGTATAAATGGTAAAGTTAAGGCAATTATTAATGATATTATACTGGAATTATAATATACCTATTTATCATTAATTTTTCATTTCATTATATACTAAATAAAAATGAAGTTAGCGTTCATGCATATGTACGACTTACGATCTCCATGAATGGTGCATTTCATTTTTTTCACCAAATGTTATATACTATTATAAATACATATATACACTAGATATATATGATATATTTGATATCTAAATAATTAATATCATTATGTAGATATTGTTCTTTTGACTACATGGACAATTTGTAATTATATGATGTTCATTTTTGAATCATGTTCCAAATTTTGACAAAACAACATTTATTAACAAAAATAATTTTGTAATGTTTATAATGAAGAAATAATTTATATAAAAATAATAATAAAATTGAAAAAATTTCTTAATCATGTAGAAATTAACTTTAATTTATTATTCGTGAGAATAAAGAATGAATGAGTCAAGCCAGACACAAGGTAAGGGACTTCATCTTAATCTCCATTCATTAAGGCATATTTAATTTACACACGACCTTATATTATACGATGTGTAAAACATTTTGACTTTTCATTTCATTCAAAGGGAATATTTTTCTATGTAGTGTTTTACTAAAACACAATGTGAATGTTTCTTCTTAATGTACCAGATGACAATGACCTTTCTGCCGCCATGAGCCTTATTTGATATTTATCACCCATAACAAGCTGTAATATTTTTAAATGGAAAATAAATACCATATACTATTTTACATATTTTGGTATTGAAAATGGTTTTGGTAATCAATTGATTATATCAATATATTTAAATGATATATTATTAATGCAATTTTAAAATTCTATCTTTCCTTTATGTTTGTTTTATGTACTGTGAATATGTTATGGTTCTTGGGCATTGTTTACGTATATGGGTGGTTATAGAATAAACCTAGTGCGGGTGAGCCTAAGAGAGCTATCCATTTCATTGGGTAACATGACATAGGTAAATTTTAAGGTTTCTCCTAAGAGATTTAAGGAATATACTATGTTGGGAATTCTAAATGTAACTCTCTATTTAGATGTGAAATCTACAATGTAAGTTTCATATGGAGGACACAAGTTATCATTATGATTTACGATTTCTATGTGTTACTCATAAATATTACGATTTCATGAGTTATGTTAAGGATATTATGTTTTGTATATATTGATGGTCTAATGTTTTCTTTGATTGTCTTATAACTCTTACTTAGCTTTTTATGCTCATCCCAAGTTTTTGAAATGTTTTTCACAGTGTATAACGAAGGGAAATCGAAAGGAAAATTCCAAAAAAATTATATCAATTAAATAATTCTTTTTTCCGTTTAAGGGGGTTTTATAAGAAAATGGATACTGATTAAGAGTGTCTACATTGTAATATTTGAGATGTAATGTAATATTTATGGCCTAATTATCTAAAATAGTAAACCTGAAAATATCCTCAATATGAATTATTAACTTAATTCAAGATTATGAAAAGATTAAGGCTAGGACCTTACAGTTTGTGTACTGTATTACTTATTCATTCCATTATATGGTTTTTTAATTGGACTTATATAGTGATGTGTAAGGAAATAAACTATATAGCCCATAAATGAACCTATAGGCCCCATGATACAATCTATTTTAGGTATTCGATTTATTCATTCCCATTTATTACTAATGTCTTAGTGGATGCCTTGATGGTATATATAATGCCTTCACTTGAATCCTATATTGAATTATTAAGATGTATAATATTTTTCATTCCATTAATTTGAAATAATTTATTAGTACCTATGTGATTATTTACATTATTATGTTATAATGGATATATCACAAATTTATGCTATATGTTATATGACATTATTTAATTATAAATTATCCAACTTATATTATTCAACCTTTTTCATTATATAATAGTTAAAAATAATATATTTGATATCACCCTTATAATATTTTCATTTCCCTAGGTTGTGAATAATGAGTTTATGTAATATTTGTTTAGAAGTTTGTCAAGTGTGTTAAATGTTTTGAAAGATATTTACGCCTTTTTATGAAATAATATATTATTATTTTAGTGAGAAAAATGTCGATCGTTTGAGAAATTTTTGGTATTTTAATTTGAATTTTTTCTTTCTAGTTTTATAAAATTCTATAGCAAAAAGGTCTTAGTTATATAAGATAATCAATTTTGGATTTTCATATAGTAATTATGGATTACTAAATTTGTTACCCATTCATTGGTATCAATGCTAGTATGTAAATAGTATGTTGTTTTACTGGATCTCGGTATATGGGTTTTAGCCATCTAATGATTCCACCATACCTTGATGAAAATGTATCCAATTAAAACATCACCAAATAAAATACATTCCATAAAGAAGTTAACAAAAGAAAAATATAGAGATCATAACTCAAAATAATGCAACAAGGACCCTTGATTTTCCTTGATCCAAGGGAAACATCAACGAAGTAGTGAAAAAATGATAGGAATCGAAGACTAAAAATGATCCTTCTTGATCCCCAACCTACTTAATAACATAAGGGGATTGATATTAAAATTTCCATCACACCCCTAATAAAAACAAAATCCAGAACCCACTATTAACTCGATCATCCATAAGAATATATCGAATAAAGAACGTTCTATTTTGAAATTCTAGGGGCTACATCCCCTCTAATAACAACTCCAAATACACAGTGGGTAATTATAGGGAACCCAATGGTAATATCATCATAGTTCACCATGAGGTTTCATCATCACAGTAATACCTAAATTTACTCTCAAGTCTCTAAGATCAACTAAAACACCTCTTAGAGATGTAAAACACTAATATTTATAATTCAAGTCCAAATTCTAAAAATTTACTCTACTCTGGAAAATGAAATAAAAATTTACACAGACTTTCACTAACCCATAATTATTTATATCATTAAAAACTCCCATCCATAATGCATACCATCCTCAAGTGACAGTTAAAAAAATATTGATTTCCAATCCATTGATCAAAGTGTAATACCACTATACAATCTTGATTAACACATAAATTCATGTGGCTTAACATCCAATACATTGAACCTAGATACACAAGGTTTTCTTCAAGAACCCCCAATCAAATACTCAAAACTCGATATATGATTCCAAAAAATCACATCTAATATGATTTCAACATCACAACATATAAATACAAATGTGATTAGTAGGGGATATTACATTGATCAGAATCTCCTAAAAATCCATGGTCATCAAAAAATACACACCATCACATAACCTAAATCATGTTTCTTTATTAGCTTGTGGAATTACAGAAATAGCTAAATTCCATCAGAAAATTCCAACCATTAACACAATGTTAATTCTGTAAATGAGTCCTCAATCCATAAAATGAATCCATTATACCCTCTTTACGAGCATGGATAAACCCTCAATATGAGTCTCTCTTGGATAAAAAAAATTAAAATCAAAAAAATTATTAACAATTTTAATATAAAGAAAATAATAAATTAATTTCAATTATGTTGTTTACTGAAAAACAATATAGATTTTGAATTCATGAATTTTGGAACCTTAACTGAGACCAAAACTAAAATTTGTGACCATTAGTAAAATTATTTGAAAAATTTATCATAATTTTTAAAATAATAATGTAGAAATTATCTTACCATTATTTTATTATAATTTTTTTAAAAGATAATTTTTCAGTGAATAATGAATACTAATGGCCTAAAAAACTAAATTTTCATTCACAAAATTTATAGGATAAATATTATTTTAATATGTTTTAAAAAAACATTTGTTAAATTATATTACTATTAATTTAACTAAGGTCCTTGGAATAATTATAATATTTTAAGTTAAAATAAAAACATTTTGATCTTCTTAAACCTTTCTCATTGAAAACCACTTTTTTGGCATGTCTTCTGGATTAATTATAAATAAATATTTTCATATTTTTTTAATATAATGTATAAAAATTTATTGAAAAAAATTAAAAATAATAATTTATATTATATAATAAGCTTAACATATTTTTTTACCATAATTAATACTAAAAATAGTAATAATTACTTAATGTCATTTAGATTATAATAGGTTTACCTAAAGCCAAAACATAAAATATAAGTGTTAAAATGACCTAGAAACTTTTATAACATGCTTATTATGTCCATATTTAGATCATATAATCTCTAATATTTCATAATGTACTATTTTTTATCCTTTTTTAAATGGAGAAATGTAGAAACACATTTAACATTTAAAAAATTATAACTGGGCCTCTCACCTCGCTTATAAAAGGCCTCCCACTATCCTCCCCAATTTACACATCCAAAACCATCTGAATCATCCAATAACTAACCAAATATTATCCTCAACTCCCTATAAGTATATTATTAACCTTGGAGGGATATGAAATCCATTATTTGAAGGATTTAGGTTAAACATAATGTGGTTTTCCAAAGAATGTGTAACGTTTTTAACTCTTCATTTTTTATATTAGTGCTTCTTATAAACCCTTAAAATAATTTCAGAATACGATAAAATAATATCCCAATTATATCATATATACACAAATGTTATTTTTTTAATTTAATAACATATATAAATAACTAAATTCATTAAATGGGAAATTAAATCATCATTCATGCTTACAGTGGACTACCGCCTAACCAACTGATGGTATTCGTCTTCCATAAACCCCTGTCATAGAAGGATATAATTATGTATTTAATTTTTATATTGGATATTTATTATTTTATTAATCCTATGGAATTATAATATAAAATCTACTTTCTTACCATCTAACCTATTGTAATACGATTACAATTCTTGTGTGTACGGCGAATTATCGCCTCAAGAATCGATATGATAATTATTTCATTTATTTTTTCATAAATGGTAATAATAGTTGATTAAAAAATATATTAAATTTTTTTAATATAGTTAATATTATATAATTAATATTTAACATATACCTTTTTATATTCCATTTCTAGGGCAATACAATAATGTTTATGGCATGTACGACAGACTACCACCTCATGAAGGGATGTGATTCGTTTTTCCTTAACACATTAAATGGATGATAATAATTATAAATTAAATTAATAAATATTTTATATATGAAATAATAATTAGTTTATAAAGTTGATGTATTTTTACCTTCCTTATGTTCCATTCTTTGAGAAAATCAAAACAGTATTCATGTGCATGTACGACCTACCATCTCCATGAATAGTGTATTTCATTTTCTATATCAAAAATTTATGGATTAATATTAATAAATATATAAATTATATATATGATATTCATATCATTTTTACTATTTTTATATAATTATCTATGATCAATTTAATAGGTCTAAAAATAAAAAATAAAACATGCATTAAAAACAATTCTCTTATTACCCAAAAAGAGATTTTGACATGGAATTATTTATAAAAACGTAATAAAAGTTCATAAGTAAATCATATATGTTATTATATATATGATTATGGAACATTTTGTATATTTAAAAAAAATACATAATATACTATCTTTATTAATGTGTATGATGGAAGTTGAGACTTAAGATAATGTATTTTTGTTTGACTTTTTTGTGAGACATTGTCATATTCACCACTTGATTATTTAATGTGGTGAATATAGATCCCATAAATTTATTTTATTATTCTTATCCTGAAAATTATTTGAATTTAGTTATCCATTATTGTACCAATCATTCATTGTTTTTTTAGTTCATATGTTACCAAATTGGTGACGGGTTTTTGTCTTAAATTCCCTTCTTTGGGATAATTGTTATGTTAGGATCATATCATCTTCTTTGAGCTATAAATAATTAAAAAAAATTCATTTGGTATATTGAATATATCTATTTTAATGATATTCATATTTCCATTATTTTTTATTCCTTACTTGGTCCTATGATTCAAAAGATACAAATGTTGTAAGGGATTGGTGTTACTGTTTCATTATTTATCAGTATTATTTATTATTATACTTTAGATTATGAAATATTCAGATATAAATATAAAAAAATAAGGAATTTAATTATCCTCTAGTTATTTCTTGAGAATACATTTTTCACTTAATTTTAATCTCTTTATATATTTATGATTCGAAAATAATGTTTTTAATGAAAAATGACATTATTTTTCTCTTCGATTGAAAATTATTTTTCTTTAATATCTATATTTTTAAAAGAAAATAAAAAATGGTATAAAATTACCTAAAAAATTTATTAACTAATTTTTAAAAATGTTTTAATTTTTTAAAATTCATTGAAAATTAATCTCTATATCATTTTCAAAATAATCATTGTTTAGCTTTTACTAAAAATGTGTGGGGCATATTTGTTTTAAGATTTATGGAATTACACACCAGAATGACCACTAAATGTTTTCATGACTGTTTTAAATATTTCAAATTTTTTAATGAAAATTATTTTAAAAAAAATAATTTTTAAATGTTTTATTAAATGTGTAAGGACTATTTCTTTCAGGAAATTATCAATGTAATAATTTTATAATAATTTTTCATCTAAAATGATATACTTTGATGTTACTTAATATTTACTAGGGATATGATCAATTGATACCATTATTGTTAACCCCCTTTATGTTTTATGATTATGATGATAAATTTTTTATGGATCCTATTTTATTCCACTTGATTTCCGATAATGAAAAGAATATGAAACTATTACACTTTATATGTGTAATGATATTGTGAATGTCTTTTGATATTTTAGATCATTGATAAATACATTATGTGAGTGTTGGGATGTGTACCTCATTCTAATACATTGGGTAATTATCTATAACTCAAGACAAAATATGTTTTGTGGGAAAAATTTATATGTTCACAATGTTAATAATAAACATTGTTACATGTTCACAATTTCATGCACAAACATGATTTCATGTTGATAATATTATACATCAACTTGGTAATATGTTCATAGTGTTATGAAAGGGCCTAGATTTTATGTCCATCAGGTTAAGTGTGGAACTGGTTTCATGTCTGTATGTTTATGTGAGGACATGATTTTAAGTTATTAACTTAATGACTAAAATTATTTCTATTGGTACATTTTCAGAAAGATATATGTTTATGTGTACGAGAAAAATTTAGGTCTAATGCCAATGTTATGTTCTCATGGTTAATGTTTTTTGATTTTATAATGACTCATGTTATATGTACTTCCAATATTATTATTAGGGCACAAAACATTCACCAATGAAATGTAGGGTGTGGTTTTCATATATTGTTATTATGTTCTCATACACATATACACATATTATTGTTTTGCATTTCCCATGTTAAATATTGATATAAATATGAGATCTAAATTTCATATTTTTTCTTTTCGAGGTTATGGAAATAGTATTTAATTGGGTTATGTCTATGAATAGTAAAATAGGAGAAGATCATTATGGGAGATTCTGAAGATATTTTAATAAATAATAATATTGTGTTTCTAGTCTCAAAAGACTCCAGTCTATTATAATTATTGGGTTTCTGTTTATGAAATGTATTTATTATTAATCTAACATGTTAAGATATTTATCTATAAAAAATATGGTTCCTTGTTTTTTGTATTAGAGGATAGTTGTCGTTAATATTTTCAATCTATGATGATAAATCTTTAGTGATACCCATAGGAATATTTCTTGGAATATATCAAGGGATATTTCTAAGGATAAGTGTAACAATGATTCAAACTATAGGAAAACATCCTAGAATTTTGGTAGTGGATAAATATATTGGTTTACAATAAATTAAAAAGAATCATGAATGATTTTAATAATGACCATTGAAAACCATGGATAATTCTATGTTTTCATATATTAAAAAGAAGGTGTCAAGATTTCGACGTCTTACTAGTGATTATGTTCCTGAATACGATTATTATTTATTTTTAGATACTTTTTGTTTTAGTTAGTGACAAGAACATGAATGTATTATCTTAATCTGGAGTGAAACTAAAAATGTAATTATTATCCTCCAGATAAATCAAATGTTATGGGAGATGGAATGATAAATCTCCTTGTAGTGATCATACAATGTTTCTAGATATGAATCATTTTAAACATAAAAATGATGATGGGAGGGGAAAAATAATTTTGATTAACATATAAATAAACAAACACCTTTTTTAGTGGTTCAACTAATCAGAAATTTTCTAAGTAATAAATTAGTACCAAAGAAAAGATATTGTTCTCTCTTTAATGTTAGAAGAGTGAATTTTTTTTTGGGTTATATACTACTTGGAACCTGAAGGAGATCAATGGTGAACTCTTATTATTAAAATTGGGATATTATATGAAATTGAATCCATGATGATGGATTTGTATAAGATATTTTTTTCAATAATTACATCCCTCTTATTATTCATACAAAAATGGATAAGGAATTATTCAAGCTTAAGAAGAAGGATGTTATGTCTATCAGAACATATAAAGTTAATTTTACAAGACTTTTGAGGTCCTATTATATTATTATCATTCATCTATAATTTATGATTAAATAATTCATTAGTTACATAAAACCAAAACTCTAATGGGCATTATCCATAATAGAATTTTGATCTATGAAAAAATAATTTCATGTGAACTAAAAGAGGAAATGGTAGTTGGAAACCCACTTGGTGATGAGGATAAGAAAAGGATAATGGGGTTCATAGAATTTTTATTTATTTTTCACACTGAAGGAAAATGAGGATCAAAAATCCTATATTCTAATTTTTTGGTAAGAAGCACATAAGTGAGTTCGTGAAATGAATAAGATGTTGTTTCAGTTGTAGGAATCAAAGCAATTGATAAAAAATACTATAGAAGTGGGGTGAATAATCTATCTAACAAAATGAATTCTGGGAGAGATCAATATAATGCATCACCCACACTACAGTGATTTAAATCCAAGGAGATTGGGAATTTTCTAGTCAATGTCCTAGTCCAAGGTCGAGAGTAGAAGATACAGCACAAAAACCTGTAAAGACAAATGGACAAAATGAAAAAAGTATGTAATCTAAATGGATGAAATGAATCATAATTATTACTATACACTCTTATTTAGGGGGAATATCAGGTTTTATTATTTATTTTTTGAATTAGCACTAGAAAAATCTTATTTTTCCTCATTTGGTGACATTTTATGTTATTTTTAGAATTGATTATCTCCCTGTACATTGATTCTAGAATAATGAAAACACATTTGATATTTTATCAGTATAAGGATAAACCCAAGATTGCAATGAAATTTTTTATAATATAAGAGCTTATTTACGAAATAATGTTTTAATTTTCTTTTGGAATCATATATGTCTCCATGTAATAGCAAAAAAAGATTTATAGATTCTATCATCGGTTTATGACTTCAAGATTGATCATATGTTCAAATTCAAAGACACCCCATTTGAAAATTAAATGGTATAGGTGTTTGAAAATATTAACTATATTTTGGGAGACATTTATTAGACTACAACCCTGTGGTTTTGTCTCAGTTTTAATAAAAAAAAATTGAGGATGCATTCCTTTAAATTTTTTAACATAAGATTAATGGTATTGGTAACCATTATGGTTTATCTCATCTCTTATATTGAGATAATTATGGTTTATTAGAGCTTGGGGATATTGTACAATTATATTAATATCGTTTTGGGAAAAGACAAGTCCCATGTCTGACAACAACATTTCCTATTAGGCAAAGCCTCGGGTCTTGAATGCATGACTGAAATATGAAAAGGTAATAGTTCCGTCCATTATTCTATGGGAAATAGTATTTATAATGGGTCAAAATGAAGATATATATTTCTATTTATGTATTATGGTACGTGGTATGCCATCATGTCATGGATTTGAGACAAAATTATAAGTGGATGATTCAATAATTATCTAAAAAAAATTGAAATAGTAAAACATCACACAATATTTTGATATTGGACACCACAAAACATCAAAACGTAACAATTTTATATGGGTTGTTGTAGAACTACATACAAATTCATTACACTTCATTACTATCTGAGAATATTTCCTTCTATATTAATTTTTTAGTATATAAATTAATGAATTGGTATGGTTTCATGGAGTACCAAATTACTTTTTGTATGATTGGGATTTAATTTTTTCCTGGAAGTTCCAGTTTAGTCTCAAATAAAATCTTTATATAGAGTAGAGTTTTAGAACAACGTATCACCCCAAGAAGAATTTTCAGTTTGAAATAACAATTCACACCCTGAAGGATAAGTTGATATCTAATTATTTTGATTTCAATGGTGGTTGGGATCAACACCTTCCTGTAGTTATGTTTTAATAAAATAATAGATTTCACTCAATAATTTAGATGACTCCTCACAAATATCTCTATGGAAAGAAGTGTAGAACTCCAATGATCTTGGATGAAGTTAGAGAGAGAAATCTATTGGGATATGAGAAATCCAATGAAATGGTAGAGATAATTAGATCCATTAAAACATACATAAGATTGGAACAAATTCAATAGAAAGGTTTTGTTGACAACTTTCCACACGATCAATAATGTTTTTTGGTAGCAAGGTGTTTCTAAGAATTTCTACATGGAATACGTTCATGATATTTGGGATGAAAATAATACTATACCCTTGGTATATTTATCTCTTTATAATTATTCATCATATTAAGAACAAACCTTAACACATGGAACTTCCCCCAAACCACCCCTGGGTTTATGTGGGTTCCATCTATCTCTATTAAAGAAGTGCATACCAAATCCATCACAATTACTGAACTCATAGGCTATATCACCAGATCATGAACTTGCTTATGAGTAAGAACTGATAAAGATTCTAGATGATATAGTAAATGTTCTATAAAATAGTACAAATCACCTATTCAACGTTGATCTATGAAAACAAATGATTTAGAAAGTTATGTTGGATCCTGGGGATGTGATGAGGTAGTGGTATCCTCATTTATTGGTAATAATTTGATAAATTTAAGGGGAGAAATTCCTTTGAAGCGGATTAGAATGTAAAAACTCGATAATTTTTTCTACTATATTTAATATTTTCAATAAATTTAATTACATGAAATTCTATGGTTATCGTTCATTTCATACAAGACTAAATTTATCTTACATTATACTTAACACCATGTTTTAATGAAACACTCTATTTAAATATTATTATTGAATAGAGTAGTTATCTTATAGACATTAGAATAAAATTGATAAATATTATTAACTAATGAATAAAAATATATGGGTCACACATGTATATAAAGTGAATTATTTTTTACTAATTAATTAGAGATAACGGTAAAAAACCAATTTTAATGTAAAGGAAAATTTTTTCTGAAAAAACTATTTTTATGCCCACAAACATGTCTTATCTCAATAAATTAAATAAATAAAATTTAATTATTTATTTTAGTGGAATATATATATATATATTATTCAATAAAATGTTTTAACATTCATTTTATATGTTTTCTAGGTCTAAGATAAATATAAATCCAGTTTTACACTTAAAACTAATTTTTTTTAAATCAATTTTGTCATATTTTTCACACTTATATAAAATTATATTTTTCACTTTTATAAATTTATTTAATACAGAAACATGAACTTTTGAAATTATCATATCATTATTTTTTTATTGTTAATTATTTTAATGTTCCCAAGTAGATAAATTGTTCAGTGAATAGGGAAATATAATAGCTTTTCGAAAAGAATTCAATTTCATTCAAAGAATTTAAAAGATAAATTGTATTTTAATATTGTTTTAAAAGTAAAATTAGATAAATAATATATTTTTTATTCCTAATTATATAATTTTAATCAATTTAATATTAAATAGCGATATAATAACTTTTTAATCTTTTGATGATTTTCACTTTAGAAAATTACTTTTTTGTCGCCTCTGTAGGATTGATTTTAAATTAACATTTTATACTTTTAGGAATGGAATTTTGAATAATTTATTCCATGTTTTGAATCATAATAATTTATATTATCTAATAATTAATAATTAAAATAGTAAAAATTAATTACTATAATTAATATAAAAACAGGTTTACCAGGTGCTAAAATACCAAGACATGGGGTAAATGACCTATAAATTTGCAAAACCCAAATTTTATGGAATTATATAGAAATTAAAACCATTAAGATTCTATAATGGAACATTTTAGATCCCTTATTAATGTAAAAAATTTGGGTACAATATTTTATATTCATAAAATACAGGTCTTCCACTCAGTTCTCATATAAAATCCAACAATCTCTTCCCACCTCTTCACAAATAAAAACCATTTAGTTTATAAATTTCCTATCCAAATATATTCCTCACATACCTACTCAAATTATAAAGTCACTTTTGATATTAGAGACCCTATCTTAAAATAATAATGTTAAACCTGAAGAGGTTGTCCCAAGAATATGGATTATTTTTAACTATTTATTTTTGTTTTACTTCTTCTTATTAATCCATAAAATCTTCTCCAACTATGATAAAATAATGGAAAAAGTATATAATATACTCTTATAAGTTTTTATTTTTATTTAATAACCTGTATAATTCTGTACTTACATCAAATGGTATGTGAAATCATTGTTCGCGTGTACGGTGGACTACACCCACACAAATTGATGTTATTCGTTTTCCATTATCACCTATCATAGACTGGTATAATGATGTATTTAATATTTTATATGATATTTATGATATTATTATACCACATAAATTATATATCTAGGTATACCTTCTTACCTACCACAATATTAGAAAATAATATGCTCTCTCATGTTTATGGTGGACTACCCTCGCAAACATATATGATGTTACTATCATTTTTGTTTTAGATGGATGGTAATAAGGATTTATTAAATGACAAAATATGATATTTTTAATATATATTTATCTTAAATAATTATAATATCTCATATAACTTATTTCATCCCATTTAGTGGGGTATATGATGACGTTGTTTGTGTGTAGTTAAGACTACCACTACATGGAGCGATGTGATATGTTTTCCCTAATAGTTTTCAAGGAAGGTGATAATGATAAAAATGACAACCCTAATTTTTTTATTACAACTTATACATGATTTATTAAATAAAACATCAATTTATATAACAAAAATGATTTATAGGTTTAGTGTCTTTGGGGCTTAAGATCATTATATAAATACTTGAAACATGAAATACAACATCTTTATTGAAATCTTCCTTTACATGACCACTACATTCTCTCATTCCTAGCATTTCCTTGGATAACCAGAGGACATGCATAAGAAAAGGGTGAGCTATAAAGCCATGTAAGGTAATAAAAATGGAATAACATGAGGATTACAATACATGTTTGACATTAGGCATATTAATAGAGAACAAGAAAATCATGAACATAAAGGTATGATAAATCTAGATAATCATAACATGGAAATGTGGCAACAACACTTAACATGGAATTAGCATAAGCCAAGGCTCATTGCACATAATGCACGAGTAAACCCTCGTTTCACTTGAATTATCATGATTCAAAAATCATTGCACATGACGTACCATGATACTAAACTTTACCCAATGCATTGGAGCGCTATAAGGGCACACCCTTCATAAACATTTCATTTCATGAATAAGTGTGCCACATGAATCATAAAACATTGATTCATGAAACATAATCATTTATTCCACGATAAAGGAATGTGGAATTCATACATGAAACTTTATAATCAATAAGTAAATTTTCATAAAGTTGAATACCCTTGATGGAGAAATGGGCATGGTATTCACTACACAATGGCATTGGCTTAGAAAATCGTGGCAATTTCAGCAGTGTAACGGTGTGACATAAGAATTCATAAAAATGGTCGATGAGAGGGAAAGGGTGTCTCATCATATTTACATGATATGGACAGTAATGGGGTCATTTATATACATTTCCAAACAATTGTAATGAAATTTAGATTCATGATTCAAAAGTATTTCTTGAATGTAAAAGGGGAGAGAGAAGTTCCTTTCAGAATTTCGGCATAGTAACAGGTGTACATGAGAAGCATTTAATGATAGATAAAGGGGTCTCCCATAATTAAAACAATAATAGGGAATTATGGGGGAGATGAAAAAAACATACCCCATAATTTATAATTTAAATTAAAAGGGAATAAAATTATGAATAAAATTGGACAAAAATGAGAAAGGAAGAAAAAACCCTTACTTGGAAGTGTGCATCCAAAGGCTAGAGAAGCTAGTGAGAGGCTTCATGGGAGCATGGGGAACCTTGGGAGGATTCTAGAGAGAGTAGTTCAGTGGTTGGATGAACTCCAAAGGCTTTGAGTGAGGAGGAAGTGGGAGCTTGTGTGGGTTTATATAAGAAAGGTAAGGGAATTCTTTATTATATAGATTTGGGTCCCCTTACATTAAATAAATCCAAACCACAACCCATCCCATGGTTTCTTCCCATGTTTTTTGGAAAATTTAAGTGGAATAAAATATTTTATAAGGAAAAAGTTCTATCTTCTTAAAATAATAGGGATGCTTATGTGGAGGTGAGTCATGCTCCCATGGAAATTAATTTAAATAGACGAGGTGTTAAACAAGTCTTGAGGTGTCTATTAATGCTTTGAAAAGTCTGTCAAACAAACCCAAAATCAAATTATTTTAATGGTAAAACATATATTGGCCAAACATAATGATTATAGTTTTTTATTACATCACTATTGGGTCATTATGATGTCATAAAACACATTATATATTTAAACGGTATTTAATTTTTACCCAAAAATTTGATTATCTCAGAATATTATGAAAAAATCACCATTGGATAATTTAAACGTCTTGATTCCAGAAATAACATTTATTTTATCTAAATAATTTTCTAGATATGTTAATTTCTACTTTTAAAATAAAAACAGAAATTTATCGAAAATTCACGGGTTTTGACAGAAATGGATTTCAAACCATAATAAAAATTACAATTGCATTCACAAAATTATAAGATCATTTATATTTAATAAAAATTAATTTAATAATAATAATAATAATTTATTAAAATATTATTTAATTCAAAAATACCTTAATATAATAAAATAGAATTCTTAATTAAATAATAAGTAAAAACATTATTTGCACTTTAAGAACTATTTACAATGTATCAATAATGACAAGAATTTATATTCATTATTATATAAAAAATAATGTACATGAACATAGTACTATTTATTTTCTATATAACCCCTTAAAACAGCCACATAAGACCTAAGGATGAGGTGTGGGATGGGGACATACTCTGGGGGTGGCTCAGATAACATTTCTCGAGTGGTAATCTCTATCAACTTCCAATTTTCCAGTAGATTATCCCATTCAAGCTTGAAATGATGAAGCTCAGATTAGGCTTGGTCAAGAGCAAAGCCCAAGGACACTAGCTCTTTTCCGAGCTCTTCAAAATGGTCTTTTTATGGAGCAATTTTACTGGATGATGCCATCGATTCTTTTGTCTGAGTAAATCGGATTTGTTAAATCCCTCTATTTATACTAATCATGTGATCACCGTTCAACGGATATATTAGCAACGATCAAAATTCTAAACATAAAACCAAAGAAGTTTACATTTTATATAAACATAAAGAGACATTTAATTAGACAAGAGGGATTTCCATTAATGAAACATTGGGTCGTTACAATATTCCCCCCTTAAGAAATTTCTCCCTCGAAATTTTCCTTTTCCCATACTAAAACTGATGTGGGTATCTCAACTTCATCATTTCCTCTGATTCCCATGTCGCTTATTCAAACTTGTGGTTTCCCCACAAGACCTTTATGAGGGGAATTGTTGAATTCCGTAGAACTTTTTCGCTACGATCTAAGATCTTCACTGGTTTCTCCTCATTAGAAAGATCATATTCTAATTGTACCACCTGAGAAGAGAGTACATGTGAAGGGTCCGGTATGTACTTCCTTAAGAGGGATACATGAAAGAAATCATGTACTTTGGACATAGTAGGTGGAAGTGCTAGTCTATGGGCCACATCCTTAACACGATCAAGAATCTCAAAGGGGCCGATGTACCATGGACATAACTTCCATTTCCTTCCAATCCTCATGACCTTCTTCCATAGAGATATGCGTAGAAAAACCATGTCTCCAGTTTTAAACTAAAGGTTTTGTCGATTATTATTTGCATAACTCTTATGTCGACTCTGGGCTACCTTGATATGCTGCTGAATGTTTTTCACCTACTCCACCATTTCCTCTACCATTTCCGGTCCAAGAAGCTTACTTTCACCGACCTCATCCCAACACGGTGGTGTTTTGCACCTTTTCCAATAAAGGGCTTCATATGTTGCCATTTGGATGCTTGAGTGGAAACTGTTAATATAAGAGAACTCAACCAAAGGAAGATGTTAATCTCATCCTCCTTTAAATCCATTGATCATGCTCTCAAGATGTCCTTAAGTGTTTGGATAGTCCGCTTGGATTGTCCATTAGTTTGAGGATGATAGGTCGTACTGATGTTCAGTTCAGTATTAAGAGCATTTTGAATTCTCTTCCAAAACATAGAGGTGAATCGTGGATCTCGGTTAGACACAATAGATTTTGGTACTCCATGCAGCCTTACCACTTCCCGGATATATATTTGTGAAAATTGATCCAATGAAAAATCCTCTCGAATAGCAATGAAGTGTGCAGTCTTTGTAAGACGATCCACAACAACCCATATTGCATTGTTTCCTTTGGATGTCCTTGGATGTCCGATGACAAAGTCTATGGTGATGTTATCTCATTTCCATTCTGGTATGGGAAATGGTTGCATCATCCCCTTAGACTTCTGCCTCTCTGACCTCACTTGCTAACACACCAGGAACATTGATGTATATTCAGTGATCTCCTTCTTCATATTATCCCACAAAATGTTTTCTCAGATATCTCGATAAATCTTTGTGCTCCCGGGGTGAATAGAGAAATTTTAACTATGTGCATCATCCAAAAGATCTTTTGTCAGCTCCGGACTTGATGGAACACATAGTATTTTCCCAAACCACTCAATTCCTTCTTCATTAACATTAATCTAGGTGGATTTACCTTTTTCGATAGCTTCCACTTTTTCATGAATTTCCACGTCATCCTTTTGAGCATCCTTTAACCATTACCAAAGAGAGGGTTGATCAATAATTGGCGAAAGGATTTATGATTTTCCCTTCTCTATGATTCCCATGTCCATCTTCATCAAGTCTAAGAAGATTTGATCTTTCTCAATTCTCATCATTGATAGAATCGCTGGATCCTTTCTACTTAGGGCATCTGCCACCTTGTTCGCTTTCCCAGGGTGCTAATGTATTCAACAGTCATAATCCTTGATGAGATCTATCCATCTTCTCTGGCGCATATTAAGCTCTTTCTGTGTGAATATATATTTAAGACTCTTGTGGTCAGTATATATCTCACATTTCTCCCCATAGAGATAATGCCGCCAGATTTTCATGGCAAAGATAACCGCCACCAACTCCAGATTATGTGTTGGATAGTTTCACTCATGGATTTCCAACTGCCTTGAGGCATATGATATCACTTTATAATTTTGCATCAGCACACAGCCTAATCCCTTCTTCAAAGCATCACTAAATACAACAAAAATTTCCCTACTTATGGGTAAAGTGAGCATAGGTGTAGTGATAAGCTTCCTTTTCAACTCCTTTAATCATTCTTTGCATTCATCAATACAAGGAAACATTACTCCCATTCGACTTATCTTGGTAAGAGGGTTGGACAATCGTCGGAAATTTCTCACAAATCGTCGATAATATCCAGCTAAACCCAAAAAGCTACAAATATCAGTTACCGATGTTGGCCTCGGCCATCCTTCAATTGCATTTGTTTTGGTGGGATCCACAGATATCCCTTTTCTTATGATGATATGGCCCAAAAATGAGACTTACTTCAACCAGAACTCACAGTTTTTGTACATTGCATAGAGCTTCTTCTTACGCAAGGTCTCTAATATAGTTCTTAAATGCTCCTCATGATCCTCCTTGGATTTAGTGTATATTAGAATATAACCTATAAAGACTACCAAAAAATTTTCTACGTAATCTATAAAGACTTTATTCATCATGTCCTTGAGGATTGATAGAGCCTTATGAGTCCGAGTTTCATTACTATGAATTCATAGTGCCTGTATCTTGTGCGAAAAGCAGTCTTGGGGATATCTTCCTTCTTCACCCTTACTTGATAATATCTCGACCGCAAATCTACGATGGAAAATTATTGTGCTCCATGAATCTGATCAAATAATTCATCGATTCATGGGAGATGATACATGTTATTTTTCGTGATTTTTTTAATTTTGCGATAATCGATGAAAAGCCACATTTACCTATCATTCTTCTTGATGAAGAGGACTGGTGCAACCCATGGTGAAGCACTTGGGCGTATAAACCAGTTATCCAGATTCACTTGTAGTTATTTCTTCAGCTCTTCAAGCTCTAAAACAGTCGTTCTATATGGAGTCTTGGATATTGTTAAAGCCCCAGGTATATGTTCAATTGAGAATTAAACATCTCTTCTAGGAGGAATACTAGGTAGTTCCTCGGGAAACACTTCTGCGAATTCCCTCACAATATGAATTTCTTCAAGGATGGTTTCTTCCTTGGACTAAATCATCTGAGCCAGATACACATGCTCATAGGGATGTAATATCCATGTTTGAGATGATGTAGCTAAAGGATATTCATCTTCCTGCTTACACTTGTAAAGAATTGGGGGTCGATTCTCCATATGGAGTGTGATTTTCCTCTCCTGACAATTTATGTTGGCTCTATATAAGGAAAGCCAATCCATGCCAAGAATTGCATCAAATTCCACTAGAGGGAGTATAACAAGGTTCTCCGGGAAATTCAATCCACATATTATACCAGGGGAGGACTTATATTCATTGGATGCAATGATTTCCCCTTTTGTCGTACTCCCCGACATCTTCACTTCCAGTATTTGTGGTGGTGCTTGGATTGTTTTACTAAACATTCAAGATATAAATGAATGCATAGAACATAAATCAAAAAGTATGTTCACTATTCTTAAATGAATAACTAGCTTACCTATCACCACTTTGTTTTTGGGATTCACTTCAGTAGAAGTGATGGAAAAATTTCTTCCTTGCTGCCTTGGAGGTTGTTGTTTGCCTCCGAAAACCCTTGTATTAGGGCACTGATTTGAAAAATGACCCAGTTCATTGTATTTTTAGCATTGAACAATGTGTTGAGGTTTGAACGGAGTGTTCCACTCATCTGTCACGGATGCGGGTCTTTCTTGCTGACCGTTAACAGCTAGGTTCCATTCTCTTCCACACCTGAAGCATTTCCTCGTCCCCTTAAGGTAATTTTCGTGGTGCTTCTTTCCACACTTTTGGAAAGTGGGGTGCTCGATCTTCATAGCACCATTGGATTTACCCATTGGGCCACCAGTATTGAAGTCCACCTTACTCTTCTTATCCCCATGATACCCCTATGATTCCACGATCTCTATTTCCACCTTGAGGGAACATCGGGCAATTTCCTCATAGTTGTCGAAGTCACGGATCACCAATGCTTTCCACTGGCTAGGATTCCTGCCACCATATAAACGGTCAACTTTGCATTCGGTGGTAACGACAAATATGGAAGTGTATCGTGAAATCTTTGTAATGTTTACCTCGTACGCTCCAACAGATTAATCATATTTTTCTTGAGGTAAAGGAAATCCCTTTCGATTCGTAAGATGAAGGGTGCGCTGAAAATATTTATCGAAAAACATCTTCCATAAATCCTTCCATTCCAAAGCCTCGATCTCCTCCGTAGGCTTTGTATTTTTGATCAACATCCACCATTGATCAGCTTCACCCTCCATACGATAAGCTGACAGGGGGACCTTCTCTTGTTCAGAACATTGAAGGATGGAGAAGATCTTTTCAATGGAGTTGATCAATTGTTCAGCGATCATGGGAACAGATGATCCACTAAAAGTAGGAGGCCTTTGTCTCATGAATCTCTTTATAGCGACTTGTTCTTTCTTAGGGGGTTGAACATTCCTCTTGACCTATGTTTTTATTCAAAACATGAGTTATCTGAGATAGAAGCGTGACAAATTTCACAAATCCCGCTCCCATTGGATTGGGCATCTAATTAGTATAGTCATCACACTGATCTTCACATCGGTTATTAGCCCAAGTCCTCCTATTACTGGCCATTGGCTGGAATAAAATGAATGTTAGGGGTAACACATAAAGGGTAATCCGAAGACAAAAGTTGATGACTTATAAATATTCTTTTATTTCCTTAACTCATGAGTCGATAGGCTTAAATCTAGGCTTTTAATTATCTACTTTCTAACATATATTCTTAGGGGAATTTTTTTTAATTCGCTTAATAAGGGTTCACACTAATATTGTGAATTTATTAAAACATATCCCCCGGAAGTGTCGTAACCAATATTGAAGAAAGACCCGTTGTGGTGCACCAGTTCCCATTCGATTCTAGCTCATGCGGTGTTTTCGGGTTTTACCCCTAGGATAAATCTGTGCTAAAGCTGCCTCTACCTGATCGTATCCAGACAGGGATGTATTTGTTTGATAACCCACTTACTCATACTCACCAAAACATAGGGATGTTTTTATTATACTTAGTCTTGTTTCTATGGATTTACTAGTGTTTTCTAATCATAATCCCAAAAATAACTAAACATATCCTCTGATACCAACTATGACAACCATGATTTTTTTATTACAACTTAAACATGATTTATTACATAAAAATTCAGTTGATACAACAAAGAAGACTGAGAGGTTTAGTGTCTTTGGGGTTTAGAATCATTACATAATTACTTGAAACATGAAATACAACATCTTCATTGAAAACATTCTTTACATGACTAATACATTCCCTCGTACCTAGCATTGCATGGGATAACCTGAGGACATTCATAAGAAAAGGGTGAGCTATAAAGCCTATTAAGGGAATACACATGGAATAACATGAGGAGTACAATACATGTTAGACATTAGGAATATCAATATTTCAAAATAGAAACATGAACATAAAGGCATGACAAATCATGATAATTATAACATGGAAATGTGGCAACAACACTTAACATGGAATTAGTATGAGCCAAGGCTCATTGCACATGAAGCATGAGTAAATCCTCATTGTACATAATGCACGAGTAAACCATCTTTGAAATTTAATTAGAACGAGTCAACACTCATTGCACATGACGTATCATGAAACTTTACTTTACCCAATGCATTGGAGCACTATAAGGGCACACCCTTCTTTAACATTTCATTTCTTGAATAAGTGTGCCACATGAATCATAAAACATTGATTCATAAAACATAATAATTTATTCCAAGATAAAGGAATGTGGAATTAATACATGAAACATTATAATAAAATAGTAAATGTGCATAAAGGTGAATACCCTTGATGGTGAAATGGGCATGGTATTCACTACACAATGGCATTGGCTTAGAAAATCGGTGCAATTTCAGAAAAAATAAAAACCAACATTTATCAAAAATTCATGGGTTTTGACAGAAATCGCTTTCAAACCGCAATAAAAATTACAATTGTATTCATAAAAATATAATATCATTTATATTTAATAAAAAATAATATAAAAATAATAATAATATTTTAATAAAATATTAATTAATTCAAAAATACATTAATTTAATAAAATAGAATTCTTAATTAAATAATAACTAAAAACATTATTTGTACTTTAAAAACTATTTACAATGTATCAATAATGACGAGAAAGTATTTTCATTATTATATAAAAAAATAATGTTCATGAACATAGTACTATTTATTTGTTACATAACCCCTCAAAGCAGCCGCATAACACCTAATGGTGAGGTGTGCGATGGTGACATACTCTTGGAGTGGCTCGGATAACATTGCTCGAGTGGTAATCTCTATCAACTTCCACATTTCCCATAGATGGTCTTGTTGGAGCTTGACATGATGAAGCTCAGCTTGGGCATGTACAAGAGCAAAGCCCAAGGACGCCACCTCTTTTCCGGGCTCCGCTAAATGGGCTTCGTATGGAGCAATTATACTATATGAGGCCATCACTTCATTTGTCTATGAAAATTGGATTTTTTAAGCCCTATATTTATACAAATAATGTGATCATTGTTCAATGGATATATTAGCAACAGTCAAAATTCTTAACATAAAACCAAAGAAGTTGACATTTTATA
Source organism: Viscum album (assembly GCA_963277665.1). Lineage (NCBI taxonomy): Eukaryota > Viridiplantae > Streptophyta > Magnoliopsida > Santalales > Viscaceae > Viscum > Viscum album. The sequence continues at coordinate 995,736,816 of OY728126.1, forward strand.
TAAACAAAAAGAAATATTTAATTAGATCAAGAAGGATTTCCATTAATGAAGCTTTGGGTTGTTATAATAAATTTGATTAATATATGTGATATATATGAAATGATAATAACCTTGTAATGATTAATTAATATTTACCTTCCTTTCGTTCCATTATTCACAAAAATGGTAACAGTATTCTTGTGTACATACAGAATACCGTCTACATGAATTTTGTATTTCATTTTCTAATTCTAAATATTAGGGATTAATCCAAATGAATATATAATGAATATATATTATATTTATATCATTTTTAAAATTATGTATATTATAGAACAATGATAAATTTATGTGTACTAAAAATAAAAAATAAAAAAATTCATGAAAAACAAACTAGTTGTTACTTGAAATTTGATTTTAAGAAGAAATTACTAATAAACAGGTAATAAAGTTCGTAGGTAAATCATATATTGTATGTTTTATATAAATCATGTTCAATATAAAACTTATAATAAAAATATTATTATACATGAGGTTGTATTATGTATGATTGAATTTGAGTCTTAATGTATTGGATTTTCCACTCACATGTATTTTCTATGAGACACATGCCATATTCACCAATTATTTCTTTATTGTTGTGTATATATTGTCCATGAATTTTATTTATGATTATTATCCTAAAAATTATTTTTATATACTTATACATTTTATAATCCCTCTATCATTATTTTTATAGTGCAAAAGTCACCAAATCGGTAATATATTTCTTCTCAAATTTCATCCTCTCTGAGAAAAGTTTTGTTATAAACCTATTTTTTTATGATATGTATATAAAGAACCTAGAAAATTTTATATCATAAATATACTTATTTTTATGATATTAAAGGTTTCATTTGATCATATTCTTTATCGGTACCTATGATTTAAATGATACCATAGTGGTAAAGGTTTGGGGTTACAATCTCATGGTTTATCGGGATTGTATATGATTATGATTTTTCATTAAAAAACTCATGAGTTTTCATCAAATATGTTTATTTCATGAAAATTTATGTTTTTACACCATTTTAATCTATTTTTCTACTCATGATTACAATTTTTTTCAACTGACTTTATTTATCTCTTCTGTAGAAAACCCTTTTACTTAAATAGCAATGTTTTTTAAGAAAAATGTTTTAAAATTACACAAAGGATTTATTAATGAATTTTTACCCATGTTTGACTTTTTAGAATCTGTTTTAAAATAAATATTCATTTTATTTTCAAAATAATACCCATTTGGTTTTTATTGAAAATATGAAAGGAATCTTTGATTTAACACCTACTATATTTTACATCATCAATACATCCTTGTTTTTTAAATATTATTTTTTATTTTTAAAATTTTATTTTTAATGAAATAATTTTAAAAATAATATGTTTTAAACTATTTTTTAGTGAAAAATATATTTTACTCATTAAATATTATAGGTTATTTTTTAAAAATACTTTTTCTATCTAAGATGATATCCTTTGACGCTACTTAAGATTTACTGGGGATATGATCCAATGATACTATATTTATATTTTACACATTTGTTTTATGAATATGATGAAAAGATATGTATTAAACCCATTTCATTCTCCATGTTATATTATAATGAAATAATTATTAAATCAGACCCGTTTTTATGTATTTTGATATGATAAATATTTTTAGATCTTTTCAAACATAGATATATTCATAATGTGATGGGTGGAAGATATATATTTCACTAATACAATGGGTTAAAATGGATAACTAATTATTAAATTGTTTATTCATTAACCTGATTAGATGTTCAGAATGTTATGTTTGGACCTGATTACATGTTCACAATATTATGTTTGAACTTGATGATTTGTTCATAATGTTATGAATGATCATGATTTCATAATTAAAATGTTATGTGTGGACCTGTATTTCATGTCCATAATGATGTACATGGACCGAGTTACATTTCCATATGTTTATGTGAGTGTATAATTTCATTTATTTGTCATAATGAGTGAACCTATAACTATTTATACATGTTCACAATGTTATAGGGTCATTTTTATTTCACAAACCTATGACATATTCTAATGTTATATTCTTGTAGATCATGTTCTTTTATTCCATTATTATTCATGTATTATGAAATAATAATATTTATGTTATGGAATAAAATTTTGATCTTTTTTATGCAGGTTATGGTTCTCATATGTTATACACATGTTATCATAACCTTATACTCATGTTATATTTACATATTTTCCATGATTACCCTTATAGAGCATCTGAGATCACCCTTTCTTATATTTACTTTCCATTATATAATGAAATTTTTTTATGGTTTATATTTTTATAATGAGTAAAAAAAGGCTATGATCATTATGACATATGTTTAAGATCATTCACTAAATAAGAAGATTTTGTTTACAGTCTCTAAAGAAAATAAAATATTAATATTTTCATACTTGTGTTTATGAAATGTTTCGAATATTTTTCTAAAAAGATGTGATATTTATGTATGAAAATCATATGTCCTTATAGGATGAATCTCTGGTTAGAGACTCCTTATTAGATAGAACTAAATAGAATACCTTTTGAAGATAAAAAATTCAATTATAAGAAGAGTGGAAATCGAATCAAAATTTAACATCAAATTCTAAAAAAATGAAATAAAATTAATCTTAAACCCCTCTCTTTATCATTTCAAATGATTCCATGAAATCTTCTAACTGAAAAAATTTATGATGAGATATAGGACGAAATAACTCATGTGTCATATTATCTAATCTCAAATATCTCTTCAACAAATTTCACACAAATTTCAGAATAATGGTTCTTTGAAAATGAAGAAGAAAACAATGGAAGACTACACAAAGCATCCTAAAATAGAGATCTCATTGAATATAAAAATAATCATTCAATCTAAAAAACTAAAATCAAACACTTGTAAATAGTCACTAAAAATGGGAAAATAAAAAACCATAACAAATTTATGGTGAATCGAACAAAAAGGTGATGGGGGTTCAATAACTCAATGATAACATTATCCTTCAAACCCCATTTTCCATTGATGAGTCATTCAGAACCATTGCACATTTGGAATATATATCCATATTAACTAACATGGTAATAATCATAAAGCATCAATTCCTAAAAAATCAAAGTTGAATGTAGAATTTTCATAACCCTTGAGAGGAGTGAATGGACTTTTATGATTATAGTGATATTGAGAGTGGTTGGAAGAGAGGTTGGATTTATGCAATATGAAAAATGTGAATTTAAATCATTTAATGTTGTTGTAAATACCATACCCATTATGAAGGAGGAGGGTCATGTGGAGAATCCATTACATTCCCTGTGGGTGTTTTCTTCATGAGAGAATAATAGAGGAGTTTCCACTCCCTAGAATGTGAAAAATGATACAACATCACAATTCCTTTAAATCCAAAAATTCTTAACCATTTCAAAAATTTATTTTGAAGAATGAAAAAATGATGACTCATGTAAAATGAAATCCCAAGTCTACACTATGATATCACTAGTGGATAATAAAATTAAGAATAATCATAACGATGGTACCATATAACAATGTTAAGAGATCAGTGATACAAAAAAGTATAAAATGGGAACACCCAAATAATCTCAAAGAATAATTATAATCAAATGAGACTAATAATTATTTGACCTGAATGATATCAAACATGGTTCATCAAATCACACTCTGTGACCCTATGTGAAACTATCACATCCCCATTCAACTTCCCCTTTAATGTCCTATAATTTACAATATAAACCCATGGAGGTCACAAATCTCCTAGCGAAGTAGCTAGTGTGAGCACAATAAACTATTTTAATATGAATCTAGACCTTCTATATAGAATCCTAATATTCCCATGATATAATAAAATATGGGTGATAAAATAATCATGGTTATATCCCCTAATATGTCAATAATTAAATGTATAGTACAAATCTCATCTCACCTCCAATATGTAGAAAACAAATTACCTCATTTTACATATACTCATAAACATCAGTAATATCATAATAAATCCCACATTAGAATCATTTATTTATAATAAATATCATAAAATAAAGTGTTAAACAACTAAGAGATCAATAATTAAAAGTCTGGATTTTTTTATATGTTCGAACTAGACCTTTAAAACATTATTCAAATTCCAAAACATTTCACCATTATTTAAAAACACAATCATGAAAATATAATTAGAAATAAATTTTTAAATCCACACCCTTTATTTAAATTCACTTTAAATTGATCAAAATAATAACAAATCATAAAACAATTTATCCTAATTCAAGCATTCCCCTGAAGGAAATGTGTTGAAAACATAGAACAACACCATTGAAAAAAAACTGTGGTTACAATCCCCTTTTCAAAAAAACCTATCCATTCTTAAAACCAAACTATTTTTTAGAACTATATTAAAATATCTAATTACTATTGAAAAGGAAGCATATGATTTTTCAAAAATAATTTTCCTTTATTATTATTTTATTTAGAGATTATAAAACGAAAACCATGAAAATCCAAATTATATTATGTATTGAAATCATTGGAACTAATATAAAATATTATATTTGGTATAACATAGATATAAAGTCGCATAAAAAATATTTTTGGGACACTCAATCACCTTTAGACATGTTAAACCATAAATTTTCATAAAAACACCTACCTATTAAAAATCTCAACAAGTTACCTTAATTGGGGGTCAAAAAATAAAACAAATAAAATGTGTCAAAAATATCTAGAAAGTAAAATCCCTATTTTTTCCAATTTAAGCCCTTGATATAACTAGTATGGGTATTAGGGTTTTTATGATGAATAAAATTAGGTGGTATAGTAAAATATATGGTGAAAAAATAATGAAGGGAGAACCCACCCATCCAATTAACATAAAATCAAGATGGATGAACTTGGAATCAAATAATAATAAGATGATGATGATGATAAGGTCTCCCTTGATCACACCACAATACAATCCGCATGTGTGACAAAGAATAATATACCAAACCACACATTAAAATTAAACATGTTAAATGGTAAAATCATTAAAATTAATAAATGGTAAACATCCACTGTGATATGAATACTTTCACAATGCCATAAAAGATCATCCAAAAACCCACCACGGTTTACCCATATTATCCATAAGCATTGTACCCTATAAAAAAATCCACCATGTAAAAACACCTGGAATGTGGCATAGTAAACCCAGCCAGGTTGAAGAAAGGGATCTTGTCTTAGGCCCTCAATGTAATAGATATCCACATCCACAGCTGAAACATAATTTCTAGACAGTTTACACTACACAACCTCACCCTAAGTAAATTTCCATTACCATCTCCAAAAAAATTGAAAAAGGCATAATATTACCCCCACACTAAATATTAATGATCCTCCATAACATTTCCCATGAAAGGTGTCATCATCACCCTACACCAAAAAAATTAATTAATGCATGGACTAGGTCCATTACATGATCTTCCTATGTCTTGCTATATCCTACTACAGTCCTAGCTTATAGGTCATTGAGACTACTGGAAACTCCAAAAAAATTGATAGAATCACAAATAAAATTCAAAATGACCCGTAATTAAACAACACTCACTATAATAGCAACAAGGGTGTGACATGAACAACAATTATATCTAACATGTTGAGATAATTTCTCATTTATATTTTTTTAATCAGAATACAAGTTATAAACATTTTTTTTAATTTGATAATTTAATTTATTTTTTTTTGTTTTGTGGGATGAAAATCCAGTAATTTTGATTTCATAGGATTTTTTAGTTGGAGATGAACCACATAATAGTATAGATATTTGAGTATTCATTACTTATCACATTTTATGGAAATCAAAGATTTGTCGTAGTGTATGATTGACTTCATCAAAATATGGGAATGTATGGTGACTTTATTAGAATTTGATAATGAATATTATCAATCATCTAAAACTAACTATGATGTCTCTTGAATTCATACACTGGTTTTTTCTAAAAAATTATTTATAAAAAGATAATATACATAAATATATAGAGGATGTATACGAAATTATGTTACATTAGGCATTAAAAATGAATAAATTGAGTGGATATTTTTAACATAATGAAATATATTATTTTTTTAGATATTATGATCATTGTAATCATTCAATTAGAGTGTTTTTTATAAAATTTCATCATATGAGAATATAATTTTAAATATAATATAATTTAATGAAATAATCATTTTTCATAAATCGTTTGAGATATATGACTTTCATGTGAAAGATATATCTAAATATGATCATTGATATCATAATATTTTGAGCTATATAAGTGGGAAACTTATAATTAGTGTGGTTAATGAATTATGAGTGTGTAAGATAACTAAATTTATATTTTAATGATTATAATGGATACTACTATAGATATAAATAGTTAAAAGTTTTATATTCAATGTGATATTTGTGTTTTAATTAGGGATTCCAACGATCCGGTTTAGATATCCCATGTTCACCTTGGATTAAATTTGTGGCTCTAGTAATAATATCTTTTTTATTTTTAGGATTTTAATATTTACTCAACACATTTTTTTATAATTTTCACGTTTAGTTCTATTTTATATGTGGCTTTTTTATTAATAGTTGATAATGTTTTGAAAGTTCAATTTTATCTTTGTTATAATTATTTTACTTTTTTTGTTTTTTGGTTGATTTAAGATCTTATATACAAATGTGTTTAAACAGAATTTGGATTAAAATTAGTAGTTAAATATTTATACCAAAATTTACCCCCTCTTATATTTTCCCATATATTTTTATTTGGGATAATATTTGGTATAAGAGAGAGTCTATAAGTTTGAGATTGATCGTGATATTATTATTTATATTTTTTTAATATCATTTCCCTTACACTAATCATATAGTATATAAAATAATTTTCTTCATGATTTAAATATTACCCATTGGATCTATAGATAATATTCATTCAATTAAATCACTAATATTTGACGGAGGTGATTATGAAAATTGGCCAAATATAATGGAATATTTTTCAATAATCTAGAGTAGATAATTTTATAAGGTCAAATAGATGTTATAATATTTAGGGAAAATATTTATTAGTTTATACTTGTGATGAAAAATATTCCAAAAAATTATTTTCTACATGACGAATAATATTTTCTATTTAATTGAATGGAACATATATTGTCCCATTTTTTCATAAGAAATATAGTGTGAAATATAGAAGAAGCTATAAGTCCACACTTTATAATTGTTATTGTTTTGTAAACAAGGAGTCATGCTTAGAGAAATCTACCATGTTTTTTATTTTCTAACTAGATAATTTATTTATAGGATTCATAAAAAACTCATGACTATTCTACATAGTTTACAATCACTTAGTGAGAATGATTCATCAGATAAAAAGATATTTAGTAAAGTAATAGATATAATAATAATAGAATTGAAATCAAAGAGGATGATAATATGTGTCCAATATGACATAAAAATTTAATTTAAGATGTACTTAATCGAAATATTACATACTGTTGGATATGGTAAAATTTTATTCTAAAAATCATTGTAGAAAAATAGAATTAATTTTCTATCATTTTTGGGAGATTTAAATTCTAGAGTATGCAATTTTAAGATGAGTAATTCCAAAGGAAAAGTACTTAATAAGTAAATTGAAGGTGAAATTAATTAGTTTTATAAAATAGTTAATAGGTTAATATGTAAAAATAATTTTTCGAGAGGTAATCAGAAAAATAAAATTGATAATAATTAATAAGGACTTTTTCAATGATTATATGTTATGAATATTGTATCCCATGAAATATTTAGCAAGACTTTCTTTAGTTAAAGAGAAAATATAGAATATTTTCAACGAAACTCTCTATAGAGAATACCAAGAATATTTTAAATCGCTATTCAATTGGAGTTTTTTTTTGTGTTTATTCTATTATATCGTATATATCTTTATAAGATAGTGAAAATAACCCAAAAATTATGGGTTCTTATGCCAAATTTCCATTTAATGTTAAATTCTTCATGGGTAAGTTAACAAATAAGTTAGTTAAAAATAAAATCTTTTTTAAAATAATCCTTTTTAATTAGAAAAATAAACTGATGATGAGGTTGGTTACACAGATCTTATATAGATGAGGATACATGTGAAAAGTCTTTAATAAAGATAGAAAATAATTAAAGAAAATTATGGGAAGAAAATATATATTCTTTCTAAAATAACTAAATAATATTATAAACATAATATGGAATCATATTAATTTAATGAAGATTTATGAAATCATATATATGAGTTATATAATGTAATGAATATAAAATAAGTATAAAACATTTAATTAAAAAAATGAAAATCTAAATTTTCTAATATTATTATAGATAGAATTGTTTATGGAATTATTAATTCATGAAATGATCATCATATTTTAGATGATCAGAATATAAAAAATTTTAAGAACAAAAATTATAATTTTTTTTTGAGATTATCAATTTAAAGTCAACAATCAAAATATTTAATAATTTATTAAAATACGTTCCTACATGATGAATGTATTTTGGTGTGATTATTATCAATTTAAGTGAATATAAATTTTTCTATACTTTGATATAAATTAAATAGAAGATTAATATATAAATAATGTTTTTTTGTTTCTAGAAGATAAATGTTATGATCAATATATCAAATATGAGGTCATTATAAGAATATCTATTCTATATATATAACACAATCATTTACAAGAAGTTGTGTATTCATCTGAATATAGATTTCTACCTATGATAAATAAAGATACCAACATGTTTGGGTGTAAAAAGTCATATTTTAAAAAGCTTTTAGAATAAAGAAGGTAAATATTTTAAATAATTAATATCATAAGACTTTGAGTTGATGTGTACTAGTAGCGAAAATATTTTATCGAGTACTCAATAATACATACTTTCTATAATTATTCATACGCACATATTTTTTTAATGAATGTTCATTCTACGTTATGAATTATTTATATTTTACGTGATTTAACAAATTACCTAATTTTCCTTAGGTAGTTTTTGGTTCTTATTTTTATTTAACTTTTCCAACAATATACTGTTAATTTCTGAATATTATTTTGTTATAGTTTTTTTTTTCAAAACCATATTCTAGGGAAGATGATCTAACAGGTAAACTAGAATATAACATTAAAAATATTGTAACATTTTCAAAAAATATAGATATTTCGAATGAACTTTAATTATACATTTAATAGAATTTCATATCATTGTGTTCTTAGAACATGTAATTTCAGGTGATTCCTATATAAAGTACTAGATTCATGTGTATTTTGGATGAAGTCAATATAGAGTCGTAGCAAAAGATTTTTTGAATTTTTGAATTACTGTTTAAATTTCATTTTGGGATATGACATAATCATAAAAAATTTCATCCAAATAAATCATTAATTGGAGGTTTATCGATCACCAATATTTTTCAAACGTATGAAATTTTATTTAATATTGAGATTAATTTTCCAGGATAGGACATTTTTTTTATGAAAGTAAGATTATTACTTATTATATATATATAACAATTATGAGTTCTAGTAAAATGACATGTTTATCGAGCCTAGAGATGAGAATATTATTTTATTCAATATTTTTTAAAATCCATTATGTTTGTCAAATGAGAGATATTTGAGTTTATAGAATATCTGTTAGAAGGTGAGACCCTCTTTGAATCTCATGAACTTCTAGAAATTTCTAGATCTTTTGTTAATAGTATAGTAGAGGAATGATCATTCATGGTTATAAATTTGATTCATAATACGAGTGATATTTCACTGGTATTTAGAATAGTTATTAATTGGGTTGTTCCTTTAAATTACTAATAAAGGGTGAGAAGGATATATTGAACATCCAAGATGTTAATCTTCTAGATTTTCTTATGTATATAAATAAGCTAAATCATGGTATGTTATTAAGGAATTAAATCAAATCCACATAATTGAAGATGGTAAAACAAAAGATAATTTTTTATTTTTTTATATTGAACAGATTCTGAGTAATTTTTATAGATGTTGACCAAATAGAAATATGGATCACATCTAGAAACAATTATAGGGAATGTGATCAACAAAGAAACTATATCTTGAAACAGATTTATGTATGACATCAATATGAATTTATTATAAATAATCATTGGATTTTTCTTTATTTTATGTTCAGAAATAAAGTAAGAGAAAAAATCCTTAATTTATACTTTTATGTATCCAACTAAAATGAATACGAATAATGGGGAATGTTTGGTTCAAAAGAAAAATTTCTTCTATAAAAAGAAATACTTCTCCCAAATATTATTATAATTTAGTTTAATTATAGAGTGAATACTAGAATTAGAATTATTGTGTTATTAAGATTTATAAATAATAGAATATTCCATGAAGATTTTAGAAAGAGATGTTGTTATGGCTTTATGAAAATATGTTCACAGATAGTTTTCTATGTAAAAGAGGTGGAAAAATTATTTTTAAAAAGTAAACTACTCTAAATATGAATAGGTCATCCATCCTTATATTTCTATTAAATATCATATAATAGAATTGTATACAATCCAAAGGTTATGTTATATTACAAATAATGGAATGGAATCAATGATATATGTTTTGAAAATAATATTTTTCTCTATCCCCATATCATCAAAAAGTTAGTAATGAGAGTATTATGAATATTAAGTAATTCATTTCACCAAAAGTTATTCCATTATATATTCATCCATGAGAAGTTGCTTCTATGGAATATATATTAGTTAATGATTCCATGGTTAGGGAACATTATCAACCAAAAAAAATTAAATATGTTAATAAGTGGAAAGAGAATAATATTGAAAGGTATACTACAACAAAATAATCTACATTTAAACTTTCAAAATCATCAACTATATCTACCTTTTTATAAATCATTTCATCATAGAGAGAAAAAATTACTAGATCACGTTCTTAAACCTATAATAGTGATAAAATAAATATAAAAATATACTAATCCAAACCTAATCTCACATATTTGGTGTTAAAAAAAGTTTATTTAAAAATTATATTTTATACAATGTGAGATGAACCCACAATTATTTGATGACATATCCATAAGACAAAAAAATCATCTCATGAATAAATGAAAAATCACAACAATGGGAGGTTTAGTGTCTTTGGGGATTTTCTATATAAGAAACATATTTTTCAGTACATAAGAAAATTTCTCTATAATTGATCCACACAATACTTTTTTATATAATATTTATAATTTATACTTATCTTCATAACTTAAGGAAATGGAAACATATGAAAATGGTGAGATCAAACTCCCACTAATGGGAAACCGAAGCGATAATGTTCAATGATCATAAGTGTTCATAAGATGATAAAAGGGGTATAATCATTGTATATAAGTAAATAATAACAAAAAAACATAGATAATAAAACATGATTCTTATCATATGGATTTCCATAACATAAGAAAATAATCAAGAGACTTTGGAAACATTATTCAATGAAAATGATCGATAAGATCATATCATAGTCATCAGAATAAGCATTAGAGCATGAAATAAAGATAATTAGAGGAAAAAGTTGTGAACATATACATATATGTCCACCTTTTTATATTTGGAATAAATTTATGGACATATACCATTTACTGTTAGTAAAAACCCATATATACACACTTTTACATTATAAAAAATCAATGTATACCCAAGAAATATTATCTCATTAGATATTTAATTTAAACAAATACATTATAGGGAAATAAATGAACACACCATTCATCATCCTTATATATAAGGATCAAAAACAATTATTAATTTTTATATCATAGAGAACACATGGAAGGAAAATGGTTTTTATTTCCATTTTAAATAGAATTTTTGTAAAAACATTCAATATTCCATTAATAATCCTATCATGATATGCCCTAGGAAGATAAATTTATATATAATGACATTTTTTTAACATTCAATGTAAATAACCATAAAACATGATAATTGATCGTATGGTATTTAAATCATATAGATAAATGGTATATGATAAAGTCTATAATTTCTCCAATCAATCGATGTAAGGAATATGGGTTTACACAATCTAATTAATGAAATAAAATCATGGTACTCAAAAATAAAAATCATGAGAGGACATGTTATACCTATTCATAGTAGATGGATATGTAATATAAAGGTGGTGATGGATCACAACTCAAATAAAAAAATACAATTTTGTATGTTATACTGATAAATATGGTAGATTGAATCATTAGTAAAATATCCTAGATCAATAAAAAAATAGGTCAAAGGATGTTGACTGAGAAGCAAAACAATGCTCTAGGACTACTAGGAAAATTTATTTGCAAATAAGAAACATTATCGATGCCTTTCAAAACAATTATATAAGCTTAAATATATTATAAAACCAAGAGAATAAAAATTTATTTTAGGAAACATGGATATTATTATAGGTTGTTTCAATGAAGAAATAAAACCAAAGTATATAGAAGTGTTCAAATGGAAAACATTGAAAATATATGATTTTTACCGTTTCATAAAATAATTAATACAAAAAAAATTATAAAATAATATTTACAATTTTAGTGTAGTTAAAATTGGTATAATATTATCATAAACAATTATTAATTCATAGATAAGGATGTTAATAAAATGATCTAATAATTACTACCATGGAGGATCAATATTTCTAACCAAAATGAAGAGTTATGAATAGTTTCCTTACAAGAGTAAAATAATGAGCTATAGGGAAAATCAAATAGTGAGAAGGCATTTAAAACCCAAAAAAAATATTCAATATAGGATAAAATATTTGGGTGTTTTGAAATAAGGATAATGAAAATTCCATATATGGGTTATATTAAAATGTTAATCGTGATTTTAAATATGGATTGAAGAAAAAACACTTATAATAATGGTAGAATATGAGTCAAAAGAACCTAATAGGGTTTCTAGTAAATGGATATTTAAATATCATAAATTCAACAATATTCATTATACATGACGTTAAAACGGTACTAAATACACCATATAAAATAAATGAAAGTGTGTAATATCAAACATGTGTGAGGGAATCAAAAATTAGATAAAAACCTTACAGCTTTTTTAACTTTATAATCAAAATCCCATGTAATGTAAAAATTGAAATGGATATGAAAATATCATTGATTTCATGAAGATTATTATTAATAAAATCCGTGGAAAACATCTAAACCAAAATATTAAAACAATGGTGAGTACACGTCATATATCTATGAAGAAAAATTGAGATTTTGTGATAAATACCTTGTTCCCCTATTTAAATTAATACGTTTTAATCTCTTATGGAACTTGAACTTTCTATTAAATATCAGCTTGGAAATGATGTTATTGGGATATATTATAGTGATTAGTGGATTTAGTACCTACAATGGTATTCTAAGATAGATAAATAAGAAAGGTGTTCATGTTATTTTCAAATATAAAATTATATCATTGAAAGGGTTGAAATGGTTTCCTTTTATATGTGATGAAAGGGGAACTTTTGTGAATAACCATTATTTTCAAATAATATAATGGCATTATTCAAGGATCAGTTTCTTCAAAAGTGGTATCTAATAACTTTTTCGGTGAGTTAAGGTAGATAAATGATGAACCAAAAAGTTTCACACATGTTTTAATCATGTTTCAATACTTTTACCATTTGTTTCTTATATTTTTTCATTATGGGTTTTAATTTTGTAACTAGATTTTTATTAAGTAATTTATCTTCAATTAAAAAATATAAGATAACAAATCTAACTAAATTTATGTGTACTATACCTAAAAATAAGCCTCACATAAACCAATTCAATTTCTATTAAAAAAATTAATATAATTTTATAATGAAAATTGGTTGGTGAGAAATTGTTTTAATTTATACCATTAAGTTTTCTTAATACTATTTAATTTTAATTACCATTATAATGAGTGTTAGTATATATATATATAGAATTAATAATTATGTTAATTTCATTTTTTATAAGATATTAATTTATTTTATTAGAAAAAATATATACAATGTTAATGAAATAATTCTTTTAAAATAGTATTTTTACTATTACATCATTAATTTACATTAATACCAATACTCGTATTTTTTTAATTAAAATAAAATTGACCTTGTTAAATAATATAATAATTGTTTTATAAAATATAAAATCCATTTTTTTATATTTAACTCTTATAATTGATGAATGAATATTTTAATATAAGAGAATAAAATAGTTTTTAGTATAAAATATTACTTGAGTTTCCAAAACGCTAGACATGGGTTTAAAAAATTCAAAATAGTATTTTTGAATGAATAATTTTATACCCTAAAAATATATATTTTTAGTCTAATGTAATTTTTTATTAGTTCATAAGAAATATTTACTTAATTATAAAGGTATAAATATTTAATTATTTGTAAAAACTATATATTATTTATATTCTCCAAAAATTAATTAATTTAATAAAATATCATCCAAAGAAAATTTTTACATATCGAATCCAAAAATATCAATTAGTTTATCAAACTCAAAATTTACAATTTATAAATTTATGTTTTAACAATTAATATATAATAGATATAGACAAATTCATTTATTAGAAAAACACATTTTAAAACATTATGTGTTCTCAAAATTTTTTATTAATAATTACTAATGTAAAAAACTTAAATAATATTTAATATATTTAAATAATATATATTTTCATAATAAGCATTTAAAAGTGGGTTTTTATTTCTATTAGAATTTGAAGCAGTTAATTAAAAATGAGAAAATATATTAATAATATATCTTCTACATGTATGAATTTTTTGTTGTATAATATCTCTTGTATCTTATTTGTATTGGTTTTATTATATAAATATATTTATAATGTTAATCATATATTTGAATACTAGTTTTAGTTCTGGGTCTTTTGTGGTGAATGTTATCGAAAAGGTTAATAATTTTGAGAAAAAATGTATTCCATAATCTTTTGTCATTATATTCAACCCCCATAAAGTAAATTTTTTCCATTTAATTTTAATTTTCTGTTACTCGTGATTATAGATAAGAAAGATATTTAACATAATTTTCATTCAATATATAAATTGTGATGTTAAATATTCCATACTATCTAATAATATATCAAGATACATATATTTTTCCTCATTATATACTCATATACACAAGTTTGTATGCACCCTAATCATATATTCTATGATAACCTAGATTTACAAGACTTAAAACCATAAAAAATCATATATACCTCCTAAAATTAACTCTATATTTATCCCTTAAATGGTTACAACCACTAGGTCATAAAATCACACACCATCGAATATTAATTATAATCCCAAACATTAAAAAACATGAACAAATATCATCAAAAACTTTTTCATCAAATCTATCATTCCTAAGGTTTCTAATATTACCAAACATAATTTAGATAACCCAATAAACTGACTAACTCATAAATTCACAACTATCTCACTATAAACCAAATATTAACCATAATATTTTTCCATCCTCAACCATGTGTCCATCAATATAAATCTATAAAAATATAAACTTGTTACAAAATCAATTTTCAAGGATATTGAACATGTATTAAATATATATCCAAAAATTTAAGGAAAAATACTAAAGAACATTCCATAGATGTTTTATATAACACTTACAAATTTTTAATTCCACAAAATATCATTTATAAAAAAAATATCATATAATCGTAATCCTAATTCATTATCACATAAATCATAAAACTACAATCATAAAAAATATTTGTATACTTAATATAATTAAGGCATTTCATGTAAAAATATTAATAATGATGTTATAAAATATATAAATACCACTATAATAATTTTTCCTTCCTATAACATAAGATAAATAATGCATACCTTTTATATGTAGACCAAGATCATTATCTTTCATTGGAAGTTTACTGTTTTATTCTCTTCTTTAACAAATATAAATCTTATTTTAATTAAATTGAGAAAACCCGATTGGTTCCACTTCCAAAATGTTGGAACCAAAGGAAAATTAATATTCTTTCCATCATCACCTAAATTTCAATGATATTTTATCCTTCTTTTATTTTTTGAGTTTGGGAAAAAACAATGTACACATTATTAATCATAATTCATAATATATAGTGTATAATTATCATATGATTTATCAACTAAAATATTCTCCCATTATATTTATCGTTGGTACAATCTATAAATTTTCCATTGAATCAAATTTTAACTTGGTTCCTTCAGTCTTGATCCATTACTAAATCCATATGGTGTTAAAATTAGTGATTGATAATTTACATCACAAAGTAATAATCATAAATTATCTTATATGTGACTCATGAATGAAAATTTTTTTTCTTTAAAACCATCATATTTTCTTTCAATTTTAGCTAAATCACTATTAGTTCAAGATAGGTTATTTATGTTGGGTTTACTCATACTCTCATACCTAAATCCATAACAAAATAAATCCTTTATAATGCCTTACAAATATAATTTTATTAACCATCTCATAACCCACATGATTTTGAAAAAAACAGTGTTGTTAGGAAACTTTTTCATACACCAAAAAATTATTTTATTTATACCAAATACTCCCCTTTAATTGTAACATTCAATAGGTTATTTTGTATCAGATCATGCTTCTAATTATAGTATATAGATATGGATGTTAATTCGAGAAAAAACAACAGAATCTATATTTTACCAAAAATTTAGGATATTATCTGATAGTTAGAATTATCCATTATATATAAACCCAATGTTGTTTCTAATGTTATTTTATCTTGATACCTAAAAATTGATAATCTAGTCTTCAAAAATAACTAATCCCAAATCTGATAGGGACAATAGAAACATAAACCCCCACTCTCAGATCTAGTGCGAAAATCATTGTCTTTAAATAATAGATGTGATACAAAGTGAGATGAACCATTAATTATTTTACAACACATACATTGGTAAACATTACATATAAAAAATATATAAACAATTTCTTAAAGATAAGTTATTGTGTCTTTGAGGATTAGCTGCATAAGAAACTTATTTTTGATACTTTTGATCATTTCTCTGTAATTGAGAAACACTAGACTCCCTTATAGACTTATCGTAATTTGATAATATCTTCATAATATAGGGAAATGTAAATATAATAAATTGGTGGGCTATAATACTCATTAAGGGTGAACATAATAAATATTGATCAATGAGAGTGTGAGTGATTAAGATAATAAAAGGGGAAAAATAAATGTTCATAATGTAATCATTACCAACAAAACATTGATAAAAAAACATGAGTGATGGAATATGACCTGGCATGGAATAAGAAATGAATCAAGAGAATGTGTAAAAAATAGGTAACAAATATGATCCATTAGATATTAACATAATAATAAGTAGAATAATTTCAAAACATTTTGAGTAAACCCATGTACATCCACCCTTTTATGCTGAGAAAAAAATCCATACGTACACCCATTAAAGTTGTGAAAAAATTATGATATTTTCACCCTCATATGTTGGGAACAAATATATTTTTTACATGTATAATATTCTAATAAGATATAATCCTTAACCAATATATTGGAGGATGTTATAAGGCCCCAACCCATCATGTATATGTATATTAGTACCACTTAGGATCAATTATTCATCATATCATAAAAATTACATGTAATGAAATTGGGATTTGTATTCTTGAAAAATCGAATCACATTAGAAAAATATTTATAATTACAAAAATAAGGATAACAAGATATACCTATGGAAAATAAATTGGTATTAAATTATTTTTAGTAACATTATAGGTAAATACACTTTACTCAAGACAACAGAACATATGGTATTTAAACTAAATAGATAGTGGGTATACTGTTAAGTAAATAATGTACCCAATCAATCAATGTATGGAGTTTAGGTGAACACCAGTAATGAAATTAAATAGAAAAAATGGTATTCACTAAAGAAATTAATTGTAATACAAGTCATTACCATTCACTATGGATGGTTAGAAAATATAAATATAAAAATGGATCACTCATCAAATAGAAAATAACATTTTAAAATCAATCCGATGAAATAATTTGGAAGTTATAATTTGAATAATATCCATTATCAGGTATAAAAATTTATTGATTTATGTTGATTTATATGAAAATACTTGTTTAAATGATTTAGATAAATCATTTTGGAAATAAGAAATAATAAACTTATCCTTTTGAAAACTTTTATATAATTATATTAATTTTAAAAAACTAGGTTAATATGAATTTATTTTATAAAATAATAAAATATAGTTGTTACGGTCAATAAAAAAAGGAAAAATAGTGAACATATGTTATTTCATATGAAATATTAAATAGAAACATTTTTCAAACATTGATGAAAACCAACCTTATAGAAAACAATAAAATCATGTTTGAATTTTTTTAAGAAATTATGTTTATAATATTACATTAATAAATTTTTGAGGTATATTTGAGGACATTAATAAAATCATCCAATTAATGTAATCATTGAAGAAAAGTCTTCCCAACTAAAAAGAATAGGTAGGGTGATATTCCTTGCAATTAGTAAAAATCATCCATGGGGGGAAATGAAACTGTGGGAAGATATATAAAACCCAAAAAATAGAGTTGTTTAAGTGATGGGGTTTGAAATTAATAATTTGAAAATTAACTAGAATTATTTTCATTGAAAAAACTCTTTATTTGAAAATGATATTGAAAAGGAAACCCTTATAGATATATTAATATAACAATATAAATAATATAAGACGGTTACCAATAAATGGACATTAAAATATCATTAAATAAATGTTATTTATTGTAAAAGAATGTTTTTGTTCCTTTAATACACCATAAAAATAAATTATGGTGCACAATATCAAACATGTCTCATTCAATTTAAAATTCCGAAAAATAACACATTCATTTTTAGTATATTTTGAATCAAAAATTAAAGCAATATCAAATGTGACATAGTTTTTAAAATCTCATATATTTCATTAAAATTATCATACTGAATATATACACCACAAAATGTAAAAAATTATGAGTACATATGATATCTTAATAAATTAAAATTGATATGAAAAAATATTACCTTATTTCACCACTAAATAAAATATTATATTACCTAATTGGGACCATGAACATTCTCTTTAAATACTTCTTTTATATGAAGGGTTTATTCAAAATTATAGTTATCAACGTCTTCAAAATTTTGAAGGGAATTATAGGAGAGAAAAATAATTTTTGGGTTTAGGAAATTTTGATGTGATGAGTGGAAAAGGGAAATAGAGGATTTGACCCACTGTATATGTGATGAAAAGGGTACATTTTTTGATACTTGTTATTTTATAACAGTTTCACAGAACTATTAAAGAGTAAATTGCCTCAAAATTTGGAAGTTATTTTTTTGTGGGTTAAGATCCAAAATGTTTGTACCACTAAAATTTTAAAAATTTTAATATAGATACCCAATTTATTATTAGAGGATTATTACAAAATTTTAATGAAAAACAACCCATTAGTGTTTCAAAACCAAGATCTAAATGTTTAGTGTATAGAAAAAATTAAGAATATACATAAAATTTTAATAAAAAATATAAATAAATTATTTAAAATCTTATTATTTATTTTTCTAAAACATACAATCTCTTAGTACATGTGGTCAAATGTGGATCTAAATTAAAGAGAAGGGGTAAGCTAAAATACCATTAAGAGGATGAATACAGGGTATAAATAAATAAAACCTGAGTGATCCTATCCATCATCATCATAAAATAAGTAGAGGAGTTTCTTCAACATCATAAGATAATAATTTAATAATGTCATGGAATGTGGAAATGCATAAAAATGAAACGTCATGTCTTAGAGGACAAATATGACAAATATTTTAAAACAAAACTAGTACCATGTTCTCAGAAAACATATTTTCATAATTCTAACATCATAATTCTTAAAAAAAGAATAATGTTCACAAATAATACACATTATCTCATGAGATTCATCATGTTACCCAATGAATTGTAGGGCTATCAAATTCGTCTCCCACCTTTCACATCATAACATTTACATAATCATGCATACACATTGAAAGTATAACATTGAATTGTCCTAAAATAACTCATGGAAATGAATGGGTTTAATAATAATTTCAAAAATCATATATTAATGAATACAATTTGGGTCTCCCAAATGAAATAGTGGAAAATATCCTAGTTATGAGAATGGTCAATTTTAGTGAAGAAGAAACAATATTTAGAGAAATAAAGTCGTGTTTTAATATTTCAGTTTTTTTAGAAAATAATTATATTTTTTATAAAACCATGTTGGAACAATGTATTTCCATGAAACTAATTAGGAATAAAAATTAAATTATATTTAGGAATCATTAATGGAGTATTCATACTAATGATATTGTTAAAGAGGGATAACCCAAAGAAAATGAATTGAGTTTTATACTCCTTTTTATGTGAGAATGCATTCTCCACATCCAAATAATATCTGGGATAATAAAATTAGATTCATTAATTAAATTATTTTTGACTTCTTATACATGTATCTGATTTTTTATATTTTTATTATAAACATTTATGGCCATTTTTATGAGTAATCTATTTTAATTTCGTCATTCTTAGAGTGTTAATTTTTTTTCTATTCAAGATCGGTTCACTTGTATACAAATATGGAAGATAATGTTAAATAATAAAAATTTTATAGAATTGAAATTATATGTTATTAGTTATTTTTATGAAGTTTAAATGGTCATATATATCAATTTTTATTTATATGATTATATTTCATTAGATGAAAATTTAATGAAACATGTTTAGTTTATTTTTTCATTTTTTACAACCATCACAAAATAGTTTCATTTTATTTAATATTATGTCTATTAATTAGTTATAGAACATAAAAAATTATATAAAATACATATTAAAATATTTTTTAACAATAATAATAGTTTGCTGACCAGTCTTGAAATTTTTAATGGAAAGCGAAAACAGGTCATCCACGGTGGCGGTGAAATGACACATCACGAACAATGTTTCCATTTTTAGAATAAATGGAGAAGCGAAGATATTTGGTTTTGTATATTCCATTAACACAATTATATTATAGTATATAATTTATAATATATTTATCATTCCACTTAGTATCAGGGAGGTTATGTTCAAATTAAGAATGAAAAGAAATTAAAAGATAAAGAAGGACGATTTTACTTCATCAATAATGTCTCCTTGGTAACCTCCTCATGGTACTCGGGTTTGGTAGTTTCTTCAGAAAAAATATATATTGGACATGGGGGAGAGTATTGGTAAGGTTAATTTTCATAATTTTTTAAATATTAAATGATTTGAATGTGTGAGGAGAATATATGCTGATTGGTTGTATTTATATGGGAGGAGAGGGGTGTTTTTGATTAATTTATTCATTTGGTTATTATTTTGGATTAATACTATCAATATTGTTGATATTAAGGACTAAATACCATAAATATGGATAGATATTTCGAGATAATGGTGCTTATATTATCTATACAAAATCCATGAATCAGAAAACAAATGTATTTACCTTATGTCGTAATTTTATGTATTTCATTATTGCCAAAAAATCAACTATATTGGAAAAATACAATAATTTCACCATAAACATTTTTAGATGTTTATAATTAAATATTTAAATCCCTTTCATGAAAATAATTCACTAAATATAATCAATTTAATTTTTGAATAAAATAATCTTTTATTCAAAAAATATTGATTTTAATGTTATAATTTATTTCATGACACATTGAAAAATTAATTGAGCTCTCATATATTAATCATATAATTATAATAAGACATAATATTATATATGAATCTATTTTATGCAAAAAAAATTAAATCTTTATATTAATTAAAAAATTATAAATAAAAAATTTTGTTTTATAAAAAAACTAACAAAAAAAATTATCATTTTTAAAAAATCTTTTTACTTTTACAAAGATATAATTAAATAATATTTTCATTCATAAGATACCAAAGTATTATATATACTTTTTTTCGTGAGGTTACTATTCTAATTACCAGATTAGTATTCTTAATGGTCACAATAAAATTCCAATGGTCCGGTAATTATTCCATCAGAATAAGATCCATAATTTCTATAAATACCAATTATATTATTATTTATTTATGATAATAATTTTTTTTATTTTCTTCTCTATGATATTTATGTGAAACATACTATATAACATAATTATAAGGTAACTTCTATTGATAAATTTTTGGTTGATTAAATTGTTCTCCCTTTTGAAATTTCACCCTCGAAATTTTTTTACACACTAAGGTGACTATAGGTGAGGGTATTTTTCCTTCATTACTTCCTATAGATCCCATTTCATCTATTCATTCATATGGTTCCTCCAAAAAACATCTAGAAGGTGGTTTTTCTTGTTGTGTAAATATTTTTATCTATGGTCCATGATCTTCATTGGCTTCTCCTTATAAGAGAGATCATTTTCCAGTTGTACCACCTATGAGTTCAGTACTTGTGAGGGATCAAGTATGTACTTTCTTGGTAGGGATGCATAGATTTCATCATGTACATGATTCATTGAATTTGTGTGTGAAATATGATAATATAATTCTTATATGAGATCAATTAGCTGAAATGGGACAATATACCTCATGCTAAGCTTCCATTTCATTACTACTTCACCTTATTTTGATTCTCCATATCAACCCTTTGTGCCTCCTTGATCTTCTCTTAGATATTTGGTTGGGGAATGATTTTATAAGATTGTATGTATTACCTTCCATTATTATTTAAAAATATATCCTTTTTATATTCATGTAGAGGGGCCTTGGTCAATTCGTATCATGGATAAGTTAAAATGTTTCTTTCTACTAAGAGAATCAGCTAGTTTGTTTTTCTTTTCCTAGATTGTAATTAATATAGAAATAATATTTCTGATCAACTTCTATGATATGTTTTGATATCCTTTTATGTGAATATATAATTTAGAGTTTTTTGATCGGTATATATTTCACAGTTATAACCGTAGAGTTTGTGCTGCCAGATTACAATGGAAAAAATCATAGCTTCTAGATCTATATTATGCATCAGATCGTTCTGCTCATGAATATTCAGTTATTGTGAGGGATTGGATATCATTATGTTGTTATTCCTGAGTACACAACCCATGATATTATTCAATAGTCACTATATATCACATAAAATTATACACTTGTTGGTGGTGTGAGTACAGGTTTAGTGATTAAACTCTTCTTGAGATCCTTGAAGCATTCATCACATTCTTCTATCTATACATGCATTATCCCTTTCATTGTTAACCTAATTAGTGTGATATTTAATCCTAGAAATTTTCTAAAAAAAATGGTAGTACCCTTCTAATCCTAAAAAACAACTAATCTTTATAACATAAGTGGGTTTGAAACATTCTTCAATTGCCTTTGTTTGTTAGGGGTCCATAGACATTCCCTCACCTATTATCACATGTCCTAAGAATGTAAATTGTTGCATCAAAAGGTTACACATTCAAAACGTGGTGAACACTTTATCTTTTTCTATTGATGCCAGTTAAATCCATAGTTGTTTTTCAAGTTCCTCTCTATTTTTAGAGTAAATGAGAATATCATAATTAAACATTAACATAAATTTTTCAAGGTAGCTTCTAAAAAATATATTTATAAAATCCATGGAGACTTTTGGGACATTAATAAGACTAAAGGGAATCAAAAAAAATTAAAACATCCCATACCTTGTACAGAATGATGTTTTATGAATTTCATTCTTATTCACCTTCATTTGATTATATCAAAAAAATACACCTTTTAGAATAATTTATCTTTTCATAGTTCATCGAAAAAGTCATCAATACATGAAATGGGATATTTTTTATTTATGGTGATCTTATTGATCTCCTAACAATCGATACACATCTCAATTAGACTATTATTATACATAATAATTAGAATTGTTGTAATCTAATGTGATACACTATGACATATGAACCCTTTGTCTAGATGCTATTGTTCCTACTTATTTAACTCTTCCAGTTCGATCGAGGCAATCATATTGGGTCATTTTGAGAAATTAGTGGCTCCATGAATATGTTATTTTGAAAATTACACCTCTTTATTTGAGTAAATATCAGGTAACTCAATGAGAAATATGTCAGTGTATTCCATCATTGTGGTAATTTCTTCAAGTTTGAGTCCATCCATAGAGAAAACCATTTGGTTCAATTATTATTCTTCATAAGTTATAAGCACCCACACCATTGATGTATTTTTGAAAGGGGTTTCATGGTCATACATTCATTTTTAGAGAAGCACGGGAGGATTTAGAGTATGAAATTGTAAATACCTGTAAAATTCAAGGTAAATTTTTTATAAATTTTCTTTGGTATTTTTAAAGAATGCAGTTTCTGACGGAACCTGATTCCGAGGCCCGGTGTGCCCAGAATCATTATCTGAAGTTTAGCTCAGGTACGTTCAGTGAATGAATGAGCGAGTTATTCTAACTTTTGTACCGATGCTCGGAATTGAAATCTGAGGGCACCGATGAACTCGCAATGCCGGTAATTTCTTAAGAATACTCCTTTCTGGAGTTGCGTTTTCTCGGGTTGGGTTGTTTAATTAATGTGTGGGATAATAATATAATTTTTTTACAATTATATTTCCTCTTCTTGTTAAGCGGATTAAGTGTTGTGCCACAACACTTTTCCTCTCTCTTATGTGGTTATAACCTATGAAAGGGAGTTATGGGTGGGACCCACTTGTTGATAACCACATTTGAGAGGATTATGGTGGGGTGGGGCCCACACGAGCCCCACCGTTTCTTTTCTTCTTAAGTAACGCAGCTGAACCCCCTATTAATGATGTCAAACCGTGCGTTTATTCTGGTTAAGAAATACCTCATTAATTTGGGCAGTTAAATCATTACAATTAATTCATTAAATTGATTGTTTCTTTTTGAATTTCAAAGGTTGACTTTTGCGATAATAAAATAAGACAGTTCTTATTTGATTTCTGTTGGGACTTGTTGCGTGGAGAGGATTTGGAGGAATTCCTTCTTCTTTGATGAAAAACGTGAAAAACGTGAAGAACGCGAAGAATGCACTGATCTCCGATGAAGAACGCCAAATCCTCAGAAATCAATGACGCTCCTTCCGCGACGATCCTCTTCTTCCGCGACGGTTAATTCCGTGACAAACTCTCGTTTGACGACAACGTTGAGGTAGGGAATTAATTTTAGAATGATTTTATTCCCTTGCTTTCTTTCATTTTAAAGAAAACAAAGAACACGGATCAACATATTATCTAGTTGATCCGCTAATGTTTTCCTTGAGGGTTGGGAATAAATTGTTGCGGGAAGTTGTGGGGGTTTATTTTATTGTTGATCGTGATCTCATCTGTCGTCGTTCTTGGTTTCATTTTGGCCGCCTTTTATCGTAATAATGGGAGGAGATCGGACCGCACGAACACGACCGACCCTCCTCCCCCCTTTTTTTGAATTTGTTGTGGCACGTGGAAGGCAGTGTGGTGCCGTTTCACCGCGCAGAAACGATAAAGAATGCGGCGAAGAAGCGCGGAACCATCGCGCGACGCCATTGAGGTCGAACGAAACCGCGGGCGGAGTCGGGGCTGCGGAGGCGATTCGAAGATTCTGCAGTTTTTTGTCGAAGTGCGGATTGACGGACGATGGTGAGGCGGGCCGTGAAGCCGTTTTGAAGCCACCGCAGTAAAAGTCGGGTCCTGGGAGGACCGTTGGCGAAAGAGGTGAGCAAAACAGCCCACCGGAGTGCGTCCGGTGGACCGCGGAAGACTCCGCCGGCGCGCCTCGCCAGCACTGCGGCGCCGGATGCCAGAGGTGGCGGCCGGTACCAGCCGGCCGCTAGGAGACGGCGGTGCCCGGTGCGCCGCCGGGAAGAGCCGCCGCGCCGACAGGCCGCACGTCCCGTGATCGCGCGGGACGGGAGAGGCGGGACGTGGCGCTCGGCCGTGTCCGGTGACAAGGGGCGGCCCCATGCGGGGGATCTGTTAGCAAAGCAAGTGGGGGGCAGCCTCCCCCCCCCCCCCACCGCGTCTCAACGCTTGGCCGGTTCGGCCGAGCCTCCTGGCTGGTGCGCCTGCGTGCCACGCGGCCAGACTAGACTGCTCAGGCCGGGCTGGGCCACACCAGCCAGGCCGGACCGCGCCCTGGGGGGCCGGACCCGGACCCGGGCCGGGTCGACCCTGTTCGGGCCGACCCAAGGGGGGTTGGGCCGGGTCGGGCCAGGGCCAGACCCCCCATTTCGGATTGTTTCCTTTCTAATGCCCATA
This sequence comes from Viscum album, assembly GCA_963277665.1. NCBI lineage: Eukaryota > Viridiplantae > Streptophyta > Magnoliopsida > Santalales > Viscaceae > Viscum > Viscum album. Next base: position 995,763,222 of record OY728126.1, read on the forward strand.
ACATGGGCTACATACCTCTGATCGACGCACCTTCAGTTGCGACGCGATCCTTGGAACGAGGCGTTGGTTTTGGTATATTACACGCAAGGTTTCGGTGAACCTTGGGTTCGACCGGGTTGGTTCGGATACAAAACCAACCGGGCCCTCGGAGCGGAAACAGTTCTATCTTGAGCTCCGGACGTCTGATTGACCTGTCGTCTGTCTCGTTGAATTCCAATTGATGAGATGGAACTTTTGGCTAATTTCACATGAGGTTTGGACGTCGTCGGAGTGCGGTCGGGTTGGTTCGCTCACGAAACAAACCGGGCCCCTGGAATGAAAAATCCAATAACTCACAGACCGGGCGTCTGATTGACGTGCCGTCTGTCTCATTGAATTCCTCTTGATGAGAAGAAACATTTGGCTTACTCTGCTCAAGGTATGGGCGTTGTCGGAGTGCGGTCGGGTTGGTTCGGCCAGGAAACCAACCGGGCCCCTGGAATGAAAAAGCCAATAACTCACAGACCGGTCATCCGATTGACGCGTCGTCTGTCTCGTTAAATTCCTCTTGATGAGACGGAACGTTTGACATAAATCTCTTGAGTTTTTGATGCATTTGGAGTAAAGCCGGGTCGGATTGTACCCGAAATCCAACCTGGTCCTTGGAACGGAAAAGCTGATAACTTTCAGACTGGATGTCTGTTTGATGAACCATCAGCAGCGTTGGTGATCACGTGGAGAAACGGTCCCTATGAGTATCCCCTATGAGAGTTAGGGGTACAGTTGAGATTTGGCTGGGTTGGTTCACACACAAAACCAACCGGGCCCCTGGGAGGAAAAGGCTAATAACTCACGGACCGGTCATCCGATTGGCGTGCCGTCTGTTGTGTTGAGACCCCTATAAGGAGGTGGTCCTTTGAGATACTTCTTCTTGGGGACTTGAGGTACATGGAGTATCGACATATAGCTCGTGGAGCGGACCCTCCTAGAGACGAGCGTGCGGAGTACGAAGACCGTGTAGCCGACTGAGACCTGACGACTACATGACCTACTCGACTTGGAGTGAGTCGACTAGCCCAGTGGACGGAGCACTACTTTGTTTGGGTGCAGACCCATGGCAGACGAAGTACTACCTGTGTGGCAGTACAGAATCGTGGTACTCGTCCGGAAAGTACCTCTGCAAGCTATTAGGAGGTGTGCAATACTGTGTTTGGGTGGCATACCCCGGCGGGAAGCACTACTGTGTTTGGGTGCCTGACCCGCAGTACTCGACAGGAGGAGTACCTCCGCAGTCTTAGGTTAGTGAGCATTACCTCATTGTCGTGACAGGATCACTGTAAACTCCAGAGACGGGGCTCTTTAGCAGTTACAGTTTCGATAATGAAAATCCTGGTTTGAGTTGAGACTATGACATTTGTGTTTACCTCTTGATTGAGATGGGTCACTTGATAACATAGGTATATGTATGGGAATAGACATGTGTAGTGGTTATCTGTTGATTTCATAATCTTTGTGTTTCTTCATGATTGTGATGGTTATTTGATAACTTAGGTATATGTATGGGCATATACCTAAGTAGAAGTTATCTATTGAGATCTTTTTTGTGGTTATCCTTGTTGGTTTTAGTGAGACCTTGAGGGTCTCTGGGTCCCTACTGAGTATCGTATACTCACCCCTACACGGGATATGCTCGAACCTCGTTGTGTTGGTTGCAGACTACAGGCAGCACTAGCAGAGGCCGAGTGTTCGAGGACTGGATGGTACCCGGAGGAGGACCACATGACGAGTCAGCATCCGGAGGTGGACTTCACGGTGAGACGACACTCGGAGGAGGTTGACGGGCGAGAGAGTTGTGGAGGCTATCTATACCTACCCTTCATGTAGGATCCGTGGTGGACGATCCAGGAGATGTGCTATCAGTACCTACCTCTCAAGTATGGTCTGAGGACGACGACCTAGGAGCTGCTTCCTTTATTCCAGCTGTTGTCTTATTCTATTGTAATTTTTTTCAGTTATTTTTGTACTTTCAGTTGGGTTTTTATTCTGGCCCATTTAATTTTCCGCACGTTCTTTTGTACTTAGTGTTTTACTTCCGCTTGTACTCTATGGTGTTTTGTTTATTTTTATAAATTCAATGCCTTCACAGTTATCGGGATTTATGCCTTTGGTGCTTGTCGCCAGCCCCTGGCCTATAGAAGGAAGGCTTGGGGTAGTCACGACAAGGGCCCTAAGGACGGGTCGTGACAATTAGTATTTGAGGAGTCGGTTGTACCGCAGAACTTATAACTCTGATATTTTCTTTCCGTGAAGCAATAGTGTTAAGGGTACCGAGTGTGGTCTTCAGTTCAGGGAGTCCAGTGTTGGTGCGGGCGGCCGACGTATCCATACACCAAGACCCTAACAACTGATTTACGACTTTGTGCACGAAAAAACTGATTGCGTGTGTGTTTCCAGAAGTTTTATTTAAATGTCAGCTCAAACCAGGTCATCTCACCAGGTATAATTGTTTGAATGTGTCATGCTGTTTCTTTCAGGATACCTTTTCACAGACGACCAGCTAGAGCCCAGAGGGATGTGCGTACTGATAGCCTACCGAGCGACGAGGCTTCGGTATAGGGCCCTCATGCAGTCGAGGCACCAGCGGAGGCACCAGTGGTACTACCATACATTGGGCCACTGATGCCACCAGCCCCAACAGTAGGCGATGCATGCCACTTGAGCACGCTGCACGAGTTCCCACGCCAGAGGCCACCCAGGTTCCGGGGAGAGATGGACCTGCATGCGGCTGAGGATTGGTTGGAGGCTGTGGTTAGAGTCTTCAGGCTAGTGGGGACGCCTGCAGACTTCATGGTTATCATTGCTACCAGCCTCCTTCAGGAAGCAGCAGGCAGGTGGTGGATCTGGTTGTTCCAGTTTTTCGACGGGATGACCTTTACATGGGAAGACTTCGAGACCTTCTTCAGGGTGGAGTTTGTGCCAGTAGCTCTACACCCCGAGCGTGTACAGGAGTTGCTGCCTTTGCCGGAGGATTTTAGATCAGTATCCGAGTCATCTGTGGGCAGTAGAAAGATGATGAAGAGGTCCAAGAGGACCAGAGCCAGCCGTACGAGGAGCAGGATGTGTTATGAATGCGGCAGGAAGGGTCACCTGGCATGTGACTGTCCGACTCCACACACAATTGATTCGCAGGCTTTGGAGTAGCCACCGAGGCAGAAGCAACGACGGGTGCTTGAGCAACATCCGAGTAGCGGACAAGGAAGTAGAGCTCCGGGAGGAGGTGGACAGGGGCGGAACTAGTGGATATGTCCCGTGTACATCTAGTTCTATATTTCTGTTGTTTTTGTGTCTTTTTACTATGAGCTTTAATAATAAAAAGAAACTTATCTTTGTGATGTTTGATTTCCTGTCCTTTTGTTTGGTTGATACTGAGTGGTCCTGGTTAAGACTGTTGAATTGACCCTCACTTTCGAGATTTCTGCTGGAGGAGACCTAGTGACCTCACACTGATGCAGATAGTGTGACTCGACCTTTGGAGGCAAGAGTGATAGTTGGATATCATGGTAGTTACATCGAGGCCTTACGATGTCATCCATGGAATGAATGCGTCCTTCATGTCAGGATTGACTGTATTAGGAAATGGGCGTGGTTCATCCATGGGATGAGATTTAGTTTCTCTTTTCGGTAAAGGAGAAATTTTAGCAGCTCTTTCAGATCGTAGGCAAAGAAGCTGCAGATAATCCATGAGTGGATGAAGACAGCACAGTGGAGTAAGAAACAGGAAACTGGCACCAGTCTTAGAGACTCGGGTGTGTTAAATGATTCATGAAGAGGAAGGTTAAAGGAGAGATGAGTCTGTGAAGCAGAAGACGTGGAGGCAGATCTTGGAGTGTAGCATGAGGTGGTGTACATTTTAACATGCTACAACCACCTGCCTTAGTTGTACCTGTCAGGATCAGGGAGCTGGAGGGTGGACGATGAGTGCAGATGTATGCGGTCAAGGAGAGTGACCCAATGGATCAAAGAATGATTCAAGGTACAGTCTGTGTCTGCTACTAGCTTCCGTAGTAACAGATGATGATATGAATCATTTCTTCCTGACATGAATCTTGTTCCAGACCTAGAGTTTCTGGTAAGCCATATACTTGACCCTCATGTCTGGAGATACCTTGGGAGAAGACTCGATAATCACACTTACGCCGACAGTGTGGTCAGACCCTCGAGGCGGGAGTTTCAGTTGGAATCTCTTGGTGGCAGCGTCGAGGCCTTATGACGTTGGTTGGAGTATGGACTGGGCAATCACAGTTCATACACAAATTAATGGTATTAGGAAAAAAGTGTGTGGTTTATCTATGATGTCGGGATGGATTTTCCTTGGTCAGAGAAAAAGAAACCCTACGCATCACAGGATAAACTCATGCACAGGAGGGTGCGACCGATCACTCTTGAGTCGGTCAACCTTACCCTCGTGGCAGCAGTCGTTTTGAGTTCCAGTTCTAACAGGAATTGGAGACCTCTAGAGTTCGAGGATGACAGTCGCGTCCTTATACGGGTCTCACCTCGACGAGGATTACGGAGATGTGTCCAAGGTGGAAAGTTTTCTTCGAGGTTTAGCGGACCTTCTTAGGTCCTCAGCTGGGTAGGAGATGTGGTTTACCGGTTGACCCATCCACCTCAGTTGCACCAGGTGCACGACGACTTCCACGTATCTCAGTTGAGGAGATACGTGCATGATCCTTCACACATCATCGACGGTGATGAGCTGGACTTTGGTGATGGGGTGACTTTCACCGAGGTTCCAGTGGGGATCGAGGATCGACAGGATCGTATCATATGAGGACGGTCGATTTCTCGAGTGCACTTTCTTTGGCAGCATGGGAACCTCCAGGTGAGCACATGGGAGCAGAAGGCTCAGATGCGTGCTCAATACCGCTTTTGTATCCCTAGATTGTGTTAAAGCTTTACGAGGACGTAAATCCCTGAGGTGGGAGTAATGTAAAGACCCGTAAAATTCAAGGGAAATTTTTTCTCAATTTTCTTTGGGATTTTATAGGAATGCAGTTTCTAACAGAACCTGATTCTGAGGCCCGGTGTGCCCGGAATCATTTTTTGATGTTTATCTTAGGTACTTTCAGTGACCGAATGATCGGGTTTTTCTAACATTTGAACCGGGGCTCGGAATTGAAATCCGAGGGTACCGATGAACTCGCAACGCCGGTAATTTCTTAAGAAGACTCCTTTCTGGAGTTGCATTTTCTCGGGTTGGGTTGTTTAATTAATGTGTGGGATAATAAAATAATTGTTTTACAATTATATTTCCTTTTCTAGTTATGTGGATTAAGTGTTGTGCCACAACAATTTTCCTCTCTCTTATGTGGTTACAACCTATGTAAGGGGATTATGGGTGGGACCCACTTGTTGATAACTAACATTGAGAGGATTATGGTGGGGTGGGGCCCACACGAGCCACACCGTTTCTTTTCTTCATAAGTAACGCACCCACACCCCTATAAATGAAGTCAAACTGTGCGTTTATTCTGGTTAAGAAACGCCTCATTAATTTGGGTAGTTAAATCGTTACAATTAATTAATTGAATTGATTGTTTCATTTTGAATTTCAAAGGTTGACTTGTGCATTAACAAAATAAGACAGTTCTTATTTTATTTATGTTGGGACTTGTTGGGTGGAGAGGATTTGGAGGAAACCGTTCTTCTTCGACGAAGAATGCGAAGAACGCGAAGAACGCAATGAACACACCAATCTCCAACGAAGAACGCCAAATCCTCGGAAATCGACGATGCTCCTTCCGCGACGATCCTTCTCTTCCGCGACGATCCCCTTCTTCCGCGACGGTTAATTCCGTGACGAACTCTCGTTCGATGACAACGTTGAGGTATGGAATTAATTTGAGAATTATTTTATTTCCTTGATTTCTTTCATTCTAAATAAAACAAAGAACACGGTTCAACCTATTATCTTGTTGATCCGAAAATGTTTTCCTTGCGAGTTGGGAATAAAGTGTTGCGGGAAGATGTGGGGATTTATTTTATTGTTGATCATGATCTCATCTGTTGCCTTTCTTGGTTTCATTTGGGCTGCCTGTTATCGTAATAACGGGAGGAGGTCAGACCGCACGAACACAGTCGACCCTCCTCCCCCCTTGTTTGTCTGAATTTTTTGCGGCACGTGAAAGGAAGCATAGTGTCGCTGCACCGCGCGGAAACGAGAAAGAATGCGGCGAAGAAGCACGGCACTGTCACGCCGCGCTGTTGAGGCCGAACGAAACCGCGGGCGGAGTCGGGGTCACGGAGGCGATTCGAAGACTTTGCAGTTTGTTGTCGAAGTGCGGATCGACGGACGACGATGAGGTGGGCCGCGAAGGTGTTTTGAAGCCACCGCAGAAATGGTCGGGTCCCGGGAGGACCGTTAGTGAAAGCGGTGGGCAAAACGGACCACCGGAGCACGTCCAGTGGTCGGTGGAAGACTCCGCCAGCACGGCGGCGCCGGCGGCCAGTACCGGCCGACCGCCAGGAGACGGCGGGGCCTGGCGCGCCGCTGGGAAGAGCGGCCAAGGCTGAAGCCGCGGCGGCAGGCCGCACGTCCCGTGACTGTGCGGGACCGGAGAGGCGGGACGCGGCGCTCGACCGCGTCTAGTGACAAGGGGCGGCCCCACGCGGGGCCGCGGTTAGCGAAGCAAGCGGGGGGCAGCCCCCCCCCCCCCCACGTCTCAACGCTCGGCCGGTTCGGCCGAGCCTCCTGGCCGGTGCGCCAGTGCGCTGCGTGGCCAGACCGGACGGCCCAGGCCGGGCCGGGCCACGCCCTGGTGGGCCTAACCCAGACCTGGGCCGACCAGGGGGGGTTGGGCTGGGCAAGGCCCGACCTAGACCCCCCATTTCGGATTGTTTCCATTCAAACAACCATAACTAGGGCTACGGACCTCCGATCGATGCACCGTCAGTTGTGATGTGATCCTTGGATTGAGACGGTCGTTTCGGTATATTACACTCAAGGTTTTAGAGAACTGTGGGTCCAGCCGGGTTGGTTCGGATACGAAACCAACCAGGCCATCGGAGCGGAAAAACTTTTATCTTGAGCTCCGGACATCCGATTGACGTGCCGTCTGTCTCGTTGAATTCCTCTTGATGAGACGGAACTTTTGGATTACTCCTCTTGAGGTTTGGACACCGTCAGAGTGTGGTTGGGTTGGTTCGCTCACGAAACCAACCGGGCCCCTGGAATGAAAAGGCCAATAACTCACAGACCAGGCGTCTGATTGACGTGTCATCTATCTCGTTGAATTACTCTTGATGAGACTGAACTATTGGCTTACTCCACTCAAGGTTTGGACGTTGTTAGAGTGCGGTCGGGTTGGTTCGCTCACGAAACCAACTGGACCCCTAGAACGAAAAAGCCAATAACTCACAGACCGGGCGTCCGATTGACGCGCCGTCTGTCTTGTTGAATTCATCTTGATGAGATGGAACTTTTGGCATACTTCTCCTAAGTTTTGGATAAATATGGAGTATGGCCGGGTTGGATTGTACCCGAAATCCAACCGGGCCCTGGAACGGAAAAGCTGATAACTTTCAGACTGGACGTCCATTTGACGAACCATCAGCGACGTTGGTGATCAAGTAGAGAAATGGTCCCTATGATTATACCCTATGAGAGTTTGGGGTATAGTTTAGATACGTCCGATTTGGTTCGCATGCGAAACCAAATGGGCCCCTCGGAAGAAAATGCTAATAACTCACAAACCGGGCGTCTGATTGACGCGCCGTCTGTTGCGTTGAGACCCCTATAACGAGGCGGTCCTTTGAGATACTTCTTCGTGGGACCTTGAGATACTTGGAGTATCGACCTGTATCTCATGGAGCAGACCCTTCCAGAGACAATCATGCGGAGTACGGAGACCGTGTAGCCAACTGAGACCTGACGACTGCTTCACTGAGCCAACTTGGAGTGAGTAGACTAGCCTAGTGGATAGAGCACTACTTTGTTTGGGTGTAGACACATTGAGGACGGAGTAATACATGTGTGACAGTGCAGACCCACGGTACTCATCCAGAGAGTACCTCTGCAGGCTATTAGGGGGTGTGCACTACTATGTTTAGGTGGCATACCCCGGCGGGAAGCACTACTGTGTTTGGGTGGCTGACCCACGGTACTCGACAAGAGGAGTACCTCAGCAGTCATAGGTTAGTGAGCAGTATCTCGGAGTCGTGATAGGATCACTGTACACTCCGGAGACGGGGCTCTTCAGCAGTTATAGTTTTGATAATGAAAATCCTGGTTTGAGCTAAGACTATGACCTTTGTGTTTACCTCTTGATGGAGATGGGTCACTTGATAACATAGGTATATGTATGTGAATATACCTGGGTAGTGGTTATCCATTGATTTCATAATCTTTGTGTTTCCTCATGATAGATATGGTTATTTGATAACTTAGGTATATGTATGGGCATATACCTACGTAGAGGTTATCTGTTGAGATCTTCATTGTGGTTATCCTTGTTGGTTTTAGTGAGACCTTGTGGGTCTCGGGGTCCCTACTGAGTATCGTATACTCACCCCTGCACGGGATATGCCCGCACCTTGTTTAGTTGGTTGTAGACGATGGGCAGCGCTGGCAGAGGCCGATTGTTCGAGGACTGGACGATACCCGGAGGTGGACCACATGACGAGTCAGCATCTGGAGGTGGACTTAACGGTGAGACGAAACTCGGAGGAGGTTGATGGGAGAGAGCATTGTGGAGGCTATCTGTACCTACCTTTCAGTTAGGATCCGTGGAGGAAGATCCAGAAGTTGTGATATCTGTACCTACCCTTCAGGTAGGGTCTGAGGACGACGACCCAGGATCTGCTTCCTTTCTTCCAGCTGTTGTCTTTTTCTGTTGTACTTTTATTCAGTTGTAGTTGTACATTCAGTTGGGTTTGTATTCTGGCCCATTTACTTTTCAGCACTTTCATTTGTACTTAGTGTTTTACTTCCTCTTGTACTCTGTGGTGTTTTTTTACTTTTATAAAGGCAATCCCATCCCATTTATTGGGATTTACGCCTTTGGTGCTAGTCACCAGCCCCTAGCCTATGGAAGGCGGGCTTAGGGTAGTCACGGCACGAGCCCCGAGGATGGGTCATGACAGAAATGATATTTCATTTCCCCTAAAGGTTATGTGTGCTCTATATAATGGGAGTTAATCCATGCTTAGTATAACATCAAATTAAACAATGCAAAGTATTATAAGATTCACTGGAAGAATCTACCCACATTTTCCAATATGAGAAGATTCCAACACTTGGGTTCTAATGATCACACCACTTGGTATTTTTATTTTTATCATTAGTTAAAGGTATTGGGGATTCATTTTAATAGTTCTAGAAACCATGAAATATATAAAGTAATTCACAAAAATATAATCAAATAAGATCATTTCTATTCCATATTTAATTGAAATTTTACCATGTACATCATCATTTTCTTTTTCCACCTCAGTAGTAGTGATGGCATGATAATTCCATTTCTTCTTTTTATTTTGTATGGGTGACACTAATAACCCTCAAGTACTCAAGGTTTGTTGTACATGCTTTCATAGTTCCCTTAAACCCAACAATTTAAGAATTGAACCATGGGTGGTGATCTCCTTTCCCCAATCACATTGGCAAGATTCTTCATGTATCTTCAGCTGTTAAGTGCCTTGTATCCTTATCTCCCACACTAATAGCATTTCCCTACCCCTTGAAGTAATTACCATGATGCTTCTTCCAACATTTTTGACATGTGAGTGGTTGAGATTTCTTTCCACCTTTTTCATTATATCCTACAACATGAAAACACATATTTCAATTATTCTCTCTATAGTAGTGGAACCATTCTCCAAACTCCATCTCTACTTTATTATCACAATGAACAACATTTTTGTAACTCATAAAGTATTGGATAACAAAATCCTTTCCATGGTGTCGTTTTAAACAAGTAATTAATTAGTTTATTTTTTTAATCATATTTTCTAATAAAACTATACGCATACCTTGAAATCATTGTAAACTTTTATTCTAAAGCCATGATATATTCACCATCCTATTCTTCAACTCTATAAATTCACTCTCTATATTTGTATGGATATTTCAAGGGAAATAATTGTTCCGAAATTTTTTCTAAATATATTCCCACTGTATATATTTTTATTTCATCAAATACCTTGGTGTTCTTTATCAACTCCCAACATTGATTTTCATCTCTATATAAACGATAAACATAAAAGGCACCTACTCCTTACCAGAATAGTGGAGCACCAAAAATATATTGTATCTATTGAGATAACCCACTATTCTGAAAAACAAGGATCATGGGATCCACTAAATTCTAATGGTCATTATTTCATAAATGACTCAATAGATAGTTTCTCCTTCTTGGTTATAGTCATATGTTCCATCTGGTCCAGGTTATTTTTCATATCCTGAGACATCATGGTAAGCATCACCACAATGTTTTTAACTCCACCTCCCCTATAATTTGGGATGTCATTCTAGGAGTAATTGCATTGTCCCACACATGAGTTGATGTCTTGGTGTCTCCTAGTTCCCACCATTTTCTAAAATAAAAAAGTATTGACCAAAATGTAAGTTAATGAACCCTAAATTAATAATTTATTATTTTATCCAATTTACTCTAAATTCATATTTTATAGAATCCCTATGTATATAATATTTCCAAAAGAAATATTTTTGTATTTTTACATATAATTAGTATTACCTAAATGGTTTTCACCAAAATTATATAATCTTACTTCCCAAATTATCTAAACCCTTATCTAATACCAACTATAGTGACCCTACTTTTTCATACATTATAATTCAACCATTTTAATGAAAAGTAACATATTATCATTACAAAACTAGAATCCAAAGGCTTACTGTCTTGTAACTATTATGAACATACATAAATATTCAATAATAAAACATAAACATTTATTTAAAATACTCTTATTCACCCATATAAACAACATGTTTTCTTTAGTACATATAGTCACCTAAGGATATACATCAAAGAGAATGGTCATCATAAATTTTATAAAGAAGATGAATAAATTTAATTTGATTGATAATATTCATCATCGTTATTATAACATAATCCTAGGATCATTATCAACATAATAAAATAAATATTCGATAAATAAATATAATGTGTAAATGAATAAAAATGAAACATCATGTTATAGTGGTTAAACATTACACATAGTTGTGAACAAAGCTTGCATCACATTCATACATAACATTTGTGAATATTCATAAAAACAAAACAGTAAAAAAAGATAGCATCATTTTCATGAATAATACACATTATGTCATAATATAAATAACATTACCAAATTTATTAGAGGGATATATAATTCTTGGAACAACTTTAACATTTTTTATATCTACATAGTAATGCATTCTAGATATAACTTATAAAAATCCTACTCATAAAAAACCCATGGAATGAAATCAATTACATGAGAATTTTATAAAGAATAAATTCATGAATAATCTTTGGGGTTCCAAAATGAAATAGTTGAAAACATACTTTGTATTAGAATCATCAATCTTGAGTGAAAAGTAATCAATCTCATGATGAGTCAAAATTTGTTTTGGAAAGAAGTGATATTTTGGAAAATATTTATATTGTTCATGAAACCAAGTTGAAAAAATGTATATCCATAAAAATAATAGGTAAGAACAATGAAATTATATTTAAGAAATATTAAATGAGTATTCATACAAAAGATGTTTTGAAATTTGTATAACCAAAATAAAAGGAGTTGGGTTCGAGAAACCCCTTACCTGTTATCTGAATGTGTTATACACTTACTATTATTTTCCTAGTTATTAGAAGTATACATATTAATGAGTTAATTAAGAATGAATTATATGTGTATTTTATTAATTAATATTTTATTAACTTCATTTATTACCATTTTTATTAGTTATATAGTTTAATTTCATCATTCTAGGATTATTTATCTCTTTGTTTTCGTGATCGTTTTACATGAGTATAAGTATGTAAGTTCATGTAAAGTGAGAATAATTCCCCAAAATTGAAATTCTATGTTACTAATGAACGTAAATAAGTTTTAAAGAACTTATATTTAATTTTTATAAAACATGTGGAAGATTAATTTGATAAAACATTAACAGAAAATTTTCAGTTTATTTTGTTGGTTTTTACAACCATCATGAAATAGTTTCATTTTTTTAATATTATGTCTATAAACAAGCGTAAATATATTAAAATATATATATATATAATTTAATAAAATATTTTTATTCCATAATAATTTTTTATTACCGTCTTTTAATGTGTTAATGGAAAATGTAAACTCCTCATCCATGATGGTAGTGA